>CM072777.1:116215000-117465000 GCA_036936925.1 Cenchrus fungigraminus | reverse complement strand
CTGTCACTCATGTTTTAATCACTGATCCTCTCAGGCAAAATGGTTTACAACTTGAGAAAAAGAACAGATGGAGAAGGAGCTGCGTGCCCAAATAATTGATGAAGCTGAATTATTCATGATAACTTTCTATGAGAAGTTGATACAGAATTGGGACAAATAAGGTCCACAACAGAGAAAGGGAGAAGGTACGTGGCGAAATCTGAGTTATTAGTGCATTTCACCATATCTATAAGCTAATATGTGTTTATTACTAATTTCTTTACTGCGGGCAGCTTTTTTGTATCCAGTTGACCAGTTTGGAGAAATCCCATGCTAGCGTGGACAAGCAGTACTGCAAATCAATTTCAGAGCTCATTCCATGATTTTTGTAGTTTGTCAAATTAAGTTCACTACATGATGTATTTTTCTTAATGATTATATAAGGTCCACAACAGAGAAAGGGAGAAGGTACGTGGGGAAATCTGAGTTATTAGTGCATTTCACCATATCTATAAGCTAATATGTGTTTATTACTAATTTCTTTACTGCAGGCAGCTTTTTTGTATCCAGTTTGGAGAAATCCCATGCTAAGCGTGGACAAGCAGTACTGCAAATCAATTTCAGAGCTCATTCCATGATTTTTGTAGTTTGTCAAATTAAGTTCACTACATGATGTATTTTTCTTAATGATTAGATATTAGCTAGTGTGTCAAGTACTGTTGTGCACATATGAAGTGAGAATCATTCGCAAAGGGAATAATTGCTGATGACAACATGTGTATGAATCATATGTGGAGTACTTTAGTGAAACTTTATTTATGAACACATACTGTACTCATTTACAGAAAGCCATATCTTGTCGCATATGTACAAATAATTACATCATGACTATCAGGCGCTGAAGCTGACAATGATTCACTAACACAGGTCGATTCTGTCTCGGAGGTTTCTGGTAGAAACTGATCATGTTCAGGCATTGATCGTCATGGAAGAACCTGAGAAGAAATAAATGTTCAGTTCAAAACTGATTTTCAGTACCTGCTACTACAAAGAATAAGCACTGCAATATGTGTGGATTGGAATAATTATACATTGTGTGTTTCCTAGTTGTGTGCTCTAAAATGTCCCTGTACCAGAGCATGCACTGTAAATCTATACTGATTATTTTCAACAACACATGTAATTCCTCCCTGTCATCACTTGTAACAATGTGAGACCCAAGCTATATGATTGAAATAATTATCCAATTCAAATCAGAAATCAGGTGCACATACACTAATCGAATAGTACAAATATGCAATTTTCAACTAACTGATAATATGCTAACACTTAAATCTTTGGCATGAAACCATTAATTGGTCTACACAGTAAACATGTGGCAAGATAAATCCAGGGAAGGACTCGCTGAAAGCTCCGATGGAGATCATCGTGGTCATCAAAACATATATATATATTTAACATTGAGGCTGTGAACAACATATTGCAAGATGAAAATTATGATCGAAGGGGACCTTCATTGCGGTGGTTGTCATCGTCCTGCGCCACCAGCACTGTGGTACACTGGTACACAGCCGGAGGAGCAGCGGGAACGACGCCCGGTGTTGGAATGAGATCGAGGGCCCTGTGGATGTGGAACAAGAGGATGGCCGCTCCTTCATGCCCGAAGCCACCGCCGAAGAGCAGGAATCTGCAGCCACCGCAGCAACGCGAATTGGGTTAGGTGAATGGGGGAGGATGACGCGCGCGCATCCCCAGCACCGCCATGACCTGCCGCTCCCACGGACGCGCCTAGATCCGGCTTCTACGATGCGCGCAGCCTCCGCTTGCGCCGCTGCCCGCGCTGGCCTGCCCTCCCCGCTGGTGGCCGCTGCTCGCGCGAGCCCAGGCCAGGAGCCGCCGTCGACTCCGCGCGCGCCCCTGCACTGCAGCTCGTGCGGGCTCGGGCGCCGCCGCCGTCCGCCGGGCGGTCCGCTGCCTCTGACGATGAGAACAAGTTGCGAGAGGAAAAGGAGAGCGAGAGACAGTGAAAACGGATCCCGTGAGTAAAGAAAATATGTTGATTTCCAAATGAGTTGTGTCTGATTAATTGTAATAAATGAGATTCCAATTCACAAATTATACAAAGTTCTAGTTGTAAAAGTTGTTTAATTTTTCTTCCCATAATACCCTATACCATCTTATACTACCCATCCATACCACCTCATACTACTGTTTAGTTTTACGAAGTATACAATTAATCTGAGCCGTTAGATGTCTGTATATTGGTCCTTTTTTAATGATGGTATAACCTAGTATAAGGCACCGGAAAATAGCTGTTACAAGATAATGTACCACACCACAATCCACCAAACAATATCTCTGACCTGTGGATTCCTGGATCCACAGTTTGGGGCATTGCAAAAATCAATCTTCTATTTGGACCTCAAGCCATGGCTCAAATTCAACAAATTCCTATTTCTAATCACAACAGGCCTGATATAGTATGATGGGAACTTCTACTAAAGGCAAATCCACAACCAAAGAAGCCTATAAACTTCTTCCCCACTCTCAAACTACTCTATCCACACATACTGGTAGTAGGGTTATCACACCGCAGGCACTGATTTTACTAAACACCATTTGGAAGCATAAAACTCTGCGGCCCAGGTACAAGGTCTTTGCATGGCGCCTCATCAGGCAAGCACTTGCTTCAGGAGTACGAGCAGTGAGATTCTCCACCAACATTGACAAACATTGTGCCAGATGTGGTCAGGAGGAAACAGATGAACATTTGTTCTTCACCTGCAGCTTTTCAAGGGCAGTATGGTTTGCTGCCTCTCCACCTCTACAAACTGATAGGTTGCTGCAAGGTACATGCCATGTACAGGAACAATTGGTGCTTATTCCGTCCACTAACACCTCTGTGCAGGAACAACTCAGGGTGATTACCACTCTTTGGTTCATTTGGAAGACGAGGAACGATTTGAGATTCAACAACAAAACATGAGCAGCGTCGCAAGTCATTCATGCAATTGCTGCCGATATTGATACAATCAGCAGGTACTCCATGGAGAACAGGAATGCAAGCCAGCAGCAAAGCCAGTCACAACAACATTCAGAAGAACATATACAGCCACACACATCTAAAGTACATGTCTTTGTGGATGCTGCAATTCAGCAAGTGCCACAACGCTATGCTACCAGGAAAGCCGGGATAGGAGTCCATATTCAAGGGGAAATCCAAGGAATGCCCAGTGAGATTTTGATTCAAGCTACTAACAATGAGGCGCAAGCTTTAGCTTTGGAGCTGTCTTCCAAACTGATGCACACACTCTACAAATGCCAACTCTACTCTGCCTTTGGGCTTTGGCCAACACACCTCTTGTGAATTGGGATGCTTTCTGTCCCATTCTTGTAAAAAGCTTATGATTTAATGCAGTCACCAAGTATTAAAAAAAAACTGCCTGCTACCTCGCGGGACGGGCCTAACAGCTACAAAGCCAACAAGCCCAGCTTCTCCTAAACAAAAGAAGACCCAGCCCAGCCCAAGGAAAAACCCTACCCCTCGCCTTATAAAGAAAGATAACCTCTCTCCTATCCTAGGGTTACCTCCGACCACTCCTTCCCCTCCCCAACCAAAGCACCTGGCGGCGGCGAGCGGCGGAGGCGGCGAGCGGCGGAGATGACGACGAGCCTGAAGAAGAACCGGAAGAAGCGCGGTCACGTGTCCGCGGGGCACGGTCGCATCGGCAAGCACCGGAAGCATCCCGGAGGTCGCGGTAACGCCGGTGGCATGCACCACCACCGGATCCTCTTCGACAAGTACCACCCGGGCTACTTCGGCAAGGTCGGCATGCGCTACTTCCACAAGCTCCGCAACAGGTTCTACTGCCCGTCGGTCAACGTCGAGCGGCTCTGGTCCATGGTGCCCGCCGACAAGGCCGCGGAGGCTGGAGGAGACAAGGCCCCGCTGGTGGACGTGACGCAGTTCGGCTACTTCAAGGTGCTCGGCAAGGGGATGCTGCCGCCCAAGCCCATCGTCGTCAAGGCCAAGCTCATCTCCAAGGTCGCCGAGAAGAAGATCAAGGCCGCCGGCGGCGCCGTCGTGCTCACCGCATAGGTCTTTTACATCTTGTTTCGTCTTATTGTCTGCACTAAGAGAACTTTTAAAATTGTTGTGGATCCTGCGTTGTGAGACAGCGTCACATGAGTTTTGATGCCCCGGTTTGTGCACTTAGTAACGAATGCCAGTTCATTTCCTTGAGATGTTTGAGATATATCACTGCTTGAGATATCTTACTGCTTAGGCTTGCCATCGACATAATTTTTCGTAGAATGGCTATTGGTTCTTTCTCCTGGCTGAGGCTGTTGTATGTTGATTTGTGGTTTATTATAGTGAAAATCTGTTTAGCCCTTGTTTGTTGCATCAGCATGTTTGTGAGCCTCTAAATATGTCAACCTTCTTCCATGAAGATGCTATGTTGTTGCATTCTAGTAGTGCCCCAAAATCCTATATCTAAGTGCATGGTTGTCAGTTGCTCACTTGGCTTTCTTTATTCCTTATTTGTAACAGTGTTGCTTCAAGTTGATTTCGTCACCTGTTGGGCTTGGTTTTTATTTAACTATTGTAAGCATAATTGTAGTTTCTTGTAGAATTGCTAAACTTTCTGCTCGCTCTGCAACTGTTGGCCATAGATTAGCATTGACCTTATGTCGTGATTAGGCTTTCACTGTTAGAACATTGTCTGGCTTTAGTATTTCTGAAAGATGTCAAAGTAAAATGTTCCACACTAGAGAAGTGTGTGGGATAATCCTGGTTTGCCCTGCTACATTATGACAGTACCCCATAGCCTATAGGTCTGAATTCAGGGTTACCTGATGATCTTTATGTTTTCTGAGCTTGATGTATTTAACTGGCCTGTATGTAGTAAAACAATGTTTATTATGAATGCATACTTTCTGTCGGATCGCTAGAGCTACGTGTCAAGCTCTATACTAGTGAAAAATCTTGGGGTTGTATTTTAGCCTTCAACATACTGATGTTTTAAATCCATTGTCGTGCATTTGTTTTATTCATCTGTTGCCCTTGAAGCACTTGAAATGTATCACACTGAATGGTTGAGCTTAATTTTATATATGGACCCTTCTTTTGCGGAAAACTTAGCCATTGAGTTCAAGCAGGTTGTGGATTCCTGGGGATTTTAATATATCTAATATTTAAAAACAAATAACTGTTTTTCTGAAGGATGATTGTCTGTTGATAGAACTGTTGTCATTACATTTCAGGTTCTCGGTGCGTAGTACTAGGATAATTTATTAGACAATTGATATGTGTGATGTTAATGATCTCATGTTACATGCTTAATCTACCACAAAACCTCTTGTTCTGTAGATGATTGCGCATTTTAATTTTTAGCATTTTGTATTTTTGTAACCATGTATAATTTCTTTTCAACATGTCGACCAAGTCCACTTCAGCGCTATATTGACCTTCACTGATTAAGTAACTAAGGATTTGATCTCAGCATTAAGATTCTTTTGGTGTTGGTTTAACCTTATTGTAGCGCAATATTCTTGGGATCTGGTTATATAAGTTTGCATGCCCATGAAGGATCTTGTTTGTTTTAACTTTAAGATATCCCAGTGATCACCTGATTGCTTTTGAATTGAATTTTCATTTGTTAATCTGATAATGTTGTGCTATCTCTCCAGGTGACCGAACCCAAAAAGCAGGAAGCACATACTCATCACTAAGGATGATGGGGTCGGGGATGCAACGTGTTAAGCTCCAATGCAAGGATGTCATAAATTGACATTGTATCTATTCTCCATACTTGCATTTGGTTTATGATTTGTGGACCTCATTTGGCTTAGTTTATCTTAGTTTTGAAGCTTTTGTTTAAGTTGAGCAATGAGGATATGGTAGTTTAGCGTTGTCCCTAACTTGTCACCTATTTTATTGAAGACATTGCAATGGGTCGGTTCTGCTTAGCGATGGCAGGTTCTTAAGTTATACGTGCATTTGGTTTCCTCGTGATGCTACCTGGCTAGTGCAGTGTTACCGTGTGATTTGTTGTAGAATGTAGCTAGCCTGCCGGCTTGAAGCTTAATGTTTGTTGCAAGCGTTTCTGGTTCTTAAGGAAGGTAAGAGCAGTCTAGCGCAGCAAAAACCGAAAGAACTTAGCGTGGTGGTTCTTTCGAATGCCGAACAGGCTAAGCGCCTAACCCATCTTGCTGATACCGTTGTGGCGTTGTTGGCCCGAATTGCTGCATTGAACAAGGTGATGCGACATTGCTAATCCTGAGGCTTTAACAAGTGCAGAATCTAGGTGCTTGTATATACTCCGTACTAGCTAGATGCCAGTTGAAATTCTCCAAAAGCTCGTGGAGTTGGAGAATGTGACGATGTGTCTTCTGACTTCGGCCCTTTCTGTTTGATGTTCAATTTTCTCTTAGTAGTAATGTACACTTGGTAATCCTAATATGAGAACATTACCCCGCTACCGTTTTCTTTCTTTTTTTGCAAATAAAATTAAATTAAAGGGAAGTTTCAGACATTACAAAGCCCAAAGCAAAGTTGAGAAAAAAGCAAAAGAAGACGTCACCCAGGCCCAAAAAGAAGTTACAACGTATTAAGCCAAACTAACATAGCAGGCGCCTTATCAGGTCTAATCCTATGGAGCAGCAAGGAGAACTCAGACATGAATTTTCGCTTGCAAGCCTGAACTGTTGGATCAACCCCATTAAATATCCAGTCATTCCTCACCGTCCAAATACTCCAAGACATCAATATTATGATCTCCGTGAAGAATGGAACACCAAGCTTTCTTCTGATGAGATTGAAAATCTGTGGCACTGATCTAGTTGTGACCACTGTTGCCCCTATGGCTCTCTCCAGCACGCTTTTGCAAAATTACACTGCAGGATGAGATGAGCCCACTGTGTCGAGTTTGTTACCGCCGGCAAGTAAATTTCTCGGATTGCGTGCCGGGTCTCGGATGGTTGTGCAAGATGGACACAATGATTTATACTGGTTCGGACCTCCGGAGAGTAACACCCTACGTCCAGTTCGAGCTGCTCGTGTTATTTGTACTGATTTGTAGTAGGGGGATACAAATGAGCGAGAGAGGGAGCTCGGTCCCAAGTCTCTGTGGTGTATGTACGTGGTTCTTGTAGCAGGAGTCTGCATACGCGTGTGTGTGAGCCAAGTCCGGCTGAAGGTAGAAGAAGAACAGTAAGAGAGAGCTCCTCCGGAGAGGAGAAAGAAGGAGTAAAAAGAAGTCACCTTGCCGCACGCAGGAGGCCCAGACTCATCTTTTATATCTCAAGAGGAGGCTGTAAAATAGTAAAAAGCGAGAGAGTACTGTCGGGGTTTGTTACCGTCGGCAAGTAAATTTATAAGAACGCGTGTACTGATCCGCACGGTAGCACAAGAGACACTCGAGATTATACTGGTTCGAACCTCCGAAGAGTAATACCCTACGTCCAGTTTGAGAGGGGGTGTTCTTTATGCTCAGGAGTTTGTAGTAGGGGATACAAACAAGTCGGGAGAGGGTTTCGAGCCCAAGTCCCTGGTGTGCAAGTGATTCTTGTAGCAGGAGTCTGCGTACGTGAGTGTGTGAGCGTTTGTGCGGTTGTATGAGATGAGATATCGATACTAAGTGCGTGTGGGGGTGGAAACGAACGTGTCTTGTAAGTGTCCTAGTCCTCCCCTTTTATAGTCACAAGGGAGAGGCTCAGGGGGGTTACATCGAAGGTGTAAGCTGGTCTACAGTCTAGGGCATCCTTCTTCTGCGTCGGGCTGTCAGCAGCAGCGGTGAAGAACTGTTACGGTGCTCCAGGTGACGGTGTAGATCTCTCCTGAGTCGTGCGTCCCAAGTAGCCGTCCCAGGGCCCTCCGTACTCTTCTCCGAGTAGTTAGTCGGGTACAGGAAGCAGGATTCGTATCTTGACCCTATCAGTGGATCAGGGGCTTGTCTTTTCCGGGTACAGTGGACATGGAGTGGTCTGTGCCACGACGATCGAGGGATAGGTGACGGCTTACACTGTGCCGTTGGTGGCACAGCGTTTCCCGTGCTGTTCGTAGTACGATACATACTGCCCCCGCTGAGGAGCGGCAGGAGGATCCGCCCTCTGACACCAGATCGACCTGGTCAGGGCGGACCGCCGTGGAGGGGCCAGCACGTGGCGAGTCGCGCGCCTGGGTATCACGGGATACCAACGGGGCCCGTGTACCTGTGGCCTTGGCGGCCAAGTCTTGAACTGGTCGGAAGCGGAAAACTACTCGTGCAAGTAGTTAATCTATGCCGCGTCTTCCGATGCTTAGGGTGTAGCATGCACTGCACCGTGCATTGCCCAGCGTTCCTTACGCCGTTAGCAGTACGACGGCCACTGTGCCGTTCGTGGCAGGGTTTGACGAATCCGTCCCCTGACATCGAATCGGACGGGCCCGGGCGGACCGCTGCGGTGGTGCAGACACGTGGCGGCACGCGGGGAGGTGTGCGCGGAGATCCCGGGATCTCGATCTAGAGGGGCCCACGCGCCCCGCGCCTTCCCTGCGAAGCCTGCGCGGGTCGGTGACGGAAACTACTCGTGCGAACAAGTAGTCGTAGACGGGAGGCGGAGACTACTCGTGCGGGCAAGTAGTCGGAGGCAGAGGTGAATACTTGTCGCACGGGCCGCCTGCCTCCCGGCCCATGACGCAAACAGGTCGTACGGATCCTCAAGTACTCGAGAGGGGCTAATACTCGTTGTATTAGCCGCCAAAGTATGTCGTACGTGGGTCCGTACTGCGTTTTTTAGAGGTCCTGGTGGGCCCTGGTCCATGGCCTCGTCAAGTACAGTGTATAGTAAAAAGGGTGAAAGAGAAAAGCCTCAGCTTGGATGTGACGGCCACCACTGTGGCCCTCGTGGTGATGGTTCAGGTGCCCATCTCGCTCTGACAGCGGGTACGCCATGTCGGTACAGCTCGGGGTAGGCTAAAGCGGGGCGGTGGTACGACGGAGACTTCCGGGAACGTGTCTTCTCGGAGGCTGCTTAGCTGCGAAGGAGCCACTAGTCGGGGACGGAGACCAGTCGGACGAACCGTGGACTGCTCGAGCTAGCTTGTTAGTCGGAAGGCCACTAGCTTCTCATGGCTTATCTTGACGTCATGTGCCATCATGGCTCCGTTTTTTGTCGTTTTCCTTCAGGAAAATAAATCCTGGAATACCACATGGTTTATGGCCATTTTTCTTCATAAGAATAAATCCATAAAGCCATCAACAATACTCCAGGGGCCATCGTGGCTGTCAGGTCTGCTCGTATTTACTGTTTTTGGGTACCCATGATACCGGATCTTGTCAGTGTGGGTCCTGCTCATTGTGGGGCCCGCTTGGTCTGAGTCGGGGGATTAAGGACGGTGATGGTCACCCCTAATCTAGCCCCTCATCAGTAGCCCTCGAGTCTGGTGAGGGAGTCGATGACTCGCTCCCAGGTTCAGTTGTCGTAGTGGAGAGGTAGATTGTGGTTCTTCCGGTGGGGGCGCGCGAGCGCACCTGCCGGGTGTAGCCTCCGAGCCCGTGGAGGAGTCGGAGACTCGCCTGTGGGGTTAGTAATTTAGGAGTTGAACTTGCTTCGTCAGGGACGTCGTCGCCCCCGAGCTTGAGAGAGAAAGGTCAATTTTCGGTGACCCCGCATGGCACGGGGTGCCAGTCGGGGAGTCGGTTTCCCCTTTTGCCGCGTCTCCCTTGTGTGTCCTTTTCGCTAGGAAGGAGGGTCGGGTGACGTCAAGGCTTGCCTCGTTGGCCGAGCCCTATCACCCAGTGAGCTGCGTGCGGGTGAGTTCGAGCGAAGCCCCGGCATCCCGTTCGTTGGGTTCCGGATGAATCATATGGTGATCGACTTCAGGCTCTTGGTGGCAAAATCATCTAGTTGCCGAGCCTGTTCGACCGGACCTTGCAACTCTTTGCCCTTCCGTCGGAGGAAAACTGTGATGTCTCTTCCCACCAAGACTCAAACGCAGCTCAGGATGCTCTTGACGCTCGTGCGCCCGAGTTATGCCTGCTGGGGCCCATCCTTCGCCGCCCCTCGCTCGAGTGCCTAGGAGAGGCTGTCGAACCCTACGACGGGCCAGCCTTCGAACTCCTGGTCATCTGTGTGCGGTGCCAGCCCCCGAGGGAAGAGCCGCGAGGGGCCGTTAGGGCCATTGGAAACATGTCGCGTGATCGTTGTGACGGCCGAGTAGTCGTCGTCCAGCCCCCGAGCGTGTGGGCCGAGTAGTCGTCGTCTCCCAGCCCCCGAGCGTGAGGGCCGAGCCGTCGTTGTCGTTCCGGTGGAGCAAAGTGCCAGTCCGAGTATGGAAAAGTACTCGGCCGGTGGTGAGGGCAACCTCTGAGAGTAGGCGGCAAGCTCGGGGATCCAAGACCCGTTCCTGAAAAAGAAAATCGGAGGATAGCAGTACGTGGTGCGACAGATACTAATTCTGAAGCAAAAAGCATTTGACAATGTATAGCAAGAACTCTAACTCCAACTCTTTTGAATCTATTAATTTCCTCGGGTAGTTATCCTGTTATGTGTGACGCCCCAGGATTTTAATTAGTGTTAATTAGCACTAATTACCTCTTTAATCAAGTCAACCATCATTAGCATGGTCAAACCCCATCTTGAAATGGTCAAAACCCTAGTTGTCAATGACTAACTCTAGAACTTTCACCATGTTCTCCAAATTTCACTTAAACACTTCAAAATCAGCCAATACAAAAGTTGTTCATCTTTTTGAGGGACACACTTTTCATAATTGGCGGCATTTTAAATTTTAAGTGGAAATGGTCCAAAAAGTTGGTCAAAGTTCAGTAGCATGTTTTGACCAAGCCGAGAAAGACATCAACTTCATCAGCAGTTTATGCTCAAACCATTCATCAAACACCCTATCCCCCTTTGTAAATGTTGTAGCTGGATGTTTCCTCTACAAGTTTGCTATTGGGAGATTTTGAACTTCTATTCAAAATTTGGGAGTTTGAATCACTAGAAGCCGCGTTGACCAGCACGGGGTGAACCCTGCGCGCCGAGGGTGTGGTCACGCGCGCACGACGCCGCGCCAACCGGCGCCCGTGCCTCCCGCGCCGCGGTTCTCTGGGGCCCGAACGCCGGGGACCACGGCCCCATTTGGCAGGCGGGGAACGGTGGGTCATGCCCCAGTCCAAGTCCCCTCGACCGCGATCTCTCCTCACGTGCCACGCGCCCGTGCCGGACCCCCTTCTGTGCGCGTCGCCGATGGGCTCCCGGTCTCCGCACGCCGCGCCACCTTGTCCCGGCAATGCTTGGTCACGAAGGGAAGAATGGCTCGTGGTCGCCTATAAAAGGCGCTCGTGCTCCTCCTCGTGCCCGAGCCAGAGCCGCCGCCGCTCCTCCTTGCTTCCGCCGGCCGCCATTAACGCTGCCGCGCGGAGCTCCACTCTCCGCTCGCCCCCACCGCCCGCCAACTCCTCTAGCACCTTCCCTAGGACCTCCTCGAGCTCCACCATCACCCTTTTGCCCCGCATTGACTTGGCCGTCGCCGGATTTCGAACCGCAGCGGCCGTGCCGCCGCTACCTCGCCGTCGAGGCTTGCCGGAGTCACCACCGCTCCGCCCACCGGCGCCAATCGGTCTGTGGTGAGCACCCACACCGCCCCGTGCCGTTTGTTGGCCAGCTCCGGTCCTCTCTCGTCGACGGCGAGCTCCCCTTCGCCGCCGGGGGCACCGTTGTGAGGATTGTTTTGTTTCTAGGGTCCTTGATGTAAACCGAGGGCACGGTTGTAAATATAAAAATCTTTCTAAGGACCGGTTCATAAATAGATTCTTGAGTTCTTGAGTTGTTTTCGAGTTAGTCCTGCAGCTTGTTCACAAAAAAAAAGTTAGTCCTGCAGCTTAGAAAATTCATAGAAAATCATAGAAAAATGATAAAAATGCAAAACCAATTTTGTTGGTTGTTTCCTTGTGAGCAAATCTACAACTTTTGCAAAGCATGACCTTACTTTTGACTAATAGTTTTTGAAATAAAATTCAAACTCAGTTCGACCTACTTGTGTTGTAGTTCAAAATTTAGATGCGATCTTGAGCTGAATTTTGGATATGTTTATAGTCATGGCTATTAGGGGCTAGATCTAAGTTTTTGCACAAAGTTATTGTGTAGATCTTTAGTTATGATTTATTTTGTATTTGTGCTAGATCTGTACAAATGATTTGTGCAGCTTCATGCAAATAGATTCTGTATCTCATCTTGTGACTACTGTCTTGTTATGACTGGATGTACCTCTGGTGATTTTATCACGTTTTTAGGAACTGTCTATGTATAGGTTTCTGAGTTATGCTTGTTTAGAGTGTTAAATTCATAGTGTATATTCTGATGATCCAGTGATGCTCATCTTTGAACTAGATGAGGTTTGGGACATGTTTGTCCTGTAGGAGAAAGTTTGGCTACATATTAGTTATATATGTCTCTGTATAAATTCTTTATGCATGGCTAGGCTGAAAATAGTTATTTTTGTGTAGCTTGATAGAAATAGTTTCTGTTGCTAATTTTTGGTGTATAGCCTAGATTTATTCTAGAGATGCTATGTGTAATTTTTGAGCTCCAGTGCATGAGTATTTTTCTCTGTATTAATAGATCTTGCTTTTGCTAGTTGTAAATTGTCGTATTTTTCATGCTTAGGATATGGCTCGGTTTGGTGTGAATTTTTGGCAGTAGCTCTGTTGTTACACTGTGTGCATGTACAAAAATTCTCACTATGATACCCTTCATGGTTTAAACAGAATGGATTTTGGAAGGAATCAAGTGTTATAAAGAGAGAAATTAAGAAATCACCCTTTTAAATCCAAATGTGTGTTTCACCCTAAGTTGCACCCCTTTTTGTTCACCTTTAACTAACTTGGTTGTTTTGTGAAGCAAAATAAATGTAAATAAATAGATATGCACACAATCACTATCAAAATAAATATTAATAAATGATTGCTTACCTTTTCTTTATGGAAGAGTATGTTGAATATATTCTTGTCTAGGTGAATGTGGTCAACCTTGCACCCTATGCTTGTCATGTGCTGTTGTATTAATTAATTTACATTCACCAACTAATCCTTGCATATGCATCCTCTGTGTAGAAGTTACACGCTCGTGCCGGCAGACGAGGACGAGGGAGCAGGAGGAGACGTGCACTTCGTGACCGTAGAGCAAGACCCGGACCAAAGTTCGGAAGATTGTCTGACTGCTTGTGCTGCCGAAGGCAAGCCCCGGTTTATCATTAACCTGTGTGTTTCTTTTTAAACTTCTGAATTTATCTTTGATTATTTATGTGCACTTAAGTCCAGGAGTTGAATTGAAACCCTAGTTGCATGATCCATAAGTACCTATGACCTTTTACTAGTATGCTAGGTCGCTAGTTGCTATGCACTAAGGACCCGGTACAAGTCGAGTGATGTACTTCGCTCGTGAGAATAGGTTCTTATGTTGGAATCATAAGATTTGATAAATTGGATTGCTCACGTGGTAAGAGCATGGGATTCTGGGCTCTGGTCTGGTGATTAAGAGACTAAGCGTTTGAACGTACTAAACATTTGTCGGAAATGGGTACGGTAAACCTAGTAGCTGAATGATGGGGGGCGGGAACTTTGCGCTACTAATCTTGGGTTGCGGTCCCAGGCTAGCTACCTGTGGACTGTGGTGCATGTGTGATTCTGGACGCTAGTGTGAGGCGGGCCAGATAACCTTGTACCTAGGACTGTAGCATCCGATCCCAATCTGAGGAATGACGGGAACCGCCTGGTTGAATGAACTCTGTGTGAGGGCATTCTCCCGTATGTTTAGGTCCACCTTGCAAGGTTATTAATCGATCGATCGTCGGCCTCTCACCGTTATCCGAGAGTGCTTAATCATCTGGCCATGTGTGATCCCTTTATGATGGAACATTGATAAACTTGATTGTTTGATTAAATTGTATTGCACAACTCATACTTGCAATAGTTGCTTATATAGTAATGAAGTAATCTACTAGAACTTGAGCTAAAATATTGAAAGTAAGGATTAACTCCTTAGTAGCTTTTGGGCAAAATAAACCCACTAGCCAAAAGCCTTGCATGATTAGAGGTTGAGTCTTTTATTTTAAGACGGGTCAGCCTTGCTGAGTATTAGTATACTCAGCCTTGCTATATATGTTGTTTTCAGGTGATAATGTTTAGCCTAGAGAAATCCCACCCGGCTGGGAGCTGGAATGGGTGGATGACGAAGAGTGATGGCGTCATGGGTGGCCTCCCATGACGCCACTGTATCATTTAGTATTTCCGCTGTCTTTTTAAACTCTGAACCTTTTATTTCCACTTCAAGAACAATGGTTTGTAATAAGTGACCCTACGGGGAAGATTGGCTTTAATTTGTAAGGTACTCTGGACTCTCCTTCGTGGGGGTTTTAATGTATGCGTGTTCGATCCTCTGTGTGTTGTACAAGTGATTTACCGGGCTTTGACCCGACAACACTCAACGTGATGGTTCCGGATTACCGCTTAATGACCAAATGGAGTGGTTTAGGCGATAGTACCGAATTTTCTCGGGTGGGGTTGTCACATTACGTTTATGCACCTGACCCCTGATAGCCACATCCATAGCGTAGGGAGCAGGCCGCATGCACACATAGGAAGTGTAGGCGTAGGGTCGAGGTTTCACGGTTTAAGGTGTGTGCTCCCCGAGTACTTTAGCGACTCGTGCGAGAGAGGAAAAAGAAAAGGAATGGTAGAGAAAGAGTGCGCGTGACACGCCCGTTGGCCGTTTCCCAACTGCTCGTGTAGCGTTCAAACTGTTTAAGCAGTCGGGGCTATGCCTAAGGTAATCGGCGATATCCCAGAGACGCATGCTGAGATATGCGGTAGCCGGAAAATAGTAGTATTAAAACAATACTTAGCTCAACTCGTGCTCATGCCGGAGGAGTCGAGGTGTCATCCCCGAGCCTGGGCTGATAAGCCTCCAAGCTTCATGACGCCCGTCGTGGCCAGGTGGGAGGTTGTCAGCGAGATCGATGAATGGTCGGGATCTGCGTCGTCGCAGGAGTCAAAGCCGGAGGCGTCGGTCGTGGATGCCGGTGTCGGAGGCGAGGCGGCCGGAGTCGAAGGAGTCGGCCGTGGAGGTCGGTGTCAGAGATCGTAGATGTTCGGATGGCGTCGTCGCAGGCTTGGTTGAGGTGGCGGCCGGGTGGCCTCTGGTGCCGCTCGCCCTCATCGTTGTTGGTGCGGTCGCGGAGCGTGTCCGAGTGGTCTTTGCCTCGCCCGACGAGTTTCCAGCTCAGGGTCCGGGGACCTCATCTTCTCGAGCTCACGGTAATCGGTGATGATGGTGTCTTTGTTGGCGTTGTCATGGCCGTCGCGGTAGTCGGAGGAGGCGGAGCAGAGGGGCCGACGGGCCGCCTTGCATCGAGGAGGTGGAGTCGTGCGTCGGGCCGTCGTGCGTCAAGGAGGCGGAGCTGGGTGCCACCGGGCCGCCGTGTGTCGAGGAGGCGGAGCTTCACCGGTTCGATTCGCACGACCTCTTTTATGTCTCTGAGTAGCTTTTGTCTCCGTGCAGATTTTGCTTCTGAGTAGTTTTGCTTCGGAGTAGACTTTGCTTCCGAGTAGTTCATGACTCGCACGAGTAGTTTTGCTTCCGACTAGTTTGCTGCATGCTGCATGCGAGCTTCTTCTTTTTTTTGTGCTCCGACTAGTTTGTTGCATGCTGCATGCATGCAAGCCTATTTTTTGTGCCTCCGACTAGTTTATGGCCAGTGCATGCATGCATGTTAGCTCCGAGTAGTTCTTCCACTCCGAGTAATTCTTCCATGCATGCAAGCAAGCTCCGAGTAGTTCTTCCATGCATGCATGCAAACTCTGAGTAGTAGCTTTTCGAGTAGGAGGTCGATTCACAGAGTTGTTTCCGTCTCCGTGTAGCTTGTCTGGACTCCAGGGGGCGTAGTCGTTGCCGTAGGCATTGCGCCCGCCGTCGCCAGCGGAGTTGCGGTTGCCGTTGTCGTTGCTGCCGTAGCCAACGCTGCGGCCGCCGTCGTCGTTGCCGGCGGAGTCACCGTTGTCGTTGCTATAGCAGTTAGTGTCGTGGCCGCCGTCGTCGTTGTCGGCGGAGTCGCGGTTGCTGTTGTCGTTGTTGCCGCAGTCAGCGCCGCGGCCGCCGTCGTCGTAGCCGGCGGAGTCACGGTTGCCGTTGTCGTCGCTATCGCGGTCAGCGCTGCGGCCGCCGTCGTCGTTGCCGGCGGAGTCCGGTTGCCGTTGGTGTCGCCGTGTATTCGGGAATGCGACCGGGACGCCGTGGCGACCGCAAGGCCAGTCGAAGGAGTACTCAGGGGCGTCGTGACGGGATCGAAGACCTCGGTGGTGCGGCATGGGGAGGTGAAGTCGTGCCAAGCCAGCTCGCCGTCCGTGGTGACGATGAAGCTCGGGCCGTCGGAGCGTGTATGCCTTCGTCGCCCGATTCTTGACGTGGTTGGCCATCCAAGACCTGAAAAACGTCGTGACACGCAAAAGGCCCCTACCTGACGTGCCCACTGTCGGGGTTTGTTACCGCCGGTAAGTAAATTTCTCGGATTGTGTGCCGGGCCTCGGATGGTTGTGCAAGATGGGACACAAGGATTTATACTGGTTCGGGCCTACGGAGAGTAACACCCTACGTCTTGTTTGAGTTGCTCGTGTTATTTACACTGATTTGTAGTAGGAGCATACAAATGAGCGAGAGAGGGAGTTCGGTCCCAAGTCTCTGTGGTGTGTGTACGTGGTTTTTTTAGCAGGAGTCTGCGTACGTGTGTGTGTGAGCCAAATTCGGCTGAAGGTAGAAGAAAAACAGTAAGAGAGCTCCTCCGGAGAGAAGAAAGAAGGAGTAAAAAGAAGTCACCTTGCCCCACGCAGGAGGCCCAGACTCCTCTTTTAGATCTCAAGGGGAGGCTGTAAAATATAGTAAAAAGCGAGAGAGAGAGAGTACAGTGTATAGTAAAAAGAGTGAAAGAGAAAAAGCCCCAGTTTGGATGTGGCGGCCGCCACTGCGGCCCTCGTGGTGATGGTTCAGGTGCCCATCCCGCTCTGACAGCGGGTACGCCACGTCGGTACGGCCCGGAGTGGGCTAAAGCGGTGGTGGTACGGCGGAGACTTCCGGGGACGGGTCTTCTCGGAGGTTGCTTAGCTGCGAAGGAGCCGCTAGTCGGGGAGGGAGACTAGTCGGACGAACCATGGACTGCTCGAGCTAGCGTGTTAGTCGGAAGGCCACTAGCTTCTCGTGGCTTGTCTTGACATCATGTGCCTTCACGACTTCGTTTTTTGCTGTTTTCCTTCACGAAAATAAATCCTGGAATACCATTTGGTTCATGGCTGTTTTTCTTCATAAGAATAAATCCATAAAGCCATCAAAAATACTCCAGGGGCCATCGTGGTTGTCAGGTCTGCTCGTATTTACTGTTTTTGGGTACCCATGATACCGGATCTCGTCAGCGTGGGCCCACTCATTGTGGGGCCCGCTTGGTCTGAGTCAGGGGATTAAGGACGTTGATGGTCACCCCTAATCTAGCCCCTCATCACACTGTTTCTAACTTCTGAAGAATGCACAAATCACAAGTGTAGCTGTCCAAAACCATATTCTTCCTTTTGAGCAGATCTTTAGTACTGATTCTATCTTTCAGCAGCAGCCAGAAAAAAAGACTTTGTGCTTCATTTGACATTTGGATTTCCACAGCCATTTATAAATCAGATGGATGGTTCTTTGCCCAATTAAAGTCTTATAAGCTTTGGATGTTGAGAACAAGGCATTTCCCCAAATGTAGGTCCAGAGATCAGACTCCCCGAGGAGGGGTAGATTGTTGATGGCGTTCTGAATAACCAAAAATTGCTGGTGGGCTTGAACCAAGAGAGGAAGGTTGAAGTTCACATAAAAGTCGGGCGAGGTAGTGGCTTGAAGGAATGTGATATTTGGGTTTTAGCAAATGAGAACAGTTCAGGATAAGCTTGAGAGGGCACCACTCCTCCCCAAAGGTCCTTCCAGAAGAGGACAGTTGAGCCATCCCCCATAGATACAGAGGTAATCCCTTTGAAGTAATCCAGCAGCTTGATAATATCTCTCCACCAAAAGGAACCTTTCTTCTGTTGCCCTGGTAATCTGCCATTGGTATAATAGTTATCCCACACCAACTTGACCCAAGGGATGTCTACTTTAGTGATGAATTTATGCAAGAACTTAAGCAACATTGCATTGTTGTGGGTAGACAAATTGATCACCCCCCAAACCCCCTTGTTGTTTGGGTACACAAACCATAGCCCAAGCAGCCTTGGAAGGCTTCTTGGACTACATGTCTGAGCCTCTCCAAAGACAGTGTTTCTTATATTTGTCCAATTGCTTGATAACTCCCTTGTGGAGTTTAAGTGTTGCTGTGTAATAGACTGTAGAGGAAGAGAACACCGAGCTGACCATTTCTAATTTTCCTCCCTGGGAGAGAAAGGTGGATGTACATGTCAGTCTTCGTTCAATTCTTTGGGTCAGTGGCAGAAAATCTTGAATGTTGGGTTTTGAAGTGCCTAGAGGTAGACCCAAGTAGGTGAATGGGAGAGAGCCTTTCTGACAATCAAAGGTTGAAGCAAGTTGGTCTAGCTTTTCATCTGAGATGTTCAAGGGCACCATGACAGATTTGCTATAATTAACCCTCAGTCCAGTGGAGGCAACAAAAGAGTGCAAAAGATTCTTCAAAAAGAGCAGTTGAGTGGGACAAGCTTCCAGTACTAGGATCGTGTCATCTGTGTATTGGACAATTGGAAAGTCCATTCCTGCTCTCAAAGGGATGGGCAAATTTAGGAGTCCTTGATCCTTGGCATTATTAACAAGAGATTGGAGGAGATCTGCAGCCAAGACAAAGAGGAGGGGGATAAAGGATCTCCTTGCCTAACTCTTCTACAATGGAACACTTTCCCAGGCACCCAATTGAGGAGGACAGAAGATGTCCCAGAGCTCAAGATACTTTTGATCCAGCCAATCCATTTCTCTCCAAAACCTTTGAATTTCAAAACCTCCAGGATAGCTTGGTGCTCAATCTTGTCAAAAGCTTTCTCAAAGTCTAATTTCAGAATCGCCAGTTCCCTCTTAGACACCTTGCAAATGTGGAGATATTCAAATGCCCAGGAAAGACAATCATGGATGGATCTTGATCTGATAAACCCACACTGATTGGCATGAATCGGGCCTAGAATAACCTGTTGAAGTCTCTCAGCAAGTAATTTGGTGAGGAGCTTGATTGAAGAGTTTAGAAGAGAGATTGGTCTGAAATCTCCAACCAAAGATGAATGGTCACAATTGGGGATCAAGGTGATGTAGGAGACATTGATGCTCTGCAGACATAAATTCTGTTCAAAGAAATCCTCACAAAGCTTATAAAAATCAGCAGCAATAAGAGGCCAACACTTTTTCAAGAATTCCCCATTAAAGCCATCTGACCCATAGAAATTGGGACCGGATCGGCGGTCCAACCGGTAAAAGACCGAACCAGGGCCTCCACCGGTCCGGTCCGCCTAAAAGATCGGGTAAGCGAGCGAACCGGAAAAAATCGGATGAACCGGCGGTTTTTAGCCAGAAACCGGTATAAAATCGGGTAAGGAACCAGACCAGACTGGGCTGACGCGAAGTCAGAGTGAGAAATAGGCGTAAAATGGTGCTGGGTGGCGGCGGTGGGGTTCGAACCCTCGCCTGCGGCTTCTGGAGGTTGGTTTCCAACCACTAGGATGCAGTTGTGTTTGTGATTTTCCTATATGAGTTCCTCTATTTGAACCGTTTTGAACCGGTGGTCCAACGGGTCGAACCAATTAAACCGCGGACCGAGAGCTCCACCGGTTTGTTGTCCGGTCCGGTCCCAATTTCTATGATCTGGCCCGGGGGATTTGTTGTTAGGGAGCTCAGCTATGATTTTGTCAAGTTCCTCTTTAGAGAAAGGGTTATCCAACCAGTCCAAATTGGCATTAGCCTGAGGGCTTGTTCGTGTCCATGGGATTCAATCCGGCCGGAAATTATATATATACCTAGAAAATTATGATAGTTATTATAGAGAGCTGGATTTATTCCGGATCGGTAACTAATTTGCTCATGATATGTGCACCAAGAGACCCGGAATTAATCCACTAGTCAAGAGGTGTGGATTCAATCCGGCTCTTCGGTCTCTTATTTATACCTATCATGATGAATAAATTAATTCTCCATCCGGAATAAATCCGGTTCTCTATAGTATCTATCATAATTTTCTAGGTATATCTATCATTTCCGGCCGGATTGAATCCCATGGAAACGAACAAGCCCTGAAGCAGATTTTGCAGGTCAAAATACATGTGGGAATAATATGAGTGCCCCATTCTGTCCTTGTAGGCAGTCCATAACAGATCAGCTTTAGCCTCATGAGTGAAAAATTACAGAGTGTGCTGCTCACAGTCTTGATAACAGAAGACCACATCATATCTTTTTTCCCAGAGCTGGAGAACCAGATGTGAAAAATTACAGAGGTTTAGTTTCAGTTTGATGTGGAAAATTACAGAGGATGCTCGCAGTAAATTTTATGTGGAAACAGAGCCATCTAATGCAATCGAGATTGAGCCAGCAAACGGTTTCTAAGCTCCGAAGGGCTGGCGTCAGTGAAGTTCAAAAGGATATCATCAGTGTCATCAAAGGGAAGGATAAACTGCAAGGTAGCAACATGAAATCAACACTGAAATTATTTAATATTTTTGATGATACGCACCACCTTAGTCATTCAAGCTCGTCGCACTTGAATCAAGATGTGACCAGTAACTAAGTTAAACCTGTAAAAGTATAAGAATGTTGTAATACATATGGAGCATTGGATGGGAGCAGCGGTAAAATTGCCTCAAGGTAGCAGGTTTAAACAAAATTGGAATGCTGTGATGATCCTTTCAGTTTATTATAGCATGGTTCCTTTGATTTCCCTGCTAGGAAAATAGTCAAATGCATATTGTCCTCTTCATATGGTCATTCTGAATTAGTATGTGTGTCGCTGAGTTAGCATGTAGATGCTAAACCATGTGTCATTGGTAATTTGGTATCCCAGGTCTATAGGAGCTCTTTGGCGTATCATGAAATCCATTTTGTTCTTTTATTAGTTAACAATATATTGTGGTGTTGGTTAAATTTATGTCACTGATTATGTTCTATCGTGTCTTGTAGGTCTACTACTGTAAAGAATATGAAGTTTGTCTTTCTCAATCCATTGCTTTTGGTGTCAAATTCCATGAGGGGCCAGAGCCCAGTCCAACACAATACACAAATGACTCTATCCTATTCTCTGACGCCAAGGTAAAATTCAGGTGGTGCCCAATTAGTTGCGGGTAGAAAGAATGCCAAGGTACTCCGTATAGTCAGCAGTCAGGTTCATGTTGGTAATTTTACTTGTGTCGTATTGACTATCAATTCACGTGGTTTAAATGTATATATTTTTCAATTTGGCTCCGGACCCACAATGTTAAGCGGGGTTTTTTGGGCCAAAGTTCCAGCTAACTCCCTTTGTACGTTGTATAGCTTACATGCTGCTTTTAAAACCGCTGCATTGTTTTTGCAAATCTTATGTCTCCCTCTGCTGGGCAACAAAAATAATAGATTAGTATATCGCTTGATTGCTTGGAACACCGAATGGAGTCCATTTGTTGGAATCATGTTAACTCTAATCATTGATAAATGTTTGGTGGCATTGAACAATTTGATTCCAAGCAAAGGGTGGTGGTGCCCTGCATGTGACCCAAAATACTGCCTACGTGCCTACACTTCCGTAGCACAAAATCACTGACAGATTGCAATTTTGCAAACCATCCAACTGATCTGTTGCACATGCGGCTTAACCAAATAGCAAAAAGATAACACTTCGGAAATCATTGTTCATTGGATCAGTTCCCAAATGATGAGAGCAGACGTGTCGTAAGAACTCAGTGTGTGGTCGTGGTAGCAAGCACGGCATAATCTTCTCAATAAAAATGTGAATGCAGTTTCTCAGCTTGTAACCTGTCAGTTTTGTTTGTTAGGAGACACAAAAACAAGACTAGCTGTCAGTGCCTAACTGCCCTATCCTTTTACAACCAACACCGTACCTAGAGTGCTAGCTCCCTGAATTTGGGATGGTTTCTGTTGCTGATTCGCGATTGATTGTCTGTCTGTCATCATCAATTCATCGTGGTCCGTGGCCACAACCATACATCGCGTAAGGGACAGTTGGAAAGCATGGAATCCCATTATTTTTCCCCCCAGTGACTCGTATTGGAGGATTGTGCTGCACTGCTGCTGCGCTGGGCTGGCGAAAAGCTAATCCCCGGCCAGTTCTTTTGCGATTACTCAACTCACAGTTTCGGAAGGCAGCTCAACGTTTTGCTGACCTTTTATGTCACTATAATACCATTTGACACCTGCGTTTTTTTAATATATCCTCCGACTCCAATCATCTTCCAAATGATTACGGCAACAGACCAACAGGCTCGGGCGCGGATTGGAATTCGCTGATTTAGTTCAATTTTTGCGGTTGAGTGGGACTCATGACTAGACCAATGGTCAAATTGTTTATGCATTGTCACCCTCAGAACCCATGAATTTAGGCCATACTAGCTTCCATGTGTTTCAGCAGTGTCATGGGCCTCACTTCTGCCATTTTGCAAAGCAGTTTCTGTTTCATGTTTCTGGCTTTCTGCATGAGCAGCATTTTCGCTGTCTTCTGTTCTCTATTGGGATTGGGAGTGAATAATCACCGGATAACGCCGGTGCCCTCCCTGTGGCTTCCATTAGCTGGTTGTTGGTAAGCCTACCAAGTACTACCAACCTCATTCTTCCATGATGAACCACAGCCTGAGCCTGATAACCAGCTGACACGAGCTCTTGCGCGACCTGCAGATTAAAAGATCGTCAGCACCCAGCTAACATCCATCCATCGACTCGTTGAGCACGCTGGACAGATACGTTCACGGACCAGGCGCCATGGGGTATCTTAGCCGGGTGACCAGGGCCTGTTGAGCCCCGCCAAATTTGTCAGGGAACAGTCCTGTACATGGAGCGAGATCTGTTGATCCACATGGCTCGATGGCATCTGGCCGGCGGCCCTTCCGGAGCCGAGAGAGTTGAAAGCCGGTAGCGTTTGTGCCCTACCTCGTGTGCAGTGGCCAGTGACAGGCAGGCTGCTACAGCCCAGAGGATGCCACAACCCCAGAGCCTTTAGTTGGGAAGGGCCACCGGCCACGGCTGTGCAAAAGCAGGGTTCACTGCTGTGTTTATGCACGTTAACAGGAGGTCTTGTTTCGTTGTTGGTCGCATACTCCGATACTAGCATGGCAGAGCTTCAGAGAGCCGGCTTTGGCACGCTTGGGCGCTCACCGTCGCCGTCACTCGCTTGGGTCCGAGCCGCGCGTGTTTGCAACTCGCAATGCGAGCGGCACCACACCTGACCTGAAAAATCCATGAGATACTGAGATCCATGGACCATGGGGGCTTGAGGGGGGTGCTGGTCTGCTGGAGGGGGTCGAAGTTGCATGACGCAGCCTGCCTGCCTGAAGCACGTGAGGAAGCATATGATAGCGAGAACGAATGTGGCGTCATCTGTCACCTATCATGGATCTACTATCCATCTGCTATACCCAAGAGGCTGCTGCGGTCATTTCTGGACCAGACAATGTTGATCCCGGGGCTCCCGGCTGCGGCAGAAGATTGACGAATTGCACAGTACTCCTACTCTGCTGCGAGTGAAGCGTGGATCTACACACGGTGACAATGACCGTGGGTTGTTCTTCCCGTTTTACTTGACGCAAAATGGGCATTGCTACCGGGATATACTAAAACCACAACTAAGTTGGGCATTCTTTCCCTCCACGGCACACAAAACAAAAGATCCCCACTGCGCCCTCCCGTTTCTTGTCAAAACGAGCGGCGGACGGGTTACGTACGTGCAGGAGCAGCCACCCACCCAAACCCACGCAAAACAGGCGCCGGCACTGACTGCCACACGACCCGAGAGAGAGAGTGCCTCCACGGCTCCACCGCCACCCCGGCCGGATCGGGCAGCGGAATCTGCAGCAAACATGGGCTGTCGTCCTCGTCCGCGCGGGCGGAGGGCGTGCTGCGTGCTCGCTCTTCAGGCTGGCACAGCCGCTGCTGCCGCCAGCCGGCACGCCTTTTTAGTGGCTTCCACGCGGAAAAGGAAGGCCCTGCCCGCCAATCATGCCGGCCGAGCTGCTGCGCTCGGCCCAGGGGAGGCAGGGGCTCTCGCAGTCTCGCCTCGCCCACCCGCGCGCCCCTGCCCCTCCAGGGGAGACACCTGCCTTTTCCCCGGACGCGACACCGGACACGCACCCGCCGCACGGCAGGGTGCCGCGCCGCCGTGGCCGGAACGCAGCGGCGCCTTTTGCCGCTCGCCACGGCACGGGGCTCGGGCTCGATCTTCCCAGGCGGCTGATGACGAGGGGATCAGGTCGATCAAAAACGATCATGGCGTGATGGCGCGCGTCAGGGATCACGCGGGCCGATCGCCTACGTGAGGGTAGGGCTGTCAAAAAGCTCGAGGCTCGTGACTCGATCGTGTGCGGCTCGGTTTAAGCTTGATTCGAGATCGGCTCGATTTCTAAACGAGCCAAGCTCAAACCTGATTCAAAGCTCGTGAGATTTTCGAGCTCGAGATCGAAAAGCTCGAGTAAGCTCATGTACTATGATTAGTCATGACTCTATGAGATTCATACACACATATACTCTAATTTTTTACTTAATTGTACTGCATAAAACTCGATGCCTACAAGTAACGCAATGACATTGATTTAATTATTATGTAGACTTTCTAAACTATATTTATGGATGATATAAATCTTAAAGCTCGTGAATTACTCGTAGTTAACTCGTTGCAAGCTCGACTCGAGATCGACTCGAATCTTAACGAGCCAAGCTTGAGTCTAACTTCAAGCTCGGATGGTTTTGAGGCTCGACTCGAGCTCGGCTCGATGCTTTATCAAACTCAAGCTTGAGACGATGAGCTCGCTCGAGCTCGGCTCGTTGATAGCCCTACGTGAGGGCACGCACGTTTGGGCGTCAGGGAGGGGGCGCCACCGCCATGGTGATGTGAGGTGATCGAGGTGAGGTTCAATTCAATTCGAAACGAACGCAGAACGCGGCAGGAGGTCAGCAGGACAGGACCATCCGGCCGGCGACGCATTTGTGGTTCGTGCCCATCGGCCGATCTCCGTTTCGGATCTCGCAAAGGGGGATACGTGCATGCTATGCAAAAAGCCGGTACGCGCCGGATCTGTACCCTTCGATCTTATGAGGTAGACCGCCGGTGGTCCTCGATCTCGTTATGTGTGGTCGCCTACGCTCGAACAGGCCGGCGCTTCTTCTGATGAATTTATGAAAAGAAGAAAACAGAGAAACGCTAGCTCTCGATATGCTCAATCCAGACGCGAACGTAATACGACAAATGAGCAATTCACATGTGCTCAATTCCTTATATATTATAATATGTATATATATACGTCATGAATAGATAACGATGTCAATGTAGCCTCGTCCATTCATGAGCCAAGTTTCTTAGGGTTAATTGGATCTGTGCCATTACTATTTGCACGATTTTGAAGGACACCATTACTATTCAACTAACTGCGCTGGTGCCATTACAATTCCGCACTTGTTTGAAATACGCCATTTTGTACGCCTGACGCCGTCCGTGGCCCACCTGCAGGCGTATAGGAGGGCATCGTACATCCGTATGGACGGGTTTGCCCTCCCCTCCAAAGGATAAGGCCGCCGACGCCCTCCGTTGTCGTCTTCCTCTGGCCTATTTGCCCCGTTCCTCAGTTCCTCCCTCCCCAACTGCTAACCCTAGAACTCGAGGACCGCCAGCGGCTCTTCTCCCTTGCCCATCGTGCTCTTCTCCGTTGCGCATCGTCGGCGGCCGCTGGAGATGAAGAGCGTCGCATCCTCAAGCTCTTCCCAGATTGGTGATCTCCCAAGGATCGAGTGCCCCAGGTGCCACATCAAGGTGATTAAAACCAAGAGCAGGAAGGATGATGTGTACTACAAGTGCCCTAACCCTTTCACGACGGTATGTTGGTTGTAGTGGGTTAGATTCGTGTTGTGTTCGTTTTTTGCTACCCACCCTTAATTTGTTGTTGGATTGAAGCAGAACAAAAGTACTTGCCCATACTACTGGTATGAGGAACCCTATCTTCAGTACCTGCACTCCAATCACCCAGATTTGTTGAATCCGACTGCTGCAGAAGAAGTGGATTCAGTTGCAGAAACTGTTGCAGAAGAGGTCAATGGCGACCTGAGCCTCCAGATGTATCAGTTGAAGATGGAGTTGAATGAGATGAAGGGCAAGCTTGGTGAGGTGATCCAGGAGATCCAGGAAACAAAGAAGGAGATGAAGGAAGCAAAGAAGGAGATCAAGGAAGAGATTGCTAGAGCAAACAAGGTTTCTGCACCAGTGTTAAGTTGTAACATTAGTTAGGGTCTAGGGTTAGTGTAGTTGGCATTGGCATGAATGCAAATGTCTGTTATCAGTTGATGAACAAATGTACTCTACCTTTGACATGATCATCTTGATGAATGCATGAATGTAGGGTATCCATGAATGGTTCACATATGGATGTACCTTTCAGCTTTGACATAATTTTACTGCATATGGTTCTCAACTGTGACAAGTTAAGAAAAAGCCATCACAAGTTCCAGATTTCACAAACATGGCAACACAATTTCACAGAAGGGTTCCAGATTTCACAAACATGGCAACACAATTCACAAACCATCACAAGTTCACAACCATTCACCAGTTCACAACCACCAGAAGTTCCAGATGTATCAGTACACAATCACAGGTTCACAACCACCAGAAGTTCATCACACATCAGTACAGCAAGTAGCAAAAGCACAGACAAGGTCATTGAGACCATCAGAAGTGGAGACAACAGCTACTCCACGCCAAGCCAGCTCTTGAGGCTTCTCACCACTCTTGCTTCAGGAGCACTTTCTGCCCTCTTTAGCTTCTTCTTGACAGGAGTCTTTTTCTTCTTCTTTGGCGCCTGCTTGGAGCCACTTTTCTTCTGATTGGACCCACTTTTCTTCTGCTTCTTTTTGGGTGTCTCACTTGGTCCTTCATCTTCTTCTCTCACCCTGCAGTAGATGGTTGTTAGTTAGAGTTAAGTAATGTAATACAATGTACCAAGTGATAGTAAGATGCAAGGGTGTACCTTTTCAGTGATGCCTGTGTAGATGCCTCATCAACTTCATCATCATCTTCAGTTGGTTCAGCTAGCTTGCAGGTCTTGGCAAAGTGCCCAAACCCCTTGCACCTTCTGCATTTAACTTTCTTTCTATTTGCTCTTTGTTCTGCACTTCCTCTGATCCTGACCACTTTTCCTAGAACTTTTATCTACACAAGACAATTGTGGTCTTTTCTTAGAACTTTTATCTGCACAAGACAAGCATGAATTAGTAGTATGCACATTCAAACAGGTTTAATCTGCAGCAAGTCAAGCAAGCATGAAAAAGTATGTACCTGTATAGTTTTCTGATCATGCAGCCTTGAAGCATGAATCCTCCAAGGACAAGTAGAGTGCTTACACTTTGCAATAAATCTGGTAGGGTCAGTCTTCAGGTCAGGAGCAAACTCAAAACCTTTCTTGACAGCATAGTGCCTTATAGCTTTCCTGAATGTTGTTATGTCAGGAAACAAAGCACCAACCTCTATTATTGGGTTCTCAGGATCATGGAGGACCCTTATCTCCTCAGGATCTGCATCATCAACCTCTGCCTCAGGAGGAATAGCTCCTTCAGCAGCAGCATTTTCATTGTCATCATTAGTAGGGACAGATGAGTCAGTTTCTGTAGGTGGAACTGGAATGTACATATGCTCATCATCCACACCAACATACTCTTCTTCATTATCAAAGATGTCAAATGGGTCAGGCTGCTTTTGTGGATCAGGCTGCACTGCTGGATCAGGCTGTTTTTGTGGATCAGGCTGTGGATCAGGCTGCATAGGTGGATCAGGCTGCATAGGTGGATCAGGCTGCTTTTGTGGTTGTTGAGTTTGTTGTGGTAGGTCTTTCTCTGGTGGAATGATACACAAGGGTTCTAAGAAATCAAACTCATGATCTTCCCACACAGATTGATTAACCACAACTAAGAGAAGTTTGCAATGCATCTCTGACTTATACATTTCAAATAAATTTTGGAATTGTGCTTCATCTACAAGCATGACCTCCTCACCCACAGTCTTGTCAAAGAACCAAATTATGGGCTTCTGGTTAGAGCTCCAACTGACCACACTGGATAGGCTAGAATACAGCAAATCATATGTAATGGTGCCTAACTCCCAAGAAAAATTAACAACCTTGCCCTTATGGTAGGTTTTTTTCCCATCACTATCCTTTGTCATAAAAGCCTGAACTGTGACCTCTAACGAAAACATAGAAATCCTAGCACACAACAAATGAGAATGAAAACAGTGAAAGCTGAATTGAAACACCATGACAGCAAGAAAACAAATGAGCAGAGACCTAACTAAGCAGGGTAATCATATGGGTATACAACGAACAAAGTCACGAGCAGGGTATATGGGTGTATTCAACAGAGGGAAGGTCACAACGAGCAAGGTCACAAGGTCACAACGAGCAAGTCAACTATGTCTTAGCGTTCCTCTACCAGTGAACATACCTGGAGTCGTCGGTCTCTTCAGGCACCGCAGCCGCAGCTGCAGCCGCAGGCGGGATGTCGCCGCTCTTCATGGCCGCTGCAACCCTAATCCACTGCCGCCGCCGCGGTGCAGACGTTCATATGTTCCAGATCCCGAGTTGCCAACGATGAAGAGCGCCACCAGCCACCAGCTCGATGTCGTCGGTGAAGAAGAGAGGCGCCGCCGCCGACGGCCGCCGACGGGGATTAGGGTTCCAGACGAGTGGATGGGCACGGGTGAGAGTGGGGAACGGGGAGGGCGAATGAACGGAGAGACGAGTGGATAAGGTGTCGGCGGCCTTATCCTTTGGAGGGGAGGGCAAACCCGTCCATACGGATGTACGATGCCCTCCTATACGCCTGCAGGTGGGCCACGGACGGCGTCAGGCGTACAAAATGGCGTATTTCAAACAAGTGCGGAATTGTAATGACACCAGCGCAGTTAATTGAATAGTAATGGTGTCCTTCAAAATCGTGCAAATAGTAATGGCACAGATCCAATTAACCCTTCTTTTTTACGGCAGGCGACGTGCCTATACCAACAATGAGATGCCTACAAACTACACATGCGCTCTACATGGCGCCACGTATGTACGTATTGCAACGCGCAACCACATCTCACGATCGTCGATCGGCCCGCCGCCGCCCTCCAGCGAGTGCGCGACCTGGTAGATGATGCCACCACACCCGCAGGCAAGTCTGGCAACCAGAAGTACATGGACCGAGCTGGACCTCCTGCATGGTGTCGATCTGGTGGACGGGCTCGTCGCCTAGCTAGCTCACCGGAGAGCGAGACCCGATCACCCGACCCGACTGCAACAACCGGCTGTACTACCTCCTCGCGTCCAGACGCCCTTCCGCTGCCGAGCGAGATCCATCCTGAATTTCCGAGATCCATCCGTTCCAATCACACCCCACGCCTGGTGGCGGCATGGCGCGCGCATCTGAAAGTGTGAGGTGGGCTTGGCTCTCCTCCTCCTCCTCTCTCTGGGTGTGGGTGCGCACGCGCCACGTGCCCATGTGCGTGCCTCGCGCGTTGCGTCTACGCTCGATTCATGTGTGGTTGTTCCTGCATGCTACATTGGCGACACGGATCATACCCGCTAGCTTGCGCTCGCTGTGTCCTGTGTGTGCCAGGCGGGCTCACATAGTCACAAGTGTATCACGGCAACGTTGAGGCCTTGCTCCACGATCCGAGGGAGGGGCTGCCTCCCGTCGTCGTTACCGTCTCATACATTGACACATAATCTTAAGTCGATTTAACAGACAATCTGTATAATAAGTTGTCTTGCAAGTCGTTTGATAGAGGTATATAATTTCTTAATTTGTGCATATAAAAAATATTATGAATTGCATAGCAATAACAACTCATATAATGATTGTAAAGTTGTCTCATGAGGTGGTTGTTTCGCGAAGCACGATCTTTCTCTCTCCTCGCTCCCTCTTCTCCACGGCATCAAAAATCCTACATGAGACTGCATGAGACAACATATAGAACTTCTGATGTGTACCAATGTACTTGCTCATGTGCAAGACGTGCATGCCTGTAGCTCGTCTCTTCGAGTACTCCGTTGGTTGCTCAGGGGCTTGACTGCAAACCCGATCAGTGTTCTACATTCGAGCTCGAGCAGGCACATGCAGGGGTAGATAGGGCCCTCTCCAAAGTTTAATCAAAATTCTCATCTAGAGGATCATGTCAGTTCATTTCTTCTCTCTGCGCACGCAGTTCAATGAAAAAAAATTCACTCACTTCCACCAGTGGCGTAGCCACCGGTGGTGCGGGTGGGGCTGGAGCCCCCCAACCACCGGCGCCGCCATGGAGCCCCCCAGAGCCCCCCTAGGCTGCAGGTGGAAGATGAAGAGGGAAAGGTGGGCTGGAGGAGGAAGAAGGCAGCGAGAGCCCCCCTGAGTGCTGTTGCTGGCTTCGCCACTGCTTTCCACCAACTAAACGCAGAGTATTTTTTGTTTTCACTATCCTTGTGGCTTCATCTTATTATATACACCATCTGACGGTCCAGATGGTTTCATCGATCGCGACTCCTTTTTTTTAAAAAAAAATTATCGCGACTCCATCCATCCCGGTAAACCCTGAAGAGGAGTACGGAGCAGTATAGGAAGGAGCGGCAGATACGGGCAGCAGCGCGCATCTCCGCGTTTCAGCGTACGTGACGTCCTGGCATCTAGCGGGGAGTGATGAGTGACGCCCATGTGGCTCCCCATTAAGAAGCAAATGCTATTTAATTAGCCGATTGGTCCAGCAGAGCCACGGAAGGCAACTCATCATCAGCGTGATGCTTGATGATTTCCTTCCTGCTCGACCAATGCTACAACGATACATACCACTGCATTATTAGCACCAGCGTCCTTATCTTAATTCTGGCAGATTCATGTACTCTATGTACGATGTGAAAACTGAATTTGGTGTCAGTGCGTAATAAAGTGCTTTTTTTTTACCTCAACGCCAGTTTGCTTTGCTGCCGATCCGTTGGTACTCCGTACTTTCTTGTGCGTCGATTCCCGATCCGAGTTGCCACGCACGCACGCGTACGTACGGCGGAGGATGATGCGATGCGATGCGAACCAAACAAACAATTAGGCACCGTTTAGTTCAGTGAAAATTTGGCGAAAGTGGTGAATCTATTTATTATCTTAATACTTGAGTGTTAAAAGAAGTCATCACGTTCGCCGAGAGGGTCTAAAAATTCTCACGTTAATCCAAAAAATAGAAGAATATGGAGCATCAGATTTTATGAAGATCTGAAGGTCTAGATTAATCCAAAAATACATAAATTCAGAATTAAAATAAAGAAATCTAAAGAGTCCATATTCAATACAAATACAATTAGTAAATACATAAATTCAGATTTAAAAATAAGAAAAATAGTTGTTAATGTTTACAGAGATTGGGAAAACAAAAAATAACTAACTTAAGAGTTCCAAAAAATAGAAGAATATGGAGCGTCAGATTTTATGAAGATCTGAAGGTCTAGATTAATCCAAAAAATACATAAATTCAGAATTAAAATAAAGAAATCTAAAGAGTCCATATTCAATACAAATACAATTAATAAATACATAAATTCGGAATTAAAAATAAGAAAAATAGTAGTTAATGTTTACAAAGATTGGGAGAATAAAAAAGATAACTAACTTAAGAGTAAATAACAAATACAATTATAATTTACAAAGTTTTACACGATGGGTATTAAATTAGCTCTTTGTCCCTGCTGAAGTACTAATTAGGAATCTCATGAAATGATTATCTGTATAGGCATGTAGCCTTACAAGGCTCTAAATGCCAATATTGATAAGACATGACACGAGATGAAAATAAATTTTTGTTAGGAACAGATAAAAATAAATACTGGAGTTGGATATAGTTCATTGTCCCCTCATAAAGAAAAGGATAATAGTGCGGTGCTCTCGAGCAGGCGATCAATTAATCTAATCAGCAGCATCCTAATGAAAAAAGGAGGGTTCAAGGAGAACATAACGTAATTGATGTACTGCTTTGTTTATTTATTTTCATCCAGTTAATTCACTCAATGCCGAAAGTCGGGGAAGAAGACACGAGCAGAGCATAAAGCATGGAAAGAGATGTTTAGAGGACGAACTAGGCAGACTATTAGTTAGGGAAAGCAACCATGGGCATAGAGAGATACCAACAAGAGACTGTGCAATCGCTCAGGGAGACGAAGATGGGATTTTGTTTCTATACATAGTCAATTGCACATTAGCTATTGTTTAACTGGGCCGTCGCTCAGGGACACGAAGATGGAAGAATTTTGTTCAAAGGATTGAAGTTAAACAATAGCTACTATGCAATTGATTGTGTATATAAACAAAAGCAACGATCAGTTGTGACCTACCATCAACAATTCACACCCATCAATTCAGTGAAAATTTGACGAAAGTGGTGAATTTTTTGCATTGGGAAGCGTGTCCTGTGAGAGGTGACACGGTCTGCGATGCGAAAATTTTGGAACTTTTTTGGAACTAAACAGGGCCTTAGGGAAGTAGCAGCTGTCAGGAAGCGAGGGAGCAGGCATGCGTGCAGCCTACCAACGTGGGTAGGCTTTAATTTGGGATTAATAAAAACACGCGCGCGCGGCCCTGCAGAGCAGAGGGTTGAGGTTGTGCAGACGCGCTTGTGCTTAATAAAAAGGCGCTCGGATCACGACGGGGCTACGGGCGTACGAGCGGCTCACTTTCACCTAGTTTACGCCTGCCGAGGCAGCTAGCGGGGCATTTGACTTGGCGCGGCCATTAAAAGGTTGGGCAGCCGCCTCATAAAACGGGCACGGGGACGGGCATCGACGCTCCCACCCCGTCTCGTCTTTTACACGGCCAAGCAACGTCGATCCTGATACTCACACAACATGGAACGCACATGGCATGATCCTCCCTCCCTCTCCCTCCCTCCCTCCTGGCCTTTCTGTCATGCTTCTTCATGTGGGTCAAATAGTATAACTTTCGTCCAGTACATACGCATCAAAAAGAAAAAATTACAGCTCGATCCCAGTAGAAGTAAATAATAACAAGCAAATTCCTTGTATGCCATTGAGAAATATAACTCATCCTCATGTGCTATTGAAAATTAGCTCATCCTCTCAGTGCCATCAGTTATATTTTCTCATCCCCTCTATGCTATTGCATCGCCTCTGTACCACTGGAAAGTTAAATTTTTCAATGTCTCATAAGGGATGTGTCGTATTTTTCATCCCCTCGTATTTTTCAATAGCACAGAGGGGATGAAAAATTCTACTAATAACATAGAGGGGATAAGAAAAATATAACTAATGACACTGAGAATATGAGTTAATTTCAATAACACATAACGGATGAGTTATATTTTTCAATAGCATAGAGGGAATTTACTTAATAATAACCGGTTGCATGCTAGGAGTACGTACTAGTAGCCCAGTAGTAAGAGCGAGCGACTGGCAACGTCACGTGGCACGCCGCGCGCGAAATCCTAACACGCATGTGGCCATGCATGTGACTGACCAGCTCTGGGGGGTTTCAGCTAAACGACAGGCATCAGCAGATCATGCTGGCAAAACACAACAGATTACCGAGGATAAGCACGGCCTGCTACTGTACTATGTGAGAGATTAAAAAAACACGGCCGCGCGCGGGAACAATCTGAGCGACAGGAGACACGAATGATGCAGCCCAGTTGCGCTTGCGCGCGGGCGGGTTGCTTGCGCCGAGCGACGTCCTGGCATGTGACCCGCCGCCCCGCCCCAGCGGCCAGCGCGACGGATCGATCGGCGCGGGCCGGGGCGCGCCCATGAGGGAGAGGAACATGGCGCCACATGCTACGCTACTACGCTAGCGCCGGCTACCCCTATCGTCCCCAGCAAAGCAGAGCAGAGTCTCAGCCTGCGTGTGCTGATGCGCTGCTCCCCCTAATCATGGCCAAAGGTGCCGTAGCACTAGCATCGGATCACTCGCCGGGCTCCTCCCTCCTAAACTACAGCGCAAATGCACAAACTAGCGTGAGAGCCACCGAGCGGCCGGCGATGCCAGCCGCGCACCGGGCACCCGCGCCGCCTACGCTTACGCCCCAGAAAAATGCCATGCCTAATTGCCTATCTAGAGTCAGCCCCCCGCGCGCGCCGCTTTGAAGGAGTATTCTCTCATCTCTGGATCACAGACCGGATCGGTAGCTGATATTTTCACGCTACGGCACACCGGGTTTTGTCAGGCACGGTAGCTTAGCTTAGGCTTATGATCACACAGGAACTGACGACGCATCGGCGGTAAGCCTTGTCACTTCCGTAGCGGCCCCGAGTAGAGTGTGGGCGGCTTCTCGGTGACGGGGGCATGAAAATGAAAATGAAGTGTCTTTTGGTGGTGGCTTGATAATTGATTATCGGAGGCAGTAGCAAGAGCCCGGGTGCTGCCCGGGTCTACCGTTCGATCGGCACACCCAGTTCTTGACCGGCGGCCGGGTCCCAAAAAGAAAGGGGAGCAATTTTTTTTTATAGAAAAATAGAGAGAACCCCTGAGATTGAGAGCGCTCGCGCGGCAATTGCCATGTGCGAAAAGATTGAGGCTCTTGGAAGTCAACCAGTCCGTGGAGTACGTACTGTACATCAAACGTATACGGTATACATACTGCCACCGAATAATGATGTGCCCAATCAGACGGGATACCATACCACCACGCGATACGGTAGCCGCCGTACACGGTATTGCCACTGCCGTTCAGAGTTTCACGCTAGCCAGGAGGAGCCTAGGAGGAGGCTAGGACAGGAGCGGAAAGAGGAGAGAAGAGGTTACTTCTCACTTGCGTGCACTTGCTCTCGAGCACAGGGCCACCATGTCCATGCGATCCCTACACCTCTCCGGCTCCGGGCGTGACCACACCGGGCCACAAAGTCCAAGCCCAGTGGACCTCATAATTAGCAGCTCACACCCAGACATGCAAAATGGATTAGACCGCAAGGAAAGAAAAAAAAAGCAATAGGGATTTTTGAAAAAAAAATGCATATGCCTACACACATCAGCGCAAAAGAGAGGCGGCAGAAAATCCAAGCGGATCACAGGAGGGGGAGGCGCGAGGCCGAGCAGTGGAGCACCATCGGCGTCGCCATTTGCCAGTGCCGCACCCTCTCCTTTATATTCCCCCCGCCTCCCACCCTCTTTCTCCTCATTTCCCACCTCATCCCATACCACCACCACCACCCCTCGCGCCGTCTCCTTCCTCCTTCCCTCCCCCTGACCTTGCTTGAGCCGGGCGCAAAGCCAGCTTGCTTCTTGGATCGCGCACTGCTCGTTCTCCGTGGCTCCCGATCCATCGGGTTTCGTCTTCACACCAAGAATTGTTGGCGCGCGCACTGGCAATGGCGTCCACGTCGAGCTCGACGCCCGCGCCGGAGGTGGAGGAGAGGGGGCGCAAGCGGAAGCGCGCGGCCGGGGAGGAGCCCGCCGCGGCGGGGGCGGGGGCGGGGGCGGAGGCGCAGCCGTCCAAGTGGCGGAAGCGGCGCGAGCACGAGCTCTACTCGTCCAAGCTCATCGAGGCGATCCGCCTCGTGCGGGCAGGACAGTCCGCGGCGGGCCCGCCGGCCGGGAGGGCCGTGCGCGAGGCTGCCGACCGCGCGCTCGCCGTCGCGGCGCGCGGACGCACGCACTGGAGCCGCGCCATCCTCGCCTCACGACGCCGCCGCCTCCAGGCCGCGCGCCGCGCGCGCCTCCGCGCCCCGGCGTCCCCGTCCTCGCGCCGCGGCGGCGCCGCATCCACCTCCGCGCCGGGGCAGGGCTCCAGCACGCCGCCCCTGGCGAGGAAAGCGAAGGTGCTGGGCCGGCTGGTGCCCGGCTGCCGGAAGCTGCCCTTCTCGACGCTCCTCGAGGAGACAACCGACTACATCGCGGCCCTGCAGATGCAGATCCGCGTCATGACAGCGGTCGCCGAGGCGCTGTCCGCAATCTCTGCCACTTCCTCCTCCTCCAACTCCGGCGCCGGCTCTTCCTCCTCGCCGGCGTGACCGAAGCTCCAAGACTCGTGCATTCGCTGTAAATTTTTTCCCTCTTTTCGCCCTCCCACGAATTTTTCCTCGGGATTAGTTAACCTGTAGCTCTCCCTCTCTCTCAGTCTCTCCCACCTAGTTTTCGTTGTCGTCTTGTCTCCCTCATTTGGGCGAGCGGTTAGTGTGATGGTGAAGAAGATGATGATGGCGTCCCAGTGATTAACCCGTGCTGTAATGGGGGTAGAAGAAGCCGTAGGTAACAGTGGTTTTGTTTGTCTTCCCAGGTTGGTTTGTTGGTCTCTTCTCCGATGAATGCATTTTCAAATGTTCATTCAGATCACATCGTGTGCGGTGTTAATGGTGCATTCTTTCATGTGACGTAACACATCCTGTAGCGTAATCCTCTGCTGTGCAAGTAAATTCTGCAGTTCTTCAGCGCTCGTATCATCTCATAATTACTCGTCTGTACTTTGGAGAAACCTGAAATGATGCTCGATTTGCGCTTTGGTGGTCGAAGGGCGGCCAGCCTTTCATGACGCGGCCGCGATCCCAAGTTTACGCTGGAATTTTTTTTTTGAAATAAAAATAAACATGACTAATCCATACGGGTCTGTCTCCACGGTCCGAATCGCTCGAAATTTCCAAATTTCCGGCCACATTCGCCAAATTTTGGACGGAAAAACCAGAGATTTTGATAGAAAAATTCGCCAGAGCTGTACAAACAGAACGCCGTAATAATTTCCGTAGACGATACTAGCTACTAGACCCGAGACGGGCGAGAGGATTGGCGACCGCAAAAAAAAAAAAAAAAAAAAAAGATCTGAGCGGGGGTGTGGTGTGGTACGCGATTGTTTATTTCGAACTGGCCGGTAGTACCAGCATGGAACGTGAAATGTTGCGACGCGAGGGGATTAAATGGCACGTGGCCGATCTGAGCGGGGCACGCCCGGTTGAACCCCGCTGGGACCCGCGCGCAGTCACTCACCGTGGGCCCGACCCACGCATCTCTCATCGCATTGCAGTAAAAACATCTCGCGGACAGCGCCGGCGAGGGGGGGACGACCCCACCGTCCACAGCGCTCGTCCGATCCTACGGTCTCTTTCCTTTCTTCACGCGCGTCGCGGTCGCCGCCGGGCGCCGGCCCACCGCGACGGACGGAGCTCGGCTCGGCTCGGCTCCCTCCGGCGCGCGAGTGGGGAAGTACGGCGCTGCCCCCGCGCTACGCGACAGTGAAGGAACTCCAGGGAAGGGTCGGAGGCTCGGAGCGTCGCGGGGCGCCGGTGCACCACCGTCGCGGGCCGACGGACGTGGACGAGCAGCAGGCTGAGCTGGCCCATAATGCCGGGCGGGCCCGGGGCGTCAGCGAGCCCGCGGCGCCGGGTGGCGAGGCCTCCACGTGGTCCGTACGGGTGGCGGGGCACGGTGGCGACGTGGGCGCTGCATGATTGGCGCGTCGCCATCCTCTCCGGCGCAGGTAGGGCGTGCGGCGTGCCCCGCTGCCGCTGCCATGCTAGGCTGTGCGCGCCACGCGGCTACTACGTGACAGGGCCCGTATGCGCCCGGCCCGGCCCTATCGATATCATGATTCCCCGCGCCATGCGGGTGTACTGGGCCGCCATGCGCCTACTGCTACTGCTGCCTCTCTACGCCCCGTGCGCGCTGTGCGTGACTGCGTAGGATACTAGATGTATCATGTCCCTCGACTGCTCGTGCTGTGCCATCGATGATCGATCCATGCCGTTCAGCTCGGCCCCCCTTGAGCTGAAGGCCGTCGTCCTCTTTTAGCCGGCCACTGCTGCAGACGCTGCAGTGCAAGCTCGCACGCTTGCTGCCTGTCGCGTCCAATCCATAGCTCTCCAAGGTCAGGTGACGGCACGAGGTCTGCTGTAGAGTGGTTTTCTCAACAGAAAACCGCCCGGAAGGTCGCCGATTATGGTAAGGTGGACAGTGGTTGTTGTTGTTGTTTCCCCGAAAGATATGGTAAGGTGGTCGTTAATTCCTTCCTTCGTCGTGTTGGACTGGACGTACGAAAGGACAGTGTGTATCGGTGGTGGCCGGCGCCGGAGCCGGCGCCGGCGCAGCCTTTGCTGAGGACTTGTTGTCTGTAGTAGCCCTAGATTTGTTGTTCACTAGTGGTATGCTGCTGGTACGCCAGCGCGCGCTCTGAAAGCCTGCCTGCCCGTCTTGGTTTCATGTGTGATGCTTGCTCATGTTCTCTTCTCTCTCTGTCTGGCATACGGCCTGCCATCACCAACGTGGGACTGGGCAACCTCCTGGAGAGTCAGACGGCGAGCTTAATTTGTTCGGAGGCCTTGCTGAGACTGCAGGAAAAAGAAAAAAAAACCCTTACCTTCACTGCCAAAACATGTACGGACTTGCACCAAACTTTTTCCAGCAACAAAAACTCTTCAAAGTTGAAAACCACGGCGAAAAAAGACTCTCAAGCCGAGGCCAGAGCGTACGTGCACGTTATTAGGCGGTCCGGACCGAGTGACGCCTGACTGAACTCGGCCGACATGGCGACATCGCACGACCATGCTCGCGTTGGACTGCCGTCGCTTCAGGACAGCCAACGGAGTAACCGGCGCGGCCGCTTTATTTGTTTGCCCGCCGCTCCGGCGGGGCCCGCGGCCGAGCCCTGCTAGCGACGCCACGAGCCATGTGGGATGCCTGGCCACCAAGCCCCGTCCGTGGTCCCCCGAGCACGCACGCCCCCACGGCCCCTGCGTTCCTTCTTCCATCCCCTTTTCCATCGGGTCGCCGTGGTGGCTCGCTTCCGTTTCCCTCTCTCGCTCGCTCGCTGCACGTTGGTTGGCCCGGCGGCCTTCCCGATCCGCCGCCCCGCTGCTCTGTTTCCTTTTCGTTCGCTTTTTTTCGCGGAACCGAAACGGAAGCCGTCGCGGAGGAGCCCTAGCCTAGCCCACCACGTGGGCGGATAATGCCCGGGCCCACCGCTGCCCAACTATAAAATCTTTGCGGGGTGGCTTTTTTCGCGGCTGACGTGGCGCGCGCGTCTTCCCTCATCAGGCGCAAAGGTGGCGTCTTCGTTGGAGTCACCGGCCGGGATATCTTCCATTCCAATTTCCATCCACCTCCCCCTGGCGCTGAGGGCTTGATCACGGGCCACGTAGCTATTAATTCAGGGTGGTATTGATGGGGTTCAGAGCAGGGCTCTTGATCACGGCGATATCCGTCTCGGATTGTCGTCCATGGCTCTCGCGTCAATTGTAGGCAGCGGCGGATCCTCGTCCACACAACGTCGTGCATGTGCATACGCACCCCTGTAGAGCTGTTGTTCACTCACGACAAGCCAGGGCGCACGTTACATGTTGGCCAGAGCCGCGCCGGCCGGGCACGTGAAACCGACCCACCGATCCATCGAGTAGGGCGCGCAACCAACAACAACACGCCCCTCGACCCCGCCGGCCCGGCGAGAACGACCGCGCACGCACGCACGGAGACGGGCGAGGCAGCAGCGGGGGCGTCGTCGTACGCACGTGGCCGCGGCTCGTTCCCTCCTTTGGTCGACCGCGGGAGGTAAGCGACGCGACGCGCGTAATCATGGTGTTTCCCCGCCGGGGCGATCTGGAGCGACCGGGCGATGGCGTCGGCGATCGAGTCCGGCGACTGAGAGTGTGGAGAAGGGAGCGCCGCCTCAGCCCCCCGCCGGTCTCCATCTCCACATGCGTGCGAGGGATGCACACGGCACGACGACGGCAGGCAAAGGAACGAAGCCCGACGAAACCGACGTCCACTACTGATTGGGTTATATTTTTCCGAGAGCTGGGCCGCACCCGCACGGCCGCACCTCCCTCCGATCGATCCAACCGTGCGGCTAGCTGGCGACCAAGCGCTGTCCGTCAGGTATCAAGCGTTAAAGGATCGGAGCACGGAGCCGTTAATAAACTGAACGAGACACTTTCCTTCTCGAGGGAACACGGAGCTCCGGAGAGCTTTCATACAGTAGTACTTTTTGGCTGGGTCAGTGAGAAATAAAAGCGTCGGGCTATCACTCTGAAAAATCAAAGAAAGGTGGTAGTATAATTGATGGAGCATTGCGATCTCTGCGTGCATCGCTTGAGCTGGGCGAGCTATCTGCGACAGGATTGTGATCCGATCCGACCCAATCCAATCGGTGCAGGTAATTGATTAATTTCCATGTGGAGTGCAGTCCATTCTCAGTCGCCACCCCTGCTTTAAGACAACAGGGAGGGAGACTCCTCAGAGCATCTCGGTTCCCCCCACCTGGGCTGCCGGCGTGTGCGGTGTGCCTGCCCCTCGGACGGGATAGGTGCACAGCACCACCGCGGCTGATCGGACATCAGAGAGCCCGCTGCTCGCGCGCGTCAATTTGCCGGAAAAGGGCTCCAGCACCAGCAGCCGTGACGGCGAAGGTGAGGACGGAGCAGCGACGCGTCACGCATGTCAGCATGTGGGATTTGCTGGCTGGCCGTGGCCGTGGCCGCTGCCACGGTTGGGTCGGTGCTTTTTTCCCCCCTGTTTCGAAATAAACGGTTGGGTCGGTTGCAAAGGCGATTGATTGGCCTGGCCCCCGCCCGCACATGCGAGGCCCGGCGGCCGGACGCTGCCAACTTGGTGGGTAGGGCACCGCCGGGAAGGGGACGCCGACGCGACGCCGACGGAGGAGGAGAGGACTCACACGGATCAGGTAAAACTCGGCCGTTGCTTTCCCCCCGGCCCGGAGGATGGAGCGAACTGCACCCTCGCCATGCCTTAGATACTGCCCGTGCCCACCACCTCCTCTGTTTGCACGCTGCACCCCTCCTTGCCCTTGTAGCTTTCGGCCGCGCACTATGCGCGCCCGTATTTACCACCAGGCACAGGCAGGGCTATTCCGAGCGTGCCGTCCACATCTTTGCCTTGTGCCCCTCCCTGCTCGGCTTGTCGATTCTGCTTGTCGGCGCACGGGGACAGGCGGACAAGCGAATGTTTGAAGCAATGCGTTGCGCCCGATGTGGGAAGGAGACCGTAAGGCGACGCCGAGGGGGAAGCGGGTGGAGCCTTGCCCCGGATTGGACTCTGAGGGACGACGGACGCCATGAAAGCTAGACCCCGCTTTCTCTTCCTCCATCAGACTACCTTCAAAATCGCAAAGAAACTTTGCTTCTTTCAGGGCACTGCGCCCCAAAAGACACCGAGGACGTACCGTGTGTATTAGAGGCATGCATGCGTTTTTGGCCCTGTTTAGGAGCCTAACTTCTCCAAAATACACTATGTAAAAAGAAGATTCCCCATCACATCAAACATCACATAAAAAATGTCAGTACATGCATGGAGTACTAAATGTAGATGAAATCAAAAACTAATTACACAGTTTGGATGTACTTTGCGAGACGAATCTTTTGAGCCTAGTTAGGTCATGGTAGGACAATATTTACCACAAACAAACGAAAAGTGCTACAATGCTTTTCAGTTCGGAACAGTGCTTTTCAGTTCGGAACAGTGCTTTTCAGCCCGAAATCCGTGCAAAATCTCAGAATTTTACATCCCAATTTTGGGATCTAAACACACCCTTTGAGGTAAAAATATCCTGAACATAACAGTGCTAGGTCGGTCGATCTTTGAAACGTATACAAAGCATAATTTAAGGTCAAATAATTTGCACGCGAAACATAGAGACTTGTTTTTCTAATCCAAAATGTAAAGTAAGATAGGAACTTTCTTTTCAAAAAAAGTAAGGCAGGAACTCTACGTGTACCCTTGGAATAAGAAGAAGGGAAATTGAAGGAAACTAACCTTTTTTTTGTTGGTGCTAATGTCCTTTTCTTTCCATTTTACTGGATGCTTTGCCTGTTTGTAGCTGGATACTTGATGGCCACTGTTCCCTTTTTTTTGTTTCATTAAGTAAGCAAACAAACAGCATGAGTGTCATGAACAATACAAGTACGCAATCATCACAGTAGGTAGACGGCATGCATGCACATGACATCCACGGAGGAATCATAGTGGCATGAGCTTTTTCCCAGTGATTGGTCCTGATCATTGGAGCGCGTTGCCAGAAATGTCAACACAGATAGGGCAGGGTTTCTTACGTGCCACGACGGCATACGTATCATACTTACCAAGTCAAACCAACAGGTGGCTAAAAAAGAAAACAAATATTTGGACGCAAAGATGAGGAGAATTATTATACTCACAAAAAAGATGATGAGAATCTGAAAGCAGCCAATTGAGTCGCCCTATCGTCGTTATTATACTGACATTATTTTAAGTTTCTTGCATATATATAGGAGACATATTGTTCAGAATACTAATCAAATTTCTACTGCCAGTAAGAATAGATAACCAACATAGCACTTCACAAAATTAGTTTAAGGGCACACTCGAGAACGGAGTATACAGAGTAACTACATGCATGACCGTCAGTGAAATTGGGTAGAAATGTTGTTGTTTAGAAGAGCCACGTGTTTGACAAATTGCGTTGACCATGTTGTATCCACCTCCACTGCTGCCTCCACGTCGTAGTGTATACTAGCAGACGCACGGGATGGGATGGGTGGGGGTAAAGGTATTCAAAAGGAGTATAAACAATGTCACTTGAAGAAGTGAGACTGTGAGAGCACGAGATCAAGTGATGAGCAGGGCGCCACGACGCCAACAGGGGGAAAGGAGAGCTCCTCCAACCAGACTGCATGGTGTAGGGAAGGGGAAAGATTTGTGATCTTGTGCGGCATGTGGTCTCTCTGGAATTCACGAAATGACGTCCGCCATGGGAAGCAACCGACCAGACATGTTCAGGCAATTGATTGGGCGCTTGATGCTTGCTATTTTTTGCTGACTGCTAAGAACTCTTCCCCCAGAGAACGAGCGCCGGCTCAAGTGGCGCCATGGTGTGCCCCTCCTGAGAACGTGAACAAGGTGAATTGCGATGGTGGCTTTTTCGGGGACAGTATGTCGGGGTCCACTGGGGCTGTGCTGAGACGGTCGGATGGGTCTTTCCAGAGGGCATCATCACGATGGCTTGCAACAATAGCCTCTCCCCTTAATGTGAAAGCTGAAGCCTGTCGTGATGGGCTCCGGCTTGCTCTGGCAGCAGGTTCCAGCCGAGTGATTCTAGAGACTGATTCTCTACAATTCGTGTCACTGTGGAGAGATCGCCGGACACAACGATCCGAGATCGCAGTGATCATGGAAGACATGGAGGAGATGACGGATGCTCTGAATTTTTTTAGTGTGCAACATGTTAAACGTTCAGGCAATACTGTAGCTCATACTTGTGCTCAATTCGCATCATCTTCTAGGCCTTGTAGCATGTGGTGTGATCAACCACCTAGCTTTCTTTTACCCTCACTGTTAAGTGATTGTAACCTCCTTCAAGTTTGAATGAAAGCTGTGTTCCCAAAAAAAAAATCTGGAACTCTTTCTTTCAAAAAAAAAAAAAAAACCAGACTGCATGCATGTGCAGCTGATACGCCGAGTTGGTGACTGAGAGTGGACAGGCACGAGCTGGGGATCAGATATTCAGACTGTGCTCGAAAAGACACGCGAAATGGGCAGAGGAGCCGTGCAACCTTGCCGGCCGGGGGGTTCTTCGGTGCGGCAGCGGGGGGCTGTGGCGCGGCCTGACACTGGCCGGCCGCACGCGCTAGCAAGGAGCCGGATCAGGGTCAAAGCCACTGCACGTCCTGCATGCAGATGTTTGGAGAGATGATGGGCTCCCTGCCGATCCCTGCTTCCGGCGGGGCGCACGGACAAGCTCACGAGAATTGCATTGCATCAACGTCGACATCGTCACCGGATGCATGCATGCGTGCGTGCAGCGGCGTGGTTTCCTAGATCGTCACTCGAGAAATGACACGCATGCAGCCATGCATGCATGCATGTAAGAGCTCTGAGGCCCTGCCGGCCGCCGGTGTTCATCATCGTCCCTCCTCGCTGGGCTCTGGCTCCATCTCCATTCTCCATGTCCATGTCACCATGTGAGTACAGCCGGCCACACACACACTCAAACTGAATACTGTACAACCTATACTATTTGTATTCGACTACTGTTGGCCTTGCCAGCCTGACTCCAGTCACCTGGCGAGCCACACCTTTCCGATGGGTTGCCGTCCTGTACGTGATGGAGGACGTCACAACACCTAGGCAAATACGGAGGAGTACCAAACAAACCCAACAACCTTCCGCGTGTTTGGTTAGGATGAAAAAAAATTTCATGCAAAAGGAATCTAGCACGCACGGAGTACCAAATGAAGTTTATTTGCAAAACATTTTCACAGATGAGTACAATTTTGCACGACGAATCTAATGAGCATAATTAATTAACGATTTGCTACAGTAACACTATAGTAATCATGCTCTAATCATGCGGTCGAAGACCTCATAAGGTTCATCTCGCGATTTTGCTCAGGGTTGTGAAGGTAATTTTGAAACTAACTTTATTTAATATATTCGTAATTAGTGGTCAAAGTAGGTGAAAAAATTTTCACCCCCTACCAAACACTACCCTTGTACAAAGAGTATGGTGTAGACTACAGATCGAGCATGTCGTGGGCGTCAAACTGTCACGTCTTTCGCGCTCTCGCCGCGTACGAGCTGACGATAGAGGTGAGCGCTCGATGGCACATGGCCGCGGGCAGGCTGGGCGACGCGCGCGCGGCGCCCCATACCATATACCAAAATGGCAAAGTGAATGGACTCGCGACCATGCACGCAGCGAGCAGAGCTTGTATATCGTCGATCGATCGAGGCGGCGGCGGCCATGCACGCACGCCCCATGTCGTGTTCGTGTCTCTGCTTTTCCTTTGCTCTGGATCGATCGTACTCGTACATCACATGCTCGCAGCATGCATGCATGCACGGTGAGCCATCACCACCACCCTGCAATTTTAATTGAAGGTGTTCCGCCAGGCGCTTCCATGATTGGCCTGGTGAACCGCCCGGGCCGGGCCGCGCCCACGAGTGCGCATGGCATGGATGATGGATCCATCCATCTCCTCCCTGCGCATGCACGCGACGAGTACGGGCGCGCGCGCACGCCTTCTCCCGTGCCCCTGCCGCCCCCTTCCCGTGCCTGACGCGCGCATGCATGTGGCGTACCCGCCCGGCCGTGGCCGTGCATGCTGCCGCGCAGAGGGAGCCGCGCCCGAGCGAGCCACAAGCCCACAACGAGCGCTGGATCGGTGGCAGCGGCAGCGAGCAGCGAGCGCATGTGGCCTGTCGACCGGCCGGCCGGCCGGCGAGCCCGGTGGCGCTGGATCGGCTTTGGTCTCGCGCGCTGTGGAGTCTCGTGCGCGCGGGGCTCTTTCTGCCTGGAGCCCCTGGTCCACCAATAATGGACGGAGGCGGGCGCGCGGGCGGAGGCGGAGGAGGCCACCAGTGCCAGTGGTGGTGTCCATCCATGAGCTGCGCGCCTGCCCGCGCGGGCGACTTTGCACGGCGTCGGCACATGCGTGTACGTGTTGCGGCTGGCGCTCCACGCACGACCCGGTCGGTATCGGGAGCGCGCTTTTGATGCTGGGGCCCCGCCCCCGCACGGCGTCGCGCTGAAAGAGTACGGCGCGCGGTAGCTGCTCCTTGTCGTGGTCGTACTAGGCTCGATCGTAGCTGGTGCATTTTGCTTGCTGTGGAGAAGGAAGGGGGCGAGATGGATGGATGCGGGCAATCGTCGACCGGCCGGAGGAACTGAGCGTGGCATGCTGGGTCGGGCTCCCGGCCCTAGCTGTAGCATAAACCGGCCGAGCAAGAAGCCCAAGGCTGTTTGAGACCAAAAAAAATGTACACAGAGACCAACTGTTTTAGCTAGCTGTCGGTTCTCTGTTACAGGCTCTTTTCTTCTGACTCTTTCGATATGTTGTCGCGGGATAAATCCGCACAGCAAAAGAGGCTCGAGAGGGACAAGGAGGAAAAAAACAGAAAGCATCAAGGTCACCCCCGTTCGCTATTCTGCCGTCTGATGACGCTCAGCTCGACCGACAAAGGTTCGAGCGTGCCAGCAGGCAGCTAGCAGCAAACGGACCAGTGCGTGTCTCCCCTCCCAAATCTGTTGACCGACGATCGGACGCAACGCAAGACGGCCGGACGGGCGGCCGTGTCACTACCGACCGCCCCCGGCCGTCTATCTCGAAACGAGACCGGCGCCCGGCCCGCCCTGCCCTCCCCCAGGCCAGATTCCCCTTTCCGGAACAGTGGCTTTACACACACATGAGAAAAGTTGCCTGCGCAGCGCGCACGCGACGCTGTCACTTTGCAAAAACGGTGTGCGTGAGCGTGCCGATCGATGGCGACTGATAGCTCAGCTCAGCTCAGATCAGCTCAGCCTCATCACTCATCAGATCAGGTAAAGCTAAGCGGCCGGCCACGTACGTCCCCAGCAAAAAGGAGCTGATGAGGAGGCCTAGCTGAGGGGCACACCGCACACCACCAGAGCACACGCACGCACGCACTAGCTGCCTGCCCCGGCCCTGAATTGATCGATCGGGACGCGCACGTTAGGCCCATGCATGCCCCTGCATCCTGTCGATCGAGTGTCGACGACGTATTCAGGTTCAGCCCCGTGCACATCTAGGAGGAGAGTGTACTGATTGTCTCCTGTTCGTTTGGGGTTAAACATAAAGTGGAGATGCAGGTTTTTGCCCCCCGTCGTTCCCTTCTTTCAGATCGGAAACGAGGGAAAACGATAAGAACAATGTACAAACGAGGGAAAAGATTCCGTGTCATTTTCAGGCGGAGCAGTGCAGAGATTGATGGCGTTACGGTCTGGGCCATTGGCGCCAAACACGAAGAACTAGTTGGGTGTCAGGGTCACTCAGACTGTCTCCAGCAAGGTTGCCGTTCCCCTTGCGCAAATGGTTCTCCTTGAGGAAAGGAGAGAGAGGAAGCGCGAGCCGTGCTCCCAGCGGTCACGCGCATCCCTCGCGCATCCCGCAGCGGTCGTTTATTACCATTTTTATGGCCGTCAACTCCTGCAAATTGGAGCATGAATTGCACTTTTACATTAGAATATGAGTTTAAACTCATACTTTCCACCAGTGTCGATGTCTATTCGAATGCAAGTATTTAGCATAAGAAATGAGAGGAATCAATGCACTTTCACTCCACTCCAATCCAAGGCACTCAAATGCTGGCCAATCAGGGGCTACCACATGGATTCTTCTGGATCCATGATGTCACCAATCCATGTGAAGAACTCTGGACGAATCATACGCTACCACGTCAGCATCACATGGATCCATGGGCCCACACCGCCAGGAAACGTGCCATGCACGGAGGAGAGGCATTAGGGCCCACATGGAAGCGAGCCAGACGAAGCACAAGCCAGGAGGTAGGCCGGGAGCTTCGGCCGACCCTAGGATCGGCCGAACCGACCAAGGGTCGGTTGATCTCCCCCTCCACATGGCATTTGCTCATTAGTCCTTGGCTGCATCCCGGGGGTGTTTTGGAGCACTTGGAGCCTCGGAGCAAGCCACTCCCTTGTCTATAAATAGGAGGGGAGAGGCTCCATTTCACACACACCACCAAGCTCTCAAGTTCCACTTCTCTCTTGTGTAGCTCTCTCTCCCTCTCTCTAATTCTGCCCATGTGAGGTGATTATCACCTCTATGTGGTAGAATGATGATGAGAAGAGATCTAGATTAGGATTAGTTGAGAGGCAGAGTAGGGGTGAGGAGTGAGTTGATGTCCTCGTGGATGCTCGTTCTTCATTTAGATCAAAGTGAGTATTTCAACATTTCTTATTTAGACTATAGTGGACATCATACATGCTTGATTTGTTCTTGTGTTCTTAGCTCGTTCATAAGTTAGAGGCTTGTGTTCTTCGTGACACAAGGCTTCGATCCTTAGAGCTAGCTCAGTAGTCCATATACCTGTTTGCATGCTCTGATCCTGTCTAGCTAAGTGAGTCTGCTGTATCTCGTTTGTTTGCATCCATAGCTTCCTTTCTGCTCCGTAGCTCGATGAATAGTAAGATGGTTTGAATCCGTTCTTTCTCTAGTTCGAGGGTCCGTATTTATACGGGTCGCTATAGTGTAGTTAGCGGGTCGACAGACGTAACCGCACTATAGTAGTTACCAGGGGTGCAGACGTGGTGTCTGGGCCCTGGTTATCCTTCGAAGATCGTGCGCTTGCGTAACAAACGAGGTAGGCCGCAGTGGTGACAGACTGTTGGACCCTTTGCAACCCTCCGCGTCGGCGTACCGAGTTGGGCTCGATGTCAGTACATTGGCCTCTCCGTAAAAAGTTAGAATGTGCTGTCACCCCACGGGGATGACTGAGAACGGATAGATGCGTCTTGAGAGCTAAGTCCCTCAAGGAAGTGCTTCTCGTATACCTACCTACCCCATCGGAAGCTGGTGTCCTTGGATAGTCCCTCTCTGGTTACACTCCGTCCTAGGAACGAAACCCGACGGGAATACTCATTCTCCTAGGGAGAAGTACTACAATGGTGTATCCGTGCGCTTGCGGATTCGTTCGCACTCGTTAGTGTACCCGGGAGTTTCTTACACGCTCACGCTAGTGCGCCAGTGGTGGTGACATTAAGAAACGCCAACAAGCATTTCTGGCGCTGTTGCCGGGGACGGCTGTTGTTAACCTTCGAGCCCATCTATCCTCGTATTTATCTTTTTCCTTTTTCTTCTACCTTCACCCTCGTTACCCTTTTTGAGATATCTCCTTTTGTTTTCTTTACTTCTACCTCTACCCCCGCTACCCATGGAAGGTTATCCTTGTTAACACCTTCCACCTTCGAGGAGTGAACCCTCAGAGCCATCTTTGTCAATACCCACTCTTACATCTGGCTGTTGGCTTCGCCCCTCTCTCATGAAGCTAATTCAGGACCTATCCTTCTCGAGGTTAAGTCATGAGAACCTCTTTGATCATGTGAGAGACTACGAGCATCTGATTGAAACTCGGGGTAAAACCAGAGAATCACCGGATGCTCGGAAAAGAGAGTTCTTCCCGCTATCCCTCTCCGGGAAAGCACGGGATTGGCACCGTTGTTTCGGTAGAGACTACCTTACTTGGGAAAGGATGAGAGCAGCTTTCTGCTCCCAATTCTTCCCGACACGACGTGTCATCTCGTTAAGGACCAAGATTCTCTATTTCAAGCAATGTGAGGAGGAATCACTAGGAATGGCATGGAATCGTTTCGCCTCCGCGGTGGAAGATTGCCCAGTTCTCTACATTCCCGACTGGATGTTGCTCTAGCACTTCTGGTTTGGATTGCAGAAGGATGACGCCATGAGGCTTAATGCTCTCTCCGGAGGATCCTTTGTGCACCTAGATGCTGTTGAGGGAAAGGAGATCGTGGAGAATCTCCAGGATTTCAGCTCCCCTTGCATCCCGGTCAATGAGGCACCCACCAGAGGAAATGTTGAGCCTCCTAGATCCATCGTCAGCCGAGTCCAAGATTTCATATCCACTCTTTTTGAGCTCTGGCTGAAGATGTCATTCCTGAATAGCAGGAATCTAAGGGAAAGATTTCGTGGCGCGAGATCTACCCTTGGGTTCCCCTCTCGTGCATCTTTTTAGACCTTCTCCCCGAGACTTTGTCTCGTGGGAGGATGAAGAGAGTAGTTCGGAAAGAATGATCATTCCCGGCCAGGATGGCTTGTTCGATCCTCACTACTATCTCCTAAGGAGGGTATGAGAGGCTTATCGTGTTTCTACGTTGAGGTTTGAGCTGAAGTGCCTTGCACTGAAGTTTCGTATAAACCAAGACATCGGTCTTTGCTTTATAATCCATTGGATTCATTCATCAGACCGAAGGAGCACGATCATTTACCGATCGACTGGGTACCTTCACTTTTCATCTCAAGCCCGTCAATCGATGCCAATCAGTCAGAGAAACTTGAACTTCGTATCTTATGCCCGACTTGATCGATGCCCAATGGGAGTTGAACTTTCCAGCTTATCCATAACCTCCCATTGGAAGCTTAGGCCAGACCTTGGGATGCTTCCATCGCTCCGATGAGAACATCGAACCCTCTGCCTAAGGTAAGAGCGAGTTAAATCTTGTTCTTCGTCCGAACTCTGGTTCATGATCGTACACCGGCTTTTGGAAGTCCATGCTCTATCCTCTTTGAAGGCCGAGTGTCTTTCTGAGCTTGAGTTCACTCAGAGATCGGTACCTATTGGTGAAGCACTAGCCTCAGTGCTCAATCTTTTCATCTCCGAGTTCCGCAACCCCAGTGCTTAGTTCTCGAGTCCCGTGACCACCTTAGGGATGCCTCGGCTTCCCTGGGATGATCATGCTTGCCTTCAGCTTCGATATACCTTTTTGGGCTCGAGTTCGTATACGCACTACCCTTGCAGATCAGAGCTTATCATCACATCAACATTATCTGCAAGGAGATGGTCATGAGTTGAGAAAGGAGATCACAAGACACCCGCATCCTGAGTACTCCTGGGACTCATCTTGTTTCCCCAGGAAGAATTATCCTTCGGGTATCTTGTGGACAGTGATTATGCAGGAGAAAGAAATTGCCAAGATAAAGAGGGGTAAGCAAAGGACCACGGGAAGGCAACACCATCGTGGCGACACGGTGGACGTTTCATGATCACCGTCAGAAGTTCCGACACTTTTTGACGAACCGGGTATGTTGCCAAGGTGAGCTCCCCCAGATTTTGTATGATTATATTATGGCTTGGCCAAGGTTGTTATATAGTAGAGGATGAATATTCAACCTCAACCTTATCCTAACCTTAAGCCTAAGCCAACCTTTCCATCTCGGGGAATCCACCTGGGCCTTTGGTCCTGAGACTTGCTGGGGCCCACACGAGAAGGGGGAAGGCCAGAGGGGCCCACCTGGGGTCGGCCGAACCCAGGTTCGGTCGAAACCCTGGTGACGCCGCCTCCCTTCTTCTTTCGCGTGTGCGTCTCGTTCTCCTCCAGAAACCTTCTCCTTGCCGCCCGACGAGTTTCTGCGTCGCGAGAACCATCTCCTCTACCTCACCATCCTCAGCTTATCACCGCATCCATGGCCGGAAGGAGTGTTGTCCCCTTCGACGGTTCCACCTCGTCCACCGGTCCAGGGGCAGGAGGCAACCCCTCCATCGTTGCCGCCCCCGCTGCAGACCTCGCGATGGTGGCCGGAGTCCTAGATGTTCCTCCGCTCGCCACCATCCCACCGGGCGGAAGGATTCCAGGCACGCCGCCGTCTAGGTGCTCTGCCTCACCTGGGAAGAGGCACATGAGACGGGCGGCCAGCCCCTACGGCAGGTCGACCATGACTCAGCTTCGCCCCAAGGGTTTGTCGTTCGCTCCACCTAGCACACCTGGATTGTCGCTAGCTGGAGGGCAGACGAGCTCAGCGCAGTCCACTCCTTCACCGCAGCCGCCGGTGACCATAAAGCCGGCACTACCCAAGGAGAAGGCTCCTGAGGCACGCCCAGCTCCAGTTCTGCCAGAGGAGGATGAAGACCTTGGCCTGGACGATGGATTGCCACCGCCGTCCTACACTAGGAGGTCCAGGGAGAGGACTCAGGCAACCGAGCAACTCCCCAAGCTCTCCTCAGTGGCCAAGCTGACCCCGCTGATGAAGGAATTGGAGGCCAGCAACGAGAAGCTCAGGGCTGCTTACTCAGAGCAGAAGTTGGACCTGGCCGAGCTGAGAGATGACATGCGCAACCTTCGTCGCGGCCTCTGTGTGAAGATGAGGAGGCTGTTCTCGGCGACGGGGCATGCGGCCCTCTATGATGCCAAGTAGTGGGGATTTGTCCCAACTTTAGTTTATTAGGCGCTAGTCTAGGTCTAGGTTTATTTCCCTTTATTTCATTTATTTCTTTGCATGTGTGTAAGCGCCTAATCATTTTGTTTCTAAAACATTTGGATTTGAATAAAGTGGCTCACCGGTCATGTAACCCGGTCTAGCCACCCTTGTGTCATTACTTTGGTCTTTTGATTTAGAGGACATCTAGGTCGAGATAGTGTGGGGGAAGAGCCACGACTCTCCCAATGTAGGCATGACATTTTCATACGTACCCACTGTGAGCACTCCGCGCTAGCCGATCGATCACCTACAGAGAACCTGAACGAGACCCGCACGAGTTCACTCCTGTGGAGAGCCTCTCATGGTTCAACTCCCATGCATAGCGCCGGTTTGCATCTCGACAACTCACTCTCTTTCATTCCTGAGTTTTATAAGCTATATCTGTCTATCTCTAAGCTAAAACTCGAATGATGATGCTAAAAGATCACCCACTCGCTTGATACCTGAGTAGACTTACATATGTTTTATTCCTTGTTATCTACCTGATGCTTGTGAACCATAACCTTCTTAAGGACAAGCATGTTCACCTAAGTAATTGACAAGTATGATATGGCTGGATAATATGATCTGTTGCTCTGATGACTAACTCTCTTGGGTTATTTATTTTTAAAAAAAACTCAAAACCTCTTGGAAGGGCTCCTCGTTGATATGCCTCTGTCCCATTAGAGCCATATGATCTTCATAGTTGAAACCTTAGATTCATATGCTGCTTGTTATTGCATTGAGCCTTGTCAAATTCTGTGACCCTTGTGAGAATTCTTTTCATCGCTTGCATGATCAAATTCATGTGCACCCCACCTATTTCCTCTACACTGGAAGTTAGCATTGTATCATTCATCCATTCCACAAGAGTAAAATCTCCCTATGTGGTGTGACCTCTCTCTCTAAAAGTATCCTTAAAAAAAAGAGAGATATGGGCTATGAAAAAAAATATATACACATGCCCAAAGCATGTTTGGAAAAAAAGAGAGAAAGGATAGCCCATATCCAAAATAAAGGAGAAAAAAAAGAGAGGGATGGTCATGCAAAAAGGAGTTCCATAATTTTAATGGTAATAACTAGTGTCCATTCCGGGGCTAGTGTCCACCTTACCATCAACCCACAATTCTCATCATATATGTATGGTAATATCTAGCACCCATTCCAGGCCTAGTATCCACCTTACCATACCCACCATAGCCATGCCGGTGCACATCTTGATCTGATGGTATGATTTGATTTTCTTTGTGGATCAAGTTTTTGACTTTGCAATATATGTAATGCAAGTATGCTTTCTCTTTATCCTACCCTGAGCTCCACATATAGCCATCATTAGAAGTAGGATGAAGAAAGGCAAATGCTTTAGTGAGGACATATACATATTGAGCGATCTGAGAGAATCAAATGAGGAAGCCACCAAGAGTTTTGTTTATGAAAAACTTGCAAAAACCCCAAGGTGTTTATCATCAGGTGCATAAGTGACTTGATTCACAACTGTTCTACTTTTCAATCACCCAAGGGAACATGATAGCCACTCCACAGAGGTTCACAGGAGCAAGGTATAACTTGGAATATCTCTTATGTTTGTCTTACTCTTTGGTATTCATGACCCACTTGGCTTTGTTTCCCCTTCACTCGGGACGAGCAAAGGTCAAGTGTGGGGGTGTTGTTGACGGCTGTTTATTGCCATTTTTATGGCCGTCAACTCCTGCAAATTGGAGCATGAATTGCACATTCACACTAGAATAGGAGCTTAAACTCATACTTTCCACCAGTGTCGATGTCCATTCGAATGCAGGTATTTAGCATAAGAAATGAGAGGAATCCATGCACTTTCACTCCACTCCAATCCAAGACACTCAAATGCTGGCCAATCAGGGGCTGCCACATGGATTCTCCTGGATCCATGATGTCACCAATCCATGTGAAGAACTCTCGACGAATCATACGCTGCCACGTCAGCATCACATGGATCCATGGGCTCACTTTGCCAACTAAACCACCAGGAAATGTATCATGCACGGAAGAGAGGCATTAGGGACCACATGACAGCGAGCCAGACGAAGCACAAGCCAGGAGGTAGGCCGGGAGCTTCGGCCGACCCTAGGATCGGCCGAACCGACCTAGGGTCGGTTGATCTCCCCCTCCACGTGGCACTTGCTCATTGGTCCTTGGCTGCATCCTGGGGTGTTTTGGAGCACTTGGAGACTCGGAGCAAGCCACTCCCTTGTCTATAAATAGGAGGGGAGGGGCTCCATTTCACACACACCACCAAGCTCTCAAGTTCCACTTCTCTCTTGTGTAGCTCTCTCTCCCTCTCTCTAATTCTGCCCATGTGAGGTGATTCTCACCTCTATGTGGTAGAATGATGATGAGAAGAGATCTAGATTAGGATTAGTTGAGAGGCAGAGTAGGGGTGAGGAGTGAGTTGATATCCTTGTGAATGCTCGTTCTTCATTTAGATCAAAGTGAGTATTTCAGCATTTCTTATTTAGACTATAGTGGACATCATGCATGCTTGATTTGTTCTTGTGTTCTTAGCTCGTTCATAAGTTAGAGGCTTGTGTTCTTCGTGACACAAGGCTTTGATCCTTAGAGCTAGCTCAATAGTCCATATACCTGTTTGCATACTCTGATCCTATTTAGCTAAGTGAGTCCGCTGTATCTCGTTGTTTGCATCCATAGCTTCCTTTCTGCTCCGTAGCTCGATGAATAGTAAGATGGTTTGAATTTGTTCTTTCTCTAGTTCGGGGGTCCATATTTATACGGGTCGCTATAGTGTAGTTAGCGGGTCGACAGACGTAACCGTACTATAGTAGTTACCAGGGGTGCAGACGTGGTGTCTGGGCCCTGGTTATCCTTCGAAGACCGTGCGCTTGCGTAACAACCGAGGTAGGCTGCAGTGGTGACAGACTGTTGGACCCTTTGCAACCCTCCGTGTCGGCGTACCGAGTTGGGCTCGATGTCAGTACATTGGCCTCTCCCTAAAAAGTTAGGATGTGCTGTCGCCCCATGGGGATGACTGAGAACGGACAGATGCGTCTTGAGAGCTAAGTCCCTCAAGGAAGTGCTTCTCGTATACCTACCTACCCCAGTGGAAGCTGGTGTCCTTGGATAGTCCCTCTCTGGTTACACTCTGTCCTAGGAACGAAACCCGACGGGAATACTCATTCTCCTAGGGAGAAGTGCTACAATGGTGTATCCATGCACTTGCGGATTCATTCGCACTCGTCAGTGTACCCGGGAGTTTCTTACACGCTCACGCTAGTGCGCCAGTGGTGATGACGTTAAGAAACACCAACATAGGGACGTGCGAAGTCTAGACCCCCGACGCCATGCCTGCTAGTATGCAACTACTGTGCAAATCACTGTACCACTCCACTGTAGCTGCCCTCCTTTGGTCTATAAAAAGGAGAGGCAGACGACCCTGCGCAGACACGCTCACACAACACACGCATACGCACAGCTCACTCTCGCTCCACACTCCACTACTCCCGATATTGGCACTTGCCTCAATCATCGTAGTTGGGACTTGGGGGATTTGCCTCCTCTCTCGCCTTGCTTGTAGCCCCCCTCTACAGGCACCACCGGTGCAAGCTAATACAGTGCGCAAGCACATCCTGCTGGACGTACGGCCCCGTGGCCGGAACTAGGATAAACCCCCGTCTCCCTTTAGCTTAGCACAGACCATCGAGAGACTGATCGCAGCGCTAATTACTAGTTAGTGCCGGAGCTAATCCGGACACCGACAGTTGGCGCGCCAGGTAGGCGGTGCGCTGAGATCATCCACCTGTTCTCTCGATGGTGACCGTCACCGAGCACACGTCAGAGAGGCCCGCCTGGGGCGAATCCGACTCGTTCCTAGCCGGATACGAGATCTGGTTCGGGAGCATCCAGTACCAGGCGAGTGGCAACGGCTACCTCATGCGTATCCTTAACAGGGACGCTATCAAGGCAGCACCGCCAGGGACACCAGCTGCACCAGCAGCAACGCTAACTCCGTTGCCACCCCGGCGCCATAAGCTCTCGGGCAAGCGCTCACGGCGAGCACACGCAGAGCGATGAAGGGCGGCGCGCACCGACTCCCCTCAGCGGGTCGAAGACTGCGAGCTCTCGCCTGACGTCACGGTGCAAGGAGACGCACCTCCACCGGCGAACTAAACGACGCGTCCTGTCAGGAAAGCCGTGGCCGCGCGTCCGCAGTTTCCCCACGGGATGCACAGCATGTCCATGGTGTACTCCTCATTGGTCGGCACTGATCTGGCCGTGTACGAGGACCTTCCGGGTCACCACCTCATGTCGATCCGGAACCTCATCGCTACCTCGCCCGGCGAGTTGTACCGTGACTCCGACAGCGAGGAACGTGAGTACGGGCGCGGGGGGCCGCAGTTGGATTACTCCAAACTTCGGGACCCTGACGCTCTCAGGCGGTTTCAGGCCGCAGCAGACTACTGCCTCACCTACTTCGACGACTCTAGCGAGGGGGATTACGATCCCACCCGCGATCGTCATCGGCGAAGGCGAAGACGGAGAAGGAGGAGCGGGCGACGCATCAATTCGCAACAACCTGGTGGCGAACTGTCACACCTGATTTTCGAAGAGAAATCAAATGCATCTCATATGTGCACCAGGATCAAGTTTACACACATATGATAGACGTCATGAGTGAAATATCCATAAACAGCATTAAAAATATATAAAGGTTTAACCATTACATTATCTTTTATTACACTCAGACGTTAGACTCGAAGGTCTTTAAAACGAACAAATGGTAACTAGACGAAGCAACTCTGTCTTCAGCTTCCACAGGCACTTGACTGGGGGCACGCAAGCCTCAGAACTCATCATAGTCGCTGAAGTACTCTTCACCGTTGTTCTCCTCTGAACAGCGGGTAAGCAAGGGTGAGCACACTTATGGTTGGAGCTCATCAAGTGGGGGAAAAATGCAAGGCTATCAAGGATAGGCTAAGGGTTTTGCAGCGGTTAGCATTTTAATGTTGGTCAAATTTTATTAGCAAGCACCTATTTACTAGGTGAAAGTTTATACCAACCCCTTCAAGAATTTAGAAAACATTTCATCTCAAAAGCTATATAAAACCATGATTTAATTCCATCTTCAAGTTCACTTATCATGTGAGGGTCTAGGCCGCTCTTGACCGTGAGCACGGCTGATCGATCAGCTTTCACTCTGCAGAGGTTGTACACTTTACCCACAGCTCGCGTAAAAGTTCCGAGGAACATTGAACCCAACCATGCGATGCTGGCCAAGCATCATACCACACTTTCGAGGTGTGATTGCATAGAGACACTACGAAGCCTTTACAAAGATGTGAAAAGGTCCAACAGCCCGCATAGTTACAGTAGCAGAGCGGACCATAACCCTCCCTAGTGGACAACACCTTAGCAAAGGTTGCGGCCAAGAGGACCGGGCTATACCTCTTAAACTTTGACCCCCTCTGCTCCTTTCGGATAAGGCTGCCAGTTCATTCACACATCTAATTAATTGGCTAAGCCAGAGCCACATGGACTGTGGTTGCACTGTTTTCCTGGGTGGTTCTCCATGTTCCAATTAAATCATATGATCTTGTAATTAACCACAAAGCATTATCTTGTAACCAAAGTTATCATGATCAACATTTTATAAAGATCCATTTAACCAATCCAAGATATAGCAACTAAGCATCTTCTACCCAAAACATTTATTAAAACCAGGGTGTTCAAGGGTACAAGGATAAAATCTAGTCATGTCCTTAAAAAGGTGATTTCCCATCAAGTTTATGCATCACAACAATAAAGGTAAACTTTATTTATCATGCAATTATATAGGACAAAACAGAATATGCAGGGGGAGAAGACCACTTGCCTTCCTTGCCTACAAACTCTTCTTCTTCTTCAAAAAGTTGACCTTGATCAACTCCAACCGGCTGATCACTTGAAACTGGCACGATGTCTACGAGGACACAAGATAGCATACAATAAATAAATAAAACAATACATCAAACAAAACTAAAAGCTACAAACAGGATGCTAAAACAAACGGGCTCGCTGAGACGATCGTGTGGACACCAAGAACGCTTAAAACGGAGCTAAAACGCAAAAGATACGGCCAAAATAAGGTTCAGGGGCTAGATTGTAAGAAAACTTGGGTTCCAGGGGCTTATCTGCAAGAAACCAGGGACCTAAACATAATTATGTATATAAACCGGAGATTTATAATGTAAAAGAGCATGGCTGGACCGCGGGATGCAAAAACCTAGAAACTCAGAGGCTAAAACAAGAAAACCTGGACCTGTCTGTAAGGATTTATATAGGTGGAAGGGTATTTGTGTGATATTTGAAAGTACAGGGGTTTTTGCAAAGTGGCGGCGGCCGGCCTGGGTTGACCGTTACGGTCTGTTTGACCGGGCGGGGCGGGTGCGTCTGGCCGTTGATCGCGTGATCAACGGCTGCGGTGGCCCGTGAGCGGCCGGCGGTGCTGCAAGCGGCGGCACGCGACCGTGCTAGGCGGCGGGGCTCGCCGGAGATGGTCGGAAACGGCCTCCCGTGTTTGAAACTTGACGGGGCTTGGCTCTACACGGAGCTGAGGACGAGACGAAGCCATCCAAGGGCTCAAAGAGGCAGCTCGGGTGACGGACGAGGGCCACCACAGCCTGCGGCGGACGGCGGAAGCAGGGCACACGGTCGGCGGGCTCATGCGTGGTGGAAGACTCCCGGGAGTGCATGAGGGGCACTCTCACCTTGCTACGGAGCCGCGGATGCAAAAGAGGGCGACGAGGAGGTAGCAGCGAGGGAGATCGAGAACGGCCGGCTCCGGCGGGGCGAAGACGGCGGCGGCGGAACTCTGGGAGGAAGACAGCGGCTCCGGGCGCGGGGTCTTCGTGTGAGCGGCGCGTGCGACGAGCGAGGACGAGGACCCGAGGAGCTGCTCACTGGTGACGAGGAGTGCTGGGCGGCCGGCAATGGCGCGGCGGCCGGAAGCTTCGGGCGGCGGCTCGGTTCGGCGGGGATAGGGGAATGCGGGAGCGCGGTTGAGCAAAGAAGGCGATGCAGGGGCTCAAGCATGACCTTTATAGGCTAGGGAGGAGGAGAGGGAGCGACGGCCGGGGAGCACAAGCCATTGATGGCCATGGGCGCCGGCGGCTTTGATTGCCAACAAGGAAGGGGTCTTGATGAGGAGAAACGGAGGGGGGAGTAAAGGAGGGGAGGGGCGGCCGGTGGTCCATTATGCATTAAAGAGGAGGATTGAAGGAGGGGGCGCTCGGCGCGGGCGAAACGACCAGCGGTAGCAGTGGAGCAAAGCAGGGGAGGCAGCTGGAGGTGGAAGACGGCGCTGACATGCGGGCCCAGGCGGTCAGCGAGAGAGAGGGGAGGAGAGGTGGAGCTGGGCCGCGCGCGAGACTGGGCCGCGTAGGAGAGAGGCCGGCGGCCTGCGTCGGCTCGGGCTGAAAAGGTGAGAGAGGGAGGGAAAAAGGGAAGCTGGGCCGACACGGGAAGGATGGGCCGCGGGAGAGAGAGAGAGAGAGACAAAGATAGGCCGGCTGGGCCAAGAGAAAGAGAAGAGAGGGTTTGGGGGTTTGGTTTTAAACCTTTTTATGATTTTTAAAACTTCACACAAATAAGCAAAACTATGCAACCAAAACATGATGCACAAGCACTTGTTGCTTCTAAAATTATTCAAATGATATTTAAATATTTAAAAGCCAAATTTATTTGAGAATTTATTTATTCCTTACAAAACAAAAACTAAAACACCATGTTGCTTACATTATTTTAGTGATGGAATTTTAGGGTGTTACAAATCTACCCCCCTTAAAAAGAATCTCATCTCGAGATTCGGAGAGATTGGAAAAACTAAGGGTACTCTTCTATAAGCTCATCTTGCACATTGAGTTCTTCCAACAGTCATAGCTCCTTCTCTTATTTTCCTTTATCTTGATTCACTTTTCCTTCCTCTTTGGATGGGGCAGTGGCGACAACTTAAATCCTATCTCCTTGCATCACATTCGCCTAACCAATCCATACCAAGTATCACATCTATTCCACTAGATGTAAGGACTACTAGATCAGCTTGAAAATCTATTCCCCTGATTTTAAGATTGACCCGTGGGCATACATAGGTGGATTTCATTTCACCATTCGGGAAACTAACCAGCAAATGTGTCTTCATAGAACTCATAGGTATATCATGCTTTGCCACGAATTATTCTGTAATGAATGAATGTGATGCTCTGGAATCAAATAAAACTATTGCTGGTATAGAGTTGATAGAGAACATACCCAGGACAACACCTGGAGTGTCTTGAGCTTCTTCAGTCGTCACATGATTCACTCTACCACGTGCGTAGTTCTGTTGACCTCTGTTACCTCGAGGAGTAGAGTTCCCAATGCGAGCCTGAGTTAATGGTTGTCCAAACCTCTGATCATTTCCTTTCTGAGGAGTCTGCATGTTGCGCTTTGGACAAATGTTGGCATAACGTCCCAATTCACCACAATTGAAACAACCATTAGGACGAACCGAAGAGTTGTTTCTCACTGGTGCTCCTGAGCGATCTTGATGATGACTTGGAACATATGGTGTCTGCTAGCTGGAATGCTAGGGTGGTTGAGTTGAGTGCTGCAACTGTAAATTCTGAGTATAATTTCCACCTGATCCACCAGAGTGAAACTGAGAACCCTGAGAGGAGTTGAAGCGAGGGCGTTTGTTGCTGGATTGTCCAAGAGATTTAAACTTGTGCTTCTGTTCACCAAGTTCCATATGTTTGTTCTCCAAACCTATAGCCCTGTTCAACAACGTCTGAAAGTTGGGGAATGTATGGCTCTGCAGCTGGTAGTTAAGCGGCCCAGTCAAGCCATCCAAGAATCTTTCCTGCCTCTTGGGATCGGTGTTCACTTCATCGGGAGCATAACGGGACAAGTGTGTAAACTTGTCAAGATATTCCGTGACAGACATGTTTCCCTGCTTCAGTGCAAGAAATTCCCTCTTCTTGAGTTTTACCACTCCGGAAGGAATGTGATGTGCACGGAAGCTATCCCGGAACTCCTGCCAGGTGATAGTGTTTCTAGCAGGATGTGCAGTCATATAGGCATCCCACCAATCACTGGCTTGCCCTGTCAGTCTGCCTGCAGCATATAGGACCATTTCCCGGTCGGTGCATTGAACTATTTCAAGCTTCCTAGTAACCGTCTTCAGCCAGTCATCGGCATCTAACGGATCGGAGGAGTGGGAGTAGGTGGGAGGGTTGTGGCTCATAAACTCCTTATGCTTGTCCCTCGGCTGTGGCGGAGGTGGGGGAGGTGGCGCTGGTTGGTTCTGTTGAGCTTGTAGGTTCTGGACGGTGGCAGTGAGGTTTTGCAGCAGCTGGGTTTGGGCGGCAAGGAATTGCAGCATGGCAGGATCCATTTGGTTAAGCGGTGGGGGTGGGGGTGGTGGTGCTTGCGCTTGTTGATTGGCTATGTGAGCACGGACAACAGGTGGAACGTCTTGACCTCCTCCTGACCTGGTTTGTACCATCTGATTGTTAGAAGAATTATTTCAGACAAGAACATTGATATGATGCATAAAGAGATAAACTCAAAAAGATGAAGCAGCATGTATTTCAAAACTATGACAGATTCTGATAGCTCCATTGTTTTGTACATATCTCTGTAAATACTTATCCCACAGTGCTGAATTTTTGACAGAAGTTCACTGATAAAACTTGTGAACTAACCCAACTGATTTTATATCAAATAGAGTTCTGTAGCTCAGGATATGTTTAAAATAGTGATGCTGTGTCGGATAACTGCGAGAACAGATTTTGTACCAACCAACTTGCAAGATAGATAAAGAAAAGGATAGCCGAGATTTAGACCCAACTAACTTTATTAACCTAACAATTTCTCTTGTTGCATTGGTGGTCATCACTCCACAATACAACTCACACAAACAAAAACTTCAAATCAAACACTTGCTCAAACAACAAACATTAACATCGCACGTCCTCACAGGAACGATTCTATCGAAGTTGATAAGGGGTAGGCAATCTAAGAACTTATATTAGATAACACCGGTGGTGGGGATCCAGCTGATAGAACAAGGACCAAACTCAGTATAGATCAAAACAAAAAGATGTGTTTTAACAAGAAACACAAAATAAATTAGATTTTATGCGTAAATAAGTCAATTTTCAAGGATGATAGGGCTTTCTAGAACGTGAATCCTTAATTTTCGATAATTTCTAACTTAAGGCTGCGTCCTACAGTCATTACTGCTCTGATACCACTCTGTCACACCTGATTTCCGAAGAGAAATCAAATGCGTCTCATATGTACGCCAGGATCAAGTTTACACACATATGATAGACGTCATGAGTGAAATATCCATAAACAGCATTAAAAATGTATAAAGGTTTAACCATTACATTATCTTTTATTACACTCAGACGTTAGACTCAAAGGTCTTTAAAATGAACAAACTATAACTAGACGAAGCAACTCCGTCTTCAGCTTCCACAAGCACTTGACTGGGGGCACGCAAGCCTCAGAACTCATCGTAGTCGCCGAAGTTTTCTTCACTGTTGTTCTCATCTGAACAGCGGGTAAGCAAGGGTGAGCACACTTATGGTTGGAGCTCAACAAGTGGGGGGGAAATGCAAGGCTATCAAGGATAGGTTAAGGGTTTTGCAACGCTTAGCATTTTAATGTTGGTCAAATCTTATTAGCAAGCACCTATTTACTAGGTGAAAGTTTATACCAACCCCTTTAAGAATTTAGAAAACATTTCATCTTCAAAGCCATATAAAACCATGATTTAATTCCATCTTCAAGTTTACTTATCATGTGAGGGTCCAGGCCGCTCTTGACCGTGAGCACGGCTGATCGATCAGTTTTCACTCTGCAGAGGTTGTACACTTTACCCACAACTCGCGTAAAAGTTCCGAGGAACTTTGAACCCAACCATGTGATGCTGGCCAAGCATCATACCACACTTCCGAGGTGTGATAGCATAGGGACGCTACGAAGCCTTTACAAAGATGTGAAAAGGTCCAACAGCCTGCATAGTTACAGTAGCAGAGCGGACCATAACCCTCCCTAGTGGACAACACCTTAGCAAAGGTTGCGGCCAAGAGGACCTCGAGCTATCGGAGTCAGCCCATTATAGAAACTCTGAAGAATAAGCCAGTTGTCCATCCCATGATGAGGACACGCCAGGATGTACTCCTGGAGCCTCTCCCAAGCTTCTGGGATAATCTCATTTGCCGCTTGCCGAAAACTTGAAATTCGCCCCCGAAGGACATTGGTTTTGCCCAACGGAAAGAACTTCGCGAGGAATACTGCGGAGCACTTTGCCAAAGTGTTAATCTCTGCACGGTTAGCATAGAACCACTACTTCGCCTTTCCCAGGAGTGAGAAGGGAAATAGTCGCAGACGAATAGCATCTTCCTCCACTCCTCGTATAGTGAAGGTACTGCACAGTTCCAGGAACTGCTGCAGGTGGGCGCTCGCGTCTTCATTAGGCTTGTCACAGAATGGGCTAGCCTGTACCATCGTGATTAAGCTAGTCTTGATCTCGAAGTTTTCATTCCTAGTGTTGATCACAGGGCCTGTCGGCACCTGGTCAGCAGAGGGAGCGGAGTACTCGCGGAGAGTCTTCTCGACAGGGTTGGCCATGGAAGTTGATGCGGATGGCACAAAGGAAGCTGGATCGACTTTCGAGCATTCACGCAAAGGAGAGCCGAAATGAGTTTGTGCCTTCCTTACGAGTGACTCAGGATCTTCAGTAAAATTCGGTGGTAAGTCGAAACCAGTCATGCACTACCTGTCTTCATCATCAATAGACAAAGAAGATAATCCGAGTTAGCCTGCATTGAGAACTATTTTATTCCTGTCATGATTATAAACATATGCAAAGTGTTGATATGTCATCCTTAAGCCTTCCTCGGCAATGGCGCCAGAAATGCTTGCTGACATTTCTTAACGCAATCACCTAAGGACGGGTTTGGAACCCATCCTGGTAACAGCGCCAGAAATGCTGGTTGGTAATTCTTAACGTTACAAGAGTCTGCAAGCACACGGAAGTACCATTGTAGCATTTCCCCAAAGGAGTATTCCAAAGGGTATCGAATCCAAGGAAGGCATTGGTGGATTGACAAGCGCAACACTATTGCAATGAGTATAGATCATAGACGAAAATAAATCAGACACTCAAGTGCAGGGGTAAAATATAATAATAGGGGTAGTGTGATCACACACACACTCACTCTCTCTCTAAGGGGTCCTAGGCATAGAAGGCAACATACGAGTTAGTTCTAGGTTCTTATGTACTATAGACATAAAACTGGTAGGAGCGAGTTAGATACACTAGAGTTGAAGAACATTGACTTAAGCACCCAGGTACCACGGGGAGCTAACCTCCTGCGTTGCTTTCGCACAACTCCGGTTGTTAGATTTTAGACTCCTACAGCTTATCTGAACGTGGGGGATTTCAGAGGGACCAACGACTGTCACTACCGCGGCCTACCCCAAGACAAACTGTGGGATAAGCTCATAAGTAAGGTAGCTACGCAACCCAAGCACCATGCTTACATTGTTAGCCGGACTTGACCGGCCCGGGCTATTGTGACCCAGGTCAAGCCACCAGATAAACCAGCCAATTACACCGAGTACCGTAGCTTAAGCACATACTTCATACAACGTAGTCATGTCATCTAATTAGATCAAACCAGGTTATGTAGACAAACGGATTCGTGTTTTCCTATGTCTGTTCAACTGGATCAAAGGGTCGTGTTCGCGAAGAACACGAGCCTCTAACTTATGAACAAACACCAGAAACATGTGAAAGTCACCCGTCAAGTGGATCGAAAGGCATTGTTCATCAAGAACAGGAGCCTCTAAATGATGAACAGGTGAAGAACACATGAACAAATCACTCATGTATACTAACACAACTTTATATGAAATAGCTGAATAATTGAAGTAGATCAAAGTCATACAAATGAAATAAGATACAAGAGAACTCATACCTAGATCCCAAAGTAAACTTGGAACCTGAATTAGAACTACTCTAGCCTACCTCCTAGCCTTGAGACTAAAAGTGAGAGAGGTGTTGCAAGTGTGGATGTCTCATAACTGAGCCCCCTCTCCTTCTATTTATAGGCCCGGGCACCGGCGAGGAATGGATGCAAACACCCCGGAACTGGCGCCTAGGACCAATAGGGAAGCACCACGTGGAAGCACAGGACATGCCGAGCCAGGGTCGGTTCGGCCGACCTGTGGGGTCGGCCGACCCCCTGGTGGGCCCCCTGGCTTGTGCTTTCTCCTGGTGGCTGTCCCGTGGGTCCTTAGGTTGGTTCCCGGTGTCCACCCTGTTTTGGCGCGATTTGCATGCCTTTGTGGGCCCATGGATCCATGTGACGTCCACGTGTCACACTCTGATTCGTCGGGGGGTGCTTCACTTCGATTGCTTGCTTGGCATGCATGCATGGCTCCCTTGTTGGCAGGTGTGCATGCATGGCATCCTTGTTGGCAGCCCACCTAGGATGAGGTGATGTGGCATGGACCATAGAAGGTGAGTTTTGTCACTCTTTTCCTGCTTATTTTCCTGCAATCAAATAATCTCCAAGGACAAGTGGAACTACATTATTCTTAACTAAATACGTGTAAGAAATGCCTTATGCTCCTTTATTCATGAGTATATTGACGGCTAAAGTAGGTACTTAACAGCCGTCAACAACTTCCCCAAGCTAGCCTCTTGCTCAGGAGTACCTAGCCTCTGCTTATTTTCCTGCAATCAAATATTCCCGAGCAAGAGATTAAGGACTTAGGTTGGTTGATCAGGAGTTGCTATGATGTTGTATTCCTAACGTATAACAAGATACAGCTAGGTACTCTATCAAGGATTGAAGAAGTTGGCATTGATCTTACCTTACACTCGATTGATATGGGGTGTGTAGTTTCACCTGCCTTGGGCGGTTGAAAGATAGAATGGTTGTATAAAGATTACCAATCACATGTACCTTGATCAGTTATCAATCCGGAGGTTTTGCAGGTTTTTCAAAAAGAAATCAAAGTTCCTCAAATGATTCTCTCGGATCGCTCAATGTGTATGATTCCTCACCAAGGCATGGTTTTGCCTTCTTTCACTACCTACTTCTAATAGGCTGATATATGGAGCTGTAGGTAGGGAAAACATGTGGCATACCTGTTTCTCATGTATTGTTGAGTCGAAAACTGGATCCTTGGGAGAACAAGTCATACACCCTGATCAAGATGTGCAAAAGTGTGTGTATGGTGGATGGATAATGAACTCCTATTTGCATGATTTTATTCTCCCCCTTTTCGAAATTTTTGAGACTTCGGCTATGTCTCTTTATTCTCCTTTTTTTAATGAACATAGCCCATAGTCCTTGCTGAGTATTTTTGGAGGGAGAGTAATCATGGAACATGCGCGGAGCTTTATTTTGTGGAAATGATGGGGGGTGGATGAAATGATGGTTGCTAACTTCCAGTGTAGAAGTTTCACATATGGTGGTGTGTACGTGATCTTGATCATAGGAGTAATGACAAGTTTACTCGCCGAGGGTCACAACAATTTGACAAGGCTCAATGAAGAAATTAGGTAGCATATGTGGAGGTTAACAGAAGCTAAGATCTATATATGGCCTTGGATAGGAATTTCTTATCATTGAGGAACTTATCATTTTAACATTTTTTCAAAAGAAAACTCCGGATATCAAACATCACTTAGACTTCGTTCGGCAGGTTCTTGGTAGATTTGTACGGCAGATTCTTTCTGAGAGAGAAGTACTACGTGCTGATTTGTTCAGCATATTTGTTATGAGAGAAAAGTACTGCGCAACAAGCCGAAATTAGACAAGCCGAACGGAGTCTTAGTACTGGCTCATAGCAACTCTATTATACCATATCATACCTCGCAACAACTTAGGCAAAGATCATACTTTTTGCTACTCACAAATTTCAAGCTCAGGTTCGATCATACTAGCCAACAAACTCAAAACTTGGATAGGGTACTAAGTTGTAAACAAGGCATACAAGAGGAATAAACAGAGCAACTATTCATCATTTCAATCATGGAGAATAAGAACACTCTTATCACGCATATGAAAACAAACAAATTTAAGGAAGCAAATAAATATTTTTGGTCTTTTTAACTTTTTAGATTTTTATGTGTTTTTAGCACATGGGGTTCTGAAAACAATAGAAGATACAAGTTACCTCAGAATGGGGGTCCTCCCCCAAGCTAGCTTCAGGCTCACTGTTACGGAGGATGGTATCCCATCCACGCGCAGTAAGCCCTCTGCTCCCCCAGCTGTCGCAGCTGTCTCTGCTCCATGGTGTGAAGTCTCTCGCCAGTCATACACCGCCAGTCTCGAGTGGACTCAGCCTGCTAGTGCATTGTCTCCTCCATGGTACCGACACGGATGTTGAGCTCTCTCATCTGCTGAGTGAGGGTGGCCCCACGAGATGACGAGCGCAACTCGGACGATGAGGACGAGTCCCCGTAGGTAGCACCGGTGGGCCTAACCCACTCGCCACTCCCTGCACTAGCCCAGGTCGAGCTACTCGCAACCGGCTGACTCATGGGTTGGTCCCAACCGGGGGCATATCCGGGTGTAACTCCAGACATGTACCCGGCCGAGGCCCATGCGCCAGACAGCGGTGGGGTAGGCTGAGGCTATGGCTGAGGCAACGGCTGTGGCGGTGGATGTTGTGGCGGTTGCTGTGCTGTCGCTGCCTCCTCGATGCACTCCTAGTGACCCTGTCTCCAGAAACACTAGAATGACGAGATTCCTCAAGAGGAATGGTCAGTGGCCCTTGGCCGTACAAACGGAAATCCGGGTTAGGTAACCGAATCTGGTTTGCATGGCCAGGGTAGAAAAAAACCAAAGAATCATCCGGGCCCTTTTTAAGAGTATGTCCTCGAATCAGATACGCCTCATCTATCACGGCTCGGGGAGAATCAATGTAGGGAGTTAGCCCCTTGTGTAATCCCAAGACTCGAAATGATACGTGCGATCAGAGACGTACACTCAATAGAACCCGTCATCCTAAAATTTGTCAACCACTGCCGAATCATAGCTTGCATTTGGGAGATTTTGATTCGTCTGACCGTGGCATATAATATCCTCATCTCGTCTGTGTGTACGGGTCAAACGTCATCCCTTGAAAAGAGAGTGACGGTGAGCCACTTGTGCCACAGTCGGAGAGTGGGATGTGTGATATCATTGCACCGAGGTGCTAACTTGCCACGGACAGGCCGACCAGAAAGCTCTTCCCAAAAACTATCTCGAATAAAATCGCTGCAAGCTCGATCGAGAGAAATAGCACAACGACGTTGAAAACCGAGAGCACGACTAAGATCTGACCATGAGACTCAATACGACGTTCCATGGAAACGAAATGTAATACCGGTCTCATCCTCTCGAAGAGTACAGAGGAACTGGATGGTGAGAGGCCTAGAACCGATCTCCCACACCGGAACAAAGTTCTCCCAACCAAGAGCATGCCAAATGGAATCGAACTCAGAGTCCATACCTGTTTTCTCGAGAAGGGCCGAGTCGAACTCTTTGGTGTTGGCGAAGGCTCGATCCTTGATGAGAGCGTAGGCTTGTCTCTCCCGGTCGTCCCTCAAGTCGATGAAGGCGGCATCGGCGTCGAACACTCCTTCGACTTGTGGCGTGGGTAGCTCCTCTTCTTCCTCTTCTTCACAGTCAGTTGACATTGGACTCGGTGTAGCTCCGGAATGGTGAGATGAGCCCTCCCCGTCTCTCGAACGGCGTGAGAGGGTCACCTTCCGGTACGCACCGGCGATCCCACTCATCTTGCACAACAATGGGACAACACGAGCGACTCGGTGATGGATTAGTGAAATCAAAATGAAATCCTTACCGAGCTTGCTCCACCAATATTCAATATTCAGCGACAAATTGGAGAGAGTGCTTGACACTTCCACTTGAGCAAGAAATCCAAGAAAACCAAAGAGCAAGAGCAAAGAGGGAGAGAAGGTGATGGAAATGAGTGAATGGGTGAAGAAACCCCTCAATCCCCCTTCTATTTATAGGCAACCGAGCCAGGCACCGGGGGAAAGGACAAGAGCAACGGCTAGGAGCCGTTGGAGGAGGCGGGGCCCACATGACCATTGGTCTGGCTCGGCCGACCCCTGGGGTCGGCCGAACCCCTGCCGGGCCAGCCTGGCTCCAACTTTTTGCAACGGCTCTCTAATGGTTTGTCTAGGTCCAGATTCGCCCAAAATTTTGCTCGAACAATTTTTTCTTAGGATTTTCCAACTCAAGAATTTATTTTCAGAATTTTTATTTGAAAAGGGAAATTTGGCTAGAAAAATCTAGCATGCAGATGCAAGGTTGGAAAATTCAAATATGCATTTGGAAAAATCAAAATAAAATTTTGAAAGGGAAATATGAGATAACTACCAATTTTACCTTTTGGCAAAAATGACTCATCTTTTAAGTCTGAGAGCGAGACTTTTCTCGGCGATCAATTCCACTCGTCACCCCATTCCTGAGAAATAGATGGAGATGACTTCTGAATTTCCCACCACACCTTTCTTGTTTTCTTAGGCTTTGTTGGAGTGGTGGGAAGTCATTGGGGCTGTGGCTCCGTCCATGCCCCTGATTGCTCATTTTTGCCCTGCAGTGTATAACATTTCTCTTCTGTTGCTTGAAATCGAAACATCGAGTTCCTCTTCCCAATGTGGAATCGGATCGTTCCGGCTCCGACATTGATCCTTGCGTTAGCGTCACTTAGGAATGGTCTACCAAGAATGAGGGGCATTTCCTCATCGTCTTGCATATCAAGGACCACGAAGTCCACGAAGATGCATGAACCTTGGATGAATACCAATAAGTTCTCTACTATCCCCTCTAGATATCGGATCGATGCATCAGCAAGTTGGACGGTCGTCGCAGTTGGAGTTAGAGCTGAATATCCCAATTGTTCAAACATGGCCTTGGACATAAGGTTAACACTTGCACCAAGGTCACAGAGAGCATGCTTAATCTTCTGGTAATATATCTTGCAGGTGATAGCCGGATAACCAGGATCTTTCTTATGTGTGATTGTTGAAGATTCCCATGGGTCAAGTACATGCTGTATAGGCTTCCCTGCATAGTCAGTGGCTTGTGCCCGCCCAGATGGCTTACCCCATCTAGTGGACACTACACAAACATTTTCGCAGGAAGATACAGGTTGCCCCGGAATCTTCCCGTCTTTAGCAGAGGGAACCAAAGCAGCTAATTGAGCCAACTGGGTTTCTATCATCTTATTAAAGCTCAACTGGTTTTTAAGAGCAGAAGAAAGGCTATCAATTTTAACATTAAGGCTCTCAAAAGCCTTATCATAGCCAGCTGTTTTCTTATTAAAGCCTTCATTAATCTTAGCTTGCCCAAAGAATAGATCTTTCAAGGAAGGTTGGTTTGGGTAGAAAGAATTACCTTGATTACCTCCTTGATAATAAGGGCGTGATTGATTCCACGTTTGACCTCCTTGTGGATGATAACCGTTGTTGTTGCCGTTCATGTACATCACATCCTCCTGAGTAGCAGGGCAATAACTCCCTGAATGCCCAGTATTACCACAGACTTCGCAAGCCATGCGAGCATCCATAGCTTGAGTAGTGGTGGCCATGGCAGCCTTCTCATTGGCTAGATCATCCATTCTCTTCATCATTAGGTCCATCTTGGCGTGCAACATATCCTCTTCCTTGACGGTATATGTACCCCTTTGACGTGGCTGGAGTCGATCATCACTCCACCCTTGATTGGTAACCATCTTCTCAATCAGTATAGTAGCTTCAGTAATAGTAAGGGAGAAGAAGGCCCCTCCAGCTGCAGCATCAATATGGCATCGGGCTGTCGGAGTCAGCCCATTATAGAAACTCTGAAGAATAAGCCAGTTGTCCATCCCAGGATGAGGACACACCAGCATGTACTCCTGGAGCCTCTCCCAAGCTTCTGGGATAGTCTCATTTGCCGCTTGCCGGAAACTTGAAATTCGCCCCCGAAGGACATTGGTTTTGCCCAACGGAAAGAACTTCGCGAGGAATACTGCGGAGCACTTTGCCCAAGTGTTAATCTCTGCACGGTTAGCATAGAACCACTGCTTCGCCTTTCCCAGGAGTGAGAAGGGAAACAGTAGCAGACGAATAGCATCTTCCTCCACTCCTCGTATAGTGAAGGTACTGCACAGTTCCAGGAACTGCTGCAGGTGGGCGCTCGCGTCTTCATTAGGCTTGCCACAGAATGGGCTAGCCTGTACCATCGTGATTAAGCTAGTCTTGATCTCGAAGTTTCCATTCCTAGTGTTGATCACAGGGCCTGTCGGCACCTGGTCAGCAGAGGGAGCGAAGTACTCGCGGAGAGTCTTCTCGACAGGGTTGGCCAAGGAAGTTGATGTGGATGGCACAAAGGAAGCTGGATCGACTTTCGAGCGTTCACGCAAAGGAGAGCCGAAATGAGTTTGTGCCTTCCTTACGAGTGACTCAGGATCTTTAGTAAAATTCGGCGGTAAGTCGAAACCAGTCATGCACTACCTGTCTTCATCATCAATAGACAAAGAAGACAATCCAAGTTAGCCTGCATTGAGAACTATTTTATTCCTATCATGATTATAAACATATGTAAAGTGTTGATATGTCATCCTTAAGCCTTCAACGGCAACGGCGCCAGAAATGCTTGCTGACATTTCTTAACGCAATCACCTAAGGACGGGTTTGGAACCCATCCTGGTAGCAGCGCCAGAAATGCTGGTTGGTAATTCTTAATGTTACAGGAGTCCACAAGCGCACAGAAGTACCATTGTAACATTTCCCCAAAGGAGTATTCCAAAGGGTATCAAATCCAAGGAAGGCATTGGTGGATTGACAAGCTCAACACTATTGCAATGAGTATAGATCATAGACGAAAATAAATCAGACACTCAAGTGCAGGGGTAAAATATGATAATAGGGGTAGTGTGATCACACACACACTCACTCTCTCTCCAAGGGTCCTAGGCATAGGAGGCAACATACGAGTTAGTTCTAGGTTCTTATGTATTATAGACATAAAACTGGTAGGAGTGAGTTAGATACACTAGCGTTGAAGAACATTGACTTAAGCACCCAGGTACCACGGGGAGCTAACCTCCCGCGTTGCTTCTGCACAACTCCGGTTGTTAGATTTTAGACTCCTACAGCTTATCCGAACGTGGGGGATTTCAGAGGGACCAACGGCTGTCACTACCGCGGCCTACCCCAAGACAAACCGTGGGATAAGCTCATAAGTAATGTAGCTACACAACCCAAGCACCGTGCTTATGTTGTTAGCCGGACTTGACCGGCCCGGGCTATTGTGACCCAGGTCAAGCCACCAGATAAACCAGCCAATTACACCGAGTACCGTAGCTTAAGCACATACTTCATACAACGCAGTCATGTCATCTAATTAGATCAAACCAGGTTATGTACACAAACGGATTCTTGTTTCCTATGTCTGTTCAACTGGATCAAAGGGTCGTGTTCGCGAAGAACACGAGCCTCTAACTTATGAACAAACACCAGAAACATGTGAAAGTCACCCGTCAAGTGGATCGAAAGGCCTTGTTCATCAAAAACAGGAGCCTCTAAATGATGAACAGGTGAAGAACACATGAACAAATCACTCATGTTTACTAACACAACTTTATATGAAATAGCTGAATAACTTAAGTAGATCAAAGTCATACAAATGAAATAAGATACAAGAGAACTCATACCTAGATCCCAAAGTAAACTTGGAACCTGAATTAGAACTACTCTAGCCTACCTCCTAGCCTTGAGACTAAAAGTGAGAGAGGTGTTGCAAGTGTGGATGTCTCATAACTGAGCCTCCTCTCCTTCTATTTATAGGCTCGGGCACCGGCAAGGAATGGATGCAAACACCCCGGAACTGGCACCTAGGACCAATAGGGAAGCACCATGTGGAAGCACAGGACAGGCCTAGCCAGGGTCGGTTCGGCCGACCTGTGGGGTCGGCCGACCCCTTGGTGGGCCCCCCTGGCTTGTGCTTTCTCCTGGTGGCTGTCCCGTGGGTCCTTAGGTCGGTTCCCGGTGTCCACCCTGTTTTGGCGCGATTTGCATACCTTTGTGGGCCCATGGATCCATGTGACGTCCACGTGTCACACTCTGATTCGTCGGGGGGTGCTTCACTTCGATTGCTTGCTTGGCATGCATGCATGGCTCCCTTGTTGGTCGGTGTGCATGCATGGCATCCTTGTTGGCAGCCCACCTAGGATGAGGTGATGTGGCATGGACCATAGAAGGTGAGTTTTGTCACTCTTTTCCTGCTTATTTTCCTGCAATCAAATAATCTCCAAGGACAAGTGGAACTACATTATTCTTAACTAAATACGTGTAAGAAATGCCTTATGCTCCTTTATTCATGAGTATATTGACGGCTAAAGTAGGTACTTAACAGCCGTCAACAGTGACGAGGAGCGTCGGGCGGCCGGCAATGGCGCAGCAGCCGGAAGCTTCGGGCGACGGCTCGGTTCGGCGGGGATAGGGGGATGCGGGAGCGCGGTTGAGCAAAGAAGGTGATGCAGGGGCTCAAGCATGACCTTTATAGGCTTGGGAGGAGGTGAGGGAGTGACGGCCGGGGAGCACAAGCCATTGAAGGCCATGGGCGCCGGCGGCTATGATTGCCATCAAGGAAGGGGTCTTGATTAGGAGAAACGGAGGGGGGAGTAAAGGAGGGGAGGGGCGGCTGGTGCTCCACTGCGCATTAAAGAGGAGGATTGAAGGAGGGGGCGCTCGGCGCGAGCGAAACGGCCAGCGGCAGCGGCGGAGCAAAGTAGGAGAGGCGGCTGGAGGTGGAAGACGGCACCGACAGGCGGGCCCGGGCGGTCAGCGAGAGAGAGGGGAGGAGAGGTGGAGCTGGGCCGCGCGCGAGACTGGGCTGCGCAGGAGTGAGGCCGGCGGCCTGCGTCGGCTCGGGCTGAAAAGCTGAGAGAGGGAGGGAAAAAGGGAAGCTGGGCCGACACGAGAAGGATGGGCCGTGGGAGAGAGAGAGAGATAGGCCAGCTGGGCCACGAGAAAGAGAAGAGGGAGAGAAGAGAGGGTTTGTGGGTTTGGTTTTAAACCTTTTTATGATGTTTAAAACTTCACACAAACAAGCAAAACTATGCAACCAAAACATGATGCACAAGCACTTGTTGCTTCTAAAATTATTCAAATGATATTTAAATATTTAAAAGCCAAATTTATTTGAGAATTTATTTATTCCTTATAAAACAAAAACTAAAACACCATGTTGTTTACATTATTTTAGTGATGGAATTTTAGGGTGTTACACGAACCCGCCGATGGGGACACCACCGCACGACGCGGCACGCGCTGCACAGATGGCCCAGGTCCGCGAGCTGGAGGCGAAGCTCGACGCGGAGCGCGAGCAGGTGCGGCAGCCGAAGGCCACGCTCGGGAGGCACAAGGCCGGCCCCTCATCGCACGGGGTGCGCGCGGCAGGGCGCGTAGCCCGCGAACGCATCAACGCCGACACCGACGTGGACAACCTGCCGACTCTGGTGAGGGCCAGCCAGAAGCTCGTTGCAGCAGCGACTTTGATTTGGGCCATGCCTAAACCCTCAACGCCCGAGGGATGCAACCTGCGCCGTGAGGCGCAGGCCCTCATCGAGCTGGCTGCGGTGCAGCAAGCCGAGAACTTCGCGTCCTGCATGCGCCATCAGTCCAGCATAAAAACTGGCAGAGGCGGTCGGGACCCAGAGGCATTAGTTCACACTCCGCTCCGGGCACCCACAGTTCACGAAGGCAACCAAAGGACGCCCGCTAAGGAGCGGATTCAGGATACGCGCGGCAAGGCCGACGATGGTGACACCCGCAATATCCTGAACAAGAAGAAGTAGGACACCGCAGCATCACACGGCTACCACCCCTGATGTCGTGGCCATTACGATAGCCGGGAGGATAGGAGCCCGACACTGGAGCCGCCGGGCACACGTGTGTTCGGCCGGGCGATCCGCACCGCTTCCATCCCCCCGTGCTTCCGACAACCTACAACCGTGAGCAAGTACTCGGGGGAGACAGACCCCCCGGGTGTTGCTCAACGACTACCGCCTAGCGTACCAGCTGAGTGGCGCCACCGACGACGCCACGATCATCCGCAACCTGCCTCTGCACCTTGCAGACTCAGCGCAGACGTGGCTCGAGCACCTGTCCTTGAACCAAATCCACGACTGGGACGACCTGGTCAGGACGTTCGTGGGCAATTTCGAGGGCACATACGTGTGCTCTGGGAACTCCTGGGACCTTCGAGGCTGTTCCCAGAAGGCTGGCGAGTCCTTGAGGGACTTCATGTGCCACTTCTCCAAGCACTGCACCGAGCTCCCGAGCGTCAGTGAGTCCGAGGTCGTGCACGCCTTCTTGGAAGGCACGACTTGCCGGGACATTGTGCGCGAGTTGGGACGGAACCCTCCCACCAGCGTCAACGAGCTGTTCGACATTGCCACCAGCTACACCTCTGGAGAAGAGGCGGTGGGGGTGATCTTCGACGACAAGAAGGGCAAGCGAGCAGAGGATGCACCCGCGGAAGGCAGCAAGCCCAAGGATGCCTCGAAGAAATAGAAGTAGGGCAAGAAGGGCAAGAAGAACCAGGGCAAGAAGCCCATGGAGCAAGGCAAGGGCTACGACGAGGTCCACGCGGTCGATGCTGCCAATAAAGGGGCTGGAGGCCCCCCTCGAGGCGGCATGTTCGACGACATGCTGAAGAAGCCCTGCCCGTACCACAAGACCCTGGTCGCTCACACCCTCGAGCAATGCGACATGCTCAAGAAATACTATAACTGAGTCGCTGCGAAGGAGGTCAACGCCAAGAAGGATGCGGGCGACAGGGGCAAAGATGGCTTCCCGGAGGTGGAGAACATGTTCTTCATCTTTGGGAGGCCGACGGTCGATATGACGCCCGGCAGCGCAGGTGTGAACGTCGAGAGGTCTACTCCGTTCACCCGGCCGTGCTGTCGTACCTCGACTGGTCAGAGGAGACGATCTCCTTCGGCCACGAAGACCATCCGGATCACATCCCCATGCTGGGTCAGTACCCGCTTGTTGTCGATCCCATCATCAGCAACACGCAGTTCTCCAAGGTGCTAATAGACGGAGGCAGCAGCCTCAGCATCATGTACTCCTCCACCTTGGAGCTCATGGGGATCGGCCTGGACAAGCTGCGGCCTAGCAAGTCGCCATTCCATGGCGTTGCGCCGGGCAAGCGAGTCCAGCCACTCGGGCAGATCGATCTGCCTGTCTGCTTCGGCACACCCAACAACTTCCGCAAGGAAGTTCTCACCTTTGAGGTGGTGGGATTTCCGGGAGCGTACGACGCCATCCTTGGCCGGCCATGCTACGCCAAGTTCATGGCGGTCCCATACTACACCTACCTCAAGCTCAAGATGCCGGGGCCGAGAGGCGTCATCACGGTGGGCCCATCGTTCGAGCATGCATTCGAATGCGACGTCGAGTGCGTTGAGCACGCCGAAGTGCTCACACATGATGAGGCACTAGTGGCGGACCTGGAGAAGATGGCCAACGAGGCCCTCGACTCCCCCAACAAGCACACCGGCAACTTCGAGGCTGCAGAGCACACCAAGGCTGTACCCCTCAACCGTAGTGCCCCCGAGGGCAAGGTGTTGAGGGTCAGCTCCACCCCCGACCCGAAATAGGAAGTGGTGCTCGTTGACTTTCTCCGCGCCAGCGCCGACATCTTTGCGTGGAGCCCCGCGGACATGCCGGGCATTCCGAGGGAGGTCGCCGAGCACTCACTTGATATCCTGCCCAACTCCAAGCTGGTGTCTCAACGTCTGCGACGATTTGACGAGGAGAAGCGCCGGGCAATCGGAGAGGAGCTGCGCAACCTCTTAGAGGCTGGGTTCATCAAGGAGGTATTCCACCCTGAGTGGCTAGCTAATCCCGTGTTAGTTAAGAAAAAGAATGGGAAGTGGAGGATGTGCATAGATTACACCGGTTTAAATAAGGTATGTCCCAAAGTTCCTTTTCCCTTGCCACGCATTGATCAAATAGTAGATTCTACTGTGGGGTGTGAATTATTATGCTTCCTTGATGCTTACTCCTGTTATCACCAAATCAAGATGAAGGAGTCTGACCAGCTCGCGACCTCTTTTATCATGCCTTTTGGTATGTTTTGTTATGTGACAATGCCATTTGTTCTCCGAAATGCCGGGGCAACATACCAGCGATGTATGCTCCACGTCTTCGGGGATCACATCGGGCAGACCGTTGAGGCATACGTCGATGATATCGTAGTAAAATCCAGGAAGGCGAATGACCTGGTGAACGATTTGCGCACTACGTTCGATTGCCTCCGGGCAAACGGGGTGAAGTTAAATCCTGAAAAATTCGTCTTTGGGGTGCTGCGTGGCATGCTCTTGGGCTTCATCGTCTCCCGGCGAGGCATCAAACCCAACCCAGAGAAAGTGTCGGCCCTAGAGCGGATGGGGCCGATCTGCGATCTGAAGGGGGTGCAGAGGGTCCTGGGCTGCCTCGCAGCTCTGAGTCGCTTCATCTCACGCCTCGGTGAGAAGGGCTTACCCCTGTATCGACTCCTGAAGAAGAACGAGCGCTTCTCCTGGACCACTGAGGCCCAGGAGGCTCTCGACAAGCTGAAGGCGACACTCGCCCATTCTCCGATACTGACGCCATCCCAGGAAGGCGAGCCCCTTTACCTCTACGTAGCTACGACGACCCAGGTGGTCAGCGCGGTCATCGTCGTGGAGAGGACGGAGGAGGGGCACGCTTTGCCTGTCCAGAGGCTGCTGTACTACATTAGCGAAGTGTTGTCCGAAACCAAGATGCGATACCCACAGATCCAGAAGCTTCTCTACGCGGTGGTGCTCGCACGACGCAAGCTGCGGCACTACTTCGAGGCCCACCCTGTCACCGTGGTCTCGTCTTTCCCCTTGGGAGAGATAGTCCACAACCAGGACGTCTCGGGTAGGATAGCGAAGTGGTCAGTGGAACTCATGGGTGAAGCTCTCACCTACGCGCCGCGTAAGTCAATAAAATCGCAAGTCTTGGCGGATTTCATGGCTGAATGGACCGACGTTCGGCTACCCACGCCCCAGATCTAGGCTGAATGTTGGACCATGTACTTCGACGGTTCGGTGATGAAAACGGGCGCAAGCGCGGGTCTGCTCTTTGTTTCACCCCTCGGAGAGCACATGCGCTACTTGGTACGCTTGCACTTCCCCGCGTCGAACAACATGGCAGAATATGAGGCCCTTCTCAGCGGCCTCCGCATCGCCATCGAGCTCGGCATCAAACGCCTTGATATCCGGGGGGACTCTCACTAGTCATAGACTAGGTGATGAAGGACGCAAGCTGCCACGATGAGAAGATGAAGGCATACTGCAATGCGGTGCGCAAGCTCGAGGACAAGTTCTTTGGCTTCGAGTTCAATCACATCACGCGCAAGTACAATGAGGAAGCGGACGAGCTGGCCAAGATCGTGTCAGGGCGAATCACGGTAACCCTGAACTTTTTTGCCCGCGACCTCACCGAGCCCTCCATCGACCTCAACAAACCCGCCAAGGTCTCTGGCAAGGCCTCGGGGGCTGGCCCCTTGAAGGCCACGGGCGCCGAGCCCATGGACGAGGGCCCCTCGAATAGGGAACTCGGGACCTCGGACCTCGAAGGATCCCAGGCGGACGAAGCCGAGGCGATGGAGATCGACGAGCTCCCGCCCCCTCCACGGGACTGGCGCGACGAGTATCTCGCTTGGCTCGACCGGGGGAAGCTACCCCCAGATCAAACCGAGGCGAGACGTATTGCCAGGTACGCCAAGTCCTTCATCATCATCAACGGTGAGCTCTACAAGCACAGCACCCCGGGGATCATGCAGCGGTGCATCTCCATCCCCGAAGGATGGGAGTTAATTCAAGACGTCCACACCGGTGAGTGCGGCCACCACATCGCGCCACGCACCCTCTTGGGCAAGGCGTTCCACCAGCATTTCTACTGGCCAACAGCGGTCGCTGACGCCAACGAGGTCATGCGCACCTGCGAAGGGTGTCAGTACTACGCCCGCAAGACTCATCTCCCGGCTCATGCGCTGCAAACCATTCCCATCACATGGCCTTTCGCTGTGTGGGGGCTGGACATGGTCGGGCCCTTACGGAAGGCGCCCGGGGGCTTCACCCATGTTTTGGTGGCCATCGACAAGTTCTCCAAGTGGATCGAGGTTCGCCCCATCAGCAGCCTCCGGTCCGAACAGGTCGTGCTGTTCTTCACGGACATCATCCATCGCTTCGAGGTACCTAACTCCGTCATAACGGGCAATGGCACCTAGTTCACCGGCAATAAGTTCCTAGAATTCTGTGACAGCTACCACATCCGCGTGGATTGGTCGGCCGTAGCACATCGACAGACCAACGGTCAAGTAGAACGTGCCAACGGCATGATTTTACAAGGCCTAAAGCCAAGAATCTTCAACAAACTCAATCAGTTCGGCCGGAGATGGATCCAAGAGCTGCCGTCGGTCGTTTGGAGTCTCAGGAACACCCCGAGCAGAGCTACGGGTTTCACCCCGTTCTTCCTTGTCTATGGCGCCGAGGCTGTCCTCCCCACGGACTTGGATTACGAATCCCCAAGGGTCAAAGCCTACCAGGCAGCGCAGAACCAGCAAGATCACGAAGACTCGCTAGGCTGCATCGACGAGGCCCGGGACGTGGCAATCCTACACTCCGAGAAGTACCAGCGATCCCTACAGTGGTATCAAGTGCAAAAAGTCCGACCTCGAGACCTCAACAAAGGAGATCCAGTTCTCAGGCTTCGGCAGAAGAACGAGGGCCGTAACAAGCTCACGCCGCCGTGGGAAGGGCCATACATCATTGCTGAAGTCCTCAAGCCCGGCACGTACAAGCTCGCAAAGGACAAGGGCGAAATCTTCAATAATGCTTGGAACATCCAGCAGCTACGTCACTTCTACCCCTGAAATTCCAAGTTGTTTTGTACATATCTGACGCCCAAGTTAGTTGTAGATACTCTAAGGTTGTGAATAAAAGTTAGGGAGACTCGGCTTTCTTCTGAAAACCAAGTCCCCCTCGGGGACTACTATGGGGGGCACCCCCCTAAACGGTCCCATTTTTTCGCAAATACCTTTCCTTTGGAAAAATGCTAAACGTGTTAGGCCTCGAATGCTTAGAAAAATGGAAGCAGGGCGTGAATAACTAAGGCTAGGGTCGTCTAGGTCTGAGACTGCCTACGCCTCCAGCAGGATACGACCTCTCTCTCTCTCACCACTCTACCCTCAAGACACTCACGGGTACGACCGCCCCGGCCAAAATTTCTCCAAACTATGAGGAAAACACGATGGCATACATAAACAAATCGTACATAAGTTCGCTTACTTAAGGAACAACTTGTTCGATTACAAGAGTCGCCTGGCTCAAATCCTAACTACAACCTACGGGCTTTCGCACCCAGCCTCTTTCAGGGCGCACGGGGGCTTGCGGCGGCGGTGTCCCCGCCCTCGACAACACCTGGGAAGAAGTCTTCCTCGAACATGTTGGCGAGCTCGGCGGCAGCACCAGCAGCGGCGGCATCGGCTTGATCCATGGCGACGTTTACCCCGTCGTCATCAAAATCATCCGCGACAATATAGTCTGTCGCCAAAACCGCGTAATCAATGATGTAGTGCATCGACACCACGCCCAGGGTTTTCTGGACGCCAAGTCGAAGAGCACCCTTTACGCGCTCAACGACACGGTTGCCCAGAGCCCTAAGGCGGCTCGCCAATGAGCTCCCCGACGAGCCAGCACCTCCCTCGATCTCCCGACACACTTCGAGGGCTCCTCCTTCCAGGGCCTCGAGCTCTCCCTGAGCTGAGGTATAGGAGACCTGGAGAGCCTCCACTTCCGTCAACGACTCCCCCAGGGCCTTCCGCAGCCCTAAAACAAGGAAAAATGCGTCGAGAGCGGATCTTGATAAACGTAGATAATCAAGGGCCCAGGGGCTACGACTTACCCTCGGTCTGCCTCTTCTCCGTCTCGAGCTCCGCACGCACGGCCCCGGTGTTGGCATTTCTTAGTGTCATCACTTTAAGAACAGATACGGAATCCATCCTTAGTGGCAACACCAAGAAACACCTTATAGGCACCTCTCAACGTCACAACTAACGACGCCGAGTTAGCGTGAACATCAAGACTTGCCAAAGGTTAATCTAAACGATCATGAACGAATCCGCAAGCGCACAGATAAACCATTGTAGTATTTCCCCAAGGAAGGAGAATATTCCAAGGGTATCGTATCCGTGGAAGGCAATGGCGGATATCATAGACTTATGCTTTTGCTCTGAATGTAAACTAAGAGATAGATATAGGAAACAACAAACTCAAAGGCAGGGGTAAGATTAAAGATATAAAGGGTAGTGTGACACACACGCTCAGATCTACCTCTACTCTAGCACACTACGGCTTAGGGGGAACATACGAGTTAGCTCTAGGTTCTAATGTACTAAACATACAAAGCTAGAAGATACAGGAGATAGGCATGAGTATTGCATGAGAGGATAAGGTTCAGCACCCAGGTACAAACAAAGAGCTAGCCCGCGACGACCAACACTCTGCGAAACTAGACTTTAGACTCCTACAGCAGGTACCCCAGCGCGGAGGGTTGCAAAGGATCCAACAGCTGTCACCACTGCGGACCTACCTCTATCGTTACGGGGGGTATGCCCATAACTAACATAGCCAGACAACCCAGGCACCATGCCTGCGTTGCTGCTAGACTCCACCCGGCCCGGGCTATTGTGACCCAGGGTGAGAGCCACCAGAAGACTGGTCAACTTAGACCGAGTACCGTAGCTTGAACACAAACCTCGTGCAACACTCTCGTGCCATCTAACAAGATCAACTAAGGCTAGACATACGAACGGATACGAACTCTCTTATGTCTAGTTAATAAGATCAAAGGGTCGTGTTCGTGAAGAACACGAGCCTCTAACTTATGAACAAACACATAAGGAATGAGTTTATCACCCTTCAAGTGGATCAAAAGGTAGTGTTCATGAAGAACACAAGCCTCTAAATGATGAACATAGGATGAACTCAAGAACATATCAAGCATATGATCGACCATGACTTTATATGAAATAGCTGAATAACTGAAGTATATCAAAGTCATACAATGAAATAAAGATAAAAGAGAACTCATACCTAGACTCCAAAGAAGACTTGGAACCTGAATAAGAGCTACTCTAGCCTACCCCGTAGCCTTGGAAACTAAAAGTGAGAGGAGAATGAGAGAGTGGTGTGTGGGAAATGGGAGCCCCTCCCCTTCTATTTATAGGTAGGGACAAGGCTTGCTCGGAGCACCAAATGACCTCGAAACACCCGGGAGTGAGGCAATGGACTAATGAGCAACCAACACGTGGAAGGCCAGGATGGAAGCCCCCTAGGTCGGTTCGGCCGATCCTAGGATCGGCCGGCCCCCTAGGGTGGCCCCACCTGGTCTTCTTCCTCTGGGTGGCTGCCCTGTGGGCCCTTTGGTCCTCCCCCGGTGCATAGCTTGATTTGGTATCCGAGGTGGGCCCTTTGATACATGTGAAGTCCATGTGGCGTCCTCTGATTCGTCGGTGAGTGCCTCCCTGGGATCAATGACGTGGAATGCCATGTATTTCCTTGGTGGCAGCCACCTCCTCAGCTGAGTTGGCATGGTTGCTCCATAGAAGGTGGGTTTCCATCTCTTTTAAGGGGTATTTCACCTACATACAAATAATCTCCAAGGACAAGTGGAACTACATTATTCAAACCAAAATGCAAGTAAATAATGCATATGCCTCCATTTATGTGAGAAAATTGAGGGCTGAAAGTGGTACTTATCAGCCGTCAACAAACTCCCCGAAGCTAACCTCTTGCTCGTCCCGAAGCAAGACATTAGAGACTTCGGTTGGTTGATCAGGAGTTGCTACAATGTTGTACTCTCAACTTATGGCAAACATACAGCAAAGTACTCTACCAAGAGTTGAACAAGTTGGCAATGTTCTTACCTTTCACCTGACGACGTGGGGCATATAGCTTCACCTGCCTTAGGCGGTTGAGAGACAGAAAGGTTATATAGCAAATGCATAATCACTCATACATTGATCAGCTATCAATCCGGAGGTTTTGCAAATTTTTCAAAAGAAAATCAGAGTTTCTCAAATGATACTCTCGGATCGCTCAAAAGTGTATGGTTCCTTACCAAGGCATCAATGTTGCATTTCTTCACATCCTACTCCTAATAGGCTTATGTGGAGCTGTAGGTAGAGAAGAAATGTGGCATACTTGTCTCTCATATTTTGCTAAGTCAAAAATCGGATCCTTGGAAGAAACAACATACATCCTGATCAAGATGTGCATATATGTGTGATGGATATGAGCATGGCAAGGTGGATACTAGGCCCGGAAATGGGTGCTAGATATTACCATGCTTTATGGTGGAACTCTTTCTCTTGCACATATCAATCCCTTTTTCTCCTTTTGAAATTTTTCGAGACTTGGGCTAGCTCTCTTTATTTTATTTTTGCCATGCTTTTGAGCATGCTTTTTCTCTCTTTTTTTAGCTAGCTCTTTATCTCTATTGGAGATATTTGGAGAGGGATGAATGATACTAAGATACATAGAGTTTTATTTTGCGGAAGAATGCATGAGCAATATGGAGCAAATGATGAATGCTAACTTCCAGTGTAGAAGTTTAGCATGAACGTGTACGTGATCTTGATCAGGGGAGTATGAGTTCTAACAAGGATCACAACAATTTGACAAAGCTCAATGAGAGAGCAAGCTGCATATGTGGAGGCTAAGAACTAGTATCTACATATGGCCTTGGATAGGAAATTCTCATCTTTGAGGAACTCATCATGTTTTGATTTTTTTTCAAAAAGAAAAACTCCGGATGTCAAGCATCACTAAGCACAAGATCATAGCACTCTATTATACCATATCATGTCTCACAACAACTTACGCAAGGATCATGCTTTTTGCTACCCATAGTTTTCAAGCTAAGGTTTAAACATGCAAGCCAACAAACTCAAAACTTAGGTAGGATACAAAGTTCTAAGCAAGACATACGAGGAGAATAAACAAAGCAACTATTCATCATTTCAACCATAGAGGCAAAGCATTCTTACTATGCATATCAAAGCAAACTAAGCAAATGATGATGATAAAAGTAAATAAATATTTTTGGTCTTTTTATTTTTGTAGATATTTTTGGGTTTTCATTTATAAGATATTCTGAAAACAAAGGAATATATAAGTTACCTCAGGATGGGGGTCCTCCCCCAAGCTAGATTCAGGCTCACTGCGGAGGAGGGTAGAAGAAACCCTGACTCGCGTAGTAAGCCCTCTGCTCCTCCATGTGTTGCTACTGAGCCTGCTGCATGGCTTCTATCCTCTCACCAGCCTGACGCTGCCACGCTGAGGTAGACTCGACATGGGTGTTCAGCGTCTCCTCCAGTCCTATGACCTGGACGGTGATCTCTCCCATCTGCTGCGCGAGCTGAGCATCGCGTGCAGAGGCTGAGGAGTGCCGCCGGAAGGACGAAGACGGAGGTGGACCACCGGAGCTGGAACTAGCGAGTGTGGCCCACTGAGCACTGCTCGCGCCCGCCCAAGCCATGCCACTTGCACTCGGATGGTAGGTGGGCTGATCCCAACCAGGTGCATATCCAGGGGTAACCCCGAACATGTACCCCGCAGGGGGCCCTCCTGCCACCGGTTGTGTAGTAGGCTGTGGCTGTGGCTGTGGGGGTGGCTGTGACTGCTGCTGCTGCATGTGTGCTCTCTTTGCCGCGCATCTGGTGAACCTGCCTGAAACACTAGCTCGACGGCTTTCCTCTTGTGTAACAAGGGGAATGGTTAGTGACTCCGAGCTATACAATCCAAACCCCGGGTTAGGTAACGGGATTTGATTTGCATAACCCGGAAAGAAGAAAGTCAAAGAATCATTTGGGCCCTTCTTGAGTATATGCCCTTGGATCAAGTATGCCTCATTAATGAGAACTCGGGGTGTCCTGATGAAGGGTACGGAATTCCCGCTAAGAACCCCGAGTCTGAGAGCAATACGAGTCAACAAAGACGTACACTCAATAGGACCTATCATCTTAAAATTCATCATCCACTGCCGAATCATAGCTTTAACGGGAGAGACCTTGATCTGGTTAACAGCGACGTATAATAGCATCATCTCATCGCTGCGCACGGGCCGAACATCCTCTCGTGGAAAGAGAGTAATTGCGAGCCACTTGTGCCACAAACAGCGAGTGGGATGCCCAATATCGTTGCACTGAGGTACAAACTTGCCACTGTAAACAAGACCAGAGATGTCTGCCCAGAAAGAGTCTCGAACAAAACCCTCACAAGCCTTCTTCAAAGAAATAGCAGAACGAGGACTAAAACCAAGAAGACGACTAAGTTCCTTCCAAGAAACACGATAATTGGTCCCAAAAAGACGAAACTGAATGCCATCCTGAATCTCGGTAAGGGAGCAAAGAAACTGGATGGTGAGGGACCGAGAGCCAAGCTCTGTAACCGGTGCAAACTCCTCCCAACCAAGAGCATGCCAAATAGAAACGAACTCGAGATTCATACCTGTTTTCTCCATGAGAGCCGGGTCGAAGTCCCGGGTGTGGGCGAAGACTCGGTCCTTCAGGAGAGCGTAAGCTTGCTCCTCTCGAGAGCCCTGCAAGTTGAGGTAGGGGGTGTCGTCAACGACCTCCTCTGTGGCTTGTGGCTCGACTTGCTCCTCCTGCTCTTCTTCATAGTCCATCGTCGATGGGCTCGGCGGGGGTGGATGAACTCGCGCTTCCCCGCGAACGGGAGTGTGAGCGTGTCACCCTCCGGAAAGTGTTCGCCGCCCAATTCATGCTAGCACAACAACAAGGGACAAGAAGAGCAACTCGGTGATGGATTAGTGAAATCGAATGAAATTCTTACCGAGCGTGCTCCACCAATAGCAATACTTTCAGCAACACAATAGAGAGAATACTTGATGATCCAATCTCGAGCAAGAAATCCAAGAAAACCAAGAGAGCAAGGAGTAGAGATGGGAGTGTGAGTGAAATGAGTTGAATGGGTGAAGAACACCCCCTCTCCCCCCTGCTATTTATAGGCAAATGCGTCGAGCATCCAGACATAGCCGTTGGGCAACGGCTAGGAGCCGTTGGAGCAAGGTGGGGCCCGGCAGCCGTTGGGCTGCTTCGGCCGAACCTGGGGTAGGCCGACCCCAGGTCGGGCCCACCTACCCTCTGCCCTGGCCAGTGGCTCCCCAACAGCTAGCTGAGGGCCTACCTGAGTGCCTCGACCCAAATTACCTCGAAATATTTTTCAAATGATTTTTCTTGAATTTTCAAACACAGAAACTATTTTTAGAAATTTTATTTGGAAAAGGGAAATGGGCTAGATAAATCTAGCATGCAGATGCAAAGTTTTGGAAAATCAAATATGCAATTTTGGAAATAAAATTTGGAAAGGGAAATATGAGATAAGTACCAGCTTTAACCTTTTTGGTAGAAAGGACCCATCATTTTTAGTCCGACAAGTTGGACTCTTCTCAGTGATCAATTCCACTCAGCACCCCACTCCTGAGAAGTAGAGGGTGGTGCCATCTCATTCTTCCGCCATTCCTTCTGAATTTTCTTTTGCTTCTTTGATGGAGATTTCTTCTTTGGGGGTAAAGGCTCTGTCCTTCCCCCAAGCTGCTCAACACTATCTTGCACCAAATAGCATTGCTCTTCTTTGTCCTGAAACTTGAACTTCAAGTTCATCTTCCCAATGCGGAAGCGGATTATCCCGGATCCCACATTGATTCTAGCCCGGACATCACTGAGAAATGGTCGCCCAAGGATGAGCGGCATTCCTCCCTCGTCATCCATATCAAGGACCACGAAATCCGCGAAGACATAAGAGTTCTTGACCTTAACCAATATGCTCTCAACAACTCCTTCTGGATATCGTATCATTGAATCAACGAGTTGGATAGTCCGTGCTGTTGGAGAGAGAGCTGGATATCCCAGTTGCTCGAACATGGTCTTGGACATGAGATTAACACTTGCACCAAGGTCACAAAGGGCATGCCTGATCGTCTTGTAATAGATCGTGCAAGTGATAGTCGGGTAGCCTGGATCTTTCTTTTGCACAACTGCTGATTCCTCCCATGGATCTAGAATTTGTTGTATGGGCTTTCCTGCATAGTTAGAAGCACGTGTCTTCCTAGGTGGCTTACCCCACCTAGTTGACACCACACTAACATTTTCACAAGAGGATACGGGTTGCCCCGGGATCCTCCTGTTATCAGCAGATGGAACCAAAGCAACCAGCTGAGCTAACTGGGTTTCTAACATTTTGTTGAAACTCAGCTGGCTCTTCTGAGCAGAAGAAAAACTATCAAGCTTAACATTGAGACTTTCCAAAGTTTTATAAAGGGCAACTAGTTTTTTGTTAACACCTTCATTAATCTTAGCTTGCCCAAAAACGAGATCTCTCAAGGAAGGTTGGTTGGGGTTGTAAGAATTACCTTGGTTACCTCCTTGATAATAAGGGTGTTGTTGATTCCACGATTGGCCTTCTTGCTGAGGTGGATGATAACCATTGTTGTTACCATTCATGTACATCACTTCCTCCTGAGTCTTCAGACAGTAATTGCCCGAGTGCCCAGTGTTGCCACAGACTTCACAAGTCATATGAGAATCCATAGGCAGAGTAGTGGTGGCCATGGCAGCCTTCTCGCTGGTGTAGTCATCCAATCTCTTCATAAGAAGATCCAACTTGGCAGTAATCATGTCTGCTTCCTTGACAGTATGAGTACCCCTCGGTCGTGGTTGGAGTCTTTCATCACTCCACCCTTGGTTGGAAACCATCTTCTTAATGAGTAATTTAGCATTATCAACTGTGAGTGAGAAGAATGCTCCCTGAGCAGCAGTATCAATATGGCCTCGGGCTGTCGGAGTCAACCCATTATAAAAGCATTGAAGAATAAGCCAATCCTCCATCCTCTGGAATGGATTCACTTGCTACTTGCTGAAAAACAGAAATTCTCCCATGAAGAGCATTGGTTCTACCCAATGGGAAGAACATTTTGAGAAATGCCTCTGAACACTTACTCCAAGTGTTAATAGCATCACGATTCGCATAGAACCATTGCTTGGCCTTCCCCAGGAGAGAGAATGGAAACAGCCGTAGACGGACAGCATCCATATTTTCACCCCTGATGATGAAAGTGCTGGACAACTCTAGGAATTGCTGCAAACGAGCATTGGCATCCTCATTTGGCTTGCCACAGAATGGGCTAGTCTGTACCATCATGATTAGACCCGTCTTGATCTCAAAATTTTCAGTCCCCATTGCCACCTCAGGGCCTTGCAGCACCTGGTCAGCAGAAGGAGCTGAGTACTCACGAAGTGCCTTCTGGGCCATAGTGTTTGACGTGGATGGTACAAAGGAAGCTGGTTCGTCTTCCGGACAAGTACGACGAGGTGAGTCGAAATGAATTCGAGCTTTCCTCACAAGTGACTCGGGATCTTCAGTAAAGTTCTCCGGTAAGTCGAAACCAGTCATACACTACCTGTCTTCATCATCCAAAGATAAAAGAAGACAATCAAGGTTAGCCTGTATTGAGAGTTGTCCTAACCTACTCAGAGTTTATAAACAGATGCAAAGCATAGTCATGATAATCTTGTGCCTTCCCCGGCAATGGCGCCAGAAATGCTTGTGGGCATTTCTTAGCGTCATCACTTTAAGAACAGATACGGAATCCATCCTTAGTGGCAACACTAAGAAATGCCTTGTAGGCACCTCTCAACGTCACAACTAACGACACCGAGTTAGTGTGAACATCAAGACTTGCCAAAGGTTAATCTAAACGATCATGAACGAATCCGCAAACGCACAGATAAACATTGTAGCATTTCTCCAAGGAAGGAGAATATTCCAAGGGTATCATATCCGTGGAAGGCAATGGTGGATATCTTAGACTTATGCTTTTGCTCTGAATGTAAACTAAGAGATAGATATAGGAAACAACAAACTCAAAGACAGGGTAAGATAAAAGATATAAAAGGTAGTGTGACACACACGCTCAGATCTACCTCTACTCTAGCACACTACGGCTTAGGGGGAACATACGAGTTAGCTCTAGGTTCTAAAGTACTAAACATACAAAGCTAGAAGATATAGGAGATAGGCATGAGTATTGCATGAGAGGATAAGGTTCAGCACCCAGGTACAAACGGGGAGCTAGCCCACGACGACCAGCACTCTGCGAAACTAGACTTTAGACTCCTGCAGCAGGTACCCCAGCGCGGAGGGTTGCAAAGGATCCAACAGCTGTCACCACTGCGGACCTACCTCTATCGTTACGGGGGGTATGCTCATAACTAACGTAGCCAGACAACCCAGGCACCATGCCTGCGTTGCTGCTAGACTCCACCCGGCCCGGGCTATTGTGACCTAGGGTGAGAGCCACCAGAAGACTGGTCAACTTAGACCGAGTACCGTAGCCTGAACACAAACCTCATGCAACACTCTCATGCCGTCTTACAAAATCAACTAAGGCTAGACATACGAACGGATACGAACTCTCTTATGTCTAGTTAATAAGATCAAAGGGTCGTGTTCGTGAAGAACACGAGCCTCTAACTTATGAACAAACACATAAGGAATGAGTTTATCACCCTTCAAGTGGATCAAAAGGTAGTGTTCATGAAGAACACAAGCCTCTAAATGATGAACATAGGATGAACTCAAGAACATATCAAGCATATGATCGACCATGACTTTATATGAAATAGCTGAATAACTGAAGTATATCAAAGTCATACAATGAAATAAAGATAAAAGAGAAGTCATACCTAGACTCCAAAAAAGACTTGGAATCTGAATAAGAGCTACTCTAGCCTACCCCCTAGCCTTGGAAACTAAAAGTGAGAGGAGAATGAGAGAGTGGTGTGTGGGAAATGGGAGCCCCTCCCCTTCTATTTATAGGTTGGGACAAGGCTTGCTCGGAGCACCAAATGACCTCGAAACACCCGGGAGTGAGGCAATGGACTAATGAGCAACCAACACGTGGAAGGCCAGGATGGAAGCCCCATAGGTTGGTTCGGCCGATCCTAGGATTGGTCGGCCCCCTAGGGTGGCCCCACCTGGTCTTCTTCCTCTGGGTGGCTGCCCTGTGGGCCCTTTGGTCCTCCCCCGGTGCATAGCTTGATTTGGTATCCGAGGTGAGCCCTTTGATACATGTGAAGTCCATATGGCGTCCTCTGATTCGTCGGTGAGTGCCTCCCTGGGATCAATGATGTGGAATGCCATGTATTTCCTTGGTGGCAGCCACCTCCTCAGCTGAGTTGGCATGGTTGCTTCATAGAAGGTGGGTTTCCATCTCTTTTAAGGGGTATTTCACCTACATACAAATAATCTCCAAGGACAACTGGAACTACATTATTCAAACTAAAATGCAAGTAAATAATGCATATGCCTCCATTTATGTGAGAAAATTGAGGGCTGAAAGTGGTACTTAACAGCCGTCAACACCCGGCCCCTTGCTGCAGTTGCAGGATCGAGGCATCCTTCTCTTCAACGGCAACCCGCAGGGCGTCGGTGGTGGCGCACTCCCGAACCAGAGCCCGAGTGAGCAGCTCGGCCGCCACTTGTCGGATCTGGACCTGGGTGCCCGCTGCTGCCACCTCTGCATCCCGCTGCTGGAGCGTGGACCTGGCCTCCTCAAGCGCCGTGTGCTCTTGTTGGAGCTGGGTCTGCACCTTCTCGCGCGCTGCGCGCTCCTGCTGGAGCGTGGACCTGACCTCCTCAAGCGATGCGCGCTCCTGTTGGAGCTGGGTCTGCGCCGTTCCTGCTGGAGCTAGCTCTCGACCCCCATTAGCGCCTCGCTCTTCTCCCGCAGAGCGGCGCCCAGCTGTCAGACCTCTTGGGTCTTTTGCTCGGCCTGAGTCTGCCAGGACCTCGCTGCCTCGAGGGTCATGTGATCCTGCAGGAGTTGAGCTTGCGCCTCGGTGAGGGCCGCGCGTGCCTGCCGAAGCTCTTCCTTCACCGTGGCCAGCACCTCCTCTTTTCCCTGGAGCGCGGCGCCCAGCCTCTCGGCCTCCTTGGCCTTCTGCTCCGGCGCGGTCTGTTGAGCATCACGCTCCTCTCCCGCGCGGATCAGATCATACTCATACCAGCCGAGGTCCATCCGCAGCGCCTCCACCATCGCGTCCAGGCCCTCGTTCACCGCTTGGAGCATGTCGATCTCGGCGCACAGGTTGGCCATATAGGAGATTTTCTCTCCTGCCTGCATCTGTAGCTCCTGCAAAAAGGGGAGAAAAGAACCAAATGAAACTCGCACGAGCGAAAGAAGAAGAGCTGAGCAAAGTCTGCACGACTACACTTACCCGGAAAACCTGGAGCGACCTGCCCGTGTGGATCTGGAGGGCGGCGTTAAGGGTGTTCTGCAGGGACGAGCCAAGGTTGTTGAACTCCTGCCACAGTTCCCTCTCCTTCTCCACGTTCACCAGCATCTCTGGTGGGACCCCAGGGCGGTCGAACCTCAGCGACCACGGGTAGTAGCCTTCGGGGTGGTCGAGGTGACGTAATGTCACCATAGCCGCCCCCGGTGCTGCCCCGGCACCAGTTGTTGGCACCTGCGGCACCACACAGCCGTCAGACTGCCCCAGCAACACCTCGGGTGTGGGCCCGGGGGCTGGCGCGGCTACCACCATCACTAGCCCCAGCTGGGGCCAAATCACTATCAGCAGGGGCCGCATCGTTCCCGCGGCCCTGTGCTTCCCTGCCAGCAGCACGGGCCTGTTCCCGCCCCCGCTAGGACCCTCAGACCATCGCCGCGCGAAGGGCTTCTACCGCCGCCTCTTCCCGTCGCAGCGTTCCCACGGCCGCCACTCCCGACCGTGGCATCCCCCCGTCGCCGGTGCCGTCGCCACGGTCGTCGCCGCCGACCGTGATGTCCTCGTCGAACGAGGCCTCGTCGTGCGTGGCGCATCCAGCGCTCCCACCTTGAGCGCCTTGGTGGGCGCGAGCCCTAGAACGGTGGGCACCCGGCTAGCGAAATCGGAAAGGAGAGGTTAGCAAACTAATCTATGATATCAAGAACATGGAGGGTGAAACGTGACTTACCGCAGCTCGGAGATACGCCGCTTACGCTTCTTCGAGGGGCTTAGGGGCACCGCCCCCGAATCGCCCAGCACCCTCGACGACGCGTCCTCGTCGAGGCACGCCGAGTCCACCGCGAAGGCGGACACGGCAAGGGCTTCCTTCCCCCTTGACGTCGAGGGCGGTGCCTCCTCCTCCCTGTCCGAGACGGTCCGCTCCCCGTCACTGTCATCCTCGTCCGAATCTGAGTGTATCAGATCCGGCGGGGGGGAGAGGCCCCGCTGCTCCCGCTGATGGTACTCCTCATTGTACGCATCGATGCGCTCCTGCCTTCTCGTCTTCCTCGTCCTCTCCCGGTCTGCCTTGTCCTTCTGCCTCTGTTGCCTGGCGCGATTGGCGGCGTGAGACCTGGGCGTTGGGGGATCCGATGTGGGGACGTTGAGGCGCACTCCCTGTCACCACAATCACGATCAAATCAAACACCAGAACGAAGCGAACGGGGCAAGAAATCGGATCTTACCAACTCGCGATGGTCCGGGTCGGGGCACATTACGAATGACCACAAGTCGTCATCGCTATGAGCCACCACCTTGAGGTTCATCGCGCGCCTCGCCCTGGTGGCTGCGTACGCCTTGGCGAGAGGCTCCTCCAGTAGCCGTGAGCTCGCCAGGGCCACGGCATCAGCGTCGCTCCTCATCGCGAAGATGGGGAGCGTCCTCTCCATGAGGGGGATCACCCGTCGGTGGTGGAAATTGGCGATGGCAGCCGCCACGGTCAACCCGGCATCCGCCAGCTTGCTCAGGGCGTCGGTAAGGGGCTCGAGTTTCCTCTGCCTCACCTGAGGTGACACCCCATGCGACCACACATCCGGCTTCGCCGTCAGCACCTTCCCGGTGTACGGCGGGAGCCCGGCGCCGTCGTTGCGAAGGTAGAACCACCCCTTCTCCCAGTCGGAGTTGTTCGACGTCATGGTGCAGGGCGGGTAGAGGTGCCTCCTGGACTCGCGCACCGCGAACGTGAGGCCACCGGCACGGACGGCCCTGCGCGTCTTCCTCTCCGCAGTGGCTACCGTGTGGAGTTCACTACGAAAGAGATGAATCCACAGGTCCCAGTGCGCCTCGATCCCCAGGAATCCCTCACAGATGGCAACAAAGGACGTCGCCTATGAGATGGCGTTGGGGGCGAAGTTGTGGACCTCCACCCCGTAGTAGTAGCACAACCCCCGCATGAACTTGCTTGCGGGGGCATTGAATCCGCGCTCGTGCAGCCGCACGAAGCTTATGATGTAGCCCGGTGGTGGAGACGGCTCCCGGTGCGACGCCGGCGGGATCATCCACGCTGGGTTCGCCTCGTCGCCGGCCGGTGCCAGCTGGCCACCGAGGACGAGCCCTCCATGGTCTGCGCATCTACCGACGACTGGAACCACAGCGCGGCCTCCAAAATCCTAATCATGGCTGTAGGTAGGAGGAGGAGGAAGATGCTCGGGCGGAGTAGAGTGGGCAAGCACGCGGATCCGAAGCGGCGGAGCTCGCGGTGGCAGAAAGGGCGAAGTGGGAGCGGCACTTACAAATGGCTAAGGTAACGATCCCCTCTCCCCCATCTCCTATTTTATAGGGTAGGAGGAGACGGATTACCCAATGGCGCGGCGAGCGTCCGCAATCAATGCGGTGGGTGCCGCCTGTCACTGACAGTAGGGTCCCACCACCCCGAGACCGCCGTGCGCATGCGCGGGCGTGGTTATCACCGCACTGTAAATTAGGGAGTACTGCACCACGTCATTTCATATCTGCTCGCCGCCCACGCCATGCCGCCTGAAAAGGTGTGCCCACTCCGCCTGACCCGTGCCACGTCAGCCACGACCGCGCAGGCGCAACAACCAACCGGTCCACGACCGGATTTCGAACGCCAAGGGGTTCCTTCCTGCGTAAGGAAGACCCCTTGAGCCCACCAAACCCGAGGTTCGAGACCCGGCCCCTCGAAATCAGGATTCGAGGGGCGCTCGAGGCTCACTCCCCAGGTCGTTACTGATCAGTGGCTCGAGGCCCGGCCCGCTGAGGGTACGACGGGCGCCGCAGATGCACCTCGATGCGAGGATTTACTGATCAGTGGTTCGAAGCTTGACCCAGCGGAGGTTCGACAGGCACCACAGATCCACCAAGACGGGGACGCGCGGCGCTCCCCGCAAAAAGCCATACTGATTAGGGGTACAGACCCTAACCCTCGAAGGGTTCGAACAGGCGCCTCAAATCAACAGAGTTAGGAACGATCAGGACGCGCGCGATCTAGCCTGTCCCCGAACGTGAAGTTCAGGGGCGCCCCACATATCGTGTTCAAGGCCAGGACAAAGGCAGCTAATTGAGGGATCCCATCGAGGGAGTGCTTCCGCGCCCTCGACCCCTATCGAACGGGACCGAGCGCTGCTTAGCAAACCTTTGCAAGCGCTCACATGGACGTGTCTTCGGACCACGAGCCGACCCCTATCGAACAGGGCACGGACGCCCACTTGAACTATCCGCTAACAGCTCACTGAGACATCCATGACTCGCTGCCCGCTCGAGGGAAGCATGGATTGCCTCACCCCTCCTCTCTGCGGAAGGGCAACGAGGGTCGTAATACGAAGCCGAGGACTTCACCTGATCGTCCCTGATTGGGCCAGGGCTCGGAGGCTCCTCGCACCATGACCGACCCAATGATCATCTCGCTTAGCCGTGCTGATCTATGGATGGTTAAGCCCTGAACAAGCAAACAAACCCGTCTAAGGGTGCTTCGGGTAAATCCAACGCTGCTCTGACCGCGTAGATAGCCGATGCCGGCTGAAATACCGTCGAGGCCGGCCGAAACAAACACAAGGCGAGCCCGTCACTCGACGCTTTTAACCCCTGCACAAGTGCACGCACTCCTGCAGGGCTTCGGGGACTTACACCCACGGGTGCGCTAGCGCGCCGCCATGGAAAAACACGCATGATCAAAGGGAAAGTCCCACATGTAGCATTTGAGGACGTCACCTCAGTACCTGCACCCTTTGCCGGACTGGTTCCCATTCCCGCAAAGGCTCGGGGGCTACTGTCGGGGACGGTCATTAGGGGTTCCCTAACTAAGAGGATAATCACCCTCGTTAAACGCAATTATGTACGGACTAATCCCCACAAATCCCAAAAGGGAGCAGAATACGTGACAGGTCCATGACCTACTACGACCCAGTAACGGCCCAAGGGCCTTCATCAAGAAGGCCTGCTCGCCTGCCCCGTCCTCCGCCCCCCTCGAGGGTCCCAACCCCTCGAACGGATTTCCGCCTCGCTCGAGGGTCCCGGTCCCTCGAGCGGGTTTCCACCTCGCTCGAGGGACTCGACCCCCCTCGAGCAACCAACCAACTCCACCTCGCTCGAGGCCAACCTTCCAACCAACAGCGCTCCGCCTCGCCATTGCCCGGATCCTCGGCGGGACGCCGAAGTCAAAAGCGAATCCCCCTCCACGCCGCCTGGCTGACACGATCTGAGCACCTAACACCGCTACTGTGCAACCTAACCCGCTACTGTGCAGCCACTCCCGGCCCTGTGCTGGCGTTGCACGGCACTGTGCGGATAGACCGGCGTCATTCCGCGCTACTGTACCGCCTGCTCCCGTCCTCCCCCAGCAGCAAGGCCCTCGAACAGGCGCCGGGGGCACCCTCGAAAGGTGTACGGGTGGTGTACAGGCGCACATACGGACCAGTGCCACCGTACAGACGGCGTGCACCGCGTCTCCTCCGCCAACTCCGACGCCCTGCGGCCATCCCCGGGGCTGTGCGACCATCCCTGGTGCTGTGCAACAGACTGCACCGCGCTGTGCGGACATGCCGGTGATGTTCCACAGCCCTGTACCGCCAACTCCCGTCCTCTCCCCGACGACCGGACCCTCGAATCGGCGGGCGCACACCCTCGAAGTCATTCCCGGACAAGCAACAAGAATCGCCACGCCACCCGTGGAAGCCGGAGCTCGTCACCTACTCGCGTCAGGAGCAGGGATGTGCGAAGACAAGACCCCTGACGCCATGCCTGCTAGTACGCGGCTACTATGCAAATCACTGTACCGCTCCACTGTAGCTGCCCTCCTTTGGTCTATAAAAGGGATAGGAAGACACCCCTGCGCAGACACGCTCACACAACACACGCATACGCACAGCTCACTCTCGCTCCACACTCCACCGCTCCCGATATTGGCACTTGCCTCAATCGTCGTAGTTGGGACTTGGGGGATTTGCCTCCTCTCCCGCCTTGCTTGTAGCCCCCCCCCCCTCTACAGGCACCACCGGTGCAAGCTAATACAGTGCGCAAGCACATCCTGCTGGACGTACGGCCCCGTGGCCGGAACCAGGATAAACCCCTGTCTCTCTTTAGCTTAGCACCGACCATCATGCACAGAGGCAGCGAGGGGGGCGGAGGGGGCTCCAGCCCCCCTACTGCCTGCCAAACTCCATTAAATCTCCTTAGCTCATCTAGTTTTTTTGTCATAAATATAGTAGAAGAACTGCATTCTGAGGTAGAAGAAGATGATTTTATGATTTTTTATCAGAAAAAATCATTGACTCCATGTTAATTGTATTGAGTCTTTCTATTATGTATAGTTCAGCCCCCCTTAAATTTTTTCTGGATCCGTCACTGCCGACCATCGAGAGACTGATCGCAGCGCTAATTACTAGTTAGTGCCGGAGCTAATCTAGACACCGACATTATCTTTCTGGGTGTGTCGCCACGCCTTAGGGGTTCTCCTAAGGTCGCTTGCTTGTAACTTTCTTCTTCTTAATGAAAAACGTGCTATGCACGTCTTAAAAAAAGCAAGTTTAATGATCACGCTCGCTTGCCGTCGTATCACGCGGTGACGTGGCGTGTGGTGTTTGTTGGACCGCCAGCAGTTAATAACAAGTAGGAATCTCAACCAATACCAGGCACTGCAGCGCACTTTCATCTGCACTTTCATCTGATTTCGCTGGCTCCGGGCAGGCGCGTCGCGAGACGCCTAGTTTTTTCTCTCTCATCGTTTCTCTCTTACACGTAGGACTACGCCCGCATCTCACCCATCATTAAACTTGCTCTAGAGCAGTCCCTATGGTAGAAACCATGTGCGAAGTCCAAGAGAGCCACATCATCAAAATTCATCTATAGACCTACCTTTCCCCAACAGTTGGTGTCTTCACATAATAAATGTTGCTTTTCTCTCTCTCTTATCTCTTACCAATGGAGGGGAGGAGCAAACCCGCAAGACTCTAGTCAGGTCTTCCCAATGACGATTTTGCTGGGTCTTGCGGCCTTGATTCGCGTGAGGAGGCCAAGTCTAGAGGAAGAAATCAGGTCTTGTGTTTTCCTCCTCTTTCTTCATTAACTATGCTGCCATGTCACCAATTTGCTGATGTGTCACCTCATTTATTAGGGATAGACTCCATCCTACGTGGATCATTGGGACTGCCCTAAGTATCTCGCGTAGGGCTGGGGATGTCACTTGCCTTCATTGGTCTGCGTACCTTTGAATAAATGTTTTTCTATTAACCAACAACATGTGGCTCAAGGCTTATCCGATCCCTTGTTCAGACACTGGTTCAAATGATCGATACACAACTACAATCCTTCACTAACACGCAATGCAAGCTTCTGCAAGCTCACCTCACAAGCCGCGACATGTACGCATATATATGATAAGTGATAACCAATTAACCACAGTCCACAATCAACAAACTAATGTTTATCAGGGGTACCAGCCTACCAGGTATGAGAGTATACAATTTTTGGAGAACTAGTCAAAAAGCTACTTGGGCTCCGCTCTAATTAAATAACTCTGATTAGCACCTCTTGAGGGATAATTTTTTAGAGTGGATTAGTTGCAAATAGCTCACATATTTGGCTCTTTTTGGGCTATTTGAGCTAAAAAGATGAGAGTAAAAAATAATCATGAGATTCAAACACCCCCCTTATGTGCAGACTTTCACTGTGAAAGTTGCTCAATCCTGGCCCACCATCAGAACAAACAATAAAAAACAACTTTCAGCAGGGGAGGCTTAAGAAGAAGAAATAGCACTTAGTTAGCTACGCTCTTGATTAGAGATTCTACTTTGGCGGCCCTCAATAATTTGATTGAAGGCTCATGATGGTTAGGCCGGCCTAATGCTCCTCTGTCTCCTCCCTTAACAAACACTGTGGGCTGGAGGACACGATACGTGCGGGCCACTCCAACGCTCTCTTTGCGGTTCAATTCGCAGCTAAGCCACGGATGGAGCATGCAGGCACGTGGGGACATGATTCAAAAGCTACAATTGTTTGTTTGATTCCCCCTAATGAACTGTACATAATATAACTAAACCACGAGGGAGATGAACCCAACATCTCCTTATCCTAGCAGTGATCTGTGAGAATCTAGGTGCTCATTATTTATATATATTTTTATATATATGCATCTCTTTTGTGCTTGTTTAAACCGGCATTGACAAGCTTGCACGCGCGTGTACAGGCGCCATTGGAGCATAATGATAGCCACTTGATCGCGGTTTCTTGCAGGGAAGCATAGGCCTACTCTCCCTAACTATTTCTCTTCTCTCTCTCTTCCATGATAATAGTATATATATGTGCCATCACATTGAGAGTAACATGCATTGAGCATCAGTGTATTTTTGGGAGTCTGCATATCCGCTATCTCATTAGAAATGCGTCGACGTCGTTTCGAGAAAAAGAAATGTGACATCGTTAAAAAAAATGTTTATGCAGTGTGTAGTTTCAATTATTAATAACCTTTTCCATGCTGAATTCATTTTTGTTCACAATCCTACTTTTATGGCAACGTGTGAAAGTTCCGCTCAGCAGCACTATATCTTCGACACATACAATAAGCTTTGTTTAGTTAATGACAATAGCTCTTTGATAGACCAATATAGTTGAGCTAGATCACATCTTCAATTCTCCAAATTAAGAAGGAAAAGAGCTTCATTGAACTTTCAGGGATGGAATGTGCTGGATGGAAAATAAACAACACCAGTTAAAGTGTTGTAGAATTGACATGTGTGTGTGAACACCACGCAAAACCCCCCGCTAGCGCTAGTGTATAATTAAAGTGATTGCCATACGTTAATCATTCAGTGTGTCCTTAATCCAGAGCTTGCCAGATGGTTAGCATGAACGTGTCACTCGATGCATATCTAATAATGGAACGGCCAAAGTTCGCCGGCTAACCAATAATCAGCCCCCGTCTCTGGTTGCAAAGGGAGCAAGCTGAAAATGCACTACACACATGCACATGAGCAAGCTGGAATGATGGTGACAGGGCTGATTAATCAGAGATTAGGAGTCCCTCTCTCCCAAGCCTTCCTAATAACTTGCTAAAATATGCAGATTGCTGAAGGGTACGGGCAACAGAAAGTTGGGGAATAATCCAGGGTGTTGCAATGACAAAAGGGCATGCAATGCAAGCTACGCACACGACGCCTTCGTTCTCATGCAACACACAAGGGAATGAAGGGGATCATCCGCCGATATAATAGCGACGGGTGCGTCTGCTGCAGCTGGCGTTCCGGTTTGTTGGACGGCAATGGCATATCGTGCATGTGGCTGCATGTGCTCGCGTTGCAACGCGCCAACGCCAAACAGGCCACACCCATGCATGCACGCACACACTACGCGCGCCCTACCTGTTCCGTCGTCGCTGCTGATTGATCTCTCTATCAACCCTAGCCACCAAAAGCGTATGAGAGCGTACGTGGATCGCGAGCAACCGATGGATGCGTCGCGCCAACCAACACATACGTACACGTCTGCGTGCTCGATCGCCGGCGCGGCATGATGGGGGCATGGCGACGCAAACTTTCCGCGAAGCCGCCGCGCCGGCGGCGGCGCGCGGCAATATAGAATCTCACCGCGCTGCGCGGCTGCGCTTGCATCGGCGGCCGTGTCGCGCCAACCGCAGCAACGGCGCCATTAGAATAAGCCGCGCGCGCGCCCTTTTGCGGGTGGTTCGCGGTGACGGTTCGGACATGCGCATCTGGAGCCGCACCGGCACCGCCATGATTGGGCGCTAGCCCCATGTTCGCGCGATCATATCCCTATCCATCCATGGTGTAAACAACAAAGATTGCGGCTATATATGCGTGCACACTCATTGCCTTTGCCCGGGTGGTGACGAGCCTTTAATTTTCTCCCGTGGAAGAGCACTTGCTGATCATGCATCCGACGATCCTCCTCATCATATAGCTATCTAGTAGCTTGATCGTCGATCGATCCCTCCTCTTTCATTATTCGGCGGCGGTCGGAGGCCAAGGCGAAGGAGCGAGCTCACGGCCGGTCGAGGATGAGAGGAGATAGTAGGAGCAAGAAGGCGACGGCACGGCCGCCGGCGCCGGCGATCGGCGAGAGGGACATCCTGGAGGACGCTAGGATGGTGAAGCAGGTGAGGGAGCTGCGGAGGCTGGTGCCGACGGCCTGCCGCGAGCCGTGCGGGCTCGGCGAGCTGTTCCAGGACGCCGCGACCTACATCGAGGACCTGCAGGTGCAGGTCAAGGTGATGCGGATGCTGCTCGACAAGCTCTCCGACGAGTGACGAATGCTCTGGCTCTCGCGCTTGCGCTACCACAAGGGGTTGTCAGTTGAATTATGGTTCCATCGGGCCATGCATGGACAAGATCATACTGCTACACTATAATCCAATTCATTCAATTCATACCAATTGTTTGATTCTTGCATGTTAAAATTGCTGGATATGTTATTTGATTCATTATTACTCGTATGAATTTTTTAATTTCTTATAAGTGTATACTACCTGCTTGCAGTGGAAGTGTTAAATATAAGCACAGTCATGTTTTACTCCGTACTGTCCAATGTATTTTTTTTTTGAGATTACACAGTACAACGCAGAATACACGTAGTTTATTTTTTTCATATTCACACTGTTAGCTAATCAATGCATGGGAAAAGACAAAATGGACGTGATTATTTCTTCCATCTCTGGCTCATGTTGCTCAAGTACAGAGCCTAGTCGTTGCCATCTTAACGAGGCTGACCCCTGTCTTAATCTTCCGACATCCCTGCCGTTCCCCAAAACAGATCAAGAGCCCATTTGGCATCAATTGGCTCATTCTAAACTATCAGCAGCCCACATACACATATACACGAGCCGACGAGGGGTGGGCCTGGGCCGGGAGAATGCGGAGGATGGATTCCTTGCCAACACACAGCGAGTCGTCAACAAACAATGCAAAGCTTCTTCAACGGACTATCTTCGCTGTCTCGCCCCCATTCTCTCTCGCCTTCTCCTTTCCGCCGCCCCTCTCTCTCTCTCTCTCTCTCTCCGTTTCTCTCCGCGCAAACCCCTAGCCCCAGTGAAGCCTAGGGTTTAGCGGCCAAACCACCGCGGCGCCGATGGAGGTCGACTCGGACCCCGTCGCCACGAGCAAGCCCACCCAGATGGACCTCGAGGAACAGGTACGCCGCCGCCGCTGCCTCCCCGCTCCGCGCTTCATGATTTTCCCCCTTTTTCTTAATATGGAAATTGGATTTACGGCCATGGTAGTGACTGTGCTCTGCCGTTGCTGTCGAGCATGTGCAGACGGACGCCAAGGGGAAGGGGAAGGCAGAGGAGGGGAACACGAAGAGCGAGGAGCTTGTGGACTCCATTGGGGGCCTCTCCATTGGCCCGGGGCTCACCAATTTCAAGAAGAAGCCCGTGATCATCATCGTCATCGGCATGGCCGGTGCGTCGAATTCGCTTGCCCGTTGTTTAATTGAAGTTTTAGTAGCATGGATTGTGGAACGAACCTGTGATAAATTGCTCTAGCGACCTGATAGTTTTGGTTCTCGTGCAGGGACGGGGAAGACGACCTTGATGCACCGGCTGGTGTGCGATATGCAAGCCTCAAACAAGAGGGGCTATGTTGTCAACCTCGACCCTGCGGTGATGACACTGCCATTCGGGGCCAACATTGATATCCGTGACACGGTGCTATATAAGGACGTGATGAAGGAGTACGGCCTTGGTCCCAATGGTGGCATCCTCACCTCGCTCAACTTATTTGCCACCAAGTTCGATGAGGTCCGGTGCTATAATCTATTTCTCTATTGCACAAACACATACTATTCTGTCAGTAGGTTTTTGTTATTCGATAGATTTTCATTGTCCTGCGCCGTCTCTCAACCAATCTGTTTCGTAGTTCTCTATGTTATCTTTCTAGTACTATAAGTTGAAGAGTTTTGAGGTGGAAACTTATACCTGATCATCACCAGTCCTGTCTGTTGTTTTGTTTGCCTGTCTTTGTATGGTCAAACTATTTTTTTTCACGTGTAACGGAAAGAGGGATACATGATTGAAAATTTTGAACAACTTGTCAGGTGAAAAATAGTAAGTAATTTAAACATATAATCTATGGTGAACAGGATAAATAATATTTTTGAACAAATAACTTTTTACATGTATTTGAAGAGCTAAATAATTATTTGTCAGCTATGCAGCTTTGCAAATCAATGTTTAGATAGTTCGGAGTTGCACTTGAACTCTTGGTTAATATCTCAATTTGCTGATCAGACACAGAAATCCTAGAATCAGGAAAGTGATTACTTAGCAGTAGTAATGAAAATGTTGTGCACTGCTAAGATTCTACAGAAGAAAACATGATCTGGGATCAAAGACATAGAGCTGATTGCTTTGTGGAGTTTTGTCCTTATTCTCTCTAAAATGTGCTAAATAATGCATGTAGATGATATGTCTACTTTTGCCATCCCATGCTAACTTCCATAGAAATTGTGCTCAACTCATCCTACATAGGATGATAGGAGTGCTGGGAAATTTATCTGATACTATGCTGAATAATTGAACTTATATATATTTATATATTGTTTCTTTTGTCATTTGTGGTATATGAGAAATGCATTTTCCTGCTACCTTTGTTTTATCCAGCTAACATGACGTTTGATATTCATGCGCAGGTTGTATCTGTCATTGAAAGACGTGCAGATCAACTGGATTATGTACTGGTGGACACTCCTGGGCAGATTGAGATCTTCACTTGGTCGGCTTCGGGAGCTATCATTACTGAAGCTTTTGCATCAACATTTCCAACAGTCGTTGCATATGTTGTTGATACACCAAGATCAACAAGCCCCGTTACTTTTATGAGCAATATGCTTTATGCCTGCAGTATTCTCTACAAAACCCGCCTCCCTCTAGTCCTGACATTCAACAAGGTTGATGTCGCCAAGCACGAGTTTGCAATCGAAGTATGTATACCTTTATGACAATATAGTTTCTTACGTTGTTGATTCTACCCCCATTTACATCTGCCATATATTCACATCATGCTTTTACGTGCTGTGCGATCACTCTCTTTTTACTTAGCTAAATTTCTTGCTGTGAAGTATGTGTATGTTTATCGTACCAGTTTGGCATTTCACAATCTGGCATGGAAATCTTGTTTTATTATTGCACCAGTGGATGCAAGACTTTGAGGCGTTTCAGACAGCTTTGGAATCGGACAAGTCTTATTCCGCAACATATACCCGAAGCCTCTCTCTGGTTCTTGACGAATTCTACAAGAATCTGCGCTCTGTTGGAGTATCTGCAGTGTCTGGTAGTGGAGTCAATACATTTTATGAAGCTATAGAAGCAAGTGCTAAAGAATATATGGAAACCTACAGGTCTTGTTTCCTAAAATAAAAAAATCGATCTGCCTGCCCATACTTGGAACCTTGTTACTAATTGGTATTTTAAATATTTCAGGGCTGATCTTGACAAGAGGATTGCTGAAAAGGAAAGATTGGAGGCAGAACGCAGGAAAGAGAACATGGAAAAATTGCAGAGAGATATGATGAAATCCAAAGGACAAACTGTGGTTCTCAGCACTGGTTTGAAGGACAAAAATCCCGCTTCAGACATGATGGATGATGCTGAGGATGAAGAAGATGAGGAATTTGAGGACGAATTCGATAAGTTTGTGGATGATGAAGTTGAAGAAGATGAAGGAGAAGATGAGGAAGTGGCTCATTTTGGCTTTTGAGGTACTAGTCAGTTGTTTTGGAGTCTGTGGAAAGACAATAGTTAATGCCTACACATGAGTCTTCATTGGATGTGAATGTGCATTTCAGGCACTAATCTAGCCAGCATATATTTGTGTTTCTTACTTGATCAGGAGGCATATTATATACTCCCTCCGTCCTTGAATATAATTACGTTTAGGACAAGGAAATTAGTTCATTTTGAACTAAATTGTTTGTCCTAAATGTCATATATTTAAGAACTGTTGGAGTAGTACATTATTAACACTAACCATATGTATTATCAGAATTTTTCATGTATCTCACAATGCAATGCTAGTCTAAAGGCCAGATATGATATGGTATCAGTATCATTCCTCGTACTAGCTGCTTTCACATTCTTCAATTCCAATCTGATGTTGTAAGTTTTGTCTTGGCAGGGTGAGTGGGTGACCAATCAGTAACTTGGTGGCGCACCGTTGGATAACCCATTGAATTCCAGCGCTTGTTTACCAAACTTGCGAAAAACTGTCGATATCTGTAGGTGGTTGACTCTGCTATTACTATGTAAATCAAATGCAGCACTTGTTTAAACTTTGAAACTCGTATCTTGGTGCTTGCAGTGCAGCCATGTCTTTGGGTCTTAGGTTGAATTTTATCCTTTGCGCTGGGTCGATGCAAGCTAAATATCCCATTTCCATTTGTGCCCGGTAATCTCTTCCGCGAGTCGTAACTAGTAACCGTAATGCTCAGTCAAACTTCATCTTATCGCTGGCTTAATTTACAGTGGGGTTTTTATTCGTTTTGCGAGAACAGGTGGCTCTTAACGAATGTTTTATCACGTGTAATTCTTTGATTTTTTTAAATTACACAGTACAACGTAGACGCTCACAACACACACGCAAACTCACCTCTATGAACACATGTATGTAAACTCTACCTCTATGAGTACCTCCGAAGCACTGAGCACCGGCAGATCTGGAGATTCCCGAAGTCACAACTGACGTCTCGTCGTTAACGTCGGAAAATATCGAAATAAATTTAGGAAAAGGTGCGAGCACCAGGATTTGAACCCTGATGGGTAGCGTCACTAGACCGTCCTACCATTGGACTACAAGTCCATTCTCGTCATGTAATTCTTTGATGTAAAACCTTTTTTTTAGCAATTGATGTACATATAAACCTGAAGCTATTGCCAAAATCTTTTTTTAAAGAAATACACAGTACAACGCAGACGCTCACAACACGCACACAAACCCTACCTCTATGAGCACCTCCGAAGGACTGAGCACCGGCAGATCTGGAGATTCGCGAAGTCACCACTGGCGCCTTGTCGTCGACGGGAATGTCGCTTACCACTTAAAGCATAACGTCGGAAAATCCCGGAATAAATCCAGGAAAAGGTGCAAGCACCAGAATTTGAACCCTAGTTTTTTTAGAATTACACAGTACAACGCAGATGCTCACAACACGCACGCACACTCACCCCTATGAACACTGTATGCGAACCCTACCCCTATGAGCACCTCCGAAGGACTGAGCACCGGCAGATGTGGAGATTCTCGAAGTCACTACTAGCGCCTCGTCGTCGACGGGAATGTCGCTTACCACTTAATGCATAACACCGGAAAATCCCGGAATAAATCCAAGAAAAGGTGCGAGCATCAGGATTTGAACCCTGATGGGTAGCGTCCCACTGGACCGTCCTACCATTAGACTACAAGCCCATTCGCAAATTTGAACCCTGGTGGGTAGCATCCCACTAGACCGTCCAACCATTGGACTACAAACAAGTCCATTCGCTATTGCCAAAAGGATTAAGTCCTTTTGACCCCCCCCCCATGTATTGGGCGAGTTCGGTTTCCCTCCCTGCTGTCCGAAACCGGGTACTAGAGGCCCCTCATCTCCCGAAACCGGGTATTCGAGGCCCCTCATCTCCCGAACCCGTGCGTTTTTTCTCCCTCAGCTGTTTTGCATAGAAGTTTTGATGACGTGGACGCCACGTGACGGTCGGGTCCACTTGTCAGCGTTACCCCATCTCTCTTCTCTATTTTCGTCTTTCTCTCTCCTCTCTCATCTCTCTCCTCCGTTCAGATGGTTGTCGGGTGGAGTAGGGACCGGTGGACGTAGGAGCTAGAGGCGGGACACTCTGCTCCTGTGTTGCTCGCCGCCGGAGGCCCACCCCGCCCCGTGGCACCACCGGAGGCCCACCGACACCGACTCAGGGAGTGTGGCGCGCATCGACCGGCATCGGGGAGGAGCAGCAGCGGAAAAATAATGTTGCTGTCGGCGTCTCCAAGAGGGAGAGGGAAAATGGAGCAGATGTCACTGTGGAGCTCCCCATGGAGGCTTGAGTCGCCGACGGGCGAATCCATGACTTCCCTACCCCTTGTCCTCTGGTGCCGCGAGGCGGGGTAGGGTGGGCCTCCAGCGGCGAGCAATAGAGGAGCAGGGTGGCCTGCCCCTTGCTCCTGTGCCCACCGGGCGCTCGCCCGCTGGTCCCTGCTCCACCCGACGGCCATTTGAACGGAGGAGAGAGATGAGAGAGGAGAGAGAAAGAGGGAAACAGAGAGAAGAGAGATGGGGTAACGCTGACAAGTGGGCCCCACCGCTACGTGGCGTCCATGTCATCAAAACCGCTATGCAAAACAGCCGAGGAAGGAAAAACGCACGAGTTCTAGAGATAAGGGGCCTCAAATACCCGGTTTCAGACAGTAAAGGTGGAAACCGAACTCAGCCCAACACATGGTCAAAAGGACTTAATCCTTGCCAAAATCTTCTGACTGAGATCGATTTCTTAGACTGACTCCAACAAGAAGTTGCAAAATGGGAGAGACATTCCTCCATTTGCCTTCTGCACAGTAGAGACATTACCCACGCAAAAATCGGCGTCTCCAACAAGCAGAGGCAAAAGCAGAAGCAGTGTGCCGGTCGTTCCTCTCGCGCGTTGTTCGTGAAGGGAGGGAGGGGAGATTCGAGCTCAGCTCGACGAGGAGCGGAGGAGACGAGAAGCGGAGCGGACGAGGCGAGGATGAGACAAGGACGAGCTCGCCCGCCGCACCCACTCGGCGCACTACTGCGCGCGGCCGGGCACAATGTGAGCGGTGGTCAGGGTTGACCTCCCCACGCGCACGCGCACGCGGTGGCGGCGGCCGGGGACGAGCTCCCCCGCGCACACGCCCGCGGCGGCGGCCGGGGTCGACCACCTGCTCCACCTGCGCGGCTCATCGCCAGGACGCGGCGCCCTCCCTGCCTGCTGCCCTGCGCGCCTCGTCGTCAGCGGGCCACGGCCGGAGGTAGGGGTGGCCCCTCTATCCCCATCCGCGCCCGTCAGGGAGGAGCTCGCGGCAGCACGAGGCCCCGCTGGTCTCCCCTGTTCCTCCGCGTCGTCGTGCAGGCCAAGGGAGAGAAGGAGAGAGAGTTCCTCCACCGCGCCGGCCTTGACGCTCTTCTCCGTCGCGCCGGCCTCGGCGGTCCCCTCCCCCCGGCGGAGGCGCGTCGAGCGGCTCGGGACCCAGGCCGGCGGTGCTCCTCCGCCTCGCTGGCCTCGGCGCTCCCCTCCTGCCGGCGAAGGCTCATCGAGCGGCCTGGGATCCAAGCCCCTCGGCCGCGCAGTCCTCGGTGCTCCTCTCCACCGCGCCGGCCTCGACGCTCCCCTCCCGCCGCCGGCCGGCTCCTCGAGTGGCTCCTGATCCAGATCGGCAGAGCTCCGCGCCCTCCCTCTCCTGCGCTTAAATGCCTTCGAGGAGAGAGGAATGGTAATTTTGCATCTCCTCTCTGCTCCGATGCAGTTTTCCTCTCGCGTTTGTATTGTCTATTGGAGGTGATGCCTCACGTGCACAGTGTTGATCGGACAGGCAAAAATGCGTTTGCTTATGCTGTTGGACTCAGTCTTAGCGAGGAAAGCCCACCAAGCAGCGAGCGGCCCAACGACCACACGAACTTGTTGCCCCAACCCCAAGCCCCAGCAGCATTCTCTCGAGTGAGTCCTCGGTCCTCGCCCCCGCATCCTCATCAGAAGAGAGATCCCCCTGCACCACCGGGCAAGGCGACGACGGCGAGATGTTCCTGCGGCGGATCCTGACCGGCGGGGGAGGCCTGACGGCGCTGTGCGCGGCGCGCGCCATCAAGGAGACGACGGGGATCGTGGGCCTCGATGTGGTGCCCAACGCGCGGGAGGTGCTCATCGGGCTCTACACGCGCACGCTCAAGGAGATCGAATCCGTCCCCAAGGACGAGGGCTACCGCAAGGCCGTCGAGTCCTTCACCAATCACCGCCTCCAGATCTGCCAGGAGGAGGACGACTGGAAGCGCATCGAGGCCCGAATCGGATGCGGACAGGTCGAGGAGCTCATCGAGGAGGCCGAGGACGAGCTCAAGCTCATCGCCAAAATGATTGGTATGTGATTCTTAGCTACCTAAACACTATCTCCGCACTTGATTCCCATTTTGTGGTTTACTGATCCGTAGCCAGCAGTTAGGATAATTTATGTATTTGATGCAATAAGTCTTACTTGTGTGCTGGTAGGTGGATTCAGTGATTTGGGGACATCAATAATACACGATTAATGCATGGTTAGCTCATTTAGGACCAATGCTATCGTTTTGATAATAGTTGGTGGTAGGATTGGAATTTTTGGGTAGTCATCGGAATTATATATAGATGAAAGGTTGGTTTGAGGTTGTTCATTTAGTGTCTATGGCTCTAACAAAATGAGAGTGAGCTTTTTATGCACTGATCAACACTTGAAAATACTACTCATCTCTGGAGTGTTTATATATGCCCTGTGGGTTTGTGGTGTAATGGTGCATGCTGCATCTGGAAATCACGAAATTGACGCTTATACTGCCTGTTTCCTCCCATTAGAAATCATTTGTAGTATATCACTAAGTTGATTGTACAGTTTTATTCAAAAAAAATGATTGTACAGCATCTAACCTCTTCTTTTGTGTTAGTTTTGTGTTAGTTCTGATGAAAATGTCTGTGTGCCATGTTATCTTTTTGTGAAAAATGTGGGTAGTTCTAACGAAAGTCAGCGTGCTATGTTATCTTTTGCGAAAATGTGGGAAGAAAATTCAATGTGTTAGTTAGTCTGTCCATGTTTCTCAGTTAGTAAAGTATAACTGAAATAAACCCCACATACTGTATGTGCCTTTTAATCTTATTTCTTCGTCTTTCCATTTTAGCTTACTAGCAAGAACGCAAATCTAACAACAACAACAACAACAACAACAAAGCCTTTTGTCCCAAGCAAGTTGGGGTAGGCTAGAGATGAAACCCAAAGGAAACCATGAAAGGCGAAACAAACACACACACACACGAAGTGTTAAGGGTAAACAAAGGGTGAAACAAAGGTCATGGTTCAGGCACACTAACGCAAATCTAACAGTGCATTCATATATGCTTTGTCCACAGAGCTGGAGAACTTTAAATTTATGTCAGTGTGATAAATGAAAAACAAACTTTTCAGTTGCAAATGTTCTGTTGAGTGCATGGATTGGAGGGTCTTATGTTCAATTTATAGCTTGCCAACTTATTGTTATTAGTATAATGCTAGATGGCTATCACTGGTTTACTTGTCTTGTGTGTCTGATGCTGCATTGCAGCACTCTTTATCTGCATAATGGTGTTCTAGGATTTCAGTTCCAGCATACATGTTTGTGTGCGTATTGTGGGCTGATACAAAACTTTGTGCTTCAATTTCTTTTAATGTGGTTTTGCATTGCAAATGAATGGCAGAATGGGATCCCTGGGGTGTTCCTGAGGACTATGAATGCGAGGTGATTGAAGATGACACCCCGATTCCCAAGCATGTCCCTCAGCACCGGCCTGTTGCTCTTCCTGAGGAGTTCTTCAAGACCCTAGATGCTGTCAAATCTGATCCCGCTCTGCAGGGTGATGCTCCTCCTCAAGTGAAGGCATAAAGATGTGGACTCTTCACGATTGTGGCATTTCACATTTTCTTGCGTGGAGTAGAGACTAGTTTCTTGTGTCATTTACCAGTAATGTGCTTGTTGTTCCAAGCGGAATAAATTTCTGGTGAATACTCAGTGGCTTGACACAGTAATTTTTTTGTCCTTGTTGAATACTTAATATCCCCAAACAGCGTCTACTTTGATGTTAAATCTATGATGACGAAATATCGAATGCTAGTTGGGCTCAGCCTTGGTGTCGTGTGTCGGTGTGTGAGACCCCCTGCACTTCTCACATGGTGATTGTTTTTTATGTTGCATTCAAACTTCACATTCGTGCTGAAGGAGTGGAGGCTGGAAGGAATTTTGCATTCGTGCTGGAGTGGAGGCTGGAAACTGTAAAGGCAGCACAACGGTGCTTCAGTAGCAGTAATACTTGGAGGTGTTTGGTTGACTCAAATGTAATGTAAGCTTGTTACCCCTCCTCTTCCACTGTAATCATATATAACTCACACCGTAATCTGATTACAATCTGATTATATTATCAGAGTGCAACCAAACAAAACGTGTGATCATCCATTCCAGTGCCAAATACATTGCAATCTGATTCCATTTGTATTTACATTACCATAGCACGAACCAAACACATGTTCAGCACCGTTGTGGACAGGCACGAGCTGAACATAAGTGCTTCTCCAAGATCACCGAAACTGAACAACATAGATTCATAGCTATGCGCTGAAAACTTATGTTTGAAAATAACCCATTGATTAAATAACCAAGCACTTCTTCTGAGGTAAACGCGTACGCCTAATGTTGCCACCCATAACAGCCGGCATCTAGCTAACTTAACTGGAGTCCCGGAATTCTGGATGTCTTTGTACACCAAAAAAGCACAGAATCACAGAAACAAACGGCACATAACGATGTTCTACCCTATCCTCAGGCTATCAGTTCCACAAAATATACCCTCCCAAGTCACGCAACCAAACCATCAGTTCCTCGCAGCTCCCACGCAAAACGCAGGCATTTCAGACACCACACTGGTACACTGTCAGTTCGCGGCAGATTTAGCCAGGTGCAGAAGGCCGTTCACGATCTCCATCTTGCTGTCGAGCTGCACCTTCTGCTCCACGCTGCCATAGTTCCAGTAGAAGCTGGGCTCCCCATACCCAAACCCAGAGCCGTAGTTGTAGATCGGCAGAGGCTGAGCCAGCGGGAGCTGGGGCGGTTGCACCTGCTGGAGGTTGGGGAGGAAATACGGCGGCAGGCTGTTGCTCGACTGCTGGGACAGGGAGAACGAAGGAGGAGCGCTAAGAGCGGCCTGGCATTCTGCCTCTGGAGCTGGCTTCTCATTCAGCCGCCTTCCAGGGCCAAGAATGGGGATCTCACGTTGAGCGATTTCTCGCAGGTTGTACCGGCTGGGCTCGAAGTTGGTGACAGCGTTCTCGCCCCTGAACTTCAGTGCCGCGATGTCGTACGCTTCTGCAGCCTCTTCTTCGGTTGCTGGACGAAGCAGGATTCATATTTAGTCCAGACGAGTCGGCTGGCTAGAACAATCACTCTAAAAAATAACCGTTGCATAATGAAACATGTATATTATCTCCAAAGGAAGCTAAAGAATATGACCACAGCTCCCTATACATAAACACACTTCCATGCTAGGCTCTGACATGAAAGCCTAAATTCATTCAGTAATCTTGCTGGTACGAGGAGACGTCAGAATTACTGGCTCTTACCGAAAGTCCCAAGATACAGGTCCTTGTTGCCTGCAACAAGGCCGATTCTTGCCTGCCAGCGTCCATGTTGGTGGTGTCTGACAGAACAATTCAAGGAAGTGAAGCAGATTATCACTGGCAACAAATACATCAATCAATTGCTCCTGTAAGTGAAAATTACCTTGTTACTCCTCTGTAGATTGATGCACCTCTAGAAAAGCCACTGCTATTCCTGAAGATTGACACCATAAATTTGTAAGCATACATATACAAACAGAACATCTTATGGTTGCAGTAGTATGAAGTTACAAAAATACCTCCTCAGTGAGGATACAACATCTTGCCTGCCCATGTTCTGCATCTCCTCAATCTCTCTGATGTAGTTTTCTCTCTAAAAAGAGAGAAGTTCCATTCAATCATATATTATGAGCATAGTTCAGCTAGGCGCCGAGTACTCGGCGACTACACCCGACTAGGCGCTAGGCAATGGGTCAGCGCCTAGCGTCGCCTAGCGCGTAATCATGGCTAGGCGCCGAGTACTCGGCGACTATCGGCGACTAGGCGCTAGGCAATGGGTCAGCGCCTAGATTCCGCCTAGCGCCTAGCTGAACCTTGATTATGAGCAAAGATAACAGTACATCTACAAAATTCTTTGTGCGGTATGGAGAATAGAACATAACTGAGTTCACCATAAACGTAATATGTAACCACACATTTCTCAGTTTGCAGCCAGAATAATTAAATTCAATACAGAACAAGAAAGTTCTCATAGTAATGTAATATTAGTACATAATATGGTAAATATAATCATAATGTAGCTGAAGAATTGATTGATTTTCAGAGTGCAAACAAGAAATCTATGATCTTGAGCATGAAAAATGAAAACATGATGGATTTCACATATGCTCAGGAGAGCACATATATTCGTAACAATAGCTACGAATATTATGTGCATGCCCGAACTGAACCCTGATGTTTGATTCTTTGTAATTTATTGCTCCTGTGTATTACTGGAATAATCTTAAGTGTTCAGAAATGGAGAGAATGACAGTACTTACAGGGAAATTGGTGGTAGCATTAAAACCCCAATACTTCAGAGCAGCAATATCATATGCCCTAGCAGCTTTATCTTCTTTGTCATAGCCACCTGCACCACATTTTCAGCCTGTAACATATTAACATTACGCTGAAAAGGTACACTTAAAGAAAAAGGGAGGTAACTGTTCATACCCAAGTAAACTGCAGAAGATCCACACATATAATCGTCATAATCAGAGAAGACATGTGAAGCACAATTAGTTAGAACCAAAACATAAGAGAAAAGACTCAGTTGCAAAGAAAAAAAGGTAGTAGGAACTACACTTTGCTTGTAGCAAGAATTATTACTTATGAGCAAACATTCACCAGACATAGTGGTGCCATCCATGCATGCAATGCAAACTAGCAACTTTGATTAAAAAAGATACTGTATCAAGTAGGCATTAACTAAAGCAAGAGAGAAATGTCAAAAAAAAAAGAGCAAGACAATGGTTTTTTTTTAATATCACCGGAGGGGAGAGAATCAATGGCCTCGTTTTTTAGGGAAACGAGGCAAAAACCCTATCACTTGGTTAATTTGGGAAAACCAGGCTAAAACCACTACTAGCTACCTAGGTAAACTAGGCCTTAACTAGCACCACATCCTAGCACAAGGACCGACTTTGTGCCCTAACCACTAATAACAACACTTCTTATCAACGAGTCATGCAACATGAGTAGAAATGGCGGTAAAGGCCACATGAACTAGCAACAAAATTTGAATAGTTTTTGCTTCCTACTCAAAACTCATATTGCCATGCACAAATTAAAGGTGCCAAGTTTACCATGTGATTGTGAATTAAGGTGCTATTTCTGCTGCACTCAAATTCAGAGCATGTAACGGTCACCCCCACCCCGCCCTGTTTTCCCCCTCAAAGTCATGCCTGCCCAACAGCCCAAATCTGATCTGGTCACTAGTATAACTAATATAGTTATATATGGTCGACCTGATTCTTGAACTGAATGCCAACATTCCTGCTTGCAAATCGAAGAAAAGGAGGAGGAAAAGGAAGGGAAAGAGAAGGAAGAGGAGACTTTGATCGTGGATCCGCCACTGGGTGTTACTGTGTGCTTTGCAAGATTGAAAGTTTGAAACACAAATGAGCTGTAGCATCAAGCTTGAGGCCAATACTACCAAAACGGATGTGCGCTGAGTTTGCTAGTTCAAGCATACATGCAACCCTTAACCTACGTAGAACAGAGTGCTAAAAAAAACACGTAGAACAGTTGCAGTACATGTGATGTTCTAGCTAACTTCCACATGCCTAATTGCCTATCATCCAACAAGGACAAACTCTCCTGATGAAGATCAACAACCACACAAGAAAACAACTCCTAACTGAAAGGGGGAAAAACACGTCTCTGCAGCATTGCTGAGCTGTTGGCACTCTAGCTAGAAGTGGTAGCGTTACAAAATGCCTCAAGACACTTCCAAATTCAAAGATGAAAAACCTCTCACCTCTACGTCATGTGAAAACAACAGACAAAACCTGCTCATCAAAGCAGTGTGTGCATGCTATCCAACAAGAACACCAACTGAAAAAAACACGTCACTGCGGATGTCCCTGGTCCGTTGCCTCTATAGCTAGCGCTGTCCAAGCATTTTACAAATTCAAAACCCGACCCACGTACGGCATGCCAAAACAAAACGGGAAACTAACCGATCCAGCCTCTTTGGCGGCATGAGACAAAAAACAAAGAAAGTGAAAAAGCAAAAGCTGGGCACACTGCCACCTCTCTGGCTCTGACCCGGGCAAACTGAACTGCCACCTCATACGCCCTGTTCGTCTTGTTCGTCTGGCTTATCAGCCATCAGCCAGCAGTACTTTTCTCTCAGAAAAAACCAGCCAGCAACGCAGTATTTTTCTCTCAGAACAAATCAGCACCAGCCACCAGCAACCAGCAACCAGCCAAGCGAACAGTCCGATACTCGATCGCCCATGGCAGGTTATCTACCAAGCCAGGAGATGAACCAGCTTTCTGGGGTTAAACTCGAGCACAGGCAATCCGTAATCAAACTGGTTTAGCCAAAGGAATCACCTAGACTAGTCATTAGGGGCCTACCGATCTGCTGTAGTACAGTACGTCCTCCACGGTCAAAGTCTCAAAAAGGTGAGGCCCCGGCCCCGCAGAGAATCCGGGAACTGCGGCGGGCAGGGTGGTCCGGTCTCCCTTGTCATCATGGTTTTTGCCTCGCAGAGATGCTCATCACCTCGCCCCTTTCCCGAACGGCGGCGTCCCATCGAAATCCTCTTCCCCTCGTACACAAAAGATCCCCACCCCAGAACAATGGAAATCCCGTCCCGTCCCGTCACAGCATCACCCCACCCGGCGGCTACGGGCACTCGGTAGTCGACGCGTAATAACCTTAAACATTTTACAATTACAGAGAGGGTTTTACTAGAGCGAGGCAGGAATGAGGATTTGTGGTTGGCTGTCGATGACGACGGGGTTAATTAATTACCTTGGCGCCCCTTGCGCTTCTGCCCTTCCTTCCTGCACGTGTTGTCCCAGAGGTGCGCCTCGTATCGCCCCGTCCACCTGTGCCTGCGCCCACACACGTGCGGCGGCGGCGGTTAGTCACGTGACACACGTTAATCACACTCCCTAACCACGCTTACTCGCGCTAAGCAAGCACGTCGGCCTCGCGACCGGCGCACGCACGTACCTGGTCACACCGCGGTAGATGGAGGTCCGGCTGGAGGTGGTGTGCATCAGCGGCAGCGCCGGGGACGGCGGCGCGGGCTCCAGGGAGCTGCCGCCGTCCGCGGCGACGGCGGTCGTGACCTCCCACGAAGCCGGCGCGGGCGCAGACTGGCCCGCGAGCGAGAAGGAGCCGGCGCCGACCGCGGGGACGGCCGTCGTGATGATCTCAGACGAGGCCGGCGCCGCCAGGGCTCCGACGAGGCCCTCGGCGGAGCAACTCCCGCCGCAGCCGCTCGCCCCGGGGCACAAGGGCAGCAGGAGTAGGGTCTGGTCAGCGGCAGCCTCGCCGAGGAGAGCAGCGTCGGCGCCGAGGAGGTCCTCGTCCGTGAAGCCGTCGCCGAAGGGGAGGAGCAGCGCGTCCGGCAGGGCTCCCGACCCCATGGCTGGCGACGCGTAGCCGAGCCGCCCGAGCGAGATGGCGCCGCTCGTCGTCGGCGACATCGCCAGGGATCAAGCCGCCTCACCCCCAGCCCAGGTCGGTTTTCCTGCGGGTTTTCTCTCTCGCCCACCCTCTCGGCGGCGAAGAGGAGAGGAGAGGAACGAACGCGGAGCCGGGGGAAGAGGGCGGCGGGGAAGCACGCGGAAGAAGTGGCGGAGGAAAGGAGGGGGAAGGGGACGGGCGGGTATTTATAAGCGCGCGGTTGAAAATGATGGGGATCAGGCGCTTCTCCGCTGGTCTTGAGGTGCCTGGAGGTGGAGCCAGACAGAAGAAGAAGCTGGGGGAATGGAAGGAAGCCGGGGGTGGTGGTGGGGTAGGTCGGGGGCGGGCACTGCCAGCGCTGGGGCCAGGTCTTCCGCACTGCTGTGCTGGGATGTTTTGGCGGCGAGTGGCGCAGTCCGGTGACCATCGTCCTTCCCGTTTACGAATTCGAACTGTTGTGGGGCAGTTTTCAGTTTGAATATCTGAAAGAAATTGACCGGAAAAAGCAACGAGAAAAAGGATCAGGACTCTGCGTATGTCACAATTCGAAAATGAAGCTGTTGCAACAGAAAGTCTAAAAGTGAGGAACTAGTGAGGAAAATGTTTGGTGTTGTTCTTGGTCAAATCTTGAGGCGGGGAGCACCGAGAGAATATCTTAAGTTCAAAATTACATGTCGACAAACATACAACTCAGATCCTATGGTCGAGTCACGTGTTAATTTGTCGTACAGTACTTCTTAAATTTAATTGTGTTACTATAGCGTATTTATGACACCACACGGCTATTTTTTTCTTTTTTGAAATGAAATTATTACCACACGGCTATTTTGGCTGAATGTATCAAATAATATTTTGGCCATAGACGGCCGGTTAATTAGCTATCAAAACTAGGAGCACATAACTGATGCCGCAGTTATGTAGCACAAAAGCAACTTTTTGATGGCTACATGTGTTTTGCTTTGTACATTACAACACTTCGTTATCTTATCTCGAGTGAAATGTTACATCGCTCTTAGTTTTTAATAGTTGTGAGATCTCATAGTGCTTAGCCTTTTTTCTCACACTAAAAGTGTATGTTTTAGGACTAAACGCAATTATGTTGACTTACAGTTTTGTCTCAATGTATGCACTAAACTTATGTATTTGGCACATTCTCGATCGAACATTATGCAAAAAAATTGTTAAAATAACAGAATGCTACGGAATATTATACTACATCAGATGATTTCGTCATACCAATGTAGTACAATCCTTATGTTACTTTAAAGGATCGACATGAGCTCTGTTGACGGCTCATTGAGTTACTCGGGGCGTGTTTGATGGAGCGGTCTTTTTGGGGCTCGGCTGCGCTCCTGAGAGTCCATTTTTGTGTTTGGTGTTATTTTCGTCTCTCTCGGTCGAGCTCGCACGCTGCTCAAAGCAGCTCACAGCCGGCCTCCATTGGTACGCAAAAATCTAACGTAGCAAATGGGACTGGTCGAGTGGAGCGCTGGGTGGCTCTCGACTCCTCCTCTCTCACCGTCGCGGGCTGCCATCTTCCTCGTCGCGCGAGCATCGGTGGTTCACCGAGCGCAAGGCCCTGCGGCGGCAGGTGGATGCCGTCGTCACCGCGTCGCGCGTGCGCGAGGCCCAGCGCGAGAAGGAGCTCGCAGAGCTTCGGCAGCGGCAGCAGCTGGAGGAGCAACGGGATGCGGCGGCGCTCAAGGACAGGGCCATGGAGCAGGAGATCCAGCGGAGGAAGGGTGCAGAGGAGCGGCTGCGCGCCGCGGAGCGGGCAGCGGAGGAGCTGCAGGAGCGTGCAGCGAAGAAGGCGGCGGAGCACGCGGCCGAGGTGCGGAAGCACAAGGCGGCGTTCGTGGAGCTCGCGTCCACCTAGCGGTAGCTGGAGGCGGACTTGGCCGCGCCCCGCGGCTCGCGGACACGAAGAGGCCGAGCTCAGGGAGGCCCGGGAGCGCCGGGACGAGGCGGCCTCCACGGCGGTGGACCTCTCCGCCGAGGCCGCGCGGCTGCGGCGGGACGTGGACCACAAGGACAAGATCCGAACCGCCGCCGCCGTCCGGGTGCTCCGCCGCCATGGTTAGGGTTGGAGCTCGCCCACATCTATGCAGCATCAAACACAATCTCAACTACGTCGGGCTCAGGAGGAACGAGAAACCAAACAAAAGATGTTGCACCGTTCGAGCTGAGCTATGGCTGGTCACAGCTAGGCCACTCGGCCAGGTCGGGCAGGCAGTGCCGGTCCGGTGGTTTTGGGGGTCAGGGCGATGTAAAAATTCCCACCTAAATTACTGTTTGGTCATTACATTTTACTATCTTAATCATGGATTTCTAATCGTTGTATTCAATCTCTACCAAAAATAGGATCGCAGAGGACTCATGTCTCTAGACAAACATACAGTGATGTATACTTGTGCTAGTATATTTTGTATACTATATTGTCTGTAGATACTTGGGAAGGAGCCTTCTTGATTTGGGGTCTGGGGCGGCCGTCCCTCTCGCCCCCCTCCAGGACCGGCCCTGCGGGCAGGGCCATGGTAGCAAACACGCCCTCGGTTCCTCCCACTTCCAGAAGAGAAAAAAAAAACTGGTGAGGTTTTTCGTCATAACTCAGCTTATTTCAACTTATTTTCCTTCACACAACAATATTCGGTGCTTATTTTGATCAGCCGAACACAACGGATCGTTTGGATCGTTTGAGTATTGGCTGCCTTTGTTGCCTTGTTGGGCTACTGGATCGGCAATTCCGCAGAGTCGTCTTGGCGAGCCCCGCGCTCGCACGCACCAGAGGAGCTGGAGAGGGACCAGGAAGCACGCGCGGTGGCGCGGGGCCCGGGGAAGAAGAGGTCAGGGGTAAAGTAACGTGACGTCGCCCCGCCCCGGCGCGCAGGCGTCGCTCTCGCGGCAGTCGGTCGGCTCGTGATGATGCCGCCTCGCCTCGCCTCGTCGCGTCTCGCGTCCCTTCCTTCAGTGCGGAGGTGCCGGAGGCGGCCGCGGCCGCGGGACAGACAGCAGCGCGTGACGTGCCGCTCGCTCGGACGGCGCAGGCTGCGCTCGTCCTGCCGCACGGACGTGACTGATTGACGTGCCAGATCGATTCGTACCACGACGTGTGTGTATGGAGGACCATATGGATATCCGATCGGTCGGTTCGGTGGCTTGGGTTGCTCCGCGTCCGCGGGACGCAGCGCCGCACCGGTCGCCGAGAAGGGCAAGTCCCCGGTGGTCAATGCGCCACTCGAGTGGACCCTGGTTGTGAACTGGCCCCGGCGCGCCGCTCCGGCCGCTGGCTGCCCCTCCTCCCCTGGTCTGCCTCTGGCCTAGTACTCTCTTCTTGTCAGGGATACGGGGCAGCGGAGCGCGGGCGCCGCGCTGGGGATACGAATGTGATCTCTTCTTGTCAGGGACAGGGACGTCAACACGAGAATGTGAACGCTGCAGAAAGCCGATCCGCGCGTATTGTTCCCTCTTCCCTGATCCCTGCTACTGCTACAGTGCTACCCAAGAAAGGTTCGTCGAATTACCACTAACGAGTAAGACCGTCTCAGCAAGTGCTGCACATCGATCAGCATCTGCAAAATGCAGATTTTGGGCGCACGGTTCCGCCTCCAGCGGGTGCCCCAACGGTTGATGCATTTTGCAGCAACACCACCGCTCAACCGCATTCTCGGGAGGTTCTGGCCTTCCCCGTCCCAACCGCTGCGGGCCCCACCACCCCATATGCACCCACCACCCTCTGCGCACCCGCCCGCCTACCTCCTCCTCCGTCCCCGACCCTTCTCCGCCTCGCCTCCTCCGTCCCCGGCGCGGAGGAGCTCCACGACGGCGGCGCGAGCTGCGGTCGCAGATCCGGCGAGTTCCACGCACGGCGGCGCGCCCGCTTCCTCGCGTCCACGCACGGCGATCGGCCTCTTCTTCGACAACGGCGAGCGGATCCGGTCGGCGGCGGGGTTCGATTCGAACGGCGGGCGGGCTTCGATTCGGTCGACGGCGGGCGGAGGCGGGCCTGCTCCTTCTTCCCCGTCCTCCGGCGGCGCAGGGACCTCCATGGCCGCGCCGGAACCCTAGCCCGCCGCCACCGCCGCTGCCGGAGTCACACAGGTGAGCCCGAGGTCAAGCCTCCTGCTCCCTCTCCCCCTTCGCCGGTCACAGCGCGTCCCTCCTCGAGCTCCCTCTGCCCGCGGGAGCCAACGGCCGCTGCGGTATGCACGAGGGGAAGGGCGTGTCTGCTGGAAGCGCACCTCGCCCATCTTCTCTTTTCCTCAAGGAGGCCTGTATGCAAATGCGGATCGGCGCCGCTGCTGGAGCCCGTCTAACGAAACATACTATTCTCACACGGTTCAGTACGACAAGTTGTCGGTAAATCATCAATATTCACCTGTCACATTAAAAGCTATTTGCCGGCCCTGTAGGGCCTGTTTAGTTCCCAATTTTTTTACTAATTACCCGTCACATCAATCTTCGAACACTGATTAGGAGTATTAAATGTGGATTAATGACAAAACTCATTCCATAACCCCTACCTAATTTTTCGATACGAATCTAACGAGCCTAATTGTGTCATGATTAGACAACACCGTGCTACAGTAAACAATCTCTAATGACTGATTAATTAGGCTTAATGGATTTGTCTCGCGATTTCCCGTCCATTCATGTAATTAGTCTATATTTAATCCTCCTAATAGGTCTCCAAAGGGACTCCAAATTTTTTTTTTTGGAACTAAACAGGTTTAGTTCCAAAAATTTTCCCAACTACCCGTCACATCAATCTTCGGACACTGATTAGGAGTATTAAATGTGAATTAATGACAAAACTCATTCCATAACCCCTACCTAATTTTTCGATACGAATCTAACGAGCCTAATTATACCATGATTAGACAACGACGTGCTACAGTAAACAATCTCTAATGACGGATTAATCAGGTTTAATGGATTCGTCTCGCGATTTCCCGTCCATTCATGTAATTAATTTTGTAATTAGTCTATATTTAATCCTCCTAATAGACCTTCAAAAGAACCCCAAATTTTTTTGTTTGCCAACTAAACAGGCTTAAGGCAGCAGGAGATGGAAGGAAGCAGTTACTGGATCGGATCGTGTATTTGTGTGACCATGCCTGCCATCCTCGGGGACCTTGGACATGGCGGCCATGTTTTCTAAAAATTTCACCAAAATTTCTTATCTAGAGAATTGTTTCGTTCATTTCTTCTCTTTGCGCACGCGGTTTAATAAAACAAAATTTACCTTTTTATTAGTTTCTCAAAAGTTCTCAAAATTTTCGCATTGCAGACCGTGTCACCTCTCACAAAATACGTTTCTCAATGCAAAAGTTTTACCATTTTCAGTAAAAATTTTACCAACTGAGAACCTGTTCGGTTGGCTGTTCTCGACTTATTATAACTTATTTCGGTTTATTTCTCTCTCACATAACACTATTCAATCTACCAGCCAAACAATACGCTTCCTGCCAGCCGAACAACTTCTAAACGGGTCGGACCGTACCATGGAGACTAAAGCGTTGTCGCGTTAGGAGCAAAATTGTACACGGAAGAAGATGCATGTTCGGTAATTGCTTAATTGGCAGTGTAGTAGTGAAGCGACCTTCCTGTGCTGGTTTGTACCACTGGGAATAAAATCTTTTCCCGACGGGGTGTAAATCAGGAAAGTTGTTTTCATGATTTTGTCTCTGTTTGGATACTCTAACTCTAAACTAATTCTAATCAAAGAGGTGTTTGGATGAAATAGTCAAAATGATATTAAATGTACTTTCTCAATCATTAGCCGTGGGTGGATGGAGGGAGAAAAATCATTTTTGTGGACTCAACATGAACTAGCTCCAATTAACCCTGTTGGTTGGGATAGTTTTTTTTGAAGTGAGTTAGATGCAAACTAGTCCAATCTAATCCTCATGTTTGGATACTTTAAGGCTAATTGAGCCCCAACTAGCTCAAACTAACTCTAACTCATGAATCCAAATAGGATCTTTGTTTAGATTGACCAATTCCACCTCCCAATTCTCTATTCATCTATCACATTGAGTCACAACTTCTCTTACAACACACAGTCAATACACTATTCAAGCACCAAATTTTACTCAATTTGACAATCTACCCTGTTTAGTTCCCAACAATTTCACCAACTACCCATCACATCAATCTACGGACACTAATTAGGAGTATTAAATGTGAATTAATGACAAAACTCATTCCACAACCCCTATCTTAATTTTCGAGACAAATCTAATGAGCCTAATTATGACATGATTAGACAACATTATGCTACAGTAACCAATCTCTAATGACGGATTAATTAGCTTTAATGGATTCATCTCGTGATTTCTAGTCCATTCGTGTAGTTAGTTTTGTAAGTAGTCTATATTTAATACTTTTAATAGACCTTGGAAGGAAACTCTAAAAATTTTCTCTAAAATTTTCAACGAACTAAACAGACAAAAATTTGTACGTCCAAGTTCAAGGCCTATGGTCAATATAGTTATATAGGTAATCTTTTATTCGTGAAGTGAGAAGAATAATATAATTTTGGGAAATTAAAACCTGTGATCTTTGGTAGCAAATTCTAACGCCTCCGGAGGTCGGAGTATGTATTACTTCTGGCATCCCACTACCTTAGCGGTTCAGCATGTTTCGCACAGACTGGAAGTCTGGAACTTCCCTTGGGAATGGCCATTGCCTGTGCTGGTCAGTCTCGACTTGTCAAGCATGCTATGCTTACCGAAACCAGAAACCGGATGTATACCTGGTGACAGTTTGATAAGTTTTAGTAACTGTGAATTCTCGAAACTTGTTATTACTATGTTCCACGAGGCTACTGTGTTGCTTCACTTTGGTATTCACAAGAGAACTACTACTGCCCGCAGTGCAACGCATGATCCTGTTATAGATTTCCACTAGAAAGGCAACGCGGCAAGAGGCAAGTGACATTCGTTGATTCGACAGCATATTCTTTTTGCCAGTGTGGCGTATGGAGTGGTGGTTGTAAAGTTTGAGAGTGTTTAATTATGTTTGTGTGTTTTGCTAATTTGTGGGAAATTGAAGTTTTTTTTGGTAAAAGTCTGGGGTGTACGGGTGGGTTGTATCGAAGTTTGAGGGCTTTTTTGAGGAAATATGGGCCGTATATATTTTTTGGAAAGATTAGGGACTGACATGTAAAATTTTGTAGGCAGTGGGGTTTACGGGTGGATTGTTGCGAAGCTCAAGGACCTTTTCCGGAAAATCATGGGCTGCAAACATATTTTTCCGGAACCTTAGGGGTGCATATGTAAATATTTTACCGAGAAGTTTAGGGAGTGATGTGTAAGATTTCATAGGCAGTGGGGTTTGCAGGTGAATTTTTACGAAGTTCGAGGGCCTTTTCAGAAAATTATGGGCTGCAAACATATTTTTCCAGAAGTTCAGAGATTCATAAGTAAAAATCCCTGGACCGTGGGCACGATTTTTGTTAAGCTCAAGGGCCTTTTTGCAAAATGATGGGTTGAAAACATGTTTTCCCGCAAGTTTAGGGGTTCATATGTAAAAATCCTAGACCGCGGGCACTGTTTTTGGTAAGTTCAAGGGCCTTTTTGCAAAACGACCGATATCTGCTCGATCTGGAGTCTGGACCGTTGATTGGGCCGATCCGACAGCCGGGAGAGGCCCGCGACGTGGCCACTCTCCCTGGCAACCTTATTGGCCCAGAATACTAGTAAAGAGATTAGGATACAACATACAAGTACACGTCCCATGCATACAGTGATACAGCCATACAGGTCTTGCTTCATAGGTAAGCATCCAAAGTTATATTGCTCACAACTTCCCTCATAGTCCACAAATGCATACGGCATAACCAAGGAGATAAGCTTACTAAATTTTGCATGCATCCAAATGGGCGCCAAACTTTGGCAAAAATTGGTTCAGTGACAAACCAATAATGTGTACTCCAATATTGCTTTTCGACAACACTTGAATAAAATACAGATAAGGTTGGCCACAATTTTATCAAGATTTGTCTAAACATGCTTGGGCACAATTTTTCTTCCTCAAAAGTCATGAACTCATGATCATTACAATGAATTCTTGGGTCAGGACAGACAAAAGTTTTTTTTCTGCCATCCTACAGCAGCTAAAGTGGATCAAACCGATCCAAAACACTTTCATATTGACCTAGAATGGATAGCTACCATTCACAACACCTCCCATATTGACATCCACATATGTGCCCACTACCCAGCAGCATCTCTAACAACAGGAAGCAATTTACACATTTTTGCTGCTGGGTACAAACATTACACCTACAGTGTACATACAGCTATATGGTACGGTACCCCCCTGCTACTTGTATACCAATTGCTATGCTGTGTACATGAATATACATGTACCTGTGCAAGCCTCAGAACAGGAATAAGTCGCTCGGATGCCACTATTTTGTGCTGGATGCTTGAAGAAAAATCCAGATCTCAACATCCAGCTCCACGAAAAAACTTCCATGTTCCTTGTGCCAGAGGCATGAACAAGCCCCTACATCTAAAAGGACAGCCAAAACTTCTGAGTTCTGATGTTGAAAACCCCTCAACATCGGCTTCTCACTGTTCTCATATTCACAAACGAAGCTTGCGGGCAATATGACATTTGAGCCCTAGCTGACTGCATTGTAGCTCTGCTTCATTAGTTGGTGCACCATCATATGTGGTGGCAGCTTCTCTGAGTAAACTGAGTGATCAAAAACACTTTTAGGCAGCTGGGGAGGCCCAACAATGGACATTGTGATATCCAAATGGGCACATTTTTCCTTTCCATAGATGTTATTAAATACACTTTTCATGAAGTCTTCTTTGAGAGAAATTGTGCATATTTGAATACTCCTTCTGTACATGAGACCCCAGAAGAATACAACATTTGGCTCATTGATGGTATGATCAACTTGCTCCGATGGATCTGGGTCACAGAAAACACCAAGACTCTCCAGCTGCAGAGCATCAGTTAGGAGAGTTCAAGATCAGTATTAACACAACCCAGAAATGTGAAGAACAAAAGCACACATGCTTAAGAGAACAGGTAAACCTTAAGAATAAGGTTGCGGAATCGTGATTTCACCCATCCAACCCAGTCACGTAATTCTTCAGCCATCGGAGCAGAGAGAACTATGCGGAGAAAGCATTTGTATCTTGCACCATATGGAAATGGTGCGAAGAGCCAACTCCAATCAAAATCAGTAGTTCTGGTATCCTGTGGAAGAAACAAATGAGATAATATCAATCTGCCACTCAGGGAGAACATGCAAGCCATTTACATTGCATCAATAACAGAGGTGAGTGAAATGAAAACTTTTTAAAGACATTTAGCACAAGGACTTGTAGCATACTCCCTCCATTTTTGTTTATAAAGCGCAAGGTAACATGACACGGCCTCCCAAATCATACTTTGACCAATCATTTCTTTTATATTATATTATTTATGGTTACGAATTTATACTCATTGGAAAGTACATTTGATTACAAATTCAACCATGTCAAATTTACATGACAAAACGAAAAAATTGATGGGTAAATTATTAGTCAAAGATTGTAAAGTTTGAATCTTGTTATGTGTGCGCGCCTTATAAATAGGAATGGAGGGAGTAATAGTTAAATGATGAGGATGTGTGCATGGAGTCCACGAAGCTCACATGTGCAGGAAATGGCATTATAAGATATCAATGAGCTTTCAATTTCTCAGTGGAAACAAAACAAGTTAATTTCTTTCCTATTAAGAGAAAATGAATAGGTGGCCACACAAAAGAAAAAAAAGGAAATTAATAATTTAAAAGAGCCAACCCGAAAAATAAGAAACAATCTGTTCAGATCTAAATTACTTGGGAGCTCGTAACAAAGTGCTACAGAAGAAGCAACTAGGGATCTCAACCAATTTTAAATATGTAATAATTCAGCAAAAAAGGACAAAAGGGAGGGATTGAAATGCTTGATGATATGGCAACTCCAGTCTCGTCAACTCCAAAACGTATGTATTCTAGTAATTCATATATTGAATTCCAGAATGGTGTGATAGTGGAAATATAAACGAGAGAGAGAGAGAGAGAGAGAGAGAGCATTAATAATTAAATAAAACCCTAGCAAGAATAGCTATACCTTGGTCAAAGCATAACCACGCCGAAGTTCTTCTTTGATTTTGCTGAAAGTACTTTCTGTCATACTAGAGGCGCAAAATTCTTGTGGAATACAGGGCAACATTATGGGCATGAGAGAGCACCCATCAGGACCCCGACAAAGAGATGGCGGATCAAGCAAACTCACTGGGAGAGGCCAAGGCCAATGAACAAAAATTTCAAAGAACAAAGATAACAGACTATTTATACTAGCATTTTGATGTCTGCGACAAACATATGCAGCAAGAATCGCCAAATGGATTCCAGCGAAGAATCCAAGTAGCTGAAAATACCATGAGGCAATCATTAACAGCACATTAGTTGAAAATAAAAGACAACATCATAAGCAACTGTAGACAAATCACCTACATGGCAATGAAGTCCTCTTTTTCTTGCCCATAGTTTAAGGCACCGCAGCAGATATTGAAACTTCTGCATTGATTTACCCCATAAAAGGAAAAAAATTAGAACAGGAGACATGGAAGCAAGAAAGGTTTGAAGAACTCATAAAAAGTATAGGAGAGTCTAACAGTAATAGGAAGCATGGCAGCAAGAAAGGTTTTATATATATATATAACAGAGTCTAACGGTAATAGCAAAGTAAAGGACATTTGATTCAGCATTGACAAAAACACACTAGGCAATACCAAACTGAGGAATATAACCAAATGCATATAAGGAACAGAGTGATACAATGGGAGACAACATTAGGTCTGAGATACAAAAAGGCGCAGAGTGCAAATGAAGAAGGATAACAGAATGTCAATAAATATAATTAGGTTATTGTAGACCTTCATATTAGGAACCAATTGAATGATTTGTCTATTAACACGAACTCCAGATAGACATTTCCAGCTTGCCCCATCAACATTCTCTAGCACACGGGGATCAAATGCATGAATAGCCTGCATGGTGTAGAGCCTGTGAGAACTTAAAACAAGCACCAGATATCATGTGCAATATCTCTTGTCTACAAACTGACCAATAGTTAAATGACTGCAAACTAATAGTAAAATTCACATACAGACCAGGGAAGATGGAGTCATTGTGTAGTATAAGCACAAGGACAATAAAAGTACCTTTCACAAATGTTATCATGCTTTACTCAATTACATGAAAGACCCAGACCATGCTGACATAAATGTAGTAACGTGCAACTCATTAAGTTGTTGGACTGAAATTTTGTGGAGGGAAAACCTAGTTCTTCATATTTTTTTGTAAAAAAACTATACAGCAGGGGAGGGCCCCCGCTCTGGTAAGACATATCAATGAGGTAAATGAAACTGTACAAGGACAAAAGTCCAAAGGGCACCTCAGTGCCCTAAAAAGAAAAAAAGACTTCAGAAAAACCTCAAAGGAGGCTAAGAGCTACGGCTAAAACTAAAGCTATACATTGGTGACCCATGAGAGGAAATCCTGTTTTTTTGCTTTCTTCCTTGATTCTGTGAGTTTGAGTCTTGCCTCATGTGCATAATTAGACGTAGCTTTCAAAAGATATTACATATGCCTCACTACATGCTACTACCACAAGTTATAGCAAGCAATATACCATGACCAAAATGAAAGGATAATGTTACAGGACGGGTAGAGAAAAGATGTTCTGAGAAAACATAAATACAAATTCCATGAAATGACCAAATATAACACATGTAATATAAGGTAGTAAACAAACACCAGAAGACCATGATGCTTACCTCTGCTGCATTGATCACTGGGAGTTGGACATAAGGAAAATCGACTAATATTCCATTGAATTTAAAACGCATCAATGGAACCTTAGCTCCTTCAATTGAATGCAATTCTGATACTTCTGGCCTCCCTTCAAGCGTGTGTCGCAGGACAACAAAAAAATGATGCTGCAAATCAACACATGAACACTTTTCTGAGCAAATTTCAAAATTAGCTAGCAAAAACAAACACAAAATTGATACTCACTTGCAGTGATGCAATATAGGGGCCGACACAGAGAACATCTATATCAGATTCAGGTCCATATGCCTTCAAAGTAGAAAACTTTTTGTCAAGGTTTGTTAGATAAGATAAAGAAGAAAATTCAAAGGGATAATAACAGAAACAATACTATAAACTCAAATTATAATCCTTCTATTAACTGCCCAGCTGCTTTACATGCCATGAAACTATCGAAGACAAATTGAATCAAGGTCTCGAAACTTGAAAACAAAATGAAGGCATGGTAACAATGAATTGGAAAATGCAAAACAAACCATTCTATACAAGTATCATGTTCATTCTTGCAAACCTTCATCTAGTTAACAATACAAAAATCATATTTACCAGCTCTTTCTAAATCCCTGACTTACTTGTCTGGATTAAACTTATGTTAAGGCTTTCAAAGCATGCAGTTTATATAAGCTTATGCATGCATTAACCATAGATAAAGACTTCAATAAGCGATCTCCCATACGCCTTCCAAGTCATACAAATGTCATTTTGGTTTCTACACAATCAACTTTTTTAAACATTGGCCAGCTTTAAATTTTTTAACATTGAGATTCGATATTTGCAAGCAATATGAGTAGACTGTTAAAAATTATCATAGTATACTTCTATTTTTATATTATATACATATTACAACACAGTCTCTGTGTAGAAGTGTTTTGGAGACCATGTACATGCCCCAAATTGCACTTCTTTGTGACTGGAGGGAGTACCAAATCTCCATCATATGACCAGTAGCATTCTCCTATTAAAATCACAACTACACATTTTGATTGCAATACAGATCATTGACCTTATATCAATTGTATAAGAGAATTGCAGTCAGACAGATTGTTCCACCAGATCATTAACTCGGCAAGCCCAGAAAACAAACAAAAGAAAAAACAGAGGAGATAAATGGTCCTCAATTTGCTTCACCAAAACAGTACCAAAGTCGTTATAATTGGCAGATTTATCAATGCAAGAGACGCTCTTTACCAAAACGATCATGGGACATATGCAAGTATGCAACTCCAACAGCAAGTTGCAGAGGAGAGACAACTCGTGGAGTGATATTGTATAAAACTAACAGTACCGTGTGTCTAGCTGAGCAATTCAAAAAGTTTAAATGATCAACTTAAGACACGTACCGAGCAATTGAAGATTATCTTATCAATTTCGGTAACTATAAATATCTTTAAATAGAACATTGTATACAAAAGATAAGTAAATGGAACTCAGACACCACAGATCATTCTAAATCAATGCCATGACCAAATATATCAAGTGGATGTCACATCATCATAAAAAAAAATTCAAGAAGCTGTGCACAAATTTGGCATCATCGCTTACCCCCAAGGCATAGGAGCCATAGGTCAACACCGCAGCTGATGTTATCCAGTGCTGTTTCCCCTGCTCGTACGCCACCCTCTTTGCCCAATCCATCACTATCTGCAACGACCAACACCAGATTGAAACATCAATTCTAGCCGACATTGCAAGGAGAAACCTTTATGCCCAAAACCCAAACCCCCCAAATACCTTGGCGAGTTCGTGTACCACCCGCTCCCTCCTCCGCTCGTCCTCCAGCGAAGGCACAATCCCCGCGTTAGAAATGAACTGACCTCGGAAAACACCAGTCCCCAAAAATCAACCAGGAATCCAAACGGAATTACACCATAAGGGAAAGCCGTGCTGCGAGCTTTAAGCTGCGGCGCTCACCTTGATGAGGGAGCGGCTCCGACACTCGTCCATGTGCACGATGGCCTCCCGAGTCAGCGGTATGGGGATCGGACGCGGCAGGAGCACCCCGGGGGGCGGGGGACCCGGGAGGTACATCCCCGACGTCGGCGGGATCGGCGGTGGAGGAGGCGGGCCCATGAGTAGTACGGGCGCTAGGGTTTGGACCTCAGCCTTGCGGGCCGCCGAGCCCGCGACGGCGAGGTCGAGCGCCATTGCTGCCGCAGCGGGCCGCCGGCGGGGGCGCGTAGGAGGCGGTCGCCGGCGGCGATTCGCCGCCGCGTCGTTGGGTGGTTGCCGAACGCGGAGCTTCACGTTTTGAAATTGTTTAAGGCAGCGTTGGGGTTTTGAAGGAGATGGACCGGACGGGACGGGATTGAAACGGGGACAACGACAGGAAGAAGACTGGGACAGGGTGGCATTTATACACTGTAGCGACGGGTTGTTCGGCCCGGCCGGGAGGGAGGAGCCGCGGGCGGGGGGGAGCCGGGAGCGTGCGGCGCGTGGTAGCTGGCAAAGATGAGGAAGGTCGCGGTGCTCACCTGGAACTGTGGCCCCCGTGAGTTTTTTTTTTCTAAAGTTGTTCGCTTCAACACTGTCGGTACATTAGAGTATTGTACTATTGTATGTATTGTTATTTTTTGGTTTTTCCTTTTTTAAAGTTTCATGTTGTTGTTGTTAGTTATTCGTATCATCGTACGGAGTGGAGATACGATCGGGAACTCTTTTCTTTGTCTCGCTAGCTTTCAACCAAAATATTTTTGTGTTGAATTGAGCATTTGCTTTTTCTTAAGAAAAGGAGCAATGTTATCATGCTATACAAAGAAATGGTGAAGTTTATAAATATAGTAAAGAACAAAGATGTAAGTGTTCCCTAGTACTAGTTTGAAACACCTTGGATCTTTTGCTATTTTGCTATTGAATGATTAAAATACTGATTGACAAAACCAGTGTTGTCAACTAAGACCGAAACTATCATAGCATCTATTGCATATTTAAATGTAAAAGAGATCTTAAGCACTTTGGTTTTCCCTTCACTTTTCTCTTTCGTTTCCTTGTTTGTTTCTTTATTCCTTTTTTTTTTGTCAAATCTTTTTACCTCCCCTACTAAGGAAACCCGCTTTCCACCTTCTACTATCTTAAGAGTTTTAGATTATTATTTTCCCTAGCTCGCTGGTAACACTTTGGACTAACATATCATTTCTATAATTTTACTAGCACCATTTTACTTTACTTTTTTTATTCTATTATCTATTATCTATCTATCTATCTATCTATCTATCTTATATCTATCTATACTACAAATCTAATCTATCTTCTATACATTATTTATCTATCTATAATGTATATCTATTATATCCTTTTGTATATATTTAAATAAAGATACAAAATAATTAAAAACAACCTCTCGCCTAGAGTTACAACATCTATCTATCTATCTATCTATCTATCTATCTCTCTATCTATCTATACTATAAATCTAATATATCTTCCATACATTATTTATTATTCATATATCCATACTATATATATTCTATCCTTTTGTACATGTTGACACTCAAAATTGGCAGCTAAGCCAGAACAGGCTGGACCAGGCGGTCAGACCGTGATACCAGGCGGTCTGACCGCGGTCCCTGTAGCCGGTCTAGCAACAGGAGATCAGACCTCGTCCTTAGGGCGGTTAGACCGCCCTGGTCAAAGTTCTCAAAAGGCAATTTGGACTTCACCATTGGATATGCCTCGCCGAGTAGATCAAGATTCATATATTGAACGTCCAAATCGGAGTCCGGATGAGAGAGTTATGGCTTCTAGAAGATCTGCACGTCACACAGGCGGTTAGACCGCCCCACCTAGGAGGTTAGACCGCCTATCCCTGTAGCCGGTCCGGAAAAGGACCCAGGCGGTCTAACCGTGTGCCCTAGGCGGTTAGACCGCCCTCCCCTGAGTCCGACTGAAATTGAGGAGTCCTAGTAGATTTCGAGTTGTAAAGGATTTCCTTGCGGGGCAAGACCTCCTCACCCTATATTATGAAGGGCCACGGTCGGTTGAGGACCTATCACCCAATCGATCAAACATTTATCTTATTTTTATCTCCAAACCTTACTTTTTCAACCCCTTTGCTTCCTTCTTCGTCTCTACGGCGATTTAGGGCGTTCTAAGTGGCCTGCCGACCTTAGAACAACCCTAGGCGTGCTACTCCTGATGGGGTCCCTCCCGGAGTAGCGATCTTATGTTTTCGCCGACGTCTCTGACCAAGGCGGTCAGACCGCCCTCCATAGGCGGTTAGACCGGCCCGTGCCCGGGACCTGGACGAGGAGCGATTCCGACTACCGCGCGATCCAGCGCACTCGTGTGTTCGACCGGAAAAAGCGTCAACAGTACATATATATAAATAAATATCCAAAATACTTGAAAGAGGCTATTGCGTTTGTGCCTCTGTTTTGAAGTGAAATGGTGATTTTACTCCTGCTTTTTTTTAATGAAGAGAGAGTTTGCCTCTATTCCATGAGTACCACTTAATGGTGCCAAAATTTGTAAGAAAAGACAAATTTGCTCATGTGAATGTGCCTCTACTTTTCTAATTTATTTCTAATTTTACCCTTTTTTAAATATTAGAGAGTACTTTGATCAGTTCAAAATCGATTTCTGTCGACAAAACTCACTCACCAAAATCGTTCTTTTCAAAGCTGAACGAAGTTTGATAAAGTTTGTAAAAATGGTGACAGCATCATGCATGATCCATCAAATAACTTGAAGATCGCACAAGTACGCCGAGGCCGCAATGCCGCGAGCCTGCGTTCGATCTGGATGGACGGAGCTGCACCGGTGCCTCCCTTCCGCTACGGGCCGCGATGGAGCTCAGCCTGCCTGCTGCGATGGAGAGGAGAGAGCCACGACGCCGCCGCCTTGCGTTCGCCCCAGGCCGCGCATGGTCCCGGAGGCCCACGGGACAGGGTTCGTGCTTGCGCGCTGCCCCGGAGCTAGGCCACGGCGGCTCGTACGGGTGCCGGCGGTCCGCACCAGCACGCTGCCCCACTCGACACGGTTTCGTTCGGCTTCCTTTATTCGGTATCTTTCTCGTATTTTTGTCCCAAAATAAATATATTATAAAAAACCGTACGTACTATTTTTTCTCTTAACAAATTTGTTATACAAATTTGCTGCCGAACAGAGCCGTAACTCTCGGCAGTCTCGCTTGGCGTCGCGCCCTTGCTTGGCCTCACGTAGGATGAAAGCCGCCCATATGTGCGTCGTTGCGTGCCGACAAATTCGAGGCCTCTGTGCCCGTCTTGCTGCTGCAGAATCCGGTTGTTGGTGGCTCGGTGGCGCAGCAGCCGCTGTGATCGGCTCGACCCCGGATCCGATCCGGTTGTTCAGGTTGCGCAAGAGTTCTGCCCGGTGCACGCCGCGACGGGGGTCATTGCCTCTCCCCGTCGACACTAGAGATCGGGTTGCCGTTCAAGTTCAGGAGAGTGAGGATAAACGAGTGAAAGAGATGAATAAAGTTAAAGGGTAGTTTGGTTTTTTTTTCTTGTACTTTCATCATGTTTTTCAATTTCTTTTATTTATTGAAAGGGTTCTTCGACTAACTGTGTTAAAACCGAGAGCAAACGGAAGTTTCGTTCTCAGAAAGCAGGAGTAAAATCACAAAATTAATAAAATGATATCTCCGTAATTGAAAACACTTCTCACTTAGAGTTACAATCATATAACTCTCACATAGATCCCACTTGACAGATCAAAGGAGGTGCCAAAGTTATGAGAAGAGATAAAAACAACAATTCAGAAAATGGTTCTGCCTTTTCACCCTTTATTTTTCATCGTGTAAATTTTTTACCCGCCTGTGTACTCGTGCCCTGCTCTCTGCAATTTACTATCTGATCCTAGGAAAACAAATCTTTCCTTATGTCTCTTTCCTTGTGCCACACGCCCTTCCTATCGTTGACAACGCACAAAACTACCTTCACAAATAGATATATTATAAGTAAATTCAGTTTATAAAACTATCTCCGCAACCTAGGCCAATTCGCGAGACGAATTTAACGAGGCCTTTAACCTCATGATTATATTATGGTTACTGTAGCATCATGGTTGTAAATCATAGATTAATTAGACTCGTTAAATTCGTCGTGCAAAGTTTCACTCATCTGTGAAAAATTTTTAGAAATATACATTATTTAGTACTTCATACATGCAAAATCTGAGTGAAAAAAATTTCACCTAGGGAACCAAACATAGCGTGTGTACCCTTAGTCTATCCACACCGCATGCTTTGCAAAAGGAACAGAACGACAAATAAGTAGGTCGAAGTTGAAGACATCTAGACCCCTAATTTGTATTTTGATAAGAGTTAAATGCGTCATTAGTATATGAACTTGGCGAGTGGGTGCGCTTAGGTACATCATCTCTCAAATTGCTCATTTGGGAACAACAACTTGACATGTGGGTGCGGATAGGTCACCAAGACGACATGTAGACAAAACATACCACGTAGACAACTTACATGGTAGTCAGCGTTTTTTTTAATCCTTACTAATTCTACAATTTATTCGAGCTGCGACATTATATTAGGTGAAGGAGATGAACGGTACAAGCTACTTAGCTTGTTGATACTTGTTAGTACGTGTGCATTCCAAAATCATGAAAGATTGTTTAGAAAAATAATAGCACCGACTTGACATCTAGCTGTAAAATGAACTGCTCTTTGGAATAAAAATACGAAACAACATGTTGGAGTTGGTTCTTATCCTTTCGATTCATATTAAAATAATGCATTGCGGTAAAAAAAACCCTACATTTTTCTGCGTCAAATCTTCTTAAGCGTCGTGAGAACCTATCCATTATAAAAGCAGTAAATAAAATATACAAAGAGCCAATTTGTAATAGTCATGACCATATATTATTTACGCATAAGCCCCAATTGCACACATAAGCCGCCTATGTGGTACGTTTTTGCCTACGTGTCATCCCGGTGATCTATCCGCACCCACCTGTCAAGTTGTTGTTTCCAGAACAATTTGAAAGATGATGTACATAAGCGCACCCACTCGCCAAGTTCATGTACTAATGACACATTTAACTCTTTTGACAATCTTTATGAACTAACAATTTCATTGTGATCATGAGTATATAGGTTAGTCTCGGAGTTGAATTGAGCTTCATGAATTGCTATGGTGATGGCGTGGATGATTCATATCGAGGAAAGCTCAAGGCAAATGTATAAGATAGAGGTTTTCATTTAACCAGTCATGAGGTGATTAGAGGTTGGAAAATGACCGGATTGATATGCTAGATAGTCGTACTATCAAGAGGAATCAACGCCATTGGCTTGACGTTTCTATAGTGCCACTTTGATCAATGACTTACATGATTTGCATTTAGATGAGTGGAGAATTTGAAAATTTAAAGAAGTTTTGTTGAAAATTTTGAAAAAAGTCATTTACTGCGGTTGGGACGAACAATCCGTGATCTTTGGTCGGATAGTCCATGACCCTCGGATGTTGTGTTGAAAATTGGGAGGGGGCTATATATTGTCCACTTCAGGGGTTGGGAGGACTCTCTTGGCACTCTTGAAAACTTTCTTGCAATATTTGAGCTCTTATTCTCCTATCTCTCACTCGCTTTGTTTTGAGGTTGCACTCTTGTGAGATTGAGATCATCTAGTGCATTGCATCAAGTAATTGATCAATTGTGACATTAGGAAATCTTCAAGTGAGCGGGTTGATTTGTTACTCTTGGAGGTTGCTGCCTCCTAGACGGCTTAGAGCTCGTGAATTTCATAATTCCATTTAGCACTTCAAGAAGATTGTGAAGTTGCATTAGAAGATTGTTGTGAGAGGTCTTGTGCTCACCTCGCTGGAGCGGTGAAGAGCAACTCTAGTGAATCGAGATCTGGAGAGATTCATTGGTTCTAACTGGCTCATAAATCAAGCGGTGCGTTGATAGATGAGCGGTTGAACACTGAATCCACCTCAACGTGGATTAGGGGTGACCGGTAAGCCATCGATACCACAGAATAAAATTAGTCTCTTGTGTTCAGTTATTTTATACTCAAATTCATTCAAACAATTTACTTTGAGCAATTTACATTCTAGAGATTGAATTATATCTAATCATCCTAGGTTGCAAACCCTCAACATAGGCATGGAGTAGGTAGAAATTTAACCACTCTTGTGATTCTAATTAAATTTTCTCTAGTGTTGTGTTTTTAGTTTAAAACTACCTATTCCCTCCTCTAGTCGGTATCCTAGATCCTACACAAGTCCCATACCGCCCTCCTGCAAACAGACCTCTACGCTTCTGATTGCTACAGGGACACAACAAACCGAGCGAGGGAGCGGCGGAGCGCCTCCCATGCATCACCTCCATGGACACGCATCGCACTCGCTATCCTCCCCTTCATGTCGGCAAGTACATGGAAGATGGTGTCGACTTTGGCCTGCGGGTGTACATGCACGTCGGGGCGTTGACGACTAGAAGTGTCGATGCCGGATCTTGAAGGAGGGAGGAGGCCGCCATTGTCAAGGAGGAAGAGGAGCACGACGACAACGGCGACCATCATCGCCACGAGCCACCACAGCGCATGGAGGCCACGACCCACACTGTTGGACCGTCGGGTGCCCGCGCGTGGGCTTGCTCCTCTCGTGCTGTCAGTGTCGAGCGGCCGTCGTCGAGAGGACGAGGCCAGCAGGAGGAAGGGGCTGCGCCTATTGGCGGGAGGGAACTGTGTGTCACACCCAGTTTTAAAAGCCAAAATCAAATGCTTAAATTACATGTGCGTCAGGATCAAGTTACACACACGTAATGACTCAGTGAATACCAAATATAGTGCCAAAGCGTAAAAGAGAGTATTATAACCGTTACATGACCGAATGTCTCATAACATATCCTCAGAGCGAACAACTAGCAGCGGATCTTCAGATGGAAAACTCCATAGGCAGCTGACTGGTGGTACGTACGCCTAGTACTTCTCGAAAATCTTCAAGTCTGAGCAGCAATCCGGGTTGTGTAGTTGCAATAATAAAACAAGCGTGAGCACATGCCGTACTCAGCAAGAGGAGAATAACATAATAAAAATGCAAGGCTGTATATGTGGATGACCAAAGGGTTTAAGCACTTTAGCATTTTAGTTGGTCAAATTTTATTAGCACCTGATTACTAATAAAGTATAAGTATATACCATCCCACAATTAATATAAAACATCATCATCATAAAGTATTTGCAGCAAATTAATTTCAACTTCCATAAATTAATCATGTGAGGGTCCAGGCCGCTCTTGACCGTGAGCACGGCTAATCGATTAGTTTTACACTCTGCAGAGGTTGTACACTTTCACCACAAATCGCGTAAAAGTTCAAAGAACTTTAAACCCAACCATGCGATGCTGATCAGGCATCATACCACACTGGCGAGGTGTGATTGTATAGGGACGCTACGAGGCCTTTACAAAGATTCCCCAATGCGAAGCAACCCGCGAAGGTTCCGAGTCGTTGCAGAGTATAAAGTCCCCTAGTAGGTACCGTGTCTTAGCAAAGCTCACTCCCTACTAGAGCGAGTCTATACCCCACTGGCGCTCCCCCTTGCCCTTATCAGGTAAGGTCACCCCAACACCAAGGTTTCTAATTATTCGGCCAAGCCAGAGTCATATAGCCTTGTGGTTGCACTGTTGTCCTGGGTGGTCGCTCCATGTTCCAATTAATAAATATGGTCTTTCAATTAAATTATCATAAAGGAACATAGAGTATAAAAGTAGTATCCATGTTGTTCATTACCATCCCAATTGAGCAAACTAAGCAAAATCTACCATCAAGATTAATTATTCAACCCGGTTACAAGGCAATGGTCAAAAGATTCTAGTCATTGTCCTTAATAGGAACCCATCATAATTAATGCAAAGCAATAAAATAAATACAGTGATTAAATGCATGTTTAAATAGGACAAAGCGGGAATGATCAAGGACACTTGCCTTCCACAATATCCGGAACTGCTCAGAGTCTTCAAAGTCTTCTCTTTCAGAAAATTCCACGAACGACTCGTTCTCTACGCATCACACATTCACATGCAAAGGAGTGATACAATAAAATAAGAAACAATTCACCAATCATTGAAAACAGGAACAAAAGTTGCACTAAACTATTCTACTCGTCGATACGAACCCGTGGATATAAAGAACGTTGAAAACGGAGCTAAAACGCAAAAGATATGAGCTATACAAGGTTCAGGGCATATCTGCGAGAAAACTAAACTTCCAGGGGTCTAACCGCAAGAAACTAGGGCTACAAACCTAATTATACTTATAAACTCAGGGTCTGCAGCGCAAAACCACTAGGATGGATCTCGGGCGCGAAAACTAGAAAGCTCGGGGGCTAAAACGAAGAAAACAGGACCTATATGTAAAGTTTTTTAAACGGTGGAAGGACCTAAACATAAAACCGTAAAACTGAGGGGTTTTTTTGTAAAAAGGACACAGCGCGGCGGATCTGACCCCGCGTTGACCGGTATGCCGGCGGACGGATCTGATCTGGGCCGCTCAACCGTAGATCGACGGCTACCGGCGACTCCGGCGAAGCGGCGGTAGACGGCGGCGACGGGCGGCGCTCTCGCCGGCGAAACTCAAATTCGAGTTTCCGGCCACCAAAAGCGACGGGATATGGACCGGAACGTGGCTGGGTAGCACGCGAACTCAACTAAGGGGTTGAGGAAGACGAGGAAACGACGACGACGACGTGCAGCTCGCCATGGCGAACAGCGGCGATGCAGCATGCTCCGGCGAGCTGATACGCGCGACACAGGGCACAAGGACGTCCACAAGCGGCACCCCTAGCCTTCTTACCCTCACGCGAAGCCCCGGAGCTACACAGGACCAACAGAGAGGCGGCGGCACAAGAGATCGACGGCGGCGGACCAGCTAGGGTTTGGAACTCTGCGGCGACTGACGCTTAGGGTTAGGGCGAAAGCTAGGGCGGAGAGACGGCGGTGCAAGCTTTATAGGCGCGAGGCAGTGCGCATTGGCGTGCGGGCCCGTGGACGGAGGCGCGGAGCGCGGCCGGGGTCGACCCGAGTCCGGCTTGAGCTCGGGGAAGGAGCTGACCAAGGGGCCCCACCGGTCAGCGACCGAGGGAGGCGGGAGGCGAAGCGGGCCGGTGTTGGGCCGAAAGCGAAGCTGGGCTGAGGAAAACAAGGGGCGACGAGCGCGCGCGGCGTGGAAAACAGGGAGCATCCCTGGACTTTTGGTCACTGGCCTTCAAGCAAAGATGGGCCGGAAGTAGGGAAAGAAAAAGGAGAGTAAAGGGACAGCTTTTGGTATTTTTGAAAAGGAAAACAAAAAATTGAATTCAAATTCAAATTTGAATTCAAACAATCAAAAAAAAAGATGCATCAGCATGAATACCACAATAAACTCCTATAATTCATTAACTAAATTTTGAAAAACATTTAAATGTCTATAAATCATATTAAACCTCAGAAAAATCCTTAAATCCTTAACAAGCTCAAAATTAATTCTAATAAATTTTAGAAAAACGCAAAAGAGTAAATTTAGGGTGTTACACTGCGGGTCGTCGTGCCGAGAGCCGCGCCACTGTTGGTGAGAAGAGGCTGTCGAGGACGGAAGGAGACCGAAGGTTGCACCGTAAGAACGAATTAAACGAGTTTGTTATAAAAATAGGTAGAGGTTCTCTCTGAGTTGGTAAAAAGCTAAAACAATCATTATTATGAAATATTAAAAAAAATCATTATCATGAAACGGAGAGAGTACAATTTTCCATTGCACTCTTAATGTCTTGCTTATTCTTTCTCCCAAGGTCAAGCATATTATTTTGGATACATTTAACTTTGTCCATATCAAGGTCAAGAATCGAAGGGGCGTGCTTAAAAGTGATTAAGGGTTACTCTAAAATGTACGTTTATATTTCTAGGTCTTTGATAAGCTCCTTGGTGATTTTCAAATCAGATACAAAAAGTGATTTTAAAGATAAGTACTCTTAAGATATGATGCCCCCATGTCCCGGAGTGTTCGGCAGATTTATACACAGATTTGTTATGTGAGAAAAATAATGTAGGTAGAAGAAGCTGATAGATTTATTGTGAGATGAAAATAATGTAGAAGAAGTCCGGAATAAAGCCTCCCGAACCCTCGAATCACCCAATCAAATCAACGAATGGCTTAAACCCTCCTCTCTCTCCGCACCAAACCCTTTATCCCCTCCCTTTCCTCACACCGTACGCCCCACCGGCCCACCCGCAGCCACCCTGCGCCGTATCCTTCCGCCGCCCCTAGGGTTTAACCGCGCACAATATCCGCCGCACCTTTCGAAGCATGTCGGCGCCGCCGTTGCTCAAGCCCCCGGCAACCGCCGCTGCGGTCTCTCCCCGCGCAACCGCCGCCTCGAGGGCCACCGGGCTCCGCACCGCCTGTGCCCGCCCGACGCGGCGCCTTCAGTGCTCAGCCCCCGCTGCCGTCGCCGGAGGTTCATCCGAGGTAACGAGGCGCAGCTTCCCGTAGAATTCCCCAACTCCCGCTATTGAGCGGCGTTGATTGCTTGCGACTTACGGGTCATGTCGTGCTGTTCTATTGGTCAGATGGATGGTTCTGCCCCGGGCTGGGCGGAGAGGTCGCTGGAGGAGCTGGGCAGCTTGCTGGACAACGATACGTTCTGCCTGATGGCGCTTTCGCCGCTGGATGGGCGGTACGATCGCTTCATCAGGGACCTGATGCCCTTCTTCAGCGAGTTCGGACTCATCAGATACCGTGTTTTAATCGAGGTACCCGGCGTTTAAGTTATGACAGTTCTCCTATCATACAGTATATCTGCACCCAATCTTCACTCGAAAGTGTGCCGCTGGTATTATTGTCAATGCTGCTCATCTGAGGTGCCTTGTCCTGCAGGTCAAGTGGCTACTGAAACTTTCTCAAATTCCTGAGATCACTGAGGTGCCTCCGTTCAGTGAGGAGGCCCAGCTCTTCTTGAATGGGATTATCAAGGATTTTTGCATTGATGATGCGAAAGAAGTAAAGAAAATCGAGAAAATAACCAACCATGATGTGAAAGCTGTCGAGTACTTTCTGAAGCAGAGATGCAGCTCAAATCCAGAAATTGCAAAGGTATGCTGAAGGTTGCAACTAGAATTTTAACAGGTGTAGGAGTATATTTGTGGTTAGCCTTAAAGCTGAGTGACATTTTGAACTTCTTCTCAGGTATCGGAGTTCTTCCATTTTGGATGTACCTCTGAAGATATCAACAATCTGTCACATGGGTTGGCTCTGAAAGAGGGGGTAAATGGAGTTATGTTCCCTACCATGATCAACATCTGCAAAGCGTTGTGTTCCCTGGCAACACAAAATTCAGCCTACCCTATGTTGTCCCGAACCCATGGGCAGGTATGAAGATACCTTCACTGTACTTAAATACACTGTTGAGCAACAATAACAGCAGGTTTCTCCTGATTTTGAGGTGTAACTTTCCCATAGAGCTATCAGTTGCCAACATAGCTTAGAAAATTTAAAAATTAGTATACTATTTGGTCAAATAATCTTTAAACTTTTCATTTACACGAGAAATGGGGGGAATTATATTTCTAAGTAAGAATTCTGTTTTTCAGCAATTCACATTGTAGAATTTAGCTCAGTAATTCTTTATATGCAACAGGCAACCCAATTGCTTTGCTTGATTTATTGTTACTTTTCGGATCCTTTCTTAAACCGTTTTCAATTCTTGCTTGTAGCCAGCATCACCAACAACGGTGGGAAAGGAGATGGCAAACTTTGTAGCCAGATTATATGATATAGGGAAGAGTTTTTCGGAGGTGAAGATACTAGGGAAATTTGCTGGCGCTGTTGGTAATTACAATGCCCATGTGGTTGCGTATCCAGAAGTTGATTGGCCTAAGGTGGCAGAAGAGTTTGTTATATCCTTAGGTTTGCAGTTTAACCCCTATGTTACCCAGGTGATCTATTCTTTGTTTTGGCATTCAGCTGTTTCACATTTCCTTCTCTGATCCTGAATGTTCTTGCACAGTTAGGACTTAGGAGCTTTCCCCATTATTTACATTATATTTTTCAAATGCTATAGTAATCATAACCATCAATGTTGTTCTGATGCATTGTTATCCTTTTTACAGATTGAGCCACATGACTACATATCAAAGCTTTTCAATCTATTCTCCCAGTTCAACAATGTGTTGATTGATTTTGACAGAGATATGTGGTCCTATATATCACTAGGCTACTTCAAGCAGGTAAACTGTAGAGGGTTGACCGTGAGGGAATTGCCTTTGTACTGCAAGGGGGGAAATAGTGATGTTATTGATTTATATCTTCCATTTTGACTTGATATATCTTCCAAATTCTGTTGTCAGATACCAAAAGCTGGTGAAGTTGGTTCTTCCACTATGCCTCATAAAATCAATCCCATTGATTTTGAAAACAGTGAGGGCAACTTATGTATGGCAAATGGTACTTTAACTGCTATAAGCATGAAGCTGGTGATATCCAGGATGCAGGTATTTTCTTGCCTTATTCTACCCTTCAATTTTGAGTTTTTCAACCTGAGGTGTCAGAATGAAAATCCGGTGCTTGTGTTGCTGACATCTATGCAAGATTGGAACTTAGCCTTTCTGTTTGATCTCAATAGCATCTTTTGTACTAATGAACTACCATGTTATATCATTGACAGCGTGATCTGACAGACTCAACTGTTTTGAGAAACTTGGGTGTGGGATTAGGTCATTCTCTATTGGCTTACAAAGCTACGATGCGTGGAATCAGCAAAGTTCAGGTACGTGGTCCAGAGCTTGTCCTTTGTCACATCACATTTGATATTGTTGTACCTTGAATATTGTTATTCTATACCTTAAGTTAATCATTATCAAGTGCTTAGAATGCTTGATGCTCAAGCAGTTAGACCCACCTCACCGCTTGCTATTTTCATACGTCTTGGCCTGACAAGAAAGAACACACTATAGGTTAGTGGAGACTGCTAGGTGTTCACCCAACTGTTATTTACACCACTCAAGTTCATGATAACCGACTCAGTAGGATGAGAATGTTGTGTTGTTCAGTGCTCAACTGCACATACTTGCATTTCGGACCATTGCATGGGCTTATCAGATGTTTACTCTCATTTGCCATTAACCTGAGATAAACTTGGTTGAAATTACATGCACTTTTAAGTAACAATGACCAAGCCAGAACTTTATATGCTCAACTGGCTGTCTACACAGGTGAATGAATCACGTTTAGCTGAAGACCTGGAGCAAACTTGGGAGGTCCTTGCCGAACCAATACAGACTGTAAGGCATTCTGTATTATCATTTTTGTTCTCCCCTTGAATTTGGTTTCGGTTTACTTCACAATGGTCAATCATGTGCTTTGATTGAGTAGTTACACTGGAGAAGTTTGGATGTTGAGTTATTAGTTTGTCAAAAGTGCTTGTCGTGCTATTGTCTTGATATTGCATTAGCTTGACTGCATTTCAGTCCATTGCACTGCTCAGATAATTTCAACTCTCAACTCTCAAGGCCAGATTGATTGTTATTTCCCCATCAAGTATATATCATATTACCGTGTTTCTGCTATTTATCTTTTTAGGTGATGCGGAGATATGGGATACCTGAACCTTATGAGAAGCTGAAGGAACTGACTAGAGGGCAAGCTGTCACCAAGGATAGCATGCAGCAGTTCATTGGTGGTCTAGACATACCAGAGGAGGTTCGATCAAAACTTTCGGAGCTAACACCACATTCTTATACTGGACTAGCAGAGGAATTGGCCAAAGACATTGAGAAGTTCGTTGATCTAGAATCATTATTCAAGATCAAGTGAGCTTCCATTAAAGAAATGGATAATCTTAGTTTTTTCTTTTGGCACTGACGGTGCAAAATAACAGACGGGTACTCTACAGAGAACACTCTGATGTGTTGTGGCCTCAGGGGATTGTCAGCCACGTTAATTTACCTGGTTCTCATTTAAATATATTTCGGTACATGTAAAGTGCGGCTCATGGAATTATGCCAGCTGTATCCTGAGGGAAAATTATCAAGCTATAAAAATGCTTGATCGATTTTTATTAATAATTAGTTGTTTTGCAGCACTCTTGATATGGGTCTGGCTTCTGGAAACTTTTCCAAAATGCGGTGTATATTGTGCAGCTTCTATCTAATCAGCAACGCAAGCTGTACGCAGGGAAGACACGAAAGGAAATGATTTTTTTTGTTTATTAAAACTGCAAATTTGTGCTCAGAAAATAAATGTTGATTTATTTTGTTTATTAAAAAAACCCGAAAATTTTGAGCTCAGAAAACAAATGTTGTATTGAGCAACTCAGGTCGAGTCGTACCTGCGACGAAAATCGCTCGTGCCGTTTCATAGCTGCATTTTTCAACGCTATCGCTGTCAATTTTCGAAAGCATCGAGATGACGCGAAAGCAGACTTCGATATATTTAATTAATTAAATACCCTCTCAGATTCTAAACGCATCTCCCCGATTCGTGATTCGCGTGCAATTTGCAAAGCAAACGATGCTCGATGGCGACAGAAAAGGAGCTTTACGAAGTTGCGAGCCACCCATTCGGAATTGACACCAGAGAGAGGCTGTGACTGTGATCCTGAGACGAGACGAGACGGGGTTTGTTCATCCTTATCCGAGCCCCGTTCAGCACCCAGTCACTCATCACCATTCACCAGTCTACCAGCTTCGAAGAGGGAGGGGTTTTCTTGCTGCACGGCACGGAAGACAGCGGGGGTCAATCCTTGCGTGCGTTCAACTCGCCGGAGGCAAACACCGAAGCCGTGGTGGCTGCTGCCTCCTCAGTGCCTCTGGACTATGGTAGCCGCCTAGCGGGGCCCGGCGTTCCAGCCGACGCGCGAGGCGAGCACGTAGGGTGTGATTGGTTGCCCGCACCAGGCCGTCCAAAGGCCCATCCGGGACGAAATGGTGCAGGCGGCTCATGTTTGGTTGCCCTACTCGTATCATTTTGCTGCATCCTGCCATGCACTTCGCCTCCGCCGTCCGGGACGACGCCATCCGCTCGACGCGGGCTTCCCTCGCCAGCCGGGACGGGTTGGTGCTTGGCGGGAAGATTTGGAGGAGCGCGGGAGATGGCGCGGTACAGGCATAAAAGCGCGCGCGGAGGGGCGGTGCTAGGGTTACCGCCCCCATTCTCGCCTCCATTCCTATGGTTTGCCCTCTCATCTCCTCCTTCTGTCTCTCGGTTTTCCGGCGGCGTTGACCATCCTCCGGCGGATCCTTGTTAGTCCTCCGGTCGTTCGGACGGTATACCTCGCCTTCCCCCACCTCTATTTCCCTGATTTGTTTGCGTGATGGTGCTTGCACTGTGCTTAGGGTTCGATGTGATTTTGCTAGGTCTGTGGTATTTTGCACCTGATCTACATATTTCGACATGAGATCTGCGAGTTTGTATGCGATGATGATGAATATGTCGATGCTTTTGCTGAGCTCAGTGCCTAGGTCGATGATTATATCGTTTTTGGATGAATAGGTGCTGGAGGAGCACCTTTTGGTGTGGCAGCCGCGCCTAATGTTGCTTGTTTTCACTGATTATTTGTTGGTTCACTTCACAAGTGCTTCACATAATGTTTCTAATTTGTCAATGCATCCCGTTTGTTGGTAGATATGGATTTTGCAGCTAGGAGGCGTGCTGCTGCTGCTATGGTAGTAGCTGTGGCGGCTTGGTTTTTCATGTGGTTTAGAAGGGTTGCTGATGCTAGGTCTGTCACCTACGAGCCCATGGCAGAGAGAGATCAGCAGAGGATAAACAATCTTAGGTACATCTATGAGTCTGGTGATGTGAACTGTGTGAACTTGCTTAGGATGAGGAGGACACCTTTTTTCAGCTGTGTGATCTTTTTCGCACAAGAGAGCTGGTTACAGATAGCATCCATGCATCTGTTGAGGAGCAAGTTGCTATATTCTTGCATGTGGTTGGCCACAATCAGAGGTTTAGAGTTGTAGACCTCACATTTAGGAGGTCTATTGAAACAATCAGCAGATTTTTTCAGAGGGTTTTGTATGCAGTAGGTGAATTGAGGAATGAAATGATTGTTCCTCCTAGCACAAATGTCCATCCTAAGGTTCATGGCAGCAGAAGGTGGTACCCCTATTTTAAGGTTGGATCCTCCTTGTCCTGCACAAGTTCATCATTAGGTAGCACATCTGAAATTGTTGAACTTGACAACCATCTTCTTTTCTGTTTTTTAGGACTGCATAGGTGCAATTGATGGAACTCATGTGTTAGCTAGGGTGCCAAGGAAAATGCAAACTGCCTTTAGAGGCAGGAAGCATACAATCACACAGAATGTTATGGCTGCAGTGGATTTTGATTTGAGATTCACTTATGTTCTTGCTGGTTGGGAGGGTTCTGCACATGAAGCCCTCATTTTGTCTGATGCACTTGAGAGAACTGATGGACTTAGGGTCCCACCAGGTATAATACAAACTACATGCTAGGTATTTCAGTACTATTACATAATTTAGGTTCTAAAACATGTCTACATCTTCACATTTCTAGAAAAATTCTATCTTATTGATGCTGGCTATGCAGTGAGAGCTGGTTTCTTACCACCATTTCGTGGTACAAGGTACCATCTCAGAGAGTATGGGACCAACAGACCTCAAAATGCAAGAGAACTCTTCAATCTAAGGCACTCCTCCCTTAGAGTAACAGTAGAGAGGGCCTTTGGTGCTTTGAAGAATAGATTCAGGATTTTGGATAACAAACATTTGCACCCATACAAAACACAAGTTAAGATTGTGCTAGCCTGTTGTATCCTTCACAATTGGATACTGAGGCATGGCCAAGATGAACATGTTCCTGATGAGGCCACCTGGGTTCCTAACATCAGAGACAATGATGATCAAGACCATGTGCCAGACAATTCCACTTGGGTAGCTAAGAGGGAAGCATGGGCTGCTCAAATGTGGCAGCACAGGGGTTCTTCTAGAGCTTAGGATCCATTCTGTTGAAGCACTTGTGATTTGTGTTCTAATGAGTACTTGTGATGTGAACTTTATTTGTTTATGAGACCTAAGGCACTGAGCAATGATGTGTACACTTAATCATTTCTCACTATTTGTTTTACATTGTTTTTCCTTTGTTCATTTGTTGCTATAATGCTTGTGGATAGGGTATGGCAGGGGTGGGTGAGCAAATTAACCTAATTGATGAGGGTGAGATGCTTGCTGGTGCAAACCAGGAACCTGTAGTTGCTGTTGATGATGATGGTGTTGCACCTGCCCAACCCAATGGACCCATGCACTGGACTCCTGTTCTGTCTGCATTCATGCTAAGGAGGTTCCATGAGTTAGTTGGGCAGGGTGTGAAAACTGACAAGGGGTTCAAAGAGGTACATGTTAGGCAGGTTGCAAGCATGCTGTCTGACTTTGCTCAGGTGAATGTGTCCACCCAACAGATCTACAATCACCTGAGGAAGTGGTGACAGAGGTGGGTAAAAATTGAGAGACTCAAGGATTTGAGTGGTGCATTGTGGAGTGAGGAGCACCACATGATAGTCCTAGATGATGAGCACCTCCAAGGCCACACTAAGGTTAGAAAACCATTAGTTGCTACCATGCTGCCTTCATGATCATTTCCCTATACAATTGCTAATACTTAAATGTGTTTGCCTACCTAGGATCACCCAACTGATGCTAAGTTCCTGAACACACCTCTTGAGAACTATGTTCAGATGGAGGCAATCTTTGGTGGCAGCCTGGCAACTGGCAAATATGCCATGGGTTCAAATGAACCTTTAGGTACTGACATGGGTCCAGTGGATGCTATAGCCGTTGAAGACAAAAGTGACTTGGCATCCCCTGAAGTGCACTCTGGGAAGGGAAAGGAGTCACTTGGGGAAAGCTCTAAGGGATCTGATGAGAAGGAGAGGGCTAGGAAGAAAAGAAAGTTAGGAACTGATGAAGTAGACATGATGACTGGCATGATTAAAGCTATGGAGTCTGTTGGGGTTGCTTTGAGGACTCCACAGCACAATGAGGTGCATGCTGACCTCTATGGATGTGTCATGTCTTGCCCTGGGTACACCCAGGAGGCCCTAATGTATGCTCTTGTGTACCTGCTTAAGAACAAGGCTGAGGGTCTTTGCTTTGTTCAGATGAGTGAGGAACATAGGATCTTGTAGCTCAAGACCTACCTAAGCACAACCTACTTTGCTTAGGAGCACAACACATAGAGCCTCTCCACTTTTGCTTGTAGCCATCCTAACTGCCTAGTGTTGTAGGTTGTATTTTGATGTGTAGCACTGACCCACATGATAGTGCTAGATGGAACCATTGCTGCCGGAACAAGGTTGCTCTTATTTTTGTATAGCATAGGGCCATGGTGATGGATGTGAGGCTGAGATTGGTTGATGAACTTGTCTGAAACATTGGAAGCTTGGTTGTACTTGTTGGTTGATGAACTTAATTCTGGCCGGTCTTATTTCTGTTGCTGCTTGCTACATCTTTTCATGTGTGATGATGCAATGTTTATTCATATTACTTGATGATGTAATGTTTATTCATATTACTTGGTTTATTCATGAACTTATATGTGTGATGTCTTATTTCTGTTGGTGCTTGCTATATCTTTTGCCTATGATGATGCAATGTTTATTCATATTACTTGATGGACTTCAACTTGTGAGGGACTGGTGTTGTTTTCTTTCTGGCCTATGATGACAAACACAATTGCTAAGGAGGTAAGTTGCTAAGAATTGAAGAACTTCAACTTGTGAGGGACTGGAGCTTATATTTCTCATGTTTGTCATCAAACCGTGGGATACGTCCATTCCCAGACTGTGTCATGTCAAGGCTGGGATGGACGTGTCTCACGCTTCCATGACTGCCATGATCTTCTTTTTCATACACATAACACCTTATGCTCCAAGTTGAATGTTCAAATGATATTGCAAACTAGTCTGAGGCCAATTTTTTCTGATCTTGCTTTGCTGCTGTCTAGCCTATGATGAACCTGATCTAGAACTTGTATGCCTGTCATGCCACCCATTAAAACATGGGAGACATCCATGCCCATGTTTTTCCAACATTGGGCTGGATGTGTCCCATGTTTCCATGGTTGGCATGAACCATTTGCTACTGCTATTTACAAACCTGAGGCTGACAGCTTATATGTTTTTGTAAATGCTCGAGTTCACTTCAACTTTTGGCCTATGATGATTTACTGTTGTTTATTTCTCATGTTTGGCATCAAACCATGTGAGACATCTATTCCCAGGACATTGGTTCCATGCCTACCATGATCTCCATTTTACTAATCAGAGGCCACATCCTTTGATGTTTCTGTCTCTTCATGTTCTTGCCTATGATGATATGATTTATGAGTATTGCTTCTCATGTGTTCCATCAAAATCTCAAATTCATCTATGGTCCAAGTTTTGAACTATGAACCTGGTGAGTTTGATGTTTCCATGGTTCCCATGTAGCTATTCTAATGCAAAATCCGAGGCAAACCTTTTCTCTCCTCCCTTATGTAACTAAAGTGTGACTTTCTTAATTTGATATGAAGGTGCAATGACTTGGTATGTGGTCTACCGAGGAAGGAAAACGGGAGTGTATGCAAACTGGGTTAGCTGTCATGAGCAGGTCACTAGTTTTCCAAACTGCTGCTACAAAAGTTTCTCTTCCAAAGAAGAGGTTATTGCATCTTTCATGGAATTTTCTGGTGATGCTGATGGCGAACCTGATCAAATGCATGTGCAATTGCAGCCGCGCACAAGACAGTGGAGCCATATCGTCATCGCCTTCCTTCTGTTTCTTAATTTAGGATTGCTAGCAATCGTTATTTACCTTTGCAAGTGATTCATGTAACATGTTTGTAACTCAAACATCTAGAAAATAACTTTGATATGATGTTTCTGCTATTGATGTGGGTGGTAACCTCACCTAAATGGTGCAGGGGTGTTGCCACCAAGTTGCATGCACCACACCAAACACAAGCACATGCACGACATCATACATCCTCCTATTCCATCCGCGGCAACCAATCACCGGACCGAATCAGCCTGCATGGTGGCAAAACGTAACCAAACACGAACACTTATCATCTCCTCCCGCCTCCCTTCCATCCGGGATGGACTGGTTCAGGACAACCAATCACGCCCGTAGCGAGCGACGGCACGCCCGGCCCGGCCCGGTGGCCGGTGGGGGCGTTTCCGTTGGGAGCATGTTTCGGCTGCTTCCGGCTGGCAGCTGGGCGTTGTTCCTGTGCTCTTACAGGCTTGGGCGATGACGATTTTGGCAGGGACGCCGAAGGCGACACGCGCAGCCGTTTGTCTCCTTGCACTGAGCTTTGCCACCATGGCACTGTGGCGCGGGGCCGTGGTCCTGCTGTTGCGCTGAGCTTTCGTTTGTCACGGGACCGGGATTGAATTCACACGGGGATCAAATCACCGGACATACCGGAATTCAGACTTCTCAGTTCTCACCAACAAGAGTCTCAGAACACCTGAATTGCGGTCAGAATACTCCACTTGTAGAGATGGAAGTACAAGAAACCGCAGTTCCGTGTGCATTGCAGGTGCACAACCATAAGTCCACAACCAGTAAACCAGCCTCTTCTACTCTTTATAATTACTCGTTTCAAATTACTCGTCGTTTTGAATTTTATACATACATTCCGTTTGTTATTTATCTAGACATAAATATATATCTAGGTGTACTAAAATAAATGTAAATGTATCTAGAAAACCAAAGTAACAAGCAATTTGAAACGAAGGGAGTAGTAACTAAATATTTGGATGTGATCAGATTAGACAGGGAGGCATGACAGCCCCGAGCCCCTGACCGGATCGATACAGATGGTGTCCTGGGCAGCTGGGCTCCTGGCCTCCTGCCCCCCAAGGTTCTTGTACGAGGAGTAGAACCAAACAACAGCACTAGCCACTAGCACGTGACTTGTACAAGTGTGCTACAATCTACCAAGCGTACAATCCAACGCCTCCATAGTCCGCGGTATGATATTTTGAGACTGAAACGCAACTGAAGCCATTGACCCGGTGGATTCAGAAACTAAGATATTTTCCCGCAAATAAAGCCGCCTCCGTTCCCATCGCACACCTACACCCTCCCTAATTTTAGTAATCTCCCCACTAGTTCTTCATACAGCAGCGCATTCTGTTCGTAGTCATAGATCCCCAATGGCGCACAACCGACAGGCAAATCCAATCACAAGCACATCCTAGTTACCATTACCATTGCAGTAAGTAACATAGCTAATCCATCCATACCTAGGAAAGCTAATTCACCACAATCACAAAGCAGTAAATAAAAACGAAGAAATCTCACGGAGGAACCATTTCACACTGGCGGCAGCTTGGTCGCGCCGCGAAACTCGCCTGGTCAGAGCGTGCAGCCGCAGCAGAGGAAGAAGCAGCACATCATGGAGACGAGCGCGACGGACTCGATGGCCGTGACGACGCCCCAGAGCGCGGCGTCCACCACGAGCGGCACGTCCCGCACCAGCTCGGGCCACCGCCGCGCCGCCGCCGCGCCGAGCTGCTCGGGGCTCGGCCACTGCACCTGCCACCACTCCTGGACCCGGAGCCGGAGGTCCGCGGGCGGCGAGGGGAGTAGCGCGGCCAGGCTGGGCAGGCCCAGGTCCGGCGGCCACCGGAGCATGGACACCAGGCTTCCCCCCATGGGGGCGGGGCCGAGGCCGGCCGCGCGCGCCCGCTGGCTTGGGTAGTTCCCCTCCCTCGCCTGTCGGTCTGGGTCCCGGGCGCGGTGCGTCGGCGTCGCGTCGGCCGTCGGCCGGTCGCTGTGGCAGAGCGGGTGTTTTGTTGAGTGGCTCGAGGCGTGTTCGTGTTGTGTTGTCTGGTTGGTTTGGTTTGACAGTTTGTTTGGTCTTGACTCTTGATGAGGCCGGCCGGTGTGATGGGCTGATGGCGGTGTAACGTGTCGCCCGGCCCGGTCACACATGGCGGTGTGTGCGAGCGGCAATCGCGCGGGGAGGAGGAGGAAGGCTTTCTTCTTCTGCCGGGTCACACACAATGGGGGCCTGCTGTGCCCGTAATTGGCTCGGTCCACGGCCCAATGCCGCGTGAAAATGGAAGAAGTGCTTAAAAAATTGTTTTCTCAAAGAATCAGCAAAAAAGTTACATGTTTTTTTATTATTTTATATAAGATAACTTGCAAATTTTAACGGAATAAACTCCTACTCCCTCTGTCCGCTAGAAGCGACCCTTTAGTTTTGTCCTAAATCAAATCATTTTATATTTGACTAAATTTAGATAAAAAAAATATCAATACTTTTGATGTCTAACAAATTTCATTAGATTGGTGATTTGCTCGTTGTGGAAAGAGAGGAACTGTCGTGTTCGTGGCAGGTGGCACTTCAGCCGGTGGTGCTCGCACCACGAATCCTCAAAGAGGCGCGGCGATGGGGACGTGCTGGGTTCGTCGGGCTCCGCTCCGTGGGTCGTCCAGATTGTAGTCTTCTTGTTTCTTGATTTTTGATCCTTTTGTGTTCCAACTTTGTTTTGTTGTTGTTCTGTTAAGACTTTGTAGCCAAAAAAAACCTCTTCTTAATAAAAATAAAAACGTGTACGTCTTAAAAAATCACAATGAAATATTTTTTCTAAGCATACCTATTTGATGTTATAATATTAATACTTTTCATTATAAATTTGATCAAACTTCCAATACAACCCGTTTAGTTGGGGAAAAATTGGGGAGAAAATTTTAAACTCCCTTTCATATTAAGAGGATTAAACATAGACTAATTATGAAACTAAATACACAAAATCTCGTGACAAATTCATTAAGCCTAATTAATTTATCATTAAGATTGTTTACTGTAGCACGGTGTTGTTTAATCATGGCATAATTATGTTTGTTAGATTCATTCGCGAATTGAGGGGTTATGAAATGGATTTTATCATTAATTCATGTTTAGTACTCCTAAATACTGGCTGAAGATTGATGTGATGGGTGGTTGAAACACTCTTTGCGGAGGGAATACATGCTTAAACAAAGCACCAAGCAACATATCACTGTCGGGGTTCTCTACCGCCGGCAGTGAATTTGTAACGGATCGTGTGTCGGACCCAGATGGTTGGCACAAGAGACACAAGGGTTTTATACTGGTTCGGGCCTCCAGAGAGTAATACCCTACGTCCAGTTCCGAGTACTCGTGTTCCTATGCCAGGGATGTCTGTAGTAGGGGTTACAAACTTGGTGATCGGTCAGCCGTCGTCATCGTCGTCCCTCGCACAGTTGCACTCCTCCCCCTTTTATAGACGTAAGGGTGAGGGGCAAAGAGGGAACACAAAAATATGCTACAGTGCTACGGTATTGGGAAGTCTTTTCCGTCATCGATGTCCGTCAGGAGGCATTGAAGGGCGCTGAGCTGTAGTGGCGTTGGAGACTGCTGCGTGTGCGAGTGGTACTGTACATTCCGGGTACTTGGCGCCTCCTCCGAGTAGTTTTCTTGATGACTCAGCCCTCTTGAGTGTTGTTTAGGCCCGCCACGTTATGGCCTAAGTGTAGGTAGGCGCCGCCCGTAGACGGTAATTGAGTGCCTGTTCTGACGGGGTGGTGTGCTGCAGGGGTTGGACGGGACGGCTTGTTGGAGGCCGCGCGGGCGTACAGTGTGTCATTACGGTCTCTGTCAGAACGAGTCGCCCTTGCGTTCCGCCAGCTGGGGTGTTTGCATGGTGTGGAGAACTGGAGCCTTGCGTGTCATTACAGGGGAGTTCGAGCGTCGGGGCAGCGCCACATTCGTGTAGGACCCCTGATCCCGTGCTCCGACCTCTGCGTGTGGGCCCTGTCCTAGTCGGAGACGGAGACTACTCGTGCGACACGAGTAGTCGGAGGCGAAGCGGAGAGTACTCAGGCGAGGCGGAGGGTACTCGGAGAGGAGGAAATCTTGTCAGTCAGGGTCTTGACGAAGATCTGCATGCCTCCCTGTCCTGGATCTTAGCCTTGACTTTGTCAATGGTGTCAGAAGACTCCATCTCAAAGGTGATTATCTTGTCGCTTAGGGGGCCCTAATCCAGGCCCTCGTCAGTAGCCCCGAGCCTGGGGTGGGAGTCAGGGACTCGCTTGCAGGCTCAGAGACGAAGGAATGTCACGGTATTTCTTGCTTCTTGATTTGCTTGGTGGGTGCGCGCGAGCGCATCAGCCGGATGTAGCCCCCGAGCCCACTAGGGAGTTGTAGACTCGCTTGTGGGGTTTTAATCTTGAAATGTTGTTGTTGTCGTTTCGAAATCACTGGTCAAGGCGGTCATGGCCGCATCGGTGGTTGCGTCCGCCATGATGGTCGTGGCTGACGTGGCGGACATGACGGTTGGAGGGGACGGCGCACAGTCGGTTCAGATTCGCGGGCCCCTCTGGCATCGAACCGTCGCGCGGGCGCGCGCCTGTCGCCTCAGGGGACGCGCCTTCTGAGCGGGCGGTTTTACGGCGTGGTGGGGCCAGCGTTTAAGGCCGGTGTCCACGTCTGCCCCTTATAAATCGTGCACCAGGATAGTTTGAACTCATTTTCTCCCCCAATCTCCGCCATAGCCAGCGCCGCTTGCCCTTCTTCTCTTTGCATCCGCTGTGCCGCCGCCGCTTCTTCCAGCCGCACCGCGCCCCGAAACTAGACGGCGCCATGTCGAACTGGACACGCTCCAACGTCACCCGCGCGACCCTCCAGCGTCTTGTCGCCGTCGGTCAGCTGCCAGAGCCCACCGCCGCCGAGGAATGGAAGGTGCCGGGTAGTGAGTCCATCCCGCATACACCACCGGGCTACGTCATCTCGTTCGTGGTGTTCCACGAGCGAGGCTTCTCCGTCCCTGCCGGGCGATTCATCCGCGCGGTTCTCTCGGAGTACCGGCTGCAGCTCCAGCACCTCAACCCGAACAGCATTCAGCACATGGCGGGATTCGAGGCGCTGTGCGAGGGATACCTGGGAGTGGGCGCCCACTGGCACCTCTTCCGGTATTTCTTCAAGTTCGTCTGCTTGAAGGACAAGATGCTACCAGCGACGATCGGGTGCGCCAACCTCCGGATGAAGCAGGGCAGGGGGGAGGAGTACATCCCCTTCACATTGACAAGCTCCAATAGCGGCTGGCACAAAGGTTGGTTCTATCTCAAGAACGACCTCGAGCATCCGCTGCCGGAGTATACCGGTGCCTCAATCGCCGAGGCACTGTCGAACTGGACCTATAGGCCCCCAGAGGCGGAGTAGGAGAGGCTGCTCAAAGATTGCTGGGTGGTGTTGTCCCGGCTGCGTGACGCCGGGATCGACTTGGCGGCCGTCATCGGCCAGTACCATGCGCTGGGGATCATCCCGCTCCGGCGGCGGCGCCTGCGCATCTGCCAGATGACGCCCGACAGGGCTCCCTTCGAAGGGACCGTGACGGCGCCCGAGCTCCCCTCGTTGGATGAGATCCAGCGACGCGTGGGGCTGGCCATCGGGAGGGCGTCATACTCGTGGCCTCCAGCGCGGCTTCTGCCCATGCTCCCCCAAGAGAGGACCAGGAAATACGTAAGTTCTTCTCCTTTCCGACTAGCCTTCCGACTAGTTTTGGAGTTTTGGTCGTCAGCATCTTCTCAGAGATTTTGTCCTTCGTACTGATTTCTTTCCTTTTCCTTGCTCTTAGTTGAGACCCGTGGAACCTACCCCCGTGAAGCCTCCTCTCCCCGAGGACGCGATACGGAACCACTCAAAGGCCGCCGCGGAGAAGAGGAGGGCTGGCCGTAAGGCCGAGCACAAGAAGAAGGATATTGCAAAGCGCGAGCGGAACGATCAGCGCTCCAAGCGCAGGAAGCTGGATGAGATTGCCGTCTCCTCGGACGAGGATCCGTCGTCATCGCCACCATGGTCCGGCGACGATGGGAGTGCTAGTGTCGACTGGAGCGCCTTGTCGACACCGTCTTGGTCACCCCTGCTCAGCAGCAGGCCGCGGAGGCCAGCTCGAGGCGGCGGCCAGAGCCGACCGTCCGTGAGCAAGGGACAAGCTCCAGCTCGCGTCCGTCTCCATGCCCCGTCCAAGAAGACCAGCGGGTGACCCGCTCTCGGGCGAGCTCCGTCAGCCAGCAGCCTCCGAGGGAGAGGAGGAGCTCTCCGCGGCGGGACGACTCGTCCAGGTAGCCAGCGGACCGCGACTCATCCTCCCGCCGCTCCTCTAGCGACACAACGCGACGGGAGCCGCACTCTCCGAGGAGGTGGTCTCCATCCGAGGCGGGATCAACACTGTCGGTGCCTTCTTCGAGTGCGTCGCAGGGGGAGAACACGAACGTTCCTCCACGGCGCCTTCAGTCCCTGGTCATCCAGGGCGGCGGAGCCCCGCCCGTGCAGGTCCCCCTTGCCCCAGGTGGAGGTCGAAGCCCGCCCACCGACGCAGCGACGGGCAAGAGACCAGCCCCCGAGTCGTCGGGTGTGGCTCCCAGGCCCATCAAGCAGGCCCGCGTCATCTCCTCCACGTAAGTGCTGCTTCGGGACATCTCGTTGTTTCATTCTTGATTTTTGTTCGTCTTTTGATTTGCTTTTTCGTGCCAGGCGCTCCGATACCGGCGCGTTGAGCCTTGCGCCGCAGAAGCGTGCGGTCTTGAGTGCACGCAATCCTCTATCCGTCCTCCGCCCGGTGACGCCCCCGCCCGTGCCGGTAGCGGCACAAGTCGAGAGCAGGACCACCGAGGTGGAGGTCCACGAGGCGGTGATAGCCCCCGAGGAGATCGAGCCCCCGGCGCCCACCAACGATCGCGACGCCGGCGCGTCAGTGGCTCCTGAAGCAGGTGCGCATCCGGCACCGAATGTGAGCAGAAGCGGGGTCGAGGTGATGGCGGCCCCCGAGTCGTCCGCCCAACTCCAGGAGGCCGTCAACCTCGAGGAGGCCAACCTCTTTGGCGGCGACACAGTCGCCTTCGCAGCCGAGCTGGAGCGGTGCCTGTTGACGAGGGAGGAGCCGGCGGTCGAGGCGCCCGTGCCGCCTACCTCCGGAGCTGCGGCCGCGGTCGAGGTGGCCGGGGCCAACCCCGAGGTGTCCATGTCCGTGGCAGCGGAGGCGGAGCCAGACCCCCTTGAGCCCCCGTCGTCTTCCGTGAGCGCGGCGGCACCCCCAACGAGCGTGGTGGTGCCGGTCGTGAGTTCAATTGTGAAGCTGCCGCTCCAGCCCGCCGTTTCCGTCGTGAAGGTGGTGGTGATCGCGGACTCGCCCTGCTAGGATGCGCAGGCGCCCGCCGTTGCCGGGGATATGGAGAAGACAGCCTCCCCGGATATAGTCCAAGAAGTTGGGGAGAGCTCGGGAGCTTGCCCCTTCCCGGCCGTGGAGAGTGGGGAGCACGGCCTCGGACTTGGGTGCTCCTCATGGACCAGGCCCCATGAGGCGGAGCCGTGTGACGATGAAGACGAGGAGGCCACGGCTTGTCACCGCTTCGAATGGGGCCTAAGGTGGGCTGAGCAGGCGGTCAACGAGCTCGTCCTACCGCCTCGATGGTGAGTTCGCCGAGCCCGATTTTGATTTTGTCTCTCTATTTTTGTTAACATCGCTGTAGATGACCTTCTACTCGGAACAGGTGCTCACGAGCTACAGCGCCAAGAAGGCGCGCACCATCGAGGAGCTCCGGGTCGAGAAGGCCCAGCTGGAGATGCAGCTGGTGGCCGCTCGACTGGAGGCTGTTGGGGCGACGACGAGCGAGGCGTCGAGGAGGACCGCGCTCGAAGCCGCGGCAATGGCCGCAGAGGACCGTGTAGTGGCTGCGCAGTCCGCCGCTGATGCTGCCGCGTCGGAGAAGTCAGCCCTCGAGGCAAAGCTTGCCCAGGCGGAAGCCACAGCTGCGGAGCTACGTACCGCCGCCGCAACTGCCGCTGAGGCCACTCAGACTACTGCCGCTACCGCCACCGCCGCTGAAGCCGCCTCCCAGGCTGCCGCCCAGGAGAAAGCGGCACTCGAGAAGAAGGTGGCGGAGTTGCAGCAAGACTTGGTCGACGCCGGTGCAGACCTCAGGACAGCCAACAAGCAGGTGGGCGACCTCACCACCAAGCTGCAGGAAGCCACTGACGAGGGGACCCGGCTCCGCGACGGCAATGCCAAGCTGGTGTAAGATCTTGACGGTGAGCAGCGTAGCACTTTCAGCTTCTGTGATGCTTTCTTCTTCGTGTTACTCGTTGTGGATGTTGACTTGTCTTCTGATTTTGACAGGGCTTCGCTTGGCTCGTGCCTCATTGGCCAAGAGGCTCATGGAAGAGGCGGAGAAGGTCACCACAGCGGAGCTCAAGATCCACGAGATGACCGGGATGGCCAAGAATTTGTCGAACCAGCTTTCGAGTATGGTCTTTTTACCTTGTCCCCTCCCTTCTCTTGCTTACGCTTCTTACACTCTGTTCGCCTAAACGGCCGTTTAGTCCGTTTAAACACCGTTTAAACAGTAAACAGAGGTCGACTGTGTTGTTTAGGCCCTAAACGGTGAATTAAATAGTTGAACTGTTTAAACACGTTTAAACCGTTCAAAACCGTTTAAACCGTCTAAACAAAATCAAGTTAATCATGATTACATGTACTAAATAACCATTTAATTCATAATTTCTTCAATAGGAGGATTACAACTACTGCAATCAACATCAAAGTAATTAACACCATAAGTATAAGAAGTGTTGTAGAATATAGATTTCTTTCAAAAAAATATTTGGCAGAATATTTGCTTTTTACATGTGCAAATATATAGTCCACCTAACATATTTGACTTTTATGTACATAAATATGCATATTTTATTGTTATTATGCAAAACCGTTTAGACCGTTTAACTCCGTCTAAACACGATTTAAACGGTCTAAACGCTAAACAAAGGGTGACCGACTGTTTACCGTTTAGCGTTTAGGATAACAGAACCAAAAACTTCGGCTTACTTTCACTCTTCAGAGGTTAAGACCGAGCTCGAAGATTCCAGGAAGGTCCAGCGCGAGGTGGAGGCGGCACGCAAAAAGGACATCATAGACCGCACCAGATTCGGTCGGTTCATCGAATGGATCTTGTCAGAACTTGACGTCCCACCTGTCCAGATGCCTCCCCAGACACCTGGCGATCGAGTTGCACTTCTCCCGGGCATAGCCAAGGAGCGAGAGCTGTCGACGTCCCGGAAGGTGGTGCATCGGGTCCTCGCCATGTTTAACTCGCACTACCAGGGGCTGGATTACAAGGCACTGAGTGGCGGTTGGGCCCCCGGCTACTCGGACGAGGAGTACAACAAGATCGAAGAGGACTGCGCTGACTTCGCCCGTGCCATGGCCGATGCTGTGATGAAGGACCTAGAGATGATTCCAAAAGATACACCAGAAGTCGAAGGCAGCTCCGGTCCTTCTAGTTAGATGTATCAGTTTGTATGATAGTTGAACAAAACTTGTATGCGTACTGCTTCGAACAGTTTTTGTTTTGTCAAACTTTTGTCATATCTGACGCATTCCCCGAGTACTTGGGGACGACTGCGGAACGAAGTAGTTGCTCTTAGCAACTTAGGCCGACCGAACTTTACTCTGGAGCCGCAGGGGCGTAAGAGTCTGAGAGCCCGACCAACCTAAATCGCAAAGTAATGCTACGTGTTCGTAGCCCCCGAGTACTTAGGGACGTTCAAAAGTGACATGCGCATTTTTTGTTGAAATCGTTTTGAGCCGGAGCTCGAGCGGTTACCCAAGAACTTTTTGAAAGTAGTCGGACGTCAACCTGCGGGTCTGGGCTGTGCTCGCAAGTCTTTGCACCGTAGCCGCAGGGGCGTGGGTGCTAGGAGCTTTGAACGAACGACAACACCAAGACGCGCACAGATCGACATCTTATTCTTTCGCAAGATAGGGAAATCCGCCAAAAAACCGTTCGCGCGTGCGATTGGTTACGACAAACTTGTCGGAGATTTTTGTTTTGAAAACGGGAAAACGAAAGGAGGGCATCATGCCCTGGGTAGCCCCCGAGTGGTGAGCATTTCTGCATGGGTGCAGGGACGCTTACCGCTCAGCCTTAGACAACGTTGAAACATGGAGAGAAGATGTCAACGCGAAAGATTGCGAACTTATGAGATGAGAACAAAGGCACATGTCATTATTCATTGATCAAAAGGTAAAAACGGGGAACATTACTCAAGGGTAAAAACGATGTAGGTGTTCTATGTTCCATGCGTTGGAGACGATCATACCGTCCTCGTGTCGAAGCTTGAATGTCCTTGGTCGGAGCACTTGATCAACGATGTACGGCCCCTCCCATGGGGGCGCAAGCTTATGTCGATCCATGTTGCTCATAACTCAACGGAGTACTAGGTCTCCGACCTGGAACTGGCGGTCGCGTACATTACGCTCGTGATAGCGCCGCAGAGCCTGCTGATATCGGGCTGAGTGTAGGAGGGCCACGTCGCGTGCTACATCAAGCTGGTCGATTGCATCTTCGAGTGCGACCTGGTTCCCCTCCTCAGTGTATGCTCGAACTCTTGGGCTGCCGTAGTCGATATCCGTCGGGAGGACAGGTTCCGACCCGTGCACCATGAAGAACGGCGTAGAGCCGGTGGCTCGACTTGGTGTGGTGCGCAGGCTCCAAAGAACGGATGGCAACTCAGCAACCCATCTTGCCCGAAACTTCTCGGCTCGTTTGAAGATTCGGGGCTTCAATCCTTGCAGGATCATGCCATTGGCCCTCTCGGCCTGCCCGTTGGTCCTCGGGTGCGCAACAGCGGCCCAGTCCACGCGGATGTTGTTATCATCGCAGAACCTGAGGAACTTCTTTCTCGTGAACTGTGTGCCATTGTCGGTGATGATTGAGTTTGGGATCCCAAAGCGATAAATGAAGTTGTTGAAGAACGCCACGACTTCCTCAGAGCGAACCTTGACTGCGGGTCGGGCTTTGATCCACTTTGAAAACTTGTCGACAGCCACAAGCAGGTGCGTGAAGCCCCCGGGTGCTGTCCTGAACGGCCCGACTATGTCTAGCCCCCACACAGCGAACGGCCAAGTGATGGGGATGTTCTGAAGCGCTTGCGCAGGGAGGTGAGTTTGCCGAGCGTAGAACTGACAACCTTCGCAGCATCGCACGATGTCCTTGGCGTCGGCCAGTGCAGTGGGCCAGTAGAAACCTTGTCGGAATGCTTTTCCAACAAGAGTCCTTGGGGCGACATGGTGTCCACATGTGTCGGCATGGATTTCTTGGAGCAACTCTCTGCCTTGGTCCCTCAGAATGCAGTGCATGAGTATGTCTGCCGCACCTCGCTTGTGGAGCTCGCCGTCGATGAGGACCAACGCCTTGGCTCGTCGTGAGATGCGGCACGCCTCCGTCTGGTCGGAAGGCAGCTTGCCTTCGACTAGCCACTCGAGGATCGGGAACCGCCAGTCTGGATCTTCCAAGTTTGGCTCTTGTGGTTGATCGATCTCCATGACTTCTGGCGCCTCAGGCTCTGGCGGTTGCTCTTCATCAATACAGACAGACGGTGCGTGCTGGTTGCTAGCAAACACACCGTGTGGTACAGGCTTGCGGCTCGACGCTGCCTTGGCCAGGATATCAGTAGCTCTATTGTAGTCACGCAACACGTGATGGAGCTCGAGGTCGTGGAATTTGTCTTCCAGCTGACGCACGGTTCGATAATAGGCCGCCATCTTCAGATCGACGCAATTCTTCTCTTTCATGACCTGATCTACGACAAGCTCGGAGTCTCCACAGATCTCGAGACGGCAGATTCCGAGCTCGATCGCGATTTGAAGGCCGTTGACGAGCGCTTCGTACTCGGCGACATTGTTGGATGCAGGGAAGTGCAGTCGAACCATGTACTCCATACACACGCCAAGAGGAGAGATGAAGACAAGGCCTGCCCCCGCTCATTCCTTCATGACGGAGCCGTCAAAGTACATTGTCCATGTCTCGTGCTCGATCGGCACCGGCGGAGTTTGAATTTCTGTCCACTCAACGACAAAATCCGTCAACACTTGTGATTTGATGGCACTGTGCGGTGCATATGACACGTTTTGCCCCATCAACTCGAGAGCCCACTTGGCTATCCTTCCTTCAACCTCGGGATTCTAGATCACTTCTCCAAGCGGGTACTTGGACACCACCATGATGGGATGCGTGTCGAAGTAGTGTCGAAGCTTGCGTTTGGTGATCAAAACAGCATACACGAGTTTCTGAATTTGCGAGTAGCGGGTTTTTGAGTCGGAGAGTACCTCACTCACGAAATAGACCGGTCGCTGCACCTTGAGTGACTTTCCAGGCTCTTCTCGTTCGATCACCAGTGCGGCACTCACCACTTGGGTCGTTGCAGCCACGTATAAGAGCATCGGTTCTTCCGGCATCGGTGCTGTGAGTACTGGAGGACTCTTCAGGAGGTTCTTGAGTGAGTCGAGCGCTTCCTGAGCCTCGGGCGTCCATGCGAAGTGGTCAGACTTCTTCATCAGTCGGTACAACGGCAAGCTGCGCTCTCCGAGTCGGGCGATGAATCGGCTGAGAGCTGCAAGGCAGCCGGTGAGGAGTTGTACGCCCTTCAGATTCTGGATCGGCCCCATGTTAGTGATGGCCGAGATCTTCTCGGGATTAGCTTCAATGCCGCGTTCAGATACGACAAAGCCGAGGAGCATGCCCCTCGGAACCCCAAAAACGCATTTCTCGGGGTTAAGTTTCACCCTGTGTTCTCTCAGCTTCGCAAACACTTCCGTGAGGTCGGGGATCAGATCGCCCGTTTTCTTCGACTTGATGACGATGTCGTCGACGTACACCTCGATTATCCGCCCTATAAGATCGCCAAAGACGCGTCGCATGCATCTTTGGAATGTGGCGCCCGCGTTCTTGAGCTTGAACGGCATCAAGTTGTAACAATAAGCCTCAAACAGAGTAATGAAGGACGTTGCGAGTTGGTCCGCTATGCACATCGCAATCTGGTGGTACCCGGAGTGCGCATCGAGAAAACAGAGGGTTTCGCACCCTGTCGTTGAATCAACTACCTGATCAATGTGAGGCAAAGGAAACGGGTCCTTGGGACATGCCTTGTTAAGGCTCGTGTAGTCAACACACATCCTCCATTTCTTATTCTTCTTCTTTACAAGTACAGGGTTAGCAAGCCACTCGGGGTGGAATACTTCCTGAATGAACCCTGCACTAAGGAGCTTCTTGATCTCCTCGCTGATGGCCTTGCACTTGTCGTCGTTGAAGCGGCGCAGGTGCTGCTTGACCAGTTTCGATCCCGACTTGATGTTCAGTTTGTGCTCGACAACTTCTCTCGGGATCCCCTTCATATCAGAGGGTTTCCACGTGAACACGTCGAGGTTCGCTTTGAGGAAGCGACGAGCGCGCTTTCCTATTTAGGATCGACCGCCATCCCGATACGGAGCGTGCGGCCATCATCGTAGACAGCCACATCCTTGACGTCCTTGGTGGGCTCGAAAGAGCAAGCCGCTCGCTTGGACGACTCAGGGATATCTTGGTCCTCGGAGGGAGGCTCGGCGTGGAGCTTCTCGGACCGGATGAGCGTCTCAGCGAACTGAAAGCATTGTGTCGCACTCGTATGCGTACTGGAACGTAGTCCCCTCTGTGATGACCCCCTTCAGACCAGGGATCTTCACCTTGAGATACGTATAATTGGGCACAGCCATAAACTTCGCGCAGGCCGACCTCCCGAGGATGGCGTGGTACGTCCCCGAGAACCCCACCACTTTGAAGGTGAGGGTATCCGTGCGGAAGTTCCGCGAAGTCCCGAACGTGATGGGCAAATCGATCTGCCCTATCGGGAGTGAGTCCTTCCCGGGGATGACCCCGTGGAAGGGTGTCGGCGATGGGCGCAGTCAGGACCGCAAAATGCCCATGCTATCGAGCGTCGTCATGTACAGAATGTTGAGTCCGCTTCCCCCGTCCATCAACACCTAGTGAACCCGCTTGGTCCCGATCAGAGGAGCCACCACCAGAGGGTAGCACCCTGGCTGAGGCACATGGTTGGGGTGGTCGGTGCGGTCGAAAGTAATCGGAGTCTCTGACCACTTGAGGTATGACGGTGTCGCGGGCTTAGTGTTGTAGATCTCATGCCGGTTCAACTTCTCTTAGCGTTTTGGAGGTCGTGCTAGCGCCCCGCCAAAGATCATGTGCACAGCTCCATCCTCATGGGGGAACACACCTCCTGCTTCATCGTCATCGTTGTCGTGGGGTGGCGCAGTCTTTTTCGGAGGATCCGTCGCCTTGGGCTTGAGCGTGACATTGACGTAGTTCTTCATCAAGCGGCAGTCCTTGAGCGCGTGCTTGACAGGCGTCTCGTGGTGAGTGCACGGTGCCTCCAAGAGCCTCTCGAAATGGTCCTTCGAGGTACCGTTTTGGTTGTTCTTGGGCCGGATGGCCTTGCGCTCGACTGCTGCGACAGTGTGGTCCTCGCGGCTACGCTTGTAGTTCTTCTTCTTCTTCTTAGAGCACGAGGAGGGCCCCTCGCCATTGTCCATGACTTGTTTCCCCTTGCCCGGAGGGGCGATCAACGTTGCTGCGACTGCCTCTTTCCCCTCGGCGTGGTTGGTCGCGATGTCGAGGAGCTCCCGAGTAGTTCTCGGGGTCCTTCGCCCTAGCTGATAGATGAGGGTGGTGCAGGTGGTGCCATTCTAGAACGTCGAGATGGCATCGTTGTTGGTCGCAGTGGGGAGCTCGGTGCAGCGCTTGGAGAAGCGCCTGATGTAGTCGTGCAGGCTCTCACCCGGTTGCTGCTTGCAGTTGCGCAGCTCCCACTGCTTGCCGAGGCGGGCATACGTGCCTTGGAAGTTGCTGATGAAGGTCTCTCGTAGGTCCGCCCAGCTGTTGATCCTGCCGCGTGGCAGGTGTTCGAGCCATGTCCGCGCGGAGTCGGCGAGGTGGAGCGGTAAGTTCTTGATGATGAAAAGATCATCCGTCGCTCCCCCGCATGACACGCGAGCCTGTAGTCCTCCAACCACATGCTAGGGTTGGTCTTCCCGTCGTACTTGGGGACTGTTGTCGGCGCCCGGAACCGCGAGGGGAATCCAGCGTCTTGCACCTTTCGACCGAAGGTGTGAGGCCCCTTTAGGTCAGGCGACAAACTGCGGTCGTGATCCTCCTCGCTGTCATAGTGCCCACCACACCTCCCGCTCTACCGTTGGCGTGAGCAGTGCTCGTCGTGGTGGTCACGGTCGTCGTCGTGGTTGCTGCCATAGCCGTACTCGTAATCGTCGTCGCTGGCGGTTCGGTGGCGAGCTCGGATCGTGTCGTGGGCGTCGCGGTTGGGTCCTAGGCGCGTCTTGACCGTCGCTCCACCTGCCTCCCTGTCGCGGCCTTGATGCCTCGACAGAGATGGGTCCGGGTGCCGCACGGACAGCGTCGCTCGTGCCTCACGTGCCGAGCGCTGGCGCGACGCTGAGCTTTCAGCCTACTGTGCGGCCGCCGTCTCGAGGAGGGTCTTGAGCTGCTGACGAACCCTTTTCTCCTCGGGGGTGGCCGGTTCGGGGCAGCCACGTAGAAGCCTGGCTGCAGCCGCGAGGTTCTGCGACACGCGCCTGAAGAGTGGCGCGTCACCGCCGTCGACATCGGCGTCCTCGTTGATGCGCCGGTTCACATCACGCGCGCGTACGCGAGCTTGTGGCACCGGCTGCTCTGCCTCTTGTTCGCGGTGCTGATCACGCTGCTGGTCATGCTGAGGCTCGCGTGGCCTGTCCTCCTCCACTCTGAGTGCTTGGTGGAGGTTTGCCAGCTCTTCGTCGAGCTGGCGCTTGGCCTCGGTGATCTCGTCGAGGCGCGCCTGACGCTGGGCGTCCACGGCGCGGTGGCGAGGGTTTTCTTCGCCATAGGTCGAGCTGGTGGCGGTCCGGGCCTCGAGGATGTTGCACTCGCGCGTGAAGTCTGGCAGGGGTGCCGGTGGCCTGCGCCGCGCGACCGTGGAGCCCAGGGCGACGTAGGAAGCCCTCAGTGTGTCCACGTAGGCCGTCACCGGGTCGTCCGGGAGGCCCTGCTGGCCGTGAGGGTACATGGCGCTGTACCGCACCATGAACTCGCCCCAGGTCAACGGCTCGGACCCGCTGGCCTGGAAGGCGAGGTCGGTGAGGTAGTAGGCTGCGAGCCTAAAACGCTCCTGTGTTGGATTTGGCCCCAACATGGCCATGATCGACTCGTCCGTGAAGCCACGGACGAAGGCGGCGCGTCCCGCCGCTGCCGTCGAGGCGGTGGGACGCGCGGGTCAGGAGAAGGTCCTCCCGACGACGGACTCCGCCGGCCCGGTGTAGACGAAGCCAAGGGAGCCGAAGAGCACGGTGGTGCCGGGAGTCAGCAAAACACTGCGGCCCTCCATCCGGATCGCTGGTGAAGTTCAGCGAGACATACGACGTGCCCCTACCTGGCGCACCAACTGTCGGGGTTCTCTACCACTGACAGTGATTTTGTAACAGATCGTGTGTCGGACCCGGATGGTTGGCACAAGAGACACAAGGGTTTTATACTGGTTCGGGCCTCCGGAGAGTAATACCCTACGTCCAGTTCCGAGTACTCGTGTTCCTATGCCAGGGATGTCTGTAGTAGGGGTTACAAACTTGGCGATCGGTCAGCCATCGTCATCGTCGTCCCTCGTACAGTTGCACTCCTCCCCCTTTTATAGACGCAAGGGTGAGGGGCAAAGAGGGAACACAAAAATATGCTATAGTGCTACGGTATTGGAAAGTGTTTTCCGACGTCGATGTCCGTCAGGAGGCATTGAAGGGCGCTGAGCTGTAGTGGCATTGGAGACTACCGCGTGTGCGAGCGGTACTGTACATTCTGGGTACTTAGCGCCTCCTCCGAGTAGTTTTCTTGATGACTCAACCCTCTTGAGTGTTGTTTAGGCCCGCGACGTTATGGCCTAAGTGTAGGTAGGCGCCGCCCGTAGACGGTAATTGAGTGCCTGTTCTGACGTGGTGACGTGCTGCAGGGGTTGGATGGGACGGCTTGTTGGAGGCCGCGCGGGCGTACAGTGTGTCATTACGGCCTCTGTCAGAACGAGCCGCCCTTGCATTCCGCCAGCTGGGGTGTTTGCATGGCGTGGAGAACTGGAGCCTTGCGTGTCGTTGCAGGGGAGTTCGAGCGTCGGGGCAGCACCACGTTCGTGTGGGACCCCTGATCCCGTGCTCCAACCTCCACGTGTGGGCCCTGTCCTAGTCGGAGACGGAGACTACTCGTGCGAATGAGTAGTCGGAGGCGAAGTGGAAAGTACTCGTGCAAGGCGGAGAGTACTCGGGCGAGGCGGAGAGTACTCGGGCGAGGCGGAGGGTACTCGGAGAGGAGGAAATCTTGTCAGTGAGGGTCTTGACGAAGATCTACATGCCTCCCTGTCCTGGATCATAGCCTTAATGTTGTCAATGGTGTCAGAAAACTCCATCTCAAAGGTGATTATCTTGTCGCTTACGGGGCCCGAATCCAGGCCCTCGTCACTCACCTAGACAACAATTTATACATCTGTGAGAATATATCTAGTGCAAACCAACCTCTTACAAACTTCTAATATGAGTCATATGATGTTGATCTAAGAGGATGTATGGGGAGGTGGGAGGAGGGATGTCACACCCAAGTTTAAAGGCAAACTCGAATGCTAGATTATATGTGCACCAGGATCAAATTTCACACATATAACGACATTGTGAATACCAAAAGACAGTGTCTCAAACGTAAAGAGAGTATTAACTTATTACAGACCGACAGTCTCATAACTTAAACAAAATAGAGTATCTAGCAGCGGAACGAATGCCTCCACAGGCAGCTGACTGAAGACACGATCGCCTAGAACTCGCCAAAGTCTCTGGGATAGTCTTCAAACCTCTCCCAGTCTGAGCAGCATTCCGAGTAGTGTAGTTGCAATAATGAAAACAAGCGTGAGCACATGCCGTATTCAGCAAGTGGAAAAGATATATAACATGCAAGGCTTTTTGTGGATGGCTGATGGTTAAGCAAGTCAGCATTTTAGTTGGTCAAATTTTATTAGCATCATAATTAGTATGCAGTGTAATTCATACCAACCCTTAAGATAACATAGAGATCATTTACATAAATAAAGATAGAATGCTTCAGATTAATATTATATTCCATAATTTAATCACGTGAGGGTCCAGGCCGCTCTTGACCGTGAGCACGGCTAACTGGTTAGTTTTACACTCTGCAGAGGTTGTACACTTTCACCACAAGTCGCATAAAAGTTCAATGAACTTTAAACCCAACCACGCGATGCTGATCAGACATTATACCACACTACCGAGGTGTGATCGCATAGGGATGCTAGGAGGCCTTTACAAAGTTTCCCCAGGAAGTTGCAACCCACAAGGTTACCGGATCAGTTAGCAAGGTATAAAGTCCCCTAGCAGGTACCGTATTTTAGCAAAGCCCAACTCCCCGCTAGAGCGAGTCCATACCCCACAGTACCGCCGCCCCTTGTCCTTATCAGGTAAAGCCACTCCTAACCAGGGTCACTAATTAATTAGCCAAGGCCAGAGCCATTTAGCTCTTGTGGTTGCACTGTTGTCCTGGGTGGTTCTCCATGTTCCAATTAACATATGGTCTTGTATTAATGAAGGTATAACATAAGTAAATCAAGATTAAATGTTGTTTCATTAATACCACCATGTAACCAGGTAAAGCATAGCGAGAACTACCCAACATAAAAGTAAACCCAGTTGATCAAGGTATAAGCATATAGTCGAACCTTAATTGGGACCCATCAATTTAATGCAAGCAAAAGTAAATACGATGGATTAAATGCATGTTATATAGGAAAGCAGGAATGCATCAAGGTAGACTTGCCTTCAACTGAATCGTGCTGCTGCTCAGACACTTGGAAGTCTTGCTCTTCGAATTCCACGAACGGTTCGCTCTCTACGCAGCACATCCATCACATGCAAGCAAACAATAGAATAAATTAAGAAACAGGCACCAAACAATACAAATAGAACTAAACAGGGGCATAAAACTAATCTACACTTCGATACAATCATTTGGACATAAAGAACGCTAAAAACGGAGCTAAAACGGAAAAGATATATCTAAAAGAAGAGGCAAGGGCTTATCTGCGAGAAAACTAAGGTTCTAGGGGCTTAACTGCTAAAAACCGAGGGCTAAAACATAATTAAGCATATAAACCTAAGGGCTTCGGTGTAAAAACATAAAACTAGACCTCGGGTGCAAAAACCAGAGAGCTCGGGGTCTAAACTGCAAAGAAAAGGACTAAAACGCAAGGGTTCTATAAGGTGGAAGGACCGGCTTGTGATTTTAGAAAGTGCAGGGGTGTTTTTGCCAAACTGAAGGGGCGCGGGGGAAACAGACTGGTTGACCGATATGGTCTCTGGTCAAAACCGTTCTGGGCCGCTGATCTCAGATCCGACGGCCACGGACGCCCGCAAGCGGCGAGACGACGGTGTTGCGGCGGTGCTGCGCTGGAACTCCGGCGAGCTCGCTCGTCCGCGAGCTGGAGTGCTCGATTGACAGCACGAGAAGTCCAGGGACGGAGCTTGCGACATGTTGAGGCAAACTAGGGCAACAGGGAGTGCAGACGGGCGGTGACGGCGACGCAAAGGCTCGGCGGGGCGGATCTCGTACTCCGGCGAGCGTGCGCGGCCGACACAGGGCATTAGAACGCGCACAAGCGGCATCCGCCAGTTCCTCACCTCCACACGGATCCCCGGGATGGCTTCTCAGTGACAAAACAGCGGTGGTGCGGCGGTTCAACGGCGGCAGCCGGATTAGGGTTTCGTGGCGACGCGGAGGGGCGCGGGCGGCTAGGGTTCGAGTCCGGGGGTGCCGGCACCCTTAAATAGGGTCGGTGCCATGCGGGACACGCTGAAGGACGCGACGTGGGACGAGTCATGGGCGACCGGGATGCGAGTTCGAGCTCGTGTCCGTCCCGGACTCGGCGAGAGGAAAGTGATGATAGGCGGGCCCCGCCTTTCGGTCACTGAGGGAGAGGAGAGGCGGAAACGGGCCGCTGGGCTGATTTGCGAACTAGGCCGAGGAGGAGTTAGGGAGGCCGAGCAAGCGCAGAGAGGAACTCAGGGGGTCCCTCCAGACTCTCTCGCAGGCGACCGAGAGAAGGAGATGGGCCGCGGCTGGGCCGGCTCCACGGTTGAGCTGCTGCGGCAGAGGGTGTGCTGGGCTTGGAGAAAGAGGCCTCGGGCCAAAAGAAAGAGAGAGGAGGGGAGGGAAAAGGAAAAGGATTTGGAATTTTTGAAAGAAGATCAAACAATTTGAATTCAAATATGAATTTGAATTCAAACAAACAAAATAATGCACCGACATGAATGCAACAAACATCAAGCCACTTAATTTTTAGAAAAACAAATAATGTTTTTTTCTATATTATATTCCCTGTAAAATAAAATAAAATTTGGAAAATTTTTAAAATTAAGAGAAAATTGTTGTTTAAATTTTTCTTCCTACTCACATCCTGAAATTCAAAATTTCAGGGTGTGACAAATCTACTCCAGAAAGATTGGGAATGCTGGGTTCCAAAATCCAAGGAAAAAGATAAGGGGATTGAGACATTGATGGACATACCAAGCTGATTGGATACTCCCTGAGTGATCTCAGCATTCATGTGGTTCAGCTTCCCTCGCATGTGGCTCTGTCGTCCCTTGGCGCTCTGTGGGGTTTGGCTCCCATTCCTCATCTGCTGACTCTGCACTGGAGTATTCTAGATGCTTCTCTGAGGACAGTTGTTGGCAAAGTGACCAGCCTCTCCACACTTAAAGCAAGTGTTACCAACGGGTGTGTTGGGTACATTGGGTCTCACTGGGGCTCCTACAGAGGTTTTCTGACCAGGCTGCTGATCATTAGAGCGTGGAGTATGTGGAATGGATTGTTGTAACTGCTGAATGGGGTGCTGGAACGGTTGTGTATTGCGCCGGAACTGATTCTGTCCAGGACTACCACTTGGACCTCCAGAGCGGAGTGGTGCTCCCTGCGGTGGATTATAGCGAGGACGAGTGATACTCCCAGACTATCCAGAGCTATTAGCCTTCCTCTTCTGATCACCCAATTCCCCGCGCTTGGCCTCCAAGCCTATGGCCCTGTCAATAAGCTCTTGAAAGGTCGGGAAGGTATGGGACATAAGCTGATATTGAAGTGGTCCAGCTAGTCCTTCCAGGAACAACTCCTGCTTCTTCCGTCTGTATCAACATCTTCAGGGGCATAGCATGACAGCTCTGTGAACCTATCCCTGAATTCTGCCACGGACATCCCTTCTTGCTTAAGAGCAAGAAACTCTTTCTTCTTCAACTTCATCAGACCAGCAGGAATATGATGGCTTCTGAAGTTAGTGGCGAACTCCTGCCAGGTGATGGCATTCTGATTGGCATGAGCAGCGACAAAAGCATCCCACCATGCCGAAGCTGATCCTTGTAGTCGCCCTGAAGCGTATAGGACCTTCTCTCTATCATCACATGTCACACCCTAAAATTCCATCACTTTAAAAATGCTAGAAACATGGTTAGATTTTTTTTCTAAGGGTTTAAATAATTTTGACTACTTAAATTTGCTTTTAAAGTATTAAATAATATTTAATTAATTTAGAAATATCCAAGTGTTTGATGCATTCATGCCTTGCATTTTTTTTGTTTGTTGTGTGTAGTTTAAAAAAGTTTTTAAGAATAATTTTGAAAACTTGAAAAGGTTTTAAGTGTTTAAGGTTTGAAAAGTTTTGAAATAAAGGTTTGAAAAAGAAAAAGAAGAAAAAAAACAAACCCCAACTTTTTCCCTCTTTCCCTATCTTCCTCAACCCAACCCAGCGCCGACCCATCTTTCTTTTCTCCCCCCCGCCGGCCTGCTAACCCCTCGCGGCCCATCTCCCTTCGGCCCGTTACGCCCGTCGGCCCGCTCGACACCCCTCTCCTCTCTCACCGGCTGACAGCCGGGGCCTGCGCGTCAGCACCATCTTCTACCTCCAGCTCCGCCCCTTCCTTCATCGTGGCCATGGCCGCCCGCTGTCCCCGGCATCCCTCCCTTCTCCCCGCGCCTCCTCACCTCCTCACTAGGTGCCGTCAATGCGCCGCCGCACTCACCCGCCCCCTTTGATGGGGACGTGGGTTCCCGATCTTCCGTCAGGTGAAGGATAACTCGTTTTGGGCGGAGCGCAACACACCAATCCGGCTTCAAGTCAGCAAACTCGAACCCCGCAATCTTAGCACCACAACTCCTCTGGTTATCAACCGTGTCACAATCCGGTTGACCTCGCCAAGAAGGCTAATCCCTGCCTGCGAAACGAAGAACACAAGCAAGAACTCGAAAAAAACGCAGCTCTCAATATGAAGTGACACTGCAGATGCATGATTAAGCACGATAGTTGGGGTTCTACAAACCGATAGACGGCGAAACTGTTCTTGACAGATTAATCTAAGCAAAACCCAAGTTTCTAAGATGACGGCTACTGAATATATGAGAAAGGGGGCGTCCTAGGGTTGGGGGCGACCTAGGAGGGGGCGCCCTCAACTTGGGCCTAAAGCCCAACAAAACCGGCGACGCAGCACTTTGGCAGATTCTGGACGTCAACTTGTTTCGACGATTCCCGTTGACTCAGGATGAATTTTGGCATGAGACCGGTGCCATTGGAAGATCTATGAAATTCCGGTTCCAACCATATATAGAACGTCCAAAACCGACTTCGTATGCGACCTGGGCGTCGTTTTTATTGCACGCTGCTCCTGGACTCCGAACTGGACTCGAACTTGAATTGATTTGGGTCTCCACATTGGGGACTCGAACCGGATTAGCCTTGAACCTCCTCGTTGACTTGGACACCCTCTTTGGACTCCTTCTACTCCATTCCATCCGCTAAGCATGGATGTCATGTCCTCATCATCCTCCCCTTCTTGACGAAAAGCCGTCCTCGGCGTCGTTTGTGCTCTAAGATGGCCCTGCACAACACAAAGAAACACGAGGTTGCGGAAAATATGGGAACTGAGAATATTGTGGGGAGTGACATGACCATGTTTCCAATCTCTCAAAATATCATCTCCGATAGTGTTGTCGGCAAATATGTAGGCTCCTTGATCAAAACTCACACGATCTTTCTCAACACTAACCTGCAAAAGATTAGCACTAACAAAACGCAAGGCAGGAATAGATGATTGCATAACCGCTAGTATTTGTTCAATGCAAGAAAAATCAGCACTAGCACACATAGGTAGCAGCCAACAACAATGCTCCCCTTCTTGAGAGTGAACCCGATTCGTTATGGTAAAACTAGAGGGACAATCTAGATGATCACAATCTTGTACATCAAAAGGAGATTTCAGATTTGCATAAATATAGACTCGATGTACCATATACTCTCCTTTACAATTATATTTACCAATAAAATGATATGTATAAGTAGACAACCATGGCAACTCAGCACATCGAAATTTCTCTTCCAAACTACTAAGAGCACATAAAGTATCAAACTCAACATAACCCAAAGTGTTTATAGAAGATAATAATTTCAGTTCGTCATGTGCACAAGTAATCGGCAGAATAATATTATTTTCAGCACATGTATATTGCTTAAAATCAAAAGTATCATGCTCCCTCTCTATTTGTGACAAAGGTAATACAAGAGAAGGTTCTAGTATATCATTATTTGCATCATTGGAGGGCAAATTCAGCACATCAAGAGAGCTTTTACCTGAAAAGTTTACCTGTTCTTGTTCTTTTGTATGGTCATCTTCATTATGTACATGCTGCAAAGTATCAGTTCCAATAATAGGCAAAACAATATCATCATTTTGTAAAAATTCAGATTTAGATGAATTTGTTGTGTCATTGAAAACAACCCATTCTTTTCTAAAAGGTTCATTTTTTCTTCTCTCCTCCCTTTGGAGATCAGCTTCTAAAATTTCAGCAGTAGTCAAAGGTAGAAGTGTAAGTTTTCTGCCGTTGTACTTGAAGGAATATTTATTACCAACCTTTTTGTGTACATTATTCATATTAATCCAAGGCGTGCCTAGCAACAAATGACATGCTTGCATAGGTACTATGTCAAAATCAGCACTATCCTTATAAAAACCAATGCTAAATTCAATATGTGCAATTTCAGTGACCTTGATCTTATCATAAGAATTTACCCATTGCAAGTAGTACGGATGTGGATGTGGCTTTGGGGTCAAGCCAAGCTTCTCAACCAGCTCTAAGCTTGCAAGGTTGTTGCAACTTTCACCATCAATGATGACTCGGCAACGTCTCTCCATCACAACAAAGAAAAGCTGGAATAAATTGTTGATTTGATTTTTCTCCGCTTGCTTCATTTGATAACTTAGTACTTCTCGAACAATCTCGTCGTTCCCTGCCATTGTTAGTATGCAGACAAGAGAAAACACAAAAGGTTATCCCTATGAACTACTATATGTGTGTCAGTGGAAACACGCTCTCACACGTCTTACCAAGTTCTTACAAGGTTCTTACCAATGCAAAACAGTGGACGGTACAACCGGTGGCTGGTTCGTGATACCTGTGAGGAAGTAGTACCAAGATTGCAAGGGTTCTTTTCTCTGTACCGATCTGAAGTATATATATGTGGAGCTTTGGGAGGCTTAAAATATGGTAGCAAGGATAAACAATAATTCAATTCAGAAATTGCAAAACTGAAAATTAGTCCCAAGCTAGTCTATGTCGCCGGCCTAAACTCGTCTCAGACCTAGTTCAAGCAAGCAATCGATACAACCAGCCAAGGACAAAAAGGATGCAAGCACTTCTGAATTTTTTTATCTCACTTCTTTTTTCTTCTTTTCTTTTTTTATGGTGCGGCTCTTTCTTTTCTTTTTATTTTTCTACACCCTTGCCTTTTACTTTTTTTTTCTAACAGAAAGTGCTGCAAGAAATATTTTATACAACTCTAGAACTCCACATGCACATGCACCTCAAAGGCACTCGTGGACAAACAGATCACAAGCTGTGACAAAAAGATAGCTATTGCCTGCCTTTCCAAACTATCAGGGAACACTATGGCTGCTTATGTAAAGAAAGATGGTGGCGCACAGCAGCACATGAAAAAAAAATGTGGGAATCAATCTACTAGGCGCTAACAGAAGCAAGCAAGATTTGATGGACCAAGAAAAACCTAGACACAACGAGCACAATGACTCACGAGGGACCAAAATTCAGAAAAGTAATCTGAAAAGAAAAATTGTGCGGGCACAAAAGGGTTATAGGACAGCGGAAACACGATAAATAAATATTTTTGTGGGGTGGTGTTCTGGAGCTTTAGGACGATGGCGAAACGGATGAACACTAAATTAGGGTAAACCTGACGGTAATACCTGAGTCTCTGATTACCACTTGATGGGGACGTGGGTTCCCGATCTTCCGTCAGGTGAAGGATAACTCGTTTTGGGCGGAGCGCAACACACCAATCCGGCTTCAAGTCAGCAAACTCGAACCCCGCAATCTTAGCACCACAACTCCTCTGGTTATCAACCGTGTCACAATCCGGTTGACCTCGCCAAGAAGGCTAATCCCTGCCTGCGAAACGAAGAACACAAGCAAGAACTCGAAAAAAACGCAGCTCTCAATATGAAGTGACACTGCAGATGCATGATTAAGCACGATAGTTGGGGTTCTACAAACCGATAGACGGCGAAACTGTTCTTGACAGATTAATCTAAGCAAAACCCAAGTTTCTAAGATGACGGCTACTGAATATATGAGAAAGGGGGCGTCCTAGGGTTGGGGGCGACCTAGGAGGGGGCGCCCTCAACTTGGGCCTAAAGCCCAACAAAACCGGCGACGCAGCACTTTGGCAGATTCTGGACGTCAACTTGTTTCGACGATTCCCGTTGACTCAGGATGAATTTTGGCATGAGACCGGTGCCATTGGAAGCTCTATGAAATTCCGGTTCCAACCATATATAGAACGTCCAAAACCGACTTCGTATGCGACCTGGGCGTCGTTTTTATTGCACGCTGCTCCTGGACTCCGAACTGGACTCGAACTTGAATTGATTTGGGTCTCCACATTGGGGACTCGAACCGGATTAGCCTTGAACCTCCTCGTTGACTTGGACACCCTCTTTGGACTCCTTCTACTCCATTCCATCCGCTAAGCATGGATGTCATGTCCTCATCACCCTTCCCCTTCCCTCCCGAAACGGCCACTCCACTCAAGCACCACCTCACGGCATTCATGGCCGGCCGCCGGGATCCCCACCGCCTCACCGGCCTTCCCTCTCCCTCCCTCTACCCTATAAAAGAATGCCCTCGAGCTCCTCTACTCCTCGCACCACTCCTCTCCCTCTCCTCGTCGCCTGCACGGTGCTGCCCAGGAGCTCACCGCCGCCGGCCGCCGCGCCGCCCCGATCCGTCACTCCGCCACTCCTTCCTCCTGTACAAGCCCCTTGGTGAGTTCCCCGCTCCCTCCTCTTCGTTTTGGTCTTTTCCCCGTTGAGAATGGTGCACGGGAGGCCCCGTTTGGCCGTCGTCGGCGAGCTCTCCGGCGAGCTCGCGCCGGGCGCCGCCGTCCCGCCGCCGCCGGCCTCTCGCGTGCGTCCGCGACCGTTGATCACGAGATCAACGGCCAGATCTCAGCCCCGCCCGTGGTCAAATAATTCCATACCGGTCAACTCAGCCGTCCGCCGCCTTTTTGCAAAAAAGCCCCCGAAGTTTTAAATATCACAAGAATGCCCTCCCACCTCCAAAGATCCTTACGGTTTAGTCCTGGTTTTCACAGTTAAGCCCCTAGACTTCTTAAGTTTTCCCACCCGAGGTCCAAGCCTGTCCTTTTACGGTGTAAACCTTGAGTTTATACGCGTAATTATGTTTAGGTCCCTGGTTTCTTGTAGATAAGCCCCTGAAGCCCAAGTTTTCTTACAATCTAGTCCCTGAACTTTGTTTTAGCCATATCTTTTCCGTCTTTTGTCCGTTTTAAGTGTTCTTGGTGTCCATGCGACCGTCTCTCAGAGCCTGTCAGTTTTAGAACTTTGTTTTAGTCTTTTGTAATGTTTGATATATTGTTTTTATTTCTTGAATGATTTTTGCTGTGCGCGTAGATATCGTGCCAGTTGGAGCAGAGCTACCGATCGAAGCTCAAGAACAAGTTTTTGAAGAAGAAGAACCCCAGTGTTTAAGCAAGGAAGGCAAGTGGATTTCCTCCCCTGCATACTCTATTTTGTCCCACATAACTTGCATAATAACTAAAGTTTACATTTAAATATTGTTATGCATAAATTAATGGGAAAATCACCTTTTTAAGGACATGACTAGATTTTATCCCCATTACCTTGAACAACCTTTTTAAATAAATGTTTTGGGTAGAAATGTTTAGTTGCTATACCTTGGGATGGTTCAAATAAAACTTCACAAAATGATGAAATGTTGATCATGAAAACTTTGGTGAAGATGATGCTTTTGGTTAATAACAAGATCATATGGTTTAATTGGAACATGGAGAACCACTCAGGAAAACAGTGCAACCACAGTCCATATGGCTCTGGCTTAGCCAATTAATTAGGTGTGTGTGGAATTATCTGACAACCTTATCCGAAAGGAGCACAGAGGGCCGGAGTTGAAGGGGTATAGCCCGGTTCTTTTGGGGTAGCAGCCTTTGCTAAGGTGCTGACCACTAGGGAGGGTTATGGTCCGTTCCGCTGCTGTAACTGTCGCGGGTTGTTGGTCTTCTGCATATCTTTGTAAAGGCATCGTAGTGGACCCCTAGCCACTCATCTCGGAAGTTTTTAAGGGTCTGATCAACCCGGGCAACATGGGGAACACGAGCTGTGGGTAAAGTGTACGATCTCTGCAGAGTGAAAACTAATCGATCAGCCGTGCTCACGGTTAAGAGCGGCCTGGACCCTCACATGAGTAATGAACTTGAACTTGGAAATTAAATCATGGTTTTATATGGTTTTGAGATAATGTTTTCTAAAGCTTAATTTTTGGGATGGTATAAACTTACACCTAGTAAATAGGTGCTTGCTAATAAAATTTGACCAACTTAAAAATGCTAACCGCTGCAAACTCTTAGCCTATCCTTGATAGCCTTGCACTTTCACCCCACTTGCTGAGCTCCAACCATAAGTGTGCTCACCCTTGCTTACCGCTGTTCAGAGGAGAATACTGGAGAAGAGTACTTCAGCGACTTCGATGAGTTCTAAGGCTTGCGTGCCCCCAGTCAGATGCCTGTGGAGTTGAAGACGGTGCTGGATCGTCTTAGCTATCGATGATCGTGTAAAGACCTTCGTGTCTATCCATGAGTGTAATAAAAGTTAATAAATCTCTTCTTGTACATTTTTTAGCATTGTTTCTGTTATTACACTCATTATGTCTATCGTATGTGTGAAATTGAGATCCTGGCACACATATGAGATGCATTCGGTTTTCTTCGGAAAATCAGGTGTGACAGAGTGGTATCAGAGCTATGCTGACTGTAGGACGCAGCCTTAGATAGAAATGGTCGTAATAAGAAATGGTCGTAATAAGGACTCATTTTCTAGAAAGCCGTGTCAGCTCTTCAAAATAAATCTTAATTCCACCTAAAAATCTATCTTATTTGTCTTTTGTTAAAATTGTACCCTTTTGTTTTATTCTGCTCTGAGTTCAGCTTTGTTCTATCAGATGGCCGGGTTTCAACCGTACGCCAACAACGGAATGGAGCTGCCCCCTTTGGCTGAGCCAGTCGTGGAGAACCCCAGTGATGGCAGCGACAGTGATGCAGAAGAGTACTACTATGACGGTCCTCGTGAAGGGGATCCGGCCTGTCGCATTCATTCCTCGGAGGATGAGCAAGGCTACTTTCCCTACCCGCTTCGTCAGACGCTGCGGGAATTGGGAAACATGGTGAAGCCGCTCTACGTCACCCACAGTTGGACCGAGCCACCACTTGGTACCTTCTACATGACTCGAGTTCACGTCAGAGCTTATGAAGAGACTACCAGAGGCTACCCTACGATCAAGGCACATGACTCCACCACACCTCACTCTACCTACAGTGCTTCTGTCAGCAATGCTGTAAGAAGAGCTTTATGGTCTCTTCGTTCCAAGTGCAACCATGAACTGAATATCAGTGACTTCCGGCACGTTCCTCGACGCATCAGTGGCACTGAGCATACAGTGGTTCAAGTTGGATATCCCGGGGAGAATCGTATCAACATCCTTGTTCAGGTCGTTGCAGGACTCAACACCGATCTGGAGGTTGCTACTGCTGAGTTGGACCAGACCCACGTGATGCTGAAGGATGCCTATGAAAGGATCGCACGGTTGGAAGTCGAGCGTGATGGCAGGGATCCACCAGAGCAGCCCGCCGAGTTTTCTTGCGCTGCGATGTCACCACCCCGCAAAAGGCTCCGCTACGGCTCATCCATCGCCACAACCGGTCTTCTTGAATAGGATGCCTACCTTTTTCAGTTATGATCGATAGATCCGTTCCTGCGAGGACGTAAATGATGTAATAATGCTTGTTGGGTGAAAACATGTTTGATTTGGATCTTTGTCGTGATTGGAATGCTTTATGGAGTGACGACCATAAGTGCATTAATAAAATAATTAATTAAAATTTAAGTCTTTACCCCCTGTTCTTCTGTTTATCTTTATCAGTTCAACTTCCTATCTGAATATCTTCCCTAACAATCAGATGGTAAACACCAGGTCAGGAGGTGGACAGGACATTCCACCTGTGATTCGTGCTCACATCGCTAATCGGCGAAATCAAGTACCACACCCACCACATAACCTAGCAATGGATCCAGCAATGCAGCAATTCTTAGCAGCTCAGACACAGTTGTTGCAAGCACTGGCTGCTACTGTTTAGAACATGCAAGCTCAACCGAATCAGCCATTACCTCAAGCACCCCCACCACTTGCAAACAAACACAGAGAGTTCATGAGCCACCACCCACCTACCTACTCCCATTCTGTGGAACCTCTTGATGCTGATGATTGGCTCAAGACTGTTAGCAAGAAGTTGGATATAGTATAATGCACTGATCAAGAGAAAGTCTTATACGCTGCAGGACGCCTGGAGGGCGCAGCAGCCGATTGGTGGGATGCATATACCGTTGCACATGCTGCCCCTAACACTATCACCTGGCAGGAGTTCCAGGATGGTTTTCATACACATCACATCCCAGCTGGTGTGATCAAGCTCAAGCAGAAAGAGTTTCTAGCTTTGAAGCAAGGCAACATGTCTGTTAGCGAGTATCGGGATAAGTTCACTCAGTTATCTCGCTATGCTCCAGATGAAGTAGACACAGACCCAAAGAGGCAAGAACGTTTCTTGGATGGTCTCATTGGGCCACTCAACTACCAACTCCAGAGTCATACTTTTCCTAACTTCCAGACTTTGCTAGACAAGGCTATAGGCTTGGAAAGCAAACGTGCAGAATTTGTTGAAAGCAAGCGCAAGTTTCGGTCTCAGGGACAATCTAACCGCAACACTCGCCCACGTTTCAGTTCATCACAAGGTTCTAAGTTTGAACAAGGCAGAAGTTATCAGGAGAATCACAATTTCAGCGCTCATTTCAGGAACCCGAAGATTCCAACCAAGTGACACCTCGTGCCCCCAAACCCTCCTCAGAATCGTTCAGATGCACCAGTGAGGAACAACACCCCAGTTCGACCTAGTGGTTGTTTCAACTGCGGAGAATTGGGACATTATTCCAGCATTTGTCCCCAGCGCACACCTCAGAAAGGCAATGGTCAGAGATTCGGTCAACCATCATCTCAAGTACGCACTCGGAATCCTAATTTTCAAGGTAACAGAGGTAAACAGAACTACATGCGTGGTAGGGTGAATCATGTGACAGCCGAGCAAGCCCAAGAAGCCAAAAATGTTGTGCTTGGTACGTTCCTTATCAACTCTGTACCTGCAACAGTTTTATTTGATTCCGGGGCATCGCATTCGTTTATTACTGAACAATTCGTGGCAAAGCATGATGTACCCATGAGTTCTATGAAGACACATTTGCTAGTTGGTTCCCCGAACGGTGAAATGAAATCCACCCATGTATGCCCAGAGGTCAATCTTAAAATCAGAGACATAGATTTTCAAGCTGACTTAGTAGTTCTAACATCCAGTGGAATAGATGTGATCCTTGGAATGGATTGGTTAGGCAAGCATGATGGAATTATTCTGTGTGCCAAGAAGTCGGTGCTCTTGACCAGCCCGCAAGGAGATAGGATTGAGTTTGCTGCTACCAGCCCAAAGAAGAAGGAAAAGTGAATCAAGCTCTGTGGTTGTACCCCAATATCTTTCAAGATCAGCTTGTATCTCCTCCAGTTGTTTTCCAATCTCTCCGAATCTCGGGACGAGATTCTTTTTAAGGGGGTAGGATTTGTCACACCCTAAAATTCCATCACTTTAAAAATGCTAGAAACATGGTTAGATTTTTTTCTAAGGGTTTAAATAATTTTGACTAATTAAATTTGCTTTTAAAGTATTAAATAATATTTAATTAATTTAGAAATATCCAAGTGTTTGATGCATTCATGCCTTGCATTTGTTTTTGTTTGTTGTGTGTGGTTTTAAAAAGTTTTTAAGAATAATTTTGAAAACTTGAAAAGGTTTTAAGTGTTTAAGGTTTGAAAAGTTTTGAAATAAAGGTTTGAAAAAGAAAAAGAAGAAAAAAAAACAAACCCCAACTTTTTCCCTCTTTCCCTATCTTCCTCAACCCAACCCAGCGCCGGCCCATCTTTCTTTTCTCCCCCCCCCCGCCAGCCTGCTAACCCCTCGCGGCCCATCTCCCTCCGACCCGTTACGCCTGTCGGCCCGCTCCACACCCCTCTCCTCTCTGTGACAACCCGCCCAGGAAAATACCGTACTATCGCCTAAACCAATCCACTTTGGTCATTAAGCAATAATAAGGTATCATCCTGTCGTTAGTTGCCGGGTTAACGCCCGGTAAATCACTTACAAAGCAACAAGGATCGACATATATGCATTAAAACTCACGCGAAGGCGAGTCCAGAGAACAACATAAGATTAACATCCAAATTTACCCCGAAGGGCTTAATTATTACAAACCGGAGGTTTTGACATGATAACGAAGTTCAGAGTTTTGAAAACAGCGGAATTAAACTAAACGGCACGAGGAAACATCACGGGAGGCCTGCCATGATGCCTTCAGTCATCGTCTTCAACCCACTCCAGCTCCCAGCCAGGCGGGATCTCTCCAGGCCACACATCAGCAAAGGCATTACCTAGAGCAACAGATTATAGCAAGGCTGAGTATACTAATACTCAGCAAGACTTACCCGTCGGTGACAACTACATCACCAACTCTAGACATGAAAGGCTTTTTGGCCAATGGGGTTTCTTTTGCTGAAAAGCAACAAAGAGTATGTCCTTAATTTCCATATTTTAGCACAAGTTCTAGTTGATAATTCCTTTCTAAATTAGCAAGCTAGTGCAAGCATAAGTTGTGCAAACAATTAATCAAGCATAATATTCATCAACTTCCATCATTAGGGATCTCATGGCCAGTGGAGTAAGTAGTCTCAGATAACGGTGAGAGACCGACAATCGATTGCTTTAAAACCTTGCAAGGTAGACCTAAACACACGGTAGGGTGCCCCCGCGAGGACAACCACCAGGCGGTTCCCAAAAATCTTCGGATTGGGATCAGATGTTACAGTCTTAAGTACAAGGCTTGCTAGGCTACGCCACCAAGGTCACCTAGCCTCACACATGTACTCAGGTAGCGAGCCCGGGGCCGCAACCCTAAGATTAGTAGCGCAAAGTTCCCGCACCGCCTCATTAAGGTACTAGGCTTACCGTACCTATTTCCGACAAGTGTTTAGTACGTTCAAAAACTTAACCCACGAAAGCCATTGGACCGGAGCCCACATCCCATGCTCTTACCACATGAGCAATCCATTTAAGGAGATCTTATGATTCCAACATAAGAACCTATTCTCGCGAGTGACAAGCATCACTCGACTTGTAACGGTCCTATAGCATAGTAGCTACCGACCTATCATACTAGTAAGGACATAGGTACCTAGGGATCATGCATCTAGGGTTTCATTTCAACTCCTGAACGTAAATGCACAATCATCCATAGAAATTTGCATAAAGTTTCAAAAACACTTGGTTAATGCACCGGGGCTTGCCTTCGCTGGCAAGGTTGGCCTTGGGCCCTCCTGGACTTTGGTCCAGGTCTTGAGCTACGAACACGTGCTGCAGCTCACCGACAGCACCTTCGTCTCCTCCTTCCGGCACGAGCGTATATCTACCGTCAGGAAGATCTACACGAAATGCAAATGCAAGATTCAATTGACGATTTTTAATTTAATTACAAAACAACACATGACAACCATGGGGTGCATGGTTGACCACATTCACCTAGATAAGCACACATTCAGCATACTCTTCCAAAAAGGATCAATATGCGGTTCTTTATTAATTAATATTTTTAATAGTGACCGTGTACAGAATTATGTAAATAAATCACTTTAATTTCACAAACAGCAAGGGGTGGTGTCACTTAGTTTCTTAGCATGATTAACAACACATACATGGGGTCATTAGATGTGTCGTTGGTGATTTTCCCATTTAAGTTAATATTAAGCTTTAATGGCTCCTATTGTTTTTATTCATAACATAAATTCATAAAATTCAGTGGGGGTGTTTTCCAAGCTCTACAACACTAAACAAAGCCACTGCACACACATACATACTTAGGATAGCTATAAATTAATCATAACCAAAAATAACAAAAGCTAGCTACTAAAGCAAGATAAATGCATAGGAAAATAAATACACATCAAAAAGATCCCAACTTCCTCACACATGGTCTCTGGTCTAAGACTAAGCTAGGAATGCAACATATACACCTAGAACTATTACATATCTTGAGTTATGCATTTACAAAGAAAATCAAGCATATTTCAAGAATAAATATTTATGTTAAATATAAAATTGTGATTAATTCACCATAGGTGCATTTTGGCATAAAAAGACAGTATGCAGAAGTTGGGCACAAAAATCTAATTATTTTTAGCTACAAGAATCATCTAGACAGATTCTGCATAAATACAAACAATTCATATAAAAAGATTTACTTAGTAACTTTGTGCAATTTTCGGTACAGGAGCTAGTCATGGCATAACACACAAAATATCCACAAATTAGCTACAGAGGACTTGTAGACTTTGAGATACAACAGATCTAGGTTTTTCAGTTTCCTATTTTTCATGCAAAAACTATCAGGAAAAACTATGGTCATGCTTTACAAAAGTTGTAGTGTTTGTCACAAGGAATCCAACAAAATTGGATTTGCACTTTTCTGATTTTTCTACGATTTTCTAGGGATTTTACAAGATTCAGCAAAATGACTTTACTATTGAAGTTTCCCTTTTGCAGCTAAGCCCCTGGACAGATTACAAAGTTCACACTTATGCCCTTAGATGGCAGAAAGACCCCTAGAAAGATTCAGACTCTCGCAATGCGACCCTTGGCCATGGGGGGCGGCGGCTCCGGCTAATTTCCGGCGAGCCGGCGGCGCTCCCGGCCGGGGAGGGGTGCAGGGAGGTGTGCATGCTCACCCTAGGCCGATTTGTGCTCGAAGTTGGAGCGGAGGGGCAACCGGCGGCGGCGCACGGCGAAGACAGGCGGCGGCGGCCGCGGTGGCCACGGCTCCGGCGAGAGGGGCGCACGGGCTTGCCAACAAGCGGATGCTAGGGCTCACGTGCGAGGTAGGGAAGGTGCTAGGTGTGTTGGCCAGCGACGAAAGGCTCGAAAACGGAAGCTTGTTTAGGCGGCGGCCATGGCGGGCGGCTCTGGAATGGCGCGCGCGCGAGGGGGCGTGCGGCCTTTAAATAGGGCGCTCGGCTGGCCGGTGACGACGGGGTGACGGCGAAGATGCCGCCGTGGTACGGCGGGGACCTCGGCCGGCGCGCGTACGGGGAGAGGCACGGGACGGACCGGCGGACCGTGCGGCGCGCTCCCGGCCGTGGTACGGCGCGGATGGCGGCCGACGCGTGGCGCGGGGAGGACTCCGAGGCGTCGCAGGGCGCAGGATGGCCTGGGGAAGGCGCGTTGCCTCGAGTGGCGCGCGGCCTCGGGCTGCGCAGTGGCGCGGACGTCGAGGCGGCCGGCGCGCGGGTGCGGCGCGCGGGCGCGGCACCGAGCAGGCGCGCGACGTCGCGGCGCGGCGCAGCTGGCTCGAACCCATTTCAACCTAGGCGACTTCGGGCACGTTTTTCTCCCAAAGATTGAACTGAAGTGTACAAAGTGATGAATAGGAAAGTTGTAGATCTCACTATCCCCTACAACTTTCACAAAGGCTCTATGGTATTTTTCTCAACAGTTTTTGCATAAATTGCAGCCAAAGTTTGAATGTCATTCTGTGTCAGTGAACAGGAGTTGCTGGCAGTTGACCAAGTTTTCCACCCTTTTCCACCCAAAATTGGAAATGCCATCCTACATGAAAGTTGTGTCCCTATAAAAACTGGACAACTTTCATATTGGTAGATTTTGAAGTGTTTAGGTGAAATTTGGAGAACGCGGCAAAAGTTCCGGAGGACATTCAAAGACACTAGTGTTTAAGTGGGGTTTGACCGTGCCTTTGACCAAAGTTTGACCACAAGTGGGTTTTGACTTGATCAAGAGGGTCATTAGGGGTTGTCGGCTCGGTTTTCGAGGTGATGACCCAGGTTGACCTAGGTTTGACCAATGTCAGCAGGTTTGACTCAGCTGATTCGGTCATTACCGTTAATGACGCTAATTAAAAACCTGGGGCGTCACACTCTCTCACCGGCTGACAGCCGGGGCCCGCGCGTCAGCACCATCTTCTACCTCCAGCTCCGCCCCTTCCTTCACCGTGGCCATGGCCGCCCGCTGTCCCCGGCGCCCCTCCCTTCTCCCCGCGCCTCCTCACCTCCCCACTAGGCGCCGTCAATGCGCCGCCGCACTCACCCGCCCCCTTCCCCTTCCCTCCTGAAACGGCCACTCCACTCAAGCACCACCTCACGGCATTCATGGCCGGCCGCCGGGATCCCCACCGCCTCACCGGCCTTCCCTCTCCCCCCCTCTACCCTATAAAAGAATGCCCTTAAGCTCCTCTACTCCTAGCACCACTCCTCTCCCTCTCCTCGTCGCCTGCACGGTGCCGCCCCGGAGCTCACCGCCCCCGGCCGCCGCGCCACCCCGATCCATCTCTCCGCTGCTCCTTCCTCCTGTACAAGCCCCTTGGTGAGTTCCCCGCTCCCTCCTCTTCGTTTTGGTCTTCTCCTCGTTGAGAATGGTGCACGGGAGGCCCCGTTTGGCCGTCGTCGGCGAGCTCTCCGGCGAGCTCGCGCCGGGCGCCGCCGTCCCGCCGCCGCCGGCCGCTCGCGTGCGTCCGCGGCCGTTGATCGCGAGATCAACGGCCAGATCTCAGCCCCGCCCGCGGTCAAATAATTCCATACCAGTCAACTCAGCCGTCCGCCGCCTTTTTGCAAAAAGCCCCCGAAGTTTTAAATATCACAAGAATGCCCTCCCACCTCCAAAGATCCTTACGGTTTAGTCCTGGTTTTCACAGTTAAGCCCCTAGACTTCTTAAGTTTTCCCACCCGAGGTCGAAGCCTGTCCTTTTACGGTATAAACCTTGAGTTTATACGTGTAATTATGTTTAGGTCCCTAGTTTCTTGCAGATAAGCCCCTGAAGCCCAAGTTTTCTTACAATCTAGCCCCTGAACTTTGTTTTAGCCATATCTTTTCCGTCTTTTGTCCGTTTTAAGTGTTTTTGGTGTCCATGCCACCGTCTCTCAGAGCCCGTCAGTTTTAGAACCTTGTTTTAGTCTTTTGTAATGTTTGATGTATTGTTTTTATTTATTGAATGATTTTTGCTGTGCGCGTAGATATCGTGCCAGTTGGAGGAGAGCTACCGATCGAAGCTCAAGAACAAGTTTTTGAAGAAGAAGAACCCCAGTGTTTAAGCAAGGAAGGCAAGTGGATTTCCTCCCCTGCATACTCTATTTTGTCCCACATAACTTGCATAATAACTAAAGTTTACATTTAAATATTGTTATGCATAAATTAATGGGAAAATCACCTTTTTAAGGACATGACTAGATTTTATCCCCATTACCTTGAACAACCCTTTTAAATAAATGTTTTGGGTAGAAATACTTAGTTGCTATACCTTGGGATGGTTCAAATAAAACTTCACAAAATGATGAAATGTTGATCATGAAAACTTTGGTGAAGATGATGCTTTTGGTTAATAACAAGATCATATGGTTTAATTGGAACATGGAGAACCACCTAGGAAAACAGTGCAACCACAGTCCATATGGTTCTGGCTTAGCCAATTAATTAGATGTGTGGAATTATCTGACAACCTTATCCGAAAGGAGCACAGAGGGCCGGAGTTGAAGGGGTATAGCCCGGTTCTTTTGGGGTAGCAGCCTTTGCTAAGGTGCTGACAACTAGGGAGGGTTATGGTCCGCTCTGCTGCTGTAACAGTCGCGGGTTATTGGTCTTCTGCATATCTTTGTAAAGGCTTCGTAGTGCACCCCTAGCCACTCACCTCGGAAGTGTTTAAGGGTCTGATCAACCCGGGCAACATGGGGAACACGAGCTGTGGGTAAAGTGTACGATCTCTGCAGAGTGAAAACTGATCGATCAGTCGTGTTCACGGTTAAGAGCGGCCTGGACCCTCACATGAGTAATGAACTTGAACTTGGAAATTAAATCATGGTTTTATATGGTTTTGAGATAATGTTTTCTAAAGCTTAATTTTTGGGATGGTATAAACTTACACCTAGTAAATAGGTGCTTGCTAATAAAATTTGACCAACTTAAAAATGTTAACCGCTGCAAACTCTTAGCCTATCCTTGATAGCCTTGCACTTTCACCCCACTTGCTGAGCTCCAACCATAAGTGTGCTCACCCTTGCTTACCGCTGTTCAGAGGAGAACACTGGAGAAGAGTACTTCAGCGACTTCGATGAGTTCTGAGGCTTGCATGCCCCCAGTTAGATGCCTGTGGAGTTGAAGACAGTGCTGGATCGTCTTAGCTATCGATGATCGTGTAAATACCTTCGTGTCTATCCATGAGTGTAATAAAAGTTAATAAATCTCTTCTTGTACGTTTTTTAGCATTGTTTCTGTTATTACACTCATTATGTCTATCGTATGTGTGAAATTGAGATCCTGACACACATATGAGATGCATTCGGTTTTCTTCGGAAAATCGGGTGTGACATCACATTGAGCTGTCGTGAGCATCTTCTCAATAGTTTTCAGTCAGTCTTTAGCTTCTAGTGGGTCCGCTGCATGTGAGAAACTAGGTGGCTGGTGGCTCATAAACACCCGATGCTTGTTCACTGGGGCCTGCTGCTGCACAGGTGGGTTGTTGCCTTGAGCCTGCATGTTGGCCACGGTGTTGGTCAAGTTCTGAAGAAGCTGAGTCTGAGCTTCCAGAAATTGACGCATAGCTGGATCCATTTGTGGTTGTCGAGGTACATTGCTAGATCTGCCTCTCCTTGGATGAACCACTGCTGGTTAATCAACTCCTGATCCTGACCTAGTTGTCACCATCTGAGTGTTAGGAACATTGATTTCGATGATTGAATCAAGAGAAAAGCTTAAAAATTAATACAAGGCAGATTTCTAGACTAGGACAGATTCTGTTGATCTCAAAGAACTAGTTACAAGTCTCTGTGTGAGTAGCCAAAAATTCTGAAATTTTTCTGAGGTGGCGTATACAAAGTTATAGATCCAACCCAACTGGAATCACCTCATTTGGATGTCTATAGCCCGAGATATAAATTAAATAAGGGAACTGTTTCAGCAGAGTTATCAGGTTCTGATGACCTTAAAGGTTTAAGCATATCTCCTTGTATATGGATCCTAAATTTTTGAAATTTTTTACAGAGAATCCTTCATGAAGTTTGTGAACTAACCCAACTGGTTTCATGTTAATTGGATTTCAGTAGCTCGAGATGAAATTAGAACAGTACTGCTGACTCAGAGAACTGCGTGAACAGATTTGGAACTACTAGATTGTACTAGGGATGAAATTAAGAGAAGCAAGGGTTTATGGTAGAAGAAAGATTGGTTGAGACAAGGATAAACCCAACTAAACACTTCACTATAAAACCAATTTCATTGTGGTTATTACTCCACAACACACTGCACTCAATACAAAAGATCCAACTCAATCATTAACACAAGAACAGGCATTCAAACACACCACTAGACTAAGCACATTTAGATGAGCGTTTCGAACTAACGATTACAAAGATCTTAAGCTTAAAGACTTCTAAATCCTAAGGAAGCTCTTCAGTGCGGGCGTCTGGGGAGTTGTAGCGGGGTCTCTTTGGTGCTGGAGAGTGATGAGTTTCTATTCCACCGTCCTGGATCACAGGGGGTTCCTTCCCCGTCAGAGTAGCTTCTAGCAGATGCTTCTGTACCTCCACTATATAGATCCTCCGTTGAGCTGTGGCAAGCATGTTGTTGGTGTTATCCAAAGCGGTGTTGACAGCGGCCAGCAATTCGCGAAGATTGTCCAAGGTGGGACTGTGGCCATTAGCTGATGCGATGTAGGTCTTGGCTTCACCACTAGCTCTATAAGGAGTGTACAAACTGCGGGTGTGTGCCAACTCAGAACCCTGTGAGAGAGAACATAGAGTGCTCTCCTAGTAGTTTCGGCAATCCCAGCTTCCATGGTGTCTCGAGTAGCAACATCACTGTGCCCGGATATCTCCTTAGGTCCATAGTGTTGAACCCTCTCATAAACGATTACTGTTACCTCCCAGTGTAGCTCAAACCAAGTATGGATCCACATCTCACACTGGTAGATTGGGTCTTCACCATAACCCAAATGATACACTGTCCTCCTTAGATTGTCAGCCATTGAAATGCCTCTCCCGTCCTTCTTGTATGAGCTCACTGTCCGGACTACTTCAGCTCGCTCTCCTTCCATCTAGAGACAAAGGAGTCAGGTGACGAGTAAGACCAAATGCAAGGATGAGAAAGATAGCAAAATCAAGGTAGAGAACCCAAAAGATACCTAAGGATGAGATGGAAATCAAGGATGAGCATTATAGAATAGTTTTAAAGCAAGCATAAAGAATGTGGCTTCTAAAAGATTATAATCCTTAACCTCGACCATTTTCTAACTAGGCTAATGTCCTACAGTCAACACGGCTCTGGTACCACTTTGTCACACCCAAGTTTAAAGGCAAACTCGAATGCTAGATTATATGTGCGCCAGGATCAAGTTTCACACATATAACGACATTGTGAATATCAAAAGACAGTGTCTCAAACGTAAAGAGAGTATTAACTTATTACAGACCGACAGCCTCATAACTTAAACAAAATAGAGTATCTAGCAGCGGAACGAACGCCTCCACAGACAGCTGACTGAAGACACGATCGCCTAGAACTCTCCAAAGTCTCTGGGATAGTCTTCAAACCTCTCCCAGTCCGAGCAGCATTCCGAGTAGTGTAGTTGCAATAATGAAAACAAGCGTGAGCACATGCCGTACTGTTGACGGTTCAAAACCGCGTTCAACTTCACCGCAAGTCCACGGAGTGACTTGGTGCCTTTTTCACCAAGGGAGGGGACCCCCTAGGTTCTTGTCAATCCACGGAGCAAGGGAATTACTTGTGTTTAACCTAACACTAACTTAGTTGATTAGAGACTTTATGATGTAAAGATTAATCTATAAAGTAAAGACAAACTAACCCTAGATTATGTTAAGAGAAAGAGAGAGGTGTTCACGAGTATGAAAGACGTATGCCCATGGAGTCTAGGTACTTGAGATGCAATGACCCTAAAACATGGTAAAACTCCGATCCAATCTATCTAAGGATGTGAACAAAGAGTTAAGCGTTTCCCTTCCCTCGTACTTGTCACTACGCGAAGGTAATCATCTCTACCCTAATGAACACGGTATGTTGACGTGATCTACGGGAGCAACCCTGATGGCAATGCTAGCGAACCTTAAACATCAAGCATCATCAACATGAAGATATGATAGACAAAGATCCAAACAAGAGAGCGGGTGACTACATGTCAAGATCCATTACAACTCCATGGACAACGATTACTTTACCCCATCAAGACGCTAGGCATGGCACCGTTGAACATGGTGGATGCCTCCGATGGAGTCCGTCTCTCGGTGTCCTTCAACTCCGACGGCGCCGCGGCAAGGCCCCGGCGTCCTCCTTCCTCGTGGTGGCCTCCGTTGACCTAGGTGATGATCCTCCTCGATCTTCACCCTCTCGATCAACTCTCTTCCTTGTGTTTGATCTCCCGAGGCTTCTCTGGTCGTCTTTCGCGAATGGCTCCTCTCCCCAAACAATTAGGGTTCCGCGAATATATCACCGAAGAAAGGTGGCGGCGAACCGAGGCAGAGAGGGGGTGGGCCGACCGGCCTGGCCCATCCTCGGCTCGGTTCATCTCCATCTTTTGCCACGTGTCGTTTCTTGCACTTTGGGGTTTTCCTCCTTCGGATATGGGCTTTGGACGTCGTTAGCTCCGCGACCAAGTTAAGGGGTGTTTATGCATGATCTTCCGGTCTTTTCATCTTGGTCCTCGGAGATTCTTCTTCGAAGCTCATTGGTCCTTGCCACCTTTGGAGTCAAGTTCACGCACGGTCGGAGCCTCTTGATCATCATGTAAATCGTCCTCTGAACCGAATGTATTTCTTCTCATTTAGTACACAAATTCCTGCGTAAACATTAAACTCCAAAACACACATCCAACGATGAACTTGTTATATCATTAGTATGCCTAGTGGCGGGTTAGTTCCAAAATGAAATCCAAACTATAACATGACAAGTGTTCTTGGTTGATGGAAATCGACCGCCAACACGTACTCAGCAAGCGGAAAAGATATATAACATGCAAGCGGAAAAACGAGCGAAAACAGGCGAAAGGAGGTGGTGGGCCGGTCGGCATGGGCTGGCCGGCCTACCCCCTCTTTTGGGCCCCCGCGGCCCAACTTTCGCGGCCCTCGGTGTTTCGTGAATACTGGCCTAGGTGGTGGTAGGGTCCAACTAAAAATTATGAAAAGGACTCGAAATTAATACGAAAACTAAAAACAAAAACATATTTACAGAAAATGTACCTCGTTTTACGTCTTAGGCTTGACGCTCCGGCTCGTCCTCCATGTGATATTTATCAATGTAGTCGATGGGCACGACGTCTTGTTCAAGAAAAACCTTTAACCATTGACCATTAACCACATATTGATCTCCTTTCACGTCCAAGATTGTGACCGCTCCATTTGGCGAGACCGAATGAACGATGTACGGTCCATCCCATTTGCTCTTCAATTTTCCTTTCCCGAATATTTTGAACCATGAATTATAGAGGAGAACCTTGTCACCTTCTTTGAATTCCTTTGCTCGAAGCCTTTTATCATACCACCTCTTCATTCTTTCCTTGTAGATGGTTGCACTCTCAAATTATAAGCTTTGAGCCTCATCTCTTCTAATTCACTTATTTGAATTTTCCGTTTGATTCCAGCGGCATCAAGGTCAAGATTCATCTATTTGATTGCCCAATACGCTTTATGTTCCAACTCCAAAGGTAGATGACACGATTTTCCATAGACGAATTGATATGGTGTCATACCTATGGGTGTCTTGTATGCCGTTCGATATGCCCACAATGCTCCAACCAATTTCTTTGACCAATCTTTACCTCCCTTTTCAACAGTCTTGTTAAGAATGCTCTTGAGCTGCCTATTTGAAGTTTCCGCTTGACCATTGGTTTGTGGGTGGTAAGCCGTGGCCACTCTGTGCTCAATCCCCAACTTGGACAAGCATTTTCTGAAGCTATTTCCCGTGAAGTGTGTGCCTCCATCACTTATCAATACTCGCGGGACTCCATAGCGTGGGAATATAATATTTTTGATCATGGATATGGATTCTTCCGTTGAAGCTCTTCGACAAGGGATAGCCTCCACCCATTTGGATACATAATCAACCATAACTAAGATATGCTCATATCCATTTGAACTAGTGAAAGGTCCCATGAAGTCAATCCCCCATACATCGAATAGATCAATTTGCAAGTTGTAATTCAAGGGCATAGCATTTCTTTGATTTATATTCCTCGTTCTTTGACATTCCGGACAAGAAGCAACATACCTTTTCGAATCCTCATGCATCTCCGGCCAATAAAATCCACTAGCCCATACCTTTGCTTGAGTCCTAAAATGTCCATAGTGTCCTCCATACTCGCCTGAGTGACACTTCCTCAATATTTCGCCATTTTCATCTCTTGGTATGTACCTTCATAAGACTCCATCCGCTCCAAGTCTAAAGAGGTAAGGTGCATCCCAATAATATTTTCAGCTCTCGGCGATCACTCTCCTTTGAGCGTTCCTATCCAAATGATCAAGTGACATTTTTCGTATGGCTCGAATAATGTTGATCATCCAAGTATCTTTGTCAAGGATGTGATAGAGATGATCATCTCTCATCTTATCTTCAATAGGCTCTTTATCATCCTCGCGATTCATCCTTGATAAATGGTCGGCCATAACATTTTCCACCCCCTTTTTGTCTCGAATTTCCACATCAAATTCTTGCAAGAGAAGGATTCATCTAATCAACCTTGGTTTGGCATCTTTTTTAGACAAGAGATACTTGATCGCCACATGATCGGTGTAGACAATCACCTTAGAATTCATAATATATGATCTGAATTTTTCAAAGGCAAACACTACGGTGAGCAATTCCTTCTCTGTTGTTGCATAATTTAATTGAGCTCCATTGAGGGTTTTGCTAGCATAGTAAATAGCGTGTACCTTGCCTTCTTTTCTTTGTCCCAACACCGCTCCAACGGCATAGTCACTAGCGTCGCACATTATCTCAAAAGGTTGATTCCAATCGGGCGGTTGGATGACAGGTTACAAGAGCTCTCTTTAACGTCCGGAATGCCGCCAAGCACTTATCATTAAAATTGAATGGCACATCTTTTTGGAGAAGATTGGTCAATGGCTTGGTAATTTTTGAGAAATCCTTGATGAATCTTCTATAGAAACCCGCGTGGCCTAAGAAACTCCTCAAAGATTTGACATCTATTGGGGGTGGAAGTTTTTCAACCGTTTCAACCTTAGCTTTGTCCACCTCAATCCCTCTGTTGGATATCACATGTCCCAACACTATACCTTGTTTCACCATAAAGTGACACTTCTCCCAATTTAGCACCAAATCAACCTCCGAACATTTAGTAAGAACTTTATCCAAGTTTGCCAAGCAATCCGCAAAAGATTTACCATAAACGGAGAAGTCATCCATAAATACCTCAACAATTTCCTCGATGAACTCCGAAAATACTGCCATCATACATCGTTGAAAAGAGGCTGGAGCATTACATAAACCGAAAGGCATTCTTTTATACGCAAATGTTCCATAAGGGCATGTGAATGTTGTCTTATGTTGATCATCCGGGTGAATAAGTTTTTGCATGAACCCCGAGTACCCATCAAGAAAGCAAAAATATGCATGATTTGCTAACCTCTCAAGCATCTCGTCGATGAACGGTAGGGGGAAGTGATCTTTCTTCGTTGCTTTGTTCAATTTCCGATAGTCAATACACATCCTCCATCCGGTCACGGTTCTTTGCGGTATCAATTCATTCTTCTCATTTTTCACCACGGTCAAACCTCCTTTCTTAGGCACACAATGTACAAGGCTCACCCATTCGCTATGCGGCACCGGGTAGATGATTCCGATGTCCAACAACTTGATAACTTCCTTCTTTACTACCTCTCGCATGGCATGGGTTAACCTCCTTTGATGGTCCACTACAGGCTTGCATTGATCCTCCATAGGTATGCGGTGAGTGCAAAATGCTGGGCTGAGTCCTTTAATGTCATTAATCGAATATCCCATCACTTTCTTGTGCTTCTTCAATAAATTCAGCAACATATCATTCTTCTCGGGACTCAATTCATCACTCACAATCACAGGATAAGTCTTGTCCGGCCCCAAAAATTCATATTTCAATCCCTTGGGCAATTACTTAAGATCCACCTCCGGTGCTTGTAGTTCCTCATGTACAATTTCTCCAAGATCTTCAAATTTATCCTCCTCTAAACTTCTGTCTTGCGGTTCTAGTCCTTTGGTTGCTTCCGCTAACTCTTCATCTAGCTCATCATTAGATTGATTCTCCATAGCTCTTTGTAGCGGATCCCTGAAAGTTTCAACAAAACGAAGGCTCCCTACCTCTTCGTCATCAACAGGTAGGGGTGAGGCAATTCTAGAAGCGGGAAGAAAATTGTATGTGTGATTATTTCCATCAAGATTAATAGTTACTTTTCCTTTTTCGGCATCTAAAACGGCATTAACCAACTTGAGAAAAGGTCTACCAAGAATTACATGATCATTCTTATCATAGTAGACATCAACAATGAAGAAATCGGTTGAAATGCATTTTTCGGAAATTAAAACTTCTAGGTCACGAGCAATTCCTAGAGGTTTAACAATTCTACCATCTCCCATAATTAATTTAGTAGAGGTTGGAACTAGGTCAATGGTATGATCATGAATTGCATCAAAAATCTTAAAAGACAAGATACTTACTTGTGCTCTAATGTCGCATAACGCCTTGCAATTAATGTTGTTGACCTTGCAATCTATACGCGGCGATGTCTTCTCTTCTTCATCGGATCCTATGGCAAAAATTTCAGCGAGGCGGGCAAATGGTGATGCCTTGGGCTTGATTCCCATGATTCTTTTAGCTTTGGCCACATGGTCCGGATCAACTTCTTCTTCGCTAAAGAGTTTTTGAAGGACCTCCCTGGTTGTCTCTATGTTGTATGAATGTTCCACTTGTTTTTCCGGCGGGAAGTCTATCTCCAAAGCTTTTGCCATCCCTTTTTGATTAGGGAACGGTCTCCTTTTGTCAAAGACTTCTCCAAAATCAAGTAGGATCCGATCCATTTGCTCAAACTCCTTTAGTGGCTTCGCGCTTGACATAGTTCTTTCATTTGCTTTGCTTGTCTCGGCGTGATCACTCTCCGGGATAGTTCTAGTTTCCTCATGTTTGGCTTCTTCAACCTTTTCAAGGATTGGTTCCTCTTTCTTCTCTTCCGGAGCCGTATTTCTAAAAATTGCAGCAAGGGGTGCCACACTTGCGTCTCATTCCGGCTTTCCCGAAAGTCGTATTTTCCAATCTCTTCGCATGGCTGCCGCTTTACTTATTTTTTGTAGAAGTTTGGCAACTTCCGTGAGTGTTTTCTCCATGAGATCCCCTCCTGCACACATTTGAACATATTCTATGCAACTAGGGGTTAGGGAAAAAAGAATGTATGCAATAGTACGTCACCCGGGAATTCGAGTCTTGGTCCTTGTTCAACTAGTTCATTGAATCGATTCCACGCTTGATCAATCCCCTCTTTCTCTCCTTGCTTGAAAGTCATCACTTGCATCCTTATATGTTGAATCTTGGTAATAGGGAAGAACTTGGCACAAAATTTTTTTACCAATTGATCCCAATTTTCCTCGACTTCGAAAGACGCAAATGAATACCACTTTGTTGCTTCATCAGCAAGTGAGTAGGGAAAAAGATTCCATTTAAACCAAGTGTCGGGAACTCCCTCTTGTCGCACCGTATTGCACAATGTCGTGAAGCGCTGGATATGTCTATATGGATTGTCCGTCTCTATCCCTCGGAATGGATTAGTTGCTGCCATCTTGATGATTTGAACTCTAATTTCATACCTTGTCGCTTCAAGAATCGAATCCGACTCTTGTACCTTGATGTCCTCACATCGAGGGCTAGCATAGTCTCTTAGTGATTTTTCCAGTTCCTCCAAAGAATTTCCAACGAGCGCCATCTAGACAATCAAAAACAAAAACAAAAGAGTGTGTTTTTCTAGAACACAAAGGTTAGATGTTAGTAATCAACAAAATTAATGAGAGATTAAACAAAGTAAACTGGCTTGCTCCCCGGCAACGGCGCCAGAGAAAAGGGCTTGTTGACGGTTCAAAACCGCGTTCAACTTCACCGCAAGTCCACGGAGTGACTTGGTGCTTTTTTCACCAAGGGAGGGGACCCCTAAGTTCTTGTCAATCCACAGAGCAAGAGAATTACTTGCGTTTAACCTAACACTAACTTAGTTGATTAGAGACTTTATGATGTAAAGATTAATCTATAAAGTAAAGACAAACTAATCCTAGATTATGTTAAGAGAAAGAGAGAGGTGTTCACGAGTATGAAAGACGTATACCCATGAAGTCTAGGTACTTGAGATGCAATCACCCTAAAACATGGTAAAAGTCCGATCCAATCTATCTAAGGATGTGAACAAAGAGTTAAGCGTTTCCCTTCCCTCGTACTTGTCACTACGCGAAGGTAATCGTCTCTAACCCTAATGAACACAGTATGTTGACGTGATCTACAGGAGCAACCCCGATGGCAATGGTAGCGAACCATAAACATCAAGCATCATCAACATGAAGATATGATAGACAAAGATCCAAACAAGAGAGCGGGTGACTACATGTCAAGATCCATTACAACTCCATGGACAAACGATTACTTTACCCCATCAAGACGCTAGGCATGGCACCGTTGAACATGGTGGATGCCTCCGATGGAGTCCGTCTCTCGGTGTCCTTCAACTCCGGCGGCACCGTGGCAAGGCCCCGGCATCCTCCTTCCTCGTGGTGGCCTCCGTTGACCTAGGTGATGATCCTCCTCGATCTTCACCCTTTCGATCAACTCTCTTCCTTGTGTTTGATCTCCCGAGGCTTCTCTGGTCGTCTTTCGCGAATGGCTCCTCTCCCCAAACAATTAGGGTTCCGCGAATATATCACCGAAGAAAGGCGGCGGTGAACCAAGGCAGAGAGGGGGTGGGCCGACCGGCCTGGCCCATCCTCGGCCCGGTTCATCTCCGTCTTTTGCCACGTGTCGTTTCTTGCACTTTGGGGTTTTTCCTCCTTCGGATATGGGCTTTGGACGTCGTTATCTCCGCGACCAAGTTAAGGGGTGTTTATGCATGATCTTTCGGTCTTTTCATCTTGGTCCTCGGAGATTCTTCTTCGAAGCTCATTGGTCCTTGCCACCTTTGGAGTCAAGTTCACACACAGTCGGAGCCTCTTGATCATCATATAAATCGTCCTCCGAACCGAATGTGTTTCTTCTCATTTAGTGCACGAATTCCTGTGTAAACATTAAACTCCAAAATACACATCCAAAGATTAACTTGTTATATCATTAGTATGCCTAGTGGCGGGTTAGTTCCAAAATGAAATCCAAACTATAACATAACAAGTGTTCTTGGTTGACGGAAATCGACCGCCAACACGTACTCAGCAAGCGGAAAAGATATATAACATGCAAGGCTTTTTGTGGATGGCTGATGGTTAAGCAAGTCAGCATTTTAGTTGGTCAAATTTAATTAGCATCATAATTACTATGCAGTGTAAGTTCATACCAACCCTTAAGATAACATAGAGATCATAAACATAAATAAAGATAGAATGCTACATATTAATATTATATTCCATAATTTAATCACGTGAGGGTCCAGACGGCTCTTGACCGTGAGCACGGCTAACCGGTTAGTTTTACACTCTGCAGAGGTTGTACACTTTCACCACAAGTCGCATAAAAGTTCAATGAACTTTAAACCCAACCACGCGATGCTGATCAGACATCATACCACACTACCGAGGTGTGATCGCATAGGGATGCTACGAGGCCTTTACAAAGTTTCCCCAGGAAGTTGCAACCCACAAGGTTACCGGATCAGTTAGCAAGGTATAAAGTCCCCTAGCGGGTACCGTGTCTTAGCAAAGCCCAACTCCCCGCTAGAGCGAGTCCATACCCCACAGTACCGCCGCCCCTTGTCCTTATCAGGTAAAGCCACTCCTAACCAGGGTCACTAATTAATTAGCCAAGGCCAGAGCCATTTAGCTCTTGTGGTTGCACTGTTGTCCTGGGTGGTTCTCCATGTTCCAATTAACATATGGTCTTGTATTAATGAAGGTATAACATAAGTAAATCAAGATTAAATATTGTTTCATTAATACCACCATGTAACCAGGTAAAGCATAGCGAGAACTACCCAACATAAAAGTAAACCCAGTTGATCAAGGTATAGGGTATAAGCATCTAGTCGAACCTTAATTGGGACCCATCAATTTAATGCAAGCAAAAGTAAATACGATGGATTAAATACATGTTATATAGGAAAGTGGGAATGCATCAAGGTAGACTTGCCTTCAACTGAATCGTGCTGCTGCTCAGACACTTGGAAGTCTTGCTCTTCGAATTCCACGAACGGTTCGCTCTCTACGCAGCACATCCATCACATACAAGCACACAATAGAATAAATCAAGAAACAGACACCAAACAATACAAACAGAACTAAACAGAGGCATAAAACTAATCTACACTTCGATACGATTGTTTGGACATAAAGAACGTTAAAAACGGAGCTAAAACAAAAAAGATATGGCTAAAAGAATATGCAAGGGCTTATCTGCGAGAAAACTAAGGTTCCAGGGGCTTAACTGCTAAAAACCGAGGGCTAAAACATAATTAAGCATATAAACCTAAGGGCTTTGGTGTAAAAACATAAAACTAGACCTCGGGCGCAAAAACTAGAGAGCTCGGGGTCTAAACTGCAAAGAAAAGGACTAAAACGCAAGGGTTCTATAAGGTGGAAGGATCGGCTTGTGATGTTATAAAGGGCAGGGGTGTTTTTGCCAAACTTAAGGGGCGCGGGGGAAACAGACTGGTTGACCGGTATGGTCTCCGATCAAAACCGTTCTGGGCCCTTGATCTCAGATCCGACGGCCACGGACGCCCGCAAGCGGCGAGACGGCGGCGAGCGGCGGCGCTGGAACTCCGGCGAGCTCGCTCGTCCGCGAGCTGGAGTGCTCGATTGACAGAGCGAGAAGGCCAAGGACGGAGGCCGCGACACGTTGAGGCGAACTAGGGCAACAGGGAGTGCAGACAGGCGGCGACGGCGACGCAAGGCTCGGCGGGGCGGATCTCGAACTCCGGCGAGCGTGCACGGCCGACACAGGGCATTAGAACGCGCACAAGCGGCATCCGCAGGTTCCTCACCTCCACACGGATCCCCGGGACGGCTTCTCAGCGACGAAACGGCGGTGGTGCAGCGGTTCAACGGCAGCGGCCGGATTAGGGTTTCGTGGCGACGCGGAGGGGCGCGGGCGGCTAGGGTTCGAGTCCGGGGGTGGCGGCGCCCTTAAATAGGGCCGGTGCCGTGCGGGACACGCTGAAGGACGCGGCGCGGGACGAGTCGTGGGCGACCAGGATGCGAGCTCGAGCTCGTGTCCGTCCCGGACTCGGCGAGAGGAAAGTGATGACAGGCGGGCCCCGCCTGTCGGTCACTGAGGGAGAGGAGAGGCGGAAACGGGCCGCTGGGCTGATTTGCGAACTGGGCCGAGGAGGAGTTAGGGAGGCCGAGCGAGCGCAGAGAGGAACTCAGGGGGGGTCCTCCGGACTCTCTTGCAGGCGATCGAGAGAAGGAGATGGGCCGCGGTTGGGCCGACTCCGGGGTTGAGCTGCTGCGGCAGAGGGTGTGCTGGGCTTGGAGAAAGAGGCCTCGCGCCAAAAGAAAGAGAGAGGAGGGGAGGGAAAAGAAAAAGGTTTGGAATTTTTGAAAGAAGATCAAACAATTTGAATTCAAATATGAATTTGAATTCAAACAAACAAAATAATGCACCGGCATGAATGCAACAAACATCAAGCCACTTAATTTTTAGAAAAACAAATAATGTTTTTTCCTATACTATATTCCCTGTAAAATAAAATAAAAGTTGAAAAAATTTTAAAATTAAAAGAAAATTGTTGTTTAAAATTTTCTTCCTACTCACATCTTGAAATTCAAAATTTCAGGGTGTGACAAGAGATTTGCAAAAGTGTGATCAAAGGTGGACGATTAGGTGTAAAATTAACTAATCACATATGCCTTTTGGATTAACATCATGTGATTCAGATTGGAAGTTTGTACAATTTGTATGAAGAAGTTGATTTGCAACTGATACGTTGCTTACATACAGCACTCAAGGAGCCTATAGTTATTATTATACACATGATTTGCAATTTGTTCTTTCAGTTCTTCGGTTATACACATGTTCTTCTGGAAGTCGGAACCCCGAAGGAACCCGCCTTCCTGTCTCCGAGAACCCGCTTTCGTACCGTCCTCGCTCAGCCTCACGCTCTCGCCGACCTAGTATTTGTCCGTGCAATTCCCAAATATAAATCGAACGACCCTTCCAGAACCAAGCTAGGGTTTCGTCTGCCCCCGCCCTCCCGCCTCCTCCTCCCGGCCACCCGCTCGACCGCAGCGCCGCTCTCGCGCCGCCGCCATGGGGACGGAGCGGAAGCGGAAGGTGAGCCTATTCGACGTGGTCGACGAGACCTCCGTCTCCGCCAAGCTCGGCCGCGCCGCCACCAACGGCGCCGCCGCCGCCGCCGCGGCGGCGGGCGGCGCCAACCCCACCGTCAACCGGTGGAACGGGCGGCCATACTCGGCGCGGTACTTCGAGATCCTCGAGAAGCGCCTCACGCTCCCCGTGTGGCAGCAGAAGGAAGAGTTCCTCCGCGTCCTCCGCGACAACCAGACCCTCATCCTCGTCGGCGAAACGGGAAGCGGGAAGACCACTCAGGTACGGCAATCCGTGCTCCAGTACCCGGGCGCCTTTGATGTTCTTATTTACTGTTTGCTGCTAAGGTTAGGAGATATAGGTGTTCTACTAGAGATTATCCACCTTTTGCTTTGGTAAATTTGTTGGATATATGTACCAGCACTTGTTTCTGCAACTGAAGTCAGGCTATTGCTCGTTTTGTTCTTGCGGTTGACTTTGTTATTGTCATGTTTGTCTCTCATTCTTGGGCAGTTAGTTGTGATGATTGATTTGTGTTATGTTTAACATTTTCCTTAATCAGTTGTTTAGATTACTGAATAGTTAATTTCCTTATTTGTATTGTTTCTTGTTAAGCTTAGGTGATAGATACTCTAGAGGCTTTTCACTTTTGGGCAAGTAAAATTGGTCAGGTTTATTTGTGTCCACATGTATAACAGAGGCGAGGCTATCCTTGTTATCAATTATCATGAGTTCACTATAGCTTCATTTGTTCTTGTTACTGTTACGGTGATGGTGGTGTTTGTCTGTCATTCTTGCTAAGTTAGTTGTGATGATTGTTTCGTGTTATGTTGAACAGATCCCCCAATTTGTACTTGAGGCTGAAGGCCTGGGTAACCGTTCCATGGTTGCCTGCACTCAGCCGCGGAGGGTCGCAGCAATGTCTGTCTCCAGGCGTGTGGCTGAGGAGATGGATGTTACTATTGGAGAGGAAGTGGGTTACAGCATCCGGTTTGAGGATTGCAGCAGCCACAAAACTGTTCTCAAGTAAGTCTTTTGAGTCTTAATGTTCCATTGAAGAACATAATTAGATGCACTATCCTTTTGGCAGATTGATATGGAGTGTATGTTTGTTTCTTTTTTAGGTATTCTGATCTAATCCTGTTGTGTTGAACACTATTGCTTCCTATCAGATATTTGACAGATGGTATGCTTCTGAGAGAAGCAATGGCAGACCCACTTTTAGAGAGGTACAAGGTGATCGTTCTTGATGAAGCTCATGAGAGAACATTGGCAACAGATGTTCTGTTTGGGCTTCTGAAGGAGGTTCTAAAAAATAGACCGGATTTGAAGCTTGTTGTTATGAGTGCTACCCTTGAAGCAGAGAAATTTCAGGGTTACTTTAGTGGTGCACCATTGATGAAGGTACCAGGGAGGCTTCACCCGGTTGAGATCTTCTATACTCAAGAACCAGAAAGGGACTACCTAGAGGCTGCTATCAGGACAGTTGTGCAAATACACATGTGTGAACCTGCTGGTGATATCCTTGTATTCCTTACTGGAGAAGAGGAGATTGAGGATGCCTGTCGTAAAATTAACAAGGAAATTAATAACATGGGAGATCAGGTTGGCCCAGTTAAAGTTGTTCCTTTGTATTCTACGCTGCCTCCAGCCATGCAGCAAAAGATTTTTGAACCTGCTCCTGCCCCTTTAAAGGAAGGAGGACCCCCTGGCAGGAAAATTGTTGTGTCCACAAACATTGCTGAGACATCCTTAACTATAGATGGTATAGTTTATGTGATAGACCCAGGGTTTTCCAAACAGAAAGTTTACAACCCAAGGATAAGGGTGGAATCCCTCCTGGTGTCACCAATTTCCAAGGCAAGTGCTCATCAGAGAGCTGGTCGTGCTGGAAGAACGCAGCCCGGGAAGTGCTTCAGGCTATACACAGAGAAGAGTTTTAATGAGGATTTGCAACCACAGACTTACCCAGAAATTCTTAGATCGAACCTGGCAAATACGGTTCTTACCTTGAAGAAACTAGGAATTGATGATTTAGTACATTTTGACTTTATGGATCCTCCAGCACCGGAAACTCTTATGAGAGCTCTAGAAGTTTTGAACTACTTGGGGGCACTCGATGATGAAGGTAACCTAACACAATTAGGTGAGATGATGAGCGAATTTCCCCTGGATCCACAAATGTCAAAGATGCTTGTCATCAGTCCAAAGTACAACTGTTCAAATGAGATCCTATCAATTTCTGCCATGCTATCAGGTATGTCAACTTTAGGTCGCCAAATGGCATTTCTACAAATGAATTCTCATGTGTATCTGTTTATCTACTACTTTGCTTGTCAATTCTTTGCAAGCAAAGTGGCATGTTTTCAGCATGTGAGTTTGCATGCTGACTACTGCATGTCAACTTTAGGTCGCCAAATGACATTTCTACAAATGAATTATCTTGTGTATCTGTTTATCTACTACTTTGCTTGTCAATTCTTTGCAAGCAAAGTGGCATGTTTTCAGCATGTGAGTTTGCATGCTGACTACTGCATGCAAGATCATTGTTTTTGTGCAACATTTATGAGCTGTCGTCAGCGACTGTTATTCACCTGACTTCTTGAGCTATTGGTCGAAATGATCATACAGTTTAGGCTGGTGCAGATAGTTGCTGTTTGTTGAGTGCGTCTCGCCCTTTTGCATCTGCTGACTACCGTGGACTTCGTCTGTTATTATCGTATTCTTTCTCTAGTACCCAATTGCTTCCTCCGGCCTAGGGACGCTCAAAAGGCTGCTGATGAGGCGAAGGCTCGATTTGGCCATATTGATGGGGACCATCTGACGCTTCTGAACGTATACCATGCATATAAGCAAAACAGTAAGTCTATTCCTCATTCAAGTAGGGATGCGAGTATCGATCCTAGTCTTTGTCTAATTCTATCATGCATTCAAAATGAACCACCACCTGCAGCCCTACCTCTGGTGGACATGCGGCTACCTTGTTCTTGTTGTTTAACATTTTTTTTTTTGTCAATGCAGATGAAGATCCCCAGTGGTGTTACGAGAACTTTATCAATTCCAGAGCACTTAAATCTGCAGACAATGTCAGACAACAGCTTGTTCGCATCATGACTAGATTCAACCTCAAGATGTGCAGCACGGACTTCAATAGTCGTGAGTACTATGTCAATATCAGGAAAGCAATGCTTTCAGGATATTTCATGCAGGTCGCACACCTTGAGCGGACTGGGCATTACTTGACTGTAAAAGATAATCAGGTTTGTATTTTTCCTGTTCAAAGATAATTTCCATTGTAACCTTTCTTGCTCAGGATGTAGCAATGCAGTTTTGTAACTCTTCTTTCCCCACCAGGTTGTCCATCTTCATCCCTCAAACTGTATGGACCATAAGCCAGAATGGGTCATCTACAATGAATACGTCCTGACCACCAGGAATTTCATCCGCACTGTCACTGATATCCGTGGGGAATGGTAAGTTTGTACTACCTGAATAAAGCTATGTTGGTGTTTAAGCATTTGAATGATGCCTTGATGGTTGTTTTGTGCCTTATTCACAGGCTGATTGATATCGCTCCACACTATTATGATCTGAGCAATTTCCCATCATGCGAGGCGAAGCGTGTCCTTGAGAGGCTGTATAACAAGCGGGACAGGGCCACGAACAGAGGCTGAAGTTGATGCTTCTTTTTTTGCCCAGTGCTCGTAGTACGCCAGGGAAGGGCCTGAGCCTTCTATGATTCGTACCCACGTGAGGACTTGGTCACCCCCCCCCCCCCCCCCCAGGCAGCAGCTGGATAATATTCAGCCCATTTCATCAGCATGGTGATTATTTTATAAACATAAATCAAATGTTGCTGATGCAACTGTGTAACGGTTGTCAAGATTATATTTTTGCTTTTCTTGCTTCAACTAGAATGGTAGTGCAGATATTTGGGTATCAGTCTCCTTATTTGTATGGACAAGACAATTTTCGTATTTGTCCCTTTTTTGCACCGGTTTCAATGAAAACCTGCTGATATGCGTTTGTAGTTTTAGCTCGTATTTTGTTGGTGCTTCACGTTCTTTATTCATTTATGCGACGGCGAAGTGGTAAGATAAGTAGATAACACTGCCCAACTGAGTGCTGCTAGTTAGCAGCTAAAAGTACCTAGTGTCCAAATAGGCTACTAATAAACGTAACCTACCGTCTCCTTGCAAAACCAGTCGTTCAGCAGGTCGCTTTGGATGCAGCGAAACACGACGGAGAGCCTCATCAACATGTCAATGCAGCTGTTCGCTGGATTTAGCCCTTGATTTATGGATGGCGAAAGGGCTGTTGCAACCTATGAGAGAAAGGCCCCCTGTGCAGCGATGGAAGGCACCGCCGTCAGGCTGCTTCAAATGCAACACAGATGGCGTCAAAAAAAAATGCAACACAGATGGGGCCTTTTATTCAGATCAAGGGAGTGGTGCGTCGGGAGTTGCTCTTAGAGACGACACACGGATGGTGGGCAGGCTAAGTGGTACCCCAATGGTCTTGATGCACTGACTCTAGAAGCTTTGGCTTGTCGGGATGGTGCTGTTTTTGCTCGGGGCATAGGGGTGCAGCGTCTCATCCTGGAAACCAAGGAGTTTGTGAAGCTGTGGAATGAGGGAGACAATCAGCGCTCGAGAATAGCTTCCATCATAAGAGAAACCCGGGTTATTAGCTCTAGTTTCACTGATTTTTCAGTGGCTTTTGTTAGTCACTCCTGTAATAGCGTAGCCCATACTCTAGCAAAACAAGTTTCAGGTGTTAACAGGTTAGATGAGTGGCGATCAGCTCCTGCCTGTGTAGCACACCTGATAGCTTCGGATTGTAATCCTGCTTGATGAATGAATGAATGTCCAAGTTGCAAAAAATAATAATAATAATAAACGTAACCTACCATCAGGCTGCTAAGAGCAGGTGAATTTAAACGTGAGGCTGCTAATAGCAGGTGAATTCAAACGAACAGACAATAGGTGTATTGAGGGGGCATTGTGTCTTAGGTTTGTAAAGTAGTAGAATTAAGGCGCCATTCACCATCTTTTCTTTTCTTTCTTTTTTTTACAAAGCCCAAACAACACGGCATAGGATCCCAAAGTTCTGATTACTACTCTCTCTATCCCAAAAATATAAAGATTTATTGACTTTTGCTGATCACATTTGACCACTCGTCTTATTCCAAAAATTATGAAAATGTAAAAACAATTATGATATACTTAAAATATACATGATGATAAAACATGTCATAACAAAATAAATAATTTTTTCACAATTTTTTGAATAAGACGAGTAGTCAAACGTGATTAGTAAGTCAACAAGTTCTTATATTTTAAGACGGAGGAAGTAATACATAGTACTCCATCTCATAAAGAGTGCAATTCTAAATTTTTAGACAGATTAGTGATGGCATGAAAAGACTCTAATACTCTCGTTTGTTGGTCACATATAGTAAGTTTTGACATGTAAATCATATCTGACCACTTAATTAGACAGGTTAGATCTATTTTCTTAGAATTACACTCTTTGTGAGATTTTTTTTTTCAAAAACTAAAATTACACTTTTTATGAGACGGAAGGAGTCCTAACTACTGAGCATACAGGAATCAACTAGCAGAACTTCTCATTACCATACTGTCTACACAAAAATAGGGAACATCATCTGATTTCCACAGCCAACGTATGCATCTCAGCAGCTATACAGGATATATCTTCTTTTAATCAAATCCCCTTCTTAGGGTTGCTTCACTCATATGTTACACTTTTGAAGATCTTCTGTTCTCGCGCAGCTCGATTACTTTTCACCAAAGGAACTCAGGTAAAACCTTACTCTCCAGTGAAAGAAACGGCAGCTTTCTGGGTAGTGTATGACGTGTCACCTTGAATTTGCTCACAACTGAACTGGCCTAGTCGTTGAACTAGAACACATGGAAATGAAAGAAAAAAGAAAAAGAAAAATTCCTAGTATCCTGCTATGCCAACTAGAACAAATGATACAAAGTATAGTGCGACCGAAATGGCAATTCCTGCCACAAAATTGTATGAGAGGCGCTTGTTGTCACGACTAGGTACAAATGCCACCTTCAAGGTATTAGTCAATTCGAAGAGCCTATGGGAAACCTGTGGGAATACATGAGAACATAAGTTGCTGCATACTGATGTCTTCAATATCTTACATAGGGAAGATCTACATACCGCAACATATATAGCAGTAGTGAGCATGAAATTGAGCAATGGGTAATTTGGGATTATTGCCAATAGCCACTTTGGTTGCCCATTGGGCACCCTTGATCTGAAGTTATTTAAAGTTAACAAGACAATGTCAGTCCCAAAAAAAAATCTGGATTGAACTTTTTTCCAGCTGCGCAAATGTATGTGGTTACCTGAGCCAGATGTGGAACTGGGATATGTATGTCTCTAGAGTAATCTTTCCAAGCCATCTAGAAAAAGGCAAATGAGCAAATACATGAGTCACGTATTCCCACATCATGGACTCATGATGTAGTTCAATCATAAAGGTAAAATGCATTACAAGAAATTGTTACTTACGCAAATAGTGTGAGAGAGAAGCTCCTGAATTCTTGAGTAAAGTTGCGTAGGCATATGTAGACACTTTTTGAGTACAAGTGCACAACCAGGGAACAAATCAGATTTTGCACAGTTAAAAGATATAAACAAAATATATTAGAAAGGTGTGCATACGTTATGGGGATCCAGGATGTATAGGGATGTAACTTGTTGTATGTAATCTTATCCAGCTTATAAATGTATTCGTACCACAAATAACCAGCCTGTGATCAACATGTGGCATGTGTTATAAAAAGTAATAAATAAATAAATAATGATTTTAGGGCAGTTGTTGATCAGTACCGTCAAAGACACTGTAACTATCGAGCCTTTGATATAGAGTTTGGTTCTCAGTTCAGTTTCTTCCAGCTTCTCCATCCACTTCTCAACCTGAGGCAGAAAAGATTTCATCAATGCTTTTCATGCCAAACAGAACTTTCTTTTGCTCTCTTTCAAACAATTCTGAGGATACCTCTAAGCTCTTTGAATATATAGAAACAGAACAGCTACAATACATAGAAGAAAATATGGTTGAATACATACAGTTGGGTGGTTATACGCATATATCATCCCCACGATCCAAATGTAGCGATCCAGTCCAGATCGGAATTGCCACTCATGCAACCGTGGGAGATCTGGTTTAGAAGGATCGGTATAGCCTGCACAAAGAGCAAAAGGTACTGTTCATCTTTTGGAAGGAAAGACATGATATCCACAGCAGAAAAGGCTTTGCAAGGACACTGACCTAGAAGAAATGTAAACGGGCTCCATACTACGTCAAATACACCTGGAACTTCCCATACAAGGATAACTACCAAGAAGCAAGCAACAAATTTCATTGCCATCACCGATCTAATCTCATTATATTTGTTTAGAATTCCAAGAGCGCCATAAACCATTAGGGTGAAAAGGGTGTGCATAGGGCAAATATAATAGAGTGTATAGTCATTGTTCAGGACAATGCAGCAGAATATAACAAAGAAATTGAGGCGCCACATCATCTGTTAAAGGTGTAACCAGGTTAGGAAAACTCCAACATGAAGAATCAGGAACAAGTGGGGTGTAAAAATGCACCTGAGCAAATCGTCCAAGACTGAAATCCTTCCTCACATAATAATAAGAGAAGTTGCCAAATCCAGTCATCCAAACATATGCAGCAATAAACACACGGATTGCATTGTAGATCTCTTTAGCATTGAAGTAGTGGTACATCAAGAATAGCACCTGGAAATTAGAAAGTAATGCTGAAACTGTTCAGTGTTGCTAGTACTAGCCTACTAGGGCAGAAGTTGAACCCAGTACCTTACTGTCCATAAAAGGAAATTCCTGAGCAAATTATCTAAAATTTAGGGCATAGAAATGCAGGGGAGGATGTAGGCATGGTTGTTGGTATCAGCTGACAACGGTGTTTTTTTTAGAAAATCAGTGGGAAATTAGTGTTACGCACTATTGACACCGGTCTACAATGGTGCTGACACCGGCGCCGTTCTTAAGTTAGCTCTGCCCCTGGAGAAATGAACCATCACAAGGCAGTGTAGTGGAAAAGTTAGCATGGCAAAATGTTTTGGTGCTAGGACAGGTCAAAACCCCATTTATTTTGACAATAACAGATGCTAATGACACAACTAAGTTTTTTGCACTTTGCAACTCAAGAGAGGTCCATATACCATGAATGCATCACGAACGTGATGGCAGCTTTACATGTTAGCGGTGCCAGATGAGAGTAGATGCTTATAACTTCATACATATACATAATTTCTGTTGCTCTGATGTATCAATGATCATGCATGAACTATTGAACTGTAGCTATTCACCCAACTATGTTTCTGGGGATAGTATAAGAAGAATATGTTTCTGTGAAACCAGGAAAGACCACAGAAGAAAGATAAGAGTATGATAAGTACCTGCATCCAACCCTTCCATTCTTCGGTTTGATGCCTATTCAAGTACAATATAGATTTTCCTGTGAATGTAGACTTGTCTTGATGAACTTTAAAGGAAGTCATAGCTGCTACAATAATAAGAAGAAAGTAGAGGAAAAGGAACAGATCCCGGCTGTAGTTCTGCAAATACAACATACCAATAAAAAAGGATTATTGCGTTAAAGCATAAAAACACTCACTACACAGTATATAATAACACACGATGCATGCGATTTCCATGCAATAAATCTGAATAAGTAAGCAAATTTGGAAAACTCAAGCAAATGTCAATTTTACTAGTATGTCACTTAGGCACATTGCCGAACTTTGTGTAACAATTGCTAGCACAATAATACCTTAGCAGACTCTCCGAGTAAGTCTGTTCGATCACAAATGTAAAAATAAAGTAGATACCCTCCAAACTCAGATCTGAAAGAATCATTGCAACTCAGTTAGCAGAATAGCGCAACTGTGGAAGCATGGATGAATGGAGCAACTATAGCTTACATTGCCCTCAGTGTTAAACGATTCTCCAGAAGAAGCATCTGGTCCATGAAGAAAAGTCTGTCGAACAAAAAAATCTTGTCAAAAACTCAATGTCATTTAAGTCGTGATATCTTATAACACAACTATTCGATATCTATCGAGAAATTGTAATTCAAAGAGTACCTGAGGATTTGTGATGTAAAGGAAACATAAGCTGGCTTTGCAGCTACAGCTTGGCCACCCTCTTCCAACAGAAGTGTCTGATCTTCTTCTTTTACTGAACTGTTATCCATTACTGCTAAATTGACATCCGAATGTCTACTAACAAAGATGAAGAGGCATAAACTCCAATAAGACTCCTTATAGAAGGTTATTGTAATCTCATTCAAAGCAACATGAGTGTCTCTCACAAAAAAGTATGAAGTCTTTTTTTTAAAAAGCAACATGGGTGCAGTAGGCATTTCAAGACAGACAAACATAATTCAGAACGCACCGCAAGAGACGGATACCTAAGGTTATGCCTTGTAACAGAAGCATAGTTCTTCATTGGCAACAGAGAAAAGAATAGATAACATTGACACACATCATTTTAGAAGCCAGAAATTGTAGATTCTCAGGACCAAAGCAACATCTGCTTACATTTTAATAGAAGCAGCATTCTTCCTATGAAAGAGAACCTCAGCATATGCCCAGGCTGCGAAAACCCAAAGAAACCCCAGAATAGCAGAAACCTGCATGGAGTGCAAAGCAAGTTAGCTTAGTTCCAGAGATGGAAGTCCCACATAAAAAATACATCATATTGCTGGAACTTAATGGTTGCCTTAAGGTCCAAGATCTCCAGATCCACTAACTATGTATGGAAGAAATTTGCAGATTCTCCAACATTTAAACCCTAAACCCGGTATTTACTGATTTTCCATTTGGTGGCGCTACTACAAGGATTTTTACCTGACCAACACTACTTGATCCACACAACACACAAACAAAAGGGGAAAAAAACCACAAATGCTAATCCACGTTGGCTCCAGTGATTCCCTTGTCTCAGAACATCACCATATCCTAACACTTGCATTAGCTGTAACTTGCACCGACTGAGCAAGCGCAGCCAGCACCCAACAGTATTTCAACAATCACAGCATTCCTCAAATTGGGCAATTACTCCATAAGACCAGCATATAATTCGAATTAACCAATCTGGGTGAGAAATTCCATGCGTACTGCATCTCCAGACTCCAGCGCTTCTCCGTGATCACCAAAGCCCAAAACCCAGCCCGCGATTCAGCGTCGCGACCGCGTACGAACCCACACCCGACCGTTCAGTCTCCTGCTCCCCGACCCCGAAATCCACCCACCCACCCACCCACCTCAGAAACCCCGCCCCAATCGCCTCCAAACAACGCCAATCTCAAAACTGCGGCAGCAGGAAATGCCCGACCCGGCGCGCGCCGGAACAAATCGATAAGGCGCGAGTTAGGGCTCACCTGGCCGGGCGTGACGGAGGTCGAGGCTGCCGCCACGGTGAGCCCGCCCGCGGACGCGACGGCCTCCGCCATTTCTCTACAGCATCCGCCGGCCGGGGGCCTCCGCTCGGATCCAAACCCGAGCGAGCGAGCGAGCGCCGCGAACACGGGTACGGAAATTAGTAGGTGGGTGAGAAAGAAGAAAAGAAAAATCAAGCGCGGGTTTTCTCGAGAGGAAAGGGGCTCTCGCCGGTTTAAAGCACGACCGGTTGTGCGCGTGGTACGAGGGAGTGGGAGCCCCGCTGAGACTGCCACGTGGGTCCAGCTGCCGATTGCTGTAGGCGCCGCGGTCACTGACGGTGGGGCAGGGAGGAAGCTCCCCGGGCTGCGGGGCCCGCAGCCGGGTGGGTCTCGGGAAGTGACCCTGTAACTAAAAAGGAGATTGCTTCAGAAAAAAATAAAAAACACAGTGGAGTTAGGTAGAATTACGTGAGAAATTTTTAAAATATGTTTTTCATTTCTTTCCGACTAGAAATGAGACACCAACACTACTTATAGGATTTACGGAATGACATGGTTGCCCCTGTCGGTCGCCTGGATCTTGGCACGTCGTGCTTGCGGCAGCTCTGCTTTTCTTATTTCTCTCGCGTTTACGTACTTGTGTTTGCGTTCTCGATTATTAGTATACAGTATATCTTCATCTCTACGTACCCTGGATTTCGATGCGCTGAAAGTAATTAATAATGTCTCGCTAAGCGGAGTCAGGTCGTCAAAAAGAATCAGATTCTGCAGACAGATCTTTCTACTGTCAGCATGTTTATTCGACAGCTATTCATAAACAAAGTGCGTGGTAACTCGGAGACCCATGGCCGGCGCCAGTAGTTTAGTTACCAGGGGTTACCACGCAGTTTGAAGTACTGTCACAGAAAGGGAAAAAGCAAACAGTAACTTGAAGTCAACTGGGTAGGACAGGAATGTTCAGAGATCCTGAGGCTTGGAGTTGGAATGCGTTCGGCATCTGATCAAGGCAACACATCGATAGCAACAGCCACCTTTGCTTGGAAAGTGGCCGTAAGAGTCATTGTTTGGTGGTGCGCGTCCTAAGACTAACTCGGCAGCATCAGGTCGCTTCGCAAGTAAAATTTGCAGCTAACTAACCTAGTTCAGCCAGCACTCACAAATACAGATATGATGTTTATTTAAGAGTGAAATGCACTTGCGGTCCTTAAACTTGTACAGCTGTGTCACTTAGGTCCTCATACTCTCAAAATGCATTTTTGGCTCCCTAAACTTGAGCTCGAGTGTCATTTAGGTCCATATACTCTCAGAGTGCATATTTATCCATCTAAACTTGGCTTCGGGTGTCATTTAGGTCCACAAACTTTGTAAAGGCATTGTCATCTCAATCAAATTGATAAAAACTTAATTTTACACATATATAATTTAACTATAGTAAAATAAAATGTGTTTCAAATCACCGTATGTGTAGAATATTGATATGATGAATCCAAAAAGATTGATATTCTTTTACTTTGGAGGAGGTAATATCATATAGGTACACATGACAGACATGCTCAATTATTTTTGAAAGATTATTCAAATCTGAACAACTTGTGGTTGCACATTACTAAACTTAAATTAGGGATTTGTAAGATAAATTACTACTAGAAGGGTGAAGCTAAAGAAGCAATAAAACAAGTAAGAAAATATGCTAATGAAAATGATGGCTTGCTTTAAAATATAAAGTTTGATCTTATCATATTAAGTATATTAGTGGGATGATAATGCATTTCAAGTTTAGGGACCTATATGACACCTGAAGACAAGTTTAGGGAGTTAGATCTGCACTTTGAGAGTATATGGACCTAAATGACACCCGAGCCCAAGTTTAGGGAGCCAGAAATGCATTTTAAGAGTATGGGGACCTAAGTGACACAGCTAGATAAGTTTGAGAACCGGCCATGCACTTTACTCTTTATTTAATGGTAAACGATATGTTGATGTCAGTGAGGGTGTGGGATACCGGATACGTAAAAACCCGCCCCCCGCGTCGTCCTCCCAGGGCGGCTCGAGGGCTCCCCCGCGCGGCGCCTCCCACCCCCTCCCACGTGCTCCGCCGGCCGCCAGCGGCGGCCACCCTCTCCCTCTTCTCCTCTCCCCTCCCCTCCTCCTCCTTCTCCCCACCCCACCACAGGTCGCTCTGGGCCGTCGGCCGCCGCCCTCCTCGACGGCCGGGCTTGGCCTCTGGCACCGCTCCCCCCTCCTCCTCCCCTTTTTGTCTACCCCGGCGGCCCCCCTCCCCCATCCCTAGATCCAGATCTAGGGTGGGGCCCGCCGCCGCTGGCGCCGCTGGGCCGCGCTCCGGCGCTCCCCGGCGTGCGCGCGGGGCCCGCCGCCGGCCGTCCTCCGGTGCTCCCCCCTCCGGCTTGGCGGCGCTCGGCATGCGCGACGCCTGGATGGACGCGGGCACCAAGGCCGGCCGTGGCCTCTGCGTGGAGGCCGCCGGCGACGTCACCGTCTCCTGCTTCGACGCCCGGTCGCCGGCGTCCAGGCGGTTCGTCACCTTCAGCGGCCCGCGCGCCCTGCGTGGCTCCGTCGTCGACGGCACCCTGACGTGCCTAGTGGTGATGCTGCTGTTGGAAGGGGCGGTTCCGTGCGGTGCTGCAGGGGAACGTCCACGCTGCAGGTCTGCGTCGTGCGGCCACTTGGCGGTGCGAACGGACTTGTGCGCGCACGCGGTGTACCTCCATGCCAGCGGCGACCCCTTCGACGCCGTCAAGCCGTGACCTTCGCCGCCGCGCGCACCCCCTCCTCGCCCCGGTGCGTGCTGTGCGCCGTCTACCTCGCTCTCGGCTGCTCCCCCTCGAGCCGACGGCGTTGGGCTGCTCCACCCCTTGCCCCCCTTGGTTCGACCAGGGCTTCTCGTTCCGGCCCCTCGGCGACGGCCTCGACTCCTCCTCGCCCAAGCCGGCCGTCTGCGCCCCCTCCCCGCTGACCTCGTCGACTGCGTCCGTTGAACGCTCCCCGTCGTCACCCGCGGCCCCTCCCGGGCGGTCGGCTTCCCCCTGCCAGCGTCCATCTCCGGGCTGGCGACCGCGGCCCCTCCCCTCGTGCCGGCGGCCGTTCTGCCCCACCCTCTGCTATTTCCCGCTGCCCTTCCTCTTGCCGGCGGCTCCAGCTCCTCCCTCTTCTCGGGGTCTGCAGTCGGACGGCTTGGATCCTTCGTCGGGTTGTAGTTGGCGCTTAGGCGGCGAGATGGTTCGGGCGGCTCCGTTTGGTCCCGGGGGCGTTTTTGCCGTTGTCTCGGTGGCGGAAGGTTCCCTGCACCTGTCCTCCACGGCCTTCGCCATGGTTTCCTGCTGTTTTCTCCATCTCCTGGCTCTCACCTTGTTTGCTGTGGCCGATCGGATGGATTGGCTATCCAGGCCTGGGTGAAAACCTTGTTTAGCTTCTACTAGGCCGACAATGGTTGCGCTCCTTCCGTAACTTACCTTGCTGGGGGCATTGTCGCGGCCTCCTTACGCCTTGGTTCGCTAGGTGAAGACCTGGCCTGCCCCTTTGCGGGTGGGCGGACGATGGCGGCGTCGTCGTCGCTCCCTTCCTGAAGGCATCGTTTTGCGGAACCTTCACTTCGGCCGCCGCTGCAGCAAGTCGTTTGACAGGCGGTGATGTGTGGGTCTTCTCGGTGCTCGTCTGTGCTGACCCTAGTTGTCCTGAGGGCCTCTCCTCTCCTTTGTACCCTTCTCTGCTTCCTAGTGGTAGTCCGTCTTGTGGTGGTGTGGGTTCTTTTCTCTGTTCTTTTCAGTTGTTGTTTCCTCGTTCTCTGGGGTTCTCCCACTGTGACGTTTTGTAACTCTCTCTCCTCCTAATGAAAAACGTGATTTGCATGTCTTAAAAAAATACCAGATACGTACTTAGATTGGCAAACGACCTCGTTGGCTGTAGCCGTCCCTCCCATCTCAGCCTTTCTGGTACTACTTAACAGAGCTTGATAAGGCAGTGCCACTGTCCAAACATCAGATCGTAATAGTGCCGAAGACATATTCAGCTACTAAATTGATACAATGTTTATGTTTCTTGCGCAGTGTTTTCCTCGCATAACAAATAAGTTGTACAAATCAGTAGGAACCTCTTTTAAGACCAGCCGAACAGAATCATGACCATCTTCAACAGTGAATCCAACATAAATCTCTCCAAGACTCCAAAAGTAAATGTAAGTCCATTGAAAAATAGACACACGGTCTATTTTGTACTTTGACTAGTAATGTTTATAAAACTTATAACTAAAGAGTTGTGAATTATGAAAGTATTTCTAGTAATGATCTCTAGTGCCAAGTTTAGGTTGTCAATCCATACAAAATGTTGGTTTCTCATAGTTGAAGTTAAAAAGGCTTGACTTGGAACAATCCTAGATGGACTTTTATATCCAACCAATATACTACCAGCCAACTTTTTTCTCTTTTTCTTTTTTCTTTTTGCCATGTAGGACAGATTGCTAATGTTGCCACTAAATTTCGATCTGAACAATTTAAGGAAATCTGGTTGATGGTTTTTTTCTCTTTTCACCCGGATTGTCCTCCCCACTCTCTGTGTCACTGCGTGCTTCATCCGGTTGCTATTTTTTTATGGCAATCATCATCAATATGTTCATTAACCAAGCGCTCTAAATCTGGTCATCACATTGGGCCGAGCAACCAAAGAAAAGCCGCCGCCAGCCGGCCCAGCCCACCAACTCGAAACGGCGCGCGCTTCACCACCGTAGCTCACTTGCGCGAAAAATTCCGCACGAAACCGTTGCGCGAAACCTCCTCATACGGACACTAGGCCTGTCAAAAAAAAACTCGAGGCTCGTGAATCGATAGTGTTCGGGTCGGTTTAAGCTTGATTCGAGATCGACTCGATTTCTAAACGAGTCAAGCTCAAGTCTGACTTAAATCTCGTGAGATTTTCGAGCTCGAGATCGAAAAGCTCAAGTCATGACTCTATGAGATTCATACACACATATACTCTAATTTTTTACTTAATTGCATTGCACAAAACTCGATGCCTACAAGTAACGCAATGACACTGTTTAAATTATTATGTAGACTTTCTAAACTATATTTATGGATGATATGAATCTTAAAGCTCGTGAATTACTCGTAGTTAACTCGTTGCAAACTCGACTCGAATCTTAACGAGCCAAACTTGAGCCTAGCTTCAAGCTCGGATGGTTTTGAGGTTCGACTCGAGCTCGGCTCGATGCTTTATCAAACTCAAGCTTGAGGCGCTCGAGCTCGGCTCGTTGACAGCCCGACATCACTCGCCGTTCCCCCCTCTCGCTCGCCGTGGCCGCGGCGCCGGCCGCCCGCTGCTGATCATGCTCACGGTGTCCCTCCTGGACGCGCACCTCTCCCGCTGCCGCTCCGCGCGGCACCTCCTCCAAATCCACGCGCAGTTCCTCGCTTCGGGCCTCCTCGCCGACGCCTTCGCCGCCAGCCGCCTCCTCCTCTTCACCACCTCCGCCGCCGCCGGCCACCTCCTCCCGCGCCCGCTCGACCACTCCTTGCGCCTTCTCCGCCTCGTGTGCAGCCCCAACTCCTTCTCCTGCAACATCGTTCTAAAAGCCGCCTTGCGCCACGGCCTTCCCCACCTCTGCCTCCCACTCTACGCGTCCATGCCCGCGCTTCCCGACGCCTACACGCACCCGCTCCTCGCCGCCGCCTGCGCCGCTAGGGGGCACGTGGTGGAAGGACGGCAGGTCCACTCCTGCTCTGTCAGGCACGGGTTCGTCTACAATGTTTACCTCAGGAACGCGCTGGTGCACATGTACTCTGCCTGCGGTTGCGTCGCGGACGCGCGCAGCGTGTTCGACGAGGGGCCCGTCCGGGACGCCGTTTCCTGGAACACGATCGGTGTACGTGCGCGCCGGGGACGTCGAGCAGGCGATCGGTGTGTTTGCGAGGATGCCAGAGAGAAGCGGGGCGGCAGTGAGTTCGATGGTTGCGATGTTCGGGAGGAGTGGGATGGTGGACGAGGCGAAGAGGATGTTTGACGGGGCAGACCACAGGGATGCTTTCACGTGGACAGCTATGGTCTCTTGCTTTGAGCGGAATAGCCAGTTCGTGGAAGCCTTGGGTGTGTTCTCGGATATGCGTGCGGAGGGGTGGCCTGTGGATGAGGCAGTGATGGTCAGTGTCATTTCCGCGTGCGCAGGGTCAGAGGTAATTCGAAATGGAGAGTTGTGCCATGGGCTGGTTTTCAGAGCTGGGCTTGGTTCGCGGTTGAACGTCCAGAATGCACTTATTCACATGTACTCGAGTTGTCTGGATGTTACTGCAGCACGGAGATTGTTTGACAGTGGTGAGAGTCTGGACCACTTCTCCTGGAACTCAATGATTGCTGGCTATCTGAAGAATGGCCGTGTAGAGGATGCAAAGGCGTTATTCAGCATGATGCCCGACAAGGATAACGTTTCTTGGAGTACAATGATATCTGGTTGTGTGCAAAATAACCAGTCATCTGACGCGCTCACAGTTTTTGGCAACATGAAAGCCCATGGAATTAGACCGGATGAGGTTACACTAGTGGGTGTCATCTCTGCTTGTACTAATCTGTCTGCTTTGGAACAAGGAAAGTCAGTGCATGAATACATTCGTGAATACCAATATGACATCACCATTGTACTTGGGACTAGCCTCATTGACATGTACATGAAATGTGGATCCTTGGATGCTGCACTAGAAGTCTTTGACATGGTAGAAGAGAAAGGAACGCCTTGCTGGAATGCTGTCATTGTGGGACTGGCCATGAATGGCCTTGTTGCAAAATCCCTTGACATGTTTTCAGAAATGGAAGCCTCTGGCACTGCTGTCCCCAATGAGATAACCTTCACTGGGGTTTTGAGTGCTTGCAGACATGCTGGCCTAGTTGAGGAGGGCCGTCAGTTCTTTAAGTTGATGCAGAACAAGTACCAGATTGTACCAAACATCAGACACTATGGATGTATTGTCGATCTCCTTGGACGAGCTGGATATGTCAAAGAGGCTGAGGATCTGATTCAGAGCATGCCCATGTGGGGTGCATTGCTTGGTGCATGTTGGAAACATGGTGATAGTGAGGTTGGGGAAAGGGTTGGGAGGAAGCTTGTTGAGCTGGATCCTCATCATGATGGGTTCCAAACTATGTTATCCAACATATATGCTTCAGAGGGGATGTGGCAGTGCGTAAAGGACCTAAGGGGTTCTTCGAAGCAATATGTAGCAAAAACTGCAGGCTACAGTGTGTTTGAATCCTCACATTCTTCATAAGGTTGCAACGTGTGATGCCATTAGAAAGAATAATGCATAGAGTGTGGGTTTAAGTTGACGTATTACATAGCCATAATGCGATCCTTACTTATCTGCTTAGCTTGTGTTCTAGCAATTGCCTGTGTTCTCAGATCTTACCATCCAGTTCATGATTTCTCTTTCTGCTGTTTCAGATACAACTAACACGATTTTCGTTATCACAACAATTGCAAGGTTTATCTGGCAACGAGTGAGCTGCAACACAGTTCATTCAGAGGCGATTTTAGCAGAAAAAAAAGGTACGCTCAAGCTAATTACTTTCTGTTCAGCCTGAGGGGATTAGGAAGCAACTAAGAAAAAGGTATGAGCAACTGAGAGTATTAGGAAGCAGAAAAAAGGTACACGCAAGCAGAAAAACAATATAGTCCCAATAAATCAAGAAATGTTCGAATGTAGATTCAAAGGGATTCAGTATGTAAATTGTGGTTGGCTCCTATGTCATCAATTTCTCAAAAGTAGAAATATTTTGGTCTATCCTTAAGAGAATTACAAATTTCAGTACATAAATATATGGAGTTTTGAGTACATAAATAATGATCAAAATTAAAAGAATTTTTTGAACTGTTTATTAGAATATATTTATCTAACATATTAGACAACAATAAAAATGAAGCCTCTGAATCCCAAGCCTTGACGAATGAGAGGTCCCTGCTGATGAATGAGAGGTCCCTGCTATTGGCCAACGTTAAAGCCCAGCCATCATATGGAGAGGAAACCCAATGGGACCTGGCATATATAGAGTAGCCAAATTAAATTAGGACTGTATCTAGCCCAAAGTAATCTGAGAAGGCTGCTAAGAACTTGAAAAATATTTATCTGAATTACTTTGAAGGCAACATAAGGTTCTATATCTTTAAATGACTCAGCCTGTTCAGCTGGCTGGTGGCTAATGGTTGGTGCTGATTTATTCTGCGAGAAAAGTACCGTTGTCTAGCTGATAGCTGGTGCCTGGTGCTGATTTGTTCTGAGAGAAAAATACCGTTGGCTGATGGCTGATAATTCAGACGAACCTGTCAGTATTTTAAAGAGCTCAACTTGGTAAAAGTAAAAAACAAACAGCAAAAGCAGTTCTTAACATCGCATGCATCCATTTATGTTTTAGTTCTAGCTGACTTGGTTAGAGGGCTGAGTGGCATCTCCTCAGGTCCTAGGTTCGAATCCTCGTGGGACTGAATATTAGAGTATGTGTGTATGTGGCCCATATGGCCTGTGTGTATAGCCCATATAGTGACCCATGTATAGCTGACTATATACCCACCCAACTAGGGTTGGAGGAATAACACATAAATCTATTCCCTCAAACATGGTATCAGAGCCTCACGAACCGACGGAGGTGACAGGAAGACGAGACCCATCACCAACCATGATCGAAGATGGATAAGAGGGATGTGGGGGTCGGACAGAAGACAGGAGGCTAGCATCAGGGGTGGTGTGGTAGGAGGCGCCCGAGTCAGTGATCCACTCGGAGCGGACAGAAGGGGTCACCCCCATGGTGCTGAGTGCCTGCGCCGGAGGCTGACTGGGAGTAGTCAAGATGCGCCCTGACCATGGGTCGCTGAAGATTGGCCAGGGCACATCGGTAGCAGTAGGAGGAGGCGCACGCCGACGACGTCCCCTCCGCCGACGACGCCCACCGCGACCTCCGCCACCCCCGCTCGGCTCGGGGAAAGGAGTGGTGGCCGCGAGAGTAGAAGAGGCGGCATCGACGGGAGCAGGGATGCCGGAGGGAGGATGGGCGCCGGAACCAGGAGCCGAGGGAACAATAGGCGGCTGGTCGGAGGCAGCGGGAGGGAAGCAATCCGCCTCGGCGACCTGACGAGCGAAAGTATCGGCCACGGCACGCTGAAGCGCCCAAGCGAGGGCAGAGGAGGAGGTGCCGGAGGGAGCATGGGTGCCGTAGGAAGCGCCGAAAGGAGCAAGGGCAGCATCAGCCACAGGCGGAGCGGAAAGGGCTTCCACGCCCATGGCGTGCCCAGCTGCGCCATCGACGGTCAGCGCGAAGAAGAAGTGCTCCACCTCGGCAGCCCGGCGAGTGAGAGCATCGGCCACGGCGCGCTTGCGCTCCCAAGCGAGGGCAGCCGCGCGGACACGCTCCTGGGCCGCCGAAAGCTCGGACTTGGCGGCGAGGAGGGCCGCGGCGAGATCAATGTCGGCCATCGCAATCCCGGCGGAGGGAGGGGGAGCGACAGTGGCGCCCAGAGGAGGATGCGCGTGGGGCAGGAGCACCGACAGCGGTGGCGGGTGGTGCACGGCCGTGGGGCCACGCTGCTCGTCGCTCGGAGGAGTGGGGGCCGCATCATTGGAGGAGGTGCCACACCTCGCATACGGATGGTACCGCCGGCGAGTTGCTGCCGCGGTGCGGGGCGAACAGCAGGCAGAGGAGGCGCCGGCAGTGGTAACACCCGCAGCGGGCAGGGGCAGCACTGCGGGAGGGGGCACCTGTGCGCCCAGGCTGGTCACGCGGAGGGCTGTGGCGTCCGCTGTAGGTGGCAGCGGCGTCCGCAGCAGAGGGGCCGCCCGTGCGCCCATGGCAGAGGAGGGAGGTGAAGGGGTCCCAGTCGCGTGAGCCGACAGAGTCGATCGCGGCGTTGCGAGATCGCGACCGCGAGGGGCAGCAGCTCGCGACAGCGACCGCGACCGCGAGGGGCAGCGCGCCCGCGCCCGCGGCCTGGGCAGGCGGTGCGGCTCCGGCCTGCGCACCCGTGCCCTGTGCGCCCTGTGCGCTCGCGGCCTGGGCAGGCGGCGCACGTGCCTGCATCCACGGGGGGGAGCGCACCCGCGACCGCGAGGGGCCGCGACGCGAGGGATGGGGCCAGCGGCAGCACCTGGGACAACACCTGGGACAAAGGAAGGAAGGGAGAGAGGGAAGGAGGCGGCGCCGGAGGCAGGCCAGCCATGGGCGGCGGCGGCGGCTAGCAGAGGACATGTAAGGGAAGAAGGCTAACTGATACCATGTTTGAGGGAATAGATTTCCGTGTTATTCCTCTAACCCTAGAAGGGTGGGTATATAGTCAGCTATACATGGGCCACTATATGCTCTTGATATCCTGGAGCGTGCTGGGATGACTGATTGCAAGTCTTGCTCTACTCCTGTTGATACTCAGGCGAAGCTGTCTGCTACTCTGGGTGATCCTGTGGCTGATCCGACTGCCTATCGGAGTCTTGCTGGAGCCTTACAGTACCTCACCTTCACCAGGCCGGACCTCACCTACGCTGTTCAGCAGATCTGCCTCCATATGCATGATCCTCGGGAGTCGCATCTTACTGCGCTGAAGCGCCTTCTTCGCTACGTCCGAGGCACGGTTGACTTCGGCTTGGTCCTTCACCGGTCTTTTCCTGCCGAGCTGGTTGTCTACACGGATGCTGACTGGGCGGGTTGTCCGGACACCTGCCGCTCTACCTCAGGCTATGCCGTCTTCCTCGGCGGCAACCTGATCTCCTGGTTGTCCAAGCGACAGCTGGTTGTCTCCCGCTCGAGTGCTGAGGCGGAGTACCGGGCTGTTGCTAACGGCGTCGCTGAGGCGTCCTGGCTTCGGCAGCTCTTGGCTGAGCTTCACAGCCCGCTCGCCAAGAGCACGCTTGTCTACTGCGACAACGTCAGCGCCGTGTACCTCTCCACCAACCCGGTTCAGCATCAGCGGACGAAGCATGTGGAGATTGACTTACACTTCGTTCGTGACCGGGTGGCTATTGGCGACGTTCGGGTTCTCTATGTCCCGACCACCTCCCAGTTTGCTGACATCTTGAAAGGACCTTGATGTCGCCTAGAGGGGGGGGTGAATAGGCATGACGACCAAATTAAACTCTTCTTCCCCGATCACTTGAGCTGACAGTGTTCCACCGGTCAGACCGGTGGTGATGACCGGTCAAGCACTGGACTTCACAGGAGGCACCGGTCAGACCGGTGCACCTCACCGGTCAGACCGGTGTAGCACAGAGCACCTGCAAAAACAACTTCAAGCACCTCTTGACTTCTAGCACGAACCAAACTTGGTGAGTGACCTTTGTAGATGATCACAAGCAAGGTAATGAGCCCTGCACACACAAGTAGCACACCCAAGTAGATCGAAGCGGAAGCAAAACAAATATGCTAGAAAAACAACTTAGAGAGTCAAACCACACGAAGAAGCAAAGGATTTGTTTCCCGAAGTTCACCACCCACTAAGGATTGTCTACGTCTCCGTTGAGGAGCTTGTAAGGGACAATTCCCACAACAAATCGGGTCTCTTTCAACCACTTTCCTCCTTTCCACTAAGGGGATCTTTTCCACGAAGAGGCAAGATTGCAGCCCTTACAAACTTCCCGCTGCTCACCACAACGTTGGGAGCTAGCCGGCGACGCCTAGCCGTCTAGGAGGCAAACCTCCAAGAGTAACAAACGCTTCAAAGCTTGTAGACGCGAAACCAAAGTGCTCAAGCTATGGAAATGCTCTTGTTAGCTCACAAGGTCGCTCTTGAGCTCACTCTCTCAACCCAACACCAAGGATATGGCTTGAATCCACAAATCTCACAAAGAGAGGGTTGGGGAGAGCCACTAAGGCTTAGAGCTTGTTAGGAAAGGCTTGGGACCTCAGCAATGTCACAAGAAACAGCAAGCTTCAACTGAAGAAAGCTTGGGGTATTTATACCCCTCAAAGGAGAAAACTAGCCGTTGGTCCACGGGCGGCACCGGTCAGACCGGTGCCCCACACCGGTCAGACCGGTGTTCGAAAAACTAACCGTTGGGGCTAGCGGCACCGGTCAGACCGGTGCCCCTGACCGGTCAGACCGGTCAGGCCCGAGACACCCCCAAAACCCTTTCTATGATACTAACACGTCACCAAAGAGATGAAGTGGCTCAGGTTAGGTTAGGAGGGTTTGTTAGCACACTCTTAGGCTAGATCTCACTTAGGTCAACTAATGAGCACTTTGACTTGGTCAACTCGCTAAGTTGCATCCCTCTTGATAGTACGGCATACCTATACTCAAGAATAACTAAGAACACTTTGTTGATCTCTTGAGCTTGAACATCTTCAATCTTGCCATACTTGATCAATATCCACTTGAGGGCTTTCAACATAGCCTTTGACTTGAGCACGTCCATACTTGAGCTAATGACTTAGGATCTTTCCATCTAGCATAGGAATGCACACTTGAATCCATAAGTCACTCCATATTGCCAATCTTAACATGGTGATGACTTGCATTGCTTCCCTCAGTTAAGGTTTGGATATGATACTTGGAGACCCCACGGATGCTAGAACTTCACCTTAGCAAAACACGAAATGGCGGCTTAGCTACGGCCCCAAAGATTGCTTAGTCCCTCACCCTAGACATCTCGGTTGATCTCTTCATCACTTATCCAATCCATTTTTGAGTTCCACTTGCTTCATACACAATTAACCTTCATTTGAAAACCCGCTTCAAATGCTTGATCTTGATTGACAACGAATGTGCAAGCTTCCAAATTAGAACCATAATGTGTACACTCATCCTTATGTCCTCTTTCAACAAACACATGAAGCCTTGCATTTGACTTAGAGAATTACTATCTTCTCTTTTATGATTCTTGTAATTTTAATCAAGCTACGTCTTCATATGGGAGACCATGAATTGACCTTCTCAAATTATCCCAATATTTGTCTTCATTTATTACTTGATATTTGTCACTTATGCAATAGGATCATCCATATATTTGTCTTCTCCAATGTGAGCCATATAACATTCATCCATAAATAAATACTTCAATAATTGCTCATGAATATATAAATAAAACCTGCTCACAATCTTAGACAAATACATTAGTCCTTTAATCGCTTTGTCATTCAATTCACCAAAATCCACTTAGGGGCCTAGAGGCACTTTCAATCTCCCCCTTTTTGGTGATTGATGACAACTCGATTAAAGCTTACAAATTAAAACATTAAAGCGCATTTTAGATTCTTAGATATAGCTAGAGCTCCCCCTTAATTTGTGCTTAGAGTTGAATTTCAAAAATTTGGCCCTAAATGCCAATTGCACAAATTTGGGAGAAAGCGCGTGTGAGCTCCCCCTATATCTTAGAATCAGTGGAGTGCAACATGTGTGAGCGATAAAATAAAACCGTGATGCGTATGACAAGATATGCACAAAGCAAAGAACAAGAGTACTGACTAGGCAGCACCGGTCAGACCGGTGCCCCCGACCGGTCAGACCGGTCAGGTTCAGCCAGCACGCCTGACTAGGCGGCACCGGTCAGACCGGTGCCCCTGACCGGTCAGACCGGTCAGGTCCAGCCAGAGCACAAAGTAAAAGGTGTGCGTGCTATTTGGTCCAAGGTGATCAGGCCGGGGTTGCAAGCCGGCTTAGATCACTTTGCTCCATTTAGCCAACACAAACAATACATCATTCAATACATGCATCACAATCTAGCAATAAAGTCGCTTAATTATTACAATAAAGGTTCAAACACACAGTAGCACTCACACAAATGTTCTCAAGTCCACAAAGATAAGATTCTAAATTATTACACAGCTGCTCTCAACAGCCAGCCAGCACCGGTCAGACCGGTGCCCTGCACCGGTCAGACCGGTGCAACACAGACAGCAACTCTGAGTTTAAGTATTTAATCCAAATCTTCTCCCCCTTTGTCATCAAGCATCCAAGAAGGGCCTGGAGAAGAAGTAGCCATCGATCACTGTTCCTGAGATCCGTCTCCTGGTTGAGAGCTCCCTCCTATTTGAGAAGTGTCAAAAATCTAATGCATAGGAGAGTTTAGGTAAATGGAATCAGAGATAGTGATTTCAGAGGGATGAGCTATAGGAGCACTGTCTTTACCATAGTAATATGGATTATATCCAAAGATCTCGGCGGAGAAGCGAGCGCCCCAATCTTGTCCTTGCTCGGAAGGTGGAGGAGGTGGAGGAGCTTGTTCTTGTTCCATGGAGTGAGAAGAACCAGGTACATCCGGGTGAGGGGGTACAAACGGTGGAGGTGGAGGAGGAGCCGATGATGAAGACCCTTGTTCTTCCCCGGACTCAAAAAACATAGGTCCATATTGATTAAGCATGTCGGAGTTGACCCAACCTCTCATCCTATCCTCGAAGGAAGATATCTCAACCTGTGGAGACTCAGGAGAGGGAGGGGAGCGGGGCGGTTCAAACCCTTGAGCGTTGTGCATCAACTTTATCGTGTCCCTCATTTGCTTGTTTGCCCTCCTAGACCTTTGTTGCTCCACCTGGATGTCATGCTGACTCCTACACATGCCAAATATGAAATTGAGGAACTTCCTCAATGGAGAAGAGGACCTGCGGGGCCTGTGCTGCTCCCAGCCTCCCCACCGGTCAGACCGGTGCTCAGCACCGGTCAGACCGGTGACAGTCTGAGGGCCTGACTGTGGCTGATCTGACTGAGTAGTGCCTTCTTCTGTGATTCCTTCCTCATGGCCAGGTGCTTGCTCTGCACTAGGGGATGGAAGCCTTGGACTCTTGCTAGGATTGAGCTTCAACGGCTTGTGTATCACATTTTTGGGAAACTCCGTCTTTACAACCTTTTCAATCATATACATGATATAGGGACTGTAGCTGCAAATCTTTTTGGGGTCCTCTGATAGATGCTTGATTTCTTGCCAAATGAAATCCCCAACACTAAATTCCGGAGCTCCCGACCTTAAAGCAACCATCAAGTTTTTCTGAAATTTTGTGATCTCAGAGGGATTCCCATCTCTCGGTGTAATAGACACCCTAAGGAGTCTATTAAGTGCAGCATAATAGGTATAGAGATTCTTCACCTTCCCATAAAAAGCATGGTCACCTCTCGGGTACATAAGGTGCAAGGCACTTTTGTCAAGCTCCCCTTCATCATGGAGCTGCCTTAAGTCCTTGTCTCCCGCCATAATCCCAAAGCACCTCAAGAACCTGGGGAAAGTGATGGAATACCTCTGGGCATTGGTCATCCAAATCATAGCCCTCTCAGTACCAATGTGTCCAAAGTGCACGGTGGCATAAAACTGGGCTATTATCTCCTTGTTCCAATCTTGTCGGAAACCCATAAGTTCCTTGACCCTTTGCCTCTCACAGTTACTTATGACTTCATTAAAAATGGGGTCATTCTTCCTAGCCATATGCCCCCAATCCACATATTGTGCCTTATGAGTGATTTTGGGCTTTTTGATGATCACCGTAGCATAATAATCTTGCTGAAACTTAGCCCAAAACCTTGGATCGGATGCGGTCCTTGTCTCCTCATAAGGGTTCTTATCCCTCAACTTCTTTAGGGCTTTAGTCATGCCCGAACCATGGTACTTTACTGGCCTGTCAGGATTGATATAGGTGGGTGGCATGATTTTCAATCTACCCTGGTCATCATCATCCTCATCCATGACATCCACATCCTCTTCTTCTTCCTTATCCTCCTCATCCTCATCCATTGCCTCGTCGGAGTCATCATCATCAGACCCAGCCTCCTGGTGCCTCTTCAGCTCAAACTGTCCCTGAAAGGTCTCATCCTCAACATTGTCATCACTGCTAGTACCGGTGTCATCTCCAAGGTCAGGTGCCTCTGCACTCTCTCGAGCTGAACGACGTCTCAACCTTTTGCCGCTGACATTTATGGTGCTGTCCCCTTCCCCAAAGTCACCGGGGGTAGTCCCTCTGCGAACATGCACCTCTTCTCTTCTCTTCTTAGCACCCTCGTTTTCCCTAACCATGACTGCTGTCCTGAGTCACAAAAAGGATGACAAGAGTGTATTAGACTCTAGGAACCAGATTGAATCGATATAGAAGAATATTCTTAAAAGTACAGACCAATTGGGTCTGCTCTGGGCCACACCGGTCAGACCTGTGATGGGCACCGGTCAGACCGGTGTCACCCAGAACAGAGCCAATTGCCCCAACATCCAATCTGAGCAGCTATGACTCTAAGATTTGGTCTAGATAGACAAGAGACAACCTAATACAGATAAGTGTTGAAAAGCATGAAGAAAACAAAATTTGGGACTGGACACGCGCCACCGGTCAGACCGGTGACGGCCACCGGTCAGACCGGTGAAGGCCGTCCGACCCCAAATCTTGGGTTTTCACAATGTGTCCAACGAAACTTTATGGATCTATAGGTATGTCTTCTAGGAGTTCTCAGGAGATGATATACCAAAGGAAATTCAAATCTTTGCACGGAGTAAAGAGATCGGGCAAAACGAAGATTTGAATACCTTTGGAGAGAAGAACTTGAATGGAATCCAAAGAACTCGAAGGGGGAACTGAAGAGGGGCCTTGGGAGATCCTTTTGCTTCCAATCTTGTGGTCTTTCCTTGGTTGAATCTTCAAATCTCCATGGGAGAAGAGAGAGGTGGAAGGAGGGAGGAGAGGTGGTCTTCACGGTTTGGAGGAGATGAATGCTGGTGAATAATGGAACAGAGAGAGAAGGAAGGGGGTAAAGGATGGATTCTTTTTACTGTAGGCCCACGGGTTGCAGTCGGGCGTCACCGGTCAGACCGGTGGCTACACTGGGTCGACCCAGTGAGCCTTTAGCGGTAGTTCCGACCCGTGCTCGGTAGTACCGAAGATTTTGATAATTTCAACAGAGAATCCATATCGGTAGAACCGACGTAGCCTCGAAAGTTCCGATCCTTCTTTCCCATTTTGCGAAAATTCCTCTGAAAACTTCTTCTGGTATTTTATAAGACACTTTGCATCCACTTAGGTCTCAGAAGAAGGAAGATGTGACTTCAGGGGTACCGCTGGTCAGACCGGTGGTGGGCACCGGTCAGACCGATGCTCCCCTGAGAAAAAGACTTCGGGCCAAAAAGAGAGATTTTGATCCTAATTCTTTCAGAAGTTTTGGATAAAAGATAAAGAGTTGATATTGATCCAAAATTCATCAAGTCTTGAAAGAATGAAGGATAATCCAATTTATTTTGATAATTCTTGATTGTTCCAAGAGAGAGAGATAAAGATGGATTTAATGGACTTGAGAAAATCTCCTTAATTGTGACTAGCCATCAATCAAGCAAGGGGAACCATAGTCACAACTAAGTTGGTTGGGTCACAAAGACCAAGAATCGAATATTTTTCAAAAAGAGCACACTTCCTACACATACTAGTTGATTTTTCGAAAAGTCTATCCTATGTCACAAAGTGCATGCATCCACTTCAAATGAATGGCTTTTCAAGAATATTTGACTCATACTTTCAACCTCGAGACACAAAGACGAGAGAAAGCAAAGGTATCAACCAAATATCTAGAGAGGCACACAAAAATTCACTTGAAGCAATTGCATGCTAAGGATGGCACACTAGCATGGTATTATGGCCTAGATGCATTACGGTATTCAATGAGGTTCATGAAAACATACCTTTGCCTTAAGACCATTTCATTTGTGCATATATTTGAATTTTGAATGGTGCTAGCTCTTACTTATCTTTAGGGAGTTATACTTATCAAGAGCTCGCTTAGGGATGCACAAAAGAGTAAGACTACAAGCTCACTTTGATGCCAAATCACCCTTTTTCTTGAAAGTTGGGTCAATCCCGGGTCACCCGGCCATAGGGGTCGGGTCACCCTGCAGCACACAGAGGCATACCGGGTCACCCGAGCACAGGTGCCGGGTCACCCGCCCAACAGCCTCACTGAGCCGGCACCGGTCAGACCGGTGCTTGTCACCGGTCAGACCGGTGACCCCCAGTGGTCACTTCTTTGGTGATTTTCAATTTCTTGTCCCTTGATTGAGTGAACACATCACTAATTTGAAACCTGTAACAGAGACAAGGCAATGCTCTTCTAGAGAGCCATTAAAAGCATCGAATGGCATGAGAGTATAATTTCATAAAGATGTCAAAGTCACTACCTCATGTTTCACTCGTCCAAGATAAGTGTCACATGAGTGTTCACGAAGAACTAAGAGTGACTAAGACTCAACAAGGAGCACTAGTTACCGAGATGTCATTGAACTCAAGATTTAAATGAATTTGCTCTTCACATGGCCAATTGATCAAACGTGATTTCCATGCCTTCTAACCATGTGTTCAATGCATCTCTTTCAACCTGCAAGCTCAGCAAGCATTTCTTGGTATCCAACGCTTGTTGGGTCCTATGGGGTTAGCCACAAGATGCTTAGGAACCCAAATAGCTCTCATGCTATATTGAGGTGAACTAATCTCCCTCATAGCACAAATTCCATTCTTATCGTTCCTAAGCTTATGAAAATCATAATGGACTAGATTTGATTTAGGAATATTACCATTTGGACAATCTTTGCCCATGTGACCCTTTTGACGGCATTCATAGCAAATGCGACTTTTGTTCTTGTTGGTCACACCATTCCTTATAGTTTCTTGTCCATGCTTGCTTCTGAGCCTTGTACTTAGAGAAGAAGTCTTCCTCGCCGTGTTTGCTTGAGGTGGGGCTGCCCTGGCCGGCACCGGTCTGACCGGTGGCATGCACCGGTCTGACCGGTCACGGTCAGTGCCACTGCCCATCTTCACACTTGGGCACGAGTCGGCAAAGTGACCTTTCTCTCTGCACTTGTAGCACACTCTCCATTTGTTTGAGCTTCTAGGCTTTCTAGAGAGCTATTCTTGTGCCTTGTGCTTGGTTGGACGAGGTTGGGACTTGACTTGCCCAACCTTACTCTTTTCTTGAATCTTGTGCTTGTGAGTCCTTGTATGTTGTTGAGGGGTTGAGCTAGTGACGATTGATCCCTTCTCAAGCTTCTTCACCATGTCTTCACGGTTATCTTGAGAAGGTTGCACTTTGCTCTTCTCCTTCAACACATACAAGTCTTTTTGAAGCTTTTCAACCTCTTGCTTGAGTTCATCATTTTCTTTAGCAATGAGGTCATCACAAGATTCTACAAGTACATGCTCAATGCTAGATTGGCTTGCTTGAGACAAATAATCATTAGCGCAAGATAAATTAATTTGAACTTGTGAGCATGTGCATGTGTGAGATAGAGATTGCATAGATTTTACCGATGAAAGCACAACCTCATGGGCTATCTCTAGTGTTGCATAAGAATCGACAAGCTTCTCATAGGAGCACTCAAGTCCCTTGTGATCGGCTTGTAGAGCCATATGCTCACTAGTGAGTTTCACTAGTTGGGCTTCTAGCTCATCATTGGCTTCTTCTTCTACTTTAGCTCTATATGACAAAGATTTGATATCATGATCATATTTGTTAGCCAATGATTCATACTTACAAACCAATGATGCAAGCTCGGATTTGAGAAGTTCAAGTTCTCTTGTCGGAGAGCTTGATGCTTCAATCTTCTGGCCCTTAGCTCCCTTGGCCTGCCTCTTCTTCTTGCTCTTCTTTTCCTTCTTAACCATCAAGCAAGTTGGTGTGCCTCTGTCGGCACCGGTCTGACCGGTGTGTGTCACCGGTCTGACCGGTCCCTGCAGAGGGACAGCGTCATCGCTTCTTTGATCTTCTTCTTGCTTGAGGGTTGATGCTTGATGATCAGTGGATGTTGTAGAGGCTGTGGAACATATCTCCACTGGTTCATCTTCATCATCACTCTCAATTTCATCCCATTTGGTGTGAACTATCTCAAATAGCAATTCTCAAATGAGATGAGCATCTTCGCTAATCTTTTTGCTCTTTAGAATAAGATGCTTTAGCTCTCTACATACACAACTATACAAAAGGTTAGTAATAACGGCATTGAGTCGCTTCTTCTCCAATTCCTTAGGAGACACAAATCCCATCCTCCGGAAGGATACTCGCAACCATAATACCCTCAGCGGTAGGACCCAAAACCTTAAGTGCAATGAGAACATTGGAGCACCAAGAAGAGTAGTTTGAGCCATCTAGAGCTAGAGGCTCAAACGGTACCACACAAGTTGTCGACATCGAAGAACTCCAAGCGGTTAAGCTCGAATCGGAGCACCAAGCTCTGATACCAATTGAAAGGACCTTGATGTCGCCTAGAGGGGGGTGAATAGGCGTGACGACCAAATTAAACTTTTCTTCCCCGATCACTTGAGCTGACAGTGTTCCACCGGTAAGACCGGTGGTGATGACCGGTCAGACCGGTCAAGCACTGGACTTCACAGGAGGCACCGGTCAGACCGGTGTAGCACAGAGCACCTGCAAAAACAACTTCAAGTACCTCTTGACTTCTAGCACGAACCAAACTTGGTGAGTGGCCTTTGTAGATGATCACAAGCAAGGTAATGAGCCCTGCACACACAAGTAGCACACCCAAGTAGATCGAAGCGGAAGCAAAACAAATATGCTAGAAAAACAACTTAGAGAGTCAAACCACACGAAGAAGCAAATGATTTGTTTCCCGAAGTTCACCACCCACTAAGGAATGGCTACGTCTCCGTTGAGGAGCTTGTAAGGGACAATTCCCACAACAAGCCGGGTCTCTTTCAACCACTTTCCTCCTTTCCACTAAGGGGATCTTTTCCACGAAGAGGCAAGATCGCAGCCCTTACAAACTTCCCGCTGCTCACCACAACGTTGGGAGCTAGCCGGCGACGCCTAGCCGTCTAGGAGGCAAACCTCCGAGAGTAACAAACGCTTCAAAGCTTGTAGACGCGAAACCAAAGTGCTCAAGCTATGGAAATGCTCTTGTTAGCTCACAAGGTCGCTCTTGAGCTCACTCTCTCAACCCAACACCAAGGATATGGCTTGAATCCACAAATCTCACAAAGAGAGGGTTGGGGAGAGCCACTAAGGCTTAGAGCTTGTTAGGAAAGGCTTGGGACCTCAGCAATGTCACAAGAAACAGCAAGCTTCAACTGAAGAAAGCTTGGGGTATTTATACCCCTCAAAGGAGAAAACTAGCCGTTGGTCCACGGGCGGCACCGGTCAGACCGGTGCCCCACACTGGTCAGACCGGTGTTCGAAAAACTAGCCGTTGGGGCTAGCGGCACCGGTCAGACCGGTGCCCCTGACCGGTCAGGCCCGAGACACCCCCAAAACCCTTTCTATGATACTAACACGTCACCAAAGAGATGAAGTGGCTCAGGTTAGGTTAGGAGGGTTTGTTAGCACACTCTTAGGCTAGATCTCACTTAGGTCAACTAATGAGTACTTTGACTTGGTCAACTCGCTAAGTTGCATCCCTCTTGATAGTACGGCATACCTATACTCAAGAATAACTAAGAACACTTTGTTGATCTCTTGAGCTTGAACATCTTCAATCTTGTCATACTTGATCAATATCCACTTGAGGGCTTTCAACATAGCCTTTGACTTGAGCACGTCCATACTTGAGCTAATGACTTAGGATCTTTCCATCTAGCATAGGAATGCACACTTGAATCCATAAGTCACTCCATATTGCCAATCTTAACATGGTGATGACTTGCATTGCTTCCCTCAGTTAAGGTTTGGATATGATACTTGGAGACCCCACGGATGCTAGAACTTCACCTTAGCAAAACACGAAATGGCGGCTTAGCTACGGCCCCAAAGATTGCTTAGTCCCTCACCCTAGACATCTCGGTTGATCTCTTCATCACTTATCCAATCCATTTTTGAGTTCCACTTGCTTCATACACAATTAACCTTCATTTGAAAACCCGCTTCAAATGCTTGATCTTGATTGACAACGAATGTGCAAGCTTCCAAATTAGAACCATAATGTGTACACTCATCCTTATGTCCTCTTTCAACAAACACATGAAGCCTTGCATTTGACTTAGAGAATTACTATCTTCTCTTTTATGATTCTTGTAATTTTAATCAAGCTACGTCTTCATATGGGAGACCATGAATTGACCTTCTCAAATTATCCCAATATTTGTCTTCATTTAGTACTTGATATTTGTCACTTATGCAATAGGATCATCCATATATTTGTCTTCTCCAATGTGAGCCATATAACATTCATCCATAAATAAATACTTCAATAATTGCTCATGAATATATAAATAAAATCTGCTCACAATCTTAGACAAATACATTAGTCCTTTAATCGCTTTGTCATTCAATTCACCAAAATCCACTTAGGGGCCTAGAGGCACTTTCACATCTTCACCAAGGGTCTTCCCTCCTCGACTTTCTCGGAGTTTCGGTCCAACCTCAATGTAGTCAGTGGCTAGTTGTGGCTGCAGGGGGCCTTGTGTGAGTTTCTTTCCTTGTTGTCCAGTCTTGTACTCCGCTGCGCCGGCAGTCCAGACTGCGGGGGGGGGGGGGTGTTAGAGTATGTGTGTATGTGGCCCATAGGGCCTGTGTGGATAGCCCATATAGTGGCCCATGTATAGCTGACTATATACCCACCCTTCTAGGGTTGGAGGAATAACACAGAAATCTATTCCCTCAAACACTGAAGACAATCACCATTCGAGCAAGAGAAATAGCCTTGCTGTTAGGATGGATGTATCTAACTACTTGATAGTTTGCAACATTACATTCCCAAGTATGTTTGAGTGGAGTTATCTACTCATTCTGCTGATCCACGGGGCATGGGCAGCTTACATGTTTGTTAAATAGATTAATTGAGGTCGTACTGGCTCGTAATTGTTGGTTCATTATGTATTTGGGCGCTGGTCATTTCAGATATTCTGATGTCACATGCTATCTTCGGAGTCAGTAAAATAGCATTGTCGTTACAGATCTGTTTGACATTATGGACTCACAGATCTGTTTGACATTATGAACAGCCACATGTAAGGTCTTTGATAGAAAATTATATATCAAATCTGGTCAGATCAAACAAATAATTGTGATAGCGTCCAATTGCGGGCATAATGATTTATTTAACTGTGATGGACTAATATAGCCCTGAGCCTAAGCAGCGGGACAACGCTGGTGAACTGCGCTCACCAACAAGGGCAGGGATATGAGTTTTTCTTGCTATCTTCAATATATTAGCTCCTAAGTTTGAAAGGAAATTAATATTATGTCTAACTGGTATCAGATCTCAAACAAATTAAATATACCACTATCTGTAGTTGCTATCAAATCTATTCAAACAACTAACTAAAATGTAAAGAAGAAGCCACGTGCTACGCACCTCTGGTACTGTCTACATGTACAATCAGATGCTAGGGACCTGCATGTGAGAAACCATTTAATTAGCAAAGAGTCTAGTTCTGTTGAATCACATACTGAAATATGCACAACTGCTCTACCCTCTATATATACCCTACATTTCTTGTAACTTGCCTTACTCTTACTTTCCATTTGGATATCTCTTGCTTACATTCTTACATTTGATCATCACCAGTTACAACTAGTTAGCTTAGAATGGGTGAGAGTAGAGGCAGCATTGCCTTCTTTACAAGCTACAGACCACCGGTGCCCCTGGACATATTCTGCTGTTCAGTTCCAGCATTGTCGAGGCAGAGTGAGCTCCATCTGACGGATGGCTTGTCCTACAACTACAACTGCCGACCCATTCCACGGCCGGCTCTCAAGACAATCATCAAGCGCCTGAGACTGGCTCCTGAAGCCATCATAGATGATGATGTTGATTCAGGCCGGCTCACTGGTTTGGTCTTTGTTTCTGAAAGAGAGCACAACTTGGAAACACTTCATGTAGCCCTTCGCTTCATTGCTAATGGTGAAGTCAAGGTCTTCAGCTTGGCAGACATCTATGGTCCTGACTAGTTTGGTGGTGCCCGTTTAGAGGACGCTGGCTGCATTGCTGGTGGCTACGAGGTGGATGGATCCACAATCGACCATTACCTCGTCTATGTATCCACCAAGGAGCCAGTACAAGAACGTCGTAGCCCCTGGAATGTCGTTTACAAAACCAACCTTAGAACAGGTGAAACTGAGCGCCTCACTCCACCAGGTTAGGTTAAGAACTTTCTCTCTAAGCCTTCTGCTATTCGAGCCACTTCCTACTTGTGTTCAGATGCATGACTGGATATTATTTTTATTCTTCTTAACTGATCTTTGATCCTGCAATTATACCTCAACAGGAACATTTGATCTAAGTCCCTCTGTGTCACCATCTGGGAAGAAGGTTGCGGTGGCTTCGTTCCAAGGGAAGAGATGGGATGGTGAAATTAAGGACCTGAAGACCAACATCTATGTGATGAGCTTGGAGAATCCATCCATAGAGCGCAAACGAGTGATAGAAAATGGTGGCTGGCCATCATGGGGCAGTGAAAATGTTATATTTTTTCACAGGAAAGTTGGGGATACATGGGGAGTGTTTCAGTACAACCTGAGCACTAGTGAAACCATCCGGGTGACCCCAGAGGCGTTCGATGCAGTGACTCCAGCAGCCATTGATGAGACCAGAGTAGCAGTTGCAACCATCCGCCAGAAGTCTGAGTTCACTGATGTCCGCACCGAAACCCAGTATCGGCAGATTGAGATATTTGACATGAATACACCCGAACAACCATTGCAAATAACTCAGAACACCAGGGCAAAAGCTGACCGTTTCAATCCCTTTGTGATGGATGGTGGCAAACATATTGGTTATCATCGTTGCAAAAGCGACCTTCTCCAGGTACATAGATATGCCATTATGTACTGCTAATGCCAAGTTCTTTTGTGCCTTTGCGTGCTTGTTTATTACACTCAGGTTCACTTAGTATACAAAGTTCATAATCTGGATCTATGTACAAACTGTTTTCCGCAGCATGGAGATAATGTCCCGAGACATTTCCATAAGCTGCAATCACCACATGAAGATGTTGGAGTGTTTAGGGTGTCTGGTGTGTTCCCAACGTTTTCTAAAGATGGCTCTAAGCTTGCATTCGTTGACAACGAGTTCAAAGCTGTGTGGTTGGCAGATAGCAAGGGATTGCGTGTGGTCTTCGAGGTATGGTCCCATTACTCCATTAGTATTTCTACCCGAGAAATAGTTGAACTTTTGCAGTCTTGCGATGGTTTACGAATTACGACTAGAGGTGCATATCTTTCTCAATTATGAGTGGTTTGGTTTGTTTTCTATAGACAAATGGCCCAGACAGCATCTTCTCACCAGTGTGGAACCAAAAGAAAGATATACTGTATGTATGCATGGGACCATCCTTCAAAGCTAACGAAACGTTGGAAATCCATGCCATCCCTGATGTATCCAATTCTGCACGTACACGACGACAGCCACGACTGCTCACTAAGGGGAAATTCAACAATGCTTTCCCTTTCACCAATCCTGATGGTAAGATATTGCCACTCTGTGCCCCTTCCATCCTGAAGCCTATATCTCCTGAAAACTTGATTTAGCTGCAAAAATTCTGATGATTTAACCATGACATATGTAGGCACGAAATTTGTTTTCCGATCCACGAGAGATGGAGGAGACAAGAACTACAAGAATCTGTACATTATGGAGGATGCTGAGTACGGGGAGGTTGGAGGTGGCGAGGTGACGCGGCTCACTGAAGGGAACTGGATCGACACGCATTGCCAGTGGTCTCCAAATGGGAACTTGATCGTGTTCGCGTCGAACCGCGACAAGCCTACCAACGCACCCGAGCGCAACCATGGCCTGGACCCGGGGTACTTCGCTGTGTACCTGATGAACGTCAGCGACCGCTCAGTGGTAAGGGTGATCAGAAGCGGGTATGACCTCTCCGGGCACGTGAACCACCCGGTGTTCAGCCCAGACGGGCGGAGCATCGCAGTGACATCGGACCTAGCTGCCGTGTCTGCTGACCCGAAGTCGCTGCCGACCTTCCTGCACTCGGTAAGGCCCTACGGCGACATCTTCTCCGTTGACATCGATCCTGATGACATGGAGAAGAACGAGGACGTGGAGAGGTTCGTCCGGGTGACGCACAGCAGGTACGAGAACTCTACTCCTGCTTGGACCATCTTCTCGACACATGACCCGCATGCACAGTGGAACCTCCTGGTCATGGAGGACGAGTATACCCCAGCATGCCCATATGCTCATCCTGACGGAGGTGAAAGCTGGCACATGACTGGTCAGATTTGCATTCCGAAACGGCACTGCTGATGCTTTCACTTGTGCTCCCGTCATCTACAAATTCTTGTTTGGAAGGACCTTTGTTTGTTCACCAAATTTTGTTTGGAATGTACCGTTCGTTTACGGTTTTGTTGTTCATCTACAAATGCTTTCATTAAAAGCTTTGTAATAAATATCTGCTACATACATCTTTGGATAATTGGATATACGGACCGCTTCAGTCTAAATGAAATAAAGTTTCCACTTTTTAAAGAAAGATGTACCGTTCCATTATGAGTGGCTTTTGAACTTGTGTTTTGTTTATTCGGTATTAAGTCATCAGCAGTATCACATATTTTGTGGTTGGAGCATGGTCTACACATTGTATTTTCTATTCATCCAAGAGGACTGTGATATTGTAACGTTGTGACTTATTTTGGATATGCACATATCAACCAACTAATCTTTTGGAGACAAAATTTCAATATTTTTAGGGTTATGGGCTTATGCCAGACCCATAAATTATGCATATATCTCCTCATATCCAAATCATATTCTCATTTTTCAACCCATAAGTTCAAAATGCTCGTGACAGTTCTCTGTCCCATTGGTACAAATGTGGACATTTGTACCGGGTGGGGAGGAAGGCCCCCCGACGCGCCCCCGTGAGGGGACACTTGTACCGGGTGGGGGCTAGCCCCGGTACAAATGCGCCACATTTGTACTGGGTGGTGGCTCCGCTCGATACAAATGTGAGGCTGACACGTTAGTACCGAGCTGTGACACAACCCGGTATAAATGTGGCGGCATTTGTACTGGTTTGTAACACGGTCCGGTACAAATATGCAACAGTTATAACTTGCCTTCTTCTTCCTCAGCCCGAGCCACTCCTCTCCCTCTCCACTCGAGCTCCCAACTCCCCATGGCGCCCTAGGGGGTTTTTTGCTCGATTTGTGACGATTTCTCCACGATTTCACTTATTGAAGCGGTGTAGAGGTTAGTTACTTCATTCTCCTTTGATATATGGTTACCATTTTAAGTTTTATGCTTTCTACTTAGAGTATTTCGTGAAATTTAGAATAAGCTAAGAATGGTGATTTTTTTAATTTAGATGCATATTTGTCTATGTTCTATAGAAAGAAGGTGTCATGTTAGATGGATGAGATGTTGTATGTGATGATAGATTTTTTTCGATTCATTTATTTATATTTATATTTTCGTCATTGGAAAATCAGTTTTCATCATTAGAAAATTAGTTTCTCCATTAGAAATTTAGTTTACTCATTATATTTTTGTATTATACATTTATTCATAAGAAAAAAATAATATTAGCTATTTTCATGAAATGTGATTTAGGTAAAGATAATAATTTTTATAAACTAAATGTTTAGTTCTTCACTAATATTTCATATTTCGTAGTTCACTAGTATTACAAGTATGTAATAATATGGTATAATTTATTTTTAATTTTAAATTTCACAGTGCATTCATTTGAATTTGTTGCATGATAATGATATATTTTGTTTGTTGACTCTTTCTAGATGGGTCGACAATGGATGTACTCGGACAAGAGGATCTCCTCGGATTACCTTAATGAGGTGCATGGATTTCTACAAGTGGCTGAATCCAACAGACCCCCGTCTAGTTTCATTATCTGTTCATGCAAAAAAAATGCAAAAACCAGAAATATTACACATCGATAAAGAGTCTTCACGATTACCGTGCCAAACTATTTTGTATGGACAAAACATAGGGAAAGAGGGGTTCTAATGGAAGATGACGATGAAGAAGATGACACTACTCCTGATTGGACTCTTTGCAGATCAACCAATGGAAGACGATGAAATGGGAGAGACTCAAGGAGCAGATGATGCTCTCGGTGAGGTGTTGCGAGAGGCAAAGGAAGATTGCGGCGAACAGGTGAAGGAGTCAAAAAATTTTGAATGTATGTTAGAAGATCACAAGAAACCGTTGTACCCAGATTGCAAAGAGAGGCACAAGAAGTTGGGTAGCACATTAGAAATACTGCAATGGAAGACTAGAAACGGAATTTCTGAAAACGGCCTTTGATGAGTTATTATTGATTGTGAAGGACATGCTTCCCGAGGGGAACAAATTGCCGACGTCAACGTACGAAGCTAAAAGGGTTGTTTGTTCTCTGGGTTTGGAGGTACAAAAGATACATGCGTGACCTAGTGACTGAAGAAGAATAAGAAGTGGTGTGGTATTTTCCAGTGATACCACGGCTGAAGCGTCTATTCAGGTGCAAGGCCAACACAAAGTTGATGCGTTGGCACAAAGTAGAACGTAAATAAGATGGATGACCAGATCAGGCACCCCGCTGATGGGTTGCAGTGAAGATTAATTGATAGAGAAATTCTCGAGTTCGAAAAGGATGTAAGGAACATTTGATTTGGTTAAGTGCAGATGGATTCAATTCATTCGGTGAGTTTAGTAGTGGTCATAGCACTTGGCCTGTAACCTTATGTATGTTCAACCTTCCGTGCATGAAGCGAAAGTTCATCATGATGTCAATTATCATCCAAGGCCCAAAGTAGCCAGGCAATGACATCGATGTGTACCTAAGACTGTTGGTTGATGAGCTTAAAATGTTATGGGAGGAAAAAGATGTACCTATGTGGGATGAGGACAAGAAGGAGACCTTTGATCTACGAGCATTGGTGTCCGTTACCATCAACGATTGGCTGGCACTTGGTAACCTATCAGGACAAACAACCAAGGGATTCTGAGCATGCACACACTGTTTAGATGATACTTGCAGCATGTATCTAAAACACAGTAAAAAAATGTTGTGTATTTGGGCCATCGTCGATTGCTTCCTCCTAAGCACCCGTTAAGAGAAGAATGAATAAAGCATTTTGAAGGTGTTGGAGAAAAACGTAAGAAGCCCTTGCACCGTGATGGTGAACTTGTATTTTCTATGGTCAAAGATTTGAAGATAGTGTTTGGGAAGGGTTCTAGTAGCCAATATGTTCCAAACGAAAAGGATGGACATGCAGCCATGTGGAAGAAGAAGTCGATATTTTGGGATCTACCATATTGGGAGGGCCTAGAGGTTCGTAATGCAATTGATGTGATGAAGAATTTTTGTGTGAACTTGCTTGGTCACCTAGGTGTATACGAAAAGAGAAAAGATACAGTTGAAGCACGTCGGGATCTGAAATTTATGAAATAGCCAGATGGCCTGCATCCCGAAAAGAGAGGTAATGAAAATTACATGCCCCCTGCTAGTTACACCCTAAGCAACGAAGATAAGAAGATGATGTTTGATTGCTTGAATAGTATCAAGGTCCCGACGGGCTACTCCTCAAATATATAGCAAATAATAAATTGCAAAGAGAGAAAAAATCACAAATCTGAAGGCTCGTGACTGCCACATGTTGATGACACAATTGCTGCGTGTTGCACTAAGAGGTATTCTACCATAGAATGTGAGATTGGCAATCGTCAAGGTATGTGCATTCCTCAACCAGATCTCTCAGAAGGCAATCCATCCAGACAAGCTAGTGTAGTTGCAGAAAGATGTCGTGCAATGCCTCGTCAGCTTTGAGATGATCTTTCCATTCTCTTTATTTACTATCATGACCCACCTTCTAGTCCATCTTGTTGAAGAGATTAATATCCCCGGGCCTATGTATTTACACAATATGTTCCCTTTTGAGCGGTTGATGTCTGGTTATAAGAAGTATGTTCGCAATCGTGCACGTCCTGAAGGAAGTATCGCAAAGGGATATGCTACAGAGGAGTTCATTGAGTTTTGTGTCGACTTTATTGATGAGTTTGCTCCGATTGGACTCCCTGTATCACGCTATGAGGGGAGACTCAGGGGAAAGGACACACTAGGAAAGAAATCTCGAATGGATATGGATGAAACGTTATATCGTAAAGCACATTCCATTGTTCTGCAACAATCATCCCTAGTAGCTCCGTACAGGGATGAGCACAAGTCCATTGTGCGGGCCTCAAACAAAGGGAAGACTGAGGCCTGAATTACACGTCATCACGTTGATACTTTCGGAACTTGGTTGCAGAAAAAAATGATCAGTGATAAAACTATTGAAGAGCAACTCTAATGGTTGGCTAGAAGTCCATCTATATCGGTGCTTACGTTCCAAGATTACGAGATAAACAGGTACACATTCTACACGAGAGCCCAAGACCAAAAGAGCATGAACCAAAACATCAGTGTTCGTATAGATGCAACAGACAACGATGGAAACCTAGAAACGTACTATTGTGTCATTGAAGAGATGTGGGAGTTGGACTACAGACCTTTAAAAATCTCACTTTTTAAGTGTCAGTGGATAAAAAATACTGCAGGAGGTGTAACGACAGACAAATTTGGGATGACAATTGTGGATCTCAACAAGATTGGACACAAAGACGAACCATTTGTCCTAGACAATGGTGTGACTCAAGTTTTCTATGTGAAAAACATGTCGAGCAAGCCAGCAACAAAGAAGGACGCTGACAAAGCGATTGACAATAAGCCAAAGTGTCACATAGTTTTACCAGGAAAAAGAAAAATCGTTGGAGTTGAGGACAGGACTAACATTTCAGAAGATTATGATCAGTTTCATGATCTTCCTCCATTTTCAGTTAAGGTTGACCCAAGCATCCTCTTAGCCGAAGAGGACACTGCATACTTACGTCGCGACCACAACCAAGAGACACTTGTGAAGAGGAAGATTATTAACATTCCCTTAGATGTTGATGTATAATAAGTTTCATAACTAGCTTTGTGCTCATGTAACAAAGTATTGTAATATTATTTCGCTATCATTGGGAATATTAACTATTTTAAGTACTCAATTATTTTATCTGGCCCTGATGCTCCCATTAAATAGTTTTATTTTAAAAAAATAGCAATTAGTTCATTTTTTAGCTTCATTAAATATAAAATAATAATTTTTACGTAGAAATATACACGAGCAAGACCAAATGATGATTACCATATTAACAACACTTTATGTTCTAGTTAAAGAGGATTTTGTATTGAAAAAAAAAATTTATTTATGGTTGTTAAAGTGAAGGATAAAATAGTGACTATTAGAAGCTAAATTAATGATAATAAAATTCTTATCTTCTAGACAAGGTGATTACGCCAGGTGAAGAGTATTATACAATTTTATCATTCGTGATTGTAACAGGGGAGTCAGCGAAAGGGACCAGTCACGAACAGAAAGGAAAAGGATCTTGAACCGGACAAAGCCAAAAAACTAATAATAAACTCTACTAACATTTGATCTAATGTATATAATTTTTGTATTCCCATATACACAATATTATATATATTCTTAAATTACCGGATTTGAGAAAATACATGCATACATATATATGTATTTGTATAATATTATCTCAAAATATTTTATATGGCACACGACTTTATATTACAACGTATTAAGACTACTATACGTAAATCAAGTAAATACGGTAGAATACATAAACCTAAAAAGAAAAGAAAAAAGGAAACAAAAATACACATTAGTACCGGGTGATTTTAGCACTCGGTACTATTGCCTCCTCTGCCACGTCGCAGGGGTACTAATGTGGCACATTAGTACCGGTTCTACACTCGTTACTAATGCGATCTCACATTAGTACCGGATGGACAATACCGGTTTCATAACTGGTTTTAAAGGGGGTTCCAACCGGTACTAATTGTGGGTTCTCTAGTGGTGTGAGTTGGTTTGTTGATTAGTCAAAACCATAGTGGCAACAAACTTCGTTTTGTACTAATTGAGGACTGATCTGCCTCGAAAGAAGACTGCGAAGCCGGATTTTATTCTATCTATAAAAATGGCAGTTCTCATCTTGAAGATATGACACCGAAATGCATGGTGACTAAAGTTGTAAACTCAAGACCATACATAACTTCAGGCCAAACTAAGGCTTGCATTAATTGCATCAACTATATGCAGATACATAAAAAACTCTAGTCATCATTGATCTAGGAAAATGTTCAATATATGTCTATATAGACATAGGCAACATTGCAATTCGCCAATAAGGTAAAACACTAACACTGAAGCCCTGTTTAGTTCGTGAGAAAAAAAATTTTGAGGTTCCCTTCCAAGGTCTATTAAGAGTATTAAATGTAGACTACTTACAAAACTAACTATACGAATGGACTAGAAATCGCGAGATGGATCCATTAAGCTTAATTAATCTGTCATTAGAGATTAGTTAATGTAGCATAATGTTGTCTAATCATATCATAATTAGGCTCATTTGATTCGTTTCGAAAATTAAGGTAGGGGTTGTGGAATAGGTTTTGTCATTAATTCATATCCAATACTGCTAATTAGTATCCGGAGATTGATGTGACGGGTAGTTGGTAGAACTTTTTTGGAATGAGTCAAATTTGTCATGCGCGATTAAAGATTGCTGCATGCCTGCATACGGAAGTTTTACCATCCAGTTGCACCGTGTAGCAGCGCTGGATCCTGGATGCATGCAGATGCATGAACACTTGAACAGTTGACTTTGTGGAGCTGATAAACAAGTCCCCTGTCAAGTTCGTTGCCTCACCTATCTAGCTCTGAAGATAAGTACGGCATCTTCTATCGTTGGATTGCGTCCGCTCCTTTGTCGTACTACAACGACATCTGGTTCTGCGTTCTTTTTTTGTCCTTTCAGATTTCCGTCTGCCTTGCGCCGTTGCGCGCGCGCACACCCGGCCAGCACCTGTTTCGCCGTTCAATTAGTCCCCTGCTACGCAATGTTTCTGGCTGTCTATTTTTTCATTTCATAGAGTGTGCTGCTGTGCTAGGTCCTTGACAGGGAAGTTCGTTTGGCTGGTGGCTGATGGCTGGTGCTGGTTTGTTCTGAGAGAAAAATACTGCTGGCTGGTTGCTGGTGGCTGGTTTGTTCTGAAAGAAAAGTACTGCTGGCTGGTGGCTGATAAACCAAGCGAACAGGGCGGGTACCAAAATCATGTACTAGTTGGAAGCAGATTTGGATTTCAAAATATGAGTAAGGAAACAATGCAAACGGGATCTCAAACATATGACCAGAGGGATCCTTTTTTTGGAAAAAAAACTAGGTGCATGGATATAGTATTATGAACACATTTAAATGAGACACTTATACCGAAATGCGTGGTGACTAAAGTTGTAAACTCAAGACCATACGTAACTTCAGACCAAACTAAGGCTTGCATTAATTGCATCAACAATATGTAGATACATAAGAAGCTCTAGTCACACTACTAGGGAATCGATCTTTGATCCTGAGAAAAAAAAACATATTAGTACTAGTTTTTTAACCCCGGTACTAATGTGCACATTAGTACAGGGTAGGAAGGATGGTCCCGTCAAACCTCCTCGCGACACACATTAGTATCAGGTCGAGGCTAGACCCGGTACTAATGTGCCACATTTAGTACCGGGTGGTGTCCAGACCCGGTACTAATGTGATCGTGGTACATTAGTACCGAGCATCAACACAGCCCGGTATTAAATGAGACACTTATACCGGAGGTGAAGAAGACCCGGTACTAATTCTCCTGCGCACCCCTTCCCCCTGGCTTCTCTCTCCCTCTGCTCCCGCACCACACACTTAGAAAATATCCCCTGACTTCTCTCTCCCTCTACTTCTTCACACAGCTCTCTTCTCATCCTTATCTTCATTCTCATCTCAATCTCACTCTCCTCTACGCAGGCAGATCCGGCCCGGCGGCGGGAGGCGTCCCGGCGGCAGCACGGGCACGAGGCGGCCTCCGACGCGCGGCACACAGGGGATCGCGTCCCGACAGCGGTGCGGGCGCGGGTGCTGGGGCGGCGGCCTCCCGGTGCGCGGCGCACGAGGCCACGCCGGCGTGGCGGGTACAGCCTGGAGGCACGTCCTTCGGCGCACGGCCAGCCCCAACCTCGACGCGCGGTGGCGCGGGCGGGCGCAGCCTGGAGGTGCGTCCTTCGACGCGCGGCGGCGCGGGCGGGCAGGCTTCGGCGCGCGGCCGACCCTAGCCTGGAGGCGCTAGCGCGCGGGCGGCCTGGCCATGGAGGTGCTCGGGAGCCTAATCGCGGTGGCGGCCTGGAGGTGCTCGCCATCGATGCGCTGTTGGTTCTTGTTCTTGCATCATGGTAGATGTTCTAGCTGTGAATTGCCATGAATCTTGTGTGTGAGCTATGGATCATTTGTGTTTGGGTTGTGAATGGAGCTATGGATCTTGTGTTTGTGCTATGAATCTTATGTTCATGTTGTAAATCTTGTGACTTGGTGTTGTGATTGAATTTGTTGTGACTGCTGTGAATCTGAGATGATGAGATGAGATGAATATCTCAGATGAAAAAGAAAAGAAGAAAAAGAAAAGAAGAAAAAAAAACTGGTGGGGCTACCCACATTAGTACCGAGTGTCAACTCGACCCGGTACTAATATCACATTAGTACCGACCCGGTACTAATGTGGCCTCCACATTAGTACCGGCTGTCCAGTACCGGTTCCAAAACTTGTACTAATGGCAGTTATCAACCTATACTAATGGTTGTTTTTCTAGTAGTGTCATCGTCGATATAGGAAAATGTCCAATATATGTCTATATAGACATAGGCAACATTGCAATTCGCCAATGGTAAAACACTAACACTGAGTCAAATTTGTCATGCGCGATTAAAGATTTCTGCATGCCTGCATACGGAAGTTTTACCATCCAATTGCACCGTGTAGCAGCGCTGGATCCTGGATGCATGCAGATGCATGAACAGTTGACTTTGTGGAGCTGATAAACAAGTCCCCTGTCACGTTCGTTGCCTCCCTCACCTATCTAGCTCTGAAGATAAGTACGGCATCTTCTATGGTTGGATTGCGTCCGCTCCTTTGTCGTACTACAACGACGTCTGGTTCTGCGTTCTTTTTTGTCCTTTCAGATTTCCGTCTGCCTTGCGGCGTTGCGCGCGCACACCCGGCCAGCAACCTGTTTCGCCGTTCAATTATTCCCCTGCTGCGCAATGTTTCTGGCTGTCTTTTTTTTTTCATTTCATAGAGTGTGCTGCTGTGCTAAGCTATATGCTTAGGTCCTTGGGACAGGGAATTAGCTAAAGAAGAGGACATCGATTTTGGGAAGCTGAAGTCAATTACGGTACCAAAATCATGTAGTTCGAAGCAGATTTGGATTTCAAAATATGAGTAAAGGAAGCAATGCAAACGGGATCTCAAAAATATGACCAGAGCGATCCTTTTTTCGAAAAAAAAAACTAGGCCCATGGATATAGTATTATGAACACATTTGTGTCCAAATTAATTAATTAATTTCAGTTTTTACAAATTCGATGCAGTATGTACATTGCTATTGTTAGTGGTCCATGGATTCATCTTTTTTGGCATATCGATTGGGGAGCATAACAATGGCAAAATGTAGGTTGTTTAAAAAAAATTTTAGATGTGTAAACATTTTTGCTATGAGCCTAATTACCTAAATATATGAGGAGTTTTGTTCCGGTACTTGGGTAGTACCGGGTAGTACCAGGTAGTACCTTGTACTAATATTTTTTCACCAGCTATTTTAATTAGGTAGTACCAGGGTCTACCAAAATGGTACTACCGGGTACTACCCTATTGGTACTACCTAGTACTACCTGGTACTACCACCGTTAGATTTCACCAGATGGATGGCTCACATTAATTACAAGCACCCTAAAATTTCCCAATATATGATTGTGTCTAATAAATAGAAAAATCAAGCTGTGTATTCAGAAAAGATAAAATAATCGTTAAAAGCTGGATTGTTAAAAGGTGGAGCTGGAAGGCTGTTTAGATCCTCTTGCATTGTTTGGGTTCAGATTGTTGCTTTTGCCTGTATCCCCTCAATCTTGATGGATATGCAGGGTAGGCTATATATATCATTCGTCTGTAATTTCAAGAAAAAACACCTTCGCGTATTCCATGAGACAGAAAAAAAAAGGCTATGTCATTTGTGCGTAATTTCGAGTAAAACTCTGTGATTGCGTAACATGCCACTACAAACTTGATTGGATCGGATTACCAATCACTGTAAATCAACTATGCATTGTCTGGACGAGGAATATTAGGATACTCTCGTAAAAGTTGGCACTGACTCAGCACGTCAATACAAATCCAAAATTCCTTTGTGGAGACATCTGCGCCTTCCTTTTCCTCCGTTTCTCTAAAGTCAAAATGAAACCTCGAATTTTAAAAAATCAGCATGCGTATGGCGGTATGGGAAAGCCCAAAGCACCCAACAAAAACCACCACCATCCCAAAGAATGCGCGAGTACACAAACCCTCCTCCCCGTATATGCTTCCCTTCCCTTCCTTCGCCGCAAAGTTTCCTATTGGGAGAGAGAGTATTAGGGGAAGATGAAGCTGGTGTGGTGTCCGGAGGTGGCGTCCAAGGCCTACATCGACGGCGTCAGGGCGCTTGCCGGCCACGACGACCTCGCCGGATCGGCGGAGGTCGCCGAGCTCGTCGCTGCCATGACCGGCGGCTGGAACGCGCAGCTCGTCGTCGAGGCACCGGATGTGGCGACGCAATCATCCACCTCTTCTTCGCGGCCGCCCGCCACGAGCCTCGCGCTCGCCGCAGCCGCGAGGCGCACGGGCGGGCGCTACGCCTGGGTGCTCCCGGAGGGCGGCTCCGCGTCCGCGGCGGCGGTATTCGCTGGCGTCGGCTCGCAGGAGGACGCGGACGCGAGAGCGCAGTCGCCGTCGCCGTCCCCGACGGTCGTCGAGGCCGGCGACGCTGATGAGGCGATGGCGCGGCTAGAGGGCGTGGACCTGCTGGTGATCGACGAGCGGCGGCGGGACGCGGCGGCCGTGCTGCGGGCGGCCAGGCCCGGGGCCAGGGGCATGGTGGTGGTGCGCCACGGCGACGGGAGGCGGCGCGGCGCCACGGCGTTGGCCGCGGCGTCCATGGCGACTGGGACAAGGGTCGTGCGCTCCGTCTACCTGCCCATCGGCAAGGGCGTCGAGGTTCTCCACGTCGGCGTCGGGAAGGGGCCTAGCCTGCACAGCCGGGGCGGCGCCCGGGGGACCGGCCGGTGGATCCGGCACGTCAACCACGACACCGGCGAGGAGCATGTCTTTCGGCGGCAGTAGTTGACCCGTTCGATATGCAATTCTGCATGCTGCACCATCTCGGTGCATCAAAGTCAAAAGAAAGTTCATACTGCAACAAGCATGGTGTTTTTGTTTAGATTCGTTGAATCTGCCCGCGATAGTGATTCGCGTAACATGGGTGGAAACTGGAAAGTGTGCGAGTCACGATGTAAATAGCGTTCCAGATTAGCTTCTTGAATTTGTAGATGCTGTAAACACTATTTTCACGACTGTTCACAATTTAAATAGTACCAGTAATCATGCACCACTACACAGTCCCATGTTTGCAAATTTCTCCTACAGAATCGGACATCCGTCCAAACACCACTATTAGAGAATTAGGCATTTGTCTCTGGTCAGATTTCACATTTGTACCGAGTGTTTTTTTGCCTCCTACAAATGTGAACAGTTGTATCGAGTGGGGAGCGGGAGTTAGCCCCGGTACTAATGTGCCACATTTGTACCGGGTGGTGGCTCCGCCCGGTACAAATGTGAGGCTGACACATTTGTACCGGGTCGTGACACACACCACATTTGTACCGGTTTGTAAATTGTAACACGACCCGATACAAATATGCAACGATTATAACTGGCTTTCTTCTTCCTCCGCCCGAGCCACTCCTCTCCCACTCTCTCCACTCGATCTCTCACCTCCCCATGGCACCTTAGGGGTTTTTTTTGCCCAATTTGGACAACTTTTGGCCGGTAACAGAATTTCTACTCGTTTTTTATTGAAAAAGTGATTTAATTAATTAAATTAAATTGTCAGGATTTCGCATCTAGAGTTTCCTTGCAACTCGGCCCTATAGGAGGCATGGGCCGGATTTCCCTTTGCTTCTATATATACTATAAAAATATACTATAAAAAACGAGTTCTTTTGAAAAATAACCTCTCACCTGAAAATCTACACCTACCCCTCATAAAAGGTCTCACCGGTCGGAAAAAATCCCATAAAAAACCTTCCAAAAACCGGCACATCTCACAAAAACCTTCCGAAACCCGCATACACGACGACGACAGCATTTTTTTGGTGGGGTGGGGGAGCCATCGCTTCACAAAATTGGCGCCGTCGGCAATTTTTCACCGTGAGGCACTGCACCCGCCCGACGTACCTATCATGCACTTTCCAAAACCCTTCACGCTTCTTTGTTCGTTTGAATTGTTCCAAACTCCATCAATCAATCGTTGTCCTCCTCCGTCGCCCTGATTGTTGCCCAATTGTTCCCTTCCTTCTTCGTTCACACGTCGCCGTTGTCGTCGCCCTTGCGGAAGCCGTGGTAGAAGCAGGAGCGGAGGTCCTCGAGGAGGTGATGCGCGAGGAGGTGATGCGCGACCTCGTCGTGGTCGATCAAGGGCACGCCGTTGTGTACTTCAGCCATGACATAGTCGATGATGACACTAGCAACACCTATCCACTTGATTTTCTGAATTCTATCACTTCTAATGGCTTGCCACCTCATGAGCTCAGAATCAAGAAAACTGCCCTGTGATCCTACTTCGCAATCTTGACCCACACAATGGTCTTTGCAATGGCACCCGTTTGGTTGTCAGGGGTTTTGGTAACAATTCAATTGATATTGAGATTGTTAATAGTCAACATGCTGGCAAACGGGGTTTTTCTTCCAAGGATTCCTGTCCCCTTCTGAAGAGGTGACGCTACCATTCAAGTTGAAAAGGAAGCAGTTCCCGATCAGGCTAAGTTTCGCGATGACTATCAACAAAGCACAGGGACAAACCATTCCAAATGTTGGAATATACCTTCTTGAATAGGTGTTCTCTCATGGTCAGCTATATGTAGCATTATCTAGAGGAGGTGGGCGTAATACGACGTGCGTTTTGGCCAAACCTAACTGTTGACGGTCGATTTCTGTCAACCAAGAGCACTTGTTACACTTTGGCTTGAGCTTTGAATTATAACTAACCCGCCACTACGCATACTAATGATGTAACAAGTTCACACTTGCATATGGTTTTTGGAGTATGTTGTTTACGCAGGAATTAAGTACCTAAATGAGGACTTCCGGGTAAAGTTCGTAGAGCACTTTATGAGAAGATCACGAAGCCCAGCACGAGTCAAGACACGAAGTGAACATAACCCCAAATGACCCAAGGACCAAAGCATGAAGCTGTGAAACTCCGAGGACCTGAACAGAAGATGCGCGAGTTTGCACGCCAAGCACTCTTATCTAAACCGCGGGGAAAACAACGTCATGGACTTCGGCAAATATTCAAGAAAGTGCAAGAAACATCATGGAGAAAGATGGGCCCGAACCGGGCCGAAAAGGGCCTGGGCCGGTCGGCCCATGCCGATCGGCCTAGGGTGTTTCGGGTCCGGTTCGCGACGCCCTTTGACCTACATGCTCCTCGGCTCATTTATATCCCCTGCCTCCGACGGCCGCCTCATCCATTCACCAGAACTCGGCGAAACCTAGAAGTGAGCACCGGAGGGAGACGACGGCGATGGAGTCCTCGAAGTTGTCTAGGGGATGGCCTAGGCCAACCCTAGCCGCCATGGCCGCCCTGCGTGGTTGTGCCACGGCGGAGTTCCGAAGCTACGTGTTCATCATCTTAGGTATGATCTCGGTGGTGATGGTGTAACACATACTTTCATGTGAGTAATGATAATCTTGTCATCCGATCTATTTGCGATTCCATGTCTCTGTTTATACCTTTTACTTATTGTGAATGTGATTTGATCCCTAGTCTAATGCATCGGTTCGGCTATATAGCATGCTCTATGTAATCGTGGCGATTAGGTTTAGGATGTCGATCCTTCATGGTTTGTAGACACGTTCATGTTTGGACGTGCCCCCTAGATCCCTCGCTTCATTAAGGGAGCATCGTGACAGAGTGATTTCCCCGAAAGAGCGAATGTCTTCGGGAGGTAGTCCGGAGGTAGGAGTTTAAGGATGCTAGTAGATGAGATGCTTGATTCGTTGCTTGTTTGCCAGAGCTTCAACTAGAAGGTGCTAGGCCTAGCTACCCCTTCGGTGGAGCTTGACCTTAGCCGTTGTTCATGGATGTGATCAACTTTGTGCTATCACTCATATATATCAAGGTTATCCTTTGTATGCAATCAATGCTTCATGTTAGGTTAGTTTGGCTAGACAAGGTAGAGAACCTTAGCGGTTTGCTTCCGATCCTTGGATTGACAAACCTTGGAGACCCTCCTTGGTGAAAAAGGCACCAAGTCACCCGTACGCTTGCGGTTAACTTCAACACGGTTTTGAACCGTCAACACTAACATTCTAGCTGATCCAACCGGGAAGAAAACTAAGAACATTGTGTATAGAGACGTTTTGGAAGCATAGAAATGTTATGCATGTGATGTGAGCTGGCTAAGCATTAAATGTGTTATATTGCATTATATATGGTTGCGTTGAATAATTCTCTGTTTCAACAACGCAATGGAATATCTATGTTCGATGAGCATTTTTTCGATACTTTTTAGACACGTGTGTGCCGCATGTGCATTTTACTAGTTGTAAAAAAATAGAGTTAATTGCACCCATCACCTTACACCTTGCCAGTTGAGTGGAATTAGTCCAACAACGTGTAAAATGATCAGTATAGTACAATAACTTGTAGGCAGGTATAGATTGATTTAACAACTTGTAAAATGCTCAATTTTGTACAATGATTTAGAAAACGGATGCCCATATAGTCCAAACGTTACAACTGATAAAACATAGTAGATGTGCACATGAATTTTATTTCAATCAATAATTCTTATCTTTTGTCAACAAAAGTCGTTCATCATGACATGTTTGTTGCTTCTGTGTATATAACTTATTTGTTCATTAGTTAAAATTGAATAAATTATAAAATGATGCTATTGGTAATACTTGATGACTAAAGTCCACATGACAGATCTTTGTGTGTGAAAACTGAGTGAAACTGAATGCGGCTATTGGTAATGCGTATGATCAAATGTAAACTATTGAGAAAGAGTTTATAAATATTGAATATGAATTAAATATTTTAAATAAACCAAAGTATTATATACAAAATTAATAGAAGATATAACATTAATTTTGTAAACACATAAGATTAGGTCCTAGCTAAATAGGTTACCCTTGGGATACAAATATCAATGGTCAAATAATATTCAATGAACTACTACACCAATTTTTCAATTTAATGCACTAATTTAAGTATTTTATAAGTTTTTGACCAATCTGCACCAAGTTATCGTATTAGATTGAGCTTTTTACAAGTTGTTAGACTGACATGCTATGGTACTAGATTTGGCCGTGTTTGTTTCAGCTTCTGTGGAGCTTTTCACATCTAGCTTTCCATATATCCAAAAGCTAAATGGCTCTGAAAAGTGAAAAGCTGGAAAACTCATAAAAAGTTGCTTCTGGCTTTTCACTTTCTGAGCTTTCCAGTTTCGGATATATAGAAAGCTATGCACCGAAAGCTCGCCAGAAGCTGAAACAAACATGATTTGAACATTTTACATACTGTTGGATCAATATGCACCCAACTCACAAGTTGTACGGTTAGTGTAATATACTAAAAAGACAAACCACAGGACCCTACCCTCAAACCTCGCTCAAATCCCTCTTGAGGTTCGGCAATGCCTCAATACATGTAAGGTTAAGGATTTGTGAAACACAGAGGCTGAAAGTGAAAATACTATGGCAAAGCATCTTCAAAAGTATATATTTTCTTTCTAAAAATATGAAGTGTTACAACTCTTACAAAATAGTAAAAGGAATACAGAAGGTCATCTTCAAGAGTTTCTAATAATTCCGTCCTAAAATATAGAAGACAATTTTACATCAACAATCATATACTATTTCTTTATTTGTACATTTGCATAAGTAATCTTTTCCTACGCTTTATTCTTTTCACGCCTTCCACCTTTAGAATGAGAGAAGATACGCATACGCCCGACCCAGAAGCGATGAATAGGGCGACTTTCCCAAGTCCTAAAAGATTAGGAAGATGAATTAGAAGTTGTTGGAGAGGAATTTGTTATTATCTTATTGAACACTAAGAATTAGAAAGAGATTTTGGGAACACTTGAAGATGCTAAGGTCAATGATTTCAAGATGGCATAGGAGGATAGTTTATAACACTTTCCAATGTAAACCCAACCCATAAAGCTTAAGCACTGGAACAATGCTTTCAGCCTCCAGACATTATATCAAAATTGAACCTTTTCCATTTTATTTTACATGGAAAGCGGACTCTCAGTTGTTGGGTCAAGATTTCTCCATGCCTTACTTTTTTTTCAAATACTGCATGCTGATCTGATGATTTCGTATTCAGCTGATTTGTTATGAGAGAAAAATATTATGTGTTGGTTTGTATGGTTGATTTGTTTCGAGAGAAAAATACTACACAAGAAGCAGAAAGAAGAGAAGCCAAATAAACTCATTTTCAGAGCATGTAGAAATCTATACTATAAAAGCAGAAAGAATTGAAAATAATTCTCACCCAAAGTGTAGTCTACCCACCTCTCACAGATGCCCCACTTGTCAGGCTAGGCCCACCCAAAAGAGCTAGATGAAAGGTGGGATGACCAAAAAACTGCACGATAGAAAATGATTCCGCCAGAAACCGCTATTTTTCTCACCCACCCCATTCTTACCCGCCTGTGCATACCCACTCGACCCAACCCCGTCAATCACGGCTATTGTTTCCTTTCTTCATTCTTTTTTTCAAACATCGGGGGCAATCACAACTGTTGTTTCCTTTCTTCATTCTTTTTTCAAGGAAAGAGAAATTGATTGGCGTGATTTATGGCATGACTCAAAAGGAAATACTCAGGAACTCAAAAGGAAAGAGATGTTGATGTACAAAGTAAAGGAAAAATTAATTGGTGTGATTGATGACGCATCATGAAAAGGAAAAATAAGGAAAGAATCACTACATGATTAGATGAACTAAGGAAAGAATTGTTGTGTCATTTTGTCAATGGTAGCCGCACCATTCATAAATAGTTAGCAAGGAAATGTGAAAAAAGGAAAGAATCACCGTGTGATTAGATCAACAATATTCAAATGCAATTAGATTGACGCCATTTATATGTAAATGATATTTTGAGTCTTTGACTATTTCCTTTTGAGTTCTATACCCTCAATCATGGTTGTTGTTTCCTTTCTTCATTCTTTTTTCAAACGTCGGAGGCAATCACGATTGTTGTTTCCTTTCTTCATTCTTTTTTCAAGGAAAGAGAAACTGATTAGCGTGATTGATGGCATGACTCAAAAGGAAATACTTAGGAACTCAGAAGGAAAGAGATATTGATGTACAAAGTAAAGGAAAATTGATTGGTGTGATTGATGACGCATCAAGAAAAGGAAAAATTAAGGAAAGAATCACTGCATGATTAGATAAACTAAGAAAAGAATTGTTGCATCATTTTGTCACTGGTAGCCGCGCTATTCATAAATAGTTAGACAGGAAAGAGGAAAAAAGGAAAGATCAAGTAAGGAAAGAATCACCGTGTGATTAGATCAACAACATTCAAAATATTTTGAGTCCTTGACTATTTCCTTTTGAGTTCAATACTCTCAATCACGCCCATCAATATTCCTTCTTTTTTTACACCTCGTGCTCCCTATAAAACTCAATTCCCAGATGATGAAAAACTCCTCCGTTGGCCTCCTCAGCTCCTCACGTTGGCTCCCCGCGGGCGTCGACCCCTCGTCTTGTCGATTTCCTACTCCCCGTCGACCTCGTCTTCCCTGTCGACCGGTGGCGAGCTCCCCCATCAAGGATCAAGCACGCAGACGGGTCAGCTCCCCCACTGAGGAGCAGCGACACGGTCGGCCTCGGGGCGGGCTCCCCTGCCAGATCTGCAGACCCTCATCCCCACCTTGAAGGTGACGGCGGTGACGCACTGCCCTCCCCGACCAGCCTCCTTCAAAACCGCCTTGAAGGTGGCGGCAGTGATGCGGCACGGTGCGGAGATGACACAGAGGTAAGCAGGGTGGATGACTAACGAATGCTGGCTTCCCTAATCCCCAGTGCGACTCCAAATCCTACTCTGTCGTGCTTTCCCGCCGATAGCCACCGCTCGCGAAGAGGACGAGCGTGATACGACGTGGAGCATCCATGGGGAGCTGATGATCAGGTAGTTCTCGGCACAGGTGGTGGCGTTTTCATCGACGATGCAACTCATCATGCTGGTGCTCAAGGCCACCTCCTACCCGGCCCTCTTCACCTCCTCCGAGGTCTGAGCTCCTTCGCAGCCCAGCACCTCGGCCCTCTCCAAGGTACATCGTGCTGCCTCAACCTCCTCCTCTGTTACTTTCATTGGCGCTCACTACCGGACAAAGAGTTAATCTAAAAAAAGGTTAGGGTTTAATCATTCTTTCCCCAGGGCGATTGGGTAGGGTGTGGTTGGATCTAACGTAGTGTGGGCTGGTTGTTTCATTTCTTTGCGCAATGTGTGCGGTTGGATCTAACATAGTGGTGCTGATTGCTAGACATTGTGTGGCTCTTCGATCAATCTGGAGACAACTCTCAATAGTGCTTGACCGCTTGATTGGTGAGTGAAGATGCATTAGTGGTGTCGGCCACCGTCAGGAAGCTACCCTGAATCAGGTAAAAAATTATTGTGTCCCTTGTCATTTTCTTATTATATTTGGTTGCTGTGGTCCTCTCCAATTTTAATGTTATATCTCCTTTACAACACATTCTTTTCTGTATTATAAGAGACATGAGCACAAAGTGTATTGATCTTGTTTAAAATTTTCCATAGCGGACAAGGAGTAACAATTATATAGAGTCATATAACTACAAATTAATTTGTATTTCAAAAACATGAGTTACTAGCTAAAGATAAAAAGTTGAAACAGAAGTTAGCTGGATGGTATTTTGGATCCTGTTGTTCCCTCACATTTCGTTTTTCCCTTCGCAACCTTACTACTTCCTCTTGCCAATGTGAAGAACGAACGTGCTTGGTTCAGATTTAATCTCACTGGTGTGATTTGTGTGTGATTTGTGCAGCCATGGGGTTCAATATGAGTTGCCGCCGACAAGCAACATGGATGTAATGCTGCTTAAGATGTGTGCCAAAAATTTGGTTGGACCTAAAAATTCAACCCTGGTATGTCATCTACATTTATATTATCAAAAATTCAAAAAATAGGGAATAGCATCATTCATTGCTTTTCTTTCCTCGATACTTTCTTTATACTATTTTATATTCGATAATTCAAGATTTCCATTTGCTTTTGCACATTCGGACTAGCTAATCTAAACTCTGCAAACCATAAGCAGTCATGGACTTTTACCTTTAAGGATCTCTTGTCTTGGTATCACTCCATTTTTTGTTTTTACACATTTTTAGGCTTTATAATTGGCAAGTATTCTTTTTGACAGTTTAAATGGCTGATGTGGTATTTCATGATGTAAGAGTAACATTTCATAATTTTATAGCACGAGATTTCTAACCTAGAAATGTTGGATTTAATTATTTAAATTACTGGTATATGGCAGCTTCAGCTATGTTAAGGTTGGGGTCGTGGTTTGTTGGCGGTCGATTTCCGTCAACCTAGAGCATTCATTACACTTTGGTTTGAGCTTGATTATGGAACTAACCTGCCACTAGGCACACTAATGATATAACAAGTTCAACTCTGTATGTGCATTTGGAAGTGTTGTGTTTTTGCAGGAAAACATGGACAAAAGGGACGCAGTTACAATGAGTTCAAAGGAGCAAATGAGGAGTCCTGTTCGTGTTCAAGTGCAAGACGAAATCACTTCCAAAGGTGGCAAGGACCACGGTGCTACGACGGATCATCCCCGAGGACTAAGCCGTAAAGAACGGACTTCATGCGAGATGTGTAACATCCCAGAAATTTGAAAGTATGAAAATGCTGAAAAATTTGAACTTTTATTTATCTGATGAAGTGTAACCATATTTTAAACCTTTTCTAGCCTCTTACCTAAATTCTATATAAATAAAACCTAAATATAAAAATATAAATTCAAATTATGGTATAAGTAAGTGATTTGGATTTTATGGATTTTATTTGGATTTATTTGAGTGTGTTTTGAATTTGAATAAATTCAAATTCAAATACAAAGTTTAAACTTATATTTAAAACATAATTCAAAAACCTAACTATCTTGGGCCAGCTAACAGTCCTTAAAGTCCACCCTTGCCCCTCAATCTCTCGGCTCGTACACACCTTTCCACCCTCTTCGAGCGTGCGGCCCACCAAACGGCCCAACTCAGCCTCACCTCGCACCCTGCCGTCCACGTCTCGATGACAGGTGGGACCACCCCCAGGGCACTGGTCATCTTCTCCCTCTCACTTTGTCTTGACCGGGTGCCACCGCACCGCTCCGCGCGCACGCACGCCAGGCCGCGCTGCCCCGCAAAGCTGGCGCGCATGTCGAGAGCTGGCACGCACACCTAGGCTGCCCCTACGCGCTTCCCCCCTTCTAATCATTTCTTTGCCCCTGGACCTTGCCCGCGCACCAAGCCTACCCGAGCCGAGCCGCATCGCGCCTTCGTCGCCAAGGCAAGCGGGGACAGCCATGCCCCACGCTGCTCCCTGGTTCCCTTGACCCGTGCGCACCTAAAAGCCCCACGGCCAAGTCCCAATTGGCTTCATCGCCAGTTGGGGATCTTCCCCTTTGCCTCTGTTCCGTCGCCGTGTGAAGGGAGAAGGGGGAAGAGGAGGAGAAGGAAGGGAGGAAGGAAGAGGAGGCGCGCACCGCCGCCGCGCCGTCTCGCCGAAACTGGAGCAGCGAAGCCGGAGCCGGATGTGCAGGGAGAAGGCCATCCGCGAGGAGGCCTGTACCGGAGCAGAGCCGCCGCCGCACCGCCGTGAACCTCAACGCCGCTTCACCGACACGCCGCTCCACTGCTACGTCTTCACCTACGCCCCAATGTGAGCTAACCACCGGCCTTGTCCCTTCCCTCTGCCTTGATCTGCCTGTGATGTTCGCCAGTCGTCGAGCCGTGCTCTGTCCGCGCGTGCGCCGCTGCGACGCACCCTAGCACCGCGTCGATACTCGCCACCCTGTTTCGCCTTGTCGTCGCATCCATGTGTCGGCCTTCATGCCGTATCTCTTTGTGCAGGAGCCTCGCCATCGTCGTCGTGCCGTGCGCTGCGAATCTGGTTCGCCCAGTACCCGCGCGCCGGCCGGCCGTGTCGCGGCTAGGGGCTAGCCCTGTGCGCGCACACGTTCGCCAGGCTAAGCGCACCCAAGGGCAGAGCCGGCCCTAAGGGTCCCCGCTGGGAACCTGGCCGCGCTGTGAAGCCGCCGTGCAAATGTCGCTCCGCAGCGTCGCTTCTTGCCCAAAACCGCCGTCGCTGTCGTCGGAGCACCGCGCCGCGCTGCACCGAGACCGCCGCCGGGCTGAACCGCGCGCACTACAAGGATCTCAACCCCAGGGCCATGGCTGCGCCGGAATAACCGCTAGACCCTAGAGGTCACTAACCTTCGCATGCACAAGTGTCGGGGCCACTACATCCGCAGATCGCCGTTCGCTGTCGCCGCCGGCCGCGCGCCGGGACGCACCCACGCACGCACGCGTGGCGAGGGGCGTCACTGCTACCCAGCAGAGTCCAAGGGGCAGCACTGGACTTTTCTGCTGTAAAACGTAAAGGAGACCCCTCATGGGCCTTAGCCCATTAAAGCCCATGCACCGGCCCATTTTCTATTTCCTCTGCGGACTTTGAATTTTGTTCAGGGTGAACTGCTGGACTTTGCTCTGTTGGCCCATGAGGTTGAGTCCAGTGGGCCTTTTTCGGCCCACTAACAAATTCGGCCCATTAATGGCCCACTAACCTATGACGCTGACGTCATGATGACGTCATCACCTATTTTCAAAATTAAAATCCTATTCTAATTTATAAATGAATTTGAAAATTAATTTATAAATCTATTAACCTTTGAAAAATCATAACTAATTATTTATAACTCCGAAAAATATGAAACCAGTTTCATTATTTTTCTAAAAATGAGACGGTGCTGTTTATATATAGTTTGGGTCTTTTTGGACCTTCTAAAATTGGGTTTCTTTGGATTTATGCTTAGTTGATTGCTGGTAATTTAGCGTCTCGTATCTCGTGTTGAACAGACCCGAGCTACGATCCGGAGGAGGCTTACGACCCCGACTTCAACCCAGACCAGGACTACGGACGCCAGCCAGGTGTCATATCACTCCCGACCATATAGATCCCATGCATGCTTTAGTTGCTAGTGCTTAATTATTATTTATGAATGTTCTTGAAATGCATAGACAATCTTTTAGTCGTACATTGGTTTGATTAATCCTGTCCTTGAACTACCTACTTTTGGAACTAGCTACAGACCCCTACCTAGTTCCCGGCTATATCTATCCATATATTTTACCCTTAGTTATGGATGGATCTCAGGTTTGGACTGAGATTGGGATATCTCGGTATTCTAGCGTGTGTTTTGGGTGAGTGTTATCCTTGATGTGTTACCGTGGGAGCGAGCCACTTTCGTTACTTGTGAACGCCTGTCTAGGGGAGATGCAACCTGGCCTCCCGCCCTAGCGGCGTGTCATTCGGATGGAGTTGGTGAGTGCTCGCTCTTGCAATTAAGGACCGATCGACAGTTTAACCGTGATCTTTGGGCTATTTTCGTACAAACTGTTAGCTCACGTATGGGCGGGGTTCGGTCTGAGAACTAGTTGGTGGTTGGCTCTCAGCTTGTAGGCGGATCGGTGTGATCGTGTGAGGGGGACGGGTTATACCCCCCGAGTAGACGTCGCCCCGGCTCCTCCGGGGATGGTTTCACAGCTCCGAGGCCCTGCTGGCAAGTTTCACGCCCCAGTTCAGGACGAGTCAGGCTCGGAGAGGCAGGAGAGTGCCACGTACTACTAGGTCTCCGGCCGTTAGGTAGGGATGTGGATCGGAGGCATCCGTTTCTGCCCTACTCGGCGGGTCTAGTTGTACAACCTCTGCAGAGTGTTAAACCTATAGCTATAGTCTGTGTCCACTGGTATGGACAGCCCTTGAGTCTGTTACTCTGGCTAGACTCTTCTTGTGCTACTTTCTCTCTCCTGTGTGTGTGTGCCCGGCTTCGTGCCGTTGAGATGTGGGGATAGGAGTTGGTGACCCCACATCGCAGATGAGAGTGGGATGCTGTGACTCGGTTGAGATCTATTGTTTGGTGTTCTTACCTTGGTTGGGGTGTTAACCCCGGAGGCATTGGCTTCAGAGTTGTGGATCTCCTCGAAGATGGTGATCTCTCGGCATTTCTGCATTCCTTGATGTTGCTACTGCTGCTGCATAACCTTCTATAGCCATAAATAGGATTACTCATGCATATTAGAATTATTCTCTTTTGCTTATGCTCTTTGTTGGGAAGCTGACAAGACCTACTCGCTTATCGAGTGGATGACGGGTTTTCAGACCAGGAGCCGGACTACGACTTTGAGCACGATGGATGGGAGGACTGAGGCCGTTCTACACTCGAGCTGCCTATGGGCATGGAGTCTACTTCGCTACATGAGAGCCGCTGCGTAGATGTTTACTCTGTTTGATTCAGTCCTGTTGGACTTGTACCCGGCATGTGCCGAAATGCTGTACTCAGATGATTAATTATATTAATTATGTGGACCTTCATATATTTCCTTCTGTTGTACGGTTTTCTTTACTTTCTGAGACAGGGATTTGCACATGATAGCATCCTGGGACTATCACCGAGGTGTAGGGATCAGGTTTCCTTTCTTGGAAATCCGGTTCATTTCAAGAAGATCCCCTATCTTGATCGCGGGGATGATGACGCAAAAATGACACAAATAAAGAGGTAAAAATCCAAAATGTCAAGATGAGCCACGGGGAGGAAGACAGGCCCGAACCGGGCCAGAAAAGGCCCATGCCGGCCGGCCCATGCCGACCGGCCCAGTCCCTTTTTGTCTCGGTTCGTGGTTCCCTTTGACCTAGATGCTCCTCGGTGTATTTATATCTCCTGTCTCCGACGACCGCCTCATCCAATCATTCCATCAACGCCCATTCACCAGATAGCCACTGCCGCAAGATGAGGGATAGAGTTAGATGAGTTCGTCACAAGGATCAACACCGGTGGAGGGAAGGAAGCAAGAGGAGGAATCCAAGCCGTCGGCCTAGGGGTGTTCCCAAGCCTCCTCACCGCCATCTTCATCGACGACGTTCTCCGGAGTCTCCATCACCCCTATGTGCTTCAATCCGTCTAAGATGATGGGGTAATGTCTCCGTTCATCCCTAGGGTTAGATGGATCTTTGATATGTAATCGCTACATGAACCCTATGCCTTGATGCTTCACGGTCTCTGTCTTTGCAAATGCTTGATTTACATATGTGTGCACAACATGTGATCTTAGTACAGTTTGTGGTAATCGTGGTGATTAGCTTAACTCTATGGATGCTTAGATGTAGATGTGTTAGCGAAGTGATCTATTACCTTCACGTAGTGACATGTACGAGAGAAGGGAAAAGGCCTAGCGACCGCATAACCGCCGTGAAGCTAGAGAAGGCAACACCTCTTTCATGTAGTAGATGCATGTCTTTGTGATTCTAGACCCTAGGGAGGGAGCTCTTATCTACTTTAATCTCTCTCTTGTACCAACCTTTGCCATCTAATTTAGCTTTAGATCAACATAGGTTAGATTGCTTTTTCTTTAGATTAATACCTCTTTCAAAGGCTTTCCAATCAACTAGATTAGTGCTAGATTAAACACTAGTATATCCCTTGCTCCGCGGATTGACAAGAACCTTGGGGATTACCCCCCTTGGTGAAAAAGGCACCAAGTCACCCATGTGCTTGCGGTGAACTTCAACACAGTTTTGAACCGTCAACAAGCCCTTTTTTGGCGCTGTTGCCGAGGTACAAGCTAGTTTGCTACGTTTAATCTTGTATTAATTTTGTTGATTACTAACATCTAACCCTCGTTTTCTAGAAAAAACCCTTTTTGTGTTTTTCTTTTTTCAGTGCCTAGATGGATTTGTTCACCTCACCATTAGAAGACAAAGAGATGTCGCTAAGGGAGCTAGCAATGCCGTCAACGGAAGACATTGAGATGCAAAAATCAAATTTGACGCTTGCTACAACCTACTACGAAGTGAAGCCTAGAATCATCAAGTTAGTGGTGACAAACCCCTTTAGAGGATTGGAGGATAACAACCCATATAGACACATTGAGTAATTCACGATGATATGCAACATGGTGCAACAAGAAGGAATTATGGCCGCTTGGTTCAAGTGGAATCTTTTTACATTCTCTCTCGAAGATGAAGCACGAAGATGGTACACACTTGCGCCCGTTGAAGCAAAAGGAAATTGGGATGAACTAGTGAAGAAGTTTCTTTTGAAGTTCTTTCCCATAAGAAAGGTCCAATACTTAAGGAGGCAAGTGCTCACTTTCAAGCAAGGAGAGGATGAAGGAATTGATGAAGCATGTGACCGTTTTAATGAACTACTTGAGCAAGGCCCGAACTTGGGATTTTCCGGTAACTTGATGTTGCATACCTTTTATTTTTCACTAACCCCTAACTCTTCTCATTTTGTAAGCATGTGTGCAGGCGGTGATTTAATGGATAAAATAATTAGTGAAGCAGCACAAATCTTACAAAGGATAAGCAATGGAAAAAGAATGCAAAGAGATTGGCAAAGACGTTGTCGGGAGTAGCAAAATGACAAAAGCGAGCCCGAGATGCTTGCTGAAATTTCTGAAAAAGATGAACCAGAGGTCAAGGAAGATGAACCAATCATACAAGAAATTGAAGAACCATTTCCTGAGGTAAGCAAAGTCATTTCGGATATTAAAAATGTTGAAACTAACATGGATGTAGGCCGAAGCATATGGAATGTTAGACCATTGGAGGAATTCAATCAATCCGATTGGATTCAAATTGATTTTGCCCCCTTAATTAACCACCGAAGGAAGGATGAACACCGACACATTGCCAAACAAGTTGAAGATATATTTGATCAAGAAATGAGTGGAGAACCGATCCAAAATATGTTTGAAGAAGAAAGAGACGTAGAAGATGAAGGATGGGTCGATCAATATGACAACCCGAAGATTCATGATGAAGGAGGAAAAGAGTACGACCATGATGAGCCTAAAAGTTCTCTCTCCACAACACCATGCACACCAATTGAAGAAGAAGATCTTGAAGAAATTGATTGGTCATGGCCGTTCAACCATGATCAAGAATTCATTGCTAGGGAGACGAGGAAAATGAAAAGAAGAACTAGTGACTCGAAGGATAAATGGGAGAAGATAGGACTCAAGCTAGAAGATGAATGGGAAGGAGATGACATAAAGCAAATACTCCAAGAAGGCCCCTCTCCACAAGGTTATAGCTTGTGTGCTATTGAAGCCTACACACAAGCAAATCAAGACATGGAAGTGCTCAAGGATGAAGAAAAGAGTGAATCAACGATGAGCAATCTTGACGACATATGGCACACAGAAGATAAAGAAAGCAACGTACAAGACTTTGAAGATAAAGATTGTGATGATAATGAAGACTTCAAAGAGGAGACAAATGCATACATTGCTGAAGGATTACATGTTCCACATGATGAGATGGAGGAGATGCAAAAAGGTAACAAAGAAACACCTCCACTCATCGAGATTGATTTGCTTTCAACACTACAAGACGAACCAAAGATCACTCTTGTTGAGAAAGCTCCGAGGCTAAGGTACATGCTGAAATCTCAAGATGTTATTGGTTTGGATGATGATATATTCAAATATTCATGTTGGACCAATAGTATGAATAATAGTTTAAATTATATGCCTTGTTCCGATGATGATCATGTTGATAGGCTAGACTTTCTTGAGAATGATGATGAGACAATATTTATGTTTGAACCAATTAATCTCACACCTAAAGAACCTTTGCTTAATGATGAGCTAAGTGTTTTGCATGAAACATATGCTTCTTTTAATTACACCTTAACTTATTGCTACAATTTACATGTGGTGTTGATTATGGACGTGTATGTTTACAATAAGTTTTGTAAATCTCGATCATGCTTTGCGCTTGGTCAAGCTAATGACTTTAAAGAAGCATATGTCAGGAGAAGGCCCAATTTTCACTAACCATGCAGGGACACAAGGCTTGAATGATGTAAAGAGAAGTCATGCCCGAAGAGTTGTAAGATAAATCATCAACCTCTCCAAATCTCGTGTAGATGTTGTTGTCTTCATCAATTTGTGAGCTTGTTCAGATATATACAAATAAAGAAAATGAGATATTCAGAAGCTCCATCAAGTTTTCATTCCAACTATCAAGAACCAACAAATTTGAAGACTTGTGCAAGGAGTTATGGAGAAAACATTGAGCGTCGCGCGTTCTGAAATTTTCAGGACAGATTTCATCGTCGGAGTAAAACGGATGCAACTCTCTTGTTCGGAGTCCGATTTGGATAAATAAAGACTTGTTGGAAAGGAAAATTTGTGCAATGGAGTAGAGTTTGGGTACACATTCTGTTCTGGACATTAAAGAAAAATTTGTGAAGTGAAGGCAGCACCGAAGGGCGACAAAGAAGGAGAAAGCGATGATGTCAGATAGCTTGGGTAAGTCTCCTATAAGTGATCAAGCACAACATAGGAATTGAATTAAAGCTGCATTGACACCTTTTCTTCTTGCATGAAGGGCCATGGCTATGTGACGAAAAGAAGGTATGTAAGAAAGTCGAGCTATATGACTTTAAATGAAGCACTTTTCGGGAGGCAACCCATTCCTTTGTGTTTTTATTTTTTGTCCTTAGAGAGAATAAATGGCACCATCCTTTGATGATTAACTTGTGGCTAGTTAATCTAAGTTCAATTTTCTCTCTAGAACCACCATCATGTTCATGATCATATTTATTTATTTGCATGCATTGTTATCGACATGATGTTTGTTTCCTTGCATATACATGTTTTGCATATAGTTGGCTTGGTTGTTCTATAAGGTTAATGATGAATGCTTTATTTTCTATGTTAATGCTCAATCTTGGCATTTTCCTTTTGTGATCTTGTGTAAACGTGGTGTTTAAACATGATTGCGGACCATCATCATTAAGTTCAATAAACCTTGCTAGATTTTCATATGTTTTCATGATGCATTGGTTGGTTTATAAACATTGCATTGCACTTTATTTTTCTTGTGAGATAAGGATTTGTTTATCTAAGGATAGACATGGTGTCTTAACCCTAGATAAATAAATCTTTATGACTATGGAGAAATTCGGCAACCTAGTTGTAAACATGGTGTTTAGAACTAGGTGTAATCATTGTCTTTGTTTATATGCTTTCCTCTCAGGTGCATACACACTTTGCACCACGTACACCCATTAGGTTTTAATTCCTCATTAGATTAATTATGCCACAAGTTAAGAGTCTTGAAAAAAATATTATTGGATTGTTGGCAATTTTATCTACTCCAAACCGTCACCTTGGGGGTAGAATGTGCACTTAAAAATGTTTTGCAGGCAAGATAAAAACTCTCACGATAAGGAAATTGAAAGATGTCTAAGATAAAAATGTTTTTTCTTCTTCTTCCATGCCTATCAAAATGCTAAGCATGGGGGAGGTCCTGAATCTTCAACACGAAAGTGCAACATGACGCTCTAGGAGATAGAATGATCAAGACCATCAACGTCTCTGGATCGATGCGTAAGAAGCCACCGATCTCATCAAAATTCCGCGTGGTCTTGAAGGTAAGACACTGAATACTTTTGGATATTTAGAAGTCCAATGAAGTTACGATTCCAACAAATCAAGAATCAAGACAATCGGAGGTTCCCACAAGCAGTTATGGCCCAATCACCGAGTGCAACACGTCCTGAAATCAGTTTTGGACAGCACGCAACGCTGAAGTAAGACGGACATAACTCCCTTGTCTGAACTCCGTTTTTGATGAATGACTACATGTTGGAAAGGTAATTTCATAAACTTTTCAATAAATCTATATTTCGATATATGTTCTGTTCTATACAGAGGGGAAATCCATGAAGAAGAGACATCAAGGAGATGATGAGAACAAGAAAGAGGAGATGGTGATGACAATATTAAAGAGAATGGTGACCATTGGCTCCATTAAGCATACGTGATCAAATTCAGAAGTAATAGGAGCATTGGAAAATCAAGACAAAAGCAAAGCCATATTCAATACATGGAGATGTCAGGAGAAGATAACGGAGAACTACAAAAGATGGTAACACCTCCATGGACCTTCTCTTTTCCAAAAATAAATGCTTGTAAGTATGCCTTTAACCTTAGGTGCAACTTTTTGTTTATTTTCTTTAACAATAATATGGCTACTAGGAGAACAACCTATATTTCTTTTTATTTTCAATAAATAAGCATGACCATGTGTTCACCTTGATGTTTTATAATGCCTATGCTTATGGAAAAATGATGAATGTTGCCGCTTTGTTTTACCTACATGAAGTTATACATGTCTTGGCTAATTGGTCTCTATAACGTGATCTGAAATTAATTTTAAATACTGGCTCTTTTATTTGTGGAGGTTAAATGACTATACTCTAGACCCACATATATATCTTTGCTCTTTGATTTAAGTTTACGGATAGCCGGATAACTTGTTGTTTTTATGAAAACTTAACTTTTATGCTATCTACATATTTGTGATGCTCTTGCAAAGTTCTACCTACCAAAGCCATATATATATATGTTCTATGATAATAAAACCTTTAGATTGCAAACACATGTTTTGATGAGTTGGGTTAGGATTGATTTCTATGGTTCGAGACTAAGAAGCTGGTCATTCCTTTGTGTAACTTTTTCTTGCTAGCCTTTTTGTCCATGCATTGTGGGTTTTCACATCAAAAATTTCACAAACCTCGCTGGGCATCCACTCTAAACCAAAAACATATTTTTATGATTACCTCCTTGTCCACAACCCAATTTTGAGTATGGAGTAAAATTCTCGACAGAAATTCAGATATTCCGCAAAGATTATGTATTCATGCTTACTTCAGTAGTCCCTTCCCATCTCTCTTATGCTTGAGGATGAGCATCATTCAAGCATGGGGGGCTAAGTAAGTATTATGTTGCAAAAGTTCTGAGGAGCAAAAAGAAAAAAATATGATGAGAAAAGAAAAAAAAAGGAAAAAGAAGAAGAAGAAAGAGATGAAAAAAGGAGGAAAATAAAAAAGAAAAAGAAAAAGAGGAAATGAAAAAATATATAAAGATGCTCCTCGGCCCTTTTTGCTTCACAAGTTCCCAAGTGCCTCGAAGACAAATCCAAACTCAAATCTTCCAACCATGTGCAATCCGATAACGAGGACTTCAATTGTGCCTCGGGATTATCCATTTGCCACTTGCACATGTCCATCTATCTAAATGTGTGTGTTTCATCCCTCTCTCTTTCCAACATTTATTTTCCATGGTCTTTTTGACGAGTCTCGGTAATTCTAGTAGATCTCTCTCTTAATTTGACAATATTTCGGATGTATGTTTTACTAGGATTCTTTTGACCTACCAAGCTCCACATAAACCTTCCACTATCACATATGAGTAGAATAGGTTGAAAGTAATCTAGTATAGGCTTGAGTGACTTGATGAGATGAGTGTTCCCATGAGCTTTTGCAAGAGATTTTCACCTATGTTGGATACGCATCTTTTTTGAAAATTCTTCGATGGAACAAGGTAACGGTTTGAAGTTCACTTAAGTTTGAGAGCATCGTATTTATTAATTGTGGCTTGTTCTTTATTGTTAGTCTATCTTCCATAATGAAAAAGAAGCCGGTCACAACTTGAACTTAAAAACTAAATTCTTAAGAGAGAGCAATATGTCTTGTCATGAATGACTAAGTGCAGGGACAATATTGGAGGGCAACACTGATTCCCCTTTAAGCAAGGATTACTTACTCGAGGACGAGCAAGGTTTAAGCATGGGGGATGTTGGCGGTCGATTTCCGTCAACCTAGAGCATTCGTTACACTTTGGTTTGAGCTTGATTATGGAACTAGTGTTGTGTTTTTGCAGGAAAACATGCACAAAAGGGACAGAGTTACAACGAGTTCAAAGGAGCAAATGAGGAGTCCCGTTCGTGTTCAAGTGCAAGGCGAAATCACTTCCAAAGGTGGCAAGGACCAAGGTGCTACGACGGATCATCCCCGAGGACTAAGACGTAAAGAACAGACTTCATGCGAGAAGACCCCCTATCTTGATCGCGGGGATGATGACGCCAAAATGACACAAATAAAGAGGCAAAAATCCAAAATGTCAAGATGAGCCACGGGGAGGAAGACGGGCCTGAACCAGGCCAGAAAAGGCCCAGGCCGGCCGACCCATGTCGACCGGCCCAGGCCCTTTTTGCCTCGGTTCGTGGTCCCCTTTGACCTAGATGCTCCTCGGTGTATTTATATCCCCTGTCTCCGACGGCCGCCGCATCCAATCATTCCATCAACGCCCATTCACCAGATAGCTGCTACCGCAAGATGAGGGATAGAGTTAGATGAATTCGTCGCAAGGATCAACACCGGTGGAGGGAAGAAAGCAAGAGGATGACTCCAAGCCGTCGGCCTAGGGGTGTTCCCAAGCCTCCTCACCGCCATCTTCATCGACGACGTTCTCCGGAGTCTCCATCACCCCTATGTGCTTCAATCTGTGTAAGATGATGGGGTAATGTCTCCGTTCATCCCTAGGGTTAGATGGATATTTGATATGTAATCGCTACATGAACCCTATGCCTTGATGTTTCACGGTCTATGTCTTTGCAAATGCTTGATTTACATATGTGTGCACAACATGTGATCTTAGTAGGGTTTGTGGTAATTGTAGTGATTAGCTTAACTCTATGGATGCTTAGATGTAGATGCGTTAGCGAAGTGATCTATTACCTTCGCGTAGTGACATGTACAAGAGAAGGGAAAAGGCCTAGCGACCGCATAACCGCCGTGAAGCTGGAGAAGGCAACACCTCTTTCATGTAGTAGATGCATGTCTTTGTGATCCTAGACCCTAGGGAGGGAGCTCTTATCTATTTAATCTCTCTCTTGTACCAACCTTTGCCATCTAGTTTAGCTTTAGATCAGCATAGGTTAGATTACTTTTTCTTTAGATTAATACCTCTTTCAAAGGCTTTCCAATCAACTAGATTAGTGCTAGATTAAACACTAGTATATCCCTTGCTCCGTGGATTGACAAGAACCTTGGGGATCACCCCCCTTGGTGAAAAAGGCACCAAGTCACCCGTGTGCTCGCGGTGAACTTCAACACGGTTTTGAACTGTCAACAAGGTTCAACTAGAAAGGTTGATGTCGTTGAGCACCAGCTGGAGCACTGTTGAGCGCCAGCTTCAGCTACAACTACGACCCCAGCCCAAGAGGCAAATGATCCTTCACCTCATTAGTTGCTAACCTATTTCTGATCTTATTGTATGCCATTCACTTCATTCTAGTATTGTTTGTGCTTACTTTAGGATGGTAGATTCATCAGAATGTAAATGTTATTTGTGGTTTGAATCATTTAAAGTTAAAGATACGTCGTCTTTGATTGAGAATACACGGCCATGCTTAGCCAATTTTCTATTTAGAAATGTTAGTGGTTAGATTAAGTTATGTTGAAATAGTTTGATTCATAGATTCTACAAATATAATACCAGTGCTATAGATTGCTGGAATTATGTGGTTCCTTAATTGTTTTTAAGGTAGGATCCTGAATTAGCAAGCCTATTTGGTCTTATTTACCAGTGGCTCTGTGATCTTGCTAAGTATCGAGGATATCTCTGTCATCCACTATGCAATGTTATTAGAAAGTATTACTAAAGTATACAGTTCAAAGAATGTATTGTCCTCCTAATCTTAAAGAGTATTGGAACCATTTAGAGTCTGCAAGAATATCTGAATTTTTATTTTGTCCGCGGAGAAACAACATAGGCAATCCGACGAACATGCAAGGATATGCAATTAAATAACTTCACGGTGATAAATATTGTGATTTGGATTAATTTCTTCCAATTTGATTTATCCTATCCTAATTTACATTTCTAATCTTTGTCAATGGTTAATTGATTTCCCCCTCTTATTGCCCCCATGTGTTTGATAATTTAGTCCTGGGTATCAATTTGTCAGACTCACATTTACAATTTGTTCAGTTTTTTTCATTTGAAAATTTGAAATCTAACCTTTTTCTGGTCCTTATTATTTCTCACTTTCATATGTGACGGATGGTTTAGGAGTTGTGATACATAATTTGGAAAGGAGTGATGCAATAGCAAACTGAATATTTGGAGCTTACAAGGTTTGCAATCATCATCTGCCATTTTTGTATAACAGATCACACACCTACATTAAACAAATGAGTAGTTGTATGGTTTTAATCATTAAAAATGAACTTACAAAACTTATATATTTTTTCTCCTTGTGGCAGCTAATTTATGCACAATGTGTACCTTGCTAATAGGTCAGTAGCAGCTAATCGTAATCTCATTTGGATTTTTAGGATGAAAATTTTACTTATTTCCCATTTATTCTGATTGCCAGATGGTTACCATAGATTTGGTTCAATATTGAAAAGGATTGCAGAATTTCCTTTTATTTAAAGCGGTGGGAAATATTACACATTCTCTTAGATTTCAGTCAAGTACTTATAACATATAGGTTTCATTAATGCTATCATTTTAAATGTGATGGTCATCACTGTATGTGTCTTTCCTTTTTTAAAAAAATAATCCACACATAATTGGAATATATTAGTTAGAATTATATTTAATTATGTATTGGCTTTTAAAAAAAATAATTGTTCATTAAAGAATTGTTCCATGCACAATAAGTTGTTCTTGTTTTCACTATTTTGGCCACATGATTAAAGAATTGTTGATTAGTCTAGCGTGAAATTAAGAAGTAAGATGGTCGGTTCCCGAAGGCTTGTACGATGTATTAGATGATTCGCTAGATAATATTTAGTGATGCATAGGTTACTTTTTGACTACTTAATTTTTATTCTTACTTTATTTGCAGAAACTGATTGAAAGATGCTAGGTAGTTATTTCCCCTGTGGTCTTGCTACAATGCTACCTATTCTATTACTAATGTGTTTTTGTTGTTGAAACATGTTTGGTTCAAATTTGACCTGATTGGTGTGATTTGTTCAGAACAGGTGTGTTGTATAAAACTCCACCTGTGTTAACTGGAAGACTTTCTTGAGTCGTGCTTCTTTTGCCTCCAAGTTTTTGGACCAACTTTGGAAAGAGACACCAAAACCAAAATTGCAGGGAAAATAGTCTCTCCAATGCCTCTGACTTCTGAAGGTACATCATGCTGATTAACTTATGATACCCAAGTTATTTGAATGTGGGTAATGAAAAAATAGATTAGATCATCCATTTTCTTTTCAGCTATTGTTCTTGCTCAATGTATCGTGTGGATTAGTCATTAGTGGTTTGTTTGCTGCTAGCTGAATGCAGTTTAAACAAAAAATATGATTTATTGTCCGGCGGTAGCGGCACTAGTGCCACATTAGCAGGTCGGGAGGTGGGTGCAGCGAGGGCTTTAGTCCTACCCTTTACAGACTTACCTTAAGATAAATTTTCATGCAATACTTGTGCGTCTTTTACAGATACTTTATCTACATGTGGAGCACTCCTGGATATTGTCAATCTAGGATAATAGGCTGATTAAATTTTAGTGATATCTGTAGAATATGATCTAATAGTTGAAGATAAACATACTGAGATCTTAGACCTTCCTGTGTTATGGTGATGGTGGTAGTGCATCCATTCATATTTCATTAACTTTAGTTTTTAAAATGGGAACGTGTGCAGTTTGTTTAATATTCTATCTAGATATAAATAGTTTGCGAAGAAAATTCTTGTTGTAAAGTATATAAAAGTATATTTGATCATTGTTTTGGTAATGTTTGTACCTATAAAAGTGTAAATTGTGCTTAAGATGATTTATGTTTGAAATAATTGATGTCTTATTGGTGGGTTGCTATGTGGCCAACCGCATTTGCGATTTGGTTGGCAATGTTTTTACACCTATTTGCCCACTTGCCCAAAGTGATGATAGAGTTGTAGAATTAATTAGAAAACATGTTAGATTGATGAGTCTAATTCTTACATATTATAGAGTTGTCAAATTAGACTGGATTACAAAAATTGAGGACGTCTTGTAGATATTGTGATTTCTCAAATTTCTCATTTTTATGTTTTATAAGACGAGGCCAACGAGTGGACTAGAGCACCGCAAGCTCCGGGAGTATCAAAACTTTTTTGTGAAAGTAAGTATACATTGCTTGTATTCGTGATACAGTTCGAGAGTCCAGGTGAGACATCAGTTTTGTTTGATTTAGAAGGTGCTTAGTGAACGATGACTGAGACTAATTTTTCAGGATTTTGGACACTAATGGCTAGCAGGTAAGACAAGCTATGAGAGGCGAGTTGTGGGCAGTCAGTCTGGCTGCGATGGCGTCGCTAGCCAGGTTGTGGAGGATTTTCATGGGTTGTGCCTGGAGAGTGTGAGTGATAGCAGTGGTTAGTGAAAAAGCGTAGAGGCGTATAGCACAAGAAACATAAGTAATTATGCAAATTTTAATTGTATTTCTTTGACGAAGTCAACACTTGGAACAAATTTAATTATTACTTGTCACTAAAAAAATCTTGGTATAAAATTATTGGATCTTAATTTAGTGGTGTTAATATTTTTTGCAAAATATTTTATTTCCTGTAAATACAAGCATTGCACGCGTGATCTCTGACTAGATATTGTTACGCGCGTGCTGTCTAACTAGATATTGCTAAGATAATAAAATATGATGGTTTGAAATATAATGCCAAAATGTAAAGTACTACATATATTGATATGGTTTTAATAATATAACAATATTCAATATATACTTTTTTTACGATGAGTCTTGTAGTGATTTATGCGATATGATGTAATTAAACAAGTTCATAATAAATTATGATAAAATATTGACATATCAATAACTATTAGTTTTATAATTTTATAAATTCATATTGTATTTAATTTCTTTTTATCACATACATGTCGTGCGTGCACTCCTACTAATATATTAGAAAAATTGATACATATAAGCACAGTTCATTTTCCAATGTATTTCTTGACCCAACTTCCGGACGGCACAGCAAAGATCAAACGCCCACAGCCAACGCATACAGGAGGGACCGAGGCCCGCACGGCCACACAATTACACAAATCCATGGAGGCGTCGCTGACCGCCGCCGCCGCCGTCGTCTCGTTACCTCCGCCGCGAATCCGCCTCCGATTCACCAAACCGAGCCCACTCCCACCCCCTCGGCGGCTCCAATTCGGAACCTCCGAGATCCGGACCTCCGGTTCGCGGGCATGCCTGACCGCGGCCTCCGCATCCACGCCGCCGGCGCCGGGAGGTGGCCTGTACTCGGCGGCGACCTACGAGCTGACGGCGGAAAACGTCGACCGCGTCCTGGACATCGTGCGCCCGTACCTCATCGCTGACGGCGGCAACGTCACCGTCATGTCCGTCGAGGACGGCGTCATCTTCCTCAAGCTCGAAGGTAAAGTGATTTTCTTGGCCTTGTGACGCATCTTTTGTCAATTCCAATGGCGAGATCAAAATCTTGAAGCGATAGTCACGGTTCTCGTTGCATCAGGGGCATGCGGCAGCTGCCCCAGCTCGACGACGACGATGAATATGGGCATCGAGCGCGTGCTTAAGGAGAAGTTCGGCGACGCTTTCAAGGAGATCCGTCAGGTGTTCGACGGGGATCAACCGCCGGCGGAGACGACGCCCGAGGTGGGTGAACAAGCTCCAACCCCATAGAAATAGCACCCTTGTAGTTGTAGAGTATAAGCACTCGTTGGCAAGCGATTGTTTGGTGCTGCAGGCGGTGAACCGGCACCTGGACATACTGCGGCCGGCGATTGCGAACTACGGCGGGACCGTGGATGTGCTGGCCGTCGACGGCGAGGACTGCCTGGTGAAGTACGACGGGCCGGAGTCCATCGGGAGCGGCATCAAGGCTGCCATCAAAGAGAAATTCCCGGACATCACCAACGTGGTGCTCACCCAGTAGAACGGTGTCTAGATACTGTGCACAACGCAACGCTGCCGATGGCAAATAAGGAGATGAAATCATCAGACATAATATAAATGGAATCGTCATACGTCTAGTTCGCAAGATGTTTGCAGTGCTTGTATTGAGAACTTTTTTTTTTTTGCGAAACTTGTATTGAGAACTTGAAATGCAGCAGCGCTGGCTGTCAATGTGCGGATGTTTTGCCTCTCGTCACCTGAATTTCAGATGGTTCAGAATTTCTTACGATCTGAACATATGTTCTCTTTTATGTATCGACTCCCAATCCAAGTGCAGTTTGCAGTACGAGCACCTTGAAGAACCGGATGTACAGTGTAAAAAGCATTTCCCACTTTCTTACAGCTCGTACTGTTCTCAATTTTTTGTGCAGCGTTTGTATACGAAGTTCTCAATTTTTTCCCCTAGTGGAATTTTTTTATATATATATTTTTAATCATTTTGCAAAAATATACGACGGTTTCAAAATTTTACAGTTTTGACAACTATTCGCCGTGGCCCACGGCGGTTTCAGGTCTAACCGCCGTGGCCCACGGCGGTTCGGCAGTCGCCGTGGGCTACGGCGGTGGCAGACGGCGGTTGCAGTGCCCCCACGGCGGCATGAAGCCGCCTTGCAACCGCCGTGGGCCACGGCGGTTGCATGTGGCCAACCGCCGTGGGCCACGACGGTTAGTTTTTTTTTAATTAACGAGAGAAAACACACACATTTGCAATGGCATGTACGGTGCTAGTACCCTAACGAAGCACCTTACGTACAGATAACATGCCTTAGGGAATTTAAAATTTCATTGCAACATTCCTAATGAATCTAGTTGTACGAGAACTGCCCAGAGAGCATAGAGCCGCCGGAGTGTTGCGACGGCATGTAGTACCCCGGTGGGGGTGGAGGTGGTGAAGGTAGAGGGGACCAATATTTCTTGTGGCATTCACAAGTGCAGGTCGAACATTTGCAGCACCGGTCTTCTCCTACGCTAGACGATGGATCTGGAGAAGCCAATGCCTCTGACAGCTCCCGCTTCAGGTTGTAGATGACGACGTCCTCGAGGTAGTCGATGTACTGCTGATAGGGATCAATAGCTGGTGGATCCACCCATTGCGAGAAACCGCAGTTCTCAGCTTGGGTGGAGTACTGCAAAAGGCAAGAAAACGTTACCAAACGAAAGAAAGATGATAAGGAAATTTGTGGACATTGCTTACACATGCATATGGGCAGTGCCAGAAGCGACGACCGGAGTTGTTCCATCCCTGGTACACTTGCATCACGCAGAACTCACCATGTGAACACCTAGGCCACAACACCGTTTGCTTCGGTGCGTAGCTTCTAACATCATGCATCGATCTGAAGTCACTCTTGCCTTTCAGTGGGAAATTGGCTTCGAAATCTTCTGATTACTGATGCCACAACTCAGGACCGAAACCGTGTCCATCCCCACTCCACGAAGCCATTGTTGAGTGCTGTGAGAAGAAGGCAATGGAGTGAATGGTGGTATATATAGAAGGTGGCTACCTGGGTGGTGGGCCCTTCGATCCGTGGGAAGGGAAACGAAGCAGTGACTCGGAGAAAACACACCCTAATACTAGGGCACTATCGCTTTGTGGGCCAGACGATCCGTGGGAGGGGAACGCGTCAGTGACTCAGAGGAAACACAACGACTCTGCATATTACAGTCACTGTAACGAAACACACGTAACGGATAAAACACACTCTAATGATGTTCGATTAAAATTCTTAACGATACAAACCGAGGACCCTAGTTGACGATGTCATGAAATCCGACATTATTTGATACAGTCCGGCTAATACTCTAGGTCTACTGAGTACAACGGGGGTATTTCCCCTTCCTGATGGCATCCGGCCCAGCTGCCTTGGCCCGGCGAGCCCTCTCCCTCTACCTCTCTCTGTCGGCTTCACGGGCCTGGGCCGCTTCACGTTCTCTCATCTCCTGACGCTGGCGCATTTCCTTCTGCTCCTCCTTTTTTTCCTCTCTCTTTTCCCACTCAACCATGCGCAACCACCTCTCCCTTGCATCACGGGCTTCTCTCTCGACGTAGCTCTTGTCGAAGTCGGACTGCTCGGTATCTAGCCACTGCATGAAATCACAAAGAGGAGGTGGAGTCTTTTTCCAAAGACATGTTAGCAAATATTAAATCACAAATGACAAATGAATAATTGAGAAATGTAGTAAGTCTTTACTTTGGCTCTAAGGTTACGGTCGAATGGCTGGATCGGGTCGTGCGCATAGTTAGCGCACATGAAGAACCTCATCCCGTAGGCGTACCCCAGAACCTTGCACCTAACAAGCTTGCAATTGTCACCGCAGAAGCACATAGGAGTGTCGATCCCCTGTGGCACCTCGACATTGTCCTTCCTCTTCGTGAGGAAGTCCAAGTCCAACTCAGGACCTGAGGAGGTCATTGCAAACCTGCAAAACAAGATTAGAACAATCAGAGGCCAAAAATAATACGACTGAAATCGGCATAAATTATTAAAAAAGAACAGAACAATCACCAGCAAAATAATACAAGTAGAAGTTCAATTATTACAATACAGTACCATGCATAAGTTCATACAACAAATATAGTTCAAATATTACAAATTCCGAAATTAAATGCCCTAACATTACAAGCAATTGTGATCATCTGAATCCTGCGTTGGTCCTACGCCCACGTCCGTGTTCGCGTCCACGTCCGGATGGGGGTTGGGATGCTCCTGAAGTTGCTGATGAGCCCACACTGGCCGTAGGTGGTGCGTTGCAAGCATAACTTGTGGCTGTGCACCTCTTGTATGTGTGACCCGTGTTGAGGCACTTGTAGCACATCACTACTGCAGCTCCAGCTTCTGCTTCATCCATGTTGTTCCTAATCCTCTTCTTCTTTCGTCTTCCAACGCCTTGGCACAACTGAGGATCTGGATTTGGTATGTGCACAGCATTTTCTTTGGGGTTCTCAGTAAAAGAACCCTGCACGAGGTAACCCTGAATTGTTTGGTTCCAAATGTTCCAAACAGTTTGCTTGCTGTAGTACCATGGCACGTACCTATGGAAGCTGAATTGTTGCAGTTCATAGCATACGGCGACCACATGTGAGCAGGGGATGTGTAGTAGCAGTGGCTTCCGGCATGTACATCTGCATATTTGGTTGCCAACTTCAGCAACTTGAAACGTCTTTTCACGCTGCGGGCCTAGGCGCATTTTCCCTTCGCACTCAACCTCATAACTCCACATAATTTCATTATCATCAGACTGGTGCAAAGGCTGCGTTGTGACCTTGTGTTTAAGTGCTTTGTCCTGAGCCTTAGTCAGATACTCAGTCATTTTTGTGCAGTATCTCATTTGAGTGTTCCTCATAACCTCATCCGCTATCTGGCTCCTAGTGTGAAAGTACAACATTGTACGATACACAAAGAACTCAATGATGCCAACTAGAGGAAGAGGTCTTGCACCGCGGAGCACACAGTTATAAGACTCAGCAAAATTAGTGGTCTTTATTCCATGTCTTGCTCCGCCCTCGTCAAACATGAGACACCACTTCTCCTAAGGCTCATTCTGAATCCACTGGCTGAAGGTCTTCACAGCACGCCCTCTTCTGCGCCTGACTTGACGGCCATCTAATCCCACATCCTCGAGAGAAATTGGCTCCTCTCCAGGTTCGGGATTCACTGGCCTCTTTGCTATCTCCTCTGATGCCTTCTTTGTCAGCTCATCTAATTTCTTCCAGATGACATCAAACTTCTTCTGCTGAGTCTGCTCACACAACCGCTCAAACAATTTAGCCAGGATCTTGTTCTTGAACTGGCTGTGGAAGTTTGCTTTCATGTGCCTAACGCACCACCTGCTCTTAACATCTGGCCACAATGGAGCTCTGTATCGCTCTGTGCTGCCCTCTTTCATGTCATTGATTGCTTGCAAAATACCTTTGTGCCTATCATGTATCACACACACATTCTGCACATCCTGCACCACCATGTTCTTCAACCTCTCAAGGAACCAGTATCAACTGTCAACGTTCTCGCCCTCAGCAAATGCAATGACCAAAGGAAGCAACTGATTGTTACTATCAGCTGCCACAACTGTCAGGATTGTTCTTTTGTATTTGCCTGTGAGAAAAGTGCCATCTATGCAAATGACCGGTCGACACAATTTGAAAGCCTCAACGCAGGCACCCAATGCCAAGAATGACCGCTGAAGCACAAGCTTGCCTGGTTTCTCCACACAAGGATAGTCCTTGATATCATAGTAGCTGCCAGGATTCATCTGAACTATTGTGTGTAGCAAGCTAGGCAAATTGTGGTAGGATGCTTCATAAGTACCCCACCTATGCTCCAACACCTTCTTCTTTGCTTGGTATGCCTTGCCGTAACCGATGGTGTACCCAAACTTTTCCTCAATTACACCGATAATTGCCTTCGGTGCATATTCAGGGCTATTCACTATGTGAGGGTACATGTGGATTGCAACAAAATCGGCTGAAATGTTTCGGTGCCTTGCATCAATACGATCAAGGGTACAAGTGTGACCTTTCACTTCTTTCACATGTATGTAATTGTCCCACTTCCCCATATATGCATACACTCGAAAAAAACAATCATCCTTGATGCAACACACATCATATATCCTAGGAGAGCTCTTGACTACCCTGAACTCCCTGTGTAGAGTCAAGGTGGACCACTGCTTCACTGCATCCTTCAGATGTGCAGTACTGGGGTACATAGCGCCTACACAAACCTCATTCTCCGTGTACTCCCATGGCACATTCTCACCAGTATTAACAGTACACCGGGAGAAATCGTAGTTCCGCCAATGCAAGGGCAAATGATCCTCAGACTCATCATCATCATCATCATCATCATAATCATCATCTGAAGAGTCCTCTTCCAATGCACGTTCATCAACTTCCAACTCTCTCTGATATTGTCTCATCACCTCTGGGTTTACTTATCCCTCATCAATAACACCAGTGACAACATAACCTCTAGATGTCTGCTCACCTTCAGAATCCCCTTCTTCCTCCTCTTCTTGTTCACCTTCTTCAGCATCTTCAGCACCTTCCCCTTCTTCAGCACCTCCCCCTCGTCCACATCCTCAGTTTCCTCATGCACTTGACTGCTAGACCCACCCTTCTGGTAAACTTGGACAAACAAAATCACAGGCAAACCAACTCGGCATGCATTTCTGATAAAACCCCTCCATTGTGGAGTCCCTTCAAGTGCCACGAGCTCCCAATACACTGGTGTACTTCTGTTGATTAGTGCCATCACCGATATGCATTGGTGCTCTAAATCTACTGAAAATACCTTGACCAGCCAGTTGGTTATAGCCTCCCAAGTTCTTTCTCTTGCTCTTGGAACATTTTTCTCAACTGAACTATAATTTGACAAGTCAACTCCTTGTGGACCATATATAATCTCTCCAATTCCATAATATATTTTGATTGTGACTGACTCCGACATGTCTGATTCATAATAAAAAGCAGTAACTACTATCAAATGCTACATCCAGGGAGTAAGAAACAAATAAACTTATCTAAACTACATTAACAAACTAATCAGCCGCAATCTACACACTTAACAGTAAATATGTTACATAATATAAACTACAACTACAGATCTATAAACTACAACTACAGATCTATAAACTAAACTACAACTACATATCTACAGAAATCTACAGTACACCGAAATAGAAATTACTGAAATTAGTGAAATCAGTGAAATACCTGCAATGAAGCGAAGAAGTAGCAGAGCTTCACTGCTCCGCACCCTCCACCTCCCCTCTTCTCCTCCTCAACTCTAACCCTACAAACAGGACATTTTTAATACTACAGATCTAAAGAAACGGAGTGAATCACTAAATACGGTTTCTAAGTAGCTGCTAACAGAGTTTAAATCGACGAAATACTTACAATGAAGTGAAGAACCGGCAGAGCTTCGCTACTCCGCCCCCTCACTCTCCTCCCCTCTCCTTTCCAACCCTCTCTTTCTTTTTTTTGAATTTTTATGACATTTCCGGGCTAATTTTCGACTTATATAGAGGTGGCAAACCTGTCGCCGTACGCCACGGCGGCTGTACGGGCCTTACCGCCGTGGGCTACGGCGGTTGGCCTTGCCGCCGTAGCGCACGGCGGTTTGTCGTCAACCGTCGTGGCCCACAGCGGCTGACCTCCACGCCCGTTGGGACCCACGGCCACGGGCGACTGCCGAGCCGCCGTGGGCCACGGCGGTTAGACCTGAAACCGCCGTGGGTCACGGCGAATGGTTGTCAAAACTATAAAATTTTGAAACCGTCGTATATTTTTGCAAAATGATTAAAAAATTATTTAAAAAATCCCCCCTAGTGCAAAACAAACAGGCCCGGCACATGGCAAACCAAAAAAAAAGGCCGTTTGTGCACTTTAGAAAGCCCAACAAATTTGGGGCGCATCTCATCGATACATTGTGCTGACCCACTTCAGAGAGCCCAATCAATAGCTATACGTTCGAATTTTTTCTTTCCTCTTTTTTGCAGAAATATATGGTCCGCAAAAAAATTTGCGAAACTATACATCTGGCGCCGTGGGGGACGGCGGCAGGGACCTACCGCCGTGCCCCACGGCGGTGTAGCACCTTCCTACCGCCGGTCTCTTTTCAAAAATTTGTAATTTCCAGTCAAATAATCGATAAACTATCCAGATCTCAGTTTGCAGTCTTCAGATCTGAATAGTGTATCGCTGAATAGTGTATCGATTATTTGAGTATGAAGATGACTTCAAATGGAAAAACTTTGAACTACAAAATTGTAGATCTAGTCGAAAGCTACAATTTTCATATAAAGTTTACCTCCATCCGAGTTCATGCAAAAAAAGTTACAATTTTTTGAACGTAAACTGAAAACTGAGATCTGAATATGAAAACTGAGATCTAGATAGTATATCGATTATTTGACTATGAAGATGACTTCAAATGGAAAAACTTTGAACTACAAAGTTGTAGATCTCGTCGAAAGCTATAATTTTCATATAAAGTTTATCTTCATCCGAGTTCAAACAAAAAAATTACTAATTTTTGAAAAGAGACTAGAACCCTACCGCCGTGGGCCCCACGGCGGTAGGAGGCGCTACAGTACCGCGCGCCTCCTACCGCCGTGGGGCACGGCGGTAAGTCCCTGCCGCCGCCCCCCACGGCGCCAGATGTATAGTTTTGCAAATTTTTTTGCGGACCATATATTTTTGCAAAATTGATGTGAAAAAAATGTAAAAAAAGAAAAAATTCTATACGTTCCGTGCTTTCGACTGTACCCCACCACACTAGGTGGTGGACCAGTAGTACAACAGCTGTGTGACGCTGTGTCTGTGAGTCTGTCACGCACGCCATGACCATGACACTCCCTCTCTCCTACGGAATAGTTGTGTCACTGTTACACTGTAGCAGAAGCAGAGCACGGTTCGTTGGTCTGTCCTTCCTACTCCTAGCGACCGGGTCGATCACCGAAACGAAGCACGGAAGCATCATCCCACGACATCGACACGTGTCCCCCCTCCTCCGCTATTTCTTTAATCCGTCCGAAGGCGGCGAACACGCGAGCGGCAAACTGATCGAACGCCGTGCGTGCAGCCCTCCCCTCGTGCTCCGATCGCCGGAATAACAAACGGCAACTCGTCCGGCGTTGGACTCCGGCCGCCGCTGCGCACGGATCTCCGGTAGCCGCCGCTGCTCAGCTCGGCTCGTTATTTAACGAGCCAAGCCAGATTTTCAGTAAAAGTAAGTAGACGTGGTTTTGATTCAGGAAATACACGAGATTGGTTGCATCCGTTTCTCTTGGGTCCGATCGCGAGATGAAACCTGACAACTCGATCGACTTTTAACGAGCCGAGCCGTTCTAACTCGTTTATATGGAGAGTACTAGGATCTTGCCCGTGCGTTGCTACGGGCGGCAAAATTACATGAAGCATACAAGACTAATATTTCAATATTTGTGTCTAACGTAAAATTATATTTTCAGAAATGTAACAATTATTGTAAATAATTTGAAGTCCATCAGTTGTAGTTGGTTTTCGAATGGCATAGCTGTAGTATAAGTTGTCTATTTGTCCATAGTAAAATAAAAAATTAGCACAAAACATAACATCTAAAACCCAGCAAATCAAAATTGAAAGGGCATTTAATCCAGCTAAAAAGAATCTAATTAACAAAAGGAATCAGCAGATTGATAAAAGGATACACACTTTTGACAGCCCCGATCCCAGAACCCACGATCTTGTATTACAGACATGGTACACCAGAAAGGAAAACGAGAACTTGTAACTCATACATTCATAATCAATTTAGCTCACGATCTGATCTGAATATCACATTCATGTCCAATTGAAATAGTTGCGGCCATCTGTTCCGTATCATGTCCAGTTTCAGCAGGAAACAATCAATAGGATCTGAAGGAGAAAAACAAGCAATCAGTAACAAGCAAGAGTTGAAAGAATATGAGAATATTCCCTCCGTCTCAGTGAAATGTTAGGAATACTACAGTGTACTTCCATCATGGTCGACATGTTCAGTCCATAAGCCTTTCCAAGTTTGGACTTTATTATGGGTCAAGCTCTATTTTTATCAAGCAAAAACAGCAAAAGACCGTGAAACCTTATCATTAAGGCCAACAAATATAAGCTGATGAACCTCCTCAAAAAAAAGGAAAAGAAAAGAAAACGGATTGTCGCTGCTATCTGAACAATGTAGCAAATGCTGGTTGGCAGGTTTATTACTCAGCATTTCCAAGTCTGATACCTTATAGGCATATTCCTACCTTTTGGCCACAGTATATAAACGAACATGATAATCTTGAACTTCCCATAACAATCGGAATAAAAGACAACATGATAATATGAATGGTCAAGTTCTTTATTGGATAACCAAGTTCTCAATTCAGCTACGCTTACATACATGAAACTTCAAGTTAGATGTCTGCATTATCTGATGAAATAAATTGTATCAGCCTACTCCAAAATAATATGTTTACCTGATTATTAGACTAACCTAAATTGGTTCCAAGAAAATAGTTCGTTATGTCCACATAAGTACAACTTCAAATAAAATTCTCTCCACTAAGCACTATAAGTTACTGACATACCATGATGATATGATGATATGTCAGTAGAGCAATCAAACCTGCAGGCAGTAGCTCTTTCCCAGTGATGTAATAATATTGTCAGTCAATAGCACTCTTAATGAACAAGTGCAAGATAGATAGTTTAGAGACAGAATTAGCACTTGTCCATCGTCATGTTGCCAGTCAAATAGGAACAATATAAATATGCCAATCACCAACTGAAATTAATACTTCTCTCTAGAGGTCGCTGCTGCAAGAAATTAAAAGACATTAGGAATCAATTAAATCACAGCAAAAATAAAAAGAAGCCAGTGGATTCCAAAACCATTTTAACCTAAACCACTACAAAGGCTATATAGCAATATGGGATGATTTGGCTTCAACAGTTTGGTTCGGGACTCGATAAATTGGATATTCGGTCCTGGTTGTAAAAAAATGCTAATTAATAGAACCTTTTATTTGATCCTCACTCTAGATTGCACATATATCATTTGCTTTGATTCGGGAGTTCAATAACTAACCTCAAAATAGTTGGAACTCAATAGATCTGGTTGGCCTGTTCTTCCTCCTTGACTCCTTCCTGAAGCCACAAACCAACAGAATAGAAAATCATCAAGTAACTAAGCATGAGCGTCCACATAATGCAGTCCCACTGTGATAAATTGATATTCATATACAAATAATGTAGGACTGAAGAACTTTGTTCATTGGTATATTCCGTTGCAGATACGCTAAAATCGTTGAAGTGAAAACATAGAACAGAATGTGCAGCTATGAAAAAATAAGTTTGTTCAGTAACTAATCTCTTTTTAAATATATATCTAATAAGAGTGTCCAACTATGATAAAGTCCTGCCAACACCTTTTTAGTTTAGACTTTTCTGTAAGGCTAATGAATTATGCTTGCACAACACATCAAGAATTTTCCACCATCACAGCACCATGAATTCCTACTACTTGAATTCATCTTTAGCACTCTGCAATCAACCATCTCAGACTGAATATTAGCAATAGGGACATAGTAAAGTGAACTATCCATGCCGTGATCAGTGTATCAAAGGTTCAATTTGTGCTATGACTGCTTTTGCAGCTACACAACTAAAATCAACACATTGAAAACTACCTTATCTCTACTCCTAAAAGAAAGAACACATATATTGCATTGCAGTGCAAGCATCAACAATGCCAAAAATGTCCTATAAGCTAACCTTGTTCTCGAGGACAAGTCTGTATATAGGTTCAGTATAGTTAACTTTATATTTGTTTACAGCTAACAAAGAGACTATTTAGCATCTATAATAAAAGTCTACAGATGACACTGTTCTTCAATCTTTCAAAGAAGCTAACTAATAGATTAGTAACATGTATTGGCGGGCAGACTACACATTGTACATAACTGATGCTCAACCTCGTAGGCGACTGTTGCTATCAGTTTGTAACACATAAGGAATATTTTCTTGACTTTAAATCCCAGAGATATCCATTAAGCTGAACTTCAGAGCACACAATGTTGAATCTCATAAAAACAGGCATAACCAACATCTCATGACTCACGGGTGACGCAAAATACAATTATAAGAAACACTAATCCTAATTTTACTAAAAAAGCCAACAGATTAGGAAACAGTATTCCTACCAGTCTTTTTTTTTGAATCGGTAGAATTCCTTCTGAATATGATGGTGCTACGATCTGAAGGTGAGTCATGGGGGAGGGGGGGAGCGCTGAGATTTCGCAGTCATGTGCGGCACTTAACCTTCCTCCAACCTGTCACCCGCACGCCCTGCCCCCAAACTTAAAAGGCAAATATGTAAGAATAAATTATAGGGCACATGCACTGCATCTGATTAATACAGTAAGAAATTCAGAGTCATATACAAGGAGGGGGGAAATTGAGAGCACTGAACTAATGAATGAACAAATTAAGAGGGATAATAATGCAGTGTAGGTTCTTACTCGAGTAATGAACACGGGCAGAGCTGGTTACACCATCCTTCAGGTTCTCCTATACACATAAAAGGAATGAATTTTACTAATGAAACAATACAATCTCTGCTGTTCTTGTGATATGTTATAAAAAAACATGCTACAAATGCTCCTTGCCTCTTCTTCTCCAGCAACCCAGGTCCTCTCAAGCAAAGACAGTACCAGTGCTAATCCTTGTAGCCTCTCTTCTCCCTGTGCCTCCACCAAGCAAGCAATCCCCAAAAGCTAGTTTTTTTTATTTTTCTTCCTCCAAATTATCTCTCCCTTTGGTGTTCTCTCCACCAAGACCAACCAGTGGCTCTCCCTTCTTTCCTAGGCAATATTAGATAAACAATCATTGTTAAATGGAGCCAAAGATTATTGCTCAACACCAATAAAAATTTATACGATTACGATATATTCCTGCTCATTCCCAATTCATATCCACTGTGTTATAGGAATTTTAATCAGATTAACTACTCTCATATATCTATAAAATGGAAGGCAGATTAGGATGGTTGCTCGCATATATCAATATATCTGGGACATCATAGAACTATTATTTCAGACCCTTTACTCTAATTCCAGATCCTTCGTCGGAGAGTGGTGGCTGTGCGTCGCGGGCATCGTCGCAAACACTGAATCAGGGTTACAGTTTAATTTCCACCAAGGGATAAAATGCAAAATGTGAAGAACAAATTTGGCTGCATGTCCATGGCTCCCGGTGGTTACGGGCAGCCTGTTTGCCGGCGTTTGTGCTTGGGTACGGTGGCCTTCAGCGAGGCGCAAGGAAGGGACCAGGAGGTTACGTACGAGGCTCCAATTGTGCGGTATTCCAGTGCCTTGCTATGGATCGACCTAGCTTTGTCAGTGCACGAGTGAGGGGAGCAGGCGGTGGCATTACAGGTGACACTGGTGCGAGCAGCGAGGGTTAAACATGTACCTGCACTTGGAATGTGGGACGGCGGCGGAAGTGCCCGCTCTTGCGGTTGGGGATTGGAGGCGACAATGTAGATGACCGCTGCGCGGACGTCCGCCCGATAAAATCGAGGTCGCCTCCCTCGCAGATGATGGCCGGTGGATCTCGTGGGGGCACTCCCTCGGCACGGACGGCGTCCAGAGCAGTTCGAGGCCATCCTCTCCTCCCTCGCGGATGTCGCACGGTGGATTGCTTGGAGGAGATCGAGAGAGCGGAAGAGGGGGCGACGACTGGGAGGGTGGAGGCGAGGGTGAAGGCAGCGACGCGGGGATGGCACACATGGGCTCCACTCACTCGATTGGAGCCGCCGCCGGGCGGGGACGCGGCCCGGAGGAGGAGGTGGCGGCGGCGCCAGTGCGGAGGAGGCGGTCGCAGGGTGCGCGGCCTGGCGGCGGGCAAAGTAAAACGGGGGAGCGTGCGGAGGGGGAGGCGGATGTGCGCATGATGTGCGGCGGCGGGGTAGGGGAGGGCGGACGCACGGGTTGGGAGGGCGGACGCACGGCGAGTTGAAGAAAATACTAACGGGTTTTTTTCTCCACTTCATACTTTTTAGGAGTAGAGAAGGCCTTGTTTGGCAGGATGTTTGGCAGGACTCCATCAACAGATCTACGAGCGGCTTCGGCCGGAACTCTACCAAACGGTGGAAATCGCACCGGCTTCGGGTGTGGAGCTGGCGATGGAGCCCCTTGCGGCTTTCGAAGGGGAGGCAGAGCCACATTCCGCCTCATTTTCGTGAGTCCATCCGGCTCCGCCTCCTTTTTTCTAGCGAGTGCCCTCGGGTGGCAGCAACGCAACCTGCGACAGGAGGGAGGAGTGGAGCTGGGCGAAGGTGGCGGCAGGGTGGGGCAGAGGCGGAGGAGGCGGCAGCCCGAGGCGCGGCGAGGCGGAGGGGAAGGCCCGGCTGCGGCGGCCCGAGGCATGGCCGGAGGCGGAGGTTGCGTGGCGAGGACCCCGGCCGCGGTGCTCCCTCGACGGTGGAGATCCGAGGGGAGCTCGACGCAGCCATGGAGGGGAGCTCGCCGCCGGCCGGATCTCCGAGCCCCGTTGCGCCTCGGATGCGCCAGGGAGGGGGAGCTCGTTGCCGACCGGATCGTCGAGCCCCGTCGCGCCTTGGAGGCCACACCCCGTGATGGTCCTCTGCTCTCCTCGGATGCGCCGAGGAGGCCGTGAGGAATCCGACGGTGGATGGATAAGGAGAGAATGGGAGGGGGACAAAGAAAAATTTTGGCAACTAAACAAGCTCTAGGAAGAAAAGAAGAGGAAAAGAAAGGAAGGAAAAAAAAGGAAAAGCAGTATAGTCATTTTACTTTTTTTATCTATTTTTAACATAAGAAGAAGTCGTTTTAACAAACGCTTTTCTAACCAAAGAAGTCGGAATCAGAAAAGTCACTACACAAAAAAAAGTCAGAGCCAGAGTTGTTTTCAGGAGCCGAGCCGAGGCTCAGGCCCCGAAGCCGGCGGGTCCAGGTCAACCAAGGCCCCCAGAGCTGCTCCGAGCTCTGACCGACCGACGCTGGGGTCCTCGGAGGCCGAGACGAGGCGGCGACTGGCCCGGTGGACCACCACTCCCCCGGGCGGGGTGGCCGAGCAAGCGGCAGGCAGCGCACGTGAAGTTCCACGCGCCCGCGCCTGGGGATTCCGGCAAAATATTTCCTGGGAACGGCGCTCGGATCCGCTCATTCATCACGGCGGTAAACACAGGAAAATTAGTAAATTACCCATCAAATCGGGGTATTTCGACGTGACGCCGCGAGTTTCTAGCTGTTGTGATGTCTACTCCCGGCGGCAGGCGGCAGGGGCAACGGGCAAGGGAGGGGGCGTCGTCCTCCGAGCGCTGTCAAGCTCAAGCGGGAAGGATGTGACCGGCGGGCGGCGCTAGTTTCCTGTGTGTTTACCGCCGTGATCCCCTGGGACCCCCGCCGCGCCGAGTGGACGCGACGCGATTGCACTGCACGCCGCCGTAGCAGCCAGCAGTGCAACAGGATGTTGCATGCAAACGGAGCCACCGGTGCGAAGGCCAGAGAGCTACACAAGCCGTGTCAAGACCCAACCGCATGTCCACAAGCAATAAATCATGCAAGGCTCCTCTCTTTCTCTCTCACACGCAGGCACGTATAGACTGGAGTCTACAGTAGAGCACTACTCGTAGACCACAACCAGCTATAGCACATCGATCTCTTGGAAAGCCTGAAGATCGATCAAATCCCCGCCCTTAACTCCCCAAAAGATTTCCTGACCCCAAATCTCCATCTGCTGCAGCTTCAGCGTACACACGCTGCCAAGTCTCCATGTTCATTCGGCCCCTGAGCCATCTCTCTCTCTCGCTCGCTCTCTCCCCTCGGCCTTTTTATTCACCACAGCACCTGTGCTTTACCACACACACAGACACACTCCCTTTCCTCACAAAGCTGACCACCATTTTCAGTCGGGAGAAGCTGGGCGTTTCTCCCCTTGGCGCTGCTAGCGGCTACGATTGGTGAGCGAAACGAATTCTTCCATCTCCCTTCCTCGTTCTGAGCTTCATAGCCGTGTCTAGTCCTACTTTCTTCCAATTTGTACTTGTGTGCACTGCTAATGTTTGATGCCACTTTCCTGCAGTGTTTTCGCGCAAGCCAGCCAGCCCAATGGAAGGCACGACGATGGAGCTCGCGGTAAGCTCATCAACAGATTCTCTTGTATGTAGCTAGTCTCCTTGTCTGCGTGTCTGATCGTGTACTTACAGTGATGTTCTTGCTGTGTTATCTTGCTTTCATTCATCAGATGGAGAGGAGGAGCACTCCGACAACCAAGCAGCCTCGTGAGCTAGATGTGTTCGCATGCCATGGAAACCCGAGAGCGCTTACACCTTGGCCTCCCGGAGCACTGGTTCATCAGATGGTTCATGTCTAGCACTAGTCCGGTGTTATCCTGATTGAGCTTTTCATTCAAACCACCATCCTCATCTTTCTTCATATTCTCGACGTCGTAATCGTTGGTGTCTTCCAAGATCAAGTCTTCTTGACCTTGCAAGACCTTTTCTTGACCTTGTAAGACCCAACATTGCGATGTTTCTTTTCTTGGACTCAATCTTATCTTCCTCGCATCTTCATCCTCATTCTTCTTTCCTTCTTCCGTCTATCCCTCTTGAGCTGTGTTCTGAAGGATTTTGATATTCTATGGTATATTGATCTCCCGTGAGGAGTGAATGGTGTGGAGCTTCTCATATTATAGTAGTGTGTACTGCTGCGGGCTCATTGTGTAAAATCATCCCTTCCACTGTATATTTTGCTTTTTGATTGTAGAGTGCAGTAGATGAGACACACAAAAGCATGTTCCTGTTGCGCAATGATGCTCAGGCATGTGAAATAGGCTCCTGTTTGTAAGCTAGCTTCGTATGTATCCTATCAGTGGAATAAGTAGGCCGTCTGCTGCATGAGACATTTTGGATCCATGTGCTTTTTTACTACTGGGAACTGCTCATTTTTGTCCTGCAGACACAATGCAAGATTAATGTGTTGTCATTTCGTTCTGTTATGCTGCTACAGGAGTACTACTAGTTCAGTTGACAATGCTACAAGAGCACAACCCAGTTCAAGGTCCCGCCACCTCTCCTTCGTTCTCCCACGCATTTCAGCATCCTGGTATTGGATGCAAGGAATTCAAATTAAGGCTACAAGTACGAGTTAGTGAGGCTAATTAACTTTGCCGTTTGCTTTTAATTACACCTGGTGGGGTCTGTTAAGTTTTGAATAGCTAGAGCTCGTGACAAAACAGCTCCAAGAGTGAATACCATGATAAGAAGTGTATAAGAACGAAGTAGGTATATATCCATGACAAGAAGTGAATAGATAGCTCCAAGAGTAGTACAATCCTGACCTAGCAGAATAGTTCCGGTTAGTAGTCTGAAAGATGAAAAGAAGAACATTTTGAGTTAGATTCCAGCATAGAAATCATTGCAAGTGTCAATGTAGCTCACGATCGAGCTGTCAGAGTATTTTACATCACACTCAACGAAGGTTAAGCGTTAACTGAAGTATGATCATGCATATGTGGAAACGGACCATCCTTACCCTTTACTGTAGAAGCATATGCCACACACACAGAGAGTGATACAGTCATATTATTGCACGTACAAAAACATAAGAGAACAGCACACGCTGATCGCCTGATCAAAGCTACTCCTACCTTCCAATTTGACCAATTTAAGCTCTAAATCTACTGTTTAATTGTTCGAGCTAAGCAGGGAGATCTGAAAATTATCCTAGCTAGCTAGGAGCACAGGTGAAATATTTGTTCTGAAACTAGGCGAACGGAGGTAACTAAATGTGTAGCTTAAGCAAGAACAAGGAGCACTCTAGACCAGCAATTAGGGAGGGGACAAACACCAACACTCGCTGGACATGTCTTTAGGGAAAGAAAGGGCAAAAGGTTGCTCCACAAGGCGTAGAGAGTCAATTCATAAATCATTGGTAGCACTGACCTCCATTGGAAATGGGAACGCAGAGCAAAATGCCAAAAAGCATCTCTTTTAGTTACAATACATACTATACATACTCATGACAGTATGTTATCAGCAAACAAAGCAAATACTGATGCAATACATCTTCCACTGTAACACTGCAGTTCGTACAAGGTCCATTCAAGCCTGTTAATCATATAGTGGCAGGCCATGTAGGCACGTACGTCTATTTGGCAGAGCAAAATCCTCTGTGTACAGTAAATTAAATGTGCTATTCAAAGGCATCAAATGGAGCAACCTACCCTTCACCCCTGCACAACACAATGCAAGCATGCATGAATTCGAATCAATGGGCAGGAGCAGGATTTAGGAAGGCGGCAGAATGCCCTAACACTAACCAGGCTTTATGGCCTGAATGGATTGATCTACTCGCTGGTTTTTGGTTGGAGCTCTCCACATGGGCGAGCAGCGAGCGAGCTCGCGTTGCACGGCAAGAGGTAGCCAGGGACAGTGCCGTGGGAGCTCAAAGCCTAGCTATACCGGAATGGAATATCATTGCCTTAGACCTCGCTTTCCTTTGTGGATGCCACCAAATCCTGTCCGGAGACCAGAATTCAGGCGAAAAATTGGTGAAAAGAACGGGGAGGGCCGGAGGGGAACAAAAGGAGAGGAAAGGCGTTCCTTGTGCACGCAACAAACGCGACAAGACAAAAGGGAGCCGGGGGCTCCATTGGTACATACAACTAGCGGCGCACCAGAACGAGTGTGGACATGCTATCGTCGAGGTGCAAAAGAGGTTTTTCATAGTCACCATGTGAAGGAACTAGGGTAGAATAGAATGCTCCCCACGTTCATCATCAAAAACACTAGTCTTTAGATAATTGGGTGGCTTCAGGAATTGTTAAGGCCTGAATACAAATTAAACCTGTGCAAATTAAATGTCCTTATACTTTTGGAAGTCAATTTGCATAGGTTCATTGAGCCCTCTCTATCCGTGAGGGCATTGCAGAACTACTCCGCCTCAAGTATGGATGGATATTTCAAGTAAAGGGAAAATGAGAGAACAAGCATGAGCAGGCATGGACATGGTTAGAATGATATGCTTTACCATGCAAGGATCAGAAGATCAGATGGATTGATGGGGCAAGAGATAACGATGTGACACCCAAGAAACTCTCTACTGTACTCTTTTGTATTTCCCCTTGTACAATTCTACCATTCACAACGCTTTTGAGATGGACATTTATGAGGCGCCCACCACCTCCCAGTCCCCTCCAGAGAGAAAAAACAATATATCCCCCTATATGCCCGGTCACAATTTGTCACACTCCACACAGGGGGTATAATTTTGTCCTTCAATGGTCAATGCCCCTCAGCATTTTAAGCTGCAGCATCATCTGCATAACTGCATTGTGCCTCAGCACCGTCTCGTGGCTGGCATGCATGCATGCTTGCAAAGTTGCAAAGACTCGGCCAGTCTTTTTCAGCTCAGAAGTTAGTGGTGAGTGGACAAAATGGATTCAATTCCAAATAGTGAAGCGAAACGGCCCGCACAAGTAATAGATGGGCAGGAAGGAAGGAATCCATGCCATGTCCAGAAACAGTGGCGAGAACGGAAGCAGCAAGGAGCAAAGAGAAATGGCATGTACTCAGCTCAGAACAGCACAGGGCATTGATGAAGCATGCAAGGCTGTGCTGCGTGTTACTGCTGCAGCAACCCGACTAGTCGAAATCTAAATGCGCGCATGCATGCGTTCGAGCGGCTCGAGTTAAATGGCTCCATATCTCTTTGCATCTTCCTTGAAAAGAGAACTTTTTTTGCCACGCAGGGGTAGGAGTGGTAGCCTTTCTCTTGTCAGTGAAAATCAATAAGGTAGGTGCACAGCATGAATTGCTTCGACTGGAGTACAAGAATCCCAAGGAATTTGAAATGTGCAAGTCAATTCAAGACTGATTATGTACCTGACTGATGAGGTCCTGTTTGGTTCTCATAAGTCACCTGATTTATAAGTCGGGTGACTTATAAGTCAGTTGAATTTAAGTCAGCTCTGTTTGGTTACCTGACTTATAAGTCAGTGATTATAGACTATTTTACCCCTCCTTCCTCTCCCTTATCCACATTCTACTCCCCTTCTCCTCGTCACCCTCTGCCCCTCCTCTTCTCCCCCGCCCAGCAGCACACCGTCGGCAGCCCGTCCCCCCGCCCAGCAGCACACCGTCGGCGGCACAGGCACTAGGCAGCGGCAGCGCAGAGGAACAGTGGTGCCTCCCTCCTCGACGACGACGCGGCGGCGCGAAGGAGCTTGGGCGCGGCGACACGCGACAACGGCAGCGAGGTGGCCTGTCACTAACCGCGGATGCCATTTACCGTCGCCGGAGCCGGACTCCTCGCGCCGCCCGTGGACTCGCGCGTGACAGCGTTCGAGCTGGAGTACGCGCGGTGGGTGGAGGAGCAGAAGAGGCAGGCCGCGGAGCTCCGCGCCGCGCTGCAGTCGGGCGCGCCAGAGCTCTAGCTGCGGCTCCTCGTCGACACTGCGCTGGCGCACTACGACGTCACACCGCAGCCATCGATCCGGAGCCGCCGCCGGAGGTGCGCATCGACCTCGAGGTCCCGTGGTGTTCAGCCTCCACCATGGGGTGCGTGGGCGGCGGGAGCCCCAACCCCAATGCACGACAACCGGCCTGCATCCGCGCCGATGAATCCGTCGCCGCCCTGCTCGATTCCGTCGCCTGGAGACCTGCTGGGGCTCGTCGCCGCCGGATCCGGCCCGTGGAGAAGCGAGTCGATCCTTCCATTCGCCGGGCGGGCCTGGGAGGCGGCGAGGACGGTGGTCGTGGTTATCGGCGGCCATGGTGAGGAGGCGGCGACGCGCAGGCGCAGCTGCGGCAACGAGATGGCCATGCGCGGCGGAGCCGGCGAGTAGCAGGATAGGCCTCGTCTCCGACGCCGGCCGGATCGTCGCCGCTGTGCTCGGGCCCGCTCCGCTTCCGTCTCGGGCTCCATCGCCTCCGACGCCGCGTCGGACGGGGGCTCGCCGTCGGCTTCATGCTCCCTAGCTCCGTGCCGGCTTCCTACCCCGCGGCGAGGAAGCGGCTGCGGCACCGGTACGCGGCGGCGGTGGGAGAAAGGAGGAGGGTGCGCAGGGGTAGGTAGGAGGGGACGCGGGGGAGGTGAGATGGATAAGGTAGTGGTGGGACCCACCCGGGGTAGGAGGAGGAAAAGTTGAAAATAAGTCATTTAAGTAGGGGTGGAGCTACTTATGCAACTTATAAGTCAGGCCATTTAAGTAGGGGTTGTTTGGTTTCCTTAGTAACTTATTTTGCACTTTTTGCACTTTAAGTCACCCTACTTATGAGAACCAAACAGGGCCTAAGTTTGTCAATTTCAAGCAGGCAACTTTGAATCTTTGATGCACTAGAAAAATGACTACTATTAACTCTATTGAAAAAATGGGTTTAGCTTGCACAGGCCAGCCTCCCAATGAACATAATAGCTGTTGCTACTTGCAAGTCGTTCGTGAGTTTTCATTTTGATATGCATCTGATACACTAACCTTGTGTGCCCATTTGTCCAGAAATGGCAGCTTGGCAACCAGCAGAATTTCAATTTTACCAGCCCAAGTGCAAGCTTCCCAAGGAATTTGAACTGTGTATTGCTTTTGTTCAGAGAGAACTCCGATGTCCATCTATTTTCTTGAAAGCTCATCTGCTCTGGGCCACCGGATTTACCTGTAGTCTGCAGGACAGGGCAGTGGCACATCATGAAATAACCATAAATAGGCAGCTTATAATAATAGTAATTGTACCATAAATATTGCAGTTCCTAGAGCTGCTGCCATTCAATCAAAAACACCACTCGTCAAGCCAAAGATCTCTCCTGGATCTCATTCGTGCTGCGTGGGAGAGACCTCGCAGTTCCAGGGGACGGACGGGCCTCTGCCTGTTGCCTGCCTCCTACTGGTGATGTTTACAAGACGCGAAGCGGCAGGCTGGAGAAGCAGGGGTAGCACCTGTGCCGCCCACTGCGCAGTGAAAACCCTAAGGCCTTGTTTAGTTGGCTAGTTTTCCTCCTTTCCGCTCTCTCTTCACCACATTAAATACGCCAAAAGACATATGTTCGGAATACTAAATGTAGATGAAATCAAAAACTAATTACACAGTTTTGATGGCCTTTGCGACACGAATCTTTTGAGTCTAGTTAGGCCATGGTAGGACAATATTTACCACAAAAAACCGAAACTTACCTTTTGCTACAATGTGTTAAAAAGGCAAATTTTTCTAACATCTAAACAAAGCCTAACACTACTAGGCAAAAGGCACATGATTGTGTCCTGAACTTCTGATCAACAAACAGTAACAAAACACCTACACAATAAGTAGGCATTAAAACTTGGCCAGGCAGACACAGTGGTCACCATCGTCAAGTCAGTTCTCCCAGAAGTTAAATGCTCTGTATATATATGTGCATCAGAACAGAAATTCAAACCCATTACGTTCAGGCACATAGCAAGTCACAGCAGAGATAAAATTTCACCTGTTCTTACAGGCGCCAGAGGGTGCATGCATGGGTGTTGAAGAGGGTGCATCAGTGTAAAAATCAATTTCAAATCTTGAGCCGACCCTGAAGGAAACCTCACGAGTCGTGATCACTGTTTGCTGCTAGACCTTGCTGGACAGTCGTCCACAGAGCATGTCTTGCACTTCACGTGCCCAGACCAGGTTCAGTCCTCTGAACTGACCCTAAAACCAAATAAAAAGGACCAGCAACGTCGGGAGACAAAGACCAAGACTGTTAGAAATCTGTATTAGTACATTTGTGACAGCGGGTGGTATTTACATGCTGTCTGCTTACAACAAACTACCAATCAACTTGGGTTGACTGGCAAGGTACATGAGATTGATCAAGTAAAATGTACACACAGCAATGTATACTCTTGTATAAATGGATCAACCACAAACTCGCCAAAATAACCGGCATCGGTGTTCAGTGGTCATCCTGCTGAAGTAACTGCTAACTAGTGGGAACTTCTGTGACAAACAATTCCGCAGTTCTTGGGGTCCAGAACAACCGTGGAACTACACAAGGACCTGTGACTTGGCAGCACGACGTGAGCATTTGATGCGGGCACTCTTGTTCAGGCTGCAAGCACAACCTTCCAGCAGCTCAAAGTCTTCATCACATATTAGTATGGATGCCATCTCAGGACAGTCCAATAACATCTTAGAGCTAAGATATCCAGCAATGGTCCAAGTCTGATATAGCCGTGATTGTTTCCCAATAAACCTTCCTGTCCTGGTGTCGTAATACTCCGGCCACTTGTCATCTGAGAGCCTCTTTTCTGCCACTTCAACTGCCCTCCGTGCTAAGTCACGCCTACCCATCTTGATACAAGCTAGGGTGAACTGAACAGTGAAGACAAATTATTAAACATCAATCTAAGAAAAATTAAGGAACCGTCAAAGATAGGGCACGATAAGTTCCAAAAGACCGGCCATAGCTTAGATGTACCTGCCATAACAAAGTAGGCCAAGATCCACCATTATGATACGACCAGGGCCTGCAAATAAAGGCAATGCAATGCAACTTGGTTAACGCTTCGGGACCATGCTATTGGTGAAGGTTTCGCATCATGGGGGCCAAAAGAGTAAAGTTTGCTATTGGTTTAAGAGAGAAGGAGGTGCTATTTCACCAAATTCTATTTCGTTTGAATTTTTGTGTGCCCATAGCAACGTATGGGCTAACCTAGTATACAGAAGAAAACTAAAAGGCTAAAAAAAGTTCAGTTGCTCACGTGTTTTTGGGATCACTGCCAGTGATGATACGCCATTCCTCATACTCTAGTGCAGGGTAGCATATTTTGAGAGGCATATTGGCCACTATGTCATCCCATTTGGCTTCAATGAGATTCAGAATACCCTCTGCTTGCCTTTGGGTAGCAAGAGATGAGACAATCGACCAGAGATTCCCAAGAGAGAAAAACCTAAAATCCATGTGAGCTGGCTGCAGATTGCCTATAAGGTAACCACCTTTCACCGGAATCCAGTCTGCAAGCCAAGAAGGAATTTGCTCCGGGTAGATGTTGAACTTGTTGATAGCATCATGGGAGTACTCCTCAGTCTTGTAACGATAAATCTCGTTTATCTTCTTCATATCGACCCAATAATACTCTCTGATGTGAAATGACAGAGCGCTGAGTCTATTGTTAATAGCACGGATCAAGTTCTTTGATCCATCATTTACACTGATCATTTCTCGAGCACAGCGCAAAGCAGAATAGAATAGAGCCTGTGAAATAGAAGATGTAAGATTCCTGATGACAATTCTCTCTCATATACACTGATTTTACTAGTATGAAGCCCCATATATGCAAACTTCAAAGAAACTTCCAGGTATGAATAGGGACTACATAGCAAATAACAGTCAACAAAGTCAAATTGACTACGTAAAATTATGGTAATTCAAACACCAATCAACAAAGTCATATTGACCGCCAAAAAGTATGGTAATTTAAACACCAGCCAGCGAAATTAAACTGGGACTGGTTAGCAAAACAAATCTTGGTTTAAACAACATCATCATGCAAAACTACTTAAATATATGGTAATTCAGACGCCAATTGACGAACGGCGTAATGACAAGAGAGCATTGATTTGTCCTTAGAGCCAGGCCGACCACAACATTATACAAAGCTACCTAATCTAATTGAGAACATTAAGAACAAGGATCAACCAGCTTGCCTGGATCTCAAGAGGATGCCCATGGATTCCCATCCGCCGATCAATCATACATGATCCATCTGTTACTAGCAATGTCGGAAACATGTCAAATCCATCAGACAAGCACAAATTCAGTATTAGCCTGATGCCTGTTTGCACATCAACCCTTTCTTGCAGAGCGTAATCTCCAGTAATTTTGCCATATGCCCTCAACAGTATTATCCACCAAAGACCTTAGAAAAAGAGAGTTTGATATTTTAAAAAATGAACAAAAACTAATCTTCAGGACTATAATGTGACAATAGAAATACTCACCAGAGTCAACTGGTGCTACACGTCCAATGGCTGATTCACCAAAATCAGGGTCAAGAATCTCCTCAAATGCTTCACTGTTTCCATCTAAAGGCACAGATCTAACTTTGAAACTAGCAGGCATCAATCCCTGACCAGGGCTATAGCAATCCACGGTCTTCTCCCAACTCTGAGAGATAAGGGGGGAAGCAAACCGTTACATTTCCTTCCAAATACTAACTATATATTCAGAGTGAGCTAAAACATCCAAAAGCTAGCAGTATGCTGTGAAGAGACTTGTTAAATGCAGCGTCTGAAGCTACCCAATAAACAACCAGAAAAGTACCCAACTCTGGAGGACCGGTGAAGCTAGGATTTTTGTATAGGTCAAGTTAAACATTCCAGCAGAAAAGTTAAGTTACCCCTTCATTTCAAACAATAGACAGTTCCACTAAAACGTGCATAAATAAACATGCATCTAGCTCCGATAACACCATTTCACACTGTAGAGAAGTGAGGCAGGATGCAGCTAATGCAAAGACTCAAGTACTCAACAAATTGATGGGGACATGGCATCACAAGGCTCAGCTCTATTGGTGAGTTGGGTGCTGCTCAAGGTAAATGGTATGAAGGATCAACAGATCAGAATTGGAGTGATGAGCTATCAGATTGCTCAGTTGATCAAGCAAAGGGATTGCATATATCTCTATATTTCCTATTTATATATTCCTTTTACTTGATCGGGTCCAATATATTGCAACCTGAGTCCTCAGTCGAATATGATCCATTATTGCATGATTACATCTTCTATCGATTCTAAATAATCAGCAGGCATCAATATTCATATGATAATGTTGGTTTTTTACAGAGGAAATAACTTAGCTAATCGAATGAAACAGAAACCTCAAAGATGACCAGCACTGAATGGTAAACTGATATACAATCTTTCAAAGCAGTACCACTTTATGGCAGATAATACCAACATAATAATGCTTCTATGGTTCACAATGTGGGCTATTCTGAAAACATCATACTCCGTATTTTGCAGTTACCCCTGTAATGTTTTCCTATGCACTACATAAGAATACAAACTTAAAGTTCATAGCTGATGCAAAAGTCCCAAAGTGGTCCAGCTTTTTGTTAATATCACTAAAAACTGTGCATTATAAATTAGTTCAACTGTTCACACAAACTTCACACATGAGCACAAGGGCAATAATAGTGGCACAGGGTAATAATTCAATGCAAAAAAAAAACATAAAAAAGATACATTGAAAACCAAAATAGTTAGCTCAAATTAGCTTAGTCTGAAAGAATCATGGACAGCTGTCAAACTAAGTTTAGAGGAAAAATGATATTAAAGCAACTGCAACAATATAAGATCATAATATAACATACTGGAGGCATATGTTATGAATGGAATGGATTTTGTAATAAAAAGTGCATTACTTCAGTTTGGTAAAACACATACACATGCATTAGTAGAAAATGCAAAAAGTATTATAAGACATTCAAATCACTAAAAATTGTAAGGATCTAAAGTGAACGAGTGTGCAACAATCCTACTAACAGAGTTTCTGAGGTCTGAGCAAATACAATAAGATCAAATTGAAGGCACACTGTTTTTTTTGCCTTCTGTAATCTAGATTCAGCATTTGAAACCTCTTGGCAGCTGCTGGAAAGGCCACAATGAGGAATCAGTGGCGGACACCGGTGGTGGGGGGAACACCACATAAAATAATTTTAAACTCCCTACTTAGCTTGGGAAGATGGTGGACTGAAGCATGATTTAGCGCAGCTGCATGGATCTTATCAGCTTATCTAGCTAAGTTTCTATTGATATGTCTATATATGAAGGCTACATAGAACTAACCCTTACCAGATTGTACTGAATTCTATTATTCTGCTGCAACTAATCCATAGCTAGGTGAGAAAATAATTGCCTGATTCTTAATCTGTCTTCAATTAGGTTCATAATAGATAACAAATACACTTATTAACGACTTGTAAGCAATAAAGACATGACCAATGCTATAACTAGCATAAAAAGAAGTTGCTCCTTCAAAATTTAGTGCCTGTGCATATATTTTTTTTACTGAACATGTTTGGTCCCCCCAGCCCACCCCTATGTATAATTTCTGGTTCCGCCACTGTGAGGAATTCATGCATATTCCACTGAAAACAGTATTCCAGCATTTTGCAATATTGTGTGACTAGACCTAGGTGGGAATTGCTCAGGAAACTTTGCACCTACCCAACCACACAAGTCCAAATACTCTGATGTCTTCAATTATCAAATTTGAAGGTAGAGGGTCTCAATCCAAGAGACTGCATAGGACTAAAATGAATGAATGTTCTCCAGACTCCAGAGACTGAAAGTTTCAGACTATTTTGGTTATTGTATCAAATAATCCTGGACAATTGGACACCAATAACTTCAGCTCAACTACATTTTGGTTTAAACATGGGCAGCATAGCACTACACCAGGATTGAAGTACCACCCATTATTCCAGACAGATCATTTGGAGGTTTCGCACGACTCACCTGGAGCTGCAAGGTGTGGAGCAGGAAGTTCTTCACAATTTCGCTCTCCCCCTTCAGGAGGAAGGCGATGGCCGATGGCACGAAGTCCCTGATGAACACCTGGTCGTAATTGAGCATCTGGCTGGTGGACGGGTCGTTCGCGGCCACCGTCCCCACGGCACTGCCGCAGTAGTTGACGACCGCGCGTCCGAGCAGCCACCACGCCTCCTTCTCCTCCGGCGACTCCTCCCTGCTCTTCACCGCTTCCACCCCCGCCTTGAGCCCCTGGAGCTCCACCTCCTGGCACGCCAGCGTCGCCTGCTCGTGCGCCGCCTCGGACGCGGCGGCCTCCTCCGGCGGCGGCGGGCTGCTCGGGGGCTCATCCTCGATCGGGGGCGACTCCAGCGGCGGCGCCGAGGGCGACAGGGTGGCGGCGCGGAAGGGGTCGAAGGGCGGCGGCTTGTAGTGCTCCCCCGACGAGGACGCGCCGGCGTCAACCGTCGTGGAGAGAAGGCGGCGCGCGGCAGCGGCGAGCGGGGAGGCCGCGGTGGTGGAGGAGAAGCGGCGGCGCGAGAGCGAGAGGCATAGCAGCGCGTGGCGCTGCGCGCCGCGGCGGAGGTGCGAGATGGCGGCGGCCGCCATTAGAGCCGGGCGTCGGCGCCCGTCAGGTTCTGGATTGCGGAGGAAGAAAGGTTTCGCTGCGATCGGGTTCGGGATTGGAGAATTTCGGGACGAAGAAGGAAGGGACGGGAAGGAAATTGAGACCGCCGCTCGATCGCGGGCTCAAAGCCGTAGTAGAAATTAGTAATAACAGCAGTTGGATAGGGATTAACGACAGACAAAGGTAGTTTTTGGTTTGGGAAAGTGCAAAATATAGACTGCTGCGGCATCGTACGGCGCAGGGCGTGCCACGTTCGTGGTGGTAAATTAGCTTTTGGAAAGGCAGAAGGGGAGATGTGGCGGGTGATTCACGTGGAGGAGATTGGGAAGGAGAAGAGAACTTGCGTTGGAATTGCCGACCAAAAGTGCATCTGTGCATGTGATGGTGTCCCGTGTGAGTATGTGACCTTCTCGTTTTGTAAAAACATGAGAAATAAACATGTTTAGTTGAGTGAAAACAAGTGAAAGTTTTTCATTAGACTGCGTGTGGAATAAAAAATGCTGACACGATTCTCTAAGTGAAAAATTTTGGTGAAACTTTTGAAATGTATCTCTACCAGCGTCACGAATTCAAATTGCTCGTGACCAAGAGGAACAATACAACATTAGACAGTGTTAACAACTTAACATGGAGTAGCAAGGCCTAGGAAGACTTCTGAAATTTTGCATTGAACGCTGAAGCTCTTAAACACATAAGAATAACTTCAGCAATAGTCTCTATTCCAGATTTCTACTTTTAATGAGTAGGGGCTGCCTAAACTTGTTGGGGTTTAAGATTTAGCTACCAACTTCAACAATAGCCCCAACTGCAGAGCTCTTATTTTGTTATGACAGGTGGGATTCGTTTGTCAGTAAGTCTTTTTTTCTCCCCACCCTTTCTCTCTTCCTCTCGATTCTTCTCTTCCTCCAACTTCCACCCGACGGCGCAGGGTGGAGGCCACACTCCAAGCTCCTCGCCCTCCAAGCTCCAGCCGCGGCGGCGCAGTAGGAACCTCGAGATCTGCTGCTCCTCGCCCTCCAAGCTCCAGCCGCGGCGGCGCAGGGAGGAGGCCACACTGCCGCGGCGGAGCGACCCTCACGCCGACCTGCGAGGCGGAGCGTCCCGCGTGGCGGCGTAGCAAGGGGGCAGCTGGCGGTCGACGACGGTGCGGGAGGGCTCGAGCTTCGGTCAGCGACGGTGGGGAAACCCCGAGCCCGAGCGGTCGACGGTGGCGGGGGAATCCCGAGCTCCGCAGCTCCGATTCGTGAAAGGAGCAGCGGAAACCTCGAGCTCTCGTCCATGGGCGGCACATCCCCCGGGGGCGGGATCCCTTGGGCAGCGCCGCGGCCTCCTCCGGCGCTGGATGCGGCAGATCGAGCACTGCGGATCGAGCGGCGGATCTTCTCGATTTGACACCCTGCGGCCCCAGGCGGCGTTACGGAGCTCGTGGCCGGCCCGTGTGGTGGTCGTGGAGGATCTCCGGGTAGGAGGCGGGTCGCGGGGAAGCCTGCGCAGTAGGGGCAACAGCGGCGGCGGCGGGCATCCGACCGAGCAGGAGCAGCGCGCGGAGAAGGGGTGGGGGCGGCAGGGATTCCGTGCGTGCGCGGGAGGGAGAACTACCACAACGGTGGAGTAGGGGCCTCCCCAAACAACCCGCAGGAGAAGGGGTTCGAGGGGGAGATTTGGGTGCCTCCTAGAATTGGTGCCTGAATAGAGACTCTACTGAAGTGCGTTTTTTACTTTCGACTCCTACTTTTTGAATTGGGGCTCAAGTGGAGGTTCCGCTGAAGTTGCTTCAACAAGAAATCACGAGAGACAAAGGTAATATGCTGAGTCGGGTTAAAATAATGACACAGCAAGTCATAAATTGTGTGTTCAGACCTCCGGAGGTTGTCTGACATAAGGTTGCACGACAACCACAGATAAGGTTGCAGACTTGCAACCCACCGTTCCTAGGCCTATGTGGGCCTTCAAAGCACACGCAATTCCGTCAGGCAGGAGAGGAAGAAGGAAGGAGCACACAAACATGGGCCCTTTCCAATAACGCCTTTTTGCCAGGCCTACCATCCAACCAAAAACTCTCTCTCGAGTCTGCCGGCAGGACAAGACACCGCGCGCTAGGCCGCTACTGGGCCGTATTAGGACTCATCAATCCCAACATCATAATACGGACGAAAAATCATCAATCACTCACTTCCGAGTTGCAGAGGCTTGTTTAGTTCACATTTCATAAATTTTCACCATCACATCAAAACTAGCAAATACTAATTAGAGTATTAAATGTATAATAATAATAATAATATCTATTCAATGACCCTTAGTTCAAATCTCGAGACGAATCTAATAAGCCTAAATAGGTCACGATTAGACAATATTGTGCTGCAGCAATCAATTTTTAATGATAAATCAATTAAATTAAATGGATTCTTCTCGTGATTTTCTATCCATACGTGTAATTAGTTTTATAATTGATCTATGTAAATACTCTTAATAGACTTTATTTTAGTTGCTCAAACAAATTTCTGACAAGTTTTTGGAAACTATACGCGCCCTCACCCGCGGCAACTTTCTACCATCACTTTGCAGTTTCCCTCTCCCTTTTGACTCTTAGTTGAAGCGAAGTGATGCATAAAATGGTCCCTCAAAAGCAAAAAGGAATAATGCAAGATCACCTGATGGTACGGTAACTTTATTTCTACGATCGATCACCGCTAATACAGCAAAAGCAGCACCTGGAACGCATTTCCAAGTTTCATCATAGTGTGACACACACCATATGTACATGCGTGATCTTGCCTGGGGTACTAGTATACTCGAGTGCCGCAGGCGCAGGGGTCGTCGATCCGCTGACCGAAGCCCGGGCGCGCGCCGGCAAGTTGCATGCATGCCAGCGGCCTTCGGCTGACGATGCATCGTGCAAGCTTCGCGCGGGTCGTCGCCGCCGCTAATGCCCCGGTGCCAACTGCCGGAGCTAATAAGCTAGTCGTTCGTCACATGTGTATCTCGGTGCCAAAAAACTAAAAGGCTAAAAGCAAGCGTGCATGCAGGATGACGGGATGAGGCAGGTAGGATCTCTGCATGGTTCGTTTCGTTCGTTCGTTTGCGGCGACTGTGCGCGGCGCCCTGAATTGCAAATCGCGGTGGAAAGCGGGGAAGAAGAAACTGGTGGTGAGACCGGGAAAGGAAAGCTAGCTAGTGGCTGAGCTTGTCAGGCCCGTGACTTCAAGCGCACACAGTGCTTATGGAACCTAGCCGAACCGGGAGATATCCCAGCTCTCGTGGTCGTGGCCACAGCCCCGGAAGCTGCTCCGAAGCTGCCTTGCTTCGAAGTGTGCGGGTGCCGTCGATCGGCAGCTCACGGGGAGCAGACGAGCAGCGGATAGTAGAGCACACAATGCGCGAGAGGGATCGGTGGATCACGAAGAATACGGTGGTCCGTCACCTCTTTAGTGTTCGATGAACCTGGGGGATAATCCAGCCTCTGTCCTCCAAAAAAATACAGTGGTCCGTCACATGGACTCCTACAGTTGAGCGTATTGACAGAGGTTTTGACTTGTTTTCTACGTGAGGAATAAGACTACGGAGACGATCTGAAACCTGTACGGCTACATAGTAATCAGTACTACTGCTAGACTAATCAGTACTTCAGTACACTGTATTTCTGTGTCTTCATCAAAAGTGGTACTTTACTGTGTTTCTTTGTAATTAAGAACAAAATGAATGATATCCACAGTATGATCTATCACTGAAAGCATCTAGCATACCAACTAGTACATAGAAATACTGCGTATATAATCTAGCTTATCCGGTGGTGTCTTTTTTTTAAAAAAAGGAAAACAATATCCAGATGTACGTAACCTGCTGCCACCAATAAGAATATCGTGCCACTGGCCACCATGAACATATCTGGATAGTGAATAATACACCCATAAGGCAAGTTTAAGGTAAGTTTGTATAAGACCCGGCCGAGTACAACACGTGCCGGTTTGACCGCCGGATCGCGATCGCTCGCGTGCCGCAGGGCCAAGAGAAAAAAACTCGTGATCAGGAGAGATCCGCGACCTGCAACTTGCTCCCACGAATTGTCGATTTCACAACCTCACAGCGACTTGCATCGATCGATCGATCCGCTGCGGAGACAAGCCTTGGACTTTTCTCCTGCGCTTTCCGCAAGTCTTTCAGTTTGAGCGGGGAGGCCGCAGACCTCTTTTCGTTGACAAGCCGGGCCGGCAGCGCCCTGCGCTTTTCTGCTGGTAGAGGCGGCAGCGATGGCCACTGCTTTGGTGCTTGGATTATTAGCTACCAATCAGCAGTATTTTGCTCTCAATTAGCATCAGCTACTAATCACTAGTCAGTCAACGGTAATTTTTAAGGTTTTTTACAACACACAATACAACTCTACGGTAGTATTACCAGTTTTTTACTATGAGTAAAATGGTAATTTTTTCAAAATATATTATTTGGAAAAAATTTCCGTGCTGCCCATTCAACTGAGATGCACCCGATTCATATATTTCATTTACTATATTACAACAATATTATTTTACATTTTTGATGATACTCTTATACTACTCATACGACCTATGAATACTAACGTACTACAGCTAAAAAAATCGGTAATATAGAATTAATCTCAACCGTCAGATCTTTACATATAGGTCCTTTCTATTACATACGAGTCATTTTTCAATCGGTAGTACATGTCGTGTTGTACACTGTAAAAGATCTTTAATTTTTCTTTCACAATATAAATCAACACCAGCCACCAACAACTAGTCAAGCGAACATGCTTCACGCCCCGGAGGGCTGAGCCAGCCAGCCAGCCAGCCGTGACGCTATGAAACTGGCTAGAAACCGGGCCAGCTGAATGGGAGATCAGGCCTAGATGATGGAGAAATGTATGGTGCGGAAACACTACTAGCCCTATTTGACACGGAGGTTCACACACACACATACCGGCCTGCCGGCTACTGGTAGAGAACGACTAGGCCCGGCGCGGTCACAGTTTAATTAGCCAGCAGCAGCGGATTCGATCTCGTGAAAATATTTGGCCCCGAGCTGATAGCGATTAGACAGATAAGATCATGCGCGTTCTTTGTGTTAGTGCTTGGCATGATTGGAACGGCTGAAAATTTTGAGAGCCGGCAGGGGGTGGATCGATCGATCTCTTTTTAATTAATCCGGTAGTAGCGCGCGGATTAATATCTGGTGCATGCATGCGCTTTTTGCTGCTTTCTGATGTCATTACCATTCACATCATCGATCAGTAGGCTGCCTGCTAGTGACTAAAGTGCATTTACCACTGATGCCACCATAAGCCAATCAAAATCCTGTGTTTAGGAAAGAAGTAGGGGGACTTTTTTTCAGTTACCATCTGTTTGGCTCTCTTTCGGTCACCCTGAAGCCAACGCTATCTTTATTTGTTTGCCTCATGCAGTTTTTCGTCCGATCCTATATACTAGCCAAGGTAGCTAGTCTTAATGCCAGCCGTTTTCAGAGTTTGTGGACGCAAATTGAGTGGCACGATAGATTTTGGTTAGATTACCGAGTCTGTTCGGCAGATCTTCTGCTAATTTGTATGATAGGTTTTTCCTAAGTAGAAAAAATATTGTGCGATGATTTGCACGGTTAATTTGTTTTTGAGAGAAAATTACTGTGCAAGAAATCGAAAGAAAATCAACTCATAGTATATGCTTCCTGGCTCGTGCTCGCAACCAGCATAGATCACGCGTTCTAGTCGCTGATTTATATATTCTGTTTGTTTTGTAAGATCCAAATTAATTAATTACTCGCAGAAATCAACCACACAGATGTAACATGGCCACTTGATGGAGCAGCGATATATACGCAAGTGGGAACCGGGCTCTTGCTCATTAGCTAGAGAGTCAAGGCGGGGACAGACTTGTTGATTGAGCTAGTAGTAGTCGTAAAGACGATGATCCTGTTGGACGCATAATACAAGGACCAAATTAAAGCGAAGCGGGTAAGATCGATCGATAACCGAATCTTGCAAAGCGTGCAGACGTCACAGTAATCGATCAAAAGCATTAGCAGGCACCGCGGTCAAAAGTGCTCACCGGAAGATATACGTACAGTAGAGTACACAGGTAGGAGTACAGTGCTAGACTGCTAGTGCAAGTGCAAGAGCTACTATACAGCTGCGTAGTTCAGCCGACGAGCACCACTAGCGGCAGCCACCGGGCGGACGCGGAACAGGAGCACTTGGCGTCCACGAGATAGAGACCCGGACGAAACGAAGCCGAAGCGAAGCGAGGGCGGCGGCACGGCCAGTAGGAACCCGGGAAAAAAAACCCCTCCGGTGGCCACGCGCCGGGGTGTGAAAGAGCGCAACGAGAAAAGAGGCGCGCGCCATGCATATCGGCACGAGGGTCTTGCGGGAGTCCGTCCGCTCCAGGTCTCCACCGGGGGGCGCCGTTGACCCGTTCACACGACGGCTGGGCCAGTTGCCCAACTTGGCCTTCTCCGCTTCTCGGCCCGCGGTGCGCTCGCTGGCTGGCTGCTTGACCCGTCGTCCGTCGTGCGAGCGTGACCGACGTGGCTGGCTCGCGCGAGGGGCCCGCTCGCCCCACCGCCGGCCGCGTCGTCCGCCTCGTCGTCGTCGAGCTCGCCAGCTGCTATTCCCGAACGGGTCCCCGTATCTATCCACCGCGCTCGCGTACACTTCCCGCCGTGATACCGATATACCGTAGTGCTCCCCTGCCTCCTTAACGGCATCAGGGAGCAAGGGGGAAATATCGGCGGAAATCGTGGACGAGAACTGAGCTCGGAGCTGACAGTTGCGGGTGGAGAGAGATCGAGAGCTCGGCTCTCAGGTCGGCCGGGGCACGACAATCGCGCGGGGAGCGCTTTTTCCCAGGGCGACGCCGCCTTTACGACGTTTTCTTCTTCTTTTGTTTCCTCTCACTCACAGAAAAAGACGGGGAAAAATCAAAATATACGGTGTGAAAAATAGAAAAACGTGGCTCCTGGCTGATGAGTGCTGCTGGCCCCTGAAAGAGAGATGTCCATTGTCCAAGCCGTAGATATACAACAACGGCCGGCCCGGCCCCGCATCTTTTCACTTGTGCGGCGCTTTTCCTATCCATCATTGGATGGATCGTCCCACGACGAGAGGGAGGTGTTATTTTCACAGGATCTCCTAGCAGTAGATCTAGACGGGATAACAAGTAAAACATGGTGTTCCGGTGATTAACCGGGAGAAGCTCGAGAGGGAATGAATGAGAGAGATAACAGAGAGATACCTTTGGGTTAGGGAAGTAGAGAAAGATGCTCGTCGGTGTAGACGAAGACCGTCGGTGTAGTGCCGTGTAGTGACGACCGCCAGTGAAGCGCAGTGATGACCGGCAGTGGGCTTCCCGCCGCTGCCGTGCGCCCTCTCTAGATCGGGTTAGGGTTAGGACGGTGGGGAACTGTAGCTCAAGTGAACCTCGTGACTTGTGCCGTGGTCCCCACCTCCTCTTTATGCACTGCGCGACAGGGGCCCACAACCCTGACAATGGGTTGGGCTCCCCCGATCAGGGAGCTGAGTCAAAGGCCTAGTTGGCTTTTGGGTCAACTGGTGGAGATCAAACTAACAGGAGGATCCGGGTCCCGCACCGCAGCTGCACTGCATGCGAGTGTCATCGTTGTTGGTTGCTCTTATCGCTGCAGCAGTAACCAGTAACACGCTCGCGCCTCGTCGATCACATACACGCGCGTGCCCCAGGTCGATCGCTAGTGCTGCGATTTTAAACCATATCTCATCGGCATCCACTTCAAATTCATCGCGCTTTTATTTGCCCTGCTAACCAATAATCTGGTTCGCCAGTTGCTAACACTAATGCTAACTTGACAGTGTGTGCTCCGCGACTGCTATCCATCTCATCGTCAGTCACTACTACGAGTACTACCCCTGACGAGTTGCGCGAGAGCAACATGCATGTGTCATGTGTGTGATGCCGCGGACCTGCACCTCGGCTCACGTCGATGATGGAAGATGGATAGATCCGCGCGCCCCCCTGATCACAATCCCAGGCGTAAACACACATCCATGTCGGCATATAAACAAATTAACGGATCGTCTCAGTCTCAGTCGCCGTCGCCATCGGTATAATCATCATCATGATAACTAAACCGAAAGGAATTAATCGATCGCCACTGAGACTGCTGAGAGGCGCGCAGCATGAGGATCACAATTAGCGGCGAGAATTTGGCGCGTACGTATGCTGGAGTAGTACTTGTAGACGACGACTTGGACTTGACGTCGATCGGGGACTTTTTTCTTCGCTTTTGTGATGAGCTGGTTGTGTTATTACCGCTTCTAGAAGCAAGCTGTACAATCCTAGTAGTATCTGTCCAGTAATAACTTCGTTGCCTCAAAAAGGAGTATACATCAGCAACTTTCGCTTCAGAATCTTCAGATAGTTCAGTAACTTCAGTTCCATATATATTTATGTATTTACTCAAAAAAGAATGAGTAAAATTAGACGGGCCACCACGTACAAACACTTGACACTTACACTACAACTGCTACAGTTTTTTCCTTGTTTTTTTTGGCGTATATACCCTATAGCCGCTAGGGGCTTTAAACGAGAAAAATAAAATTAATAAAGAAACGGGTGTAGAACTGGAGTGGAATAATCCGGGAGGCCCAGAACTGCATCATGAAACGAAGATTAGTCGTCGTCGTTGTCGTCTTGTAAATCCTCCAAATAATCTCTCTCCTTCTTCTAATCCGTTTCTCAGCTAGCTCTGCTCTGCGCTGGGCGTCCCCGGCGGTTGATCGTATCGATTATCGAACACGCAGCCGGTGTCCACCGCCGATGCCGTGGAGCGCCATGCCGCCGTGCTGGCTTGGCTTCATCAGTTCACACGCCCTGCGCCTGCGGCGTGTACCACAGGTTGTCGTCCATGCTCCAGATGCTCTCCACGTCGAAGCTGCCGATCTCGAAGTCCGCGACGCCGAGCTCCGGGAGCTCCGACGACGCCGCCCACGTCTCCCCGAGCAGGCACGGCTGCTGCTGCTGCTGCGTTTGCTGTTGGTGACCGGCCAGGACGGTGTCGTGATGCATGGCCACGGCAGCGCTGGAGGCGTCGCAGGCGGTGGTGAACCACTCCGCTCCACCCACGGGCGCGAGCCATGGCTGCGCCCCCGCGCCGGAGTCGTTCGAGGACGGGGAGGACGACCCGGCCGTGGTGCTCGACAGCTCCGGGACGGCGTGGGGGTTGCTCAGCAGGTGGTGGTCGCCGGCGGCCGAGTAGTACTCCGCTGGCCAGCAGGCGTCGGCGGGCAGCTCGTCAGGCGACGCGTAGATGCCGTCGTCGGCGCCGTGCTGCCACGGCGACGACAGGGGCGTGTCCGCGGCGCCGGTCTGCGGCTGCGGCGCCCCGGCGGCGGCGGCGGCCTGGATGCGCTCGACGAGGCGTGGCATCCAGAGGTAGCGCATGACGTCCTTGAACTGCTGGCTGTTGACGTCGCACTTGAGCTGCTTGGCGTGCTTCTGCACGCGCGTGCGCCAGTAGTTCTTGATCTCGTTGTCGGTGCGGCCGGGGAGGTGCTGCGCGATCTTGGACCAGCGGTTGCCCCAGCGCGAGTGCAGCTCGAGGATGAGCAGCTGCTCCTGCGGCGTGATGTTGCCGCGCCGGAGGTCGGGGCGGAGGTAGTTGAGCCACCGGAGGCGGCAGCTCTTGCCGGTGCGCTTCAGCCCTGCGTGAGAGGGAACACACAAAGATTAATCATCCGCACGTCACGTCATCACGCCATTGCTGCTGCCCAGTAGTAATTAGTTATGCAGAAGAGACATGGGAGTGTGTATGTGATGACAAGATGCATGATGTAATGGAAGGGAGTAACTAAATATCCCTATGGCCGGGAATGATGCTAACCACTAAAAATTCTCTCCCTTTCTAACTCGGCTCTTGCTGTTAGCTGGATGGCAGCTAGGCCCCTAGGCTCCTAGCTAAGCAGCTATCGGTTTCCATATTAGCATGTACCAGATGCAAAGTGACATCTTTGTCAAGCCTCAGGCTTTGTACGGCAACGCGGAGATGAGGAGGGGATAGGCGAGCATCTGGTGGTGGTGCTCGGTGGGTGATGTGATGGAGCCCATGAATTCCGCCTGGAGTACTAATTGGAGATATGATGCAAGTTTTGACAAGTAATCGATCCGTAATCGGATCCGACGACATGGAGTATGTATCCCACCTGCTGATCGGGCGAGCGAATTCCAGCGGCCCTCGCCGTGGGAGGCGACGTAGTTGACCAGGAGGAGGTCCTCCTCGACCGTCCACGGCCCGCGGCGGAGCTCGCCGGCCATCACCTCCTCCTCGCTGCTGGCGTCTCTCTCGTGCGCCATGTCCATCAGGTTTTCGATCTCTCTCCCGGGAGAAATCAACCTCCTGCTGCTTGATTCTCTCTCTCAGCGCTGATCGTCGATCGATCAACTGAGCAGGGATATCGCCGCAGGAAGCTCGTGTGCGAGCTGGCCGGACCAGTGTGTGGGAGCTAGTAGAATTGGGGTTCGAAGAGAGCTAGGTGGCAGCTGCTGCTGGGAGGGGAGAGGAAGGCGGGAGAAGGAAGAAGAAGAAGAGTGCGATGCTGAAGTGGGCGGGAGAGGAGGGGAGACTGGGGCTTATATAGACGGAGCCGGGGAGGTAGGCTGCTGCTGGTGGACTTGGGAAAGAAAGAAAGAGGCATGTGGGGGGGGAGCACGCCGCAACCAGGGAGATTAGTTTATCCCTTTTGATTTCTTTCCCTTTTAAAGCCAAAAGTTTAGGTGGTGCTGGGGTTAACCAGGGGGGGATTAAGACATCTCCGATTGGGTGGCGGGGACGATTAATTACTGTGATTAGCGGCTAATTAATCGATCGATCAGCCCGCGTACGTACACGGGGTTGGGCCCAGGGGAGTTTGACTGGTTGACCCCCGGGCCCCCGGCTAGCTCACTCGCACTCGCTCTCGCTCGCAACGCGCACCACCACCGAGCGAGGCCGAGAGCTCGCCGGGCACGCGCTCGCCGCGCGCGATGTGGACCTGGCTTGAAAGGAAAAAAAAAAGCAGGGCTACTGATTCGAGAGTAGAAAAATACGAGCCGGCTATACAGCTCGTGTGGATGCATGTAATGGGGCAGCTCCCCGGTGCACATCGGCTGTGTGTGCTCAACTCAGGTGGGGATATCGGTGGGTTTTGATTTTGAGCACATGGAAAACCAAGCCAAATTCAGCACGAATATATGTTGGCGCACCGCAGCTTGGATTGGATGGCGAGAAGCATATGCCCTCAGCACGTTTACATACATAGTTCCTGCAGTGGTGATTTTGGAAATTTTGGAAGAGATCGAGTAGTAATAACACCCGGTGGCCCAAGAACTGGGTTGGGTGCTCGCTCGAAACGCACATGCATGCAAGAAAGTCGTAATTGAATTTCCCCCGGAAATAATGTTTGGTACTTGTTCGTTTCAAAACCACCGCCATTTTTGAGTTCTCAACCCCCCTCCTTTCTCTCGGTCAAATGATAAACAAGAAAAAGATTCCCCCCAACAGATGCTATGAAGAAGATCCACGTATACACCGCCAGAGGAGGATAGCTGTTTCAATTCATCACCGGGACAGCGATCGATCTGCTGCCCATCAGTGTCACTGCATGCCATTGTCCACGCACACGGCACAGTGTCCACTCCGCACACCTGGCGGTGGCGGCAGGGCTCCCTCCCGGTCTCCGCCGCGCCGTGTGAATCTACCCCGTGCAGCTATACGCGATAGCTACCCCCGAGCAGTGCAGTTGTCTACGGAGGTATGCAAAGGAATCCCCGATCGAGCGTACGTACAGCATGGTCGGTCTACCAACGGCGCGGAGGCAGCAACAGCTAGCGCCGACAGAAACCGCCCGAGGCTTGACATTTTTGCTCTGGTTGACACAGCACCGCCGGTCGCCGCGAGATCGATCGGCCGGCGTCGCTCACCGGTCACCAGCCTGCGTGCGTCCGTGCGTGAAGGCAAGCTATAGTACTCCACTAGCTGCACGGCAAGAAACGACAGACCGACCGATCGAACTACCAATCTTGTCACATTACGAACACCGAACGCGAACGCTGCACTACGATTACTCGCCCCCGTTGTTGCTGTTGTTGTTGTTTTTTTTTTTTGCTTTTCGAAAAGGAGAAAATGAAGACGACGACGATTTGCTCAGATTTTCAAACGGGAGGAGGCCAGGACGATAATGCTCCCCGTGGTCGTCTCCCAAACTGTGCAAGTGTGGCGTGTTATTAATTGGCCGGAGCAGGGTCGCCCCTAATTATTATTAGACGGAATTTTGCACAAGTCAACTCCCCCGAGTGAGCTAGTGAGTTGAAACAGCGCTACAAAGTCCTCTGCTGAATGTGCTGTGTGAAATTATTTAATTTAAAAACCGCCGATGCAAGTTGACGCAAATGTATGAAAAAAATTTGGCTGCAGAGATGAGATGATGAGGCCGGGCCGGCCGGCGGTGTGGTCAGATTCCACGCCGGGGTTGAAAATCTCGGCACTTCGGCTGGATTCTTATGCGCCGGTTTTCAACACATGCCGGAGGGTACTCATTATTTCTTCTGCAGCTTGGTACTTGTCTACTACTAATCCGTATGGTTTGTTACTCGATTTAATGCTTCAGTTCTGCTCAGATGACAGGTTGCTGCTGCAGTATTGTATCGTTGATCGATCTGGATTATTTGGATTATTTCGTCAAGGCAAGCTGCTCTTAAGTTCGTCAGCGCAGCAGTTTTGTATTGTTGCTCTGGATTTTGGATTTGTGCGTGATCTGAATTGGGATTGCATGCGTATTGGGGGGTTTTAAAGAAACCGGATGCAGTCAGAGGGAGTCCACGGTTTGGTTGGATTCGTGGCCAGCTTGGCCGGGTTTGCGTGGTTGCGGAGCTGTGCTTGTTGGCTAGCGTCGTGCAAGGGAAGGTCAAAGTGTTAGCTGAGTTGGACGGGCGTGCCCGTTGACTCCCAACTGCGGCTGATCTGATCATCTGAGGCCGCAGCCACTTGCAGTTGCAGCTGGATCGCTGTCTTCATGCGAGCTCAATCGCAGATGCATACAACATCCCGTGACCATTATATTGATCAGTACACTGAATGTTGCGCATTTTGCCGCAGCTTGTTCTTACTGTGTATCATTGTACATACAATTAATCCCCTTTGGAAGCCCAGATTATATCATCGTCCTGTTCGTTTGGCTTATCAGCCACCGGTCAGCAGTACTATTCTCTCAGAACAAATCAACTACCAGCCAACAGTACTTTTCTCTCAGAACAAATCAGCGGCAGCCATCAGCCACCAGCCAGCTGAACAGGCATAACTCCAATTATAAGTTGTCTTTCACGGAAACCTCAGATCAAGGGAACAGCACCCAAGATCCACAGTGTCTTCGTACCACACACAAGCCCATTAGGACGATCCGAGTTCTAAACTCAGCATTATTGTTCACCAATTAATTTAGGTCTTGTTTAGTTCGGTGAGGAACTTGTGAAAATTTAGTACCAATTGTGAATCGAAGATCAAGAGGATTAAACATGATCTAATTATAAAACTAATTACATGGATGGATGAGAAATCACGATAGATCTATCTCTACCTAATATTAAAGCAAGGATCAAATCCTTCGTTAATTTTGCCAACTCTGGTTTTTCGTCCGTCCGTGGGTGACTACTCTGGTTTTTTTTGTCTGTCGTGGATGTAGCTGTACATGGTTCGGTTTCGCTGATTTTTGGGTTAAAATCCAACCCAAGCCGGCAGAGAGTTGGAGGGGTTCACAGTTTAAACAATAGTTTGCTGGCAGGGTTGTGGGATGTGATGATCCATATGATACGACTTCCTACGACATGAACCCTGTTAATGGTCCCGCCGCCTGGGTGCTCAACTCCACTGTCTTGCATGGCAGATTCCTGCGGCGGCGACGCAGCGCTGGCCTGTTGGCCATGGCCGAAGTTGTAGCAGGGGTCGAAGAGGGCGAGCGAGTCGCCGGAGGGGTCCTGCCGTCGCCGTCTTTGTCCCTGCGGACGCGTGCCATGGGCAGCGGCAATTCCAGGAAGACGAAGGCACTGTCCAAGGGCGCTATGGACGACAGAACAAGGCGAGCGAGTTGCCGGAGGGGTCCTGCCGTCGCCGTCTTTGTCCCTGCGGACGCGTGCCATGGGCAGCGACAATTCCAGGATCGGAAGACGAAGGCACGGAGCCACTGTCCAAGGGCGCCATGGACGACAGAACAAGAGCTCCATGATAGGCAGGAGTGGTGGCCAAAATCACGACGCGGAGGAAACGGCGCACAGGGGCGTCGTGGCACATGCAGACATGCTTGCTGTCGCCGCCGCCGCGCCGCGGTGAGGCACGCGAACTCACGAATGCACGACAGCAAGGAGAATTCCATGTTGGCGAGAGAAAATTGAATGGGTTAGACGGTTAAATCCTGAACCAAACCAACCAACAAATGATCTTCTGAAGCGGTTAATCACGGGCTGGTTTCATGGGTTGGCCTTGGCCGGGTTGGAAGTTGGAACCGTACCATGTGCAGGGCTACGTGGGTGAGTTGTTCCGAAACCTCTGGTTTTTCGTTCGTCCCCGGCCTCCGCACTCGAGCGGGACTTGGACGCGCCACCGTACTGTGTCCGAGCTCTTGGTAAGCACGTCAAAGAGCTTCCCCGTGCAGCCATAAAACCAAGTCTGAGGCTCTCCCGCCCTAGCGAAATTAAATTGCTGCCACACCATAGCCCGCGCACAGTCAGGGACTCAACACTGAGCACCACATTGAGGTGAAGAAACCCCCATCGAACCCCACCTTCGTTCTCGCTTTGTCGCTCTGTAGTAGTCGTGGACGTGGGGCACCGGGCCATCGGCAAAGGCCATCAATGGCACCGCAAAACGGCAAAAACGCATTGCCGCAGCGAAAGCTACCGGCGGGGCTAGGAGACCGGTCGCTGTATGTCTCCATGGCTTAATTAGAATTTAGATGAAAGTAGTAGATGCCAACGATAGCAGATGATAAGGATGGATTGCGTAGGCGGTAGGTCTGTGGACTATGTGATTTGAGAGTTCCGTGGTCTGGATGGCATCAAAAAATGATTAAAATAAGTTTCTAGGTATATGACTTGCCCATGAGATATAATTTGCGTGCAGTGCGAAGGAACAATAGAGTTTGTGCATATAAGTTTTGTTCCAAAAGAGGGTCAAAGTTTGCTAATTTCCTCATCAGATTTGATAAGTAAATCAGAAGTTATTTTTTTTAAAAAAAAGCAGGCCTGAGAGGCTGGGTGGGACGAGTTTTTTCCTACCTTGGATGTATTTTTTTATAATGTTGTCATGATATTTAATTTCAAGTACCAGTTTGTTACTTATAGCACCGACGATCATATCGCTAACTATATTCTTGCAGATGTCTTCTTCGGAACGACTCGAAGCTCACACTCCATTGAAAGAACTAAGCAGCAGCACCTACACAGGTATGATCAACTATTGTTTATAAATTTCCATCCCATTCAATACTACTACCTAACTAAATGCGTAATATGTTTCTTTAGACCACAAGGACCACAACGGTATTAGCAATGGTAGTGGATCCATAACATCCAATGACAAAACACTACTCAAGGATCCTAAAGAACTTAAGAGGCAACGAGAAAGAGATCGATATGCACAACTAAGTAACCAGCAAAAGGATGAGTTACTTAAAAAGTGACGCGAAACTCGTCAGCAAAAGAAAGTTTTAGTTAACCTCACGTTCGAGCAAATTGAAGCAAGATGTGCAAATGCTAGGGCACGATATGCAAATTTAAAACCAAAACAGAGGCAGACGATACGTGATCATCAGAGGTTGCTCTATGCAAACATGACAGCTGAGCAAAAACTTGCAAAGAGAAACCGTGAGAAAGTACGTTGTGTGATTCGACGAAACACTCTGAGTAAAAATTATATTGCCATGGTGAATCCTTTGTATGATTCATCGGATTCGGACTAGAAGGATTTCTAGATAATATATATGTTCATCCTCAACGTATTTTAATTGTGAAAGCGTGATATAAGACCGAGAATACAACTGTTATTGTTTTATTTATCTTAGTATGTCTATAGTGGTGGGATCTACTATATCCAATAAGCCTAATTTATGCAAGATTTCAAACATATTTTTTGAAAATAATTAATGTGAACCATAAATCAAGCAATCATGTTAATTTTGTAATTTTGTAAGAAGAGTTTTTTTCTTCTCCCGTTGCAACGCACGAGCATATTTGCTAGTTAAGTCTAATTAATACATCATTAGACATTGTTTACTGTAGCACAACATTATCTAACCATGGTCTAATTAGGCTCAATAGATCGCAATTTCACCTGAAGTTATGAATGAGTTTCGTCATTATTCACATTTAATACTCGTATCCGTAGATTCGATGCGATGGGTGAATAGCGAAAAGTTGCCGAACCAAACAAGATTTTAGAGTACACAAACACACATTTAGTGTTGGAAACCCTTTGAACTTTAATGCTAATTAATTTATTAGAAATATTTGGTACAATAAATATATTTATATATCCACGGAGTATATCATACACTTATTAGTCAAAGTTTTCGACATTCTGGTTTTAGGTATACGGCACGCCAGCCTGTGTTTAGTGACTGTCGTACGTGAAGAGTAGTACTTGGCAAATTGCAATGTGATAGTTCGATCGCACGCTTCTAATTCCTATTAGACCGTGTGAAAAATCCTTTCATCGATATCGATCGCCTACTCTTGCGCAACAGTACCCTTTTCCAGCCTGGGCGTGGCGCGTGGCAACGCCCGTAGTACGGGCGCAGGAAGAACTCCACTACCAGCCGCGAACCGGGACGTACGTGACACCAACATCCCCCACCACCGCGATGCACGGAAGCGCGGAACCCACCCGTGTCTGATCCCCCGCGCGGTGGGGTACGTGGTTTTGAGCTCTTTTTTTTTTTGGCTCGATCCAGCGTTTGGAAAACCGCCGGCGGCGGCGGGTGCGTGGTCATCGTTCCAGTCCGCCGCTCCGGCGTGGCACGTTTAGCTGATGCATGGGATCGATGATGGTTTGGGTGGTGGTTTTGTTCGTAGGACGACGCGGACGGAGATGCATGATGGGTGGGTTTCCACGACTTGACGAGCGAGGATAAGTACGCAGTACGGGCAGTAATAAGAGGCGGAGGACCGTCCACACGCTGTGCGAACGACGGTGAGTGAAACATTAGTTTCCTCTCACCACTAGACCACAAACGATTTGGACTGACGGGAAAAGGGGTCTTTGCTGGCGGTGGAGTGCCCGCCAGTGACCATGTGCCAGCACAAATCGTTTCAGCGCTGGCGGGTGTCCACCCGCCAGTATAGAGACCTCAGTGCTGGCGGGTGCTTAAGTTTTGACCTCTCTCCTCGTGCGAAGCCTCCTTTACCACTACACCACACAATCATATGCATCCATATGCAGTTTTGATTCTACTCATATTATACTACACCGAGTGTAAATCGGTTTTTTGAGGCTCTAAACAGATTCAAATTAAAAACTTGTCAACTACAAAGTTTCATAACTTTCTGAGATCTACAACTTTCATTTTGGGAGTTTCTCCATTTGAGGTCGTTTACAAAATTTGAATTTCAAATTTGAGAGATTCAAATTTGAATTTCATAGACAATATGGTTTCAAATAAACAGGTTGTAAACTACAAAGTTTATAACTTTTCAGGATCTATAACTTTCATGTTGAGAGTTTCTCAATTTGAGATCGTTTGAAAAATTCAAATTTTCAAGTGACTGTGTCCATCTCTGCTGTCGGACGACATAAGCCACCCGCCAGCACAAATGAGACCATTTGTGCTGGCGGGTGGCTTATGTCGCCCGCCAGCACTATGCCTTCACTGCTGGCGGGTGCAGAGCGGGCGTCCCTGTGCACTACTGTGCTGGCGGGTGCCAGCACGCTTTTTTTTTGAACGCCTCTCAACTGGGTACAGCTGTAGTATCTGATCATATACACTCACACCCACTCACCCACTCACCACACGCACACCACCCGTGTACAAGCAAACCTACAACTATACTCAGACCAACCGCGTCCTTCTTGAGATCACCGGAATCATCCGTAGGCGACGGGAGCGTCGCAGTCCCTTTGTGGCACCACGCGTGAGAGGCAACGGAGATTAAACAGAAAAGCTACTGTTCCCGGTGCAGAACCGGGGTTCGAACCCCGGCTGGCCAGCTCCCACCACCGGAGCTTAGCCACTGCGCTACACGCGCGTCTGCAGCACGCTAATTTTTATGTGCCAGTAGAAATCAATTTTGGCGTAGTGTCTGCACTGCACGTACGTACTCCGTATAAGGTCACGTGCAAAGTCTGCGTGGGAGGAGAAAAATAAATAAAGCGTCAGTTAATCATTGTGCTTGCGTTAGTGTGGTTAGTTAAATCACACCTGAAATGATTATCACCGTGCCTAAGTTCTCTAATTCTGTCTGGAGTACTAGCTAATGCTTCGATGCTCTCGGTCCTGAAACAGTAAAAAAACTCACGACGACATGCGGGACCAGTTTGGGATAGGCATACGTGATGAAGCGCTCAAGATGCCAGTGGTGCATGGTTGTCAAAAATTCGATTTTGTCATACAAATTTATGACTTTAAGCTAAGAGTTAAAGGAACCAAATTCTATGATTCGAGTACAATCTACATTTATTTTACGACCTTTGTTACGGTACTTGGATAGTACCGGAACGTACTGGGTAGTACATTGTGTTAAAATTTCCCACCAGCTAATTTTATAGAAGATAAATAAATAAAATTAGTTGTTAGGCTCACCAAACTAGTACTTGTTGATACTACTATCGTTAGATTTCATCAGATGGATGGATTACAAGCACTCCAAAAATTCTATTATTTTACGCTTTTTGTATTTGCAATCCAACGATTGGGATCCTACCTAAAGATCGCCAATCCAACTTAGATAATTTTTGCAACCTTTATGGTGCGTGGCACAACAATTGGCGAGAGTGAGTATAGTGAACTACTGAATTGTCTTAAGTATTAAACAAAACAACTGGAAGGATGCTAGTGAGTATTCGTAAATTTGATCTCACCAAATATCCCTCAAAAACATTCACTAAAAAATATGTATCCGTACTTCCAATGGATGCAGCAAATACATATATATTCCATTAATCGCTATATATAATGTTTACAGCTCTGAACTTTTTGCTGCTAAAAAAAAGGAGTGTATCACGTATGGCCTGTCCTTTGCACAACCTATCTAGCTCTTGTTCCATCGACAAGGAGGCAGCTCTTGTCTCCTAAGAGCCCTCCAAAGAGGGGCAAAGGCGATAGAATAGGACAGGGGAAGCTATTACAGATAAAGTACTCCTACCACCATATCAAAAACCTAAACAAATTTAACCTTTCATATCAATCGCGATGCACGTTTTCGAATCCAAGTACTAGCTCGCAAAAAGGCGCACCATGCACACGCAAACAAAAAAAAAGAGATCATCGTGGCCTCGTATAAATCAGACACGATCACGTCGGCGATGAGTAAAATAGGGATGGTTGCATGGCTTTCTATCGCCGTTGCAAATATTTTAGTACAACAAAACGCTAATGGCTGAGTGGGAGACACATAGGTTTAGTGTGTGATGTGTGAGTGGAAAAGTGAAGGCATAAGCGTGTTGATGTTCGATCAGGGGAGCACTAGAGATGTGGGTCAGTATTTGTAGGCTTCAAAGGGCTCAGAGCGCAAAAGCTATCAGTATAATAACTTGTTTCAGGTAGTTTTGGCGAAGTACTTTACGTGTTCCAATCCTGGAGGCGGCTGATCGATCAAGACAAAGTAGTTAGACTGACATTGTCACATGGAGATGTTATAATATTGGGACATCTCTAGGGAAATGGGCAGATGATTGAAAACGGTGAAAATGGGCATATGGTAACTTGTTAATTTTTCATAATGGCGATGGGTAATTTAGAAGAGGTATTACGGGTTTTTGGTCGTTTTATTCTAATGACAAAGGTAGGTAATTCTTCATAAGGGTTTATTTTGTACCTTTAATTTGGGCCAGGGTTACTTGATGGACAACTCTTATTAATTTCAAGCACTCTAAATTTTCTAATAAAACAATTTAGATATATACAATGGTTTTGATAGATTTCAAGTTCCCAACAAATGATGGTCAGGTGTTTAGTTTTTTAAGAATAATTATGATTTATCGTTCTTCGTAGCTCATCATGTGAGAATTAACGTGGAGAAAAACACAAGAACGAGACCAAGAGTAAGAATGTGTGCATTTCTTTTTACAAAAAGGCATATAGATGTTCGCATCATGATCAATAAGCTAGCTAGGTGCAAAAAAAAAAAAAGCCCAAATCGGGGCACTACATACATAGCTAGGTATTGCTTTATGGATGCTGAAATAAGGTTGATAGAAACAAAAAGAAATCTAGATGAAAGGAACATCCCCGGGCTTAAGGACAGCTCAAGAATATGTCCCTTAAAGCAAGCACCACTTGTTTGATATGCTTAACATCAAATAGGACAATATAGCTTTTAGAAAAGAGCCTCTATATGGGCATCAAGATGGCTGTTTTGCCCATGTCCCAAGTTGACGTATAGTGAAACACCAACAAATTAAAGCTGATCATCATAGACCTTTCTTTTCTCTCTCTTTCTTTGTTTCGCTAGCTAGGTTCTTGATTTGAGCATTTTATATCATTGCGGTGAAACTAACCAACCGCGTTGCCCGCGTCTAGCGATACCAAATATATATGCAACGACTTTGTTGAAATCTAGAAGTTACATATATATCAAAGTCAGTATAGAACATATTCCAAGCTTTACAAACACTGCTTTGGTGATGTGGAAATGGACTTGCGCTTTGTTTTGTGCACACTTGAGCACAATTGTTTAGAGCCTTGTGCCAGAATCATCAGAGCATCGGACAAAAGAATTACTAAACGGAAGAATAAGAGAGCATGGTGTAGTGACTTTTCTGCTGCCGCCTGCGTACTAAATTCCTCCATCAAGCTGTCTTACCTTTAACAATCACAAAGCTGGAGTGAACTTTGCATTTTGCATGGAACTTGCTGTTCCTAGCCACTTTCCACCAGCAGTGTCCTACCACTGTTGGTTCCGATGGTAACTAAAGCAAGCATAGAAAATAAGGGCTTCTCTTATCATGAGTACCAAGCCCAGATAAACAAGAAAAAGTTTTGCAACATGTGGTTGGATTGGCCGTGCTTTGGATGAAGCATCCGGATGGTTCTTTTCCCCAAGCAATGAATTAAACTGCTTGTGCTTGAGGTGTAATGATTGGGGATTCTATAGTAATCTTATCAACATTAACTGGCAAAAGAAAGTTTGTGTACGTACAAAAGTATTAGCATTATTTAGCTAGGAGTACTAATCTGAGACGATTGTTTAAACGAATCCGTATGCAAAGGTCTACTAAATGCGGCAAACATAGAAAGTACTGGACGGTCCGTATGCTGCAAGTGTGATTAAAAAAGTCCAATTGTGACATATGTTTTGCGACTGTTGTGTCCATCGTATACACAATAATTTAACACTGTGAACAATATAATCACTACGTGCATGGCGACAAATCAGCACGACATGTAAAATAATACTTGGAATCAAAGAGGTGGCTATTAGCATAGTGACAAAAAGTTTTACAAAGGTCTTCCCTAAACAAGTATTTGATGAACTCTTCAATTGACATTGTATTGAAGAATTCATATCCAAACAAAATGTATATTACTATACATGAGTTAACTTTAAATATAGTTCTAGCTGAATGTGACATACTCCCTCCGTTTCAAATTATTTGTCGTTTTGACTTTCTTAGATACACTCATTTTGTTATGCATCTAAACATAAATATATATCTAGGTTCATTAAAAAATATATCTAAAAAAGTCAAAACCACAAATAATTTGGGACGGAGGGAGTAAATATTAATTCATCGATAAGTGCTGCACCTTAGCAAGGAACATCCGGATCTCAGGATCTGGATGCACACTACGATTCACATCATTATTACACACGAACACCGGAATTGAATTCTACTGCTACTAGTAAGCTAATCATCATTATTAGAGTTACCAAATGTACAGTTATCAAAGTCTATTTTTCAACCTCCAACTATTGCACAAGTCTGATTTTCAACCTGCAACTACAAAACCGGACAAAGAGGGCCATTGAACTGTCAAAACCGGACAATTTTGGCCTTTTGGGTGGTTTTGAAGAGTGGTTTTGCATTTATAAAAATTTTAAAAGTCTAGATTTAATGCAAAAATTCATAACTATTTCATTTCAAATCAGAAAAATATCAAATCAGTGCCAAATTTTTTCTAAAAATGTAACCTATCTATTGCTATTCTATTTGGCATTATTTGAAACTTAGTTGTCTGTGTTCCTTGTATTTTATTACAAGCAATAAAATACTAGAATAGCAACAAATATTATGTAAATAACACTAAATAGAGTACCAACAAATGACCTACATTTTCAGAAAACTGTTGGTATCAGCTTCATTTTTTTAAGATTTGAAACGAATTAGCTATGGATTTTGACCAAATCAAAAAGAACTGAAATTTCTAGAAAATGCAAAACCACCGTCAAAACCACCCTAAGGGCCAAATTTGCCCGGTTTTAACAGTTCGATGGCCCTTTTTGTCCGGTTTCGTAGTTGAAGGTTGAAAATCAGACTTCTGTTATAGTTGGAGGTTGAAAATTAGACTTTTCCCTTCTTATTATTATGCTACATAGGCAAGTGTGGGTTTCCCCTAACCTGGTGAGATAATTAACTAAAATAGATCGGAGCCATGTAGCCAACAAATGCCATAGGAAAATGATATCACCAATACAAAAGTCCCCCCTGCACTCGTTGTCAAACTAGCTTGATTATCATTCTATCCGCATAACTGAAAATTACAGCCTTTTAACAAAGTTACCAACTACCAAAGGATATTTTGCATCCTCCTACAAGGTAACCGATATTGTTGTTTTATACTAGGCGTCAACTTCACCGTAGAAAGAGATGATCCATGTAGTACAGTAGTACTAGTAATTTTCAGCACCAAAGCCTAGTTGATTCCCTATCATTAGCACCACATCTAGCTAGCTTCTTAAATAATTTATAGTTAGGGCTTTAATAGATGCTATATGCATGCTAATGCTCCTCAATAATTTAGGGCTCACAATGCGTACAGGCTAATGCTTGCCACGCCATTGCCGAGTACTTCACCTGTGCTGCTTCTTAGTACGATTTGCCTCTAAAATATTTCTGCCAAGTGCCCAAGTATATGTGTCGCCTCTGCAAATGGCTGCCATGGTCCCTACTCTCGCATCAAATTAAGTGATCGCTGATCATCACCGAGCAATATGAGCAATTATATATTATTAGGATTTTAATGGCAGGAGTGACTAGGTCTATGAATTCTAGAAGCGCACTGTTCTCATGGTGCACGCGCGTGCAACGGACGGACAACGACGACGACGATCAAAGCCTCGTCGAACGCGTGAGCACTCGCCGGCCGGCCGAGACGCCGGCGGCTACGCCCGCGTGTGTTTCTTTACGCGACTTTTGAACATGTCAAAGTGTGTTTCGTCCGCGAGTCGCAGACAAGTGGAGCCCATACCGGAAACCGAAGAAGGCCCACTTGGCAGCAACATGCACAACATCAGTTTCTTTATACAGTTATATGCCTTCATTCCTTAGTTTCAAGAACGGATTCAGGATCAAATACTAGAGGGGCTGCACAAAAATTTCATTCCATACCAGAACAATTCCCCCGTGTTCTGCAGCCAGTGGTGGTGCCCCCCCCCCCCCCCCCCCCCCCCCCGCGCGCGCTTTATTGGGGCACTCAACTTCCGCATTAAACATAGAAACTCGACAATATTTAAGTAAGGCGAAAATGTCTCTCATGAATTAAGCAAATGAACATAGGATAAATTAAACTCATCACGTGGCTCATCTTCCGCAAATGTGGCACACCATAACTATGCTAAAAATATAGTAAGAAACAAAAACATATGCCATGAGCCCATGACCATGAGAGGTCCAAAGTGTTTTGCGATGCTGCTAGCACCTGGATGTTCGATGGAAATAAAATATCTATACCATCGAAAATATATAGATATCGATGCAATATTGAAGAATGTGTGAAAATAATTAAGTTGTTTGACTCTCGGATAGAAAATTATTCTCGCCACAACATGAATATTGGAGTGTCCGATTTTTCTTTCTGGTCCGGACATTTGTATCTTAGCATTTCTGTTAATTTAAACATGTCAACGACTAGAGTGATAAGACACATACTCCCTGCATAAAAAAACTACATATATCTATGATATGAAATAAGTACCATTAAATTTATTATGAGAAATTTTTTATAATATACATATTTGATGTCATAAATGTTGATATTTACTCTACAAATTCGACCAAAATTGAGAAACTTTGATTTAAGACAAACCTAAAACAACGACATGTTTTTTTTGTACGGAGGGAGTATTCAACTATCCGGCCCCACATCCAATTTATGTGTTGCAGATGTTGAACATTTTCAGCGAAGTACTACGCATGCAAGAACTCTCCACTGATTATGCACGTAATCCAGAACCAACGTCGGCTAATGCAGTGTTAGTTGTCTGCTAATTGCTCGCTGGCTCAGAGCTGAGGCGTCTTTGACCAGACCTCTTTGCGCTAAGTATACTGCCACTAGCAGGCACTAATCTTTAGACCCTTCAAATGCGTAGCGTCATGAGCGACTCGACCCTTGTTTTAATACTCGTCGGCGTCGGCGTCGTCGCACGTACTCATACTACCAACCTGACGCAGCTTTCGGACCGGACGGCGGGCCCGCAGCTTGGACCTGCAGACCCTGGTCGATCGAAATTTCTAAGTCCCAAGAGACCACCGGTCAAACGCGAGCGGTTATCCAAAGCCACGAGGGTCAAAATTAATCGATGCCATGTTGGACCCTTTTCTTTTTCTAAATTTTATTTTGGGGGTTCATGGAGACAGGGACAAATGTTAGGGCTGCATGTGGGGCCCACAGTGAGCACTGTCACAGGGGCGGAAGTGCTGACTTTGGAACGGGGAAGGAGAGTTTAGGTGCCAGCAGCTAAGCTGATGGTGCTGCAAAGTACAAAACACGGCTGACTCTTTGGTTTTCTTTTGCTTGATTTTGATGCTCAATCATGCGCCGGTTTTAAGTTCTTTCGAGAGTGTTTGTGTCAATGCAAGTGGGTCAAGAAAAATGGAGGCATGTTGGAAGCATGCTGGGGTTTCTAGAAGGTCGTCAGGTCGGAATTCCGCTTGATAACCAACCAAGTGCAGTGCCTCTACTTCCCAGCTCAATCTCAGCTTCTGCTTACTCATCAACTGCTGTAGAATAATCATGGCGTTTGTTGGCACTTCTCTTCAGGTCTTCAGTTTTGTTTTTCTCCGTGGAGAAAATGGTGCCCGCCGGAGAGGACGAAAAACTAGCTACAGTAGGTTCGTAAATATGCTGGATCTCTAACATCTGTTTACTATGCATTTTGTCTTCTTATATCGACCGGCCATAATCACACAATATTGATGTTTTAATGAGCAAGACAATGGAGATCGCCACATGATAATTGTATTTTTGTAATAACTCCTGACCACTAGAAAAATTACTAGCATGGTCAAACTGGAGACCGCCATGTCGGTATGAAATGGACATCCTGATCGGTAGTACAGAAGATTTACATGTTGAATGTTAACGATTTCTTTGAAATTGATTGATGTCAGTCCATCTTTTTTGGACTGATCGAAGCAGAAGATTTACATGTTGAATACATGCCTTGGAGATTTCACTGAAATTGATTTGACTCGCATGAACATTCCCTTTGTTTTCTAAGTTGAGACAAAACCTAGCTAGTTGGTATCGGTACAATGCCGGCGTTTGTTGGCACTTCTCTTCAGGTCTTCAGTTTTGTTTTTCTCCGTGGAGAAAATGGTGCCCGCCGGAGAGGACGAAAAACTAGCTACAGTAGGTTCGTAAATATGCTGGATCTCTAACATCTGTTTACTATGCATTTTGTCTTCTTATATCGACCGGCCATAATCACACAATATTGATGTTTTAATGAGCAAGACAATGGAGATCGCCACATGATAATTGTATTTTTGTAATAACTCCTGACCACTAGAAAAATTACTAGCATGGTCAAACTGGAGACCGCCATGTCGGTATGAAATGGACATCCTGATCGGTAGTACAGAAGATTTACATGTTGAATGTTAACGATTTCGTTGAAATTGATTGATGTCAGTCCATCTTTTTTGGACTGATCGAAGCAGAAGATTTACATGTTGAATACATGCCTTGGAGATTTCGCTGAAATTGATTTGACTCGCATGAACATTCCCTTTGTTTTCTAAGTTGAGACAAAACCTAGTTGGTATCGGTACAATGCCAGGGCATCAGGCTGAGACTAGTCCTCTTCAGGCCAATCAGATCAAAGTATACCGAAGAAGGTAAAAAATTCTAGAAGTGTCAAGTTACAAAGACTAGCTAGCAAGTACTAAAACACTAGCAAACGACATTATTAGTCGCAGTTTCGTTGATTAGTGGGTTAGAGGGAATGCTATTAACTCAGTTATATTCGCTTCGCTTGGGTGAGTGATCATGCTTTGACCATAGCATGCTGCATTGCTGCGTATATCGGTATATATATGCATGCCAGGCCCAACTGCTGGCGTCACTCTGGTCAAACTCGACAGTGCATACAACAAGCTACGATAACTGACTGGCGATTAAGAATCACCCGGCCAACGTTCAACGGCAATACATAGCAGCAGTTATTGAGATGAGGATTTTTAAGGTACTTGTTTTTTTTATGAACCGTCCATCCGACGAGATCCAACGGTGGAATACCCAGGAAGTATCAGGAAATTCCTACTAGGAAGTATTAGGAAGTATCAAAATGGTGGGACCCACAAGGAAATTACTATAACGCTCTTTTCTTATCTACTTTAATTTTTTAATTAATTAAGATGATACTTCCTGATACTTCCTAATACTTCCTAATACTTCTCAAGTACCGTAAAAAACCTCTATTTAGATACATTATCTCAGGGTGAGAAGGGATGGGAGGATTAAATTTCTTCGACCTACCCCCTATGGCCCTATCAATCTCTAAGCAAAACACTGACGCCATTATATTCCCCTTTCATTCCTTGGAAGCATTCAGAAAAGTTTGCGAACGTATAGCCTGCAGGGTCAAATCTTCTCTCCTGACGTAAGGTTGTTCTATTTTTCCCCCCCAAGAGCGTTGGATTAAGTGATTTTTCTATCCTTCTTTTTTATATAAAAATTTAAGTAAGAGTTTCTCTGTCAGAAGCATATATAAATATGCTAATTTCCATCTGATGGTATGGTGAAGTTATACATCGATCCGAAGCTGAAACTTTTTGAGTCCGGATGGGGTTAAGCTCTCTTGTACAGTTGCATAAGGATTAATGGAGATGGGGTTGCACATTCCACTAGGACGCAAATGGCCACGCAAAGAAAGTGTAGGCTGAACAAACATGCATGAAGAAGAAAAATTAATGTTAGTAGCATGATCTACATACCTTGATGCATATGTTGCGTCAATTATGCGTAGCACTGAGAGCTATAGGATGGGCTCGATTCTTTCATATCAGAAATATCATCACACACACACCCCGCCCTAAAGTGCGATAACCTCAACCTTCTGAGGTGCCCAACTGCATGCACGACGAGAGATCGAGGAACACGGCCATCAATCATCACCCTCCAATCACACAGCACTACAAGTGCTTCTTCTTCCAAGAAAGAGAGAGAGATAGAGATAGAGCTACTAGCTGCTAGTGGTTCCTTGATGAAACGCCGATCGAGCACGCAAATGCGATTCTGAGCATAGCTATCGAACAGTTAGCATCACTAATAATTATCTGGCGTCGATCTTTAGAGCTCCGGCCGTCAACAGTTTGATACGCTCGCTTTTGTCGCGCAACATGCATGTACAGATATCTGTAAAAGTGCCGCAGCTATAGCACGCGTACAAATATCTCCCAAAGTGCCATACTATACCACTGCATGAACGCGCATATGTAACACAGAAATATCTTCATATACGATACGAGTGCAGCGGCAGAGTGAACAGGATAGAAATGGGCAGCTGAACACTAGCTAGCAGCCGGCCGGTGTCTCACTTGATGAGCAGCTGAACCCTGCTGCATGCCGTCTGTGGCCTTATCCGCTTACGCGAAATCCGGCCGGTTGCCGTCACTCATGAGTCATGACACAACAGCAGCTAATTAGGGTTCAGTATCGGACAAGCTAGGATGCAAAGCCGCTGGCCGATCAAAGCATCAGAGAGATGCAACAGGGGACCTATCTATCTATACCTACTATAAAGCCAGGGCACCGATTGATCGGTCGAGCCACGTACGAAAAGCAGTGGCCGGATCGGAGGAGGAATATATTAACGTCGCGGGAAAGTTGGCCCGAGCGCGCGGGTGATGGCCTGATGGGTACAGAGCACATCGGCCACTGCACACGCAGCCGGCCGGCGATGCCCGGCCGGCCCCGGCATCGGCATGTAGGCAGCTGCTAGGTTGCCCGCCCGGGGCTTTGCAATGCAATGCACTGCGCTGGGGATAAGACATGCGCGTGTGTGCGTCGCCGTCGTGTGCTTGCCGCTGTCGCCGCCTGTGCCTGGCCTCTCGAGTCTCGACCAGGCTCTACCTGCAAGAAAGCGGAGAGGTCGACCGCGACGGCGGCCTGGGCCGGCCGGCTGCGCTCGCGCCCGCGTCGCGACCCGGCCGGGGCAGTGCAGTGCACGTAGGCGTCAATCCCCAGCGTTTTTCTTTTGCCGGGGGCGCAACACACACACACAAAAGACCAACATCATCAATATGCATGCATATCTTGATGCACCACCACCACTAGCTAGTGTCAGTGTGTCACTACGGCCCGCGGCCGGAGCTATCACCACCATCACTGGCACTACACAACAAGCTACTAGCTCTCTTGTTGCTTAGCATTCGTCCTACCTATAGCTACTAGTGTTATGCTAGCTGCTACTGCCGCCACTGTTCGCCTACGGCTGAGGCTAGAACGAAGCCGCTTAATCTCTACACACACGGCCTCATGCATAGTGGAGTGCACGGCCTGGGACACGCAGCGGAACCGTGTCCCGATCCTCCTGCGCTCGCTTGCTCGTGTCGCTCTCGTCTCGTGCGCCATGCACTAGCGAAATCGCGCCGTGTGTGTGCGCGGCCGAGCACTATAGCTAGCTAGCCCCCGTACCACCCTCTGCCGGCGGCGGCTCGATCGATCAGCGGATCTCGGCTGGGATTGCCCAGGACCACGCGCCAACTGAAACGTTCTGCCGCAACTCGAGCGCGGTCGTGCTCTCGCGTACGCGGGGGGCGGCCGGACGAGAGCGGAAGCGTCGCTTTTGCACCGGTGTGTCCGGGCGGAGGTGTAGGTGGCGTGGTTGGAGTGGTTGCACGGAATCCAAAAATAGTTGATTTGTTGTATTCAAACACTCATATCTTTTACATCATTCAACCAAATTGAAATCGAATCACATATTAATATTTTTTGTAATTAAATCTACAAAACAAGATATCACTTTATCATGTTTCGTCACAAAAATAAAAATAACATTAACACTAATATCTTCTTAGTGGCTCAACTAAATTAGAATTTCATATTAATATTCCTTGTAATTAAATCTATTAACCATGTTTCGTCACAAAAATAAAAATAAAATCCGATCGCATATTGATCTTCCTTGCAATTAAATTTACGAAATAAGATTACTTTAACCATGTTTCGTCACAAAAATAAAAATATGCTTGTTTTATTTTTGTGATGAAACATGGTCAGGTGATATCTTGTTTCGTAGATTTAATTACAAGAAATATTAATATGTGATTGAATTCTAATTTAGTTGAACCATCTAAAAGATATTAACTTTTGAATACAACAAATCAGTAATTTTTGGGTTCCGTGCACCCAATCTCTCTCCTTCCCTCACCTCCGCCCGGGCACACCGCTGCCCAAATGAATTTCCGGGACGAGAGCGCTCGAGGCCGGCCGGGGGGCGCGTGGCCGCGTTGCGATCAGCTATAGCGAGCCGTCGTACGCCGACCTGCGCACGGACGTGTACGGTGTGATATGATCTGACGGATCACCCTGTCGATGGAATCGATCCAGTCGCTTGTGGCGCCTCTCGATCCACCCACCCGTGCACGCGCCGCGACGCGCCCCGGTAGTGCAGCACGACGCGTCATGGGGTCAACGGGAGAAAGCAAGGCGGCACGGCACGTTCCATCTGTCGATCGAAAGCTGCTGCTGCTGCTACTTGGCAGCCACGCACGCATACGGGTCATCTTCCTCATCTCTCTGCTGCATACGTACGTGCTCGATGATCTCCAATTCTCCATCCATCGTGCTCGGATCGATCCAACTCCATCCATCGTGGGTCCTCACCAACTTATTACCTGTACGTAACATGCGTGGCTTGCGTACGGACGACGCGCGCGCGCGTCCATATCTTGGCTCGCGTGTCACGTGTACCACCGCGCGCGCCACAAGTAGCTAGCGCGCCGCCGGGTGCCACTCGTGGTGCTCCATCGTACGTCTCCGGCCAAGATGTGGCGGCTCGATCGCTGGCGCGGGTTTGTGGGCGGGTGCGTGCGGAGTACGCGCGCGTCCGTCGCCTCGCCTATCATCTCCAGATCATATCAATCCATCTACCGATCCGGCTGTATCTGTACCCGGTCAGTGGAGGCAGAATATAGGTGGCCATTTGGCACTAGCACGATGGGCCGGCACGAGCACGATCCGAAAAAGCACGATCCTGGCACGGCACGGCACGGTGACGATAGTGTCAGTGCCTGGCACGACACGACGTAGTGTCAGTGTCTGGGCCGCCAATTCGGCCCGTAGTGCCGGCACGGGCACGACACGGTTAATTGACTGGCACGATTTTCGGCCCGTTGATATGGCCTGCTAAGGGCCCATAGACTACCTTAGTATATAAACAACCTCACAAACCCTAATCCCATCCTCCCCACCCAGTCCCGCTGCCGCCCATCTCTTCCCCTCCGCCTCGGCAGCTCTGCATTGCGTGCCTGCGTCGGACCCTCCGCCTTGGCCGCTCGGCGTCGCACGCGCTTGTCTTCCCTTATGTGCGCCGCGCCGCCGCCCCTCTCTAGTCTCCGTCCGCCTACGCCGCTCGCCACGCCGCCGGCGTTCCTCCTCGGCCCCTCCACCGCAAGACGCCACCGCTCCCCCTCGGTCTCTCCACCACAAGACGTCGACGCTCCCTCCACCGCAGGCTCCCGCGCCGGCATCCGCCGCTTCACCGATGGCGGCGCCATGGAGCCACGGCAGGCGGCCGCGATAGGCACGGTAGTGCCACCGTGCCACCGGGCACGGCACGGCACGCTTCAAGCGTCGTAGGGTCGTGCTAGTGCCTATGCATCGGCACGGCGGCGCTGTGAGGCACGGCACGGCGGGCTGCCGTGCCCGGCAGTGCCGTGCCTCGGCGTGCCCGTGCCGTGCCGGACCGGGCGGCCCGTTTGGCCACCTATAAGGCAGAAAGCCATCGACGGGTCCGTCGCCGCCGCCCGGCCCGGCCCGCCGTATATGCTGTTTGACATTTGAGTTCAAAAGGCTTGGCGACCACGAAATCAAATAAAGGTCCAAATGCAAAAAGGAACCCGTTTCTATCTCGCAGCGCGAGGATGACTTTGTGTGCGCGTGCGTTGCTCAACTCGATCGATCCATCGGCCTCTCGAGATCTCGATCAGGTTCGCGCGCGACACGTACGTATTACCACGTGTACGTCTGGCTGGCCGCACCGGTTTCGATCACCTCGCCGGAATTCGGCAGCGGGACTGACTCTCTCCGGCCGGCGGCGTCGTCGGTGCTCAGCTTTTCAAGTCTTCTTGGTCTAGCTAGCTGCTAATCAATTAGCTATTGTGCATGCTGAAACGGAAGAAAAAGAGCGCGCAGTTCAAAAGTGTTCAGAGACTGATGAGATATGTTTAGTACTTGCAAAGACCACCGTATCCCCATCATCATTGTTGTATATATAAACACAAAATGAACTTGTACATGATTCCCTTTCGCGTGGTGCATTGTACTGTCATGTTATGCCATGCTACCTAATCCTCCTGAGCTGCCGGTCAACGTACACGCTCTCCACTACTTGTCAAATGCCAATTATTAAGCGATCGAGCGAGCGAGCGATCGAGCAGTGAGCTAGCAGCATTAGCAATCCACCAGCCAGTAGGCACAGGGACAGGCTAGACAGATACCTCCCTGTTCACGGTCAAACATATGCACCACGTAGCTGCTAGTAACTGACAGCACAGTAGTGACCTGCCGTGAAGCACAAGAAGAAGCCAAGAGCTAGCTGCTAGCGCCAAGCAACAACGCGTCTAGCTATACGCCTATACGTGCTGTCGTGCTGACTACCGAGCTGTTACGTACACGAAGAATCTCAGCTGGGGTGGTGGTCGTGCAGTGGATGGACACGGTCTCGCAGCTTCAGCTTCAGCTTCAAGCTCGATCGCGTCCTCACGGCCGATCGATGATCCATCGACGTACGACAGCTACATTGCGTTGCGGAGCTCAAACGTAGAGACACGCTTTCGCTTCGTCGTGCCACACACAGCTACACAAGTTGCGGGCGACGGGAGAGGCTTATCCGCGGCCGGCGGCCTGCGACGACATCGATCAAATCCCAATTTCCAATCCGCACTCACGGAGGCCGGCAGGCCGGGGAGACTGATCGGCGAGCGCACCGGCGGGCGATCGATCGATCGAGCCACCCGGCCGGCCGGTCGACGTGCATGAACAGTAGGTCCGCCTGAAGATACCATATACCGGGGAGAATGCACTTTGGAAGAACAACTGGATAGCATGGGGGGATTTTTCGTTTGCAGTGGGTACAAGGGTTCAGAAAAAATGCGTCAAGCTTAGCGCTGGGAAAGGGACGGGCGCGCACTAGCTGCTGACTCTCTCCGACTCTTCCCTGCCTTGCTAGTTTGGTAGCCGCTCGCCTCGTCAGGTCTTTCAGCGGTCGCCTACAGGCGCGTGATTGAGGAGGAGCGAGGGATCAGCAAAGTTAATTGACCTCGATCGTCCCCCGGTAATCCAATGAATACAATCCAAATTTCTCACAATGTGAAAGCCTTTTTGGTGGAAATTATTCAGAGTTGACATGTGCTCGAAGGGAGAAAATAAAGAGAGGGGCATTTGATATAATGTTTGGTATGTAAAAATAGTGGAGGGCGCTATCAGTGAAATCAGTAAGGTTTGGCAGCTTGATATGGTTGAACAAAAGGGCAAGGCAATTCGAAAGCGCACAGTTGTGTTGTACAAGCAAACTGTTTTTAAAACCGTTTCTCCTCCTGTCTTTCGAGTGGCCATGAGGAACAGCTGCTGCTCCAGGCGCAACTGTCTTTATTAAAAAAAAACAAATAAAAAGAAGTTTATCCAGTGTCAACTGTCAACCTGCGAAGCTGCAAAAAGCAGCTTTGCCCCTCGTTTCTTTTCGGTACTGTTTCGGTGAGGCTGCATGAACTCACATTTCTATGAACATCTGTTGTGGCACTGTGTTGAAGGGGGGTTGTAGGCAATTCAAACAAGTTTAACCACTCCTACTTGCCAAGTGTTACATAACCATCCGCTCCACCACAGTGCACCAGCAAAATTGGCTTGGAACTTTGGCTTCCGTAGGCTGATTTGCAGTTGACACGTCTTTTGCCTTTGGTTTTGAGTAAAACGTGGTGCCTAATTCAGAACGCTTTGCGTGTTCCCGACTGAATACGGATGAAGTATAAAAATACAAGCTCACGGCCAAACTATACTTTTGGTGTCCTGCGTGAATTGGATAGCTTCACATGAGAGGTAAATTACATTTCTTTTTTGGCGTCACAGAACCTTCTTACATTGCCAAATTTCCTACACATGGGGACACGCACAACTGAAAAGGGAGGGAAACGATCTGAACAGAACAAGCCTTTTTGTCATGCCTTCGCTCGAAGAAAAATGTGCATGATAAACAGCCATCACATCTTCCAAATCTGATGCACTCTGTCTACCGCTTCTATTCATCCGTGGATTCTTCTGCCGGATCCTCTGACAATGGTCCTAGGATTCCCTCTGAACTGAGGGTCAAACCACTCTGAAGAGGCAATGCAGGAAGACGATTTAATAAGATCAGTTACACGCGTAGTGATTCACTCTCACAGTTGGAAGTTAGATGAAATGCGTTTTCACATGTTGTGTTATTATAACAAGGGGGGTGCTAGCAATACCTCTGGCTGGAATCTCAACATGTCAGCACGAGCCATTGCCTCTGCTTGTGCTATTCTCTGCCTGAATATCTGAGCCATCTCATCGGCCTGATTTGAGCCAAAGGAACCATATGTCAGTTTGTTAGCAAAAGCATACTACCCAGTAAATGTACAAACACTATTTATTTTTGCACTTACCTTTTCGAAAACAAGCTTGGGGTTGCGGATCATGTCACCAGGTGTTGGCTCAAGCTTCTTTGTAGAAAGGCTGACACGGCCTCTTTCACGGTCATGACTCAGTATCATCACCTGAAAGCCACACAACACATTGATTTTAGCTATATGAAGTATGGTATAAATATAAAACAATTACCATGTACCACGACAGATATACCTTGAGGGTGTCTCCTGGTTGCAGAACTGTCGAGATATCGGCAACACGGTCATGACTAATCTGGCTGACATGGAGAAGGCCATTGATTCCGCCGATATCAATGAAAGCACCATAAGGTTTTAGGCTCTCAACAGTTCCCAAGACAACTGAACCAATACCAAGCTGGGCCTGACTGTCAGCCATTGCCTTGCGATTGCTGAGGACAAGCCTGCCTTGTTCCTCATCAACCTCTACAAACTTCAGAGGCAGTTCTTTGCCAAGCAGCTCTTCCGCAGTTGTTTTCTTATCAAGATCAAACAAAACTTTATAAATAACAAATTGTAAAGTTCAGCCACAGCAAAGTATCAAATGTAAAACTACAATAAGTGCACGAAACACAGTTCATGCTAGGCAAGAAAACATATAATTTAAGGAACTTCTGTAAAAAGGTTGAGAACCAACCGATGACACTTGGGAAAATGGAACAAATCCCTTAAGCCCTTCCACAAGAGCTACTACACCTCCTTTGTTTCCGCCTATCACCTGCAAGCATGATTGACAAGAAAAGCAAATGAATAACACTGAAGAAACTAAGGTAACCCAGCAAAGCTAACAAATGGCATCAAGGTTCCTCAAGGGAGATCATCCATATAGTTATATCAACACTATAGGAAGTAGACAACACAGGGGGAAACAAACTCGCACAAACTACAACCACCTGCATAAACTACTACACATAGAAAGCACAAGGTAACTACTACACATAAAAATTGTCACGTGAACTATATCTAGCTCTAATTTATCTGCAATTAATAGGGGAAATTAACAGGAAAAACATTGGAAAAGTCAATGACAGTATTTTTTAGAGTGAATATGGACCACAAGATATATAACTGCGCTCTAATTTTTTTTCTAAGGAACAATGGCTGGTGTTCTTAAAGTAGGCATTCAAAGGGACAAAATCTGATCTGTTCATGTTCAACATAAACAAGGGCAAACAGGAGGTCATGATTAAAAATAACCTGGCTCCCAACAACAGCAAGTCATTTAAGGAGCAGCAAAGAAAAATAGTAAAAAAGAAAAAGAAGAAGGTGAAGAAAAAAGCCTGCTTCAATTAACGTTTACTCACTCTACCCGTGGCGACAACATCTTCAGCCTGAAGTTGCCGGCACCTTTCCCACGCAAGTTCTTGTTGAATTGATTGCAAACTCAGAATCAAAGTTTCATCGCTAGGATTCTCATCAATTATCATGAATTCTTCAACTAAACCAGGGCGAATGCCCGCATCTTCAACATTATCAATATCAAGAAGGCATGCCTCATCTAAAGGCAAGAAAACAGTAGACTTTGATTGGATGTCAATATATGCACCATTCGAGGTAGTCATGAATACTGTTCCTTTAATCTGAAATACCACAAGCATATAAAAGATTTTAGATACTAAGATCATGAAAACAGCAGAGCTAAATAAGATATTATGTTATAATATGACCAGAATCAATACACTACGAAGAATTGGGGGTTGCAAGAGCAAATAGCAGTGGCATTAATACATTGAGAACAGATAATACTACAACTACAGAACCACAAGTCCACATAGGAAATTCAGTGATAGCCAAGTTAAGATTAGATTCAGCATTTACCTTTGTAACACATAATGGGTTGATAATCCATTTTTTGAAACATCGGTTTTATTACGGCATAACACGAGCATAAAAAATCAGTGTATATACATCTAATTTGAAGCAAAGTATAAGGAAAACCAACAGCAATCTCAGTTACTGAAATCAACATTCAGCAGGTCCAGCACTATAGCAGTGACTCTAGCCACTCACGGTATGGGTGCAGCAGCCACCAAGTTTCCTCCGGAAGATGACCAGGCTTAGAGATAATTCTACAAGACATTATGCTAGGTTATTTACTTAAGCATTAATTTTTAGTTAAAATTATGGTTAGTTTAACGAGTACACGTTCTGTAAGAGATTGTTAGGGTCTATCTTATAGATAAGTCCGTTTGACAATAGAATGAAGCAAGAAACTACTAGTTACCAATACCTCCATTCCTCTCTGCTGTCACATTCAAACAAGAAAAATAGATTGCAAGGTCTGGGTCCAGGACCTCATTTCACCCACTGACAGCTATAATTCGAGCCAGCTTAGGGAATAGAAGCTTGTAAGTTAATCCAAGTTGTGCTCGACAACAAATTGTAACTGATTCTACAAGTTTCTGTTTGTTATCGGGTATAAGAACGATACTAGACTAATTTCTTCTCTAAACAAATTGACTAACAACAGATAGAGCGATTACTGATTAGTACTATGCTATTCCAGTATGCTCCACTCAGTTACCACACCACAGCCCAAAAACTGTAATTCATTACAGGATAAGTGAGAAATGTAGCACTGTCCAAGTAAGTTGAAAATTGAACTCTGAAGACAAGCGACAGACTAACATTCACCTCCATTTTCGCACCAACTAAATTGAAATACCCTCACGCTAGAGCTTTCCAGTTCAGCACCAGGCAAGGCTATTGTGACTCAATTTTTCATACCGCTATTGACAATGTCGAAGTGCAAAGAACAAACAGCTTTTTATCCGCACCAGTTGCTACTATCGACTTCACAGCAAATGAGGTAGCAGTGACAAAAGAGCAGGGGATGGGACGAGGGATTACAAGGGAGCCGATCTCGGTGTCGATGTCGGTGGACTCCACGGCCGTGTCGAGGTCCTCGGGGGAGAAGCTGATGCCCTCCATGGGCGCGGTGCGGCACCGCTCGGAGGCCTCGTCGAACTGCTGGCGCATCCGCTCCCGCTCCCGCTCCTCCTTGGTCAGCGCGTACGTCCCGCACACCAGCGCCGACGGCAGGCGCCTCGGCGCCGCGGGGCGGTGGCGCGAGCGCGACGCCCCGGAGAGAGGCGGGCACGGGAGGCCCGCGACGTGCTGCGCCAGGGAGGCCATCCTCTTCCGCTCGCTCGTTGGACGCCCCGCTTGTCCGGTGTGTTCGAGCGAGGAGGTAACGGGATGGCGCTGCTGCCGCTGTGTTATCCGGTGGGGTTTAGGATAGGAAGGAACGGAGATGGTTGGTTTTGGGCCAGGCCAGGTCAGAAACCCATACACTTGGCACTTGCAGTTTGTGCAGGCTTCGGCGTCAGATAGTTTCAGTTTTTTTTTTTTTAATTTCAGCGTCTCAGATTCTGCAGATTCTGGCTATACGCCATATGCTTTGCAAGAAAACAGTGGAATTTGGGTGCCGTCAAGCACTGGGTTGAATCTTTTTTTAAGCAAGATTTGTGCAAACCGATGAAGATTATTTTTATTTACTGTTTTTGTATGGGTTTATAATGGGCCAGTTTTTGTGTTGCCACCTTATGGCTGGTTTTCCTTTTTACAGTCGCCATTGACGTGGTAGGTTCATGTAAGCGACCAACTCCCTCTCCTCTTGGACTCAGACTGAGTCCGAGAGGCAAAAGCATTTTTGCCTCCTGCTGGCCACTGTGCCTTCCGGTTTCCTCCTCCAACAACTGATGCAAAAGGGGAGGCAAAGTTCCTTCCGAGGAGAGAGGAGATGCAAATATACACTTCCTCTCTCCTCAGGGGCAAACGACAAGCACATTGGGCGAGCAACACATGGCGCGCGGCGGCGGCGGCACCAGCGACGACCAACAACGTCGGCCTACTCCTCCACACCGGCGGCCATGCGAGATCCGGAGGCCCGCAGAGAGGAGGGAGCTCCGGCGGCCATGAGAGACTTCTTCAGATCGGGAGGAGGGGGACGAGCTGACGGGGACGTGCTCGGCAGGGGAGGGAGATGGCCGGAGAAGGAGGAGGCACTGGCGGCCGAGAACATCACCGTCGGCTGCTCCGGGCTGGCCCACCACTTCCTCGCCTGTGCCTGCGGTGAGGCCAACGCCGCCGCGTCGAGCGGCAGCTTAGACACGGACCGGGCGTGGCGCGATGCGTGGGCGTGCGAGGGCTCCTGCTGCGGATGCGGTAGCGGCCTCGGCATGCTGGCCGCCGAAGAGTAGCAGCCCATCGCTGGTGGCGCCGTCACGCCGCGCCGCTGTAACCCCTAACCCCGTCACACCGCGTCGCCGTAACCCCTAACCTCGTCACGCCGTCGTCGCCGCGCCGCGTGCCGTCCCGGTCGAGCGCCGCGCCGCCACCGCGCCACGGACAGGTTGCATAGGCGAACTCCAGCAGAGTTCTGGGAGTGCCAGTGCACCGACCTGATGAGTTCGAGGGTCTGTTTCAGACTTTTTCGGCTCTGATAAACGCGCGATGGGTTGCAGTTTGGGCCTTAGCCCATTAAGGCCCGGTGAAGCCCATCTTGATACCGCGGGCGAAATAGGTTAGTTCGGGGTGGGTTTTTGGACTTGGCGCACTGGGCCCTGTTGGGTCAGGTTCATTGGGCCGATTTCGGCCCACTAACACTTTTGGCCCATTAACGACCCATTAACCGCTGACGGTTGACCTTTGACCGGTCAACACTGACGTCAGCAGATTATTTTTAATAAAAATCTCTTTTCTATTTTATAAATGATTTTATAAATCTTTTAACCTTTGAAAATTCATAACTAATTATTTATAACTCCCAAAAATATATAACTAGTTTCATTATTTTTTCTAAAATCAAGTCCTTACTGTTTGTAGATAGTTTGAGTCTTTTTGGCTCTTTTAAATTTGGGTTTCTTTGGATTTATGCTTAGTTGCTTGCCGGTAAATTTAGCGTCTCGTATCTCGTGCTAAGTAGACCCGAGCTACGAGCCAGAGGAGGAGTACGACCCCGAATACGACCATCACCATGACTTTCAGACGCCAACCAGGTGTCATGTCACTCCCGAGCATATAGATTCCATGCATGCTATTTAGTTGCTAGTGCTTTAATTATTGTTTTGGATGATTTTGAATGCATAGACAATCTTTTAGCCATGCCTTTTTTTGTTATATCTTGTACGTTGAACTTCCTACCTTTGGAACTAACTACAAACCCCCAGCTAGTTCCCGATATTTACTATCCATATGTTTTACTTTATGATATGGATGGATCTCTGGTTTGGACCGAGATTGGGATATCTCGGAGTTCTGGTGTGCGTTCTTGGTGAATGTGTATTCTTGATGTGTTACCGCGGGAGCGAGCCGCTTGGTTACTTGTGAACACCTGTCTAGGGGAGATGCGACCTGGCCTCCCGCCCTAGCAGCGTGTCGGACGGGTGGAGTTGGTGGAGTGCTCGCTCCTTGCAATTAAGGATCGACCGACTGTGTGACCTTGATCTTTGGGCTATTTTCATACAAACCGTTCGCTCACGTATGGGCAGGGTTCGGTCCGAGAACTAGTTTGTAGATAACATTCAGCTTGCAGGCGGATCGGTGTGATCGTGTGAGGGGGACGGTTTATACCCCCGAGTAGACGTCGCCCCGGCTCCTCCGGGGATGGTTTCACAACTCTGAGGCCCTGCTGGCAAGTTTCACGCCCCAGTTTAGGACGAGTCAAGCTCGGAGAGGCAGGAGAGTGATATCCATTGCTAGGTCTCCGGTCGTTAGGTAGGGATGTGGAACGGAGGCATTCGTTTCTGCCCTATCCGGCGGGTCTAGTTGTACAACCTCTGCAGAGTGTTAAACCTATAGCTATAGTCTCTGTACACTGGTATGGACAACCCTTTCGATCTCTCACCTGGCTAGTCTTTTCTTGTGCTGCTTCTCTAGCCAGAGTGTGTGTGAGCCCGGCTTGATGCCGTTGAGATGTGGGGATAGGAGTTGGTGACCCCACATCGCAGATGAGAGTGGGATGCTGAGTCTTGGTTGAGATTCGGTACTTTGGTGTACTTTTCTTGGTTGGGGTGTTGACCTCGGAGGTGTGGATCTCCTCAAAGATGGTGACCTCCCCGCATTTCTGCTACCTTGATGTTGCTACCGCTGCTAATGCATAGGTTACTACCATATATAGGCTTAGCCATGCATACTAGAATTCATCTTTTGCTTTCGCTCTTTGATGGGAAGCTGACATGACCTACTCGCTTATCGAGTAGATGGTGGACTTATAGACTCGGAGCCCGACTACGACTACGAGAACGACGGATGGGAGGATTGAGGCTTGTTCTACACTCGAGCTGCCTATGGGAGATGGTGCCTACTCCGCTACATGAGTTCTGTTGCGTAAATGTTTACTCTGTTTGATTCAGTCCCGTTGGACTTGTATCCGACATGTGCCAATGAGATGTACTCAGATGTTTATTTATAATAATATTAATTATGTGGATCTTCTATATTTCCTTTGTTCTGTATGGATTTGTTACCATTGAGACAGGGATTGCACGTGATAGCTTTCCTGAGATAATCACAGAGGTGCAGAGGATCGGGTTTCCATTCTTGGAAATCCGGTTCGTTTCATTTTGTCTTCTCTTGTTGAAGTCAGCCTTCAGCATCGCTGAAAATGCCTTGTCTACAGTTCTACACTACACATGTTCCGGTCAAATATTTGGCCGATTGGCGATTTTAAGATGTTTGAGCGATTAAATCGCAATTGATGATTTTGAGATGTTGCAATCACAATGGTTGATTTTGAGATGTTGGTACAAGTGATTTTTGTTGGATTATCTTGTTTAATGTTGCAATAGGTTTTTGAGATGTTGCAATATTGATTTTGAATGTTGTAATATCATTGATTTCTGATGTGAGCTCATATTGAGGGACCACATAACCTTTCTCTCAAAATTGTTGCAAGAAACATGTTACAATATTATGGCGTAGATTTTCATCGTCGATCCAAAAAATGTTGTGACGGACAATCGGAGCATTCCGATTGAAGATTTTAAGAAACACAAAAAATATACTTCGTCCTCGAACATATGACACTCGTTAGCTTAAAATGAACTAACCACTCAAAATGTGCTAAAAGAAAAATCATAGTATTTGTTATTTAAAATTAAAACATTCAAATTGTGAAAATTTCCTAAAAATAGATCATTGACTTATTATAAAATAATATGTTCCAGAAAAAAATAAATAGTCCTGGCGCCGACCATACCCCATGTGCACAACTAGTATCCTACTTCTCAAATTAGTATAAAAATTGGCACAACCAAACTTCTCTATGCGGCCGATTTCCTATCTGGAATTGGTCGCGAGACAAAGAAGTTGCTTCATGAAAGCCATATGCGTCGATCACTCCATGATTGGTCGTTGGTTCTAGTTCCTCGGCCATCAATGGTTAGTTTTTTCTTATCGGTGACCACCAAGTCACTGGTCCACGCCTTCGTGTCAAACTCTTACTCTTTTGTTGTAAAAAAAACTCTTACTCTTTGGTTGTGTCTCGTCGCCTCTCTTCAAACTATATATCTAGGCACGTACTACCTCCATGTTTAAATATATGACACTATTGATTTTTTCTTTGTTTGACTATTCGTTTTTTTTCTGTAAATATTTTTGCAAATCGATAAACTTATAAGTTAAATTTAAAGTACATGTGACAATAGACATAATAATACATATTTTGCTTTAACTAACTAACTTGTTCAATAGATATTGGTGATCAAAGTTAGAGTAAAAAGTTAATTGTGTCATATATTTAAGAACGGATGGAGTAGAATTTTGTCGACACCATCACCCTATAACTTGAGCACCTCCTCCCCTAGGCTTCATGAGTTCATACTTGTCGTTATCACAATGGAGACTTCATGGCCGCCGATATCCCCATGCTTGAAATCCCTACTATTGTTGGAAGTATGTCAAACGGTTGCGTCTGTGTTCTAAAATGCAATACATTTTAGTTTTGTTATAAATAAAAGTTTGTTCAACTTGATTAAGTTTATAGAAAAAATGTATTGATATATACAATATTAAATTAGTTCCGTTAAATCCATCATAAATATGTTTTGATAGTATACCTAATCAAATTACAGATGTTACTGCATTTTATAAAGATTTGATTAAAATTAGAAAAGTTTGACTTAGACAAAAATTATGGGACTGACGTGCGATCGATAAGTAATGCTCCGAGCGAGGATGGTGTGTCATTTTAATATACCAGTTAGATTAAATGAACAGAATAGGGTTAGTGGGTATCTTTGAGAGCATCTTCGCACACTTTAATTGCCTTCACCCTTCAATCGTTGGCTTACCGCGAATTATGCTCGACTAGGCTAATCGGCCCACGGATATCCTTACTAAAGTGTAGCCATAGTATAGACTATAGAGCATGACCCCCTCGCTAAGCAAAAGAAAATCATATCAGGATCATTAATTACCTAATCAGTCGCCAATCAGCTACTTAACCGTAAATAAACAAGATTCCTTTGGGACCACGACCACCACAGCAGAGTGAGGATGAAGAACGCCGTAAACAAATCTCACACTTCTCGCGTGCTTCCTCATGGAATTATCCATTTAAACACTGCCAAGTGCCATTGTGCCAACCTACCGCGAAAAAAAAACAAGAGAAAGCTCAACCAGCAAATACATTATACAAGCGCTCAACGGCTCAAGCCACAAATAAACCACTGAGCAGTGCCTCCAAATCACAAACAAAGCTCGCTCGTAGCCCGACTGCATGCCCGAGAACTAACGGAAGCCTCTGCAACGAGATGGCTCCCGAGCTGACCGCAAACAACATGACCGCCAAGGCCGCCGCGGAGGCGGTGGTGAAGCCCGCGACGAGGGCGTACGTGACGTTCCTGGCCGGCGACGGCGACTACTGGAAGGGCGTGGTGGGTCTGGCCAAGGGCCTCCGCAAGGTGGGCTCGGCGTACCCGCTGGTGCCCGACGTGCCGGAGTCCCACCGCCGCATCCTCGTCTCGCAGGGCTGCATCGTCCGGGAGATCGAGCCCGTGTACCCGCCTGAGAACCAGACGAAGTTTGGCAAGGCCTACTTCGTCGTCAACTACTCTAAGCTTCGCATATGGGAGGTAACTATAATGCGTTTGGTGCAGGCAACATTGATTCATGTATGGAATAGTTCGAGCTGAATGGTTGTTTGGTTGTGTGAACTGACTCGTCTACGACGAAACATCTCAATATTCTATAACAACTATATAGGTGAGACCCACTACAAGTCATGGATAGATTTCTCTCAACATACAAATATTTCGCGTCACCATCCACTATACGACATGTCACCATCCACTAAATCATATATTAATGTCTTCAACTGATTTTCTGTGGTTAATATCATGCCTTTGGGAGTAGCATGCTACACAATTTTCGTAGTAGAGAAAAATGTAGGATCAATAATTTTGGAATGATTCTCTCTCAACAAAATTAGCATGCTTCCATGTATAATGTTGTTTACAAAAGAATGTTGACATGAAATCATTTTGGTGTTTCTACTTTCACATTACACCTTAAAATTTAGTTAAAAAAATATCTGCAACATCGCGCAGGGTATCACCTAGTTGATATAATTTGCTAGTACAAGTGATGAATGCCCCCAAACACATGATAACTGTACCAATAATTCATGCAGTTTGTGGAATACGAGAGGATGGTGTACCTAGACGCGGACATCCTGGTGTTCGAGAACACCGACGAGCAGTTCGAGCTCGAGAAGGGCTACTTGTACGCAGTGACGGACTGCTTCTGCGAGGATCGGCTACTGCCAGCAGGGCCCGGACAAGTTGCCGTGGCCGACCGCCGAGCTTGGCCCGGCTCCGTCGCTATACTTCAACGCCGGCATGTTCGTGCACGAGCCCAGCATGGCCACAGCCAAGGTCCTGCTCGACACGCTCCGCGTCACTCCACCCACCACCTTTGCCGAGCAGGTGAGTGACACACACAGTCGTGCAAGCTCTTGAGTCATTTGTTGGTATTATTAGCATATACTCCATTCTTGTTGGTTGAATTCTGCAGGACTTCCTGAACATGTTCTTCAGGGAGCAGTACAAGCCGATCCCGAACGTCTACAACCTCGTGATGGCGATGCTCTGGAGGCATTCCGAGAACGTGCAGCTGGAGAAGGTGAAGACCGTGCACTACTGCACGGCGGGATCGAAGCCGTGGATGTACACAGGTAAGGCTGGTAGCACTCGTGGTACCCTATTTACATACCTTAAAAGAGAATATTCTTCCACGTTATTCAGATTTTACAGTACAGTATCACTTTTCCTGCATCCGTCATCCCCTATATCTCGTACTTCACACCAACAACCACAGGTGGGACCCACACATATCATTTTTTAATTCTCCTCCCCCTCTTCCCACCCAGCCACCCCATCCATTCTCCCCTGCACCCGTCTCCCTCCTCTCTCTGCTCTGCTGTGCACCACCGGCGCGCCGCCCCTCCCTCCCCTCCTCCCCGACCTGCCCCGCCTTCTCCGGCCAGCCTGCGCCGCCTTCTCCGGCCGGCCCCTGCTCCCCAACCAACCCCGCCGCCCCCTCCCACTCTCCCTCTCTCCGACGCATCCATGGCCGGCACCTCCTCCTGCGCCGGCAGAGGACGACGGCGCGTCGGCGGCGGGAGGACGGCGGACGCTCGAGCTCGAAGCCAGCGGATCTGGATAGGCGCCTGCCCCGTCCCCTCCTTCCCCGTGCCGGCGGTGGCGGGAGAAGCAGCAGCCCAGCGGGGGAGGCCGGATCCCGCGGTGGAGACGGCGACGGCCATGGCAAGGTGGATGGCCACGGCGGCGGCGACTCCTCCCCGTGGTGCAACTCAAGTCCCAGGCCGGCTCCCCCTGCTCCCTCCGCCTTGCCTCTGCTCTCTGCTCCACGACGCGCGGCAGGCGGAGGCCTCGAGGGCGGGTTGGGGTTGAGTGGTTGACCGGCGACGGCGGAGGAAGAGAACGGTGAGGAGCCCGAGGACGACAGCATCCATGGTGAGCAGCGGCGGCAGCAGTTCGTCTCCGGCGCGGGGCCCGTCGAGCTCGGGGCGGCGCCCAGATCCGGTCGGCCTCTTCCTCTCCGGCGCCGCCGCAGCGACGACGATGGTGGAGGTGCTTGGCTCCGGCGGCGGGCGTTCCGGCACACATGGCGCGGTCGTCCCGTGGATCGAGTGCCCCCGGCGGCGGACAGCGGGCTCTGTGTGGCGGACGACGACGGGACGGCCATGGCGGCGGCGGCGACGGGTCGTGGCCGGCAGTGCAGCTGCTCCTCCCTCCCCCTGCTCTCCCTCCGCCCCCTGCTCCCCTGCTCTACGTCGAGTTGCGCGAGTGCGGCGGCGCGGCAATGGCGTGGCTCCTCCCCGGGTGGTTGGGATGGCGCGCGGGAGGCCGGGCCCGACGCCACATCAGCGCATACCGTGCGTGCGCAAAGACGCTCGATTTGGCGTCGGGGGCGGGCGAACGGGACATCCCGTATGCCTCCCAGTACGCCGGTGCGGGGCATTTTGCTGTGAATCGGTACTGGGAGGTGCCGTAGCGTTTCCCTCCCAGTACCCAGTGCGACCAGTCTAAGGTTGTCCGCACTGGGTGCGGTAAAAGCAACGCTACTGGACACGGTGGCTCTGTGGCGTAGCTTTTTACCGTTCCCACCCCTGCAGCGGGGGACGGGAACACATACTGGGCGTCCCGCACGGATGCCGTCTTCGCCAAATCCAGAGTAGTACAGGGCGTGCGCTACGCTCGGCGTCGGCCCCACCTCGCGCTGGAGCAATGCCTCCGCGCGCCAAGCCAGAAGCAGGGGAGCAGCCGCCGCCCGCCGGGGACGACGTCTCGTCGGCGGTGACCGGAAGCAGGGGAGCTGCGGGTAGGGGTGGGTGCCGATGACGACCCGCGCGGCCGCGCCACGGGAGGGAGGCTTGCCGGAGGGAGGGGGAGAGAGGAGCGGTACGTCGCCGCGCCGTCCACCCCGCGCTGCTCCACGCCGACGAGGGGACGGGCGGGGAGCCCTGGTGGTTCAGCAGCAGAGTAGCAGCTCCGCCGCATGGACCTGCACTGCCGCCCCCTCACTCTTCGTGTCCGACCGGCGAGGGAGAAGGGGCACCCGCCGCAGCTCGAGCTGGAGCTCCTCTGTGCCGCACCGTTCCCCGTCGCCGCCGGATCCGGACGCCACCGCGAGCCCAGCAGGAGGTGGGGCCGCGGACTGGGAGGCGGCCAATCGGAGACCGGGAGGTCGACGCCTGGAGGGGAGCTTCGCCGACCATGCCCGGAGAGGGAGCTTCGCCGGCGAAGGAAGGCGTCCTGCGCGATGCCGTCCCTCTGCCGCGCTCATCCGCACATCCTCGCCGCCGCGCACGTCCTGCGCATCCTCGCCGCCGCGTCCACGAAAAGGCAATGGAAGGAGGTGGTGGCCCGGACGGACGGAGGAGGATATGGCCCCCGCGCCGCCCGCCGCTCCCTGTCGGCCGTCGGGAAGGCCCATCCTGCGCCGGATCCAGCCCCTGCTCCGCGTCACGAGGGAGGGAGGGAGGAGGGGCGTGAGGAGAAGGAGGAAGCGCGAGCGAGCTTGAGCTCCGCCGCGGCTGCCGCCCCTGTCTCTCCGCCAGCGGATGGAGCAGGGCGGCCGCCGCCTCTGCTCTGTGCGCCGGGGTAGGGAGAAAGACTAGGGAGGGAGGGGAGGCGGAGGAGTAGAGGCGGGGAAGAGTGTGCCGGGAGTGGTAAAAGAAAGATTAAAAAAATCTGACACGTGGGCCCTATGGTGAGTTGTTGGTATAGAGTATGTGATATAGGGGATGACGGGTGCGGGAAAATTGGTGTTATACTGCAAAATCTTGATGACCAGGCGGAATATTCTCTTTAGAGTACCGCAAATGGAGTATGACGAGTGCTACCAGCCTAGCAGGCGAACATGGAGCGGGAGGATATCAAGCTGCTTGTTGAGAAGTGGTGGGACATCTACAACGACAAGACCCTAGACTTCAACTCTTCCAGGGCCCGCCAGTAGTGTCCACAACAGTGTTTTTTTTACCGGTGGTAACCGGACCGGTTACCACGGTAACTGGTATTACCGGTCCGGTAGCGGTTACCGACACGGGAGAATTGGTTAACCAGACTGGTTGCACTAGTTACCGACTGATTATACCGGGATTACCGCGGTTGAACATGTAGCGATAAAAAAAACTTGCCCACAGACGGTGACGAGATAGAGGTTGTAGTCACGAAGCCGCTCCGCACGCCGGAGACGGCATAGGCACCCTCGGCCGTGTGATCCCGTTGCTTCCCACCTAACCTCTATCACTGTATATGACGTCGATCGATGTTTTAGTGCTTTTTTTTTGCTTGGTTATATCCTTCAAGAGGTATAATTTTGTATTTTTCTTCTATATTAATGGAAACGCACTCGTCAAATGTTGTTCACTTTTCTTAAAAAAATCAATTTATCAGTAGACCTCACCCACACACCCGTCTTCACCTTCCCTCCCTCTCACCCGACGTCACTCATGCTACCAGCTACCCTCCGCCACTACGATCATTGCCACATACCGGTGACCGCATCCACAAGCGAGATCCGAGATCCTTCACCATTCTCTAGTGACTGAGCTGACTGCCTTCTCCTACCTCTTTTGGTTTTATACTTTTCTTCGCACTCAAAATTGGCAGGTCTGGACGCACCGGTCCGACCTGTACCTCCCACTGGTCAGACCGGTGTAGTCATGTTGCTCAAAAGAAAATTTAGACTTCGCCATTGAATAGGTCTCGTCGAGTAGATCGAGATTCATATGGGGAGCGTCCAAATCGGAGTCCGGATGAAAGAGATATGTATTCAGGAAGATCTGCACGTCCGGCGAGCCACACCGGTCTGACTAGTGCTCCCGAGTCCGAGCCAAATTGAGGAGTCCCGATAGATTTATATTTGTAAAAGGATTTTGTCGGGGACTGTCATTAGGGTCCCCTAACTAATGGGGTAATCACCCTCGTTAAACGCGACAGCGTACGGGCTAAACCCCACAAAACACCCCAAGGTACGCGGCGGGCCCACGACCTGCTGCGGCCCAACAACAGCCCAAGGCTTTTCATCAAAAAGATCCGCCGGCGCCCCCGATCCTCCGCCACGCTCAAGGGCCCTGGCCCTGCGAGCGAGTTTTCCGCCTCGCTCGAGGGCCCTGGCCCCTCGAGCAAGTTTTCCGCCTCGCTCAAGGGTATCGGCCCCTCGAGCGAGTTTCCACCTCGCTCGAGGGGCTCGACCCCCCTCGAGCGAACGACCAACTCCGCCTCGCTCGAGGCCGCCTCCCGGTCAGCATCACCCCGCCCCACTTCTTCTCCGGCGATGGCATTAAATGCCGGGCCCACGACGGGACATCCCGGTCAAGAACGAATCCCCCTCCATATCGCACGGCCGACAGGGCCTGGGCGTCTGACACCACCACTGTGTGACCACTCCGGGTGTGTACGAGCGCTGTGCGACACTGTGAGGACAGGCCGGCATCAATCCGCGCGGCTGTGCTACCTGCTCCCGTCCTCCCCCGGTGGAGAGACCCTCGAAAAGGCATGGGGGCACCCTCGAAACACATACGGACCGCGCGTTTGGACGTGTGACGACCGGCGCCGCCGTACGGACGGCGTGCGCTGCGTCTCCTCCACCAACTCCAGCGTCCCGCGGCCATCCCTGGCACTGTGCGGTCATCCCCGGTGTTGTGCCGCCATCCCTGGCACTGTGCGGTCATCCTCGGTGCTGTGCCGCCATCCCTGTCGCTGTGCGACAGACTGCGCAGCTGTGCGGACAGGCCGGTGACATCACGTGACCCTGTACCGCCAACTCCCGTCCTTCGCCCGGCGACCAGACCCTGGAATTAGCCGGGGCATCCCCCTCGAAGTCATACCAGGACAGGCAACAGGAGCCGCCATGCCGCCCGCGGAAACCGGAGATCACCACCAACTCGCGCCAGGCCGGGATGTGCGGGGACAAGACCGCCGGCGCCATGCCTGTTAGTACACGATCACTGTGCAAAACACTGTGCGGCCCTACTGTAACCGCCTTCCCTTGGTCTATAAAAGGGAGAGGCGGACGCCCCTGCGTGGGCAGGCCCATTCACCTCTACGCACTCACCCGCTCACCACACCCCGTTCCTGATATTGGCATTTGCCTCAATCATCTAGTTGGGACTTGGGGGAATTTCCTCCTCTCCCGCCTTGCTTGCAGGTTGTAGCCCCCCTCTACAGGCACCCCCAGTGCCAGTTAATACAGTGCGCAAGCACACCCTGCTGGACGTACGGCCGCGTGGCCGGAACCAAGATAAACTCCGACTTCCTTTAGCTTAGCACCGACCATCGAGAGACAGATCCCAGCGCTAATCACTAGTTAGTGCCGGCGCTAATCCGGACACCGACAGATTTCCTTGCGGAGCAAGACCTCCCCACCCTATAAATATAAAAGGCCACGGTCGATTGAGGGATAATAACTCAATCGAATTTATCAAATTTATCTTTTATTGTTTTTACCTTTCTTCCTCGTTACCCTACTCTTCCAACCCTACCATGTTATTCTTCCTTCATCTCCGCGATGTCTAAAGACGTCCTAACTGGCCTGTCGAGCCTAGGACAACCCTGTATGCGCCACGCCCGACGGGATCCTGCCCGGACGACGTTCGCTGGTCTTTCGCCGGATTTTCCCGGCGACACCGGTCTCACCGGTGACCCGCACCGGTCTGACCGGTACGGCGTGCAGGCGCTACAAGGAGTTCCTCCGCGTACTTGTTGGCTCCGTAAAGGCGTCAACAAATTGGCGATTCCGCCGGGGAATGAGAAATCTGGCTATCATGGCCGATCTATCAAGCTCCAGCAATTTGATGGCACTTGAGGGATTACCTGAAGATCTACACAAGGGCATCCATGAAGAAATACTTCCTCATTGTTATCAGGTTGCAGAACGAGGTGTCATCTTGATGAATATAGCTGTCATCGACGAGTTGGGGATGTATGATCTACCGAGGCATCGTAAGTCCTTTGCTAATCTTATAAGCGGTTTACTTGCATTTGTGGATGACTTACTTAATAAGAAGAATAGTGCAGATCTGATTACTTTTAATCAGGAGTTGGTTATTGAAAAACCGGCTAATGATATTATTGATCCTTGCATAGTTCTGCTAACTTGTGATGTTGTTGTTCAAAAAACAAGTCAGACGTTTTTAGCCGAAATTGTTGACCTAAAATCCCCTAGCAAGAGCATAGAGGCTACATCTAGCACTTCAACGCTCGGGGGGCAGCAAAACAAAGGCAACGGTGCCTGTTGCAATGTGACCGGTCTGACCGGTGCCCACACCGGTCTAACCGTGTCATCTAGGATTTCACAAAATAAATCTAAACCAAAGATGGTTAAGCCAAAAAACCCGAGATTGGTGTTTGAAAAATAATTGAATCAAAAGGCCGTAAGCATCAAAGAGAAAAGCCGAAACTTAATGAAAAATTTCCGGCTAAGTCGCATAGACAAAATAATGTCAATGGTGCTAGTCGGTCTAAAAATTCGAAATGCCCAAACTCTTCTCCTAGAGAGAAGTTCCATAACCAGAATCGGCAACATAGTAACTCTAACAAATCAATGTTGTTTCCTCCATATGCATCATCAATGCCTATGCTATGGGAAGGTTATTTTAATATGCATGATTTTTGTCCTTCATGGATTTATAATTCATATATGTCATCTGCTCCTAGTTACTTCTGATCTAATTGTATTAATTATAGAGAGCCGATTATTGATGAGCCATCAGCTATGCGGAGTGACCGTTTTGATCATAAGAATCACCCAAAACTAAAAAATAAGCGCATGTGATCAAACAAGTCTATCGTGTTAAAAAAGACGGTAGAATAAATAAAAATTCATATTTGACACTAGACATTGAAAAGTCGCATATTGAAAAGTCCCTAATGATAAGTATGTCACAAATAATATAGCTGAACAACAATCATGTTCGGCTGGGGGGCAACATGATCTCAAAGTGGCCAGTTTTCAAGGCACCGGTCTAACTGGTGTCCCAACCGGTCTGACCGGTCATGCCAAAAAGTTTGGTAGAGCTGAGGGTGTCACACCAAACAATAAGGTGATGAGGAAGAGACCAAGTTTTGCTAAGGTGTTGCAAAAGTATCAAAAGATAGCCGAGCAAAAGCAAAGCAATCGGTTAAGAGATCAAAATTGGAATTCTTCATCATTAAGAGCAAAGAAGCATCAACAGTCATTGCATTGGTCTTCATCATTTATTCCGTTGATGCAAGTGTCATGAAATGCATATCCAGGTATACGTAATTACAATTTATGGTTTTGGTATAATCCTTGGTCTTCTTTTTACAATTATCAATATTATGCTTGTGATGCGCCAAGGAGCTACGGTTGGCCGCCATGGCCATATCAAGATTTCAGTTATTAGATATGTTGTTCAGAAAGCCGAAATTGCAGTTCCATACATGGTGTACTTACTAGAATTTTATTTCGGTTACCTTAGCATTCATAAATAGTCTAGAATCCATCATATGGGCTATACATTGTTCATTATCATCTTTGGATGATTCTGACCATTGAGATTATTTTCTGGCACGCAAGATTTACTAGAAAATAGGGAGGCATATGTTCGCACCCAAAATTGGCAGGTCTGGACGCACTGGTCCGACCTTTGCCTCCCACCGGTCAGACCGGTGTGGCCATGTTGCTCCAAAGACAATTTAGACTTCACCATTGGATAGGTCTCGTCGAGTAGATCGAGATTCATATGTGGAACGTTCAAATCGGAGTCCGGATGAAAGAGATATACCTTCAGGAAGATCTGCACGTCCGACGAGTCACACCGGTCTGACCAGTGCCCTTGAGTCCGAGCAAATTGAGGAGTCCCAATAGATTTAGACTTGTAAAAAGATTTCCTTACGGGACAAGACCTCCCCACCCTATAGATATAAAGGGCCGCAACCGATTGAGGGATAATAACCCAATCAAATTTATCTTTTATCGTTTTTTACCTTTCTTCCTCGTTACCTTACTCTTCCAACCCTATCATGCTGCCCTTCCTTCATCTCCGTGATGTCTAAGGACGTCCTAACTGGCCTGCCGAGCCTAGGACAACCCTGCGTGCGCCGCCCGACAGGATCCTGCCCGGGCGATGTTCGCTGGTCTTTCGCCGGATTTTCCCGGCGACACCGGTCTGATCGGTGACCCGCATCGGTCTCATCGGTACGGCGTGGAGACGCTGCAAGGGGGGCGATTATATATCGGCGCGATGGGTTTCCACCCATCGCGCGCGGGGCGCCGGTGCACGCGGGAGCGTCGGGGCGCTAAGGCGGGGGGGCGCGCGCCGGAGCGGTGGGAGGACGGGACCACTGAGAAACTAATCTAATCTAGAATTTAAAAAAATTATAAATCATAAATTGTGCGTCTAAATTAAATTTTGATTTAAAAATGAATCTCTTTTGTCGAGATCTTCAAAATAAGACCTCACTTAATTATGTTTTGATGAAATATTTTTAAAAACATTTTTTAAATACCAAATATTAATTAGTGTTACAACGAACAAATATCTTACTAGCCAGAACAAACATATTTGTTCGGCCTCATATATTTTTGTTCATCCTAGTGAATATTTGTTCCGTCCTAGTGAATATTACTTTTTATTTCTCTTTCTATTATTATACTTTTATATGATGAATAAAAATTTACCGGACCGAACAAAAATTCACTTGAGCCGAACAAAAGTTTATCGGGCCGAACAAAAATTCACTTGAGCCGAACAAATATTCATTGGGGCCGAACAAAAATTTAGTTGGGCCGAACAAAGATTTACTTGGGCTGAACAAAAATATACTAAGACCGAACAAACATCACTTGGGACGAACAAAAATTTACTTGGGCCGAACAAAAATTTACTTAGGTCGAACAAAAATATACTGAGGCCGAACAAAAATCCACTTGGGCCGAACAAAAATTCACTTGGACCGAACAAAAATTCACTTGGGACGAACAAATATTCACTGGGGTCGAACAAAAATTTATTTTGACCGAACAAAAATTTACTGAGGCCGAACAAAAATTCACTTGCGCCGAACAAAAAATCACTTGGGCTGAACAAAAATTTACCGAAGCCAAATAAACATATTCACTGGGGCCGAACAAAAAATTCACTCGAGCCAAACAGAAAAAATAAGAATATAAAAATGAATTTTTATATTCAATAAGACGGAACATAAATGTAGAAATTATAAATAAATAAATATTAAAAGAAAGGAAAGAAGAAATAAAAAATAGAAAAAAAAATAGAAAACAAAAAATAGAAATAAGAAAAGAAGAAATAAAAGAGAAACAAGAAAAATAAAAAGATAAAAAATAGAAAATAATGTGAAATAAAAATAAAGTAAAGAATTATAAAAATAAAACAAACAGAAAAAATAAAAAATATATAAAAAATAAAAAAGAAGAAAATGGAAACCAAAAAATAAAATAGAAAATATGAATAATAAAAAATATGGAAAGAAGAAATACAAAAGAAACAAGAAAAGAAAAATAAAAAAGGAAAAATAAAGTGAAAAAAGAATAAAATTTGAAAAATAAAAAGAAACAAAAAAGGAGAAATAAAAAAGAAACAAGAAAATAGAAATAAAAAAGGAAATGGAAAGTAAAAGAAGAAATATATGAAGAATAAAATAGAAAAATAAAAAGAAACAAAAAAGAAAAGAAATATAAAAAAAGAAAAAAACAACCGCAACATCCCCACGGCCCCCCTCGTGCGCTTGCCCCTCGCGCCTAGCCGCGTGCCTGCGATGGATTACTATCCATCGCAGGCACGATGTATAGTCTCCATGGCTGCAAGGAGCTCCTCCTCGTGCTTGTCGGCTCCGTAAATACGTCAACACCATCATATAACAATTTGTTAGATAAGTGCAAATTAGTTAAACAACTTGTAAAATACTCAATTTAGTATAATAACTTACACTAGATGGAACATTTCACAATTTGTTGGATCAACTTGCACCTCACGTGTCAAGTTATTGTACAAAATTGAAAAATTTATAAGTTGTTAGATTATTCTACACTCACCTGACAAATTGTTATATAGTTGATGCAATTTATTCATGTTCCACACATGGACGGAGGCAGCGGGGGGCGGGGTGGGCTCGAGCCCTACCGGCGTGGGCTTCATTGAAAAGAAGAGGGAGGAAGAAGGGACAAGAGAGGAAAAAATGGAGAGGAAGAAGACGGAGGCTGAAAAAAGGGGAAGGAGAATGAACTTCCCAACTCAGCAATTTTGGCTTCGTCACTGATTCCGCACTAATAGAAGTAGCATTAATCAAATTTGTGTTTTCTCTCCGTCGACGCATCACATGCCTCCAGGGACTGTGAGCTTCCAGAGGTAGGATGAGGGTTGGCATCGCAACGAGGCCTCTCGCAGGAATTCGTCTGCTCTGTTATGGTTAGAGTTCCTCTGCCCCTAAGCCTACCTAGAGGGTGGACCGATTTTGCCTCTATCAGTCTATCTACTACGATCCCCATGCCGGTATTGCTAGCAGGCACGACCGCGACGCGCGGGAGCACGGTAGTGGGCGCCATTTTCAGTGATACTTCAGCTTCGAGCTTAATTGGTTTGCTACTCAAATTTTGACAAGACAAAGTTTTGACAAGTCAAAATATATGTGAAAAACTTGCTACCATTTTGGTAAGCTAAATGTGAGATATTGGCAACTTTTGGTAGCGAACCAAGTGCTCGTCGGCTTCGGCCTACTCCGCCCTCTTTCTTGGTCGCGTTGAGATCCTCGGAGCGCACCAGATTTGGAAAGTTCATATGCCGGGGAAGTGCAAGTTTTTCGCCTGGCTAGTCTTGCACGACCGTTGCTGGACCTCAGACAGATTCCACCGTCACGAGCTACAGGATTCGGACACCTGCGCGCTCTGCGCTCACGAATCTAAAATGCTGGATCACCTGACTGTGGACTGTGTCTTCAGTAGAGAGGCTTGGTTCTTAGCACTCAGGCATATTCTCCTTCAGAACCTAGCTTCGGACCGCCCGGTTCGGTTCGCAGAGTGGTAGTGCTCCGCTAGGAAACATGTCGCTAAGGCACGCAGGAAAGGTTTCGACTCCTTCGTCTGGCTGGTCGCGTGGTCGCTGTGGAGGGAGCGGAACAGGCGCGTTCATGACCCTAAAGCTCTCTTGCTGGTGGCGCTTGTGCCGACGATCCTAGATGAGGCTAGGTCTTGGGCACGCGCGAGCTTTCTTCCGCTCGCTCGGCTGTTAGGTGTTCGCCCGGTGAGGACCGTGTAAACCTCTTTCTTTTCGTTCGGCTTCGTACCTGTTTGTAACCTAAACCGGCAAACTTTTTTCTCCTCTCTTAATGAAAAACGTGCTTTGCACGTCTTAAAAAAATGACAATTTTTGCCTAGCCAAAATTTGAAGCTTTTTTGTGGTGCCTTATACCACCAATGGGTGGTATGGAGTATAAAGAATATCTAATCATCCATTTGTAAGGATAATTTAGTACTTATATATATGACTATTAATTTTCTCATTTTTCATCTTACCCCCTTGTCTTCCCCATCTCCAGCGCCTCCTGCATCGGCGAGCGCATCTGAGCACATCGGCGACGGAGGCTGCGGCGAGCGCATCACCTGCATCGGCAGCGGCGAGCACTACGAGCGCATCTGCGTCAGCCGGCATCGGAGTCAAAACTGGCTTCCTATTTGCTTTCGACCTTAGACCGTCTCCAGCAGGTAGCCCATCCTGTGCTGCATCTGCAAAATGGGGCAAAACGTGGAACTGTAGCAGCTCCAGCGGAAGCTGCATCTGCATCTGCATTTTGCAGTTTGCCCTCTCCCATCGCCCATTCTCGGGGTGTTTCTCTCTTTCTGCATCTCTCTCCGTCAACCATCGGCTCTCCCATGTCCCACTCCCGCACGCCTCGAGCTCGCTCTCTCCGCCTCGAGTAGGGGCGCCGCCGCCGGCCATCCTGCCGGCCGTATCCTCCAACTGCCCCCGCCCGTCCGCGCTGCCGGCGCAGATCTGCGCGGGAGGAGGAGGCCGCACCGCCGCGGGAAGGAGGCAGCGCCGCTGTGGGGAGGAGGTGAGGTGGCCGCATCGCCGAGGAGGAGCTTGAGGTACGGCTGCGACGACGGCCTCCGAGGCCCTCCGCGAGCTGCTCGAGCTCTCTCGAGCTCCAGCGGCCTCCGAGGTCACCGCATCGGAGCCGCGCCGCCGAGCTCGAGGCGAGGAAGAGCCGTCTCCTTCCCTGGCGAGGCGAGGAAGAGCCCGGCGGTGGCCGGATCCGGCGGCGGCGCGTCGAGGTGGAGGGCACCTTCTCCCTTGCGGCGCCGGCCACCGGCGGCGCAGATCCGGCACCTCCTGTGCTTTTGGAGGCGGACGCGAGCTCGGCGGAGGCCCCCGCGGCCACCTCCAACCCCGACGCCTCCTTCCCCGGTCTTCTTCGGCGACGACAGAAAGGGAATCCGGCGGTGGCGGACCGGCTCCCTACTCCGCCTCGCTCCTCCCCTCCGATCAGCGGCGGGTGCCAACTGCCGGCCGATGCACAAAGAGATGCACATCGACCGCTGGAACCAGCAGTTTTTTGCGAGAGAGTTTTTTCTCTCTCCTTTCTTCATTGAGGCGTTTGCAGCATGGAGATGAAGATTGTTGCTGGAGACGGTCTTATCTGCCGAAGGGCGGCCTGTGGTTGGGTCGAGCGGGCGTGCTCCTCTGGGCTAATGGGCGCCTCTGTCAAATCCTCCCTGGATCGAAGTCGTGGTGGGAAATAAAGCAACTCGGTGGAGAGATTCAGATTTCTGCTGCCGTTTCATCCACATCTCAGCAGAACTACGCTCCCTAATCCCCACAAAGCCTAATCTTCCAATCTCATATCTCTTCAAATTGCTCATATTCTTTGTACCATGCAATCACTTTCCAATCTCTCTCCAGGTCTCCTTATGATGAAATTGAAGGAATTGTGAACGTGATCTAATCTCTGTCCTTGCATATTTCCCATGGCAGCACGAAGGGAAAGCTGTGTTTTTTTTTGCCTGCATCACCAATGGGATATATGGAATCTAGAAGGTTGGTTCTAGATTCGATTTGATAATAATAGCCTGGAGATTGTTGGACTGAAAGAAAAATTCAGATCGTGATGTGTTTGATGTCACGATGTATGTACTAATTCTTTGGTTAATTGTTGGTTTCTTCATTCCTTGGTCAGTTGTGAAACTTGAGAGAGATTCGGTTCAATTCATGTTTTGGGCTTTTGGCTCACTGGTGGTGGTCAGGAGCCAGGAGCCGCCGCCGTTCTCGCCATCGCTCCGATCCGTGCTGCTCCACTCGCGCCCCTGTCCTGCAGCTCGCGCGGGCCCTCTCCCCGCTGGTTGCCGCTGTCGGCCGGCCCGCCGCTGCCGTCTGTCTCGAGAGAGGATGCGACTAGGAGTTGCAACATGAAGAGGAGAGCATTTAGAGCAAGTATAATGAAGCTGACGAGGCGGGCGAAATGCAAGTGCACATCAGCCTGATCCGACGTGGGGGAGAGAGAAAACATGAGAGAGAAGGAAGTTGGCGATTCGTTCGACGCCCGCTGAAAGCAGGCGAGGTGCACTATTCATAAGCTTGCACCTCTCTCCTGGTTCCACGTTGCCGCTAGAGTCTGCAGAGCATTGATTGATGTGTGGGATCCACCACCACCTTTCTTTGCTTGGACATGACCTGGCGTTCTCCCAGCCAGCAGCCCGCGTTGCTATTAATCTTGCTCTTAGAGACAGGGACGGTAGGTGACAGGATTGTGAAGCGCTAGGGATTTTGATTTGAATTGTAACACGTGTGATTTTAATTTTCAATTGAAATAAGTATAATTCTAATTCACAAATTATACAAGTTTCTAATTAAAAAAAGTAGTTTAATTTTATTTCTATAATACTCTTATACCACCTTATACTACCTATTCATACTACCCATACTACTGATGAGTTTTACGTAGTATACAATTAATTCGAGCTGTCACGTATATGTATACTAGTCCCTTTTCAATAATAGTATAGCCTAGTATAAAGCACCGAAAAAGAGCTCAAATTTGGCAGCCAACCAATTCTCTCCATTTTGATGCACCACAGAAGCGGTGGTCGTGGATCACCGACGACAAGCTTCTCGTAGGCAATGTCCTAGCCATGCCAGGCGGAGCGGAGTAGACGGGGCAAGGCGCCGACGGCCCCTGAGGCTGTCCGCACCGAGAACGTCATCCCGAGCGCGACGGGACACGGTGGACGGTACCGTTCCTTTTTGCTGTTTTTTTCCCGCAGCGGCATACTGGGAGGGCGACTGTACCTCCCCGTTCGGCCCCCTGAACACCATTCCAGGCGTCCGGCCAGGAGACGCTGCCGCTTCGTCGTGGTGTGGTGTGGAGCCCGCCTGCCCCCACGCGCAGCCCCAACCACCTCGGGTCCTCCCGCCTGTGCTCGGAAGCAGCACGCTGGCGACCCCCGGAGGCAGCAGAATAGAGAGAGAGAGAGAGCAGTGGAGACGCCGACGTCGAGCAGTGGAGGTGCAGAGGACCTCGTAGCGCCGGCGCACGAGCTGGCCGTCGGGACCTCACTGGTGCCGGCCATGCCATTGAGCCTGCCGCATCCGAGGGGCGGAAGGCCCTCTGCCTCCGAGCCGTCTAGGCCGCCGCGGCCATGGGCGCCGTCGAGGCCGACACATCCGAAGGGAGGGAGGGAGCGGCGCGCCGGCCCGAGCCTGGTCCCCCATCGCCGGATCCGTGCCGCACGAGCTGGCCGCATCGGCGAGGAAGACGAGGAGGCGAGCCGCCGGCATTGAGCGCACCAAGAGGCGAGTCCCGGGAATGCGCTCGTCCGCGTGGCTGCCGGGCAAATCGAGGCCGCGCTCACGCAGAACGAGGTCGCCGCGGCCACAGGCTCCACATGGAGAGAGGGACGCCGGAGCATCTCCTTCGCATCGCTGCTGCACGGGAGGGAGGGGGGCGCCCTCTGCTCGCCCAAGATCTTGTCGTCCGCCTGCAGAGCAGGGAAGGGTGTCGCAGACGCACAAGATGCGTCGTGGGGGGGCTCGCCAGGGTGCGGCGGCCGGAGCTGGGCGATGTCGCGGCGAGGACGATGCGCCGGCGAACCACTCCCCCCCCCCCCCCCCCCCGGTCGGCCTCCCCTGCTCCGCCGTGGGGAGAGGCGCGCCGTGGCGAGGCTGCGGGCGGCGGAGTGAGGATCGAGGGGAGGGGATAGAGAGCGAGGTTGTGGTGGTTAAAAAAGTGACAAACGGCTCCATAGCTGGTTGTTGGTTTGGAGTATGAAATAGGAAGGGATGACGGGTGCGGAAAAATAAATACTAGACTGTAAAATCTTGATAACCAGACAAGAATATTCTTTTTAGGAGATGAAAATAAAGTACAACGAGTGCGGATAGCCTGGCCAGCGGAGCGGAGGGTCATGGGCAGAGGGTGCCGCACCGGGTTCCATGGCGGCGGCGCGCGAGAGAACGTCGATGAGAGTTGTAGCGAACGGCCTCTTGTGCAGGGGATTTGCAAAACGAGATTAACATTGCTGGATGGCGGACGGTTAAGTGCAAAATTTAATTACATTTCTAACCCTAACCCTCGGATGCTCATCTTGTGGTTTGGATTCAGAGTTTCCAAAGTTGCACAACCACTCTGGTTTCCACCTTATACGTTGTGAGTTTGAAATCGGCCGTGTTTGTTTATAGAGGCTAATTTTTAGCCTAAAGAAATTTGTATGCATGGAGTACTAAATAAAATATATTTGCAAAATCTTTCACAGATAAGTACAATTTTGCGTGACGAATCTAATAAGTCTATTTGATCCATACTTTGCTACAGTAATGCTTCAGTTAACATCTTCTAATCATACGGTCAAAGACTTAATTAGATTCGTCTCGCGATTTAGCCCAGGAGTTGTGAAGGTAATTTTATAAATTATGTTCATTTAATACCTCTAATTAATGGTCAAACATGTGAATATTACTAAGTCTAATTTTTTGCCGCCAAACCAAACACGGCCCTTCCCATTTTGCATTTGGATGGTTTGGTCTTGGATCTACTGTAAGAGTTGCTCCCTTTGAGTATCATGCAAGCGAAGCAGGATGCTCGCTAAACAAATAAAAGAAAATCAAAGCAGGATCATGGGACTGGATAATTAATTTCCAATCATCAATATCCAAATCACCTAGTAACCATAAAATAAAGAAAGATCGCCGGGCCCACTCACTACCGTATTCAAATGCTTTGCCGAGAGTACCAATCCTCTCGGCAGAGGTCCTTTTCCTCTCGGTAGAGCCTCTGCCAGGAGGAAGCTCTCGGCACAGCCCTCTCGGCACACTTGGGCCGGCAAAGCGCACTTTGCCGAGAGCCAGAGGGCCCCCTCTCGGCGGATATGTGCCGAGAGTCCACCTGGCTCTCGGCAATGAGTATTTTTCAAAACAAAAAAAGAAACCCGTCGGCCAGCGGGCCCACCGGCCGGCTGCACTGGCCCCCGCCGCCACCACCACCGCCACCTGCACTGCCACCACCGCCGCCCGCCACCACCACCCGCAACCACCAGCACCCGCCGGCGCCACCACCACCCGGCGCCACCAGAGAGAGAGAGGGCGCACCACACTGGATCCGGGAGGAGGCCGCCGCGCCGTACCACCACCGGATCCGCGCCGCACACCACCGGATTCGCGCCAGGAGGCGGTCCAGGCCGCGCCGCGCTGGGAGGTGGACGAGGCCGCGCCGGTTTCGGAGGAGGACGGGGCCGCGCCGCGCCGGGAGGACGAGGATGCGCTGGGACGAGGCTGCGCCGCGTCGGGAGGAGGACGAGGTGGCCGCGTCGAGAAGAGGACGAGGTGGCCGCGCCAGAGTTGGCCGGATCTGCTGCCACCGCGCCTCACCCCGCCGCCGCTCCTCGCCATGAGGTGAGGGGCGAGCGAAGGGGGAGGCGAGGGACGGCGCGGCTGTGCCCGACGGCCACCAGATATGCGGAGACCGAGAGAGAGAGGAGGGAGGCGGCGGCGACCGAGAGAGAGAGGAGGGAGGCGGTGGCGTCAGTGAGTAGGAGAGAGGGAGGGGGAGGGACGGCGGGATAGGGTTAGGGGAGGGGCGGCGTTTTATATGGGAGGAGGCTGGTGGGCCGCTGGTGGGTTGTGGTGGGCTGACGGTGGGCTAGGTTAGTTCTTTGCCGAGAGCCCACCATCCAGGCTCTCGGCAAAGAGACAATTTTCAACAATTTAAATATTGAAAATAGCAAAAAAATGTAAAAAAAATTCAAAACTTAACATGATATCATTTATGTTGTATATTACCTATAGAAAAAAATTTAGTCAAATTCAAATTTGAATTTCTCTAAGACTGCAAACCTAGTGACATTAGTTCAACTTCTTAAAAACTTCTCGTGAGATGTTCTGGTTTCTAAACAACGTACATGTCGAAGTGTTCAAAACATTCTCAATTTTTTACCACAACCTCCACATATGATATCATGACCACTTGACAAATTTCGTGATTTTCAAAATTCATTTGAATTTTATTCAATTTTAAAACCTTTCTACCTCACGATCTTCATCATGATCAAAGAACCAAATGCCAGAAATTTAGCTTCGTTTCATGTACATGGTCTTAGAGATGTCTCATGAGCATGAGTATCATTTTTTCACTAATTTTACTCTATAATTTCATGCACTTGTAGTTCATATCGGACGTATACGAAAACATTACCTAGAAAGAAGTAAAATTATTAAATATAGCAAACATAGCTAAAATTGTGTCAAATTTGAGAATAAGTTTTGTATAAGTGTATGTTGAGGATAGAAAAAATTTGGAGAGAAGAAAGTGATTTTTTGAAATTTCTTTGCCGAGTGCAAAAAAAAAAACCACTCGGCAAAGAATTTCTTTGCCGAGAGTATTTTATTTGGCTCTCGGCAAAGAAGGCTTTGCCGAGAGTCGAGAGTCAAAGCTCGGAGCTCTCAGCAAAAGCTCAGTTTCCCATAGTGACTACACCACAGAGTGGATGAAAGAACTCCATAAACAAATCTTATACTTTTCGCGTGCTGATTCTTGAATGCCATGCGACCGATCGACGGTGCTGCCTGGGACCATTTCGCTCTCCGATCATCTATACAAACCCTCGCCAACCCACCGCGGAAAGGTCAAAGCAAATACCAACATTCTGTTCGTCTGACTGACGACGGGTGGCTGATGCTGATTTGTTCTGAGAGAACAATACCGTTAGCTGGTAGCTGGTGACTGATTTGTTCTGAGATAAAAGTACCGCTGGCTGGTGGCTGATAAGCCAGACGAACTAGATCCAAATACAAGCACTCAAGCCACACCACCCAAATCAAACTCGCGCGTAGCCCGAGATCGAACCAGAGCCTCTCCAAGCGATGGCTCTCGAGCTGGCCGCCGCCGCCGTGAAGCCAGCGACCAGAGCTTACGTGACGTTCCTGGCGGGCGATGGCGACTACTGGAAGGGTGTAGTGGGATTGGCCACGGCCTGCGCAAGGTGGGCTCGGCGTACCCTCTGGTGGTGGCCGTGCTGCCCGACGTGCCGGAATCCCACCGCCGCATCCTCATCTCGCAGGGCTGCATCGTCCGGGAGATCGAGCCCGTGTACCCGCCCGAGAGCCAGACGCAGTTCGCCGAGCCCTACTACGTCATCAACTACGCCAAGCTCCGCCTCTGGGAGGTAACGAAACAACCGAACCAATCAAGAGAATTGCGCCATTCATGCATGGTTGGAATGATGCGTAATACTGTGATAATGGAGTTCTTGATTTGTTTTTCTATCGGTTCAGTTCGTGGAATTTGAGAGGATCGTGTACCTGGACGCGGACATCCAGGTGTTCGAGAACACCGACGAGCTGTTCGAGCTTGAGAAGGGCCACCTGTACGCGGTCATGGACTGCTTCTGCGAGAAGGTGTGGAGCCACACCCCGCAGTACGGGGCCGGCTACTGCCAGCAGCGCCCGGACAGGGTGCCGTGGCCGACCGCCGAGCTCGGCCCGCCGCCGCCGCTGTACATGAACGCCGGGATGTTCGTGCACGAACCCAGCATGGCCACCGCCAAGCGCCAAGGCCCTGCTGGACATGCTCCGCGTCACTCCACCCGCCCCCTTCGCGGAGCAGGTGAGGCCGGGGTCGAACGAAGCAACAAGGCGCTGGTCGGTTAAGCTCTGTCAATTGCATGCGTGTGCTCACTGCTCCTTGTTCTCTCGCAGGACTTCCTGAACTTGTTCTTCAGGGAGCAGTACAAGCCGATCCCGAACGTGTACAACTTTTTGGTGGCCATGCTCTGGAGGCATCCCGAGAACGTGCAGCTGGAGAAGGTGAAGGCCGTGCACTACTGCGCCGGGGGATCGAAGCCGTGGAGGTACACGGGCAAGGGGGCGAACATGGACAGGGAGCACAACAGGAAACGGGTGCTTCGCCAACAGCGTTGGCGAAGACGCCTATCATGTTGGCGAAGGCTTTCCCAACAGGGTTAGCCTGTTCCTGTTAGGAAAGCACCGTTGGCGTTTTAAGTGACGGGAAAGAGCTCTTCGCCAACAGGAACGCGGGCCCTGTTGGGAAAGCTTCGTCAACAGCCACGTGTTCTGTTGGCGAAGGGAGAACGCCGTCAACTCGGCTGCCGTTCCCTTCGCCAACAGGACTGCAATGACTGTTGGCGAAGGCTTCGCCAACAGTGTCACAGTCCTGTTGGCAAAGAATTACACGTCAGGGCTTTGCCAACAGCTTGTCCTGGCTGTTGGCAAAGCCACTGGACAAAGCTGTTGGCAAAGGAACCCTGTTGGCAAAACTGGCATGTTTTGTTGGGGAAAAAGCCCAGCTTTGCCAACAGCTTTGTCCCATGTTGTTGGCAAAGCTGGGAAATAATTTTTTTTCCTTTTCTTTTGCTGTTTTCTTGCCTTTAAACCGCATGTATAGCATATATATACCACAATACCACATATATATCAACAATATAGCATATGAACCGCATTTCGGCATCGGATTCGATCTCAACATGAATCCACACATCAAATCTATCGATACATGTCCATAATACACATAAAGTCACGAAACGAGTGCATACATGTCCAACATACACCGGAATGTCCAACATACATGTCCAAAATGTCCGACAAGTCCAACATACATGTCCAGGGGTCTAACATGCATCGCTACTAGTCCAGAAGAGGAAGTCAAAGGTACCTAGCTCGTGGCGCCGTCCCCAGGGGTCCCAGCGCCCCCACCTTGCTCCCACGCACACCACCCTGGCTGTGGCTGTGACTGTGGCTGCGGCTGAGTCCACCCTGACCCCTGCGGCGAGTCGTAGTGCCAGTAGGGCGGGCGAGGCCCCCGCTGCGTCTGCGCCCCCGGCCACGAGGAGTAGCCCTGCGACGGTGGAGGAGGAGCCCACGTGTACGGCTGCGTGGGGTAGGTCGGGTGCTGTGGAGAAAGACCCAGTGGAGGGCTAGCACCTGGAGTCGGGTTCGAACCCGCCGACGGAGCCTGCACAAAGGACAAGTGATGTAATTAGTACCTGCAGGATGGCCGCACAAGCTAAAGGAAAAGGCAATATACTCACTGGAGCGTGAACAGGAGCAAGCACTGGGAGTGGTGGTGCAGCAAAGAACGAGGGAGGAAGCTCCTGCTCGTCCGGGAACTTGGACTTGACGAAGCCGGCCAGGTCCACTATCTGACGCTGGTAGTGCCCCGCCACTGCCGCTAGGTTCTGCTGGTGGGCCGCGTCCTGGGCCGCCAGCTGCTGCCTGTAGGCCGCGTCCTGGGCCGCCTGGTGGGCCTGCATCATCTCCTGGAACCTGGCCTGCAATATTACACCCGCATGGTATGTGAAGCCAAGGTGTATGAAACGAGTGAACGACGAATGAAACCGCACTTACCTCCATCTGTGTGTACGTGCTCGGCCGTCGGGGCGCTATCGGGATGCCGGAGGAGCTACTGGATCCGGCCTTTCGAATCTCCCTCAGCGTGGGAGTAGTGGCCGGGCTGATGGCGCTGTTGGCCATCCAGTAGGAGTCGTGCTGCTTCCCTCCTCCCAACCTCATCACGAGCTCCGCGTCCAGGGGCTCCTTGAAGGGGTCCTTGTCTTCTTCCGGATGGCTCTGGCGAAACGCAGCGCTGTACTCGACGAGCTTGGGTTGGACGTTCGCGTTGGTGTACGCGTCCGGCCCGTCCTCCGGGTTCCACCTGTTGTCCGGGTCCTTCGCTTTGCCCTTGTGAGAAAGGGCGTACCCCACCACCTCGTTGATCTCCTCCCCACCATGGGACTCCCTCTGCGAGGAAAACACAAACATGGTTACAGGTAAATAGATTGAGCGCTACAGTAAATAGATCAACAGTATCATACCCATGCGTCCATGAACAGTGATCACATGTGGAGATGTCTAGGTTTTGAGCATCCGACGCGGCAACTTGCTCCAAACTTTCTCAAATTTTTATCGTAGCCTCCACATGCGATAACAAGACACCCCGACAAGTTTCGTGATTTTTCGACTTCGTTTGGATTTTATATAATTAAAAAACAGTTGTACCACGCCTGGACCGTCGTGTTACGTGGACAAGGACTTCGAAATTTTGGGTGAGCTTTGGGACACGGCCTCAAAACACACTCCCCAACATGAATATCATTTTTCGAACGCCTAAGTTTCATTATTTCATGCACCTGCAGTTCAAATTTAAATTATGCCGGAAAATTCAAGTGAACGAAAATAATTAACGAAATATAGCTAAATGTTGCAAAAAGGGCCCACATTCAACCATGTGCTTGTAAACAATGTAGCAAGGCTACCAAAAAAGTTTGAATTCAAAATTCGAAAAAAATGAAAATTCTTTGCCAACAGCATGCACATGCTGTTGGCAAAGAGCAATCTTCGCCAACAGCACCATAAGGCTGTTGGGAAAGAAGGCCCTTCGCCAACAGCATGGTAGTCCTGTTGGCGAAGGGTTGTTCCCTTTGCCAACAGCCTAACGGCGATGCTGTTGGCGAAGCGGACGGCGCCGGCACCGTTTGGCCACGCCGGGGCTTCGCCAACAGCGTTTCTTTCCCAACAGGATTGCTGTTGGGAAAGAACCCCTTCGCCAACAGCCGTTCTTTGCCATCAGTCCTTGGATTTTGCGCTGTTGGCGAAGAATTCTTTCCCAACAGCAGAGTTTTCCTGTTGGGAAAGAATTTCTTCGCCAACAGCCCAGGCCTTGGCTGATGGGAAAGCTCTGGACTGTTGGCGAAGCCACAGTTTCCTGTAGTGGAGGACATAAAGATGCTTGTCAACAAGTGGTGGGATATCTACGACGACGAGACCCTCGATTTCAAGGGCCTGCCACTGGCGCCCGCCAACGCCGACGAGGTGGAGGCGTAATCCCGTCGCTGGCTCGCTGCCGCCGGTGGCCGTGCAAGCTGGCTATGTGTTCTAAGGAGGACCTATACTGGTGTGGTCAACAGAACACTACAGATCCTACAAGCTGGCTATGTGTTCTAAGGAGGTGCACATAAAGATTCCTATCAAAATATTAATGGATTGATGATTTGGTCATCTCTGTACGCATAAAATTTGACCTTTACCAAAAACATATGCAAAGAGGGGACAAATCATCACATGAATAGTCACGAATTGAACACACAAGGACACCTCAGTCTGTTTGGTTGGTGGCTACTTGGAGAGCCGGCCAAGGAGATTGGTGACAACAGAATCTATCAACAAGATCTCCTTGGCCGATACAAGTCCATAGTCTAGGATCTTAAGAGCAACTCCAACAGCTATTCTAAATCGTTTTGTATCGGTAAAAAATAAAAAACCATCGATATTTCCCTGTCCAACAGTCTCACTATCGCCGCCGGCTCGCAATCTAGCTCGGCATCCCGTCTCCTCCGCTCACGACCTTTGGCGAGCAATTCCGCTCGCCAACTCTCTCCTTCGCGCGCTGCCACGGCTCTCGCGCTCCCACCCACGTGATTTCCCGCCATCCCAGCTTGCGTCGCGCGCCCTCCCATTGTCGCTCCCGCCCTTCCGGCCACGCCGCGGCGTATATATCGCGCCGTCGTATCCTACATGTCGACCCTTTTCCGTCAGCGCCGCCGGAGCCTTGCTGCCACTCCGGGCGGCACCGCCGCGTGCAGCCCACGCCGCTGCCTTGCCATGTCCAGCCCGCGCCGCCATCTACGATCCAGAGGAAACTCGCCCGGAGGGAGAGTTGGGCGTCGGGTGCTTCCTCCCACAAGCTTCGATGGCCGGATGCCAGAGGATGTCCTCAATGCTAAGCAATTCAACGGGGAGGATCCCTGCACTTGGTGAGATGTGGGCTCAGTACTTAATTTGGTGAATACTTTGAATTGTCGATTGGTTCAGTGCATGATTTGGTCAAGGAGTTGAGTACATGGATCCTGAAGGAATAAAGCTAGCTACCTGAATCATGAAGGAATAAATCAAGGTAGAATGGTTTGTGCTAGATGTCTGCAGATGTCATGGTTTGTGCTAGATAAAAATGGTTTTCAGATGAACTATTATTGAAGCAAATTCGTTCTCCTGTATCTTTGGTGGTTATTGTTATGTAAATTGTACACTATCATTTGCTGCCAGCTAATATATAGTTGCAACTTGTATTTGAATTGCATACTGTCATTTCTCTAGTTCATTGCTTGCCTTCTTTTATGAGCAGCAATCATGTCCCCGTCCCTGAATTGAACCAATACGGCATGGATGATTAACAAAATCCTCAATGATCATGTGTGCGGCACCAAAAAAATAGATCATTCTCATCATCCGAAGAGGAAGGATCAATCACTTCATTCATCGCAAATTGATTGTATATCATCTGAATCCGTAATTTCTGAAATTTTGAATGGAGGAGGGCCATCATCTATCTGTTCAGAAGAATTGACAACCATGGTGCAGATAACACAGAAACGTGAGATCGTTACCTCCATCTGTTCCAGGCCCTTCCAATCGCAACGGCCAGCGTGTTCTCGTGCTCTTCTAGGGAAACCGAGACAGCTCCAGAGGTCTCGCCCACGCAAGCAGGCGCCTGGTCGCGCTGGCGTCGTCGTCGGACGGAACGAGGGGAAAAAATAGATCACCAGGAAACAATCCGACGTGGACCTTGTTTGAATATGGAGGGTCAAGATTTGAAGAGGCTTTTGGTTTACCCCACCGTTTATGAAGTTTTCTATTTTTTAAAGACCTCCAAAAACTCTAAATTTAGCTAGGATTATACATAAAATGTTGGAGTTGCTCTAACAACTTTCTAAGCCTATCTCTAATATACATCATCTAACATACCCCCTCAATCATAACCGAGTGAGGTTGAGATTGTACTTAAAATTCTCAAGTAATCGAACACTTAATGCCTTTGTAAAACCATCCGCTACTTGATCTCTAGTAGACACATAGTCAATCTCCAAAAGCTTTCGTGAAACCCGTTCTGTCACAAAATGATAGTCCACCTCAATATGCTTTGTCCGAACATGAAAAAGCGGATTTGCTAATAAATATTATGCACCTATATTGTCACACCACAACTTGGTAGTTAATGGACCTTTGACTCCTATTTCTCGAAGCAAGATTTATATCCACATTATCTCTGCTGTTGCATCAGCAGCTGCCTTATACTCAGATTCAGTACTTGATCTAGACATCGTAGCTTGTTTCCGAGCACTCCATGACACAAGGTTTGTCCCAAGAAATACAACAAAACCACCCGTGGATCGCCGATCATCAAGACTTCCAACCCAATCTGTATCAGAATATGCATTAACCAATGTAGAAGCCGACTTGTGAATTCTAAGACCAAGTCGTGTACACTGTTTTATATACCTTAGTATTCTTTTAACAACCGCCCAATGAGTTGTGGTAGGAGCATGAAGAAACTAACAAACTTTATTAACAGAGAAAGCCATGTCAGGTCTTGTAAATGTCAAATACTGCAATGCCCCAACAATACTTCTATATCGAGTTGCATCTTCAGGACCAAGAGGTGTTCCTTCATATAAAGACAATTTTTCACTAGTAGAAAGATGTGTACTCACAGGTTTACAATCGCTCGTGCCAACTCTTCTCAACAAGTTAGAAGCATATTTCTCTTGTGTTAACACAAGGCCATTGTTAACTTTCTTTACCTCAATACCCAGAAAATAGTGTAGCTCACCCAGGTCCTTGAGAGCAAACTCTCCCTTCAGATCTTGCAGAAGAGCTGATGTAGCTTTATCAAACGAACTTGCTACTATTATGTCATCCACATAAACAAGAACATATATAGTGATACCTCTCTTGTTATAAAAGAATAAAGATGTGTCGGCTTTAGATGCATGAAACCCAAGATGTATCAATTTATCACTCAGCTTCGAGTACCAGGCCCTTGGCGCCTACTTCAAACCATACAAGGCCTTATCAAGCTTGCACACATAATTGGGATTTTGTTGATCCTTGAAGCTTGGAGGTTGCTGCGTATATATTTCCTCATCTAAATCACCATGGAGGAAGGCATTCTGAACATTAAGTTGTCTAAGACTCCAGCCTCTAGAAATAGTAATACACAAGATAACTCGAATAGTAGCTGCCTTTACAACTGGACTAAATGTATCTTCATAATCAACACAATATCTTTGTCAGTGTTTTAGACACCGAGCCTACGACGGGGTACCCGAAGTAGTAGATTGTGCGGTGGGGCTCGCCGAGATCAGGAACACGATGGTGAGACACGGGGTACACAATTAGACAGGTTCGGGCCGCAATGTGCGTAATACCCTACGTCCTGTATGCTGCGTGGCTCTGTATTGATTGCGTATGTTTTGAGAGGGGTCCCTGTCTCGCCTTATATGCCACGGGAGGCAGGGTTACAAGTCGGATTGGTACAATGGTACTATTCGAGTAGGACCCGGAGTAGCCTATACAAGGTATGGAAAGCTATCCTTGTCTCAGTACAAGTCCTTGTCCGTCTTGTCTTGCCTTGTGGTCCACGGTACCAGCACAGTGGCCCACTAGTCGAGTAGTCCAGGTGTACAGGAACTCATCTTCCGAGTATGGCCCACAATGTGTTGGTGGGCCCAGGGATGCCCGGTCGACAAGCCCCCGAGTACTTTGTAGTCGAGTGCGATGCTCCAAGTAGTCTTGAAGTTCTCCACGAGTAGTTCCCAAGTGTCCCCGAGTTCTACAAGCTTCAATCTTCAATAGTACTTGAATCATCACGAGGCTGGAAGGTACTCCAGCTAACTCCACGAGTAGTTTTGAAGTCTTTTCGAGTTGTTCTCAAGCATCCCCGAGTACTTCCCTTGAAGGTCTTCAATAATACTCGCTTCGTTCTTGAAATCTTTGCATCAAAGATCCATATGGAAATGCGATTACTGAAACCGCATTCCATATGGAATGTAGCCCCTGAGCCTTAGTTCGAATCCAAGATTCAAGCTGAGGGTCAATCATCTATTCTTTGATCTTGCTCCGAAAAATCCGCAGAAAATCCAAAGAAATAATATAGGAATGCGATTTGCAAAAAATCGCATCCTATATGGATGTAGCCCCCGAGCCTTAGTTCGAATTGACAATTCAAGCTGAGGGTCAATCAGTAGTCTTTGTCAAATAATCCTGTGAAATCCTGAGAAAAATTGAAGGTCACGTGGCACGGAGCCCCCGAGCCTTGAGTCGAGTACTTTCTCGAATTGAAGGGTCCAATCTGACTGTAGAATAGTGGCCTGAATTCAGTGAACTGTAGCTGAGTGAAATCCAATTCCATCGAGTAGTCGAGCCCCCGAGATAGAGCCGAGCATGTCTTGGATTTTAGTCCTCTGACTTAGCCAAAAAATTTCACCTGTGTGAAACCAATCTGTTGGATTCGAAGGGTCACCAGGCCGAACCGTTTTAGGGTTTTAGTTTTATAAATACCCGAAGGGGTATCCCTTAGAGTTTTACTACTCCCATTTGCCCTTAGATCCAGAACGCCTTAGCATCCATAGCCGCCGCAGAGTTCGAGCGCCCGTATTGCCAAGAGTGCACACCTTCATCCCTTCGCCGTCCTCCGGTCAATGCGAAAGAAGACCCTCGTGACAGGAAGGATGAAGCCTGCGTCATCCAAGGGACAGAAGAAGAAATCCGGCCGTGGCAAAAATCAGTTGCCGTAGCCGAAGTATAAGACAGTGGTCATCACGAAGCCCCCGAGCCAGGCCGTGTCTTGGAAGAAGTCCAAGATGAGGGAAGAAGATATCAAGGCCCTCGAAGCCAGCGAGTTGCTGCGCGAGAAGGCCATTACTGGTTGGAGCTCTGCCGCTGGTGATGCGTGGCCGATGGAGAAGAGCCCGGATGAAATCCCAATGTTCGGGCACTTCGTCGAGCGTGGGTTGACGCTGCCGTCGTCGGATTTCTTCCGCGGCTTCCTCGACTTCTTCAAGTTGGAGCACGTACACCTCAACCCCAACAGTATCTTCCAGATTGCAGTGTACGTGCACTTCTGCGAAGCCTTCCTCGGAATCCGCCCTCACTGGGCCTTGTTCAGGAAGATCTTCCGTTTGAAGCCGCAACCCAACGCCAACTTCCCAGTTGTAGTTGGTGGAGCCGGTGTGCAGATGCGCTAGAAGGCGCAGGAGTTGTACTTCAAGTACGACTTGATTGACTCAAATCAGGACTGGAAGAACAAGTGGTTCTATATAGACAACACCCCGCCTCAGCTGCCGAAGCCGAGCATATTCGCGCCAGTGTACGACAGGCTCTGGAAGGATGAACCTACGATGCAGGAGTGCATCCAGATCCCTGAATTGCTGGCAAAGATTGTGCAGAAGAAGGCGCAGGGCTTGACAGCTGAACGAGTAGCCTTTAGATACATGAAGCGACGGGTACAACCCTTGATGCAGCGGGAGCATCTCGGGTTCGAGTACACTGGAGCTGATGATGGCTCCAGGCTATCTTCAGAAGAGATCCGCGATGATCTTGTGATGGAGAGGGTATAGAAGATCTTCAAGAATCTTCACGGAATTCCTGCAGCTGTCCGTGAATACAGTGCCGACAATCCTCCGCGTCTGGTGAGTCTCCGAGTACTAGCCCCCGAGTACTTATTATAAGTAGTCGTGAAGCTAATAATTGCCCTGTTTCGCAGGAGGATGTCTTAAAATTTGTGTCCGTTCCCCCTCCTCGTCCTCAAGACCCACTACAAGCGCCGGAGGGAGAACCAACCGAAGTGGAGGCTCAAGCCCCCGAGAGTAGTCAATCTGCTCAAGGGGAAGAAGATGAAGTCTTGGTGGGGGATGCCTCCTCAAGTGATGAAGACGGCCAAACACTTCAACAGCGTTTTGAAGTGAAGAGCCGCTATGGGTACTCTGGGGCGTCCATCCCCAGTGGCCTTGCCGCAGGGTCATCGAAGAGGCTGGCATCATCTCTTGCAGATGATGTGACACTGCCGTCGCGGAAGAAAAGGACCACAGTAGGGAAACGAGCTGTGAAGAAAATCTCAGGCCTCCCCTGCATTACAGTAAGTGTTGGAGAACTCTTAAGTAGTCGGTGTCGTATTGAGTACTTGTTCTCTGCTGTAATGCCTTGTTTTTTGACTTGTGCAGGTTATCGAGAGTGCATCCAATGTACCCTCGAGTAGCCCCTCAAGAATAACAGAACCCGAGGTGGTTCCAGCGTCGACTGTGGAGACGGTGGCGCATGTACAACAAGAAGCCGCGGTATCAAGAAGTGTGCCGCCGGTGGATAGTGTGCCAGAGGTGCCGGCGGCGCCCTCCTTTTTCGACATGCTGGGGCCGAAAGTATCGGTGCCTCGTGCTGCTCTGTAAGTACCCGAGTACTCGAGTACTTATTACGATTATGTACTCTACTTTTGCTGACCAACTTATTAATGCAGAAAATCCACTGATGTCAAGTGGGGCGCCTCTGGAAGTGGTGCTGCTGGAGGAGACCAGACTCCTCAAGAGCAGCCAGAAGATGTACTTCCAGAGCACCAAGAAGTACCCGCTGAAGCTGCTCAAGCATTGCGGACTCTCTGGAGCGACGTGGTCAAGGCAGTGGTGGAGGCGACTTCCAGGCCCAGGGCTCAACAACTCGAGGATATTGAAGCTGTGGTGAATGAAGCCCTGGAGGTTGATCTTGAAGCCGTGCTGCGCCACGAGGAAATCCCAGCTGCTGAAGCCCCCGCACATCGTATAGATGCACAACTGGCGCTAGAGGAGAACCCAGAGAACCGCATAGTGCCGCATGAGCCACTTATTGAAGATCCGGCTCCTCTGCGTAGTGCCGCAAAGTACTCTGCAGCAAGTACAAGTACTCAGTCCATGGCCGAAAACTTGATGCCATATGATGACTCCTGCATGGACGAGGACAACTTGCATGCTTATGCAGAGATGTTCCATGGTGTAGAAAAACTCCTTGCGGTAAGTTGTGTAATCTCTTATAGAGTGCTTGTAGTCACAGATATCTTGTCTCTGACTCATGAGTTGTTTTTGCCCTTGCAGGAGGTAGTCAAGCAGTCGAAACGCAAGACTCGCCTACTTGAGCAACACGCGGCTGACATTGAAGAAGTCTCACGGCTCAGAGAAGAACTGAAACAGCAAAAAGCCTTGTCTCTGAAGCCGCAGGAGAAACTCGATGGCAATGCCGCTGAGTACCACAATGAGATCCAGAAGCTGACAGCGAAGAAGGATGAAGTTGTTGGTAAGAACAAATCCCTGCGCCTGAAGAATAAAGGTAATCTCCCTTCTGAAATCATCATTGAGTACTTTTGCTCTTGCGCACCACATCTGATAAGTAGCCTTGATCCTTTGCAGAGCTTACGGAAGAGGTCGACAAATTCAAGAACAAGGCGCTGGACTGGCAGCTAGCCTTCAACCATGAAGAAGCAGCTCATATGGATCTGAAGGAAGACTATAAGGTGCGGTGCTTTGAACTTGAGCGCGAAATGGACATCCGCATTGCCGGCTAGACTGATTTGCTCCATTGCATGCAGTCGCTCAAGGAAAAGATTGAAGAAGCTGAGGGCCTACGCTCAGAGCTGAAGGCCTTGACAGAGGCGGCCGAGCCAGTAGCAAATCTGTTCGAGTCCAGAGTCGCTGGAATTCAGCCCCGTCCACTTGTGGAGAGGTTGAAAGATACGCTGAAGAAGATTCTGGAGTACGCTCAAAGGCTGGCCTGCACGATCCCAAATCAAGTCCTGAGCTTCATCAAGTCTTTCTATGCTGAGGCGGACCTCACAGTCATCATGAACGGCAGATCTGGAGATTGCACCGACGATCGTCTCAATGAGCTGATGCAACAGACTTCCCCAATCGTAGAAGCAGTCTCCAAGTTCATCGATCTCCGTTAGATGTACCTGTAGGTAGAAACACTAGGGGAAAACAAGTGTAATCCCGAACAAGTGTTTATGTAATATAATTGAAAACTTTGAAGAAATCAATTATCTGGATCCCTTTGTATGCTTATGTGTTGGCCAAGTACTCGAGTTGGTATTGAGTGTGTGGCTGCAAAAAGAGATACGATACACGAGTAGAAATACTCAAGTGTAAACATGTTCCGAAGAACGTTAGCTAAATCATGACGAGTTGAACACCTTAGCTGTAGCAGCATAAAAGAAGGCTTTGTCATGAATTAAGCTAAGTGTAGTAACAAGTCGGTATAGAGTAGCAACTTTATTACTGAATACATTGTACAGTGTTTACAATGTCTTAAGTATCTCTGAGGCTATGAGCCGAGTGAGAGAGTACTCGCAAGAATATTCCGAAGAACGAGTAAGACCGTAGGGGACAGTGTGATGAACTCATCCTTGCTGTAGCAGCAACTTGTATGAGAGTTCCACTGAGACCCTACCAGCAGGGTGTTACTCTAGGCCGCAGCCTCTTATTGAAAAATAGAAACATGGATAGCATGTGCCACTTATTGCCCTACACGATACAGGATCGTCTGCAGAGAGTTATCATGACTCCCTATGAGGTCGCAGAATGAGACTGCCTGGAGAGGGTTGATGAAGCCCCCTGCGGGTGCTCGCAGCTGAAAGCTACGAGAAGATACAGTCGAAACTGTCTGGAAAGGATTATCTTGATCCCCTATGAGTGGTGACAACCGTAGCTGTCTGTTGAGTGGTTGCAACCGAAGCTGCCTGGAAAGGGTTGATGAAACCCAATACGAGTTGTTTTACAGCTGTAGCCGTCTGGAGAGGGTTGTTGAGACCCCCTACGGGTAGAAGCGACAAAGCTGGTCGATATTCCAAGAGTAGTCGACTTCCTCGCCTTCTAGAGTTTGAAGACGATATGAGCCTGGGCCAGTAACCTTTACAATAGAGAAAGAACCTTCCCATGGCGAGTTGAGCTTGTGTAGTCCTGCCGTATTCTGGATGCGACGAAGGACTAGATCACCAACGTTGAAGGAGCGTTCCTTAACGTTGCGGTCATGATAGTGGCAAATCCTCTCAAGGTATCGAGCGGATTGAACAAGTGCGTTGCAGCGAGCTTCCTCGAGACTGTCGACATCTGTTTGTCTTGTTTCTTCAGCTACACCTTCTTCGTACTGATCAACCGTCAGAGAACGCCACATGACATCAGCAGGCAAAACGGCTTCAGAGCTGTAGACCAAGAAGTAAGGTGACTGCCCTGTGGGGGTAGTAGGCTGAGTGCGTAGCCCCCAGAGTGCATTGGGTAGTTCCTTGATCCACTTGCCGCCCTTGGTATTTGCTGCATCAAACAGTCGGTTTTTGAGAGCATCTAGTATCATCCCATTAGCGCGTTCCACTTCGCCGTTGGCACGGGAATGAGCGACGGAGACGTACCGGACGTCAATTCCACTGTTCTCACAGTACTCCCAGAACTGGTGATTGTTGAAATTCGAACCCAGGTTTGTGATGATGCGGTTAGGGAAACCATAGCGATGTACGATTTCATCTAAGAAGTTGAGGACACGATCAGCCTTGGGGCAGGTAATAGGCTTGACCTCAATCCACTTGGTAAACTTGTCGATAGCCACCAGAACTCTGTTGAATCCCCCTGGCGCATTTGGGAGTGGACCAATGATATCCAGCCCCCAGCAAGCGAAAGGCTAAGTTGGTGGTATTGTGATGAGTTTGTAGGCAGGAATGTGTTGTTGCTTGGTGAAGAATTGGCATCCCTGGCACTTCTTGACTAGTTCCTCTGCATCAGCAAGAGCTGTAGGCCAGTAGAAAGCACGTCTGAACACTTTTCCCACCAAGGTGCGGGAAGAAGCGTGGTTGCCACAGATTCCTTTGTGTGTCTCCTCCAAGATTTCCTTGCCTTCATCTCGAGAAACACATTTCATGAGAATATATGAACTTGCGCCTCGCTTGTAGAGTTGATCTCCGACTAGAGCATAAGCTTTGACGCGGCGTGAGATGCGCTCAGCTTTTGACTTGTCTTCTGGAATCAACTGATGTTTAATGTAGTCGATAAAAGGAATTCTCCAGTCCTCATCAATCATAAGCACTTCTCGATCAGGTTGAACTGAAGTAGTCGTGGGTGCAGATGATTGCTCCGGAATTGATGGTTTGTGGAGTTCATGGACGAAGATCCCAGCTGGCACTTGAGCTCGTGTAGATCCCAGCTTCGACAAGACATCCGCAGCAACATTGTTGTCGCGGACCACATGATGGACCTCGAGACCATGAAATTTGTTCTCAAGTTTGCGTACCTCCTGACAGTACGCATCCATATTCTCAGCATTACGATCCCATGAATCGTTGACTTGATTGATGACCACCAAAGAATCACCATAAACAAGTAGTCGTGTGATGCCAAGAGAGACTGCAAGGCGAAGACCATGCAGTAGAGCTTCATATTCAGCTTTATTATTTGAGACCTTCCAAAAGATCTGCAAAACATATTTGAGTTGCTCGCCCTTGGGAGAAATCAGAAGTACCCCGGTACCAGCACCTTCCAATTTGAGGGAACCGTCAAAGTACATGACCCAATGTTCTAGACGCTCAATTGGAGTTGAGACTTGATTTTCTCGCCACTCAGCCATGAAATCGACCAAAGCTTGAGACTTGATAGCAGTACGAGACTTGAACTCGAGCGATAGAGCGCCAAGCTCTACAGCCCATTTAGAAATCCTTCCTGTGGAATCCCGGTTGTGCAATATCTCGCCAAGCGGGTAGCTAGTGATCACAGAAATTTTGTACTCGTCGAAGTAGTGGCAGAGCTTCCGTGAAGTAATCAGAACTACATAGAGTAGCTTCTGCACCGGAGGGTAGCAAGCCTTGGATTCTGAAAGAACTTCACTAACGAAATAGACAGGCCTCTGGACAGGGTAGCCATGGCCTTCTTCCTACCACTCAACGATAATAGCAGTGCTGACGACATTAGTAGTCGCAGCAATGTAGAGCAAGAGCTCTTCATTGGGCAGAGGAGCTGTGAGGACTGGAGGCTTGGATAAGAACTCCTTGAGCTGAGAAAGAGCTTGATCAGCTTCAGTTGTCCATGTAAACTTCTCCTGCCGCTTGAGTAACTTGAAGAAAGGAAGACCCCGTTCTCCAAGTCGTGAGATGAAGCGATTGAGTGACGCCATGCAACCAGTAAGCTTCTGGACATCTTTGATAGTAGTCGGAGCTTGCATGTTGGAGATGGCAGTAATCTTCTCAGGGTTTGCTTCGATGCCACGATGGCTGATGATGAACCCGAGTAGTTTTCCTGAAGATACGCCAAAGACGCACTTATTGGGGTTGAGCTTCCATTGGTACTCGCGTAGTGAAGCGAAAGTTTCCTCAAGATCTATGATGAGCATGTCTGGATCCCTAGTCTTGACAACTACGTCATCCATGTATGCTTCCACGTTCTTGTGAAGCTGCTTCTTGAAGCACGCTTGGATAGCCCTTTGATATGTAGCACCAGCATTTTTCAACCCGAAGGACATTGTTGTGTAACAATAAGCACCAAACGGAGTGATGAATGCGGTCTTCTCTTGATCAGATTCCTTGATTGCAATTTGATGATAGCCAGAGTAGCAATCCAGGAAACAGAGTAGAGCACAGCCCGCCGTAGAGTCAATGACTTGATCAATCCGCGGCAACCCGAAAGGATCCTTGGGGCAATGCTTGTTGAGATCAGTGTAGTCGACACACATCCTCCAGTCATTAGAATTCTTCTTTCTGACGAGCACAGGGTTAGCGAGCCACTGCGGGTGAAAAACTTCCTTGATGAAGCCAGCCGTGAGTAGTTTAGCGAGCTCTTTCTTGATAGCAGCCCTGCGGTCGTCAGCAAAGCGCCGAAGGTGTTGTCTCTTGGGGGTAGCATTAGGATCGACGTTGAGTGAGTGCTCAATCAACCTCCTGGGCACACCTGGCATGTCAGATGGCTTCCACGCAAAGATATCACGGTTAGCCCGAAGGAAGTTGACGAGCGCGTCTTCCTATTTAGGGTCAAGCTGTGCACTGATCATGGTCGTCTTGCTGCTGTCACCAGTACCGAGGTCAATAGCTTTGAGCAGGACGTCACCAGATGGTGCAGCCTTGTTGTTGTTGTCAGTCTTCTCAAGAACCTCCAGCTCGCTGGGAGCAAGCTTTTTAGCGGCAGTGAAGACTTCCATCATTGCATTGGGTACTTGAGTAGTCGAGGCAAGTTCTACGGCTTCTGTATCGCAGTCGTAGGAACGCTTCAGATCCCCTTGCAATGAGAGAACTCCCTTGGGGCTCGGCATCTTGAGGACCAAGTACACATAGTGCGGGATAGCCATGAACTTAGTGAGACCGGGCCTGCCGATGATTGCATGGTAAGAAGTCTCGAAGTCAGCGACCTCAAACTTGATGTACTCGGTGCGATAGTGATCCTTGGTCCCAAAGGTAACGGGTAGTACAACTGAACCCAAAGGAACAGCTGCGTTGCCTGGGATGATACCATAGAATGGTGAGTTGGTCTTGGTAAGCATATTGGTGATATACAGGCCCATCTTCTTCAAAGTTTTGGCAAACAGGACGTTGAGACCGCTGCCACCATCAATGAGAACCTTGGTAAGCCTGGAGCCTGCCACCACTGGATCCAGAACAAGAGGATATCATCCTGGCTCAGAGAAACTAGTCCATTGATCCGCCCTTGAAAAGGTAATGGGGGTTTCAGACCACTTGAGATAAGTGGGAGCCGCTGGTTGAATAGACATAATCTCCCTAAGAGCTAGTTTTTGCATGCGCTTGGTTGGAATACCACCAAATATGACATTGACGGTATTGGAGGGGTTCTGAAACCCCATGTCTTTGTCTGTGTTAGCCTTCTTCCCCTTGTGTTTGCGATATCACGGGTTTGGGTGCATTGGTTCGGGTGTGTTCTTCAATGCACGTCGAAGTTGGTAACACTGCTCTGTAGTATGATCACCCTCCAGGTGCCATGGGCATTTCTGCTTCGTCAAAGTTGCCAGTGAGGATCATCTTCAGGCTTGGCGGTGGTTTCCATGGTAGCAACAGTGTTGTCGGGCTTGCGCTTGCGATTGGGATTACTCGAGTAGTTATTCCCTTGGCGGTTGCCCTGCTGTTGCTTGCCACTATTGCTTCCTCCAGCATTGTTGTTGTTGTTGTTGTTGTTGTTCTGATTATTGCGAAGATGCTTGAACCGATTCCGAGCTTTGTCTTCCTCGTCCGCCCAGTGAGTGATCATTTCCTTGAGTTTGGTGATGTTGGCTGGGCGAGCACGACCAAAGTCTTGGAAAAGCCTATCATCATAGAAACCATCTTGAAAGGTGTCTATGACTTCTTTTTCAGTGACATCAACAACAGTAGCCCTTTTCTCAAAAAAGCGGCGCATGTACTCGCGAAGAGTCTCGCCTTGTTTCTGCTTGATCAGGGCAAGGTCCATCCTGGTGCCATGACGGCCCAGAGAACCCGCAAAGTTGCTGGTGAAGCGGTGTTTGAGTTGTTCCTAGTTGTCGATGGAGCCACGTTTGAGGAACTCAAACCATGTGAGGGGCTCTTGCTCGAGAACAAAGGGGAAATAGATACATTTAGTATCATCATTGCCTCCGCATTGGAGATGGACAGAGCATAACAGCGCAACCACTACCTTGGATCTTGCTTGCCATCATACTTGGAGATGCCGTAAGGCTTGAACTTCTCCGGAAGAAACAGATCTTGAAGTCTGGCAGAGAAAGCAGGAAAAGAATCAGAGTCATTATCCTTTTGCTTCTCACGCTCAGCGTGTCTGGCGTTGATTGTTGTGCGAGCATCGTAGCGAGAGTCTCCTGACTTGCTGTTGACATTGTCATCATCGCCCTTGCCCCTGTTGCTAGCTTCCGGACGTGTGCGATTAGGAGTAGGAGTAGTACGATGAGCACCCCCACTGCTGCCATGGTGACTAGGTGCACTGGTATTCTGTCGTAGCATAGTGTAGGCTAGTTCAGCCAGCTTCGCAACTTCAGCAGCCGCCCTATCACGAGGCATAGAGTGACCGAGTAGATTGATCGCATTGATAGCTTCCTCTGGAGTACGATACTCACGAGTAGCCACCGCATCCAAAGCCTCTTGAAGATTACGGGTAGGAAGAGCTTCCGCGAGTTCCCGACAAAGAGTTGCACGATCAGCATTGCGTTGGCGATGTGCAGCCTTGACCTCCGCGGTTTCATCAGCAGGAGCATTAGCAGAGAGTTCATCATCAGATACATCATCCGGATAACGATAATTGGAATGATGCCCTTGCGGAGTAGATGCGTCGATGACAAACACTTCTCGATGCGACGAATAGGTACCCGTACTCTGAATGAGTTCAGTATCAGTGTCATAATCAACAAGCTTGATGCCTTCCTGGAAGGGCAAGTTGTCGAGACAGGCGATAAAGCGCTCCTGATCATCCAGTGTAAGATCAGCAGGTACATGCTCAGGCCAGTAGACGAATCTACCCTCAGGTGTCGATGTGATCACCAGTCCATGAGCAGGGCCGGACAATTGTTGTACTTCAGCAGAATCCGAACCATAGTCGAACTTGAACTCAGAGGAATCCGAAGAGTAGTCGAAGTTGTCGTCCGAATCTGAAAAGTACTCGAGCACGATCTTCGGGCCAGGGCACATGAGGCGCTTCAGTGCGGCTTGGTAAACGACACTGACATGGCGATGACCGAAGAGAGGTGGTGCTGGAAAGTTATCTAGGCTGAGCGCAAGCTGTGAAGCTGAAGAGGGCAACCCAGGCTGGATAAGAGGCGAAGTCGAGTTGTACTCGGACTCCGACTCGAGTTCTCTGAGCGGGTCAGAGATCGAAATTTCACCAAAATTTTTGACAAAATTTTCCATCGAAGCTTGCGTAAGCGTCGAGGACTTGAGCTTTGACTCTAGAGTTGGCGCTAAGAAACGCAGGAACGATCCGGTGCCGTCAGCAATGCAAACCCAGGAGCCAAAGACGAAGGTGTCGCCTTGCTGGAAAGCGACGATCGGCTTGATGGTGACGAGAGCCATCGAGTTCGCCAGTGGATCAACGACGAGATCCCCTACCTGGCGCGCCAGCTGTCAGTGTTTTAGACACCGAGCCTATGACGGGGTACCCGAAGTAGTAGATTATGCGGTGGGGCTCGCCGAGATCAGGAACACGATGGTGAGACACGGAGCACACAATTAGACAGGTTCGGGCCGCAATGTGCGTAATACCCTACATCCTGTATGCTGCGTGGCTCTATATTGATTGCGTATGTTTTGAGAGAGGTCCCTGCCTCGCCTTATATGCCACGGGAGGCAGGGTTACAAGTCGGATTGGTACAAGGATACTATTCGAGTAGGACCCGGAGTAGCCTATACAAGGTATGGAAAGCTATCCTAGTCTTAGTACAAGTCCTTGTCCGTCTTGTCTTGCCTTGTGGTCCACAGTACCAGCACAGTGGCCCACTAGTCGAGTAGTCCAGGAGTATAGGAACTCATCTTCCGGGTATGGCCCACAATGTGTTGGTGGGCCCAGGGATACCCGGTCGACAATCTTTACTTGTACCCTTTTGCAACTAAAAGAGCCTTGTATTTATTTAAGCTTCCATCGGCTTTTCTTTTAATTTTCCAAACCCATTTGCATCCTATAACATTCCTCCCTTTTTGTGGTGGAACTAAGTGCCAAGTTTTATTTTGTAACTGTGACGCCCCAGGTTTTCATTAGGGTTATTTAACGCTAATGACCGAGTCAATCAAGTCAAACATGTGGACTTGGTCAAACTTTGGTCAAACCTGGGTCATCACCTCGAAAACCTAGCCAACAATCACTAATGGTCAACACTTGATCAAACTTTGGTCAAACCCTAGCTAAAACCCTAGTCAAACCCCTTTGACACCCCTAGTCCATCTAGAACTTTTGCCGCGTTCTCCAAATTTCACCTAAACACTTCAAATTCTCCCATTACAAAAGTTGTGCAGTTTTTCATGAGACACAACTTTCTTGTTGGGTGGCATTTGAAATTTGAAGCATAAATGGGTGAAAAACCTTGGTCAACACAGCACATCACTATTCACCAGTGCCGAGAAACGTTCCAACTTGGCCAGCAGTTCATGCAAAAACCGTTGATCAAAACACCTGTGAGCCTTTGTAGAAGTTGTAGAGGGTTAGTAGATCTACAACTTTGGTATAGAAACCTTGGATCACTTCTGTGGCAAAAATTTGAGAAAACGTCAGTCAAACAAAGCTACTTGAAAATCTTTTCTGGCACCCGGCGCTCTAGAGCGCGTGCCGCACGACGCCGGCACGCCGCGCCACGCGACCGTACGCTGCCGCCGTGGGACCCCATGACGCCGAGGGGTGTGCTCCCCCACGTGCGCGAGGTGGGACCGCCCTACGCCGCACCGCCATCCCGGCCCTCTCCCCTTGCGCCACGCGCCACGCGCGCATGGGCTGCGCCGCACCGACCACGCCGCTCGCCCAACGGTGTCGCCGCCGTACTCCGTGCCCATGCCGCGACCTCGTCGTTGCATTGACGTGCGCGAACCGCCCTTTGCTCGCCCGCCTATATAAGAGCCGGAGCTCGCCTTCCTCGCGCAATGCCGCCGGTGCCCAGAGCCGCCGACCCCGCCATTGGAGGCCGCACTGCGAGCTCCCCTTCCCGGCTAGCACTGTCACCCCTAGAGCGCTCCGCCTCTTCCCTCAAGCACCACTAGAGCTCCCCGGGCTGCTTGTTGCCCAGGCCGGGCCACAACCTCACCGGAGCAACCGCTCCCGCGGCCGCCGCTGCCTGACTCCGCCGCCCGCGCCCTCCGGTCGCCTTCCTGTCTCAGTCGAGCACGCAAACCGAGCACGTGCAATCCCTAGCTCCTCCCCAGTCGCTCCCCCGGCCAAGAACGACGGCGAGGTCGCCGGAATCCGGCCATCCGCACCGCCGCGCCGCCTCAAGGGTGTGACGCCCCAGATTTTTAATTAGCATCATTAGTGCTAATGACCGAATCAACTGAGTCAAACCTGCTGACGTTGGTCAAACCATGGTCAACCTGGGTCATCACCTCGAAAACCTCGCCAACAATCACTAATGACCTTCTTGATCAAGTCTACACACCCTTGTAGTCAAAGTTTGGTCAAAGATCTAGTCAAACCCTATGTAAACCCTAATGTCCTTGAGCATCCTCTGGAACTTTTGCCGTGTTCTCCGAATTTCACTTAAACACTTCAAAATCGGCCAATATAAAAGTTGTTCGTCTTTTTGAGGGACACACTTTTCATAATTGGCGGCAGTTGAGATTTTGAGAGGAAAGTGGTGAAATTCTCAGTCAAACTCAGCTTTTACTATTCACCAGAGCCATGAAAACCAGCATCTTTGCCTGCAGTTCATGCTCAAATGGTTGATCAAAACATAGGTCGGCCTTTGCGAAAAATGTTCTCCTATAAGTGCTCTACAACTTTGCTTATTGGACCTTGGTGCACTTCAGTTCAAAAATCTGGAGATATTAGCAGTCAAACAGTTGCAAACAGGTTTGGACCAGACCCTTGTCGCGCCGCGACGTCGTGGACGCGCTCCAGAGCGCCCACGCGCGCCCGTGCGTGCGCACGCCCGCCGCGTGGCACCTCGCCGCCCTTCGACGTCTGGGCCCCGGCCGAGCCACGCGCCCCGAGGCCGCGCATGCCGAGGCAGTGCTCGCACCGAGGCGCCTTGAAGCCTGCGCCGCCGCGTGCCACGTTCCCGCCGCGCCGCGCCGGACCCCGCCCATGCCGTCCGCCGGTCGCCGTCCTTCACGCACGCGCGCGCGTCCGGGTCCCCTCCTCATCCCTCGTGACCCATTCAAACACCGGGCATGTCGCCTATAAAAGGGACGGCCGGTTCCCTCGCGCGTGCGAGCCCCCACCCCACCGTCTCCCGCTCCGCCGCGCTCGCCATTGCCGTCGCCGAGCCAAGTTGCCTCTCCGCTCCCTCCTCCGGCCGTTTGGTCTTTCCAACACCTCGACTAGACCCCACGGGAGCTAAACCCCTCGCGTGTTGCCCCACATTCCGCCGAGCTTCACCGGACATCAGGCTGCCGCGGCCGACGCCGCCTGGCTCCGCCGCGCAGCCTCGCCGGCGCCGCCACAGCCCCAACTCCGGCCGCGAATCGACCAAAGGTGAGCCCCTCGGCCTTACCCACCTCTTCCCCGGCCGACCCCGCCGCCGGAGCCGTCGAATTTCCGGCGAGCTGCCGCCCTCCTTGGCTCAGGGACCCAATTGCGAGCCATCTTTTCTTTCCAGGGTCTTTTCCGCGAACCGAGGGCATATCTGTAAGGAATCGAAACTATCCAGGGCCTTGGTTGTAAAATAGAAACTTCAATAGTGTTGCTGATTTGCTGATTCTTGCAAAATTCGTAGAAAATCATAGAAAAACTATAAAAATACAAACTCAATTTTGTTGGATTCCTAGTGAAGAACACTACAACTTTTGTAAAGAATGACCATAGTTTTTCCTGATAGTTTTTGCATGAAAAATAGAAGACTGTTAAAGTTAGATCTATTGTATCTCAAAATTTACATGTTCTATGTAGCTGAATTTTGGATATGTTGTGTGTTATGTCATGTCTAGCTCCTGTACCAAAAATTGCACAAAGTTATGTTGTAAATCGTTTTATATGATTTATTTTGTTTTTATGCAGAATCTGTCTACCTGATTTTTGTAGCTAAAAATAATTAGATTTTTGTGCTCAACTTCTGCGTGTGATCTTTGTATGCCAAAATGCACCTCTGATGAATTAATCACCATTTTATATTTGTCAGAAATATTTATTCTTGAAATATGCTTGTTTTTCTTTGTAAATGCATAACTCAAGATCTATGGTAGCTCTAGGTATATATGTTGCATGCCTAGCTTAGTTTTGGACCAGAGACCATGTGTGAGAAAGTTGGAATCATTTTGATGTGTATTTATTTTTGTATGCATTTCTCTTGCTTTAGTAGCTAGCTTTTGTTATTTTTGGTATAATTAATTTCATAGCTATCCTAAGTGTGCATGTGTGTGCAGTGGCTTTGTATAGGTTTGTAGTGCTTCATAACACACCTCACTGAATTTTATTAATTTATTTTATGAATAAAAGCTAAAGAAGTCATTTTAGCTTAATATTAAAGTAAATTGGAAAATCACCTTTGCCACACCTAATAACCTTATGCATGTGTTGAAAAACATTCTAAGAAGGTTGAGACCACCTCCTTGCTGTTTTGTGATTTTAAATTAATTAATTTGCATAAATGTGTACACAGTCACTATTAAAAGGAATAAATAATAAAACACCATGTGTTGTTACTTTAATAGAAATAAATTACCAAATGTGTGTTTGTCTAGGTGAATATGGCCAACCATACTCTTCATGGTTGTCATATGTTGTTTTGTGGCTAATTAAAGGCAAACCGTCAATTAAATTTTGCATTTGCATCCTCGTGTAGATCTTCCCGACGGTAGATATACGCTCGTGCCGGAAGGAGGAGACGAAGGTGCTGACGAAGAACTGCAGTACGTGGACGTAGCTCAAGACTTGGACCAAGGTCCAGAAGGGCCCAAGGCCAACCTTGCCAGCGAAGGCAAGCCCCGGATCATTAACCCTGTCTTTTTAAAATTATGCAATTATGTTTGATATGATTGCGCATTTACGTTTCAGGAGTTGAATTGAAACCCTAGATGCATAATCCCTAGGTACCTATGTTCCTTACTAGTATGTTAGGTCGATAGCTGCTATGCTATAGGACCGGTACAAGTCGAGTGATGTTCGTCACTCGCGAGAATAGGTTCTTATGTTGGAATCATAAGATCTTTATAAATGGATTGCTCACGTGGTAAGAGCATGGGATTTGGGCTCCGGTCCAGTGGCTTTCGTGGGCTAAGCTTTTGAACGTACTAAACACTTGTCGGAAATGGGTACGGTAAGCCTAGTACCTTAATGAGACGGTGCGGGAACTTACTATTACTAATCTCAAGTAATCACCTTCTCGGCTAGCTACCGGGAGAGGGGGGTACATGTGTGAAGCTGGGTGCCTTGCGGGGTATGCCAGATAACCTTGTACCCGGGACAGTAAGATTCGATCCCAAGCCGAGGACTTTTGGGAACCGCCTGGTGGTTGTCCTCCCGGGGGCACCCTACCGTGTGTTTAGGTTTACCTTGCAAGGTTTAAATCAATCGATTGTCGGCCTCTCACCGTTATCTGAGACTGCTTAATCAACTGGCCATGATATCCCTTAATGATGGAACTCGATGAAGTTTACTGCTTGAATTAATTGCTTGTACAATTCTTGATTGATTTAGTTGGCACACTTAGAAATGGTAATCAACTAGAACTTGTGCTAAAATATTGAAAGTAAGGACATACTCTTTGTTGCTTTTCAGCAAAAGAACTCCACCGGCCAAAAAGCCTCTCATGTCTAGAGTTTGGTGATGTAGTTATCACCCGACGGTTAAGTCTTGCTGAGTATTAGTATACTCAGCCTTGCTTTAAAAATGTTGTTGCAGGTGTTGTTTGACCTGGTGAGATTCCACCCGGCTGGGACCTGGAATGGGTGGATGACGACAAGTGATGGCATCACGGACGGCCTCCTGTGATGTTTACCGTTGCGCTAGTTTATTTTATTCCGCTGTTTTCAAACTCTGAACCTTTACTTTCTTGTCATGAACAATGGTTTGTAATAATTGAGCCCTTCGGGGCAGATTTGAATTAATTTGTATAGTGTACTCTGGACTCGCCTTCGCGTGAGTTTTAATGCATATGTTCGATCCTTTGTTGATATCCAAGTGATTTACCGGGCGTTAACCCGGCAACTAACGACAGGATGATACTTTATTATTGCTGAATGACCAAAGTGGATTGGTTTAGGCGATAGTACGGTATTTTCCTGGGCGGGTTGTCACAAAGGGCCACATTGCAGAGTTCGTGTTCTTTCCAGGGTGTTATTTGTGAATCGAGGGCATATGTGTGAGAGGAAAACTTTAGCCGAGGGCCTGTCTGCAAAAAGATTCTTTAACCTTTTGGGTGTTTTGGCCAGATTTTAGAAAATTCGTAGAAAATCACAGAAAAATAAAAAAATGTAAAACCAATTTTGTTGGTTTCCTTGTAAGCTCATCTACAACATTTGTAAAGCATGACCATACTTTTGAGTTATAGTTTTTGCATGAAAAATTGAAATCAGTTTACCCAAGATCTATTGTAGTTAAAAATCCATATGTGATATCAAGCTGAGCTTTGGATATGTTGTTGTAGATGGTCTGTGTAGGCTCTGCACAAAAATTTGTTCAAAGTTAAGGAGTAAATCTTTTATTATGATTTATCTTGTATTTATGCCATATCTGCCTTAATGATTTTTGTAGCAAACAATAAATAGGTTTTTGAGCTCAACTTCTTAGTACAGTCTTAGAATTCCTATATGCACCTTTTCTGAATTAATCATGATTTTTGGACTGTTGAAAATATTTGTTTCTGATTTATGCTTGTTTTTAATCATAAATGCTTAGTTCAAGATCTAAAGAGGCTCTTGATGTGTTTGTTAGTTTTCTAGCCTTGTTTTAGGTCAGAAATGGTGTAGGAGAAAGTTTAGATCCAGAAGTGGCTTATTTATTTTTGTATGCATTTATCTCATTTGTGGTAGCTAGAAATGTTATTTTTGGTGTATTTATTTTTATAGCTCATATAAATGTGCTTGCTGGTTCAGTGGCTTTGAGTAGAGTTAGTGAGCTCAGTGAGCACCACCCATGACTTTTTATAAATTATTTTGATGAATCAAAAAGGAGAAGCCATTTTAAGCTTAATAATAAGATTAATTGGAAAATCACCCTTGCCATCTTTATGAACCCTATGAGTGTGCTTTGGAAATGGTTTAGGAGCTGAAAACCACCCCTTGCTGTTTTGTGCCAATAAATAAATATATTTATTTAAATATGTACACAATCACTATAAAGAGAAGAATAAATAATAAAGCCCTTCATAATATTCTTTAAAAGGAAGAGTATGATGAATATATTTTGTCAAGGTGAGTGTGGTCAACCATGTGCTCATTGTTATCTTTTGTTGCTGTTTTTAATTAAATTAAATTAATTTCACTACTAATTATTGCATATGCATCCTCCGTGTAGAAGTTCCCGACGGTAGCTACACACTCGTACCGGCTGACGAGGACGAGGGAGCAGGAGGAGAAGTGCACAACGTGTCCATAGATCAAGACCCGGGCCAAAGCCCGGAAGTTTGTTTGACTGCTTGTGCTGACGAAGATAACAATTATCTTTGATTATCTATGTGCATTTACGTTCAGGAGTTGAATTGAAACCCTAGTTGCATGATCCTTAAGTACATATGATCTTTTACTAGCATGTAGGTCGCTAGTTGCTATGCTCTAAGGATCCAGTACAAGTCGAGAGATGTTCGTCACTCGCGAGAATAGGATCTCCTTTATGGAATCACCATATTGATTAATGGATTGCTCATGTGGTAAGAGCATGGGATTGGGCTCCGGTCCAGTGGCTTCGTGGGCTAAGTGTTTGAACGTACTAAGCACTTGTCGGAAATAGGCACGGTAAGCCTAGTACCTAAATGAGGCGGTACGGGATTTTACTATCACTAATCTTAGGGTTGCGGCCCCGGGCTCGCCGCCTGAGTACATGCGTGAGGCTGGGTGACCTTGGTGGCGTAGCCCAGATAAACCTTGTACTTAAGACTGTGAGCTATTATTCCCAAACCGAAGAATGACGGGAACCGCCTGGTTGGTGAACTCTTAGTGAGGACACCTCCCGTGTGTTTAGGTCTACCTTGCAAGGTTTAAATCAATCGATTGTCGGCCTCTCACCGTTATCTGAGACTACTTAATCTACTGGCCATGATATCCCTTTACGATGGAACTTTGTGAATATTGTTACTTGATTAATTGTATTGTACAACTTATGATTGCAATAGTTGCTTATCTAGTAAAGATTACTTCTACTAGAATTTGAGCTATAATGTGAAAGTAAGGATTCACTACTTAGTAGCTTTTTGGCAAACAAACCCACTAGCCAAAAGCCTTGCATGCTTAGAGGTAAAGTCTTTTATTTTTAGACGGGTAAGCCTTGCTGAGTATTAGTATACTCAGCCTTGCTTTTTAAATGTTGTTTCCAGGTAATGCATGTGATGTGTGGCCTGGAGAAATTCCACCCGGCTGGGAGCTGGAATGGGTGGATGATGACGAGTGATTGCATCATGGACGGCCTCCTATGATGCTTAGCGTGACATTTAGTTAATTCTGCTGTTTTAATAAACTCTGAACCATTTACTTTCATGTCAAGAACCATGGTTTGTAATAATGGACCCTGCGGGGAAGATTTACTTTAATTTGTAAGGCACTCTGGACTCTCCTTCGTGGGAGTTTTAATGTATACGTTTCGATCCTCTGTGTGTGTTTCAAGTGATTTACCAGGCTATGACCCGGCAACACTCAACGGGATGATTCTTTATTATCGCTTAATGACCAAATGGAGTGGTTTAGGCGATAGTACGGAATTATCTCGGATGGGGTTGTCACAGTTGGTATCAGAGGATCCGTATACACCAGAGTGATTAGATTAATACTAATCATATGATTTACAATAAAACTTGCCAAGATTGATTGGATTTTGAAAATCCGTTGGATCGTTAAGGAATGATCTAGATCGAGAGGCCCTAGAGGGAATTTTGGGTTCTTTTTAGGTGGCTTAAGAATCTATGGTTTATTTTGCTAACTTCCAGCACTTTACTTTATGTCAGACTTACTTTGTTGCACAACCAAACTAGATGAAGCCACGTGTTTCATACGTGTGCTGTGCCGCATCACGGGAATGCGAGGGTTGATGGAGTGATCTATTCCACGGATCCCATCTTCTCGTCTGGTTGCTCACGTGTCTTATACGTGCGCTTTCCGTATGAGAGTCATACGAAGGATGACATGCCCTATTCAAGATGAACATGTCATGGGTTGTGATGTCACCACGTTTTGCCATACGTGTGCATTCCGCATGACGAATATGCGAGGCAAGGATACACTCCATTCAAACGGAGGGTGTCCGAGGTTGGACGCTGTCCATGCCGCGGCTTGATGCATGGATACCATTTCTATAGTGAACGGTAATGTATGTGGACGCTTCCGTGACGTGCTGGCACGGAAGGTTCTTTTCTGCAGGTACACTAACCACGTTAGTGCGATCGCTAAGCGACGAGTAGCTCCGACTAGTTATTATAGGGAGAGTCGATTATAAGCTTGCCACCGGCACTAACTACGTCTTTTAGATTCATGTTCGTGAGATCGTTTACGATGTGTGCATCATGATAAAATCTTGTTGAACCTAAAAACTTGTTATTGTATGTTTGTGTTATGCTTCCTAGGGTGATTGCTTGATCTTAGAAAAGGGTATCCTCTCATTTTGATCTTAGGTAATTTATGCCAAATTTTGTTGCTGTCAGTTCATGATTTTTTTGAGCCAAATCTAAGATGAATCTGACTAGGCACCCTTTATGAAAGTTGTTTCTTATCAAATTTAGCATCTATTGTGAATTTCTCATGATTTTAGGAATTTTCAATCTGGAGTTATGATCAGATTAGCAAGTCTCTGTCCTGCTGTTTTTCTGGGTAACCTTCCTCTGAAAATGGAATTTTTCAAGCATGTTCCCATCTAATCTAGATCTACCTTTGAATACCAAAACGGTGCTTCATAACCTCACTGAGTTGCTGGTAAAAATTGGGAATTTTTGGGGCCCTGGTTTTTGAGTTATGAATTTTTGTTTAAAACTGCCAGGACTTTACGTCATTTTGTATGTAGGCTCTTTTCGAGTTCTACCATACAATTGTACCTTTGTACACATGACTACCCCAGTTTTTGCCTGACTTGAGAAGAGAACTTTTTCTGTTTTACCATATCATTTGGGGTAATGTTTTGATCTTAGAGTCCCATCTCAAGTGGCAATCTTCTTCCGCCAATGCAAACATGTGATCTCCAATGATATCTATCATTTCCACCTCCTTGTGTTTATGCATCTTGATGCCTAAGCTATCCTTGCTAGTGACACCCTTCTCTCAATCGTGTTTGACCTTGCAATCTTGAACGTCTTCATCTTGATCTTGCTCACAACATTATGAACACATAAAACATGAATAGAAGGAGTTAAATTATGTTGGTATGCTTTGAGCATCATCAGGTCATGCATGGGTTGCACCCTTAATTTAATAATTCATGGGCATGGAAATGCACTGCATAGCATGTGCATTTGGGAACCTTGGATGGACTAACATGCATACACACTGAAGGTTTCAACCTTCCTCCTCTATCCTCCTTATGGCTGATGAGATTGTTGTTCCATGACCAAAGGTGCCGCGACGGAACCTAGTGCATCATGTGTGCTGCAGCCATGTGATTACCACTAGGGGCGCGCTAGGTATCTTGGTTGGGAGCATGCAACTCACCGCAAATCCATTTTCTCCACTCTATGTTGTCCCCTTTGTCGCTAGCTAACTGCATGGGTAAACAAGTCATGCTAACAAGCATCACGAGCATCATATCCCATAAACATGTGCATTCCTCACTATGTAGCATGGCAAGTGCACCATATGTTCATATGCACAAGCATCATGTGCTCATCTGCATGTGCATCACACTCTATGCACCACAACATGAGCATTAATATGTGCACCACTCCATTGTGCACAAGGTATTCCCTATGCTTTGGCATTCAATCATATGTGTCATTGGTGCATCGCCCATCAAGTTTAAAATTGTTGCACCGGTAACGTAAGGAATGTTGTCACCAAAACTCATCGATGAATAATATGTGAGCAAACATCTTCTGAAATTGCGGTACCAACCCTTCCTTTCAAATCATTCACATTGCTATCCGTAAACAACTCCGTGCAACCGCTCCCTATGACCTTGCCATCCTTTATTGTTTTTATGGACAACTAACCTTGGACTTCTGAGGGTGGAACCCTTGGTCCCTCCTTATACCTTTATTGCCTTTCAAAAATAAAAATCAGGAATCTTAGTAAACAAAATAATTGTTTACTAGCCTTCCTTTTCTTCGTAGAAATCTCTTTTGGTAGTCACTTTTCAACTTGGTCTCCTCCCGCCTAATCTCAAAGTTCTCGTAGCATCAAATCAAATCAACCGGCTAAGTTGAAGAAGTAGGAGCAGAGTTTTTCATGAGCAATCAAGGTTCTCTAAAAGTCAAGGCATGAGAGTCCTCCATCACTTATCAATCCATGATCCGCTGATCATACCTTCCAAATCCTAGGAATCAAGAAACAAGCAAACGAAGGATTGGTAGAATCTTTTGCTAAATTTCTCCTCGTTACGATCTCGAGCTTAGAGGGCGGATACCCTGAGCACTTCTTGTCATTCCCACCATCACGGTCAGTTCTTCGGGCCGTTGGACCCCATCCTTTTCAGTGCCACGACTGTACGACGTCGTGGCGTCACTCTGCCATCTCTTTCCCGCGGCCACGATCACGTCGCCGAGACCTCACAGGCCGACCATTATCGAGCCCCGTGCTACCACCACCGGATCGCTCCGCCGACCCCTACCTCAGATGGTTTTGGATGACCGTTGCGGTCCCGTGGAGGCATAAAAGGGAAGCCCTCCCGCGATGTTGCCATTACCATCATCGCTCTTTGTTCTCCCTCCGGCTAGTTTTTGGCCAACCCGCCACTAGCCCATCTCCGCCGTCTGCTCTGCTCCTCGCCGAGCAAGCTGTCCCTCCGTCTTCGTCGACAACCTCCAGAAGAAGCTCGGAAGAAGACCGAGAGAAGAACCCCAGCCTGCATCGCCAACCATGGCTCATTTCCTGGAAGTGTTCGAGTCGCTTCGCTGGACGTTGGTAGGGATGTACCTCTGCATCGCAGGAGGAATCTGCCTGCTCTTAGTTTTTCATGTGCATATTCATCGCCCGCTTCCTCATGAGTTGCGTTGAGGCAGTGAGGAGAGCACCATGTATCTTTTGTCCTATCTGAATTCTCGCTGTCGAGAAGTGTAAGCGGATATGTCTTCCTCCATTTGTAACCCTTGTCTTGTTGGAAGGATCGCTCTAATCTTGTTGTCGAATCTCGGGACGAGATTCTCTTTAAGGGGGGTAGGCTGTGACGCCCCAGGTTTTCATTAGGGTTATTTAACGCTAATGACCGAGTCAATCAAGTCAAACATGTGGACTTGGTCAAACCTGGGTCATCACCTCGAAAACCTAGCCAACAATCACTAATGGTCAACACTTGATCAAACTTTGGTCAAACCCTAGCTAAAACCCTAGTCAAACCCCTTTGACACCCTAGTCCTTCTAGAACTTTTGCCGCGTTCTCCAAATTTCACCTAAACACTTCAAATTCTCCCAATACAAAAGTTGTGCAGTTTTTCATGAGACACAACTTTCTTGTTGGGTGGCATTTGAAATTTGAAGAATAAATGGGTGAAAAACCTTGGTCAACGCAGCACATCACTATTCACCGACGCCGAGAAACGTTCCAACTTGGCCAGCAGTTCATGCAAAAACCGTTGATCAAAACACCTGTGAGCCTTTGTAGAAGTTGTAGAGGGTTAGTAGATCTACAACTTTGGTATAGAAACCTTGGATCACCTCTGTGGCAAAAATTTGAGAAAACGTCAGTCAAACAAAGCTACTTGAAAATCTTTTCTGGCACCCGGCGCTCTAGAGCGCGTGCCGCACGACGCCGGCACGCCGCGCCACGCGACCGTGCGCTGCCGCCGTGGGACCCCATGGGCCCGGACGCCGAGGGGTGCGCTCCCCCACGTGCGCGAGGTGGGACCGTCCTACGCCGCACCGCCATCCTGGCCCTCTCCCCTTGCGCCACGCGCCATGGGCCGCGCCGCGCCGACCACGCCGCTCGCCCAACGGCGTCACCGCCGTACTCCGTGCCCATGCCGCGACCTCGTCGCTGCATTGACGTGCGCGAACCGCCCTTTGCTCGCCCGCCTATATAAGAGCCGGAGCTCGCCTTCCTCGCGTAATGCCACCGGTGCCCAGAGCCGCCGCCGCCGCCATTGGAGGTCGCACGGCGAGCTCCCCTTCCCGGCTAGCACTGTCACCCCTAGAGCGCTCCGCCTCTTCCCTCAAGCACCACTAGAGCTCCCCGGGCTGCTTGTTGCCCAGGTCGGGCCACAACCTCGCCGGAGCAACCGCTCCCGCGGCCGCCGCTGCCTGACTCCACCGCCCGCGCCCTCCAGTCGCCTTCCTGTCTCAGTCGAGCACGCAAACCGAGCACGTGCAACCCCTAGCTCCTCCCCAGCCGCTCCCCCGGCCAAGAACGCCGGCGAGGTCGCCGGAATCCGGCCACCCGCACCGCCGCGCCGCCTCAAGGGCCACATTGCAGAGTTCGTGTTCTTTCCAGGGTGTTATTTGTGAACCGAGGGCTTATGTGTGAGAGGAAAACTTTAGCCGAGGGCCTGTCTGCAAAAAGATTCTTTAACCTTTTGGGTGTTTTGGCCAGATGTTAGAAAATTCGTAGAAAATCACAGAAAAATAAAAAAAATGCAAAACCAATTTTGTTGGTTTCCTTGTAAGCTCATCTACAACATTTGTAAAGCGTGACCATACTTTTGAGTTATAGTTTTTGCATGAAAAATTGAAATCAGTTTACCTTAGATCTGTTGTAGTTCAAAATCCATATGTGATACCAAGCTAAGCTTTGGATATATTGTTGTAGATGGCCTGTGTAGGCTCTACACAAAAATTTGTTCAAAGTTATGGAGTAAATCTTTTATTATGATTTATCTTGTATTTATGCTATATCTGCCTTAATGATTTTTGTAGCAAAAATGAAATAGGTTTTTGAGCTGAACTTCTTATTATAGTCTTATAATGCCTATATGCACCTTTTCTGAATGAATCATGATTTTTGGACTGTTGAAAATATTTGTTTCTGATTTATGCTTGTTTTTAATCATAAATGCTTAGTTCAAGATCTAAAGAGGCTCTTGATGTGTTTGTTGGTTTCCTAGCCTTGTTTTAGGTCAGAGATGGTGTAGGAGAAAGTTTAGATCCAGAAGTGGCTTATTTATTTTTGTATGCATTTATCTCATTTGTGGTAGCTAGAAATATTTTTTTTGGTGTATTTATTTTCATAGCTCATATAAATGTGCTTGCTGGTTCAGTGGCTTTGAGTAGAGTTAGTGAGCTCAGTGAGCACCACCCATGGCTTTTTATAAATTATTTTGATGAATCAAAATGGAGAAGCCATTTTAAGCTTAATAATAAGATTAATTGGAAAATCACCCTTGCCATCTTTATGAACCCTATGAGTGTGCTTTGGAAATGGTTTAGGAGCTGAAAACCACCCCTTGCTGTTTTGTGCCAATAAATAAATATATTTATTTAAATATGTACACAATCACTATAAAGAGAAGAATAAATAATAAAGCCCTTCATAATATTCTTTAAAAGGAAGAGTATGATGAATATATTTTGTCAAGGTGAGTGTGGTCAACCATGTGCTCATTGTTATCTTTTGTTGCTATTTTTAATTAAATTAAATTAATTTCACCACTAATTATTGCATATGCATCCTCCGTGTAGAAGTTCCCGACGGTAGCTACACGCTCGTACCGGCTGACGAGGACGAGGGAGCAGGAGGAGAAGTGCACTACGTGTCCGTAGATCAAGACCCGGGCCAAAGTCCGGAAGTTTGTTTGACTGCTTGTGCTGACGAAGGCAAGCCCCGGTTTAAACATTAACCTATGTGTTTATTTTAAGCTTCTGAAATTATCTTTGATTATCTATGTGCATTTACGTTCAGGAGTTGAATTGAAACCCTAGTTGCATGATCCTTAAGTACCTATGATCTTTTACTAGCATGTAGGTCGCTAGTTGCTATGCTCTAAGGATCCGGTACAAGTCGAGTGATGTTCGTCACTCGTGAGAATAGGATCTCCTTTATGGAATCACCATATTGATTAATGGATTGCTCATGTGGTAAGAGCATGGGATTGGGCTCCGGTCCAGTGGCTTCGTGGGCTAAGTGTTTGAACGTACTAAGCACTTGTCAGAAATGGGCACGGTAAGCCTAGTACCTAAATGAGGCGGTACGGGATTTTACTATCACTAATCTTAGGGTTGCGGCCCCGGGCTCGCCACCTGAGTACATGCGTGAGGCTGTGTGACCTTGGTGGCGTAGCCCAGATAAACCTTGTACTTAAGACTGTGAGCTATTATTCCCAAACCGAAGAATGACGGGAACTGCCTGGTTGGTGAACTCTTAGTGAGGACACCTCCCGTGTGTTTAGGTCTACCTTGCAAGATTTAAATCAATCGATTGTCGGCCTCTCACCGTTATCTGAGACTACTTAATCTACTGGTCATGATATCCCTTTACGATGGAACTTTGTGAATATTATTACTTGATTAATTGTATTGTACAACTTATGATTGCAATAGTTGCTTATCTAGTAAAGATTACTTCTACTAGAACTTGAGCTAAAATGTGAAAGTAAGGATTCACTACTTAGTAGCTTTTTGGCAAACAAACCCACTAGCCAAAAGCCTTGCATGCTTAGAGGTAAAGTCTTTTATTTTTAGACAGGTAAGCCTTGCTGAGTATTAGTATACTCAGCCTTGCTTTTTAAATGTTGTTTCCAGGTAATGCATGTGATGTGTGGCCTGGAGAAATTCCACCCGGCTGGGAGCTGGAATGGGTGGATGATGACGAGTGATTGCATCATGGACGGCCTCCTATGATGCTTAGCGTGCCGTTTAATTAATTCCGCTGTTTTAATAAACTCTGAACCATTTACTTTCATGTCAAGAACCATGGTTTGTAATAATGGACCCTGCGGGGAAGATTTACTTTAATTTGTAAGGCACTCTGGACTCTCCTTCGTGGGAGTTTTAATGTATATGTTTCGATCCTCTGTGTGTTTTTCAAGTGATTGGTTTGGTACCAAATGTGCCAAACCAAAATTTTGACCATTTTAAATTTTAATCACCAATTTAAAATTTTGATCAATTTTGACAATTCAAATGAACCAAGGTGCACAAGATGAATCTTTTTAGCTATCCATTCATTTAGATTGTTGAAATTGATTAAGATTTTGAATTGGTGATCAAAATTTAAAATGACTAAAATTTTGATTTAGCACATTTGGTGCCCAACCAATCAGGCCCCAAGTCCGTCAACTGAAAACGGTAGTCTTCGCACTTATACGTATTAGTTTTTTTATAAAAAAATAGATGGTTGTAGTTGCAACGAGAAAAATGGTGAGAGATCGACAAGAAACGTCGCGACTCGCGTTGCTCCGATCCGCCAAAGTGGTGACCGTGACCTTGTCTACTCACCTCTATGCTCCAGCTATCGCTTGGTCACCGTCAGCAGGCAAGGCGCACGAACGGAACGGCCCTACCATTTTCAGGACGGCAAAGCTCACCCCCGGGAACGCGGGACCCATCCGAGAAGCTGCCGTGCCGGTCCACGTGTCGCAACACTGTCCAGGAGAAAGGTACGGTGTACCCCACCAAGGCCCACCTCAGCTCTCTCGGCGAGACGGCAGCCGCTCGTCTCGCACTCGCAGGCCATAGCGCGCGCCTTCCTGAACCACCCGGCTCTCGATCGGGGCCGCTGGATGAGATCGGACGCCCGGCGATGCGTCTTGAGCTATGTTTAGTTTCTTAAAATTTCACTACTTACCGTCACATCAAACTTTGAATACTAATTAGGAGTATTAAATATAAATTAATGACAAAACCTATTCCACAATCCTACCTTAATTTTCGAGACGAATCTAATGAGACTAATTATGTCATGATTAGACAATACCGTCCTACAGTAAATAATTTCTAATGACGAATTAATTAAACTTAATAGATTCGTCTCGGAATTTCCCGTCTATTAATGTAATTAGTTTTATAATTAGTCGATATTTACTACCTCTAATAAAACTGAAAAGACACTCCTAAAATTTTAGTCCCAAAATTTTGGGAACTAAACACCCCCTTGAATTGGAGATCAGCTGGTGGTCCTCGACTCTGGTAACCTCGATGAGGGCGGAATACAATACAGGGTTCCGGAACCATCCGGGGTCTTCGATTTTTTTTTTATAGTACGCTGCCACCGTGGCACCATGGAGTAGAGACGTGAGGTCACGAGAGGTGCGTGAGAAGTGTGCGAGAGCTGAGAGAGAACGGCTGATGTGGATGCTCAAGAGACAACGTGGCACATTGTGAGGACGAACGAGAGGTCACGCTCATCTCTTCAGCAGCGAGGCGGCACATCTTTTGCTCTTTGAACTGTACAGTACTGTACTCTAGGAGTATCCGGATACTAGCGCTGCCGTCACGCAGCACAGACCGTCTCGATCACAAATTCTGGCAGCGCCAACTGACAAATGAAGCAGGGTATACGTAGTAGTAGCTGTTTTTATACACAAACGAAAAAGAAAAACTTGATGAGAATAGAGAGCAACATTCATTTCGCTTGCTCTCAAGTCTCGAGCAGGGTTCACAAAATCGTGAACCAGCTGGTTTTTGAAATCGAAAAAATCAGACTGATAAACCGGTCAAACCGACCGGTTTAGCGAGTTCGGAAATTCTTAGGTTCTATTTGGGGTGCCTATCGGTCTTTAGCTACCGATAAGGCTAAAAACTGCGATATTTCGCGGTATACTGATCGGTTTTGTGAACCATGCTCCCAAGAGCTGAAGAAACCTTTGCTCACGTCAAGAAAAAAAAAGAAAGGATGCACGATATCAGAGTACATTCACAGAATGGATTACATGATAGTATCTAGGTAAGGATATGCTTAATTATCGTGATACTGCGCACATATTTGTTTCTCTTTTTCAAGTTCAGATGTCAAATGAGATCTAAGGTGGGGCGTCACTGAAACCCAAATTAAAAGCGTTCCCTGATTCGACGACAAGGAATATATAGTAGTAATTAAATCCACAAACCAGGAAAGCCAAGGTATGTAAAAAAGGATTATCCATTGGCACCAATCCTTGCCCCTTTTTACCGCACGTAATTTTCGATTTGGCAAGAACCATGTGGGCCAGGGATATCCACAATAAAGTGTTGCCATGAATATTATTATTGATACAAGTAAAAGCAGGATCACACGCCAAAAATAAGGACAGTGAAAGCGCAGGATCATGGAAGGATAAGGTTCTGTTCGGCTTGCTCATTCAACAGTTTTTTTCTCTCACCGCAAATCTATCGGCTCAATCAGCACATATTATTTTCTTCTCAGAATAAACCTGGCTGCCAAATCAGTCAAAAAGACCTCCCGAACGCAACCTAATTTATTTACAAATCAACCACCCCATTAGCGAGGGGAAATGGTAACTAACGTTGAATAAACAAGGCAGCCGGGGGGGCTACCACTCCAGAGAGCCCGAGGAAGGAACGGCGTAACCAATTCTCTGCCCGTTTCTCGCGTCTTCCTCGTGGAATTCCCGAAACTGCCCCACCGAGAAGGTTCCGTCCACGCCGCTGTGGCCGTCCGATCACTACGCGACGCAACACGTACGCCTCAGATCCCACAGCCCGTGTGCCCCCGTAACCGACGGACGCAGGAGGGGGCCATTTCGCCCCCCGTTTATCTATTTAAACCCTCGCCAACCCACCGCCGAAAACCCCCAAGCCAAACCTGAAGCAACCCAAGCAAGCAATCAACGAAGAGCTTAATCCACACACAAATCAACCACTAGTGTCCGCTAACCAGCCGCCTCCAGATCTCCCACCAGACAGAGCTCGAGCTCGTAGCTCCCGAGAAGAGAACCCAACCCTCTGCGACGAGATGGCTCCCGAGCTGGCCGGCAAGATGACCGCCAAGGCCGCCGCCGCGGCGGTGAAGCCCGCGACCAGGGCGTACGTGACGTTCCTGGCCGGCGACGGCGACTACTGGAAGGGCGTGGTGGGGTTGGCCAAGGGCCTGCGCAAGGTGGGCTCGGCGTACCCGCTGGTGGTGGCCGTGCTGCCCGACGTGCCGGAGTCCCACCGCCGCATCCTCATCGCGCAGGGCTGCATCGTCCGCGAGATCGAGCCCGTGTACCCGCCAGAGAACCAGACGCAGTTCGCCATGGCCTACTACGTCATCAACTACTCCAAGCTCCGCATCTGGGAGGTAACGAAATGAACTGATCCAATGAGCTGCTTGGCCATTCTCTCTCGCTTAATTCTGCTGTAGTGCTCGACCACTGACGCGCGCGCATATGTCGTCGCTGGGTTAATTGGTGCAGTTCGTGGAGTACGAGCGGATGGTGTACCTGGACGCTGACATCCAGGTGTTCGAGAACATCGACGAGCTGTTCGAGCTCGACAAGGGCAGCTTCTACGCGGTGATGGACTGCTTCTGCGAGAAGACGTGGAGCCACACCCCGCAGTACAAGGTCGGCTACTGCCAGCAGTGCCCCGACAAGGTGGCGTGGCCGGCCGCCGAGCTCGGCCCTCCGCCGGCGCTCTACTTCAACGCCGGCATGTTCGTGCACGAGCCCAGCATGGCCACCGCCAAGGCTCTGCTCGACACGCTCCGCGTGACTCCACCCACCCCCTTCGCAGAGCAGGTAAGCGGTCGATCCGCCGTGTGTGGAGCTCTTGATTTCTCAGCAGCGTACGCGTGCTCACACCGTGTTCCCCTGTCTCCTGATGAATTCCGCAGGACTTCCTGAACATGTTCTTCAGGGAGCAGTACAAGCCGATCCCGAACGTGTACAACCTGGTGCTGGCGATGCTGTGGAGGCACCCCGAGAACGTGCAGCTGGAGAAGGTGAAGGCCGTGCACTACTGCGCGGCGGGGTCCAAGCCGTGGAGGTACACGGGCAAGGAGGCCAACATGGACAGGGAGGACATCAAGATGCTGGTGAAGAAGTGGTGTGACATATACAACGACGAGACCCTCGACTTCAAGGGCCTCCCGGCCCTCCCCGGCGCCGGCGCCGACGCCGACGAGGTGGAGGCCGTGGCCAAGAAGTCGATCCGCGCGGCGCTGGCCGAGGCCGGCACGGTGAAGTACGTCACGGCGCCCTCGGCCGCGTGATCCCCGTGGCCGCTTCTTCCCACCCACCGGTGGCCGGCCATGCGCTGTCGCTCATCACTAGGGACTTCAAAACATAAGAAAAATCTTACTACCATGAGGTCTTTTTTTCGCATTTGTTTTGTTTAATTAGGGGTTTGTCTAAATCCGATTGTTTCCGTTCACCGAGTGTGTTGAGCTTAAGGTGTAAGGATTGGTCAGGATTATTGGGTTTTGTGAATACGCCCTTTGGTCACAGCTTCGAGTATTTGTGCTGTACCGGGGGATTATCTGTATTTTGGTTGGTAAATTATGATATATAATAGCAAGCCACGAAATTACGGGCATGTCCTGTGTGACTGTGTCTGATCTGATGTCGCTTGCATGTCTGGTGGTTGATGCTCCGTTGCTTTATTTCTTCTTTTCCGGACCTTCGTTTTGGCGGGCCAGTTGCTCTGAATTCCACTGCAATCGTGCGACGCACGGGCGATTTTCTTTTTGCGCTGAGAGTTCCTCCTGACGTTTCTGGATACTACTCCTAGTTCGCACGTTCTCGCATGAATCCGGCATTATGCTGCGGAGCAAGTGCGCTCCTGGCTAGACGCCCATTGCGATGGCCCCGCGGCAAAAGGCCAGATGCCAGAGGCGCGCATATTTTGCATTGCGCGGCGGTGGTCGACGTCTCGCGATGTTTCTCCCCCCTCCGGCGGCCGGCGGGGGGAGCGTAGAGCACGAGCGCGTTGCTTTCGAGCTGGTGGGCCGTGAGAGCAGCAGGACTGCAGCTGGGGCCCTGATTAAGTAAGTGCACGCACAGTAGCCTGGGCCCGTGACGATGTTGGTCACGACTCCGTGGGACACCGACCGTGCGTGTGGTGTGGAGAAAGTAACAAGATCTTCCTTGTCCGCGTCTTTCGTGTATACGAGTACAGTACTCCGTACCGTATGTGCATGCAGGCGTAGCCGCGCAGGAGATGTTGACTTCGTCGTGTGGCCAGGAAAAAACCGAATTAAATTGGGAGGACAATGATCGACTGCTGGCTGTGTAGGGCCGTAGGGGTGCTGATAGAGATAGTCAGACGTGCAAGTTTTTTCCTGTGCATTACGGAAGAAAGCGACCACATGAACAATTCAAAACTCCACATGTATCAAATCGGCAGTGCACACGTGTCTCCACTCACCCGTTTACCTGGCGCGTTGGCAACTGAAAGTCCCTCGGTCAAGTGCCACCTACAGTGAAAGGATATTCTGGAATCCGGCATGGGAGACACGACCTGCGGACATGGTCGGTCAAGAAAGTCCGACATGAACGGATGACAAATTATCCAAAAACCATGCAAACCGCCCAGGTCGGATTTGAGAACTCAGAGGCGGCTCTCGGCTCCCGGTGACTCTACTTGCCGCTGCCGGCTGCCATAGGCAAAGCGTCTCTCCGTGCGTCCGGGTTGCACACGTACGTGCCGTTGTTGTCTCGTCGACAGTACTGCACTGCACGTACACTGGTCGGCGTTTGCGGCGGGTTTAATTTGGCCGCAGCGTATCAGCTATCAGGATAACTGGATAAAAGGCTACACACCGCCGCCCGGTCGTGCCGTCTAGTCTCGTGTCGTTTGTGTCCGCGCGACGTGTGCATCCGGACTTCCGTGAGGTCAGTGCGCAAGACTATTAGCTAGCTAGCATGTGGCGCGTCGTCTTGGAGTTGAGCTACCACCGGTCGATCGACGACACATCTCTGGCTGGGTTCCCGTATGAAGGGAGGACACCTGACCGAATGGGACCGGAGCCCGGACGTACCCAAAGCTGTGGAGAGGTGGCGCTGCCTGTGCGGAGGCGTGTACAAGCGCCTGGCTCCTAGCTATAGCTCGCTCGGCGGCACGTGATCGCGGTGTGTGACGTGGCGGACACCCTGCTGCCGTGGCCGCCCTACACGCCAAAGCGCCCCACTGGGGCGTGGCGTCGCGCGTGTGGGTGTGGAGTACTTCCGTACTTGGCGTGTACTCCTAGCCGGCAGGTGGATTGGCCGGGGCCTCCGATCCGTCCCATATGCCCGAGAGGCCGCATGCATGCGGCGGCGGAGCCGAGCCACGCGCGCACCATGCACGGCGGCGGCTGGCACCCGGAAGCAAAGCACTGGCCGCCGGGTGCGTGCGCGCGGACACCTGCTGATTGAGTTCCGATGCTACTGGCTTCCTCCGGCTCGTGACCCGACAGCGGCTATCGTTTTAGGTGGCATGTATGGGATCGTGAACAGTGATCGGATAAGAGGCACCGGACCTCACCTAACATCAGTGTTATGGCACGCGATGAAAACAAATGACATGCTAACCGCAGTACGTTAATGTTTAGCCCGAAAGGCGAATTTTCATTTATTTATTTTTTACTCTTGAGAGGACAGGGATAATGCAGTATATATATGCTGATCGGTTGAGACAAGCCAATCCCAATTGGTGTCAGACAGAGAGGACAGATTAAAGAGAAACATGTGCGGGTCCTAAGCAAAGGACACATTTTGAAGCTTGCAGTACTTAATTGAGCTCTTACTCTCTTAGCCTTTATCGCACACATGTTTCTGAAGACGAAGCTAACTACCCGTTTGCTGTTTGATATGATTGATCTTGATGACAAATTATACTCCGCATAGTACTACGTACTACATCGTTATGCGTTTAGCAGCAACTACTTATTAGTAGCTTTAAAAACTTTGTGTAAACTTTCTCCCATCTCTTAATGGAAAACGTGATTTTCACGTCTTAAAAAGCAACAACTGCTTAGCCTACCAAAAGTTAATTGCTAGGGACGTTTGGATGGTGCTCCATCGTCGTAGTCCTAATTTTGATAATTTTGAGAGGGTGATTCTGCTGGTCACGAGGCTAGCTTCTAGCTTGTAGAGGCTGGACCGGAACGTGGCACAAATGATATCCAAGGACTAAGAAGGATTACTTGTGACTAATGACACAAATCACAGGACCACATTTTCGTGTACTTTTGCCTTATATAGAGCAACGAACCTCGATCACTAGGTATCACCGTATCAGCACATGTTCTTCTATTTGTTAAATATAATACTAGTTTACACGGACATACGGCCGGGCTACAACATTATTATTGCTACTGGCATAAAGTAGTACGGAGTATAATCTAGCCAGTAACCACTTGCACTCTGCGATATATGCATGCGTGATGCGTCGATATATGGAATCGTTGTTGATCAGATCGGAGGACCTGGATTCGGGCGCAGTACGCAGCAAAGGGAGGGTTTTTCCCCCGACCGGTAGGATGAAACATTGAAACCGTCGGGTGCCGGTAGCGGTATACCGGACAGGTTTGACCGGAAACCGCTCAAATTCAAATTTCAAACCAAAACACGTAGTGCAAATGGTTTGACCAGTAACCAGTTGTTGGAAAAAAACCGAATTAGTGAAGAATTTGGCGTATTTTCAAATTTAAATTAAAAAATTAGAAAATAAACGAAAATTTTCTAAAAATATTTCAAGGTGCGTAGAATCTAATGGTGTCAAAATTCAAATATTAGTGCATTTAGTATTTTTTTGCGGGCATTAGAAGTTCAACCAAAAAAGAAAAAGAGAAATTTTTGGCCGGTTGAACTTCTAATGCCCGCAAAGTATACTAAATGAATGAATATTTGAAAAATTTTGACATTATTAAATTCGTCGCAACTTGAAGTATTTTTGAGAATTTTTTTTAATTCAAATTTTTGAATCCCGGTTTGCAACCGCTCGGTACCGGAACAGGCCCGGACCGGTTACACCGGTAACCGTGGTTTCTGGACCGGTTCCGGTCGGGATTTTTAAGCCTGAGCACAGGGTCGTTGAGACTACTGCTAGCTCGCCGAGAGTGACAGGATGGCCGGCCGTATAATATCTCGTAATCGGATTGTTCACATTGACAAATAATCGACGTGATGCACCCACCATAACCATTTACTAGGTGGAGAGGGAACGAAGAGATCCGTAGTATCTTGCCCGCGCATTGCATGCTAGCTGGCGGGTTTCGTGTTGAAATTGATAAACCTCTTGCATTGGTTTCATTGGATCCCGAGATGGAGTCGTTTTCACGTTCCGATCACAACAGGAAACGCGTGCTTTGCCAACAGCGCTAAGCTGTTGGCGAAGACTCCAACCCTGTTGGCGAAGGCTTTCCCAACAGGGTTTCCGAGTTCCTGTTGGGAAAGAACCGTTGGCGTTTTAAGTGATGGGAAAGAGCTCTTCGCCAACAGGAACGCGGGCCCTGTTGGGAAAGCTTCGCCAACAGCCATGTGTGCCGTTGGCGAAGAGGGGACGCCGTCAGCTCGGATGCCGTTACCTTCGCCAACAGGGAAGCAACGGCTGTTGGCAAAGTCCGGTTGGCAAAGGGAACGGCAGCTTTGCCAACAGCTTGGTTTGCCAACAGCATCGGTCGAAGCTGTTGGCAAATCCGCTGGACAAGGCTGTTGGCAAAGAAGCCCAGCTTTGCCAACAGTTTTCTTTGCCAACAGCATGGGCCGAAGCTGTTGGCAAAGCTGGGCGCGTGCTTCAGGGGAAGCCCATCTTTGCCAAAGCTGTTGGCAAAGCTGGCAAGGCTGGTGAGGAAAGCCCAGCTTTGCCAACAGCTTTGGCCCATGCTGTTGGCAAAGCTGGGAATTTTTCCCCCTTTTCTTTTGCTCTTTTCTAGCATTTAATTCACACATCAAATCCACACATCAGCATATGAACCAGAATACCACATATATATCAACAATATAGCATATGAACCACATTTCGGCATCGGTTTCGATCTCAACATGAATCCACACATCAAATCCTTCGATACATGTCCATAATACACATAAAGTCACGAAACGAGTGCATACATGTCCAACATACACCAGGATGTCCAACATACATGTCCAAAATGTCCGACAAGTCCAACATACATGTCCAGGGGTCTAACATGCATCGCTACTAGTCCATAAGAGATAGTCACAGGTACCTAGCTCGTGGCGCCGTCCCCAGGGGTCCCGGCGCCGTCCCCAGAGGTCCCAGCGCCCCCACCTTGCTCCAACGCACACCACCCTGACTGAGGTTGTGGCTGTGGCTGCGCCTGAGTCCACCCTGACCCCTGCGGCGGGTCGTAGTGCCAGTAGGGCGGGCGAGGCCCCCGCTGCGTCTGCGCCCCCGGCCACGACGAGTAGGTCTGCGACGGTGGAGCCCACGTGTACGGCTGCGTGGGGTAGGTCGGGTGCTGTGGAGAAAGACCCGGTGGAGGGCTAGCACCTGGAGTCGGGTTCGAACCCGCCGACTGAGCCTGCACAAAGGACAAGTGATGTAATTAGTACCTGCAGGATGGCCGCACAAGCTAAAGCAAAAGGTAATATACTCACTGGAGCGTGAACAGGAGGAGGCACTGGGAGTGGTGGTGCAGCAAAGAGCGAGGGAGGAAGCTCCTGCTCGTCCGGGAACTTGGACTTGACGAAGCCGGCCAGGTCCGCTATCTGACGCTGGTAGTGCCCCGCCATTGCCGCTAAGCTCTGCTGGTGGGCCGCGTCCTGGGCCGCCAGCTGGGCCAGCATCATCTCCTGGAACCTGGCCTGCAATATTACACCCGCATGGTATGTGAAGCCAAGGTGTGTGAAACGAGTGCACAACGAATGAAACCGCACTTACCTCCATCTGCTGGTACGTGGTCGGCCGTCGGGGCGCTATCGGGATGTCGGAGGAGCTACTAGACCCGGCCTTTCGAATCTCCCTCAGCGTGGGAGTAGTGGACGGGCTGATGGCGCTGTTGGCCATCCAGTAGGAGCCGTGCTGCTTCCCTCCTCCCAACCTCATCACGATCTCCGTGTCTAGGGGCTCCTTGAAGGGATCCTTGTCTTCTTCCGGATGGCTCTGGCGAAACGCAGCGCTGTACTCGACGAGCTTGGGCTGCACGTTCGCGTTGGTGTACGCGTCCGGCCCGTCCTCCGGGTTCCACCTGTTGTCCGGGTCCTTCGCTTTGCCCTTGTGAGAAAGGGCGTACCCCACCACCTCGTTGATCTCCTCCCCACCATGAGATGCCCTCTGCGAGGAAAACACAAACATGGTTACAAGTAAATAGATTGAGCACTACAGTAAATAGATCAACATTATCATACCCATGCGTCCATGAACTGCGGGAGGGACCGGTTCCCTTGGTGGTGTGCTACCCTTGCAGCCTTTGCCCGGCGCTCCCGACGCTCTTTCTTCTCCTCGTAGCACTTGTCCGATCTCCACCAGCGCACAATGGCCTCCCAGCATTCCGGGTCCTTGTCGCACCACCCCGGTATCCACTAAGAAACATCAAGTATTTGACATGTCAGAAGATGAATTGAATGTTTCATGGAAGCAAACAGAACGAATGTTTACTGCTTAATTACCGTCAAGTACTCCTCCTCGGTGAGGTCGGTCTCCCTCTGGAGGATGATCTCCTGCCTGACTCGTTCCTTCTTGATCACCTCGCCAAGACAGTTGCGGTAGTGGTTGATGACGCACTGGATGCGCGCATCGTGGTACATGTCCCTGAGACGTGCATGGCAGGCGTTCTCCAACACGATCGCCGCCTCCGCCTCTTTCCCATCCGCGCACTTCCAGTACCCCTGCACGCACACATCATGTATCATTTCATTATTTCAAGAACGTCCAACGAATGTGTAGTATTGAGAAATGCGATGCGATGAAAACACTCACCCAAAACTCCCTCTTGATCTTCTCCGCAAGTGACTCGCGTGCAGGTGAACCAGCACGATCGCTGCCTTCGGGCTCGGGCACGGGGACGGTGTGCAGGTGGAAGTGTTCCCACTTCATGGGCGGCTTTCGAACGCCGTCGATGGTGACCAAGCCAGGGTAGTACTCCTTAATCAGCAGGGAGAGGATGCCATTGATATGGCGTGCACCGGTACCCCCCTCCGTAAACACCCAGGCCCTGCACGAGTCATTAACAAAAATTATTAGTCTGAAATTCGGTTTTCAACATGCTATGTGAACAATATGAAAAAAGTAGTTTACTTACTCTTTCCCGACGGGCGCAATCACCTTGCGCTGGTGGGGGAGCGGCTTTTGGGTAGGGAGCGTCGAGGGCCCGCGCTCGTAGGGCTTCCTCAAACCTGAGGAAGGCACCACGGCGCCGTGACACTCGTCGTCGTCGTCGTGGCCGCCACCGCCACCGCCACACCCGGCGTCGTGGCCCTCGTCGTCGTCGTCGTCACCGCCGCCACCGCTGCCACCGCTGCCACCGTCCCCGGTCATCGTCGTCGTCGTCCTCATCACGAACTCCAGCCTCCTCTGCCGGAGACGTCTGCTGCGGGCCGGCTCCTCCGTCCGGGCCGGCTCCTCCTCCCTACCGGCCTGCTCCTCCACGTCTAGCTCCTGCTCACCGCGACCGCCGTAGAGCGAGGGGCAGGTCCGCTTCGGCAGCCTCTTCCTGCCACCTGGCATTTCGTCGAGTGCCTGCAATGACAACGATTAAAACAATTAGCATTTATTGCAAGGTGACAATAATAATTGTAAATAAAGAAACATAATTGTAAATGACAATTAGTTGTAAATAAAGAAATATAATTGTAAATGACAAGTAGTTGTATTACGTGGAGGCGACATAATCTCCGCGTATGGCAATACGACTTGTGCGACTTCATCACCACTGTCCTCGTCATCACTATCAATATTGTCGAGCTCTCGATCATCCTCATCGTCATCGCCATCGTCATCGTCATCGTCATCGTCCAGAACAGCTCCATCGCGCTTCCTCTGCCATCGCTCAAGGAGTTGTAAGTCCTTAGCATCCAGCACGTCATCACCCTCGTCCTCATCGATGTCGTTGTCTTCTTCCATGCTCATCGTCATTAGCGCAGAAATGTCTATCTCAAATCGCCCATCTTAAGGTCTTCTCTCATGACATTAGGATCGAACCAATGGCATTTGAATACCACTGGCTTCAAAGAACTGCCACCCTTGAATTCGAGCTCGTATATCTCTTCGACTATGCCGTAATAGTTCTTCTTATCATTGCCGGGCGTACAAACACCGCTGCACGTGGTTTTCTGTTGGGGCCTGCTCTCCTCGTAGCCTCTAGTGCGAAAGCGATAGCCATTGACATCATAAACGGTGAATGACTTGACCTTACGGTTGATGCCAAGGCCCACCTCTCTCAATTCAGCACTCATTAGCGCATCTTCCTGGGCCTGCAGGGTTACGACGGTTCGATCGTTAAATTACTCGCTCCTAGGAGCAAAGTGGAAACGAGGTTACTCGGATGGTACCTTTGAACAGAACCAGGAAACGAAGTTGGGCTTGCCATGTCTAAGAAGATGGTCCTCTTGTTCCGAGGTAGGAGCAGTATTGCCGCTCCAATGAATATTAATGAATTCCCTGAAAAACAAGAGACAGGGGGGTTGAATCGATAGGTAAGAGGATATAGTGACGGCGTATGAAACAAGCATACTGAGAACTTACTTCTGATAATCCAGGCACTCATCAAGGTTCAACAACAAGTACATCATGATACTGGTCCACTCCTCATGGGTCAAGTTCTTGTTGACACCTGCGCTTCCTTTTCCGAGATCCCCTTTGAAAAGGCTAAGGGTCGATGAGTTCTCCTCGACGTTGTAACGAGAGGTTGGATTATGCACACTAGGAAGTTTCTCAGTATAGTACGCCTGTGTGAAGGTCGACACCTCCTCAATAACGAATGCCTCCGCCACGGAAGCCTCAATTTTGGCTTTATTTTTACACTTTTGCCGAAGTAACTTCAGACACCTCTCGATTGGATAGCACCAACGGGCCTGCACAGGACCCCCGAGCCGTGCCTCGCGGGGTAGGTGCAGAATCAGATGCTGCATAGATAGGAAGAAGCCGGGTGGAAATATCATCTCCAACTTGCAGAGCAACAGAGGTGCGGCCTTCTCCAGTTCAAGACACACTTCTCGAGATAACTGCTTGGCACAAAGCTGTCGGAAGAAATAGCTCAACTCTGCCAGGACGCGCCACACTGGCTCGGGGAGGTATCCACGGGTCATCGCGGGAAGGATCCGCTGAATCCATATGTGGAAGTCGTGACTCTTCATCCCTAGCACTTTCATAGTGTCCACGTTCACTCCCCGAGCCAGATTCGCAGCATACCCATCAGGGAACCGCACCGTCTTCATCCACCTCAGTATGTCCTTCCTAACTGGCCTTTTGAGGACGTAATCGGCCGGGCCCCTTTTCCACCTCTTGCCTGGCGCAGGGGTCTTCATCACAAGCTTTGGTCTATCACACATCGTTTCGATGTCCAGTCTAGCCTTAACGTTGTCCTTCGACTTCTTACCGGTGTCCATGAGTGTTGCCCAGAGTGCCTCAGCGACATTCTTTTCTGTGTGCATTACATCGATGTTGTGTGGAAGAAGAAGGTGCTTGAAGTACGGTAGCTTATGCAAGCCCGATATATGAGTCCACATGTGCGTGGTACCATATCCAATAAAACCACCGTTCACTTCATCAACTTGGAGAGCCTCTAACTCGGCAAGAACATCCTCGGGGCTCCTAGGCTCAGGAATGGGGTCGGTGACTTGAACACCTTTCGTGAAGTGCTTTTCATCTCGCCTCAATTCATGGTCCTCGGGCAGGAATTGCCGATGTTTGTCGAAAGAAGAATACTTGCCACCCTTTTTCAGCCAGGTGAACATCACATCTGTCTTGCATGTTGGGCAAGGGAACTTCCCGTGAACACACCACGCGCTGAACAAGCCATACGCCAAGAAGTCATGCAACGAATACTGGTACCACACATGCATTGTGAAGTTCCTCTTCGTAGCTCGATCATACGTCTACACCCCCTCGTCCCAAGCATGTTGCAATTCATCCCACACTGGCTGCATGAACACACCCATATTTTTGCCCGGGTGTCCAGGTATTATCAGCGTTAAGAACACGTTCCTGGGTTCGAACATGACGCCGGGGGGAAGATTGAGGGGGATCACGAACACCGGCCAACAAGTGTACGGGGCCGCCATCATTCCAAACGGGTTGAACCCATCTGTCGCCAGCGCTACGCGTACATTCCGGGCATCCTCTGCCTTGTCAGGATACATGGCATCGAAGTACCTCCATGCATCACCATCCGATGGGTGTACCATCTTGTTAGTGTACCTCTTGCCTTTCTTGTGCCACATCATCATTTTCGCGGTATCCTCTGTCATAAACATCCGTTGGAGCCGATGTGTGAAAGGAAGGTGCCGGATGACCATCTCGGGGATCTTTGACTGTCTCTTGATGCCATCACTGCCTTCTACCTCCACATACCTAGAGACTTTGCACGTTGGACAGTGTGTTGCGTCCTCGTGGTCGTCCCTGAACAAGACGCACCCATTCGGACAAGCATGGATCGGCTCGTACGGCATCTTAAGTGCACGAAGGAGCCTCTGTGACTCGTACGTGTTCTTCGGTAGGATGTGGTCCTCCGGAAGCAGTCCGCCAAAAACTGACAACACGAGATCGAAGCCGTCTCGACTAATCCCAAGCTGCGACTTCAACGCTATTAGGCGTGATATGCCATCTAGCTGTGAAACCCTTGTCTTCTCGTGAAGGGGCTTCTGTGCCGAGTCCAGCATGGTGTAGAATGCCTTTGCGGTTTCCTCCGGATCCTCCTCCGCCTCCATTCCTCGAGGGAATGCCCCTTCCTGGAAGTCTTCCAACATGTCTGCCATCCCGGCATCTGCATCCAACTCCTCGAGGAGGGGTCTCACCGACTCTTGCCTAATAACATCGGGTTCACCATGGTGGACCCAGCGTGTATAGTTTCGAACGTATCCATTCTTGAAAAGATCTTGCATAACAATACGCCTTTCTCTCCATTTCTTGTTCTTACACTGGCTGCACGGACACCGCATCCGAATCGACCCTCTAGCAGCTGGGCCAAATGCCTGGTCCAAGAAAGCGCTAGTCCCCCTAACCCATTCATTGCTCTGTTTCTCCCTTGTCCAGCCAGTGTACATCCACTGACGGTCAGCCATCCTCTGCCATGCGCCAAGGTAAGCGAGCAATAAAACCACCATCTGCATCTACAAGGCGTTCCTACCATCTAATAGGTGAAGGATAGGTCCTAATCCCACCCGACGATGCGTAGATGAGGTTAGCTTCCATGCTCCGCGCCCGTCCGAGACGGAATTTCGGCAGCACCTCCCCGCTGTTCTCCCGATACACGTCCCGGCGGGGAGAGTGTGCATCCGAAGAACAACGGGGAGGTGCTGCCGAAACTCCGACTATGACGGGGGCGGAACATGGAAGCTAACCCATCTACGCATCCTCAGGCTGTCCAAAAAACGTGGACAATCCGAAAGAGATACTGTCGCGAATATGCACTGATCAGCATACCAACGACCGCGTATCACTTTCGGACGGGAGACGCCTAACTCAGTTACGCAACCTAAGACCATGATACGGATAGAGGGGTTATACCTAGGGGGCCGGTGAAGCTAGCGGGTCCTTTGGGTCCTCCGAATCCCCTCCGGTAGCTCCTGCTCTGCAAAAGAAGAAAAACAATACTATAAGTAAAATTTTCGGCAGAACCTCCCCTGCACGGGGAGGTTTCCCAAAACCTGCAAGAAAAGTCGACACGAAGGCCGACATCCACAATTCACGGCACAAAGGCCCACACATCCACAAATTTGACAACCATCACATTTTGGAGGTGACATTTCAAAAGGACCAAAAACTATGATTTTCACCTAAAAGGATCCATTCGCGACTCTTTGAACTTACAATGTATCAATGCCTCAGCATATCAGTTCCTTGCACCCTTCTTGAAGCTGCCCAGCAACACCTTAACAAGTACCTAGCAAAAGAGAAAATAATCTGAGATAGTGAAATAATTGGCCTTAAGTAACAGATATAGAAGCATCAGCAGCCTAATTTATAACAAGATACAAAATATCCTTTGCAATTTAATTTCTGCCACATACATGCAAGTTCCTGTTCTTTACTTCAGACATGTGACCAGTTATCCCAATTGACCCTCCAGATTAACTTCAAAACTGCCACACACTGGTTTAGCTTGCACATGACAAACTACTATGTACCATACGAAATGGCTACAGGACAACACATTTTCCTGCCATTTGTCCAAACACACCACAAAATCATGTCACCGTCCAAGCAAGCTACCATGCCGTGTACTCATATTCATTTCATGGTGAAGATATGGCATTGCTGTATAGACTAAAAACAAACTGCCTATATAGTATGACAGGTTGGTCTACAGTGGAGGCATAATTATACTGCTTGCTAATAATATTCGTGTAAACCAAAATCAGCCTCAGCAAAGTCATAGATTAGAGTCAAGATTAGATTACAGTTACAAACACAACATGAAACTTAAAATCCAAAAGAAATTGGAAAAAAAAGAAATCTGAGAATTCAGAAATAACATGAACCTGCAGCAATGTCTCTATTTGTTCAATACAGTAATTATAAGTTATACTAAATTAACTACAAAACAGTGTTTTTGAGCTAGTAGATCAGCAGTCCTACTAACTTCTTGGGTTCTTCGTTTCACCTCAAGGCCTGCTTCGCAGACATCATCATTTTCATAAACACAAAGTGCTGAACCAGATATGCAACAATAGTTTTATGGACTGCATGTTAACCAGATAGTGCTGAACCAGAATGACAAATCTGAGTTAATCTGTACCTGTCTACAAGAGATTATTGTATATCTACGAAATTGGGAGTGCAAGCAACAATCACTAGCTATTCGTGACTAGTTCACTAATCAACATCAACGCAAAGCCATCCACCTCATCTAGGATATCAGACCAACCTTTGACTGCCAAGAACGTAACTAGTACTAGTATATGAGTATCAGTCCTCCATTACATACCAATGAATGTCCAAGGGGGGGCGCGTGGTGGCCGGGCGGGGCCGGCGGGCGGGGCGGGGCGGGGCGGGGCGGGGCCGGCGGGCGGGGCCGGCCGGGCGGGGTGGGGCGGGGGGGGGGCCGGCCGGGCGGGGCCGGCGGAGCGGATCCGCCGGCGGCGGCGCGCGGGGAGGGCGGCGGCGCGCGGGTTGGAAGGAGAGGGCGGCGCCGCGCGGGTTGGGCTGGTCTGGTGGGGAGGGAGGGGGCTGATTTGTTTTAGGGTTAAAGTTCTTTGCCAACAGTCTATAGGTGCGGCTGTTGGCAAAGCCTTTTTTAATTTTTTACTGCGTCATCCTTCGCCAACAGCTGCGGTATTAAAGCTGTTGGCGAAGACACTTTGCCAACAGCAACACAAGGCTATTGGGAAAGAATTTTTGCATTTTTGTTTTTTTTCCTTTCAACTTTTTTGTGGGTCCTTCCTACTATAACTACATCTCAACTTCAAAACTTGGGGATGTTTTGAGTTATTTAGCTATATTTCGTTAATTATTTTCGTTCACTTGAATTTTCCGGCATAATTCAAATTTGAACTGCAGGTGCGTGAAATAATGAAACTTAGGCGTTCGAAAAATGATATTCATGTTGGGGAGTGTGTTTTGAGGCCGTGTCCTAAACCTCACCCGAAATTTCGAAGTCCTTGTCCACGTAACACGACGGTCCAGGCGTGGTACAACTGTTTTTTAATTATATAAAATCCAAACGAAGTCGAAAAATCACGAAACTTGTCGGGGTGTCTTGTTATCGCATGTGGAGGCTACGATAAACATTTGAGAAAGTTTGGAGCAAGTTGCCGCGTCAAATGCTCAAAACCTAGACATCTCTACCATGTGATCACTTGTGAGCACATGTGGAGATGTCTAGGTTTTGAGCATCCGACGCGGTAACTTGCTCCAAACTTTCTCAAATGTTTATCGCAGCCTCCAGATGCGATAACAAGACACCCCGACAAGTTTCGTGATTTTTCGACTTCGTTTGGATTTTATATAATTAAAAAACAGTTGTACCACGCCTGGACCGTCGTGTTACGTGTACAAGGATTTCGAAATTTTGGGTGAGCTTTGGGACACGGCCTCAAAACACACTCCCCATCATGAATATCATTTTTCGAACGCCTAAGTTTCATTAATTCACGCACCTGCAGTTCAAAATTGGATTATGCCAGAAAATTCAAGTGAACGAAAATAATTAACGAAATATAGCTAAATGTTGCAAAAAGGGCCCACATTTAACCATGTGCTTGTAAACAATGTAGCAAGGCTACAAAAAAAGTTTGAACTTAAAAATCGAAAAAAATGAAAATTCTTTGCCAACAGCATGCACATGCTGTTGGCAAAGAGCAATCTTCGCCAACAGCCCCTACAAGGCTGTTGGGAAAGAAGGCTCTTCGCCAACAGCGTGGTAGCCCTGTTGGCGAAGGGCTGCTCCCTTTGCCAACAGCTAACGGCGAAGCTGTTGGCGAAGCGGACGGCGTCGGCACCGTTTGGCCGCGCCGGGGCTTCGCCAACAGCTGTTCTTTCCCAACAGCATTCCTGTTGGGAAAGAACTCCTTCGCCAACAGCCGTACTTTGCCATCAGTCTTTGAATTTTGGGCTGTTGGCGAAGATTTCTTTCCCGACAGCAGAGTTTTCCTGTTGGGAAAGAGTTTCTTCGCCAACAGCTCAGATCTTGGCTGTTGGGAAAGATCTGGACTGTTGGCGAAGCCACAGTTTCCTGTTGTGGATCACCGGTACGTCCAGCGGCCAACAATGCTCCGGCGACGACCGCCGCCGGCCACACGGCTAGCCGTCGCGGCCAAGCTGATTAGCCGATCGAGGCAACAATGACGTCGACGTACTGAACTAAATTATCCCCCCCCCCCCCCGTAAAAGTCTATTCTGACTTTTAATTTGGCGTGTAATTGGGCGTGCACGTGGTGGATTTGTCTTCGGTCGGCCCCCGGCCAGTCCGGGACGACGGCGACACGGGCACACGGCGGAGCGTCGGTGTGGGCGCCGGCACCCCGGGCGTGCGAACAATGAACCGGGCTGATGGCACTGTCGACGCGTAACGTCGATCGATCGGTGGTCGGCGCCTGTGGTGGTGTACGTGGCTGTACGTATCGAAAAATGGTGGTTTTTACGTGCGGCTGTGCGAGCAGGCACCGTTGCCATCCTTGTATACGTCGATCGGTCGACTCTGATCGAGCGGCATCTTGCACGCACTGACGCATGGATCGCGCGCGGGGGCGCTTCCCCCGCGCGTGCATGTAGAGGCGAGCTGCTGAGTGCTGACTGTGAGACTGGAGCACAGCAGCAGCGCTAACGAGACGGCAAGGCACTGCCCGTGCGAGCGGCGAGCAGGAATGCAGGATGATGGACTTCCCGCGGGCCGTGGAAAGGCCGAAACTTCTGATGCGGCTAGGTCAGATATTCTTTTGTGGGCTGTGTTGACACTTTTATCTATCAACGCACGAACGTGTTAGATCGCGCAACAGTCGAAATACTGAACTCGCTGAAACTCTTGTCCTGACCGGTCAGGGATACCGGTCTAACCGGTGTACGTAGAAACACCGAGAAAACTCACGAACACCAACCCGGGAGGGATCTTGTCAGGAATGGTGTGCGTGCTCTAAGATCAGCAGGCCACTCAGAACGTCTTTAAACGTCGTAGAGACAAACAAAGAAAGCAAAAGGTTGGAAAAGTTAGGATTTGAAGATAAAATTTGTAAAAAGTAATGATAGATTTGGTGATAGCCCTCAATCGACTGTGACCCTTTATATTTATAGGGTGTGAGGTCTTACCCCGCAAGAAAGTTCTTTACAACTCAAAAAACATCAAGACTTCTTAATTCTACTCGGACTCAGGGTGGACCGGTCAGACCGGTCAAGCCCACCGGTTATACCAGTGTGGCCACCGGATACAAGACTCGACCGATCAGATCGCCGAAGGGAACGAGTATGACTGGTCGAGCTCAACCTAATTGGCTTGGTGTCAATTTTAGGTGTGAACATGCTAAAATTGATTACTGCTTAGGCTCTTCTTCTTGGGCAGAAACTTAACTTCAGGCATGGGCTAATATCTCGCATCATTTTTCAATATATATAATCTAAAACAAATAATGAAGCGCACCTCACAAGTCCTCTTTTAGGACACCGCACACATTTTCGTTGCAAATTTTATGAGAATGATGTTGTATTTGGTAAATATCAATAAAAATAAAAAAACCTTTTTAGGTACTATTTAGGGAAACATTTTGAGTGAAATGCAGATGATTAATAGGAGCTCCTAAATCATAATCCTAACTTGTCACACTGTGAAGATCACGGCTCTAAATTTCTTCACTTTACTTAGACGATCGTTTAATTGACGAATTGGCTCTGGAGTTGTTTGTTAATCAGTACTCCCTTCATCCCGCAAAGAGTGTTTATTTAGCTTTAAATTTTATCTCACAAAGAGTATTCATTTAGCTTTTAGTAAAACTAATCTAATTAAAGCAGCACTCATCTCGATAAAAAATGCATTGAGAAGTGTATAGAGCCATTGAAATGATCAATTGATTTATTTTCTCTGATTTTAATGTACTTTAATGTACTGCATTTATTCAGAATTAAAAAACAAAACAAAGTAATTAAAGGTAGTATGGTCATAACTATAAGTGTTCAAAATTTTTTCTAAACAAACAGTCTTTGTGGGACAAAAGGACTATACTTGTACAAGAATTATGCATTGGTTTCTCTTCTATTAGGGCCAGTCGAGCCCTCAGCCCCTCACATTACTCACAGCCTCACATCACTCACATAGTCACATGTTAGAAAACTCACTGCGAGTCTGACTGAGACGTGGTCGTCTGCTGCCCTCGGGTTTCATCAACTTTCAATTTCGAGCCACGTCGAACACTGGGCCAGCCACCAACCGCGGCCCAACTACCGCCTTCCTCGGCCCGCCACAACGCTCTTCCTCTCTCTCCACGACCACCAACCAAACCAACCCTGCTCCTCCGGCCACCGCGCGGCGAGAGTCCCCCAGCCCGATGGCGCCAACGGTGGAGATCAGCCACCTCTCCTTCACCTACCCGGGCATCGACGGCCGCCCGCCGCCCGGCGCGCCACCGCTTATCGAGGACGTCTGCTTCTCCCTCGACGCCGGCCAACGATGCCTTCTCCTCGGTTCCAACGGCGCAGGTAACCCCAACTACCCGCGTTTCTCGACCGTCCCTCTCCTCCGTTTCTCTCGGCCGTTCTGGTGTTGATTGGGCGCGGCGGCGGCTTCGTTGTCCGTGTGGTAGGCAAGACGACGATACTGAAGATACTGGGCGGGAAGCACATGGTGGATCCGAGCATGGTGCGGGTCCTGGGCAGGTCCGCCTTCCACGACACGGCGCTCACCTCCTCCGGCGACCTCTGCTACCTTGGCGGTGAGGTGAGCTAGCGGTTTCAGAAATTCATCTCCCTATGTTCGCTCTCCTGTTGCAATTTCGGTCATGGATTGTAAATTGTAATGGGCTTTGCCCTATTTCGCCGTCAGATGTTCCATTGAATCTAACCTGTGTCGAATTGTGGTGCAGTGGAGACGCGATGTGGCCTTTGCCGGCTTCCAGGTGAATATTCAGATGGATATATCGGCAGAAAAGATGCTTTTTGGTGTTGCTGGTGTTGATCCAAAGAGGAGAGACGAGCTTATCAAGGCAGGTTAACTCTCAAAACCTGTAAAAAATTTAGTGGATATAGCACATTTTTCTCATGGAGCAGTGCCCTGCGCCAATGTCATTTTTTAGATACCATTTTTAGAAAAATGTGCTTTCATATTTCTAGGTTGGTAAGTTTTGATACAGTTTAATGTTAATACTGATTAGTTCTAGTTATCGACTACCTTAGCATCTCCAAGAGTGTCTAAAAAATAAAGTAAAAAAAAAAAGCTAATTTTGGAATCTTGCCAAAAACTATTGGGACTAAAAAGAAGTGTCTCCACCAACAGTTCTAAAAATTGCTGCCCGATATAAATTTAATTGCTGCCATGCCATCATTCATTATATTACCATATCCTGTATTTTTTTTGGGTGGAACTACTGAATGCCGGCTGCTTCTGGATCCTTGACGAAGCTTGCCGATATGTAAAAAGACAAATCGCCTGACGCCCCCTAGACCTACAAATACAGGATCATGTCGACCACAACCTGATTCTCATGAAAAAAGAGATGCAGTTTTCGACTTAATCTCCATTGGCTTGAGAGGCACAAGAAAAATAACGATGCTCTAATTATTGATTGATTTCTTGTCTCGTAAAAGTAGTGGCGCATGCCTTGGCCAAGCAAAATAAACGCGATCGTTGCTGAATAATCGGGATTGGGCATGCTAGCCATAGGGACAAAATATAGCTCTATTTGACATCACTTTTGGACATGCCAATAAATTGGGCATCTGTCTGGGCTACTGTTGGAGTTGGTTTTTTCTCTTTCCTTCCAAAAACTAATGTTTGAGACTTCATTTTGGGTACTCTTGGAGATGCTCTTATTACCCAATAGATGTTTATTCAGTCTAAAATTTGTGATCTGTATAACAGCTGTTTGCCATCTGGAAATCAAATTCTATTGTTTTGAACCTAGTGCGTCTCTCATGGTCAGAGTGGTCACGTTTTTCTCACTGATCATCACAAACTGCAGCACAATGTTTTTTTGCTATTTGTGATTTGGTTTGCTTCTCAAATGCTTGTCATTTTGAGTTCGACACACTTTTTTTTCTTCTGTCAAACAAGTGTGAATAAGCATCAGTCTATCTGATTGCATGATGCATTCATACTTCTGACGTAGTTGCAGGGGGCTTTACAGATTGGAAACACCCATTTGTGAATGCAGACTCTGTCCTGGGTAACCAACAGAAAAGATCTTAACATTCATGTTACCTTCGTAAAACTATTGGAAAATCACTTAACTTTGGTAAGCTGAACGTACTTAAGCAATGAGGTTAAATAACATCACACTTCAGTGTCACTGATAATTTGGTGACATCGCACTTCAGTGCCAATGATAACCTGGGAAAATCATTCTTGACTTCTTTGGAGGGTGTGTTGATTCATATTTCAATAGACCTAAACTTTAGCAAAGCCAATGGTGTCCTTGGTAAGGGCTTAATTTGATCATATTCCTCTCTGTCATGTTTCAGATTTTAGACATCGACCTTTCCTGGCGTTTGCACAAGGCATCTGATGGTCAGAGGAGACGAGTCCAGATTTGCATGGGACTTCTTAAGCCGTACAAGGTTTGCTTTCCTTTCCATCATAGGGATCGATCATGTTGTCATCCACACCATGAGATTTTAAAAGGGAAAAAAGCGCAATGCAGGTTCTCCTTCTTGACGAGATCACAGTTGACCTAGATGTATTGGCAAGATCAAATCTGTTAACATATCTGAAGAAGGAATGCGATGAAAGAGGTGCAACAATAATCTACGCCACACATATATTTGATGGTCTTGATGATTGGCCAACACACATTGTAAGCTTCCCTGTATTTCATTCTTTATAAAGTAATTCTTGCAGAGCTATGGAAATAATGATAACTATTGTTCTTGTATTTCAGGTTTACATTGCTCGTGGGAAGCTGCAGTTAGCACTGCCTTTGGAAAAGGTGAAAGAAATGAGCCAGTTATCTCTCATGGTAAGTAGCATCCATCAATATGAAACAGTATGTTTCAGCATAGCATGGTCATTCATCAGATTTATGTTTTCATTTCAGAGAACTGTGGAGAGCTGGTTGAGGAAAGAAAGGGACGAGGACAGGAGGAGGAGAAAGGAGCGAAAGGAGAAAGGGCTCCCGGAATTCGACAAAGCTGTTGAGGGTAGCCGGGTTGTAGGTGATCCAGCAAAGATCGCTGCAAGAGTCGTAAACAATGGTTGGGCAGCAGGACGGCTCACCTCAACAATCGCAGGAGAGGAGAACTTCGTTTTCAGCTCTAACAGCGTTCTTAGACAATGATATTGTTTTGTAATTTGCTCTTTGTTTATTTAAAATGGTTAATAACAGTCTTATAGATCCAATGGATACACCATGGGAGCTTTGACACTTGCAACGAAATTTCTGGCAGTAAAGTATAATGTTGTTTTCTTTGTACTTGGATTTGCACTTCTGTATGTGTATGTAACAGTATATAGTTGGATTCCACAATAATGCATGCTCAATTTTTTTGAGTTCATAATTTATCTTTTACAAAAGAAATACTACCTCCGTTCTTAAATATACGACGTTTAGGAAAAAAAAATTAGTTCATTTTGAATTAGTTTTCTTGTCCTAAATGTTATATATTTAACAACGGAGGGAGTATGTTATTTTTATTTTACTTTTACCAATTTAATTTGCTACCTATTGTTCTTTAACAATGAGTTACATGCACCAACCAATTTAACCTAAAAGACTTAAACATAAGCGGAAAAACTTACAAACATTTAAAAGTAGAGACGCATCTGACACCTGCAATTCTACGAGGAGTCGAGGAGGCATCCGTCAGTAAAGGCCGACTTCCTCGTGCTTGACTGCTTGTCCCTGTTGCCCAGCCGACATGCGCCTCCCGCCCGTCCGCTTCCTACCGTCGAGCGCGGCGCCGGCCGTGGTGGATGCGAACGCTCGCATCGCCCGGCTGGCGCGCGCGGGGAACATGGAGGCCGCCCGCGCCGCGTTCGAGGCCATGCCGCTCCGCACCACCGCCTCCTACAACGCCCTCCTCGCCGGCTATTTCCGCAACAACCTCCCTGACGCCGCGCTCCGAGTCTTCCACCGCATGCCCTCGCGGGACCTCGCCTCCTACAACGCGCTCATCTCCGGGCTCTCCCTGCGCCGCCACACTCTCCCCGACGCCGCCGCGGCACTCGCCACCATCCCCTACCCGCCCTCGGTCGTCTCCTTCACATCCCTCCTGCGCGGGTACGTGCGCCACGGCCTCCTAGCCGACGCCATCCGGCTGTTCCGACAGATGCCGGAGCGCAACCACATAACATACACGGTGTTGCTTGGCGGCTTCCTCGACGCCGGCCGTGTCGACGAGGCCCGCGAGCTGTTTGATGAAATGCCTGCGAAGGATGTTGTTGCGTGGACCGCCATGTTATCTGGGTACTGCCAGGCTGGCCGCATTGCTGAGGCACGTGCACTGTTTGATGAAATGCCAAAGAGGAACGTTGTGTCATGGACTGCCATGGTCTCCGGCTATGCTCAGAATGGACAGGTAAACCTTGCTCGGAAGCTGTTCGAGGTGATGCCTGAGCGCAATGAGGTGTCGTGGACTGCTATGCTATTTGGGTACATACAGGCTGGGCGTGTAGAGGAGGCTGCGGAGCTGTTTAATGCAATGCCGGAACACCCATTGCCAGCCTGCAATGCAATGATAGTTGGGTTTGGGCAGCGAGGGATGGTGGATGCTGCCAAGGCAGTCTTTGATAGGATGCGTGATAAGGATGATGGAACATGGAGTGCAATCATCAAAGCATATGAGCAGAATGAATTCTTGATGGAGGCATTGTCTACCTTCCACGAGATGTTGCGTGAGGGCATTCGCCCAAACTACCCATCAGTCATCAGCATCCTCACAGTATGTGCAGCCCTGGCTGTTCTTGATTACGGGAGGGAGGTGCATGCTGCAATGCTGAGGTGTTCCTTTGACAAGGATGTCTTTGCTGTGTCAGCATTAATCACAATGTACATCAAATGTGGGAATTTGCACAAGGCCAAGAAGGTTTTCAACATGTTTGAGCCCAAAGACATTGTGATGTGGAACTCGATGATAACTGGTTATGCTCAACATGGGTTGGGGGAGGAAGCACTCCACATATTTGATGATATGAGGTTGGCCGGAATGGTGCCTGATGGAATTACATATATTGGGGCCCTTACAGCATGTAGCTACACAGGAAAAGTTAAAGAGGGGAGGGATATTTTTAATTCTATGGATACAAATTCTGCTGTCAGACCTGGAGCAGCACATTATTCTTGCATGGTCGATTTGCTTGGCCGAGCAGGACTTGTGGAGGAAGCACTGGATTTGATTAATACCATGCCAGTTGAACCAGATGCTGTCATCTGGGGAGCTCTGATGGGGGCCTGTAGAACGCACAAGAATGCTGAGATTGCTGAGGTTGCTGCTAAGAAGCTCTTAGAGCTAGAGCCTGGAAATGCTGGGCCATATGTCTTGCTCTCTCACATTTATACATCCACTGGGAGGTGGGAAGACGCTTCTGAGATGCGAAAATTTATTAGCTCAAGGCAATTGAACAAGTCTCCTGGCTGCAGTTGGATAGAATATGACAAAAGGGTGCATCTCTTCACATCCGGTGAAGTGTCAGCACATCCTGAGCATTCTATTATCCTTAAAATGCTGGAGAAGTTAGATGGATTGCTCATGGAATCTGGATACTCAGCTGATGGGAGCTTCGTGCTTCATGATGTAGACGAGGAGCAAAAAACTCATAGCTTGCGGTATCACAGTGAGAGGCAGGCTGTGGCATATGGACTATTGAAAGTTCCGGAAGGAATGCCCATTCGTGTCATGAAGAACCTCAGAGTTTGTGGTGATTGCCACTCTGCGATAAAATTGATTGCAAAGATAACTTCTCGGGAAATCATACTGAGAGATGCAAATAGATTCCATCACTTCAAAGATGGGTTTTGCTCATGCAGGGACTATTGGTGAGGTGAATGATGCAGTATATTTTTTGCTCCACATCAACTCTTTGATGGTCCTTTCATTAGGTAAATCTCAGTATATTAAGATGCTCTCCATTGATCTTCCAAAGCATAAATTTAATTGTTGATAAATGCTTCCTTTTTAGATAATGATGATAAGCTACACCACTATGCCTTGTTTAGTGTTGATTATTTAGGATACACATTCAGAATTCAATTTCCACTGAACATGATGTACATCCAGTATAAGCACATGGTCAACTAATCAACTTGTTCTCTTTGAGTTATCTTTGCAACTATAACAATGTAATGCAGGCTGCTGCACAAAACAACTTGCATCTTAGAAATCAGATTAATGTGAATAAGCAACTAGATATATACTTGTTATCCTTACAATATCTATAACTGTGAATCATGTTCTGCGGAGCCTCTGGTTTCAACATGGGAATTGATCATTTGAATTGATACAGTGGAACAGAAAGCTATGAGGTGAAAATTTATCCACTTAGTTCCATATTTCGCTTGGAATGTTATGTCTGCACTCATTCAAGTTCATATTTCTCATTTCACATTAAAACTTAAGATCTGAAGATACCAATACTTATTGTGATGCTTGGAACCACTGATGCGGAAATATTAATATGTACTGGCATTCAGCATTTCAGCTCAAAGCACCTCTCACCAAGTTCGGTGAATAGTCACAACATGAGAGTACACGAGTGCGAAGGGTTATCTCTTCAGAATATTACTTGCAGAGATTGTGCATGGAGATTCAATTACACTCTTTGAGATATTATCCTGCTGGTAAGCAGTGGATCGAGGTAAATCAAACAGCTTTCTACTTAAAAATGTAACTGTGCCGATTTGTATCTGGTCACACCAAAATTTTCCAACAATGCAACCCAACTCTAGAACTCTAGAATTATTCTCGTGGTATATGTAAATATATAAAGTTTCAGATAAAAAAATATAGGCTAGGTTTTATGGGCCAAACTTGCTAGTCTGGTCTTTGCTACAGAACATTTTGCACCAGTTTTTATTGTGAAAGCCAAAGTCATTGTGTTGATTTATGAACTGCAGGTACCAGCATGAAGATTGAGGCATAGCTTTATGATATCCACAACATTCATTCCCATTCATGAATCTAAACGGTACACTGGCTATGATAACATAATTGATGAAGTTATTACTATCTTTTTTCTCGAAAGACGCAGGAGAACTGCGCTTCATTATATTAAGAAGAAGAAAAAAGGAAAAAATTCCCTAAATACAAGAGTCAAAACCCAACGCAACACACACCACACACACAGCCTAGCACCCAGACACAACCCACCCCAAGGGGGGTTTTCTCAGAAGCCAACGCGCCCGTGACACGAAGAAATGAGCGACCTAAATCCTTCTACCTATTCCATTGATGTAGGGGCTGTTAGAAATGAAGTTCCTCGAGCCCCTGCAATCGACCATAACTTCCTCTCCTCTCTGGCCATGGTAAGTGCACGTGCCATATCAGGAACGGCTCCATCAAAAACACACTTGTTTCGCTGAGTCCATATCGTCCAGGCCCCAAGAATGGTAAGGGAGTTGAGTCCCTGCAGCAGCTCACCATGTCTGTCCTTGCTGGCCTTCTCCCACCAATCGAAAAAGGATGTATCTGAAGGCTGAGGCGAAAGAGTTTGCAAACCAACTTGTGAGAGAAAATGAAACCAGAATTCCCTCGCAAAGGTGCAGCCGACAAGGAGGTGATTGATAGTCTCAGACTCTTGGTCACACATAGGGCAGCGCTCAGGATGAGGGAGACTTCGGCGTGTCAGACGATCCGCGGTCCAGCAGCGATCGTGAGCAACAAGCCACAAAAAGAAGGAGCACTTGGCAGGAGCTCAAGATTTCCAAATTTTCTTCCAAGACCTGAAAGTAGTTGCCCCCAGGAAGAATCCCTCATAAGCCGTCTTAGCTGAATATTGACCAGTGGGTGAAAAACGCCAGATGTGTCTATCCTCAATGCCAGGCTGAAGCTGAAAGTTTGCTAAGATGTCCCACAGCCGGAGATAATCAACAAGCACTCCCACAGGGAGACCCCCTTGTACATCTGAAACCCAAGCGTGGTTGAGAAGGGCCTCTTGCACCGTTCGCTTCCGACGTTTCCTAACTGGAATAACAGCCAAAAGCCAAGGTGCCAAATCAGCAATACTCTGTCCATGGAGCCAACGATCAGTCCAAAAGAGAGTAGTAGTTCCATCTCCCACTTCGGAGTAAACGGCTGCTGCAAAGAAAGCTTTAATCTGCTCTGGAACATGTATATTAAAATTTGTCCATGGCATTTGAAAGTTGATTTTGATCAAGGTTAGGGAAATTTTTTGAGTGCTTGTAATTAACGTGAGCCATCCATTCGATGAAATCTAACGTTGGAAGTACCAGGTAGTAGTACCAATAGGGTAGTACTAGGAAGTACCAATTTTGTGAGACCAACAACTAATTTTTTTAATTAAATTAGCTGGTGAATAAATCTTAATACAAGGTACTACTACCTAGTGCCTTCCCATACTATCCAAGTACCGAAACAATGTTAGGTCTCAAAAGAGTAGTAGTTTTTTTTAAAAAAATTGCTCAAGATAACCCGTCCACATTATCAATCTGCAATTTCCATGTTCCACTGCATTAAGGTTCGACCCACTACCAAGTCAGACTCTGTTCCTTTTCCATTCTGCATCTGTAATGGGAGGAAGAATTGTCCGCATTCTGTATTTCTAATCTCTTTTTCTTGTCACGACGTCCATTTCCATTCTGCATCTGTAATGGGAGGAAGAATTGTCCGCATTCTGTATTTCTAATCTCTTTTTCTTGTCACGACGTCCATCAGTTTGACAAAAGATACTAAGGCTGGAGAAATGACCATCGACGGTAAAAAGAGCACGTCAGCAATATTGTACACAGTGGCACGGGTTGGAATAATGAAAATTACATATCCTGTACGGGTTGGAATAATGAAAATTACATATCCGTGACGATATTATTTCTTTGAATCTTTTTTAACAAGGGTTGAGGGTTGCGAAACATAAAGCTTAGACAGTGGCACGCTGTGATACTAAATCTTTTTCTTTTGTGTATACTACCTCCGGATGTATGTTGTTTGACTTTTCTAGATTGAAGAATTTTACAGAAAAGTTTTCCAGAAAACTATAGGCGCATAGCATAATCTATCTATCCAGTCCGTGGCGAAGCTAGAACTGAAGCTTAGGAGGGGCTGATGTTGCCTTCTTTCACCTCCAAACCTCTCTTTCTCTCTTCTCCAACATCTTCTTCCTCCTCTAGCCTAAGAAGGGTTTCGGTGGGGCTCCCATGGTGGCACCGGCGGTAGGGGGCTCCAGACCCCCGACCCGGTGCTAGATTCGCCCCTGTATCCAGTAAAAACTAAAACAACCTAAAGTTTGAAATGGAGGGATCTTTGTTCAAAAGCCTGTAAATATACATAGTTTTTGACTTTTCTAGATTGAAGAATTTTACAGAAAAGTTTTCCAAAAAACTATAGGTGCGTAGCATAATCTATCTATCTAGTAAAAACTAAAACAACCTAACGTTTGAAATGGAGGGATCTCCGTTCAAAAGCCTGTAAATATTTTTGGACAAGGCCACAGCCGGCAAGGAGCTGGCCTGAACATTATATTAAGTATACGGAAGTTGTTATATACAAGATTTGAGAACAAGGGGTCGAGAAAGAGAGTAGAACCGCTACAGGGTTAATTTACATGAAAATGATGCAGCCACTGAAGTAAGAAGGCCTTGTCAAGCGGGGAACCGAGGCGGTGAGCCCACAGCTCCAAGTCGAGCTTGATCTTGGCTAAGATGGCGGTCGGAGAAAGGCGCACGGCCTGGAACACCCAAGAATCACGAGCCTTCCAAATGTTCCACAGAATGGCGGTGACGACGGTGGAATGGATCTTGGGCGAGGTCTGTTCCGGCAACTCAGGGAGGCCCCAAAGATCCCGGAAACAAGCTAAGTGCGGGGCAGTGAGCCATCCAACGGCTCGCCAGGCAGCCACAACGAGAGGGCAAGTGAGCAGCAGGTGATGCTGGGTCTCCTCCCGGCCACAATAGGCACAAGCAGGGGACTCAACAGGCCCGTCGACAGGCATGAGCGAGGTGAGCGACGGCTCCGGGGCCCCAAAATCGGAGGGCCCCCACCAGCTCAATAATCAATCTATTATCTATGTTAATTGGTGATTCTAAATATATATATATACTATGTTAATCGGTCCTTCCCTGATCCCTCGCAATAATCCTTCCTATTCCACGTCCGGCGCATCCGCTCGTCGCACTCTTGCACGTCCTTCTGCCTTCCTCGGCTCGTCCGTGTTCGCCGCCATGGACAGCGAGCGCCGTGCAGCACCCCATGCCTTGCCGTGGTGTCGTGGCCTCTGGCCTGCGAGTGATATTGGCCTGCGTCTCACAACACAATCACACTAGCATCTCACAACTCACAACACAATCACAGATGCAAAGCCTGGAAGCCAACTAGGGGCTCAAAGCCGGCAAGCACAGGTCTCCAACTATACGCCATCAATCCGCAATCCACTGCACCCAAGATCGAAAGACCCAATCGTGAGCCACTGCCGTGAGGTAAGTTCGTGTCTTCATGATGGTTAATTCTTATTTTTTGAACTTTATTTCATGATTGCTCATTCATGCACGCGTTGTTCTGCGTTGGAATAATGAATGGGCTTGTAGTCCAATGGTAGGACGGTCCAGTGGGACGCTACCCACCAGAGTTCAAATCCTGGTGCTCGCACCTTTTCCTGGATTTATTCCGGGATTTTCCGGCGTTATGCATTAAGTGGTAAGCGACGTTCCCGTCGACGACGAGGCGCCAGTGGTCACTTCGAGAATCTCGCCGGTGCTCAGTCCTTCGGAGGTGCTCATAAGGGTAGGGTTTGCGTACGTGTATTCATAGGGGTGTGTGTGCGTGTGTGTTATGAGCGTCTGCGTTGTACTGTGTAATCTAAAAAATTAAATATTAATTCAAATTGCTTTTCTTCTCTTCCTAGTAGAACATGAGGTCATTACTGTAAATCACTACTTCTTTTTACCATTGACATTAGATATAATTCTAAATGTTCTACGAAATAACACATTTTGAAGTTACATAGTTGTTTGAAAGTATGCTTTACATATGATTTTTTAACATTTTAGGGGCCTATTTTGTATTTCGAACCGGGGCCTCGAATTCCTGGAGACGGCCGTGGGACTCAACCATGTGTCGATGGTGAAGGAACGCAGCGGAGGGAAGGCGTTCCTGATGGACCAGCCACAAGAAGTGCTTGCACCGAGGAATGGTCGCGCTGTCCCAGATGAGCCAAGCAAAAGGGTCGGGTGGTACTGTCACCTGCAAAAGAGAACGGAGCCATCTGCGCTCCAATGCCCCGACAGTCGACCTCGGTCATGTCTGGTTCAGTCTGATGTAGAGCCTGCTTGACAGTGAGCAACTCAGCCGCAGCAGGCAGCAGCTGATGAGAGGCGGTTGTGAAGACGAAGGTCTCAGCCGCCATGTCCAAATGCCTGGGCGACAGAGAGCTGCGGCCGCCGGCAGTGGGAGAACAGTGCTGGGAAGAGGGTCGCCAGCGGTCGAGGGCGAAGCCAGTGATCAAGCCAGAAGCTGCAGGAGCTGCCATCACCCAAGTGCACCCTGTTGTGTTCGCGCAGGTGAGAGAGCATCTGACAGATCGCCTTCCAAATAGGGGTATTCAAGTGGTGTGACTCACCCAAATCCCGTCTAGCCCCGGCACCATAGAGACGGATGAACCAACGTTGCCAATTCGTTGATGGCCTGTTGAAGCTTGGCGGCGAACTTGGACAGCAACCCGTGATTCTGGAGTTCCAGATTCTTGACTCCTAGGCCACCATGTTCCCGATCGCGGCAGACAAGCTCCCAGGCGGCCTTGCATTGTGAGCCATGGCATGTGGTGTCGCCAGTCCAGATGAAAGCTTGGCGGCGGGCATCGATTGCTTCGATGGTCCCCTTGGGCAAGAGGATAGAACACATGGTGTAAACCGCCCGAGCACCCAGCACGATGTTGGTCAGGATGGTGCGGCCGCTTGGGGTGAGCACCGCGCATACTTGCAGGAAATGGTGCAAGTGCAAATAAAGCTGTTTGACCTTTTCTTCCTGCGATGGTGTGGACCTGGTGCAACCTCGCCGTCGGCACGCTAATTTGTGGGCCTGATTTGGTCCGCGTACAAATATGCCGAGAGCAAGTTTCCCCCCATTTCCACAACCCGCGTCTTGGTCCTTTGTCTTGCAGCTTCTCAGCAATGGATGGATGTCGCCGTCCCGCGCCATACAACGCGATGGTACCATGTTATCTAGAAATAGAAGAAACCTTTCCCGCGGCGCTGTTTCCCTTTCCTCACTCCAAATCTGCCGGCCGGCATGGCCCGTCGTCGTCTGTCCAAACCTTCTGAAAAATTTTCTTCCACACACGGACACGCCGGAACTGCCCCCCGCCCATTGAGAGAGACTCTACGAGAGAGGACGTTCCATTGTCCAAATGTCAAAAGCATGATGACGTCGTGATTGCACACACTTTTGGGGTTAGCTGACGATGCAAAAACGAAATGACCAAGCTTCCACAGATCCAGACTACAGAGGTCCTTCTCCGTTGCTAGTGGGCAATTATTTAGGTGCATTTTTTCAGCACGAGTACGTGCACGACGGTCTCGGTCCGGTACGAGAGCAGCACTAGCTGATTGATTAGAACTAGCTTTTAGCAGATTTTGACGCGTTCGAGATGTTTGAACAAGGATTAAGATACCATTAACTGGGCGATCGACCACTCGACCTGGTGCATGTAACTTCAAACATCAGGAGATCTGGAGATGCAAGCACACAGTAAAAAACACCGAATCCTATATATAGGGAGGACCAGCCACATCCTCGTACAACACACACCTAAGCATACGCATCAGCTAAGTAGCTAGCACTATAGAATTCCAAACGGGCCGCCCGGCCCTAGCCCGGCCCTAGCCCTATTTGGCCCGGCCCTAAGCGGCACGGTGGTTTCTTCGTGCCGTGCTGTGCCATCGTGCCTGAGGGGGCGCCGAAGCACGGCACGCAGGCCTTTTTTTCGTGCCGTGCCGGCACTAGGCACGACCGCAGCACGACTGGCACGAAGGGCCGGCTGACGGGCTAGTGCCGTGCCAGGCACGGTGGACAGAAACCCCTCATTCAACTTCAAATCAACTCAGGAAGAAAACAAGCACAAGAACAACAGAAATTTCAAAAGTTTGAGCTGGTGCAATGGCTGCCTCATTAAAAACCTATCCAGGTAAAACTCACACCTCGTGAGAAACCCTAGATAGGGAAAAAGAGTACAACCCAGCTCAATCAAATTAAAATAAGTTCAAATAGTTTAAATATTACAGACCCAAGTTCAGTTACATAAATAACCTACAACTACAGTACTAAGTACTACTTCTTCTCTTCTGGCACATCCAGATACAACTCAGAGTAGCATTCCTCTTCAAGTGACTTGTCCTCCACCTGTTGTTGAAGCCTAGCTTCTGTAGCCTCCCAATCCTTCACGCAGGTGAGGATCTCCACCATGTCCGGGCTCAATCGTCGCCTACGCTCCTCAAGGATCCTGCCAGTAGTACTGAAAACAGATTCTGAAGACACAGTAGAAACAGGGACAGACAAAACATCTCTAGCTAATATTGAAAGGACAGGATAAGAAAGTTTGTGCTCATGCCACCAGCTAATGATGTTGAACTTATCATCAGTGTGAGAGACATTATCACTGTCCAAGTAGCTAGATAGCTCATTACCAACACCCATAGAAGATCCAGCAGAAGGAGAAGCACTAGTGCATGCTGCATGCAGCAAGGCAGAAGCACTAGTCCTTCTGGACATAGTGAGAGTAGGGGTACAGAAAGAGTTACCAGATCCAGGAGTTCCAAACATATCAACATCATCATCATCATCATCTGCAAAAATGTCATCCCAAGCACTATTTTTCTTATCAGCAGTGGGTGCTTGTGGACATGCTTTCCTCTTAGCTGCACCAAACTTGTCATCATATCTCTTATAAATGATATTAAGTTGAGCCCTTACCTCAGTTAAGTAAGATGAATAGTCAACACCAATCAACTTACCTACCAACCTGAGAACCCTACTAAAACCCTTCAATTTACCTCTAGGATCCAATATGAATGCAAAAGAGTAAAGCATGATAATATCCTTCCAGTACTTCAAATACACATCTTTCATGCGAGTAACAACAGGCCTAAGCAAAGCATCATTCTCATACTCCTTCAAGTGCTTGCAAAGCTTAAGCATATGATGCAACATAAGTGGGGAAGTAGGATAATAAACACCAGAAAGTGCAACAGTAGCAGAGTGAAACAGTTGAAGGAATTGAAACATACTTTGAGCAACTGTCCAATGATCATCAGTTAAAAGCACACGCTCATAGTTGCTGTTTATGAAGACAGAAAAATTATGCTTGTAAGGGAGCAAATGCTTAAGCATTAGATATGTAGAGTTCCACCTCACATCCATATCCAAACCAAATTTTCGAGGACGAATCTCAACAGCAACACAATACCTCTTAAAGTTTGCAATGCGCTGGTTAGAAGAATTTAAAAAAGAAATAGCAGAACGAATGTCATCAAGGTAGTGCTTGATCACATCCAAAGCACTTTTAACCATTAGGTTTATTATGTGACAAGCACACCTCTGATGCAAAAAAAGAGTGCCAACATAACCAGAAAGTTTAGGCTGTAGAGAATCAATTGTGCCAACAAAATCAGAATCAATGGTGCCAACATAAGAGGAAAGTTCAGGAGCTAATGTTTGAATGGCTTTGTTATTAGAAGAAGCATTGTCCAAAGTCAGAGAAAAAACCTTAGCAGTTAAACCATATTCATCTAAGACAGCATAAACTCGTTCAGCAATGTTATCACCAGAATGAGATTCATCAATCAGCCTAAAGCCAATTACCCTCTTCTCCAATTGCCAATCAGGATTAACATAGTGAGCAACAACACTAAGGTAATCCTCTTTAGCATTGCCAGACCAAATATCCGAAGTAAGAGAAACAGATGTAACACCAGCAAAAGATGCAATAAGGTTATCACGCAAACCAGTATGATACTTGATTAGATCTCTAGCTGTGGTTTGTGCAGAGACATGTGTAAATCTAGGGTTATGACAATCCCTAATGTACTCCTCAAAAGCAGGATGTGCACCAATACAAAGAGGAAGATCAGTTCGAGCAATCAAACGACATAAACCAATACGAGCTCGTTCGGCACTAAACTCCCAGTGATGAACACTACCATCAGAACTAAACGAAAGCAAAGACTGAGATAGACGGGTGTTCTCCTTTCTCTTTTCACAAACCTTAAGATGTCGTAACAGATGGCCAGTACCAATAGCAGAACGACCAGCATATTCATGACCACAATGATTGCATTTGGCTCCAGTTCTTACCTTCTTACCATTGATGATCGAGAAGAGCTTCTCGAAGTCGAGCCAGGCGCAAGAGGTAGCATTTCGCTTCCTCTTGCCGGTGTCAATGGCTACAACAGTGGGATCACCAGCAACAGCGACGGCACCATCATCGGCGGTAGCGCCAGCAGCACCATCACCGGCGGCAGCGCCAGCAACACCATCACCGGCGGCATCAGCAACCTCGATAGGAGCTGCACGAGAGCCAAGCAGCTCTTCTGCATCTGCTTCGAGGTCACTCTCGTCATCTCCACGCAAGCCTGCCATACGGTAGTCATCGTTGATGGAGTGACCCTGGTCCTCATCGTCGCTCGTCATCGCCGGAGCTCTGGTCCCTCAACGGATCCCGGTGGCCGGCGACCTGCACACACGAAGCAAAGGAGAGCAGAGAGAGTGAGACAGACAAAGAGACTGAGAAAGTGAGATAGAGAGTGAGACACGGAGAGTGGGAGACCTAGCTTACCTCCTGCGAACCGGAGCACCAGTGTACAGATCACCGGTTCCTCAACGGCATCGCGGTGGCCAACGACCTGCAGAAGAGAAGAAGAAGTCAAGAAGAGCAGAGGACTCGAGGAGACGATGAGATCTAGGGTTAGGGATTGGCCCTGGGCTTACCTGCGAATCCGGAGCACCAGAGCGGACGGCGAGGTGAACCAGCAACAGAGGAGCGGCCGGCGATGACCGCGAACAGAGGCCGAGTCGACGAGCTCGTAGATCTAGAGCCGGAGCGGCGGAGCGTAGAGGACTGGAGATGGAGAGACGGCGAGACAGAGGAGCGGCCGGTGATGACCCCGAACAGAGGCCGAGTCGACGAGCTCGTAGATCTGAGCGGCGGAACGCAGAGGAGTGGAGTGGAGGACTGCCGGACTGGAGAGGGAGAGGCGGCTGCGACTGCGATGCGGCGTGAGAGAGGAGAGGAATGGGGACTAGGGTTTGGGGGAGGGGAGGGGCGCCCGGCCGCGGCTTATATGCGGCGCCTCCCAACGGGAGGATCCAACGGTCGGGGGGCGCCGCATCAACGGTCGGGGGGGGGGGGGGGGGAGGGTTTGGGGGTGGCCGGGTGGGCCGTTGCTACGCCGGGCCGACTTAGTGCCTGGGATTGGGCCGCCTTCGTGCCGCCCCCTATCGGGCCGTGCTTCGGGCCGGCCCGACGTGCTGAGGTTGCGGCCCAAGCACTAAAAGGTTGTCGGGCCGGGCCGGCACTAAACCCTATTTATCGTGCCTAGGGCCGGGCTAGGGCTGGGCTTTTTAGGGTCGTGCCTCGTGCCGCCAATCGTGCTTGACCCATTTGGAATTCTATAGCTAGCACCAATCACTCGATCGATGAAAATGCACAAGCTAACCCTCCTGCTCGCGCTGCTCACGGCGGCGCTGGCCGTTTCATGCAGCGACGCCGCTGCAGGCGGCGGCGGGGCCATCATCCGGACGCAGCTCACCCGCGCCGACGCCGGCCGCGGCCTGACCCGGCGCCAGCAGCTGCGCCGCATGGCGCTGCTCTCCCTCTCCGGCTCGTCGTCGGCCAGCGCCTCGGCGGTTCCCGGAAAGGGCCAGCCGCTCGGCACGGAGTACCTGATCAGCTTCGCGATCGGCACGCCGCCACAGCCCGTGCAGGTGACGCTCGACACCGGCAGCGACCTCATCTGGACGCAGTGCCAGCCGTGCCCGTCCTGCTACGCCCAGGCGCTGCCCTACTACGACCCCAACCTCTCCGCCACGTCGGCGGAGATCGCCTGCGACGCCTCGGCGTGCCAGCAGGTGGACATGTCGTCGTGTGGGACCCACAATTGGGGTAACCGGACCTGCGTCTACACCTACTCCTACGCCGACAAGTCGGTGACGAACGGCCGACTCGACGCGGACACATTCACGTTCGACGACGACGGCGGCGACGCGGCCGTCGTGCCCAGCGTCGCCTTCGGGTGCGGCCTTTTCAACAACGGGCTCTTAAGCTCCAACACGACCGGCGGCGGCATCGCCGGCTTCGGCCGCGGCGCCCTGTCCCTGCCGTCGCAGCTTAAGGTCGACAACTTCTCCTACTGTTTCACCAACATCACGGGGTCGACGCCCAGCCCCGTCCTGCTCGGCCTGCCGCTGCCGGCGAACCTCTACGGCGACGCCACCGTGCAGACCACCCCGCTCATCCAGAGCTCCGCCAACCCAACTTTCTACTACCTCAAGATGAAGGGTATCAGGGTCGGGTCGACGAAGCTGCCGGTGCCGGAGTCCGCCTTCGCGCTGAAGGGCAACGGGAGCGGCGGGACGATCATCGACTCCGGCACCTCCTTGATGCAGCTGCCGCCGCTCGTCTACGGGCTCCTCCACGACGCGTTCGTCGCCCATGTGAACCTGCCCGTGACGAACGACGAACCTCTGTGCTTCGCGGTGCCGTCGTTGTCGTCGAGGATGAAGCACCAGAAGGTGCCGAAGCTGGAGCTGCAGTTCGAGGGCGCGACGCTGGACCTGCCGCGGGAGAACTACGTGTTCGAGATCGAGGAGGATGGCCAGAGCAACATGTGCATTGCGGTGGCGTCGTCCGGCGGGGACATGACCATCATAGGCAACTACCAGCAGCAGAACCTTCACGTACTCTACGACCTTGCCGGGAACAAGCTGTCTTTCGTCCCTGCTCACTGCGACAAGGTTTAGACTCGACTGCTTGCACCGCGCTGCCCCCGGTGCACGTACTGCTGTTCGCCGCGTCATTGTTGCATTTTCCTCTTTCTTTCCTTCATTTTTACGTGAATAATGATGTAATTTGATGCCACACACACACATTAGCATTTGGTTTGTTTTCACGGTCACCCAGGTAGTTACTATAATACATATTTGCTTTATAATACATATTTTGCTCCCACTACTACCGAAAACCGCGCGTATGCAGTGTTTTGCTCCGTTCCCCGTGGACCGAAAGTCGGGCAATATAACTATTTGCCATCTTTATCGTTGTCACATCTTTAAATGCCAACTTTAGAAATGCAATTACAAATTTGCCAAGTTCGCTGCACATTGGTTACATTTTTGCCACTATGTCCGACATGGCGCTCCAACTCACTCGATCCAGCGTGGATATGAACGTGAAAAGACCAAAATGCTCCTGCCTTATCTCTATTAAAAATCTCCTTCCACTCTCTCCACCACTGACATGTGGGACCCACATGTCAGGGTCATCTTCAACCTCTCCACATCTCTCTCCTCTCCTCTCACAGTTCCTCACTTCCTCTCCACCGAGCTCGCCGGGCCTCCGCCGCCGCTCCCCCGGGCGAAGCTCGCCAGGGCCGCCACCACTGCTCCTTGGGAGGAGCTCGCCGTGCCGCTACGGCAGCTCCCCCACGGGGCGGAGCTCGGCGGGGAGCGGCCGGCACTAGCCTCGCAACCGCTCGCCGGACCGCCGCCGTTGCTCCCCCAGGCTCAGCTCGTCGGGCCGCTGCTGCTCCCCCAGGCGCAGCTCGTCGGGCCGCCGCTGTTGGCCCCCCGGGGCGAAGCACACTAGGGCCGCCGCCGCTGGCCTCCTGGGGCAAAGCACGCCAGGCCACCGCCGCTGCTCCCCATGGGTGGAGCTCGTCGGGGAGCGGCCGGCATTGGCCCCGCAGCCACTCATCACGCCCGTGGGCGAGCTCGTCAGGGCTGGCCATCGCCACTTGCCGGCCCCACATGGGCAGAGCCCGCCGGGTCGGCCGGCTAGTTCAGTGGCCACGAAGTGGAAGCGCCGACGGACGAGGGAGGTTGAAGAAAACTCTGACGTGTGGGACCCACACGTCAGTGAAATAGGGAGAGGAAAAAGGAAGGGAACGTGAGGAAGGAAAGGGTAGTATGGTCTTTTCACATGCCGTCGACACGCTGGCATAGTGACGTGGCGTGCCACGTTGGACAAAGTGGCAAAAATTGAAACGAACCAGATTTCCGAGAATGGAAACCCGATCCCTGCACCTCAGTGATAGTCCCAGGAGGCTATCACGTGCAAATCCCTATCTCAGATAGTAAACAAAACCGTACAACTGAAGAGAATATAGAAGGTCCACATAAATAATATTATAATTAATCAACTGAGTACATCATTACGGCACATGCCGGGTACAAGTCCAACAGGACTGAATCAAATAGAGTAAACATCTACGCAGCAAAACTCATGTAGCAAAGAAGACTCCATTCCCTAAAGGCAAGCTTGAGTGCAGAACGAGCCTCAGTCCTCCCATCCATCGTGCTCGAAGTCGTAGTCTGGCTCCTGGTCTGAAAACCCGTCATCTACTTGATAAGCGAGTAGGTCATGTCAGCTTCCCAACAAAGAGCATAAGCAAAAGAATAATTCTAGTATGCATGGATGTTCCTATATATGGCTGTAGAAGGTTATGCAAGCAGCGGTAGCAACATCAAGGTATACAGAAATGCCGAGAGGTCACCATCTCCGAGGAGATCCACACCTCCGAGGCCAACGCCTCCGGGGTCAACACCCCAACCAAGGAAAGAACACCAAAGCACTGGATCTCAACCGAGTTACAACATCCCACTCTCATCTGCGATGTGGGGTCACCAACTCCTATCTCCACATCTCAACGGCACGAAGCCGGGCACACACACACAGGGGAGAGAAGCAACACAAGAAGAGACTAGCCAGATTAACAGATCCATGGGCTGTCCATACCAGTGGACACGGACTATAGCTATAGGTTTAACACTCTGCAGAGGTTGTACAACTAGACCCGCCGAGTAGGGCAGAATCGGATGCCTCCGATCCACATCCCTACCTAATGACCGGAGACCTAACAGTGGAGCACCCTCCTGCCTCTCCGAGCCTGACTCGTCCTGAACTGGGGCGCGAAACTTGCCAGCAGGGCGTCGAAGCTGTGAGACCATCCCCGAAGGAGCCGGGGCGACGTCTACTCGGGGGGTAAACCCGTCCCCCTCACACGATCACACCGATCCGCCTACAGGCTGGATGCTATCCACCAACTAGTTCTCGGACCGAACCCCGCCCATAACAAGACGAACGGTTTGTACAAAAATAGCCCAAAGATACACGGTTAAACTATCGATCGGTCCTTAATTGCAAGAGTGAGTACTCACCAACTCCAACCGAACGACACACCGCTAGGGTGAGAGGCCAAGTCGCATCTCCCCTAGACAAGCGTTCACAAGTAACCAAAGCGGCTCGCTCCCGCGGTAACACGTCAAGGATACACACTCACCCAAAACACACGCTAGAATACCGAGATATCCCAATCTCAGTCCAAACCAGAGATCCATCCATAACTAAGGGTAAAATATATGGATAAATAGAGCCGGGAACTAGCTAGGGGTCTGTAGCTAGTTCCAAAAGTAGGAAGTTCAAGGTACAGGATAATACAAACTAAGGCATGGCTAAAAGATTGTCTATGCATTTCAAAAGCATTCATAAATAATAATTAAGCACTAGCAACTAAAAGCATGCATAGGATCTATATGATCGGGAGTGACATGACACCTGGTTGGCGTCCGTAGTCCTGGTCTGGGTTGAAATCGGGGTCGTAGTCCTCCTCCGGCTCGTAGCTCGGGTCTGCTCAGCACGAGATACGAGACGCTAAATTACCAACAAGCATCTAAGCATAAAACCGAAGAAACCCAATTTTAAAGATCCAAAAAGATCCAAACTATCTACAAACAACACCGTCTCATTTTTAGAAAAATAATGAAACTGGTTTCATATTTTTCAGAGTTATAAATAATTAGTTATGAATTTTCAGAGATAAAAGGGTTTATAAAATAATTATCAAATTCATTTACAAATTAGAAAAGGGTTTATATTTTTAAATAAATATGATGACATCAGCATAACGTCAGCGACTCTGGTTAGTGGGCCGTTATTGGGCCGAAAGGGTTAGTGGGCCGAAAACGGCCCAGTGGACTCAGCCCAAAGGGCCAAATGGACGAAGTCCATTGGACGCCCCTGAATTAAATTAGGCGCGCGGAAAAGAAAAAGAAAAAGGGGCCGTTGGATGGGCCTTAATGGGCTAATGCCCATGTTCCGATCCGTTCACGTTTTAAGGTGAAGAAGTCCAGGCTTGCTCCCTGGACTCTTCGAGAGGTTCGCCAGCCCTCCCAGAACGACGCTGGGGTTCACTGGCGCCCACTGGGAGCGTTCACCTGTCTCGGTGCGTGCCGGCGCAAGGCGCGGCGACGACGACGAGATGCAAACGACGGTGATGGTGGCTCCGGCGACCACGCAAGTGCACGGGGAGGATCCCTAGGGTTCGATGATGGGTTAGGCGCGGCCACAGCCCTGGGGTTGAGTGAGCAGGGCCGGTGCGTGGCACGACACGATGTTGTGCACGGCGCGGCGCGGCGTGCGGCGGCGGCATTGCAGCTCGGCGGTCGTCAGCAGCAAACACAAGGGTACTGGCGCCTGTGCTGGGGTGCATAGGTTCCAGGTGCACTTGCAGATGTTGCCCAGCATGAGTCAGTAGGGTTAGTTCACGCTCATGCTCATGTGCACGGCGCGGAGGCGTCCGGCGGCGACACGACAGCGATGGTGAGGTACGCGGTGGTTAGCTGTGCTTCACACGGCTCCTGGGGTTTGCGCTAGGGTGCCCAAGTCCCAGGAGAACGCTCACAAGCACACAAAACAGGCGGTGGCGGAACTCAACTCTCGCGCGCGAACACGCACGCAGCACGGTAGAGAGTACTCGGGCGAGGCGGAGAGTACTCGGGTGAGGCGGAGAGTGCTCTTAGACGAGGAAGTCTTGTCAGTGAGGGTCTTGACGAAGATCTGCATGCCTCCCTGTCCTGGATCTTAGCCTTGACGTTGTCAATGGTGTCAAAAGACTCCATCTCAAAGGTGATTTGTCCTGTTGTTTAGGAGGCCCTAATCCAGGCCCTCGTCAGTAGCCTCCGAGTCTGGGGTGGGAGTCAAGAACTCGCTCACAGGCTCAGAGACGAAGGAGTGTCGTGGTAGTTTTTGCTTCTCGATTTGCTTGGTGGGTACGCGCGAGCGCATCCGCCGGATGTAGCCCCCGAGCCCACTAGGGAGTTGTAGACTCGCTTGTGGGGTTTTATTCTTGAACTGTTGTTGCCGCTTTGAAATCTTTAGTTTGGGTGGTCGTGGTCGCATCGGCGGTTGCGTGCGTCGTGGGGGTCGTGGCTGACGTGGCCGATTTGACGGGTTGAGGAGACGACACGCTGTTTGGTTCAGACTTTCGGGCCCACTTGGCATCGAAACGTTGCGTAGGCGTGCGCCAGTTGCATCGGGGTGCGCGCCGCCTGAGCAGACAGCTTTTCGGCTTAGTGGGACTAGCATTTAAGGCCGGTGCCCTCATCCATTCCTTATTAACCGCGTGCCGGTTGGGCTTCAAACCATTTGCTCCCCGATTTCTTGCCTTAGCCAGCGCCGCCCGCTCCTCTGCTCTTTGCATCCGTTGCGCCACCGTTGCCGCTTCTTCCACTCGTACCGCGCCCCAGAGCTAGTCAGCGCCATGTCGAACTGGACTCGTTCCAACGTCACCCGCTCGACCCTCCAGCGCCTCATCGCCGCTGGTCAGCTGCCGGGGCCCACCGCCACCGAAGAATGGAAGGTGCCGGGTAGCGAGTCCGTCTCGCATCCACCGTCGGGCTACGTCGTCTCGTTCGTGGCATTCCACGAGCGCGGCTTCTCTATCCCTGCCGGGCAATTCATCCGCGCGGTCCTCTCGGAGTACCGGCTACAGCTCTAGCACCTAAACCCGAACAACATCCAGCACATGGCGGCGTTCGAGCCACTGTGCGAGGGGTACATGGGAGTGGGAGCTCACTGGCACCTCTTTTGGTACTTCTTCAAGTTCGTCTGCTTGAAGGACCGGTCGCTCCTGGTGACGATCGGGTGCGCCAACGTTCGGATGAAGCAGGGCAGGGGGGAGGAGTACATCCCCTTCACGTACAACGGCTGGCACAAAGGTTGGTTCTATCTCAAGAACGACCTCGAGCACCCGCTGCCGGAGTATACCGGCGCCTCAATCGCCGAGGCACTGGCGAACTAGAGCTACGGGCCCCCGGAGGCAGAGCAGGAGAAGCTAATCAAAGATTGCTGGGTGGTGCTGTCCCGGTTGCACGACGCCGGGATCGACTTGGCGGCCGTCATCGGCCAGTACCATGCGCTGGGGATCGTCCCGCTCCGGCGGCGGCCCCTGCGCATCTGCCAGATGATGCCCAACAGGGCTCCCTTCGAAGGGACCGTGACAGCGCCCGAGCTGCCTTCACTGGATGAGATCCAGCGCCGTGTGGGGCTGGCCATCGGGAGGGCGTCGTACTCGTGGCCTCCGTCATGGCTTCTGCCCATGCTCCCCCAAGAGGGGACAAAAAGATATGTAAGTTTCCTTCTTTTCCGACTAGTTTTCCAAGTAGTTCTGGAGTTTTGGTCGTCAGCGTCTTCTCAGAGCTTCTATCTCTCGTACTGATTTCTTTCCTTTTCCTTGATCTTAGTTGAGGCCCGCGGAACCTACCCCCGCGAAGCCTCCTCTCCCCGAGGACGCGATACGGAACCGCTCCAAGGCCACCGCGGAGAAAAGGAGGGTCGGCCGTAAGGCCGAGCACAAGAAGAAGGAGATCGCAAAGTGCGAGCGGAACTGACACCAAGCGTAGGAAACTGAATGAGATCACCGTCTCCTCAGAAGAGGATCCGTCGTCATCGCCACCGCGGTCCGGCGACGATGGGAGTGCTAGTGTCGACTGGAGCGCCTTGCCGACGCCATCTTCGTCACCCCCTGCTCAGCAACAAGCCGTGGAGGCCAGCTCGAGACGGCAGCCGGAGCCGACTGTCTGTGAGCAAGGGACAAGCTCTGGCTTGCGTCCGCCTCCACAGTCCGTCAAAGAGGACCAGCGGGTGACCCGCTCCCGAACGAGCTCCGTCAGCCAGCAGCCTCCAAGGGAGAGGAGGAGCTCTCCGCGGCAGGACGACTCGTCCAGGCGGCCGGCGGACCGCGACTCATCCTCCCGCCGCTCCTCCAGTGACACAACACGGCGGGAGCCGCACTCTCTGAGGAGGCGGTCGCCGTTCGAGGCAAGATCAACACCGCCGGCGCCTTGTTCGAGTGCGCCGCAGGGGGAGAACACGAACGTTCCTCCACGGCGCCTTCAGTCCTTGGTCATCCGGGGTGGCGGGGCCCCGCCCGTGCAATTCCCCCTTGCCCCAGGTGGAGGTCGAAGTCCGCCCACCGACGCAGCAGCGGGCAAGAGACCAACCCCCGAGTCGTCGGGTGCGGCTCCCAGGCCCATCAAGCGAGCCCGCATCACTTCCTCCACGCAAGTGCTGCTCCGGGACATCTTGTTGTTTTATTCTTGATTTTTGTTCACCTTTGATTTGCTTTTTCGTGCCAGGCACTCCGACACCGGCGCGCTGACCCTTGCGCCGCACAAGCGTGCAGTCTTGAGTGCGTGTGATCCTCCGTCCGTCCCCCGCCCGGTGACCCCCCCCGCCCGTGCCGGCGGTGGCACAAGTCGAGAACAGGACCGCCGAGGTGGAGGTCCATGAGGCAGCGGCCCCTCCACCAGCGTCGGGGGTTGGTGGAGCGGTCGGGGGGCAGACAGTCCCCGGCGACGCCTACCAACGATCGCGATGCCGGCGCGTCAGCGGCTCCTGAAGTAGGTGCGTCCCCGGTGCCGGATGCGAGCGGGAGCGGGGTCGAGACGATGGTGTCCCCCGAGTCGTCCATCCAACTCCAGGAGGCCGTCAACCTCGAGGAGCCCAACCTCTCTAGCGGCGACGCGGTCGCCTGCGCGGCCGAGCTGGAGCGGTGTCTGTCGGCGCCGGAGGAGCCGGAGGTCGAGGCGACCGTGCCGCCCACTCCGGAGTTGCGGCCGCGGTCGAGGTGGCCGGGGGCAACCCTGAGGTGTCCACGACCGTGGCGGCGGAGGCGGAGCTGAAACCCATCGAGCCCCTGTCGTCTTTCGTGAGCGCGGCGGCGCCTCGAATGAGCGTGGTGGTGCCGACCGCGAGTTCAGTTGTGGAGCCACCGCTCCAGCCCGCCGTTCCCGTCGTGGAGGTGGTGGTGATCACAGACTCGCCCTGCCCGGATGCGCAAGCGCCTACCATTGCCGAGGATATGGAGGGGACCGCCTCCCAGATACAGTCCAAGAAGTTGGGGGGAGCTCGGGAGCTCGCCCCTTCCCGGCCATGGAGAGGGGGGAGCGCGGCCTCGGACTTGGGTGCTCCTCATGGACTGGGACCCATGAGGCAGAGTCACGCGACGACGAAGACGAGGAGGCCACGGCTCGTCACCGCTTCGAATGGGGCCTAAGGTGGGCTGAGCAGGCGGTCAACGAGCTCGTCCTACTACCTACCTCGATGGTGAGTTCGCCGAGCCCGATTTTGGCTTTGTCTCTCTGTTTTTGCGGATGCCGCTGTAGATGACCTTCTACTCGGAACAGGTGCTCACGAGCTGCAGCGCCAAGAAGGCGCGCTCCATCGAGGAGCTCTGGGCCGAGAAGGCCCGGCTGGAGATGCAGCTGGTAGCTGCTCGATTGGCAGCTACAGGAGCGACGACGAGTGAGGTGTCGAGGAGGACCGCGCTTGAAGCCGCGGCAAAGGCCGCGGAGGACCGTGCAGTGGCTGCGCAGTCAGCTGCTGACGCCGCCGTGTCGGAGAGGACGGCCCTTGAGGCTAAGCTCGCCCAAGCGGAGGCCACTACCGCAGAGCTGCGCACTGCCGCCGCAACTACCGCCGAGTCCGCTCGTACTGCTGCCACTGCAGCCACCGCTGTCGAAGTCGCTTCCCAGGCCAGCGCCCAGGAGAAGGCGGCGCTCGAGAAGAAGGTGGCCGAGTTGTAGCAGGACTTGGTCCACGCTGGTGCGGACCTCAGGACATCCAACAAGCAGGTGGGCGACCTCACCACCAAGCTGCAGGAAGTCACCAACGAGGGGACCCGACTCCGCGATGGCAATGCCAAGCTGGAGCAAGATCTTGACGGTGAGCAGCTTAGCACTTTCAGCTTCTGTCATGCCTTTTCTTTGGTGTTGCTTGTGGGCGATGTTGACTTGTCTTCCAGTTTCGACAGGGCTTCACTTGGCTCATGCCTCATTGGCCAAGAGGCTTGTGAAGAGGCGCAAAAACTCACCGCCGCCGAGATCAAGATCCATGAGATGACCGGGATGGCCAAGAACTTGTCAGACCAGCTTGCGAGTACGGTCCTCTTGCCTTGTCCCCTCCCTTCTCTTGCTTGCACTTTTTACAACTAAACTCTAACTCGCTTTCTTTCCTCAGAGGTCAAGGCCGAGCTTGAGGATTCCAGGAAGGTCCAGCACGAGGCAGAGGCGGCGCGCAAGAAGGACATCATAGACCGTACCAGATTCGGTCGGTTCATCGAACGGATCTTGTCGGAACTTGACGTCCCACCCGTCCAGATGCCTCCCCATACGCTTGGCGATCGAGTTGCGCTTCTCCCGGGCGTAGCCAAGGAGCGAGAGCTGTCGACGTCTCGGAAGGTGGTGCACCGGGTCCTCGCCATGCTTGGCTCGCACTACCAGGGGTTGGACCGTGAGGCATTGAGCGGCGGCTGGGCTCCCGGCTACTCGGATGTGGAGTACGACAAGATTGAGGAGGACTACACCACCTTCGCCCGCGCCATGGCTGATGCTGCGATGAAGGACCTGGAGATGATTCCAAAAGATACACCAGAATTCGAAGGGGGCTCCGGTCCTTCTAGTTAGATGTATCAGTTTGTATGATAGTTAAACAAAACTTGTATGCGGCCTGCTCCGAACAGTTTTTGTTTTGTTTTTAAATTGTCATCTCTGAAGCATTCCCCAAGTACCTGGGGGTGACTGCGAAACAGAGTAGCGGTACTTAGAAACTCAGGCCAATCGAACTTTACTCTGAAGCCGCAGGGGCGTAGGAGTCGGAGAGCTCGACCAACCTGAGTCATAAAGTGACACCACACGTTCGCAGCCCCCGAGCACTTAGGGACGTTCAAAAAACGACTTGAGCATTTTTCGTCGAAATTGTTTTGAGCCAGAGCTCGAGCGGTTACCCAAGCCCTTTTTGAAAGTAGTCGGACGTCAACCTGCGGGTCTGGGATATGCTCGCAAGTCTTCGCACCGTAGCCGCGGGGGCGTGGGTGCTAGGAGCTTTGAACGAACGGCAACACCGAGACGCGCACAGATCGACATCTTGTTTTTTCGCAAGATGGGGAGTTCCGCCAAAAAACCGTTCGCGCGTGCGATTGGTTTCTAGAAACTTGTCGGAGATTTTTTGTTTTAAAAACGGGAAAACGAAAGGAGGGCATCATGCCCCGGGTAGCCCCCGAGCAGTGAGCGTTTCTGCATGGGTGCAGGGATGCTTACCGCTCAGCCTTAAACAACGTTGAAACATGCAGAGAAGATGTCAACATGAAAGATTGCGAACTTATGAAATGAGAACAAAGGCACATGTCATTTTTCACTGATCATAAGGTGAAAACGGGGAACATTACTCAAGGGTAAAAACGATGTAGATGTTCTATGTTCCACGCGTTAGAGATGATCGTGCCGTCCTCGTGTCGAAGCTTGAATGTCCCTGGTCGGAGCACTTGATCAACGATGTACGGCCCCTCCCACGGGGGCGTGAGCTTATGTCGATCCTTGTTGCTCATAACTCGACGGAGTACTAGGTCTCCGACCTGGAACTGACGGTCGCGCACGTTACGCTCGTGATAGCGCCACAGAGCTTGCTGATATCGAGCTGAGTGTAGGAGGGCCACGTCGCGTGCTTCTTCGAGCTGGTCGATTGCATCTTTGAGTGCGACCTGGTTCCCCTCCTCGGTGTATGCTCGAACTCTTGGGCTGCCGTAGTTGATATCCGTCGGGAGGACAGCTTCCGACCTGTGCACCATGAAGAACGGCGTAGAGCCGGTGGCTCGACTTGGCGTGGTGCGCAGGCTCCAGAGAACAGATGGCAACTCTGCAACCCATCTTGCCCAAAACTTCTTGAGTCGTTTGAAGATCCGGGGCTTCAATCCTTGCAGGATCATGCCATTGGCTCTCTCGGCCTGCCCGTTGGTCCTGGGGTGCGCAACAGCGGCCCAGTCCATGCAGATGTTGTTGTCGTCACAGAACCTGAGGAACTTCTTTCCCGTGAACTGTGTGCCGTTGTCGGTAATGATTGAGTTTGAGATCCCGAAGCGATAAATGATGTCGGTGAAGAACGCCACGGCTTCCTCAGAGCGGATCTTGACTACGGGTCGGGCTTCGATCCACTTTGAAAACTTGTCGACAGCCACAAGCAGGCGCGTGAAGCCCCCGGGCGCTATCCTGAATGGCCTGACTATATCCAGCCCTCACACAGCGAACGGCCAAGTGATGGGGATGTTCTGAAGCGCTTGCGCAGGGAGGTGAGTTTGCCGAGCGTAGAACTGACAACCTTCGTAGCGTCGCACGATGTCCTTGGCGTCGACCAGCAGAAACCTTGTCGGAATGCTTTTCCGACAAGAGTCCTTGGGACGGCATGATGTCCACATGTGCCGGTGTGGATTTCTTGGAGCAACTCTCTGCCTTGGTCCCTCAGAATGTAGCGCATGAATATGTCTGCTGCACCTCGCTTGTGGAGCTCGCCGTTGATAAGGACGAACGCCTTGACTCGCCGTGAGATGCGGCGCACCTCCGTCTGGTCGGAAGGCAGCTTGCCTTCGACTAGACACTCAAGGATCGGGAACCGCCAGTCTGGATCTTCCAAGTTTGGCTCTTGTGGTTGATCGATCTCCATGACTTCTGGCGCCTCAGGCTCTGGTGGTTGCTCTTCATCAACACAGACGGACGGTGCGTGCTGGTCGCTAGCAAACACATCGTGTGGTACATGCTTGCGGCTTGACGCTGCCTTGGCGAGGATATCAGCAGCTTTGTTGTAGTCGCGCAGCATGTGATGGAGCTCGAGGCCGTGGAATTTGTATTCCAGCTGACGCACGGTTCGACAATAGGCCGCCATCTTCGGATCGATGCAATTCTTCTCTTTCATGACCTGATCTACGACAAGCTCGGAGTCTCCTCGGATCTCGAGACGGCGGATTCCGAGCTCGATCGCGATTCGGAGGCCGTTGACGAGCGCTTCGTACTCGGCGACATTGTTGGATGCAGGGAAGTGCAGTCGAACCATGTACTCCATACACATGCCCAGAGGTGAGATGAAGACAAGGCCTGTCCTCACTCCTTCCTTCATGACGGAGCCGTCAAAGTACATTGTCCATGTCTCGTGCTCGATCGGCGCCGGTGGAGTTTGAATTTCTGTCCACTCAGCGACAAAGTCCGCCAACACTTGTGACTTGATGGCACTGCGTGGCGCATATGACACATTCTGCCCCATCTACTCGAGAGCCCACTTGGCTATCCTTCCTTCAGCTTGGGGATTCTGGATCACTTCTCCAAGCGGGTACTTGGACACCACCGTGATGGGATGCGCGTCAAAGTAGTGTCGAAGCTTGTGTTTGGTGATCAAGACAGCATACACGAGTTTTTGAATTTGCGAGTAGCGGGTTTTCGAGTTGGAGAGTACCTCACTCACGAAATAGACCGTCCACTGCACCTTGAGTGACTTTCTAGGCTCTCCTCGTTCGACCACCAGTGCGGCGCTCACCACCTGGGTAGTTGCAGCCACGTATAGGAGCATCGGTTCTTCTGGCATTGGTGCTGTGAGCACTGGAGGACTCTTCAGGAGGTTCTTGAGCGAGTCGAGCGCTTCCTGAGCTTCGGGCGTCCATGCGAAGTGGTCGAACTTCTTCATCAGTCGGTACAACGGCAAGCTGCGCTCTCCGAGTCGGGCGATGAATCGGCTGAGAGCTGCGAGGCAGCCGGTGACGTGTTGTACACCCTTCAGATTCTGGATCGGCCCCATGTTAGTGATGGCTGAGATCTTCTTGGGATTAGCTTCAATGCCGCGTTCGGATACGACAAAGCCGAGGAGCATGCCCCTTGGAACCCCAAAAACACATTTCTCGGGATTAAGCTTCACCCCGTGTTCTCTCAGTTTCGCAAACACTTCCGTGAGGTCAGGGATTAGATCGCCCGTCTTCTTCGACTTGACGACGATGTCTTCGACGTACGCCTCGATTATCCGCCCTATGAGATCGCCAAAGACGCGTCGCATGCATCTTTGGAACGTGGCGCCCGCGTTCTTGAGCCCGAACGGCATCGAGTTGTAACAATAAGCGCCAAACGGAGTAATGAAGGACGTCGCGAGTTGGTCCGCTATGCACATCGCAATTTGGTGGTACCCGGAGTACGCATCGAGAAAACAGAGGGTTTCGCACCCTGCCATTGAATCGACTACCTGATCTATGCGAGGCAAAGGAAACGGGTCCTTGGGACATGACTTGTTAAGGCTCGTGTAGTCAACACACATCCTCCATTTCTTATTCTTCTTCTTTACAAGTACAGGGTTAGCAAGCCACTCGGGGTGGAACACTTCCTGAATGAACCCTGCACTAAGGAGCTTCTTGATCTCCTCGCCTATGGCCTTGCACTTGTCGTCGTTGAAGCGGCGCAGGCGCTACTTCACCGGTTTCGATCCCGACTTGATGTTTAGTTTGTGCTCGTCAACTTCTCTTGGGATCCCCTTCATATCGGAGGGTTTCCATGCGAACATGTCGAGGTTCGCTTTGAGGAAGTCGACGAGCGCGCTTTCCTATTTAGGATCGAGCGCCGTCCCGATACAAAGCGTGCGGCCATCATCGGAGACAGCCACATCCTTGACATTCTTGGCGGGCTCGAAAGCGCAGGCCGCTCGTTTGGACGACTCGGGGATATCTTGGTCCTCGGAGGGAGGCTCGACGTGGAGCTTCTCGTACCAAATGAGCGTCTCAGCGAACTGAAAGCACTCTTTTTTGCATTCGTATGCATACTGGAACGTAGTCCCCTCTGTGATGACCCCCCTTCGGACCAGGGATCTTCAGCTTGAGATACGTATAATTGGGCACTGCCATAAATTTCGCGTAGGCCGGCCTCCTGAGGATGGCGTGGTATGTCCCCGAGAACCCCACCACTTCGAAGGTGAGGGTTTCTATGCAGAAGTTCCACGAAGTCCCAAACGTGACGGCAGATCGATCTGCCCCATCGGGAGCACATCCTTCCCGGGGATGACCCCGTGGAAGGGTGTAGGCGATGGGCGCAGTCGGGACCGCGAAATGCCCATGCTGTCGAGCGTCATCATGTACAGGATGTTGAGCCCGCTTCCCCCGTCCATCAACACCTTGTGGACGCGGTTGGTCCCGATCAGAGGGGCCACCACAAGAGGGTAGCATCCTGGCCGAGGCACGTGGTCGGGGTGGTCGGTGCGGTCGAAAGTAATCGGGGTCTCCGACCACTTGAGGTATGACGGCGTCGCGGGCTCGGTGTTGTGGATCTCATGTCGGATCAGCTTCTGTTGGTGTTTTGAAGGTCGTGCTAGCGCCTCGCCAAAGATCATGTGCACGGCTCCATCCTCATGGGGGAACACAGCTTCCGCCTCATCGTCGTCGTCGTCGTCGTGGGGAGGCGCAGTCTTTTTCGGAGGATCCGTCGCCTTGGGCTTGAGCGTGTCGTTGACGTAGTTCTTCATCAAACGGCAGTCCTTGAGCGCGTGTTTGACAGGCATCTCATGGTGGGTGCACAGCGCCTCCAGAAGCCTCTCGAAATGGTCCTTCGGGGGACCGTTCTGGTTGTTCTTGGGCCGGGTGGCCTTGCGCTCGACTGCTGCGACAGTGCGGTCATGGCGGGTGCACGAGGAGGGCCCCTCGCCATGGTCCACGACTTGTTTCCCCTTGCCCGGAGGGGTGATCAACGTTGCCGCGATTGCCTCCTCCCCGTCGGCGTGGTTGGTCGAGATGTCGAGGAGCTCCCGAGTAGTCCTCGGTGTCCTCCGCCCTAGCCGATGGATGAGGGTGGTGTAGGTGGTGCCGTTCTGAAACGCGGAGATGGCGTCATTGTCGGTTGCGGTGGGAAGCTCGGTACAGCACTTGGAGAAGCGTCTGATGTATTCGCGCAGGCTCTCGCCCGGTTGCTGCTTGCAGTTGCGCAGCTCCCACTGCTTGCCGAGATGGGCATACGTGCCTTGGAAGTTGCCGATGAAGGTCTCTCGTAGGTCCGCCCAGCTGTTGATCCTGCCGCGGGGCAGGTGTTCGAGCCAGGTCCGCGCGGAGTCGACGAGGTGGAGCGGTAAGTTCTTGATGATGAAGAGATCATCCGTCGCTCCCCCCGCGCGACACGCGAGCCTGTAGTCCTCCAACCACACGCTAGGGTTGGTCTCCCCGTCGTACTTGGGGACCGTTGTCGGCGCCCGGAACCGCGAGGGGAATCACGCGTCTTGCACCTTTCGGCCGAAGGCGAGAGGTGCCTTCGGGTCAGGCGACAAACTGCGGTCACGATCCTCCTCGCTGTCGTAGCGCCCGCCACGCCTCTGGTTGTACCGTCGGCGTGAGCGGCACTCGTCGTGGTGGTCGCGGCCGTCGTCGTGGTTGCTGCCATAGCCGTACTCGTAGTCGTCGTCGCTGGCGGCTCGACGGCGAGCTTGGAGCGTGTCGCGGGCGTCGCGGTTGGGTCCCAGGCGTGTCTTGACCGTCGCTCCGCCTGCCTCCCTGTCGCGGCCCCGATGCCTCGACGGAGATGGGTCTGGGTGCTGCACAAATGGAGTCGCTCGCGCCTCACGCGCCGAGCGCTGGCGTGATGCTGAGCTTTCAGCCTGCTGTGCGGCCGCCGTCTCGAGGAGGGTCTTGAGGTGCTGGCGAACCCTTTTCTCCTCGGGGGTGGCCGGCTCGGGACAGCCACGCAGGAGCATGGCCGCAGCCGCGAGGTTCTGCGAGGCGCGCCCGAAGAGCGGCGCGTCGCCGCCGTCAACAGCGGCATACTCGTTGATGCGCCGGTTCACGTCACGCGCGCGTACGCGAGCTTGTGGCGCCGACTGCTCCGCTTCTTGCTCGCGACGTTGTTCATGCCGTTGGTTTGAGGATAAAAATCACACGGGGATTTCTCTGCCTGTGGAAAAGACGCGGGCGTGCCAGTGTACTAAAGTACACAAAAGAAAAGAGGAACAAGTACTTTATTAATCTTTACAGAAAAATAAATACAAGTCCCTATATATCTGTATGCGCTCCATGGTCTGCTGACAGCGATCTTGTCTTGGGCGATGTGGTCTTCTGGTTCCTAGGGTCTCGCAAGGCTCCTAGTTAATTATCCCCGCAAGGCTAGCTTGCTGGAGCACCTCCGATTCCGCCACCGTGGTCGTCTTCTTCGATCTTCGCTTCCTGTTCTCCATGCATGTGTGGTGTTGGTGTGGGTGTCGCGTCGGCATCATCCATGACCTCGTCGGTGCATGAACCTAGCGCAACTGGGACATCAGCTCCGCCCGCTCGCGTCGTCCGTCCTCGTCGGCAAGGAACGACACGTAGTCATCGTAGTAGTGGTTGATCGCATATGCATGGGTCGCTGTAGCGGGGACCGAGAAGTCGTCACGACAGCGACGGGCATTGAGGCAGCGAGACGGCCTCCAGGTCTTGATCTTCGGGTCTCTTGACCGTCGTCCCTGGCTCTAATTGGCTTCACGTAGAGTACCTGCATGCACACGTGCACGTGCGCGTGCATGGCTCATGGAGCAAACTTGCTTGCTTCCTCCTGAGCACATGTATGCCGATCCTTGGACCTGTACGCCGCATGCACGGCTGCACGCCGAGAGCCTGTTCGCTCGCCTGCGAACGTCTACCTGCACGCCGGTCTTCTGCCTCTCCGCCTGAGTGCCTGCGCCCATCAACGTGATATCCACGGCGGTGGCACTTCCTCAGCTTCTGGATCCGGGTCTTGACGTCCCCGGTTCACCTACATGCACGCACATGCACATAACGCACGCACGTGCATGGCTTCTGGGGACACCTCTCCTTGCTCTCGCTTGCCTCTTGCACGTGCACGCACAACACACATGGGCGCACGGCTGCACAAGGACAAGACATTATGCATTTATGCTTGCATGCATGCTGGTGAACATCGATCTTCCGGCTGCTCGTGAGCGCCTGCGATCATCAGCATCAGCATCAACGCGACGTCGTTATCATGTACGGCGCCGACGACTCCATCTGTTGGCTTCCGGCTTCCTGCGACGACACGTCGACACCGTCGGCCACAGCCGCCGCTCTTCCCTCTTCACGATCCATCTCCTCACGCTCCTCTACTCTGGCGACGGGACAAGCGGACGGCGATGCGAACGGGCTGCCTGGCCGGTGGAGCGTGTGTGCGCATGATCTGTGATAGCAGCGAGAAGAGGAGTGCAAGTTCAACCTGCGCCGCCGAAGACGAAAAGCGGGGCCATAGACGCTCGGCTCGTCGAGTTGTCACTTGTTCGCCGCTGAAGCTGGAGAAGGTGAAGGGCTGCGGCTCCTTTTCTTCTCGCTCCCCGGCGGCCAACGAGAGCGGCACCTGTTCGACTGGCGATGGTGGACGACGGAGCTCGATCACCAGCTTCTCATCGGCTACGGACGCCGGGATCCACACTCCAGCTCTTCTCGTGTCCGGCGGCACCTTCGCCTTGTTGATCGAGGCTGCAGCTGCGCAGCTTCCCTGGCGGTGGCCTCCTGCCGATGGAAAGCTATCAACCCCCGCCGTGAGGGGATTAGGGGGCCTTTATATAGGCCAGATATGTTAGGGTACTGCATGCAGGAGCTCTCCTCGGCGCCATCACGATTAGTTGGCACAAAATCTGCAGGTTGTTGGTGTTGCTTGATGGCTAAGCTGATCCTTGCTTATCCAAATCAGACTCTATCTCTCCGGCCGGCTTAATCGCTTGCACGCGCGTGATCTGTTTAGCTTATGGACTCTGGAGGACATCGCGGCGTGTGGCTAGAGCTCTTGGCTTCTCAGCGACCTGGTGTGGATCCTTTTAGACTCTTCTAGATGACGCCGGCTGCCGAGTGGGCCCGGCCGTGCCTGGGCATGACTTCAAGTGCTAGAAGTCCAAATACGTACGCTAGCTTCTTGATGACATTTGTGCATGTACGTGTGCACGAGCTCGTGGTCTCGCAGAGACCTCATGCATGTACGTGCATGCATACGGATATGGGGTGTTTGGATGAAGGGGTAAATGGGTAAATGAGGTAAATCTACCTCAAATTTACCCTAAAGAATCCAAACATGTGGGGCAAATGTGGTGGGGCAAATGTTTTGCCCCCTAATTCCATTTACCCCTAAAAAGTAGCAAATTGAAGCAAAATTGTGGTGGACTCCAGCCCTCTCTCTCACATTCACATCCACATTTACCTCATATTTACCCCTCAATCCAAACACCCCAAAGAGCAAATATTAGCAGAGGCAAATGGGAGGGGCAAAACATTTGCCTTGAGGTACCCCTACCATCCAAACATGGCCTTGGTTCTCTTCTCAGCAATGGCCATGATCGAAGGAAGAAGAATGAACTTTGCAAGACCCAGAGCTCCGGCTCACCCGTCCATCCTTCAATTCTACGAGTGTACACAAGCATATATATACTCTCAGGCACAGTCGCCGTGAATACATACGCCGTATATCATTTCCGTATACAGAATCCTCGACGCTTCTTGTTACAGCCGTCCTATACACGCTTGAGACCAACGTGACATGATCTCATCTTATTTTGTATACCGTATAGCTCCGACCCTGGCCGTCGATCATATATATTCGCGCATGGAAACATGCAGCCTAGCTTCTTTCTTTTCTTTCTTATCTCTGATAATCCTAATAGTTCATGAATTGGTTCAAAATATTTTAAACCAAAAACACGTCAAACACCGTTGGTCACGCAGAGGGTCTCGTGGCTTGTCCTCCACTCCGAGTGCTTGGTGAAGGTTCGCCAGCTCTTCGTCGAGCTGGCGCTTGGCCTCGGCGATCTCGTCGAGGCGCGCCCGATGCTGGTCGTCCACGGCGCGGTGGCGAGGGGTTTTCTTTGCCATCGGTCGAGCTAGTGGTGGTCCGGGCCTCGAGGACGTTGCACTCGCGCGTGAAGTCCGGCAGGGGTGCCGGTGGCCTCCGCCGCGCGACCATGGAGGTCGGGGCGACGTAGGAAGCCCTTAGTGTGTCCACGTAGGTCGTCACTGGGTCGTCCGGGAGACCCTGCTGGCCGTGGGGGTACATGGCGCTGTATCGCTCCATGAACTCGCCCCAGGTCAACGGCTCGGACCCGCTGGCCTGGAAGGCGAGGTCGGTGAGGTAGTAGGCTGTGTTGACGACTGTTTTCCACTCATTTTATACCCATCAACATGTACCTTTTTGGCATGAGAAATGATCATCAATACTAGAATAGGGTTTAAACTAAAGTGTTGGTGATTATGCAAATACAGGTGATTAGCACTAGAAAGAGGAGTAAAAGCACAAGTCTTTGATCCAAGTACTTCAAGACCAGCCAATGAGGGGATGCCACCTAGGATTCCCCTGGATCACTGACGTCATCAATCCAAGAGAGGCAAGCCCGATGAATCACGAATCGCCACGTGGACATCACATGGATCCAAGAGCCCACTCAGTACCCAAACCGCCAGGAAACTTGGCATGCACGGAGGACAAGCATCAGGGCCCACATGGCAGCCACCCTGAGAAAGCACGACGCAGAAGGCCTCCCGAGGGGTTCGGCCGACCCTAGGATCGACCGAACCGACCTAGGGTCGGTTGATCCCCACCTTCCACGTGCTGCTGCCTGATTGGTCACTTGCTGCGATCCCGAGCATTTTGGGGCACTTTGAGCCTCCGAGCAAGCCACTCCCTCCTCTATAAATAGGAGGGGAGGGGCTCTCATTTGGAACACACACTTCTCCTCCTCCTCTTCATTTTGGCTTGGAGCCTCTCTCTTTAGGAGAGGAGAGCTCTTTGTATAGGATTAGTGCTAGGAAGTGAGGTGAGAGGCTTGAGGCCATGTCATGATTCATGACATCTTCCTCAAGAACGATCCTCAGCGGTACCTTTGTTCTTCAACTAGACTAAAGTGAGTATTTCGACATTTCCTATTTAGACTAAAGTCGTATGCATGCTTAGTTGCTTTGTTCTTGTGTTCTTCGTTTGTTCTTGGTTTAGAGGCTTGTGTTCTTCGAACACAACCCTTTCGATCTAGTAGACTTAGATCACAAGTTTGCATCTAGTTTGCCAACTTGTCTATTAGAGTAAAGTGAAGCTCCTGCATGTTTCTAGTTAGATCAAAGTGTATTCGTGATCTTGCATGAGTGATAGAGCAAACCTTGAGCTAGTGCCAGTATCTTCCTCGCAGATTCGTAGTAATAGTAAGTGGTGTAGACGTGGTGTCTGGACCATAAGCTATCCTTCGAAGACCACGTAGTAAGTGGTGACAGCCTGTTGGACCCTTTGTCAACCCTCTACGTCGCGTACCGAGTTGGGCTCGCTCCAGCACATTGACCTAGGATGTGCCTGGTGCCCGAAGTGAGTGTTATACCTGAGAGATCGTAACTAGACTCTGCGCTCGGTCGAGGTAGATCCTTTCTACCTATCCTATCAATCAGTGTTGTGTCCTTGAATCATCTTTACTAGAGTAGGAGATAGTACACACCATTCCTTGGATTCGATACCCTTGGAATACTCTCCTTCCTTGGGGAAGTGCTACAACGGTATTTCAGTGCGCTTGCGGTATACCCAGTGTCTCTTACATGCTCCCGCTAACCGGTGCCATAGTGGTGACGTTAAGAAACGCCAACAGGCTGCTAGCCTAAAACACTCTTGTGTTGGATTTGGCCCCAACATGGCCATGACCGACTCGTCCGTGAAGCCACGGATGAAGGCGGCGCGCCCCGCCACTGCCGTCGAGGCGGTGGGACGCACAGGTCGGGAGAAGGTCCTCCCGACGACGGACTCCGCCGACCCGGTGTAGACGAAGCCGAGGGAGCCGAAGAGCACGGTGGTGCCGGGAGTCAGCGAAACCCCGCGGCCCTCCATCCGGATCGCTAGTGATGTTCGGCGAGACACACGATGTGCCCCTACCTGGCGCGCCAACTGTCGGGGTTCTCTACCGCCGGTAGTAAATTTGTAATGGATCGTGTGTCAGACCCGGATGGTTAGAACAAGAGACACAAGGGTTTTATACTGGTTCGGGCCTCCGGAGAGTAATACCCTACGTCCTGTTCTGAGTACTTGTGTTCCTATGCCAGGGATGTCTGTAGTAGGGGTTACAAACTTGGTGATCGGTCAGTCGTCCTCGTGTTGCACTCCTCCCCCTTTTATAGACGCAAGGGTGAGGGGAAAAGAGGGAATACAAAAATGTGCTACAGTGCTATGGTACTGGGAGGTCTTTTCTGATGTCGATGTCCGTCAGGAGGCATTGAAGGGCGATGAGCTGAAGTGGCGTTGGAGACTGCCGTGTGTGCGAGCGGCACTGTACATTCCGGGTACTTGACGCCTCCTCCGAGTAGTTCCCAAGATGACTCAGCCCCTTTGAGTGTTGTTTAGGCTCGCCATGTTTTGGCCTAAGTGTAGGTAGGCACCGCTTGTAGACGGTAATTGAGTGCCTATTCTGACGGGGTGGCGTGCTGCAGGGGTTGGATGGGACGGCTTGTTGGAGGCCGCGTGGGCGTACAATGCGTCATTACGACCTCTGTCAGAACGAGCCGCCCTCGCGTTCCGCCAACTGGGGTATTTGCATGTCGTGGAGAACTGGAGCCTTGCGTGTTGTTGCAGGAGAGTTTGAGCATCGGGGTAGCACCATGTTCGTGTGGGGCCCCTGATCCCGTGCTCCGGCCTCCGCGTGTGGGCCTCGTCCTAGTCGGAGACGGAGACTACTCGTGCGAACGAGTAGTCGGAGGCAGAGCGGAAAGTACTCGTGCGAGGCGAAGAGTACTCGGGCGAGGCGGAGAGTACTCGGGCGAGGCAGAGAGTACTCAGGCGAGGCGGAGAGTACTCGGGCGAGGCGGTGAGTGCTCGGAGACGAGGAAGTCTTGTCAGTGAGGGTCTTGATGAAGATCTGCATGCCTCCCTATCCTGGATCTTAGCCTTGACGTTGTCAATGGTGTCAGAAGACTCCATCTCAAAGGTGATTTGTCCCGTTGTTTAGGAGGCCCTAATCCAGGCTCTCGTCAATTACTCACATGAAAGTATGTGTTACACCATCACCACCGAGATCATACCTAAGATGATGAACACGAAGCTCCGGAACTCCGCCGTGGCACAACCACGCAGGGCGGCCATGGCGGCTAGGGTTGGCCTAGGCCATCTCCTAGACAACTTCGAGGACTCTGTCGCCGTCGTCTCCCTCCGGTGCTCACTTCTAGGTTTCGCCGAGTTCTGATGAATGGATGTGGCGGCCGTCGGAAGCAGGGGGTATAAATGAGCTGAGGAGCGTGTAGGTCAAAGGGAAGGCTGAACCGGGCCCGAAACCCCCTAGGCCGGTTGGCATGGGCCGGCCGGCCCAGGCCCTTTTCGGCCCGGTTCGAGCCCATCTTCCTCCACGATGCTTCTCGCGATTTCTTGAATATTTGCCGAAGTCCATGTGGGTCCTTGACATTGTTTTCCCCACGGTTTAGATAAGGGTGCTTGGTGCGCAAACTCCTGCATCTTCCGTTCAGGTCCTCGGAGTTTCACGGCTTCATGCTTCGGTCCTCAGGTCATTTGGAGTCGTGTTCACTTCGTGTCTTGACTTGTGCCGGGCTTCGTGAGCTTCTCATAAAGTGCTTGATGAACTCTTCCCGGAAATCCTCATTTAGGTACTTAATTCCTGCGTAAACAACATACTCCAAAAACCACATGCAAATGCGAACTTGTTACATCATTAGTATGCCTAGTGGCGGGTTAGTTACAATTCAAAGCTCAAACCAAAGTATAACAAGTGCTCTTGGTTGACGGAAATCGACTGTCAACATACCCCCATGCTTAAACATTGCTCGTCCTCGAGTAAGCCTTCAATGGATATCAGTTTTGCCCTTCGATGTTCATACCCTGCACTTGTTCATACATGACAAAGCATAATGCTCTCCAAGTTTACATTTATTAAAGTTCCATAATGTAGCAAGCTTTCATCTCTATGGAGGGTAGATATCATTTAAGCTCTTTCCACAAGTAATTAATCATGCTCTCAAATTTTAAACAAATCTCAGAAATTTTGAAAAATAAGAGCGGGATGAAGATAACTTTGCTTTACCAAGATCAATAATAAACCTCCTTGCATCTTGCTCATGAACTCTCATCTCATCTTGTCTCTCAAGCCTACTTGTCCTACTCCTTTCCTCTCTCAAATATTTGTTGGAAGGCTTTATATGGAGCTATGGGGAAGTTTAGTCCTACCAAGATATTATAATCGAGATATTATCAAAACAAGACAAGCTTCTCATGGACTTACCGAGACTCGTCAAAAAGGACATTGGAAAAATAATGTTACAAGGAGGTGGAGAGATGAAAACACACTTTTAGATAGGTGGACATGTGCAAATGGCAAAGAGTGATCCCGAGGCACAAACTAAGTCCTCGTTATTGGATTGCACATGGTTGGAAAGATGAGTATGGGTCTTGATCTTGAATCCTCTTGAAAACTCAAAAAGCACTAAACATAGCTAGAGGACCGGGGAGCTTTATTTTATTTTTTTCTTTCTTCTTTCTTTATTTTTCTCATCATACTTTGTTTCTTTATCATTTTTTTTCATCATACTTTTTCTCTTTTTTTTTGCTCCCCTTGAACTCTAGACTATACTAGCACTTCCTTGGCAACCCCCCCCATGCTTAGACGTTTGCTCGTCCTCGGGCAAAAGAGGTGATAAATGTGCCAAGGTGGGAATTGAAGCTCTCATATATTCTTAGAGAGAGATACTCGAAAAATCTTCTAGGGATCCTTTTGGAAGTCTCCCTTACTCACTTGAAGCACCTTTCTTGTAATCTTCCTCAAAATATTCATCCATACTCAAAGTTTTGGGTTGCGATCAAGGAGGTGACGAGGGCCTGGATTAGGGCCTCCTTAACAACGGGACAAATCACCTTTGAGATGGAGTCTTATGACACCATTGACAATGTCAAGGCTAAGATCCAGGACAGGGAGGCATGCAGATCTTCGTCAAGACCCTCACTGACAAGACTTCCTCATCTCCGAGCACTCTCCGCCTCGCCCGAGTACTCTCCGCCTCGCCCGAGTACTCTTCGCCTCACACGAGTACTTTCTGCTTTGCCTCCGACTACTCGTTCGCACGAGTAGTCTCCGTCTCCGACTAGGACGGGGCCCACACGCGAAGGCCGGAGCACGGGATGAGGGGCCCCACACGAACGTGGTGCTACCCCGACGCTCGAACTCTCCTGCAACGACACGCAAGGCTCCGGTTCTCCACGACATGCAAATACCCCAGCTGGCGGAACACGAGGGCGGCTCGTTCTGACAGAGGCCGTAATGACGCGCTGTACGCCCGCACGGCCTCCAACAAGCTGTTGCATCCAACCCCTGCAGCACGCCACCCCGTCAGAACAGGCACTCAATTACCGTCTACAAGCGCCACCTACCTACACTTAGGCCATAACATGGCAAGCCTAAACAACACTCAAAGGGGCTGAGTCATCTAGGGAACTACTCGGAGGAGGCGCCAAGTACTTGGAATGTACAGTGCCGCTCGCACACGCGGCAGTCTCCAACGCCACTACAGCTCAGCGCCCTTCAATGCCTCCTGACGGACATCGACATCAGAAAAGACCTCCCAATACCGTAGCACTGTAGCACATTTTTGTATTCCTTCTTTGCCCCTCACCCTTGCGTCTATAAAAGGGGAGGAGTGCAACACGAGGATGACTGACCGATCACCAAGTTTGTAACCCCTACTACAGACATCCCTGGCATAGGAACACGAGTACTCAGAACTGGACGTATGGTATTACTCTCCGGATGCCTGAACCAGTATAAAACCCTTGTGTCTCTTGTGCTAACCATCCGGGTCCGACACACGATCCGTTACAAATTTACTGCCGGCGGTAGAGAACCTCGACAGGAGGTGAACACAAAAAGATGTTTTTGGGTTTTGTGGGTGGATATCCGGCGAGGTTTGTGAAATTCCTGATGTGGAAACTCACAATGCATGGATAGAAAAGGCTAGCAAAAAGATAGATACGCAAAAACAGAATGACCAGCTTCTTAGTCTCGAGCCAGAGAAATCAAGCCTTGAATCAATGCACCCAAAAATAAATCTTGTGAACTAAGGTTTTTGCACTCAATTGAATGTAAGGCTTTGGATAGGTAGAGCAAAATGCAAGTGGTATCAAAGACAAGGTTAGCATATTTTTTAAGAACAAAAATAAATGATCTTTGATTCATTCAAAAATGAGATCAATGAAAAATACTATGGGACTTAAGTTATCATAACCTCCACAAAAGATTAGGCTAGCATTAAATAGATTTCAGATTCATATTAAAAGAGAGCACGAGCTTAATCATATATAGACCAAGCACAAGAATAAGCAAAGAGGCAATGATCATCATATATCCATAAGCAAGAGCATACGAGATATCATCATGTTGAGCACAAGGTAACGGTGATTATTATTGAAAACAAAACAAATCTAGGTTGTACTCTTAGTAGCCATTTTATTCTATAGAGAGATATACAAGGGTTGCATCTAAGGTTGTTGAAGGCATAAATATGTGCAGACATATAGAAAGACAAGGACAAAAAGAGGGTTGAGGATTTGTTACCATCCTTTGATGCTTGAAGTGTAGCGTGGCCTCCCCTTGCTTAAACATTGTGCTTAACATGGAAGAAGAACCGTGATCTTTGCTCCATGCGGTCCTCTCATGTCCACCAAATCCTCCCCCATGCTTAGCATGTTGCTAGGCATGGAAGATGATGAACCATCTTTAAGTCCTACCGCCATGTGTGGATCATCATACTTTTCACTTTGTCTTGATTGTCCTCTAACGTCCACCCTTTGTCACAAGCCTCCGTCCCAATCGTTTCCATCTTCACCTCCTTCCATGTTGTCCCTTTGGAGGTGTTGGCGATCTTGATTTCATCTTTTATCACGAATTCATGGGAGTGATTCACAATGCCTGCAAAACAATTTTAAAGCACAAAGTACCCTCGAGGTGACGGTCGGGAATACTCACTCTATGCCGACAAACCAAAGACATCCCCTATGATCTTAACTTGTGGCATAGTTAATCTAGTAAAAGAAAAGTTAAAACCTAATGGGTGTACGTGTGTGCAAGGGTGCATGCAAATGATAGGATAGTATAAAGTCAAAACAATGTTTACACCAAATTCTAAGCTCCAGCTTACAAAGTGGTTGCCAAACTTCTCCCTTTCCATAAAGATTTATTAACCAAGGTCAAAACACCATGCTTATTCCAAGATTAACAATTCCTTATAGTGTAAGATAAGTAGGGCGCATTGCAAAGTTTATAAACCAACCAATGCAACAAGATAGCAAGGAATGTAAAACTGAATGATAGTGGTCTCCAATCATGTCTAAACACCATGTTTACACAAGATTGCAAAAAGGAGTAACACATGTCGACAAGCATTAACATAGATATGAAAGCATTCATCATAAAGTTTCACAAAAAGACCAAGCTATCATAAAGCGGAAGATGACAATGAGGGGGATACAAAATGCAAATGCAAAGAGTTAGCACAAGCAAATGTTAGCAAGGGTTGAAAAGATCAAACAACCAAACTAACAAGGTTTTAAGGGTAGGTTATGGGTATCCTATGTTTTTTGCTCAAATAAGAATTTTGAAGAGAGGGAGTCAAGCATAGAAATTCTATCTAAGGTGGTGCTAAGAGTCTTTTTTATGAAAAACAAACCTATGGTTTTAGGAGGACTAAAGGTGTGAAATGTTTTCTCATAGGAGGGCTAGTTAAAGTTTTTAGTTAGAGCAAGGGATAGAGGTGGGCTTGGCCAACCGGAATAGTGCAAGCCAATCAACACAAGTTAACCCTACCCTTGTTAGCTACAGGTTTTTGGTGGGGCTATAGGTAGGCTTAGGTTGGTTGGGCAAAAAGTTAGATCAACACAAAGCATGCAATGCAATATGACATGGATGAATAAAATGACATGATATGGTGGTTGTCTAAAGCAAATGCAAGAGTTAGCCTAAATTAACTAGCCACAAGCTTAGAGTCAAAGGATGGTGCCAACCTCATAGCTCTCTCTAAAAATACTCAAAAGAAAAAGACACTAAACACTAATAGGCACACAAAAAGGGTCTACAAGTTTTCCAAGATCAAGAACAAAGTGCTCCCTCAATAGCGATTAAATCAAACAACATGGTGTTGTGATATTTATTAGAGCAATGGTACAATGTCACTTGATGTTTCAGTTTAAGATCACAATGTATACGGTCATAATATTTATATATAAACAAAAGAAAACGGGTTGCCTCCCGCAAAGCGCTTCATTTGAAGTCATAGAGCTTGACTTTCTTACGTACCATCTTGTTATCGCGAAGCCATGATCCTTCATGTAAGATTTGAAGATGTCCATGCAGCTTTGATCTACTCTCCATGCTTAACACGATCATTTTACTTGATGAGAGGCTTGCCCGATCGTTTCCTTGCATCATCGTCACCTTCTCCTCCTTTGCTCTTCGTCGCTGCTTCCTCTTTCATGAATTTCCCTCTCTGCCCAGACCAGACCATGTAGCAAACAATTTCTCTGATGCATGGCGCATGAAATTGTCTTTCCATCAAGTCTTTGTTGACCCCCAACGGACTCCGAACGAGTGAGTTATGCTCGTTTTACTTCAACGCTGCAATCTGTCCAAATCTGATTTTAGACTGTGCAGCGCCCAATGTTTTTGTCATATCTCCTTCTACTGGTCTTCAAATTCATCGATCTTGGAGGCATTGGAATCGGCACTTGATGGAGCTGCTGATTTCCAACTTTTCCTTCTTCTACATATCTGATCAGGTGCTCAAAATTGATGAAAACAGCAACGTCCGTACTCGAGATTTGGGGGAGGCGATGCACGAGCTTGCAATTTCTTTAGGGCATGACTCCTCTCCTCTTTATTAAGATTTAATGACCTGCATGGTTAGTGAAACTCGGGTTTTCTCCCGACATACGCTCTTTCAAGGTCACGAGCTCGACCAGGCACGAAGCAAGTCCAAGATTTGCTAAGTGTGAAACAAACATATGCAACCATAACCGCAATTTAAATTGGATGAACAAAGCATGCTGTGATTAAAGGTAGCATAAGTTTCTTGCTCAGCGCTAAGGCTCTCATTAGGCATGGGTTCATTAGGCAAATAAATCAAAGGTGTTCAAGCACAACATAGTCTCTTTATCATACTCAAGAAATTCTAGCCTATCAACATGATCATTAAAGGTGCAAGGCATAGAATCAAAACATACTATTGGACAAGAACATGAATATATCAAAAGAAATATATCATATCCAAAAGTACCTTGAGAGATTAATGTGTACCTTAGCCTTCGAGCTTTTCATCGTGAGTGATCCTCCGGAGTTGAAAGCGAACAATCCTTGATGATCGAAGGTGGCTCGCGTAGACTTTTCTCAAATTTTCCCTTTGTGCCACATGTCTTCAAGGTTGCTTTCAGTAGGATCACTCCTCTTCTTCATTTGCAGGGCTTCACACATGTCTTAAATGTCTTCATGTAGCTCCATGATCCTTTGTGTGAGAACCCAAAGTATCCGCGCCATCGGATGTTGTCTTATGTGTGTAGTCCATTGTGGTCTTCTTCAAACATCTCCTTGCGTCAGATGCCGCCAACTTGTGTTTTCATTTGCAATGCTCCGGGGGTCTTTGTTTTGTTCCAAGCCTCTGAATCTCTTCATGAGTGGTCTAGCGGAAGCATTCCCCAAGCTCCTCTTCGTTGTTGTCGTCCTCATCTTCTCCATCTTGTTCTCATCGTATTGCAGCTGCCTCTTCTTTGGATTTCCCCCTTTATAAATAACAGAACATATACCAAATATAATTCTATTGAAAAATTTATAAAATTACCTTTCCAACGGGTACTCATCCATCTTAATCGGAGTCCAAATGAGGGAGTTATGGCTGTTTCACTTCAGCTTTGCTTGCTGTCCAGAAATTTTCAGGACGTGCAATCATCGGTGATTCGGCCATATCCGCTTGTAGGAACCTCCGATCAATTTGATTCTTGACTCGTTGGAAGCGTAACTTCGTGGGGCTTCTAAATATCCAAAGGTATCCTGTTGTTCTTCCCATGAGACTGTGCAAAAATCGATGCGAACAGAAACTTCGAAGATGTTGAAGAGCTTGATCTTGTGATCTCGGGGCATCGCGATTCCCTCCAATACCTATTGCTTGATCAAACAAATCTCGACAAAACATTAGTCTTAAAAATTTAATTGACACATTGACTTACCTTGTTCACATGCTCTTGTGTAGGGTGTGGGCTCGATAGCGGATGATGAGCCACTAACAAAAGTTAGCACCTACCACTAAGGGTGCCTTTGGCACGGCTCCGCGGGCGGCTCCGCGAGCGCCTGCAGGCGAAGCCGTGCCAAACACCCTCAGAAAACGGCTCCCGCAAGGAAGCGCTTGTCCTCCTCCTGGAATTCCGGGTGACTGGAGCTGTTGGGCGGGGGGGAGCTGGGAAATCGTAGCTCCCCCCGCTCCGCCTCGCGCCTGACCCGATTGCCCCTGCAGTTCGCGTACCGGGGGAGCAAGACTGGACGACGGCCGCACAGAGACGGGGCCCTGGAGGACGGCCCCGAAGTGACGAGGGGCCTGGAGGACGGCCGCGCAGGGAGGCCACCGGCGAGCAGGCAGGCGGGCGCGAGCTGGCGGGCGTAGGCAACAGGGGAGGCTGGCGGCGAGCTAGCGGGCGGGCTCTGCAGATGGGGCGGAGGAGGCCGGCGGCGAGCTGGTAGGCAAGCGGCGGGGGAGGCCGGCGACGACCTGGCAGGCGGGCGCGAGCTGAGCTCCGGCGCGCTGTGCGCAGGCCGTAGGGACGAATGGATAAGCAGGGGAGTTTGCGGTGGAGATAAAAGGGAAGGAAGGAGAAATAAAAAAATAAAAATGAGAATGGAAAAAGAAAAAAGAAAAGGAAAAATAGGTGGAAAAAAAGAAAAGGGAAGGAAGGGTATTATGGACATTTCACCCTCTTATCCACATTACACAGTCAGAAGAAGCTGTTTTGCCAAACATTTTCCTAAAACGGATTCAGCTCCACCACAGAATCCGCTCCACCAGCACAGCCACAACCGGAGCCGGAGCCGTGCCAAACACACCCTAAAGAGCGAATCTTGATGTTGCAACCATCTTGTTAGGGTGTGTATGTGGAGAACTCATCGAACGTCTTGTGTCTAGCTTTTTCACCTGCTTTCAAGGACACAAACAAGAAAACAAGCGTATATGCAATAATAAAAATTAGGGTTAGTCAAATAGAAAGGTAGATCACCCTATGGTTCGAGTTGCCGATCCCCGACAACGGCGCTAGAAAAAGGGTTGTTGATGGTTCAAAACTATGTTGAAGTTCACCGCAAGCGTACGGGTGACTTGGTGCCTTTTTCACCAAGGAGGGTCCCCCAAGGATTATTAATCCAAGGATCGGAAGCAAACCGCTAAGGTTCTCTACCTTACCTAGTCAATCTAACCTAACATATAGCATTGATTGCATACAAAGGATGAACCTTGATTGATATAATTATGGCACAAGGTTGATTGCATCCAGAACATCGGCTAGGGCAAAGCTCCACCGAAGGGGTAACTTGGCCTATTGTCTTCTAGTTGTAGCTCTGGCAAACGAGCAACGAATCGAACATCTCATCTACTAGCATCCTTAAACTCCTACCTCCGGCCTACCTCCCGAAGACTTCCGCTCTTTCAGGGGAAATCACCCTGTCACGATGCTCCCTTAATGAAGCGGGGGATCTACGGGCACGCTCAAGCATGAACGTGTCTACTAATCATGAAGGATCGACATGCTAAACCTAATCGCCACGATTACATAAAGCATGCTATGAAGTCTAACCTTGCTTTAGACTAGGGAACAAGCATATTCATGATAGGTAAAAAGGTATAAACGGAGACATGGAATCGCTAATAGATCGGATGACAAGATTATCATTTACTCACATGAAAGTATGTGTTACACCATCACCACCGAGATCATACCTAAGATGATGAACACGAAGCTCCGGAACTCTGCCGTGGCACAACCACGCAGGGCGGCCATGGCGGCTAGGGTTGGCCTAGGCCATCCCCTAGACAAGTTCAAGGACTCTGCCGCCGTCGTCTCCCTAGTGCTCACTTCTAGGTTTCGCCAAGTTCTAATGAATGGATGTGGCGGCGGTCGGAGGCAGGGGGTATAAATGAGCCGAGGAGTGTGTAGGTCAAAGGGGAGGTCAAACCGGGCCCGAAACCCCCTAGGCCGGTCGGCATGGGCCGGCCGGCCCAGCCCTTTTCAGCCCGGTTCGGGCCCATCTTCCTCCATGATGTTTCTCGCGATTTCTTGAATATTTGCTGAAGTCCATGTGGGTCCTTGATGTCATTTTCCCTCGCGGTTTAGATAAGGGTGCTTGGCGCGCGAACTCCCGCATCTTCCGTTCGGGTCATCGGAGTTTCACAGCTTCATGCTTCGGTCCTCGGGTCATTTGGAGTCGTGTTCACTTCGTGTCTTGACTTGTGCCGGGCTTCGTGAGCTTCTCATAAAGTGCTTGATGAACTCTTCCCGGAAGTCCTCATTTAGGTGCTTAATTCATGCATAAACAACATACTTCACAAACCACATGCAAATGCGAACTTGTTACGTCATTAGTATGCCTAGTGGCGGGTTAGTTACAATTCAAAGCTCAAACCAAAGTGTAACAAGTGCTCTTGGTTGACGAAAATCGACTGTCAACAGTGGGTGCACGGTGGCGACATGGGTGTGGGTTCCTACAGAAAAAGCGGCACGAAGGACGGACAGGGGCTTGACACGGCGAGCTTGGGGCACGGCGCGGCGGCCGGCGCGGCATGGCGAAGGGGCACGCTCCCAAGAAGACAAGGGCTAAGGGAGAGAGCGGTGGCGTCCTCACATTGGGTCGGCGGTGTAGGCGTAGCAAAAAGGGTCGGAGACGCGGCGCTCGGTGGTGAGGTACATGGTGGCGTCCCTGCTCTGCTCTGATAGCGGCTGCTCGCGGACGGGCTTCTCCTCAGCACGTCCGGCTCCGGCTTTGGGTCTTCAGCTCCGGCGAGACGGCGCGGCGATGATGCGTGCCTCTCCTTCCTCCCCCTCCTCCTTCTCCTCCACTTCCCTCTTTGACGAGGCCCTGGACCAGGGCCCATCACGACCTCTGAAAAACGCAGTACGGACTAACACGCAGCATACTTAGCGGCTAATACAATGAGTATTAAGGCTCCGAGTACCTGGAAGTCCGTACGACTAGTTTCTGTCACGAGCCAGGGCCCGGGCGGCCCATGCACACCGGCGCCTCTTCCTCCGAGTACGCGGCGACCCACGCGACAAGTTCTTCGCCGCTTGGCGGTTCGCGCGACAAGTCCTCGTCTCCGCCTCCGGCTACTCGCTCGCACGAGTAGTTTCCGTCTCCTTCCCCGACTACTCGCTCGCACGAGTAGTTTCCGTCATCGACCGGCTCAGGCTTTGCATGGAAGGAAACGACGGCGTGGCCCCCCTGTTGAGATCCCAAGATCTCCGCGCGCATTCCCCCACACGCCACCACGCGTCCGCTCCTCCACGACGGTCCGCCCGGGCCAAGCCGATTCGGTGTCAAAGGACGGATCCGTCCGCCTTGCCACGAACGGCGCAGGGCGTACTACGCCACGAACGGTACAATGCAAGCTACTCCCTAAGCATTGGAAGGCATGGCATAGACTACCTGCTCGCAGGAGTAGTTTTCCGCCTCCGACCAGTTCAAGACTTCAAAACGAAGGCTGCAGGTACGTGGGCCCCGTCGATACCCCGTGATATCCGAGCACGCTAAGCCGCGCATCGCCACATGTCGGCCCCTCCGCGCCGGCCCGCCCTAACCAGGCTGATCTGGTGTCAGAGGGCGGATCCGTCTGCTGTTCCGTGAACGGCACAGTGTGCGTTGTACCACGGGCGGCACGGGGAGCATTGTGCCACGAACGGCACCGTGTACGCCTCCTCCTAGCCTTCGAACGCCGTGATATAGACCACTCCACCTCCACAGTACCCGGAAAAGATATGCTCTTGTTCTACTGACAGGGGTAGGATATGAATCCTACGCCCTGCACCCGACTAACTACTCAGAGGAGAGTACGAGAAGCTCCGGAAGCAACTACTTGGGACGCGCGATTCCAGGAAGACCTACACCTCCTCCTGCGACTCGTAACAGTTCTTCGCTGCACCCTTCTGACAGTCCAACGCGGAGAAGGACGCCCTAACTCTGTAATCTTAGTCTACACCCTCGATTTTACCCCTCTAGACCTCTCCCTTGCGACTATAAAAGGGGAGGAGGGGCGCACTTGTAACACACGTTCGTTTCCACCCCCACACGCACTCGGTATCGATATCTCATCTCATATTCCCCCGTAGACACACTCACACTCGTGTACGCAGAACTCTGCTACAAGAACCCCACACACACGCACCAGGGACTTGGGCTTGAAACCCTCACCCGACTTGTTTGTAACCCCTACTACAAACCACTGAGCATAAAGAACACCCCTTCTCTAACTAGACGTAAGGCACTACTCTCCGGAGGCCTGAACCAGTATAATTCCGAGTGTCTCTTGTGCAACCGTGCAGATCCATACACGTGTTCATATAAATTTACTTGCTGGAGGTAACAAACCCCGACAGTTGGCGCGCCAGGTAGGGGCCTTCGCGTGTTTCGACGTTCATTTCAGGGTGTGCACGGCCCTTCCATCGCCCTCTTCGACGGTAATCATCACCAAGCCGCTACCGATGAGCTACCCCATGGGATCATTTGACCCACTCCTGGCCGGGCTCGAGATCCGTTTCGGGAGCCTGAACTTCCAGGTGACCGGAGACGGCTATCTCATGCACCTTCTCGATGAGAGCACCGACACACCCGCGCCAGCTCTTGCTCCGGCCGCCGCCCCACAATCGCCCCGGCGTAAGAGGCGCTCGGGCAAGTGCTCGCGATAGGCCAAGGCAGAGCGACATCGGGCGGCACGCGCCAACCCCCTCCGCGGGTCGAAGTTGGCGAATCACGACCCACCGACGTGGCAGAAGACTCCCTGCCGTCAGACTCAACGGAGCGTATTGCTAGAGAAAGCGCTCCGATGTGGCCGCTCCCACGAGGGACGTGCTACACAGTAGGAGCATATTCCTCTTCATCAGGCACAGACCTGGCCACATACGACAACTACTCAAGCCATCGTCTCTGGTGCAACAGGAAGCTTCCGGCGACCTCGCCCGACAAGCAGTACCTCGACTCCGACGGCATGGACAACATCTTGGGCTCGGAGTCGGACTACTCCGGGCTCCAGGACGCTGGCGCCTTCCGCCGCTTCCAGACGGTGGCGGACTACTGCTTTGGTTAGTCCGACAACTCTGATGCCGAGGGGTACGACCCCACGCGCGAGTGTTTCGTCGTCGGCAACGCCTCGGTCGCACCGGCACCGACCCACACTCCGGAAGGGGCCGTCCACTCTGCCCACAGCTCTACAGCAGACAGCGCGGCTGTGGCTCAGGACCCACCCAACGGTGCTGCGCAACGGGCGCGACTTTGACGAGTTGGAGGATGCTCAATGCCAGCTCGACGACGAGCGGGCCCAGCTCCACCAACAACTCGGGCAGGACCCCAACCCGACTCCCGCTCGTGTGCGTGCGAGGGACGTCCAGCAGTGTATCATCAACGACGACCGAGATGTCGTCAACGGCACGCCCGTCTTCAAAAGGGCGTCACAAAACCTGGCGGCGGCGGCAGTCCTCCTCCGAAAAATCCCGGAACCCGCCACGCCTCAAGAGAAGGAAATGCATCAGCAAATCAAGACACTCCTCGAGACTGCTGCCGTGCAGCAGGCGGAGAGCTCGACTTCTCGTCAGCGGGGCTCGCAGGGTCGCGGGCACTTCGAGCCACGACAACCTGCAGCGCCGTCGCAGCAGCCACGACGATCCGAGGAAGTCAACGTTCCCATCAAGAGCCGCCTGGGTCCCGACCGTGACGCACGCGACACCATCAAGGCGCGTTGAAGGGCAGATGTGGGCCATGGCGATGACCACGAGCAGCAGCCTCGAAAGGAGTACAACCGGTGACGTGGTGGCCGTTACGACAGCGATGAGGACCGCAGCCGGAGTAACTCGCCTGACGCCCAAGGGCCTCAAGCCTTTGGAAAGAACGTGCGCAGTGCATGTTTCCCTTCGCGTTTCCGAGCTCCGAGCTCCGTACCCAAGTACGACGGTGAAACCAACCCTAGCGTTTGGTTGGAAGACTACCGACTGGCGTGTAATGCCAGCGGTGCGCGGGACGACCTGTTCATCATCAAGAATCTCCCGCTGCACCTCGCGAACTCAGCCCGCACGTGGCTCGAGCACCTTCCTCGGGGCAAGATCGACAGCTGGTCGCAGCTGTGCGACGCCTTCATCGGCAACTTCCAGGGCACGTACGCCTGACCAGGGAATCCATGGGACCTGTGCAACTGCAAGCAGATGAAGGGCGAGAGCTTGTGCGACTACATTCGACGCTTCTCCAAGCTGTGCACCGAGTTGCCCAACACCACCGACACGGATATCATCTCGGCGTTTCAAAACTGCACCTCATGTGCCACGCTGATCCACCGGATCAGGTGACGAAAGCCGCGATCTACTCGGGAGCTCCTCGACATCGCAACAGACCACGCCAACGGGGAAGAAGCCGTAGCTGCGACGCTCAGCCCCGGCTCCAGCAAAGGGAAGCAACCAACAGAGGCTGATGGAGGTCCATCTGCTCCGTCCAATAAGAAGAAGAAGAATAAGGACAAGCGGTACCGTGATGACACCCTGGTGGCTGCTGTTGATCGGAAGACAACAAGACCCAGGGGCAACCCGCCCAAAGATCACTTCGAGAAGCTGCTGGAGGTTCCGTGCCCCAACCACGAGGGTCCGATCAAGCATGCCTTGAAGGACTGCAACCTCATGAAGTCCTACCTCGCCAGAATGCTGAAAAAGCGTGATGCCGCTCCGACCAACGACGGAGGCAAAGACAAGGGCAACGACGAGGCCGGCTACCCCCATGAAGACGGAGCTGTCATGATGATCTTCGGCGGCTCGGAGGCATGGCCGTCCAGACGCCTGGAGAAGCTGATCTGGCAGGAAGTTTATCACGTCGAGCGCGTAGCGCCGACATATCTGAAGTGGTCGGAGAAGCCAGTCACGTTCGACCGCCGCGACCATCCTGATCATGTCCCACGACTAGGGAACTACCCACTGGTCGTGGCACCCTTGTTTGGCTCTAAACGCGTGCACATGGTGCTGATGGATGGAGGCAGTGGCCTCAACGTCATCTACGCCTCGACCCTCGATGACATGGGGATCCCGCGGTCCCAACTACGGCCGTCGACAGCGCCATTCCACGGGGTCGTACCCGGGATGGAGGCGGTTCCCCTCTGGCAGATCGATCTGCCCGTTACCTTTGGAACTCCGAGCAACTTCCGAAAGGAAACCCTCACCTTCGAGGTGGTCAGGTTCCCGAGGACGTATCACACGATACTCAGAAGGCCAGCGTACGCGAAGTTCATGGCTGTCCCCAACTACACGTACCTCAAGCTGAAGATGCCCGGTCCGAAGGGCGTCATCACAGTGAGTAGGACATTCCAGCAAGCATACGAGTGCGATGCTGAGTGCTTCTAGTTCGCTGAGGCACTGATCCGGTCTGAGAAGCTCGCCGCAGAGCCACCCTCCGAGGACCAAGACATCCCTGAGTCGTCCAAGCGAGCGGCATGCTCTTTCGAGGCCGCCAAGGATGCCAAGGAGGTGGCCGTCACTGACGACGGCCGCACGATCCGTATCAGGACAACGCTCGGTTCTACCTAGGAAAGCGCGCTCATCGACTTCCTCTGTGCAAACCTCGATGTGTTTGCATGGAAGCCCTCCGACATGCCAGGGATTCCAAGGGAGGTCGCTGAGCACAAACTTAACATTAAGCCCGGCTTGACGCCGATCAAGCAGCGTCTTCGCCGCTTCAACTCCGATAAGTGCAAGGCCATCGGCGAGGAGATCAAGAAGTTCCTTAGTGCAGGTTTCATCCGTGAAGTGTACCACCCCGAGTGGTTTGAAAATCCTGTACTCGTTAAGAAGAAGAATGAAAAGTGGCGGATGTGTGTCGATAACACGAGCTTGAATAAGGCATGTCCAGAGGATCTGTTTCCATTACCCCGTATATATCAAGTAGTCAATTCGACAGCCGGGTGCGAAACCCTTTGCTTTCTTGACGCTTATTCCGGGTACCACCAAATCACGATGAGCTTGGCCGACCAGCTCGCAACCTCATTCATCACCCCCTTCGGCGCGTTCTGCTACGCATCGATGTCGTTCGGGTTGAAAAATGCGGCAGCCACATTCCAAAGATGCATGCGACGCGTCTTTGCTGACCTCATCGGACGGCTGATCGAAGCCTATGTACAAGTCGAAGAAGGTGGGTGACCTGATCCCCGAACTCACCGCGGTCTTCGAGAAGTTAAGGGAGCATGGCGTGAAACTTAACCCCGAGAAGTGCGTTTTCGGAGTCCCCAGAGGCATGCTACTCGGGTTCGTCATGTCGGAACAGGGCATCGAAGCGAACCTCGAGAAGATCTCCGCGATCACAAGCATGGGGCCAATCAAAAACTTGAAGGGAGTGCAACGCGTCACCGGATGCCTCGCTGCTCTCAGCAGGTTCATCACCCGACTAGGTGAACGCAGCTTGCCGCTGTACAAACTCATGAAGAAGTCGGAACACTTCGCGTGGACGCCTGAGGTGCAGGAAGCCCTCAACTCTCTCAAAAACCTACTCAAGAGCCCACCGGTGCTCACCGCACCGGCAGAAGAAGAGCCTATGCTCCTGTACATCGCCGCCACAACTCAGGTTGTGAGCGCGGCGCTAGTGGTCGAGCGAGACGAACCCGGGAAGACACAGAAGGTGCAGCGCCCTGTCTACTTTGTAAGCAAGGTCCTTTCTGACTCAAAGACGCGCTACCCGCAAATCCAAAAGTTAATCTACGCTATCCTCATCACCAAGCGGAAGCTCCGGCACTATTTCGACTCGCACCGCATCATTGTGGTGTCCAAATACCCGCTCGGTGAGGTCATACAAAGCTCAGAGGCGGAAGGAAGAATTGCTAAATGGGCCCTTGAATTGATGGGGCAGAACATCACATACGTGCCCCGCACCGCCATCAAGTGACAGGTGCTCGCCGATTTCGTCGCCGAGTGGACGGAGATCCAAACTCCTCCCGCTCCCATCGAGAACGAGACGTGGCTTATGTACTTTGACGGATCACTCATGAAAGAAGGAGCCGAGGTCGGACATGTCTTCATCTCACCTCTGGGCATGCGAATGGAGTACATGGTCCGACTACATTTCGCGGCCTCCAACAATGTGGCAGAGTACGAAGCTCTCGTCAACGGTCTCCAGATCGCCCTCGAACTCGGAATTCGACATCTTGAAATCCGGGGGGACTCTGACCTAGTCGTGGGGCAGGTGATGAAGGAGAAGAACTGCTTGAATCCGAAAATGGCCGTGTATTGCCAAGCAGTGCACGAGTTGGAAGACAAGTTCCATGGGCTCAAGCTCAATCACGTGCTGCGCAAGTGCAATGAAGCGGCAGACACTCTCGAAAGCGGCATCGAATCGAAAACCCGTTCCGCACGAGGTCTTCGCCAGCGACCAGTACGAGCCGTCCGTCCGCTTCGAGGAGGACAAGCCACCAGAACCCTCGACGTAAGAAGTCATGCAGATCGATGAGGTGCGAGAGCCCAATCTAGAAGACCCAGACTGGAAGATTCCGATCCTCGAGTGGATGGTCGAGGGAAATCTGCCGCCCGAAAAGGAGGAAGCCCGACGAATTGCACGCATGGCCAAGTCATACAGACTGGTCGATGGTGAGCTCCGGCCAAAGGGTACTGAAGGCATACTCATGTGTTGCGTCCTGGCCGACCAGGGCAAAGAGCTGCTGCAAGAAATTCATGCCGGCACATGTGGGCACCATGCCGGTCCAAAGACCATTGTCGGAAAGGGCTTCCGACAAGGTTTTTACTGGCCCACCGCAGTCGCCGATGCGACTCGAATCGTACGCAGCTGTGAAGGCTGTTAATTCTACGCGCGACAAACTCATCTCCCGGCACAGGCGCTTCAAACCATCCCGATCACCTGTCCTTTTGCGGTTTGAGGGTTGGACATGGTCGGACCCTTAAGGAAAGCGCTCGGGGGCTGCACACATGTGCTCGTGGCCATCGACAAGTTCTCGAAGTGGATCAAGGCCAAGCCCACAACAAATGTTCATTCCGAGGAAGCCGTCGCGTTCTTCACCGAAATCATCTATCGCTTTGGGATCCCGAACTCCATCATCACCGATAACGGCACCCAGTTCACCGGCAAGAAGTTTCTCAAGTTCTGCGACGACAACAACATCCACGTGGACTGGGCTGCCGTCAACCATCCAAGGACCAATGGACAGATGGAGAGGGCGAACAGCATGATCTTGCAGGGCCTGAAGCCACGGATTTTCAAGCGCCTCGGAAAGTTCCAAGCAACATGGGCCGCGGAGCTCCCGTCTTTCTCATGGAGCCTACGCACCACGCCCAGTCGGGCCACCAGCTGCACGCCTTTCTTTTTGGTGCACAGGTTGGAAGCGGTCCTCCCAACAGACATCGACTACGGCAGGCCATGAGTTCAAGCCTACACTGAAGAAGGCAACCAGGTCGCGCTCGCAAACGCCATCGACCAGCTAGATGAAGCGCGCAGCGTCGCTCTCCTCCACTCGGCATAATACCAACAGGCTCTGGGTCGCTACCACAAGCGCAACATATAGGAACGCGAGTTCCAAGTCGGCGGCCTCGTCCTCCGACGAGTTCAAAACAACGAGGGCCGGCACAAGCTCTCACCGTCATGGGAGGGTCCATTCATCGTCGACCAAGTGCTCCGTCCAGGAACTTTCAAGCTCAAATATGAGGACGGCAGGGTCATCTCCAACACGTGGAATATAGAGCAGTTATGCCGCTTTTACCCTTAAGTATTTCCTTTGTTTCATCTTATGATAATGCAAGAGCTCCGAGCTATTTTCTTTTTCCTGAGATGATATCTTCGTTCAAGCTTACGTCTTTTACTCGAGTAAAACATTTTTATGCTTGTTTCATCCCATGGGAAAGTCTCTGACTTGTCCATGGGCTCGGGGGCTACTTGGGGCCACGACACCCCTCCCCCACGCATTTCGAAAACTTTTTTCGATCAAAAACCATCTACGATTTCTCGTATGATCGTCGCGGTACACCCACATGCCTTAAAGGGAGATGGGTAGTGGCTCGAGCGGTCATGAACCTACGCTCGTCCGGGCCCTGAGTACTTACGTCCCTGCGGCTACGGTGCAAAGACCCACGAGCAAGGTTCACGACTCCGAGTTGTTGCTCATTCGCTCCCTCGAAAGTTGTCGGGTAACCGTCTAAACCATGAACTCTAAAGAGTTTTCTTGTTTGCAAAAAACACGCTTTCGCCTATCCTTCTCAAAGTACTCGGGGGCTGCTTTCCCGAATGGTACCGTTTTAAGGCTAAGTCCGGCCGGGTCGCCAGGTTCCAACGCCCCCGTGGCTACGGAACAAGACACCACCAACGAGGTCTTAAGCTACACCGCTCGGATTCGCAAGTTCCCTAACTACTCGGGAGAAGGATAACGAGCAAACAAACGAAGTCCTTAACTTAAAATAAAAATGGTCACCTGACCCATGAGTTTATTACAAGTTCCCGACAGGCATAATCAAAAGCCCCTGCAAGGCTACTCTGTTTTTTCTTACAGGCCCAGATCATGAAGGGCATGGTTCATCATAACTTGGTCGAAGTCGACGGCGTCATGTTCAATGCGATCGTAGCTGGCGTCGTTGTAGCCCGGACACCACCCCTAGCCCAGCAGCTCCCGGTCCAGCCCCGGATAGTGCGACAAGAAGATGGCCACGACCTTGCGGACGATGTCGCGGGCCACATCCATGGATTGCCGGCGAGCTGTCACGGCAGCCCGTTCCAGGCGGTCCTTCAAAGTGGGGGCAGAAGGGACCCCGAGTTCGTCCATCGCTTTGATGATGGCCTCACCCATCTTGCCGCGAATCGACTGCACTAGCGCAAGGGCCTCCTTGGTCTTCCCGTGCGACTTCCACTCCTCCTCGAGCTCCGCCATGATCTCTGAAGTAAAAAAGGACAAGTGTTAGCGGAGAACGCCTTGTTTAAGGGAGGCAGAGCAAGAAGAGGGTGCGCCTCTTACTGTTAAGTCTCGTGGTAGCCTCGCGGGCAAGGTCCGCCAGTTTCTCATTCTCGACGAACTGCGTGGCCGCGACGATCTCCTGATCCGCGACCTGCTTCTCCAAGTTGGTGCGGGCCACACGAAGAGCTACTCACCACGTAAAACAAGACAATGTCACAAATCAAGTGACCACGCGCGAGCAAAAGAACGAGGACAACAAGTCGCGAGGCACTCACCGATGATCTCTTCCTCGCGCTTCTTGGCGACTTCCTCGAGTTGGCCCTTCTCGGCGTTACCGTTGCTGATTTGGGCCTCAAGAGTGGTTACCCTCTCACGGGCCACCTAGAGGTCGGACTCGGCCCGGCCTGCCCTTGCCTCGAGCTCTGTTTTCTCCTAGTGGGTGGTCCGGGCGGTGGCCTCGGCATTGGAACGCAGCTCCGATGCTGCCTGCTCCGCCGCGGCCAGCCTCTCCTCCAAGGTGGTTTTCTCCACCTGCGCTGCGGCCGTGCGGTCCTCAGCGAATTTCGCCCTCGCTTCAAGGGCTGCGTGTTCGGTCGCCCGGTCGACCTCGCTGTTGGGTATTTTAGCACCACACGAAATAAATCCGCTAGCACACGGATACCGTTGTAGCTTTCACCTCAGAGTATTCCAAGGGTATCGAATCCAAGGGAACAGTGTGCACTAACTTCGTACTAGTCAGTCCAAGGACACACCTAGATAAAAGGCAAGGATAGAGAGGATTCCTAAAGATAGCACTATAGATGAGATTAAAGGTCGATCTCTAGATAGAACTTGGCTTAGGGTACCGATAGCCCTGACTTAACAGGTGACTCCGGTACGCGGATCTATATGGAACGGAGCTCTGACTATATCCAGCTGCGAAGGATCAACGAGGGCCAGACGGGCTGTCACCACCACCTGGACTACCTCTATCTAACCTTGGGATAAGCCGAACGAATGATAACCGGTAGCGTGACACAACGTCTACGCTGTGGTTACTGCCGTAGCCAACGGACTACGGCACTCTGTACTTATAGAACTACGACCACGAAAGAGAACTGATCTCACTCATTATATGTACTACTAGCTTATACTAAAGGCATACAGGAGAGAACTCTACCTCGTACTATGCTTCCAATGTACATGAATGACTTGCCGCAGACGAACGCACAAACTCAGGATCTACGCACTAGCAGAGGAAAAAAGTCTACTCATGCAACCTAGCATAAACTATTAGAAAGGAATCACGAACACTCTTTATTCTAATCAGAGCATGCAAGCATATCCACTTTATTCTAATAGACTAGTCATACAAATGAGATACAAACTTGCGCACCTAATCAACTAGATCGAGGGGGCGTGTTCGTGAAGAACACGCGCCTCTAAATGATGAACAGGCGAAGAACACAAGAACATATCACTCAAGTATGAACAACATTTTAGTCTAAATAGAAAATGCAGAAATACTTACTTTACTCTAATTGAAGAACAAGCATCCATAGAGATACAACTCTCTCTCTACTCTAATCTAGCAAGGAGAGGCCTCTCCTTTGAAGGGAAGCTCTCATCCTTGGGTGAAGTGGTGTCCCTTATTCTAACCCCCTCCCCTCATATTTATAGGCAAGGGTGGATGGAGACTTGGGGGTGTTTGCACCTCATTCTCTCCTTCTCCTGGCGCATCCAGTGGCCTTCTCCCGGCTTCCTCGTGGGGAAACGCAGGGGCCACGACTCCTCAAGTCGGTGGGTGAAAGAACCAGAGAAAAACCGGATCCTAGGGGCGAGAACCGGAGCCGAACCGTCCTTCTGGGCGCTGAACCGGGCGATTCTGGTGCTGAACCAGGGGCAAACCAGAGCGGGCCGGTCAACCGACGTCCCGCGGCCTACCATGATGCACCACGTGTCCGGCCGAGCAGGCGGCCCGCACATCCCGCGCGCGCCTGCGGCTAGGGGCGACGGCCTCTCGCGGCGTGCCGCGTGGCCCGTCCAGGCGCTCGCCTCCCGCACGCGGTTGAGGCGCGCGTGCGCCTGGCGGCCACTCGCCGTCCGCCACGTGGTGCGTCCAAGCGCCCTCCCACGTGGCTGGCGTACGGAGCTGCACCTCATAATTTATTGGTTTTTTTAATATCTTTTGCACCCGGGCTCCAAAGTAGTCAAATAATATATCCATTTTGATCGTCTCGACGAGCCCGTCACAATGGTGCAATCCAATTTGGCATTTGATGTTGTTTATGATGATGCCATATATATGCCTTTGATTCGCTTACTCTCAACTGTATTATCTCATGCGTATTTTGATGTATCCTGCAACAAAAGTTAGAAACACCAACACTTGTGGAACTTGTCAGTAATAACCTCTATTTTAGTGTTGATGATCATATTTCATATATTTAATGCAGGAGTTGACGGCATAAAAGTGGTACTTAACAGCCGTCAACAACACCCCCACACTTGACCTTTGCTCGTCCTCGAGTGAAGGAGAAAGGATCAAGGTGAGACATGATATCCAAAGGTATGAAGCGAGCATAAGAGATATTCCAAACCATACCTTGTACTTGTGAACTCTGTGGAGTGTTTTTCATGTGATCCAAGGAGAAAACCAAATCATACAATCGGATCAAGATGTGCACATGCATGGATGTGATGGATATGGTAAGGTGGATACTAGGCCCAGAATAGGTGTTAGATATTACCATATATATGATGAATGTTGTGGTGATGGTAAGGTGGACACTAGGCCCGGAATGGGTGCTAGTTATTACCATCAAATTTTGGAACTCCATTTTGCATGATTCCATCTCTCTCCTTTTTCTTCTTTCTTGGACATGGGCTATCTCTCTTTTTTTGCCTTGAGCATTTTTTTCAACTCATGCTTTGAGCATGCCCCTTTTTTTTTCTTTTTTTCGCGTAGCCCATATCCTTTTTGAAGATACTTTTGGAGAGAGAGGTCACACATGGAGCTTTATTTTGTGGAATGGATAGATGATACAATGCTAACTTCCAGTGTAGAATCATAGCAAGGGGATATGGAGTGCTCATGAATCTTGATCACAAAAGCATGAAAAGAATTCTCACAAGGGTCACAACAATTTGACAAAGCTCAATGCAATAACAAGCAGCAAATGAGTCTAAGTTTTTCAAGATAACTCATCATATGGCTTTGGTAGGACTTTGGCATATCAAAGAGGAGCTTTGCAAAGGGTTTTCAAATTTTCAAATAAAATTCTCAAGCACTCAAACATTTAGAGAGAAGATCATATCATCAAACCATATCTCAAACGTCAACTACTTAGATGAGCATGAGTTCCCTAAAAGATTTTTGTTCACAAGCATCAAGATGTTAGGCAATGAATAAAACATATGCACGCCAACCTTCAGGAAACATGTGGAGCAAGTTGAGCACGATTCCGTGAGTTTGATTTTAGCGGATATGAATTGAAACTCATTCAAACTCATGAATCAGGGAGAACAGAGAGCGAGAGTAGTGTACCTCTTGTTGGTTTTATTCGTAGGTAGTGGGAGTCAGGTGACTCCCCCATACTTATTTCTTACCTGCATTATTAGAAAACAAGAAAAAAACAAAGGGAATCGAGGAAAAGAAGGTTACCTAGCCTAATTATTATTGGAGTTGGTTTTAAGGCTAGGTTTCCTCAATGAGGTGGATCTCATCATACTCTTTATCATCGGGTTCAAGAAAGACCTTTAAGCGGTGACCGTTTACCTTAAATGTCTTACCTTCTTCATCTTGGAGTGTGATTTCTCCATGAGAGGCAGCATCAACAACAAGGTACGGTCCTTCCCATTTGCTTCGAAGCTTCCCATGTCCAAATAACTTGACCCTAGAATTAAAGAGTAATACCTTATCTCTTGGTTTGAATTCTTTCTTCTTGATCCTCTTGTCATGCCATCTTTTGGTCCTTTCTTTGTAGATTTTGGCATTATGGTATGCTTTTTCCCTCCATTCTTCAAGTTCTAATAGCTGTTGTTTCCTTTGTTTCCCAGCTGTTGTGAAGTCCACATTGAATTTCTGAATGGCCCAGTGAGCCCTGTCTTCTAGCTCGACTGGTAGATGGCAAGATTTTCCGTACACAAGCTGATAAGGTGACATTCCTATTGGGGTCTTGTAGGCAGTTCTATATGCCTAAAGTGCATCGGGTAACTTTGTCTTCCATGATTTCCCCATCTCATCTACGGTCTTCTGTAGGATGTTCTTGATTTGCTTGTTTGATGTCTCTGCTTGACCACTTGTTTGGGGATGATATGGAGTTCCGACATTGTGTTGTATTCCCAGCTCTCTCAGGAAGTTTCGAAAGGTCTTATCAATGAAATGAGACCCCCCATCACTAATCACCATCCTTGGTGTCCCGAAACGAGGGAATATGACTTCGTGGAACATCTTTTTCGCGTGCTTGGAGTCTGCAGCTCGACACGGTAATGCTTCCACCCACTTGGACACATAGTCAACTGCCACCAAGATGTACTCACAGTCTTGGGACTTTGGGAAAGGTCCCATGAAATCAATGCCCCATACGTCAAATAGTTCAACTTGTTGATTATTCTGTAGAGGCATTGCATCTCTTGCTGTGATTCCCCCCTGCAGTTGACATCTCCGACACCTCCGAATAAAATCTTTTGTGTCTTCATACATGGTTGGCCAAAAGAATCCACTCTGATATATTTTCTCTTGAGTATGGAATGCACCGTAGTGTCCCCCATATGGTGCTGCATGACATTTCTCGATGATCTTTATTCCTTCAGCCGCAGGTACGCATCTTCTCAGTTGGCCGTCAGAACAAATTCTGTAGAGGTATGGATCATCCCAGTAATGACATTTACTATCCTTGATCAACTTCTTCTTGTCTTCACCTGGTGGTACATACCCTGCAACCATAAAGTTGACAATATTTGCATACCATGGGTTGGAGTCTGTGACCTTGAATAGCATGTCATCCCGCATGAAGTCATTTATGGGTGCTTCCTACAGGTTAGTAGTACGCATACGAGACAAATGGTCCGCAACAGAATTTTCTACTCCCTTTTTATCCCTTATTTCTAAATCAAATTCTTGAAGGAGCAGAATCCATCTAATTAGGCGGGGTTTAGCATCTTTCTTAGTGAGCAGGTATTTAAGGGCAGCATGATCAGTATAAACTATCACCTTGGCTCCCACTAAGTAGGATCTAAACTTGTCTATAGCAAAGACAATAGCAAGGAGCTCTTTCTCAGTAGTAGCGTAGTTCAGCTGAGCTCCTGTCATGGTTTTGCTAGCATATGCTATAGCATGATGTTTCTTATCCTTAGTTTGGCCTAAGACGGCCCCTACAGCGTAATCACTAGCATCACACATGATCTCGAAGGGCAGCGTCCAGTCGGGAGGCTGGATGACTGGGGCAGAGATGAGTGCATTCTTGAGGGTGAGAAAAGATTTCTTACACTCCTCTGTGAATTCAAAAGGCGCATCCTTGGCCAAGAGATTGGTAAGAGGTCTAGCCACCTGTGAGAAATCCTTAATGAACCGTCGGTAGAACCCAGCATGACTGAGGAAGCAAACGAATGCCCTTGACATTTACAGGAGGAGGAAGCTTTTCTATTACCTCGATCTTGGCACGATCCACTTCTATCCCTCGTTCGGACACCAGGTGTCCTAACACGATGCCCTCTCAAACCATGAAATGACATTTCTCCCAATTGAGGACTAAGTCCTTCTCGTGACACCTTTGCAAGACCCTGTCTAAATTCCTGAGACACTCATCGAAAGTTTTACCATAGAAAGAGAAATCGTCCATGAAAACCTCCATGATTTGCTCGATCATATCCGAGAAGATAGACATCATGCACCTCTGGAACGATGCAGGTGCATTGCACAACCCGAAAGACATTCTCCGATAGACATAGGTTCCATAAGGGCAGGTGAAGGTGGTTTTGTTCTGGTCATCAGGGTGGATAGAGATTTGATGGTAGCCAGAATACCCATCAAGGAAACAGAAGAAGGAGTGATTCGCCAACCGCTCAAGCATCTCATCGATGAACGGGAGCGGGAAGTGATCCTTCTTTGTAGCCTTGTTGAGCTTCGTATAATCTATGCACATCCTCCACCCTGTGGGAAGGCGTTGAGCAATCTGCTCGCCAAACTCATTGGGGCTATCGTCATTCCTCCCTTCTTGGGTACGCATTGAACGGGGCTAACCCATTCACTATAGGGCACTGGATAGATGATCCCAGCGTGAAGAAGTTTGAGAACTTCTTTCTTCATGACTTCTCTCATTGCATTATTTAGCCTTCTCTGCGGTTCCCTCGTCGGTGGAATGTCTGGATCTACGGGGATGCGATGGGTGCAGAGAGTCGGGCTTACCCCTTTAAGATCCTGAAGAGAGTATCCGAACACAGATCGGTGCTTCTCTAGGATGGAGATGAGCCTTCTGGATTCCTCGTCAGAGAGATTGTCATTAATGATCACTGGGGACTCAGTGTCCCCATGGAGGAAAACATATCGAAGGCCGGTGGGCAGAGGTTTGAGTTCGATATGAGGCTTAGGTGGAGCCTGGGATTCAGATATATCTATAGGCTCATCAGTCTCTTCTAACTCATCTATGAACTCAGGTGCCCACTCGTCGAGGAGGGATTCCGGAGAATCTCCCGGAATGATTGCCTTGACCTCCTCAATTTGTGTAGAGTCATCAGGAGGGTCAGTTCTTGCATTTTTCGCTCTTGAGATTTCTACAGAGAAAACCTCCTTCCCAAGGCAAACGTTAAGCTTACCTCGGGTAGGGGCCTCTATGAAAAATCTCTTGAGGGGCAATCCTGTCATGAGGTCGAAGCTAAGGACATCATTGATATGGAAATCAAGAGCAAAGTCAGCCTCCTTATACATGACAGGGATAGCCTTCAAGATCCCTACTCCTTCTAGGATTTCTCCTTCAGGAGTCCTGATAGACGTCTGGGTAGGAGTCAGGGGTTCGTCCACAAAGTTTCTCAGAGCATAAGTACTGGACATGATATTGACTCCCACCAGAGGGTTGTAGAGAACTTTCACTACCTTTCCATTCATGACGCAAGGGAGGGTCGAACGAGGCGGAAGGAGCTGGAAGATTCCGACTTTTAAATCCGACTCTCTCGACCACTCTTGGGTCATGATGGCCGTTAACTCCCGAACGTTGTCCCTAAGGAAGGAAATTTCCACAGGATCTGAGGGAGACACGGGTGATGGTGGTTTTCTCTCGCAACAATAGTTTGAGGTGTTTCCATAGTCGCCAATTATATCATCCTCAAACTTCGGAAGGGACTCTGGAGGTTGAATTGCCTCTTCCTCCTGTGTCGTGGCCTCCTGAACTGGGCTTATGGATTTGGATGGTGAAGGTTCGGGCTCAGATTCAGGAGTGGTCTCTTCTTTAGGTGCGCATTCCTCTTGAGGGTCTTCCAGCTCGGCTTTGAAGGAGGCATTAGCTGCTATAAGGTCAAGAATCTTCCTTCCCTCACTTGGAGTCTTATCCGGAAAGGAGCCTCTCGAGGCATCATCAAGGCACCCGGCGGACTTGACATCCAATCCCGCATAAAAATGCTGATAGAGCACATGGTCGGGTATTGATAGCGTGGGACCCGAATTTACTAAACGTAAGAGTCTTTCCCACGCCGCACCCAAGGTCTCCCTGTCATTTTGCTTAAATCCGAGCACCTCCCTTCGCAGGGCGATGAGACGAGCAGGTGGAAAATACTGTTGGCAGAATTCACCGACAAGTTTCGACCAGCTGCCGCCAACAGAGCCCGCGCGTCCATTATACCATTGCCTCGCACTTCCCGTGAGGGAAAAAGGAAACAATTTCCAACGAAGGGTATCGTGTGTCATGCTAGCAAAGGCATAACATGAACACAAATGCTCAAACTCTCGCAAATGCTCGTAGGGGTTTTGACGGTCCCCGGAAAAGGAATATGATTTCCCAATCAAAGAGATAAGATCGGTACTGAGTTGATAGCTAGGTGTGGTAATTGGGTGTTCCGATGGCGGAGGCTCTAACAACTCAGGTTTGGGAGCAGAAAGGTTTTGGATAGAAGTTTGCTCCATGGTAACTGGGGTAAAGGTAGAAGAAAACGAAAAAGGTAACTACGAGGACCACTAGGTTCGAAGATAGACACAGCAACCGTTCCCCGGTAACGGCGCCAGAAAGCTTGTTGGGTATTTTAGCACCACACGAAATAAATCCGCAAACGCACGGATACCGTTGTAGTTTTCACCTCAGAGTATTCCAAGGGTATCGAATCCAAGGGAACAGTGTGCACTAACTTCGTACTAGTCAGTCCAAGGACACACCTAGATAAAAGGCAAGGATAGAGAGGATTCCTAAAGATAGCACTATAGATGAGATTAAAGGTCGATCTCTAGATAGAACTTGGCTTAGGGTACCGATAGCCCTGACTTAACAGGCGACTCCGGTACGCGGATCTATGTGGAACGGAGCTCTGACTATATCCAGCTGCAGAGGATCAACGAGGGCCAGACGGGCTGTCACCACCACCTGGACTGCCTCTACCTAACCTTGGGATAAGCCGAACGAATGATAACCGGTAGCGTGACACAACGTCTACGCTGTGGTTACTGCCGTAGCCAACGGACTATGGAACTCTGTACTTATAGAACTACCACCACGAAAGAGAACTGATCTCACTCACTATATGTACTACCAGCTTATACTAAAGGCATACAGGAGAGAACTCGACCTCGTACTAGCAGAGGAAAAAAGTCTACTCATGCAACCTACCATAAACTATTAGAAAGGAATCACGAACACACTTTATTCTAATCAGAGCATGCAAGCATATCCACTTTATTCTAATAGACTAGTCATACAAACGAGATACAAACTTGCGTACCTAATCAACTAGATTGAGGGGGCATGTTCGTGAAGAACACGCGCCTCTAAATGATGAACAGGCGAAGAACACAAGAACATATCACTCAAGTATGAACAACACTTTAATCTAAATAGAAAATGCTGAAATACTTACTTTAGTCTAGTTGAAGAACAAGCATCCATAGAGATACAACTCTCTCTCTCTCTCTCTCTCACTACTCTAATCTAGCAAGGAGAGGCCTCTCCTTTGAAGGGAAGCTCTCATCCTTGGGTGAAGTGGTGTCCCTTATTCTAACCCCCTCCCCTCATATTTATAGGCAAGGGTGGATGGAGACTTGGGGGTGTTTGCACCTCATTCTCTCCTTCTCCTGGCACATCCAGCGGCCTTCTCCCGGCTTCCTCACGTGGAAACATAGGGGCCATAGCTCCTCAAGTCGGTGGGTGAAAGAACCGGAGAAAAACCGGATCCTAGGGGCGAGAACCGGAGCCGAACTGTCCTTTTGGGCGCTGAACCGGGCGATTCTGGTGCTGAACCGGGGGCAAACCAGAGCGGGCCGGTCAATCGACGTCCCGCGGCCTACCACGACGCGCCACGCGTCCGGCCGAGCGGGCGGCCCGCACATCCCGCGCGCGCCTGCGGCTGGTGGCGACGGCCTCTCGCGGCGTGCCGCGTGGCCCGTCCAGGCGCTCGCCTCCCGCACGCTGTTGGCATTTCGTAGCGTCGTCATCTTAAGAATAGATCTGGGACCCGTCCTTAGTGACATCACCAGGAAACGCCTTGTAGGCACCTCTCAATGTCACAACTAATGGCGCGGGTAGCGTGAACATCGAGACTTGCCAAAGGTTAATCTAAACGATCATGAACGAATCTGCAAGCGCACAGATAAACTATTGTAGCATTTCCCCAAGGAAGGAGAGTATTCCAAGGGTATCGAATCCGTGGAAGGCAATGGCAGATATCTTAGACTTATGCTTTTGCTCTGAATGTAAACCAAGAGATAGATATAGGAAACAACACACTCAAAGGCAGGGGTAAGATAAAAGATATACGAGGTAGTGTGACACACACACTCAAATCTACCTCTACTCTAGCACACTATGGCTTAGGGGGAACATACGAGTTAGCTCTAGGTTCTAATGTACTAAACATACAAAGCTAGAAGATACAAGAGATGGGCACGAGTATTGCATGAGAGAGATAAGGTTCAGCACCCAGGTACAAATGGGGAGCTAGCCGCGACGACCAGCACTCTGCGAAACTAGACTTTAGACTCCTACAGCATGTACCCCAGTGCGGAGGTTTCCTTAGGATCCAACAGGGCTGTCACCACCTGAGGACCGACCTCTCGTTACGGGGGGTATGCTCATAACTATCGTAGCCAGACAACCTAGGCACCATGCCTACGTTGCTGCTAGACTCCACCCGGCCCGAGCTATTGTGACCCAGGGTAAGAGCCACCAGAAGACTGGTCAACTAGACCGAGTACCGTAGCTTGAACACATACCTCATGCAACACTCTCATGCCATCTATCAAGATCAACTAAGGCTAGACATACGAACAGATATGAACTATGTTATGTCTAATCAATAAGATCAAAGGGTCGTGTTCGTGAAGAACATGAGCCTCTAACTTATGAACAAACACATAAGGAATGAGTTCATCACCCTTCAAGTGGATCAAAAGGTAGTGTTCACGAGGAACACGAGCCTCTAAATGATGAACAGAGGATGAACTCAAGAATATGATCTACCATGACTTTATATGAAATAGCTGAATAACTGAAGTAGATCAAAGTCATACAAAGAAATAAAGATAAAAGAGAACTCATACCTAGACGTCCAAGAGGACTTGGAACCTGAATAAGAGCTACTCTAGCCTACCCCCTAGCTTTGGAAACTAAAAGTGAGAGGAGAATGAGAGAGTGGTGTGTGAGAAATAGGAGCCCCTCCCCTTCTATTTATAGGCGAGGACAAGGCTTGCTCGGACGCCCAAATGACCCCTAAACACCCGGGAGTGAGGCAATGGACCAATGAGGAGCTGCCACGTGTAAGGGCCAGATGGGGCGCCACTATGGCGGTTCGGCCGATCCTAGGATCGGCCGCACCCCTAGGGTGGCCCCACCTGGTGGCCTTCCACTGGTTGGCTGCCCTGTGGGCCCTTTGATCCATCCCCGGTGCATGGCTTAAATTGGTATCCGAGATGGGCCCTTTGATCCATGTGAAGTCCATGTGGCGTCCTCTGATTCGTCGGTGAGTGCCTCCCCTAGATCGATGACGTGGATTGCCATGTTTCCCTTGGTGGCAGCCACCTCCTCAGCTGAGTTGGCATGGTTTCTTCATAGAAGTTGAGTTTCCATCTCTTTTAAGGGGTAAATCACCTACATACAAATAATCTCCAAGGACAAGTGGAACTACATTATTCAAACCTAAATGCTAGTGAAATATGCATATGCCTCCATTTATGTGAGAATATTGAGGGTTGGAAATGGTGAATTTCCACCGTCAACAAACTCCCCCAAGCTAACCTCTTGCTCGTCTCGAAGCAAGACATTAGAGACTTAGGTTGGTTGATCAGGAGTTGCTACAATGTTGTATTCTCAACTTGTGGCAAACATACAGCAAAGTACTCTACCAAGAATTGAACAAGTTGGCAATGTTCTTACCTTTCACCTGATACATGGGGCATATAGCTTCACCTGCCTTCGGCGGTTGAGAGACAAAATGGTTATATAGCATGTGCATAATCACTCATACCTTGATCAGCTTATCAATCCGGAGGTTTTGCAAATTTTTCAAAAGAAAATCAGAGTTCCTCAAATGATACTCTCGGATCGCTCAAAAGTGTATGGTTCCTCACCAAGGCATCAATGTTACCTTTCTTCACATCCTACTCCTAATAGGCTGTATGTGGAGCTGTAGGTAGGGAAGATATGGCATACTTGTCTCTCATATTTTGCTAAGTCAGAAACCGGATCCTTGGAAGAAACAAACATACATCCTGATCAAGATGTGCATATGTGTGTGATGGATATGAGCATGGCAAGGTGGATACTAGGCCCGGAAATGGGTGCTAGATATTGCCATGTTTTATATGAAAGAATGAGGGAATGATGGTAAGGTGGACACTAGCCCCGGAGTAGGTACTAGTTATTACCATCTATATGGTGGAACTCTTTATCTTGCACATATCAAACCCTTTTTCTCCTTTTGAATTTTCGAGACTTGGGCTAGCTCTCTTTATTTATTTTTGCCATCCTTTTGAGCATGCTTTTCTCTCTCTTTTTTTAGCTAGCCCTTTGTCTCTATTGGAGATATTTGGACAGGGATGAATAATGCAAAGATACATAGAGTTTTATTTGAGGAAGAATGCATAGGCATATGGAACAAATGATGAATGCTAACTTCCCGTGTAGAAGTTTTAGCATGAACGTGTACGTGATCTTGATCAGGGGAGTATGAGTTCTAACAAGGATCACAACAATTTGACAAAGCTCAATGAGAGAACAAGCTGCATATGTGGAGGCTAAGAACTAGAATCTACATATGGCCTTGGATAGTAAATTTCTCATCATTGAGGAACTCATCATGTTTTGATTTTTTTCAAAAAAGGAAAACTCTGGATGTCAAGCATCACTGAGCACGAGATCATACCACTCTATTATACCATATCATGTCTCACAACAACTTAGGCAAGGATCATGCTTTTTGCTACCCACAGTTTTCAAGCTAAGGTTTGAACATACAAGCCAACAAACTCAAAACTTAGGTAGGATACAAAGTTGTAGGCAATACATATGAGGAAAATAAACAGAGCAACTATTCATCATTTCAACCATAGAGGCAAAGCATTCTTACTAAGCATATCAAAGCAGACTAAGCAAATGATGATGATGAAAGCAAATAAATATTTTTGGTCTTTTTATTTTGCAGATTTTTTTGGATTTTCATTTATAAGATATTCTGAAAACAAAGGAAGATACAAGTTACCTCAGAATGGGGGTCCTCCCCCAAGCTAGCTTCAGGCTCACTGCGGAGGAGGGTAGAAGAAACCCTGACTCGCGTAGTAAGCCCTCTGCGCCTCCATGTATCGCTGCTGATCCTGCTGCATGGCTGCTATCCTCTGTTGGCGTTTCGTACCGTCGTCATCTTAAGAACTGATCTGGGACCCGTCCTTAGTGACATCACCAGGAAACGCCTTGTAGGCACCTCTCAATGTCACAACTAATGGCGCGGTTAGCGTGAACATTGAGACTTGCCAAAGGTTAATCTAAACGATCATGAACGAATCCGCAAGCGCACAGATAAACCATTGTAGCATTTCCCCAAGGAAGGAGAGTATTCCAAGGGTATCGAATCCGTGGAAGGCAATGGCGGATATCTTAGACTTATGCTTTTGCTTTGAATGTAAACCAAGAGATAGATATAGGAAACAACACACTCAAAGGCAGGGGTAAGATAAAAGATATACGGGGTAGTGTGACACACACACTCAAATCTACCTCTACTCTAGCACACTACGGCTTAGGGGGAACATACGAGTTAGCTCTAGGTTCTAATGTACTAAACATACAAAGCTAGAAGATACAAGAGATATGCACGAGTATTGCATGAGAGAGATAAGGTTCAGCACCCAGGTACAAACGGGGAGCTAGCCCGCGATGACCAGCACTCTGCGAAACTAGACTTTAGACTCCTACAGCAGGTACCCCAGCACGGAGGTTGCCCTAGGATCTAACAGGGCTGTCACCACCTGAGGACCGACCTCTCGTTACGGGGGGTATGCTCATAACTATCGTAACCAGACAACCCAGGCACAATGCCTACATTGCTGCTAGACTCCACCCGGCCCGGGCTATTGTGACCCAGGGTGAGAGCCACCAGAAGACTGGTCAACTAGACCGAGTACCGTAGCTTGAACACAGACCTCATGCAACACTCTCATGCCATCTAACAAGATCGACTAAGGCTAGACATACGAACAAATATGAACTCTCTTATGTCTAATCAATAAGATCAAAGGGTCGTGTTCGTGAAGAACACGAACCTCTAACTTATGAACAAACACATAAGGAAGGAGTTTATCACCCTTCAAGTGGATCAAAAGGTAGTGTTCACGAAGAACACGAGCCTCTAAATGATGAACAGAGGATGAACTCAAGAACATATCAAGAATATGATCTACCATGACTTTATATGAAATAGCTGAATAACTGAAGTAGATCAAAATCATATAAAGAAATAAAGATTAAAGAGAACTCATACCTAGACTTCCAAGAGGACTTGGAACCTGAATAAGAGCTACTCTAGCCTACTCCCTAGCCTTGGAAACTAAAAGTGAGAGGAGAATAAGAGAGTGGTGTGTGAGAAATGGGAGCCCCTCCCCTTCTATTTATAGGCGAGGACAAGGCTTGCTCGGACGCCCAAATGACCCCTAAACACCCGGGAGTGAGGCAATGGACCAATGAGGAGCTGCCACGTGTAGGGGCCAGATGGGGCGCCACTAAGGCGGTGTCGTACGGACATCCCTGGGCCCACTACTCAGGTGGGTACTGGGACCGACTACTCCGTAGGCCCCTGGGACTACCCGACTTGAGCTGCACGGCACCTGTTGGCGTGGAGCGCAAGGCAAACGGAGGATTAGTACTCGGTTAGGAGGCTAGACATGTCCGGATCCATGTAGAGTACTCCTAGCCGCAGCCGACTAGTACTCCTCTGGCAAACCGACTTGTAACCCTGCCTCCCGGACTATATAAGGCGAGGCAGGGACCCCTATCTCATCAATCCGCATCATCTTGTAAACACACCCAATCAATCTAGAGCTACGTAGCATACAAGACGTAGGGTATTACGCACCTCGCTGCCCGAACCTGTCTAAATTGTGTGCCACGTGTCTCTCCTTCGAGTTACCGATCTCGGCGAGGCCACATTCATCTACCTCGGGTACTCCCCTTGGTAGGTTGCCGGTCTAAAACACCGACAGCTGGCGCGCCAGGTAGGGGCTCTCGCCGAAGATCACATGGCGAACTCGACGGCTTCAATCATCATCAAGCCAACCGCCGCTTTCAATCGCGGCGACACCTTCATCTTCGGCTCCTGGGTCTGCACCGCTGACGGCGTTGGGTCGTTCCAGCGCTACCTCACCATGACTCTGGATTCGGAGATCGGGCTCGTGACGCTTCCCGAAGCCGTCACGAGTCAACTCATCAAAAAATTCGACGAATTTTCGCTCTGCGAACAAGTCGCCGACTTCGAGCTTGGATCCGCCTCCAACTCGAACTCGACGTCGCCCTGGATCGTTTCATGCGAGCCGGCTCCTGAGCCATCGTGTGAGACAGTCCCCCTCCACGAGCACTTCCCATATGGTCTCTGCAACGCTAGCAGGGCCCACGCGGAAGCTCTCGCCGCTCGCCGGGCCGGCAAGGAGATCGCCTCCGAGTACTCCTCGGACTCCAACACCGCAACCGGCTACTACTCGGACTCTTCCTATGAGTTCGACTTCGGATCGGACCCAATCGAGTCTGAGTCCGAGCTCAACACGACTAAGGAACCGCTGTCAGGTCCTGCCACTGGCCTGGTCATTACATCTACTCCCACCGGTAGATTAGTCTACTGGCCCGACCGCAAGCCCGCAGACCTGGCTGACGACAACTCACGCTGTGTCGCCTACCTCGATTCACTCCTCTTCCAGGAGGGGACCCCGCTGGCTCCAAATGACGAGCACACCCCCACCGAGGTGGCGACCACTGACTCCAGTCTCTACACTCCCGATCGTGAAGTCTTCATGACGGCCGCAGATGCTGGGACCTCGGAAAATCGACCCGACCGGTACCTTGACGACATCTCAGAGGATGAGTTGTCCGCCAACGCACCTCCAAATGAGACCCCCGAAGACAAGAACGCCCGGCGTGACCGCAACAGGAAGCGAAACGATCGACGTAGACGTCTCCGAGAAACTCTCCCCATCCGGAACCTCAATGAGGCTCTGGACCAAGTTGCCAACCGGGTACACACCACTCCTGAGCAATGCCTCATGTCTATCACCACGATAGCACGACAGGCCCAGGGGATCCGTGCAGGCGAAGTCATCGCTAAGCTCGCTGAAGATGCCTACTTCATGCGGGTCGACAACAGGGTCGCCCAAGTACCACCCGCCGGAAACCACGAAGCCACTAGCCGCAGCCCGGCAGACGGCGGATGCACCCGTGTTCGTGGTGAACACCAGCCAAATCCCAACCACTCTAGGGCTTCGGCTGGAGGACCCTCACAGGGCGGCATCAGCTAGGGTGGCACCGGAGGTAGTCGCGGTGGCGGCGGTGGTGGTGGCAGTAGCGGCGGAAGTTCATCCCAAGACGCCGGCAGAAGAGCTGGTGGCGGTGGCGATCGCGGAGGCCGAGGCCACGCGACTAGCCACGCCACCGGCAACGCACGTGGCGGCTACGACGCACGCCACAGGATCGACGAGATCCGCCGCAAGAAGGCCACTGAAGCAAGCGACGGCGACGGCTTCCCCGCCTACTCTGCACGGCTTCGCAATCTGCTCCTTCCTGAGAAATTCAAACCTCTCGGGATCACCAAGTATGACGCGAAGCAAGACCCAGTTCAGTGGCTCAGGTGCTACGCCTTGGCCATCGAAAACGCTGGTGGCAACAACGATGTAAAGTGCCTCTTCTTCCCTTTCTGCCTGGATCAAGCTCCACTCACGTGGCTCGAGTCACTCGAAAAGAACTCGATCGACAAGTGGGACCAGCTGAAAGCGCAGTTCACCAGCAACTTCGCGGGTGCCATGGGGCGCTCGGGTACCTGCATGGACCTGGCAATGGTCAAGCAAGAACAAGGCGAGACACTCCGCCAGTACATGCGGCGCTTCTTCGACAAGCGCGCGACCGTAGTCGACGTCACCGACAAAGAAGTCATCGACCTCTTCCAAGACGGGCTCTACCACCATCGCACCTTCGAAGACTTCGGTCACCGCCGCCCGAGCTCTATCACCAAGCTCAAAGACATGATCACGTCATGGGCCGACGAAGAGGACAAGGCGAACGCCAAGTATGACTCCATTCGCGGCAAGAACAAGAGCAACACGGGCGGCAACAACAACAACAACAAAGATCAAGGGGGTCGCCACAACAACAACTACTCGAGCTCCAACCGCAAGCGCAAGCCAGACAACACAATCACGGCTATACAGTGCCCTGCGAAGGACAACTCGAAGAAGACCTCAGGCGGCTTCAGAGACTTGCTCAAAGAGAAGTGCCCGTGGCATCTGGATGGCAATCACACCACCGAGCAGTGCTACCAGCTCCGGCGAGCACTCAAGGATACTCCCGACCCACGGCCTCCTCATGACAAGAAAGGCAAGAAGAAAGTCGACGAAGGCAACAGCGACTTCCAGGAACCCGATAAGATGGTGAATGTCCTGTTCGGCGGACTACCCACCAAGCGGTCTCAGAAGGCCACCCGACGGGAAGTCTTGAACATTGAACCAGCGGTGCCGACACCTCTAAGGTGGTCGGAGGTACCCATTACCTTCTCCCGCGCGGACCAATGGACAAGCTTCTCCAAGCCAAGACGTTTTCCACTCGTCCTGAAACCTATAGTCACGGGCTCCAGACTCAACAAGGTACTCATCAACGGCGGGAGCGGACTCAATGTCCTCTTCACCAAGACCTTGAAGAAAATGAAGCTCGACATCACCGACATGCTCACCAAGAGCGCGTCACCCTTCTACGGCATTGTCCCCGGTAACGCGGCTATTCCACTAGGCTCGGTGGTCCTGCCAATTACCTTCGGGGAGACAAGGGAGAACTATCGCACCGAGTACATCAAGTTCGAGGTTGCGAACTTCAAAACCTCCTACCATGCCATCCTCGGCAGACCAGCTATCGCCAAGTTCATGGTGGTACCCCACTACACCTACTTGGTACTCAAGATGCCAAGTCCTGCCGGAGTACTCACGCTACAAGGGGACTTGAAGGTCTCTTTCGACTGCGACACCGAAGCCGTGGAACTCGCAGCGACCAACCAAGTACCCAATGCAATGATGGAGATCTTCGCTGCGTCCAAGAAGCTCGCCCCAACCGAACTCGAGATACCCGAGAAGACCGACACTGCGAACAAGCCTCAACCATCGGAGGAAGTGCAGGTGAAGGCCATCGACCTCGGGACAGGCGACAGCAGCAAGACCACCATGATCGGCGCAGGGCTCGACCCGAAATAGGAAGACGTGCTCGTCAGCTTCCTTCGGGCTAACCGAGACATCTTCGCGTGGAAGCCAGCGGACATGCCAGGGGTGCCCAGGAGGCTGATCGAGCACTCACTCAACGTCGACCCTAGAGCTACTCCTAAACGACAACACCTTCACCGTTTTGCCGATGACCGACGGGATGCCATCAAGAAGGAACTCGCCAAACTACTCGCGGCGGTCTTCATCCGTGAAGTCATCCACCCTGAGTGGCTCGCCAACCCCGTCCTCGTCCGCAAGAAGAACACGAACGAGTGGAGGATGTGTGTTGACTACACCGATCTCAACAAACATTGCCCCAAGGACCCCTTCGGGTTGCCGCGGATCGACCAAGTCATCGATTCCACGGCGGGCTGCGACCTGCTCTGCTTCCACGACTGCTACTCCGGGTACCACCAGATCGCTATCAAGGAAGAAGACCAGGAGAAGACCGCGTTCATCACCCCGTTCGGCGCTTACTGCTATACGACAATGTCGTTCGGGTTGAAGAACGCCGACGCTACATACCAGCGAGCTATCCAGGCCTGCTTCAAGAAGCAGCTCAACAAGAATGTCGAAGCCTATGTGGATGACGTGGTCGTCAAGACCAGAAACTCCGATACGCTCATCGCCGATCTTGAAGAGACTTTCGCATCTCTGCGAGAGTACCAATGGAAGCTCAATCCCAACAAGTGCGTCTTCAGCGTACCATCTGGGAAACTACTCGGATTCATCATTAGCCATCGAGGCATCGAAGCCAACCCCGAGAAGATCTCCGCCATCACCAATATGAAAGCTCCAACCTGCATCAAGGATGTCCAGAAGCTGACCGGGTGCATGGCGGCCCTGAACAGATTTATCTCGAAGCTTGGAGAACGGGGACTACCCTTCTTCAAACTACTCAAGCACCAAGAGAAGTTCGTATGGACCGCGGAGGCTGATCAAGCTCTGCCGCAGCTCAAAGACTTCCTGTCAAAGCCACCGATCCTCACGGCTCCTCGCAAAAAGAAGCAGCTACTGCTCTACCTCGCTGCGACTACTCATGTGGTCAGTACTGCCATCGTCATCGAGCGGTAGGAAGAAGGCCACGCCTACCCAGTCCAGCGACCAGTCTACTTCATCAGTGAGGTTCTGTCAGAGTCCAAGGCACGGTACCAACCGGTCCAGAAGCTACTCTATGCAGTACTCATCACCTCGCGGAAGCTACGACACTACTTCCAGGAGTACTCAATTGTCATCATCACTGACTACCCACTCGGTGACATACTCCGCAATCAGGATGCTACTGGAAGAATCTCCAAGTGGGCAGTCGAACTCGGCGCCCTCAACATCGACTTTAAGCCATGTACCGCTATCAAGTCTCAGGCACTAGTCGACTTCATGGCAGAGTGGCGGGAGAATCAGCTACCAACTCCAACCGAGCGGCTAGAACACTGGGTGATGTACTTCGACGGTTCACTCAAGCTCGATGGCGCAGGTGCAGGAGTACTCCTGATCTCTCCAAAGGGCGAACAACTCAAGTACGTCCTGCAGATCTTCTGGAAGGTCTCAAACAACGAAGCCGAGTACGAAGCCCTACTTCATGGGCTCCACCTCGCAATCTCATTGGGCATCAAGCGGATACTAGTCTACGACGACTCCGCAGTGGTCATCAACCAAGTCAACAAGTCTTGGGATCACAACAAGGAGAATATGGACGCCTACTGTCTAGAAGTACGCAAGCTCGAGAACAAGTTCTACGGTCTCGAGTTCCACCACATCGTCCGCGACAACAATGTTGCGGCGGACGTCCTGTCGAAGCTTGGTTCTACTCGTGTGCAAGTACCTGTCGGAGTCTTCGTTCACGAGCTTCATGCGCCATCCATCCCGGAGCAGGCGCCAACGACCACAGACCCTGTGCCACCACAGTCCGGTCAGGAGGTCATGATGATCGACGTGGACTGGAGACAACCCTTCATCGATTACATCCGCGAGCAGAAGGTTCCTTCTGACAAGAACATGGCCGAACAACTCGTTCGTCGAGCCAAGACCTACGTACTAGTCGGAGACAAGCTCTACAGGTGGGGTGCCACTTCTGGAGTACTCATGACGTGTATACCTCGGGATGAAGGCAAGGACATCTTGGAGAAGATCCACAAGGGCGTCTGCGGCAACCATGCATCTTCTCGCATGCTGGTGAGCAAGGCTTTCCGATGAGCTTTCTACTGGCCCACAGCTCTAGCCGACGCTGAAGAACTCGTCAGAAAGTGCCAAGGATGTCAATTCTTCGCCAAGCAGCAACACGTCCCGGCCTACAAGCTAGTTACTATACCACCAACCTGGCCCTTTGCCTGCTGGGGGCTCGACATGATTGGGCCTCTGCCAACTGCGCCAGGAGGATTCAACAGAGTCTTGGTGGCCATCGACAAGTTCACCAAGCGGATCGAAGTCAAGCCGGTCACCTGCCCAAAGGCCGACAGAGTACTCGGCTTCTTAGATGAGCTAGTGCATCGCTACGGGTTGCCCCACCGCATCATCACAGACTTGGGTTCCAATTTCAACAACCACCAGTTCTGGGAGTACTGTGAGAACAGCGGAATTGACGTCCGGTACATCTCAGTCGCCCACCCCCGCGCCAACGGTCAAGTTGAGCGTGCTAACGGGATGGTACTCGACGCCCTCAAGAAGCGATTGCACGACGCAGCTAACACCAAAGGAGGCAAGTGGATCAAGGAACTACCCAATGCACTCTGGGAGCTTTGTACTCAACCTACCAAGCCTACTGGGCAGTCACCCTACTTCCTGGTCTACGGCTCTGAAGCTATTCTACCTGCCGACGTGATGTGGGAATCCCCGGCAGTAAAGCAATATGACGAAGGCATCTCAGAAGACAGCAGACAGGTTGACATCGACAGCCTCGAAGAAGCCCGCTGCGCCGCCCTCGTCCAGTCAGTAAGGTACCTTGAGGGTATCCGACGCTACCATGATCGCAACGTCAAGGAACGCTCCTTCAACGTCGGTGATCTAGTCCTCTGTCGCATCCAGAACACGGACAGACTACACAAGCTCAGCTCGCCGTGGGAAGGTCCCTTCTCAGTCTCCAAGGTGACCGGACCAGGCTCATACCGCCTCCAAACACTTGAAGGCGACGACATCAGCAACTCGTGGAACGTCGACCAGCTGTGTCGCTTCTACGCGTAGTCGCTCGACTACTCATCTACGGGTCCAGTCTATACGACTACTCACAGACTCTTCACTGTAAGCGGCCTCTCGGTCCTAGCACTAGTCTCCGGACTACTCTTCTCTAAGATCCAGCGTCAACGGCTACTAACGGATCTTGGGCTGCTCAGAGCATTGAGGACTCTAGCGGCGGTCAACAGACCATGTACTCTAGATCCAGCCTATACGACTACTAACGGATCTTCAGCTGTAAGCGGCTCAAGGGCCCTGGCAACCATCTAGCCGTAGGCGGCCTACGGGTCCTGGCGACTACACTTGTAAACGGCTCTGGCCATCCAGGTGTACTCCTTCATCAGTAATAAAGATTGATTCCATTCAACTTCTTTACTGTGCCTTTCAGTTAGGCAGACTCTACCGAGTACTACTACTCATAACTCCTCCACGGTTTGGTACTCCGCGCACTTCGCTGCAAGTGGCGGCCATGAGTGCTCATTTCACATACAAAACGTGGACAACTTTCATTGATAATTCAAACAAGTCACTGACTACTTTGTTTGTTTTACAACTACTACTCTAGCTACCTCTACAGGTACATCTACTAGAGATTAAGCTTCTCCGCCACCTGCTCAGCAATGGGCGCCATCTCCTCGAGAAGGGTCTTGTACTGATCGTCGCTACAGTTAGCCGCAAGACCGCCGGCTACCACATCCACTGGTGCCTTCGGGAAGTGTGACTTCATGTACGCCAGCACCTGGTTTGGGATAGACTTCGCCAGATGCTTGACATACGTCGCCAACCGTCCGGGGGCTTCCTTCAACCGGTCCACCAGTGGAGCTATCTTGGGTCCGCCCGGATGCGGCACCAGCAACCTTGCGATGGGCAGTGCGGCTTCCTCAAGCTCTTTCAGCTGGCCTCGAAGCTTCTCGCAGTCTTCATTGAGCTTCTGCAGAGATTTATAACAATTGACAAGGTCACGATCTGAGGCTTCATGGAGCTCCATGTGCTTGATACACTCATGACGCAACTGAGCGTACTCATACTCAAGTACCTCTCTTTTGTCGATCTCACAATACACGATGTTCTTGAGGTCCATCTCCGATGCCTTCAGCTGGTCAACCATCGCCTCAAGCTCTGCAGACAACTCAATTCAAGGTCAGACTACTCGCAAGTGCTTCAATAAGTACTCAGCACTCCGGTGGAAGACATACCTTTGTTCTTCTGGCGTAGCGACTTGTTCTTCTGGGTCAAGTCATCCCTCTTCGCCTGCATCTCCTGCACCTCGTTATGGTACTGGGCGAAGGCGCCATCTAGCTTGGATTGGAGCAAAGCCGCATGCTTCTTCGACTTGTCCAGCTCCATCTCCAGGCCTTCGGCGCGAAGAACTGTGTCACCATACCCCTTCAGAAGATCAGACTTCTGACGGGATAGCTCTACCACATCCTGCGCAAGACGGACTCAGTCCATGAGTACTAAGTATTCAACAAAGAAAACTAGTCAGGGTACTCGCAATGTACCTTGACCCATTGCTCGGTGCGGCGCCATGACTCCATGCTCAGAGCAACAACGGCCGGGTCGACAAGGTTGTCCTCCAGCAGCTCAATACCCCCACGGCTTGATGATGCCGCCTCTGGCATGGGCGCCGAGTGAAGCGGCGCAGCTCTTCTATGAGCGGCTCGCAGACGACTACTTCCGTACATGCCTCGGGGAGTGGATCGACCCGCGCTTCCGCACTCAGCTCGGGGGCTACCGTAGTCCCCAGCCCGGGGGCTGCTGCTGTCGTTGCCCCAACAACCGGTTCTGTGGGCTCCGTCTCCACAGTAGCCATCTGCATAGCCACGGCTTCTGGGATCGCGGCTTCCTCAGCTTGTGCTAATACCAAGATGAGTACAAGAAGTCGATTTCAACGACTACAACTACCTCGCATGATGACTACCAGATGTGACAGGACACATACCTTTGACCAAGGTGGCTTCTTCCAAAGTCGACTCCATCGTGGCTTCAGCTTGTGGCGGTGGTGTGGGTTCGCGCACCTCCACCGAGCGGTCCTCTCCATCGGCCGGAGTGCTGGCATCCCCACCATCCCACGACAAGTCTGTGGATTTCCTATTTCACGAAGTATCCAGTCAGCAATGCAAGATTAATGACTACTTCCTCCTCGAGAGTTCAGGGAACTTACAGGGTTGATCGCACGACGGTCATGGTCGGAGCGCCAAGTATACTGGTGATGTCAACTATGCCAGCCTCGCTGCCAGTTCCGGCTTCAGCACGAGCCTCCTCTGGCTGCTGTTCTGCTGCAATCGGAGGAGGACCCTGCCCTTCTTCGACCGATGCCCGCGAATCTACGACGCCGGTCTCTTGTTGTGCTGCTACTGGTATGACTTCTTCAGTGGTTGGTGGTGGGCTGACACTCCTCTCAGCTCCCGCACCCACCGTCTCCCAGGCGCCCTCGTCACCTTGATCAACGGGGTCCGAGGAGGGGATGTCCTGCAACAGTTCAAATAAGCTTGTCAGCAACAGACTACTTCTCGGCAGTACTCGACTACACTAGTCGTGCTGCTCACCTCTGGCCTGGTGGCCTCTGACAGCTTCAGTTTCTTCATGGCGCATTTCCGCGCCACATTGCACAGCTTCCTAGGCGGAGCCGACAAGCTAGCCTCCAGGCTAGATGGCTTCTCGATGACCGAGCTGTTCGGCATCCCAGCTCGGCTGAACCTTGAGCGAAGTTGGAACCACTGCTGCAGCATCTCTTCATCCTCGCCATCAGAGCTGTCCTCGATGACGACGGCATCACTACCTCCACCGACCTCGCGGCGCTCCTTCCCCTTGGGATCCGCTTTCCCCTACGCCTGTCCTACAAGTCGCGGAGGGGAGGGCAGGACGGAGATGTACTTCTCCACATCATCCTACAACATCAAGCAAGCATGAGTACGACTACGTCAAGCAAATCAGTACTCGGGGGCTTATGTCATGACTACTGACCTGGTTTGGCGGCCGTGCCGCAGAGTACTCTGGCATCGGGCACGGTGTGTACGGGGGCATATCCTTGAAGATTTTGCCCAGCCTCTCAACAAGGACGTCATCCTCGACTTCGAAGCCAGGCATCCGGGATGTATCCTCGTCGCCGGTGTACTGGTACCCGAGGGTGTCTCGTGCCATCAGTGGCTGCACCCTCCTCTTCATAAAACTGAAGGCCACGTGCTCGGCCCTCAGTCCGGCCTCCCGCAAGGCCTTGATCTTCTTCAGCAGCGGGGGTAGTTGGATACCCTCTTGCATGGTGGGCTCCGTGTTCCACCACGCCGCATGCTTTGGTTGACGCCCGCTCGGCTTTGGCAACTCGGGGTGGTGGTTACTGATATAAAACCACTTCGCCTTCCAGTCCTGGTTGGAGTCGATGAGTTTGTACGGCAGGTACTGGCCGGTGACGTCTTCGCGCATCTGAATCTCAGCGCCTCCGACTACTCACGGGTCATCAGTGCTTGGCTGCGGCTTCACTCGGAAGAACTTCCGGAACAAGATCCAGTGGGGTTTGATCCCCAGAAACGCTTCGCAGAAGTGCACAAAGATGGAGGTGTGGAAGATTCCGTTGGGGTTAAGGTTGAGGTACTCAATGCCGTAGTACCTGAGAAGCCCCTTGAAGAAGTCGCTGGCCGGCAGCGCAAGTCAACGCTCCACCAACCAGGCGAACATCGGGATCTCGTCCGGATTCTTCTCCATTGGGTATGGATCCCCAGTGGCGGTGCGCCATAGATCCATCTCTTTCTCGCGGAGGAATCCACTATTGACCAAGGCAAGAAGGTCTTCGGTCTTCAACTTTGCCTTCTTCCATTCTTTCGTCGGATTGGGGCGAGGGGATGAGGGCGGCGACGACGACGACTGGTCGGCATCTCCGGCTTCATCACGGCTCCTCTTCTTCGATGCGCCGGTCTTCTTGCTCTTTGCTGGAGACGCCTTCATCCTCCAAGTCACCGGAGTCTTCACTCGCATTCGCTCGGGGGCTGAGGAGGGGGCGGACTGCAACGGCGGGCGCAAGTAGATCCAATCTACTTTGTGGCGGCGGCGGCAGCGGCGGAGCAGAGAGGGCAGTCTCTCAGATCCAATCTGTGGGAATGTTGTTGCTAAGGGTAAAAAACCCTAAGGGGCTTACTGGTTATTTATAACCGGCTAGGCGGCCCAGATCTAAGCGGGCAGATAAGGCGCCAGACGGGTGACTCAGCAGCAGCTGCCTGACTCTTCGAATTCCAGTACTCGACGCTCTCAGTCTCGGGGGCTCGACTACATCTGACGGATTAAGTGGGCTACATCAGATCAAGATCCCACTCCGGACACATTCTACAGTCAAGATGATCCTTTAATTCGAGAGAGAGTACTCGACTCAAGGCTCGGGGGCTCTCTGCCACGTGTCCTTCGGTTTTTTCTCCAGATTTTTAGGATAAGATTGGCAGAACTTCAGATTGACCCTCAGCTTGAATCTGCGATTCGACCTAAGGCTCGGGGGCTACATTCCATATGGAATGCGATTCTCCGAATCGCATTTTCCATATGGTTTCTTCATCAAGACAACACGAGTACTATTGAAGACCTTCGAGAGAAGCACTTGGGGACGCTTGGGGACTACTCGAGAAGACTTCAAGACTACTCAAAGATCAGCTGGAGTACCTTCCAGCCTCGGGATAATTCAAGCATTCTTGAGGACTTTCGGCTTGTGGAACTCGGGGACGCTCAAGGACTACTCGCCAAGGCCATCAAGACTACTCGAAGACATCCTGCTCGACTACAAAGTACTCGGGGGCTTGTCGTATGGACATCCCTGGGCCCACTACTCAGGTGGGTACTAGGACCGACTACTCCGTAGGCCCCTGGGACTACCCGACTTGAGCTGCACGGCACCTGTTGGCGTGGAGCGCAAGGCAAACAAAGGATTAGTACTCGGTTAGGAGGCTAGACATGTCCGGATCCATGTAGAGTACTCCTAGCCGCAGCCGACTAGTACTCCTCTGGCAAACCGACTTGTAACCCTACCTCCCGGACTATATAAGGCGAGGCAGGGACCCCTATCTCATCAATCCGCATCATCTTGTAAACACACCCAATCAATCCAGAGCTACGCAGCATACAGGACATAGGGTATTACGCACCTCGCGGCCCGAACCTGTCTAAATTGTGTGCCACGTGTCTCTCCTTCGAGTTACCGATCTCGGCGAGACCACATTCATCTACCTCGGGTACTCCCCTTGGTAGGTTGCCGGTCTAAAACACCGACAGGCGGTTCGGCCCATCCTAGGATCGGCCGCACCCCTAGGGTGACCCCACCTGGTGGCCTTCCACTGGTTGGCTGCCCTGTGGGCCCTTTGATCCATCCCCGGTGCATGGCTTGAATTGGTATCCGAGGTGGGCCCTTTGATCCATGTGAAGTCCATGTGGCGTCCTCTGATTCGTCGGTGAGTGCCTCTGTCACACCTGATTTCTGTAGAGAAACTAAATGCATCTCATATGTGCGCCAGGATCAAGTTACACACATACGATAGACAAAAGAGTGTAATACCATAAACTGTAATTAAACGTACAAGAGTTAAACCATTACATTATCCATTATTACACTGAGGCAGTGGACACGAAGGTCCAATAGAACAAACGATAACTAGACGAACGACTTCATCTTCAGCTTCCACAGGCACATGACCGGGGATCGCATGCCTCAGAACTCTTCAAAGTCGCTGAAGTACTCCTCACCGTTGTTCTCATCTGAACAGCGGTAGCAAGGGTGAGCACTCTTATGGTTGGAGCTCAGTAAGTGGGGGAAAACATGCAAGGCTGTCAAGGATAGGCTAAGGGTTTGCAGTGGTTAGCATTTTAATGTTGGTCAAGTTTTATTAGCAAGCCTATTACTAAGTGTAAGTTTATACCAAACCCAAAGATTAATCATTTGTAACCATATCTCAAAACCATAGGAAACCACAATTTGAATTCATCTTTAAGTTTAATTATCATGTGAGGGTCCAAGCCGCTCTTAACCGTGAGCACGGCTGATCGATCAGTTTTGACTCTGCAGAGGTTGTACACTTTACCCACAGCTTGTGTTCCCCATGTTGCCCGGGTTAGCTAGACCCTTAAACACTTCCGAGGTGAGTGGCTAGGGGTCCACTACGAAGCCTTAACAAAGGCAATGCAAAAGACCAACGACCCGCATCGTTACAGACCAGGGCAGACCATAACCCTCCCTAATGGTCAGCACCTTAGCAAAGGCTGCTACCCCAAAAGAACCGGGCTATACCCCTGCAACCCCGATCCCCCTCTGCCCCTTTCGGATAAGGTCATCAGTTCATTCACACACCTAATTAATTGGCTAAGCCAGAGCCATATGGACTGTGGTTGTACTGTTTTCTTGGGTGGTTCTCCATGTTCCAATTAAATCTTAGTATTCTTGTGTTAAACAAAACCATCATCACTTAAGCATGAAAGTCTTTATCATAAAACCTCTTCTATCCAACCCATGTATAGCAACTAAGCATTCATCTACCCAAAACCTTTATTAAAAAGGGTTGATCAAGGTGATAGGGGTAAAACTCTAGTCATGTCCTTAAAAAGGTGATTTCCCATCAATTTATGCATAGCAACAAATAAAAGTAAATATTATTTAAATATGCAGTTATATAGGACATAGAGGAAAATGCTGAGGGGGAAGTCCACTTGCCTTCCTCTACAAACTGGGGATCCTCTTCTTCGAAAAAGGTTCTTCTTGATCTTCTCCGACAGGATGCTCAGTTGAAACAGGCACGATATCTACGCACAAGCATGAACATACAATAAATAAATAAAACAGTACACCAAACAATGTTATATGCTAAGAACACGCTGATAAAAAGGTTCTACTCACTGATACGATCATATTGATATATTATACACGAAAAACGGAGTTAAAACATGAAAGTTATGATTAAAACAAAATGCAGGGGCTTTTCTGTAAGAAAACTAGGCTCTCTGGGTTTATTTGAAAGAAACCAGGGACTTAAAACACAATTATACATATAAACAGAGGGGCTCATATGTGAAAAAGGGTAGAAAGGACCTCGGGTGCTATTTTCCAGAGAAGACAGGGGCTAGATTATAAAAAGAAGGACCTAACTGTAAGAGTTTTTGATGGTGGAAGGACCGGCTCGCGAAACTGTCAAAACAGAGGGACTCTTTAACAAAACTACCGGCGCTGACCATTATGGTCGAATTTGACTCGCGTGGGCCAGTGGATCTGAGCCATCCATTGCGGATCGGACGGCGCGTGTCGTCTATAAGCAAGGGAGCGGCGACGGGGACGCCGGAGGGCAGAGATGCGCGGCGGCGCGCGGCGGCGACTCGCCAGCGTGGGCTCGGGAGAGCGTTCCCGGCCACCATTTCGTGCGCGGGTAGGTGCTACGCGAAGCGGGGGAGCTTGCGCATCCGGCCAGGCACTTGGGAGAAGAGCACGGGCACCCACGGCGGCCGGCGCCGGAAGGGGGCAGAGCGGCTACTCCGGCGAGCATGTGCCGGGGCTGCGGTACTTGAAAAAGGGGGGAAAGGCAGGGCAAAGTTGCTCACCACGCAGAGACGAGTCGAGCGAGGCTACTGGTCAAGAAAGGGAGCTGAAGAAGAAGTTCGACGATGATAGCGAGCACAGGCGGCGCTCCGGCGGATGAGGACGGGGCGTGGCTCAGTTCGGCGACGAAGATGTGCTCCTGGAGCAAAGAGAGAGAGAGAGAGAGAGCGGTGAGCTTCGAGCACAGAAAAGAAGAAGGGAGAGAGCCAGGCACTTCACCGTTGACGATTTTCTCCGGCGGCGGTGAAGAACAGAGGCGGCGACGCTGTGTGGCAGTTGAGGTGTGAGTGCGTGAGGTAGCGGTGCGTCTGAGCAAAGGGCGGAGCAGGAGCTCGCGTCTGACTTTTATAGAGCAAGAGGGAGGGAAGGGGAAGCGAGAGGGGCTCCGGCGGCGGCGGAAAATGCCATTGATGGCCGACGCTCATCCGGGGCATTATGGAGGCGAGGAGAAGGGAAACGGAAGGAGATTTGGACGGCTACGTGGTCTGCGGGATTAAATGCCTTTAATTGGGGCTCAAGGATGGAAGGGGAGGAAAGGAGGCGCGGGGAAAGGCGGCGGGATCCACGGTGGTGAAGCAGGGGAACCCGGGCGCGAGGAAGGGGAAGGACCTGACAAGTGGGGTCGGCCGGGCAGCGAGAGAAGGGAGGGGGAAGAGCTGAGCGGGCCGCGGGGGAGGAACTGGGCCGGTCGCTGTGCTGCTCGGGCTGAAAGGGGGGAAAAGGGTGAGAGAGAGTTTGGTTTGTTTTTTGTTTTTTTTTCTTTTTTTTCAAACTCTTTTATTCAAACCTTTTCAAACTCAAATCCTTTTCAAAATTTTCCAAACTTTCAAATTATTTTATAAACTTTTAAAACTTCACACTAGCACTCATAAACACCATGCAAGGCCAAATAATGATGCACAAGCACTTGTTGGTTCTAAATTATTTAAGATTAAATTTAATTACTTTAGAGCTCAAATTAATTAGCAATTTAATTAAGTCCTTAAGACTAAGCCTAAAACACTATGTTGCCTAAGCAAATTTAGCGACGGAATTTTAGGGTGTTACAAATCCTACCCCCTTAAAGAGAATCTCGTCCCAAGATTCAGAAGGATTAGAGAACAGCTGAGGAAAGTCTTCCATGAGTTCATCCTCTCTTTCCCAGGTTGCCTCTTCCTCTGTATGGTGACTCCACTGTACTTTACACATCCTGATGTCTTTGCTCCGAGTAACCCTTTCTGAGGTATCTAAGATTTTGACAGGATATTCTTTATAAGTCAAATCTTTTTCCATTTCAATATCTTCCCGTTGTACTGGTTCTATTCTGACTTCACTCGTGCATTTCTTTAACTGTGATACGTGAAACACATCATGAACTCCTGACAACTGTGCTGGCAGCTCCAGCTGGTAAGCTACCTCTCCTCTCCTTTCCAAGATCTTAAAAGGTCCAATAAAACGAGGTGACAACTTCCCTCTAACATTAAACCTTCACAGACCTCGGATAGGTGACACTCTATGATATGCATAGTCACCCACTTCCAACACCACTTCTCTTCTACGAGGATTAGCATAACTCTTTTGTCGTGATTGTGCAGCTTTGAGATTTTCCCTAATTATTTCAACCTGCTTTTCAGCTTCTCTTATACTATCTGGTCCAAAGAGTTGACTTTCTCTAGTTTGATTCCAAAACAAAGGTGTTCTGCATTTTCTTCCATACAAAGCTTCAAAAGGTGCCATTTTAATGCTAGACTGATAGCTATTATTATAAGCAAACTCTGCATAAGGCAAACTCTTGTCCCAGCTACCTCCATGCTTCAAAGAACAGGCTCTTAACATATCCTCAAGGATCTGATTTGTTCTCTCCGTTTGTCCATCTGTTTGAGGGTGATATGCTGAACTGAAATTTAACTTTGTGTCCATCGATTCATGTAACTTCTGCCAAAACTGTGAAGTGAACTGAGTGCCTCGATCTGACACTATCTTCTTCGGAACTCCATGTAAACACACTATTCTTGAATTATATAGCTCTGCCAACTTGACTCTAGTGTATGTCGTCTTCACTGGTATAAAATGTGCTACCTTGGTTAACCGATCCACAATAACCCATATAGAGTCATACCCATCACGTGTACGAGGTAGACCCACAATGAAATCCATGCCAATCTCTTCCCATTTCCACTCAGGTATCTTCAAAGGTTGAAGCAACCCTGCTGGTCTTTGTACTCAGCTTTTACTCTTTGACATGTGTCACACAGAGCTACATGAGCTGCTACATCCTTTTTCATCCCATACCACCAATACCTTTGTTTTAAATTTTGGTACATCTTAGTACTTCCAGGATGAATTGAATAAGCTAAATCGTGTGCTTCCTTCAATATGGTTTCTCGCAACTCTTTAATCTCGGGCACACAAATTCTGTTCTTGAACCACACCGTTCCTTGTTCATCTTCCCTGAATTCTGGAACTTTACCCAACTTTATCAATTTCTTGTATTCCATAATCTTTTCATCTATCAACTGCCCTTTTCTAATCTCCTGCTCAAGTGTCGACTCAATTTCCAACGTTAAGGTTTCATTCTGAGCAACAAATCCCATGTTAAGCTGTGCCATTTCCCAACATAACTCCTGAGGCATCAAGCGACCTATCAGCATATTGGCCTGATTCTTCCGACTCAATGTGTTTGCTACAACATTTGCTTTACCAGGATGATACTGAATATCCAGATCATAATCCTTGATTAATTCTAACCATCTTCGTTGTCTTAGATTAAGATCCTTCTGTGTAAAGATTTACTTCAGACTCTTATGATCGGTGAAAATCTGACACTTATTTCCAATCATATAATGCCTCCAGATTTTGAGAGCATGAACAACTGCAGCTAACTCGAGATCATGAGTAGGATAGTTCTGCTCATGTTTCCTTAACTGTCTCGAAGCATATGCTACGACCTTTCCTTCCTGCATCAACACACAACCTAGTCCTTGCCGAGAAGCATCACAATACACATCAAACCCTTTGTGTATATCCGGCATTATCAACACAGGAGCTGTGGTCAATCTTTTCTTCAATTCCTCAAAACTAGCTTGACACTTGTCATCCCACTTAAACTCTTTACCCTTCTCTAGTAAAGTTGTAAGAGGCTTCACAATCTTTGAGAATCCCTCGATAAATCTGTGATAGTATCCTGCAAGTCCAAGGAAACTTCTGATCTCTGGTACATTCTTAGGCGGACTCCAGTTCAACACATCCCGGACTTTACTTGGATCTACTGCAATCCCACCATCAGTGATAATGTGTCCGAGAAAAGAGACCTCCTTTAACCAGAAATCACACTTGCTAAACTTGGCATACAGTTGATGTTCCCGAAGCTTCTGCAATACAAGTCTCAAGTGCTCTTCATGTTCTTCCTCACTCCGAGAAAACACCAGAATATCATCAATAAATACCACGACGAACTTATCAAGATACTCCATAAACACTTTGTTCATCAAATACATGAAGTATGCTGGAGCGTTGGTCAAGACAAATGACATCACAGTGAACTCATACAACCCATACCTAGACGTAAATGCCGTCTTTGGAATATCCACCATCCGGATTTTTATCTGATGGTAACCCGATCGGAGATCTATCTTAGAGAAAACTTTTGCTCCTCTCATTTGATCGAACAAATCCTCGATCCGGGTAAAGGGTATTTGTTCTTAATGGTGACTTCATTAAGAGATCGATAATCTATACACAACCTCCTAGATCCATCCTTTTTATCCACGAAGAGAGTGGGAGCTCCCCATGGTGAAGAACTAGGACGGATAAACCCTTTACTGAGTAATTCTTCTATTTGTTTCTTTAGTTCAGCTAAGTCTTTAACATCCATTCTATATGCTCTTTTTGATATAGGAGCAGTACCAGGTATAAGTTCAATACTGAATTCAATGTCACGGTCAGGTGGCATACCTGGTAAATCATCTGGAAACACATCAGGATATTTATTTACTACTTTTATATCTTCCAAGGCCTTGCCTTCAACTGAATTCACGGTGCCACTATTGGATGAGGGGGTACCCACATATTCTATTGTTTCTCCTTGTGGACTGGTTAACAACACTGACTTCTTACGGCACTGTATCACCCCATCATATTTCTGTAACCAATCCATACCTAAGATCACATCTATTCCCCATGACTTTAAGACCACTAGGTTAGCCAGAAAGTCTACTCCCATGATATTAATATTCACTTGTGGGCATATATGACCAGTTTTCATTTCACCTCCCGGGGAACTAACTACCAATGGTGTCTTCATAGGACTCATAGATATGTTATGTTTTGCCACAAATTGATTAGTTACAAATGAATGTGATGCTCCTGAATCAAATAAAACTGTAGCAGGTATAGAGTTGACGGGAAACGTACCTAGTACAACGCTGGAGTCATTCTGGGCTTGCTCCACAGATACATGATTCACTCGGCCACGCATATAGTTTTGCTGGCCTCTCTTGTTAGGAGCTTCTGGAGTGCGAGGCTGAGAAGATGACTGTCCAGGCCTCTGGCCATTATCCTTCTGAGGAGTCTGCATCCCTCTTTTGGGACAATTGTTAGCATAATGTCCCAGCTCTCCACACTTGAAACATCCACTGGGCTGAACAGGAGTGGTGTTTCTAACAGGTGCCCCAGAACCATTGTTAGAGCGATTCTGCTGAGGAGTGGAAGTTCGTGGTGTCTGAGGATTGAAGCGCTATGGTTGAAAGGAGCGCTGCAACTGCAAGTTCTGGGGATATTTCCCTCCATGACCACCAGAACGATACTGGGATGAGCCTTGCTGTGAACTGTAGCGAGGACGAGTGTTACTGCTGGATTGCCCATGTGATTGGAACTTGCATTTCTGCTCGCCCAGTTCCTTCCTCTTACTCTCCAGTCCAATAGCTTTATTCAGCAGTGTCTGGAAATCAGGAAACGTATGGCTCTGTAGTTGATAGTTAAGTGGCCCAATCAAGCCATCAAGGAACCTTTCCTGTCTCTTGGGATCTGTGTTGACTTCATCCGGAGCATAACGAGACAAGTGAGTGAACTTGTCAAGGTACTCAGTGACAGACATGTTCCCTTGCTTTAGTGCCAGAAATTCCTTCTGCTTAAGTTTTACCACTCCCGAAGGAATGTGATATGTACGGAAGTTATCCCGGAACTCCTACCAAGTAATATTGTTTCTGTTAGGATGTGCAGTCGAATATGCATCCCACCAATCACCAGCTTGCCCAGTCAGTCTACCAGCAGCATACAAGACCATCTCTCTGTCAGTGCACTGAACAATCTCAAGCTTCTTGGTAACCGTCTTTAACCAATCATCAGCATCCAACGGATCAGTAGAATGGGAGTAGGTGGGAGGATTGTGGCTCATAAACTCCTTATGTTTGTCCCTCGGCTGTGGGTGAGGCGGGGGAGGTGGTGCTGGCTGGTTTTGTTGTTGAGCTTGAAGGTTTTGAACTGTAGCAGTGAGGTTCTGCAACAGTTGGGTTTGGGCGGTAAGGAACTGCAGCATAGCCGGATCCATTTGGTTAAGTAGTGGGGGTGGAGGTGGTGGTGCTTGAGCTTGCTGATTAGCTATGTGAGCACGAATCACTGGCGGAACGTCTTGACCTCATCCTGACCTGGTTTGTACAATCTGATTGTTAGAGAAATGTATTTCAGATAAGCACAAATGATGCATGAAGAGTAAACTCAATGGATAAGGATGCTTGAATTTTTACTTGAACAGATTCTATTAGCCTCAATAAATCACGTGTAACTCCCAGTGATGTTGTCCAAAAATTATGAAAATTAATCAGCATATGTAGTATGAAATTTCAAAGCCAACCCAACTAGTTTCGTCTCAATTGGAGATCGGTAACTTGAGATATAAAATAAACAAGATTACTGTATCAGCAGAGTTATACAGTTTCCGACATCCCCCAAGTTTTGTTCATAACTCCGTGAATACATATTCATTCCTGCTGAATTTTTACCAGAAATTTACTCATAAAATTTTTGATCTAACCCAATTGGTTTCACATCAAACGGAGTTCTGTAGCTCAAGATAAAATTCAAACTTGACTGCTCGGTCAGAGAGCTGCGTGAACAGATTTTGTATCATCCAAACTCGATAAAGAAACATCACAGATAAGGATAACCCAACCCTTTATTAACTAAATGATCTTGTTCTCATTGCTTTGTGGCCATCACTCCACAAAACAACACACTCAAACAAAGAACCGAAACAACCAAGTTTTCAAGCAACAACCATTATTACAAGAATCGTCCTCACAGGAACGTTCTATCGATGACAAAGTAAAGGTGGGTCTTCTAAACTCTACTCCTGCTGCACGCTGGTAGTAGCCTCGTCGGTACCATAGCGAATCCTCTTGCGAGGCGGAGACTCCGGAGGACAGAAGGGTGCTTCCTCCTCTGGAGGACGTCGCCCAGCAACCTGCGCCTCCAGCTGAGTAATCCAAGCCTGTGCCCTCTGGAGTTGATCATGGAGACGATCCACCTCATCGTAAGAACCTTCCAAGTCCATGTTGAGTGCTGAAGCAACACGGGCCAGGATATCCACGCGACCATCTCTGTTATTCCCCATGGGAACAACAGTGTTCGCGCTGCCTCTAGGACGGCTGAGGACGTGGCGGAAGTCGGAGTTGCGCAGACGCTCACGATATCTGTTACTGATGGACCACAGAGCCCTCCTTGCTACATCGTTCACCGAAGCAGCCTCCACTGTCATAGGAGCTGAGCTGAAGTGTGAAGAATGAACACGATGCCCGACACCTCCACGAAGAGGCACACGGATGTGCACCTCAGTGGTATAGTAATCCTCCAAACCAGGCTCCGTGTAGTGCTTGGTGACATAGAGGGGCCTCGCTGTGAAGTCAAGGTGCTGCAGGGTCTCCTCCAGTAAGACTACAAACTGTCCCTCAACCTCCTCGGCATAGTGATAGTGATATGTCGCTCCATGGAAGCGAGGGTCTTCATCCACCTGATTATTATTCACAGCACTGTTACCATCCTCGTGAACCTCATCATCTTCAGTCTCGTCGTTGCCATTACTGCCATCATCATCATCATCACTGCCATCTCCATTGCTGCTATCACCACTGTTGTTGTCACTACTGTCATCCCCGGAATCATCTAGATCCCCTCCAGCAGCCTCCTGTGCAGGAGCATCCTGCACAAGATCCGCTGGCGGTGACGGAGGAGCATCAGGGGGCAGGGGTAGCTGGAGGTATCACCATGTCGCCATCGGCATCCACCTCCAAGTAGGTGCCGTCGTACAGCTGCGGTATCCCACGGTGATCTTCGACGTCATCCTCGAGTATCCTCTCTTCTGGATCCTCCTCAACCTGATCTTCCACCTAAACCTCCACCTGAACCTCAGGCTGCTCCTCTGGTTCAACTCGTGGGTAGCGGGGTGCCAACTGACCAGTGGGGACAAGGCCACCGGTGCTCTTGCGTGCAGTGAACTTGGTTCTGGCCATCTGATAAGCAAAAAGGAGACTCAGCATAGATAAAACAAAATAATAGTATTTAAATAAAAGAAAACTGAATAAATTAGTTTTTATACATAATTAAGTAAATTTTTGAATGATGACATGGCTTTCTAGATCATGAATCCTTAATTTTCGACCATCTCTAACTTAAGGCTGCGTCCTACAGTCATTACTGCTCTGGTACCACTTTGTCACACCTGATTTTCGTAGAGAAACCAAATGCATCTCATAAGTGCGCCAGGATCAAGTTACACACATACGATAGACAAAAGAGTGTAATACCATAAACTGTAATCAAACATACAAGAGTTAAACCATTACATTATCCATTATTACATTCAGGCAGTGGACACGAAGGTCCAATAGAACAAACGATAACTAGACGAACGACTTCATCTTCAGCTTCCACAAGCACATGACTGGGGGATCGCATGCCTCAGAACTCCTCAAAGTCGCTGAAGTACTCCTCACCGTTGTTCTCATCTGAACAGCGGTTGAGGACCAGGTGTGTCCGAAGACCAGTGGAGGGTCGCTCCTTAGTGATGGGTGATTGACAATGTTGTGTGGACTGATGCTTGGCTAAGTGTGCAGGTACAGGTTGCGGCTTGACTCGTGTCGGTGCAGGTGAAGAACAAGCGCGGAAGGCCTTAGCCGTGGCGGCCTCCGGGTGATGGAGTGCAAGTAGGCTTGGTTCGATGGACCCGGTGGCCGATGGGGTCAAGTGCGAGCCGTGCGGTGCAAGACTGGCGGGCTGAAGTCATGAACATGGGCCGGTGCAAGGTAGCGGTTGGAGCCCGAAGCTTGCACGCGGGGTTTGGTGGTTTGCCCACAAAACCATCAGGTGGACGGTTTCTTGGTTTGGGCCGCAAAACCAAACCCGGAGGCCCGAGGTGACGGAGACGGTGATCCGGGAGCTTCGGGAAGCTTTGAGGCGGAGGGCACGTGGCGTGATCGCGGGGTTTGTGTCGAGGTGAAGCGAAGCCGCAGTGGAAGCGTGTCAGCCCGATGAAGTCTTGACCAAAATGCCCCTGAGGGGTTGTATCTTCATTTCAAGCAGTAGGGGTAGCGTGGTCATTTACCTCCCTCCGATGGAGTTCGTATAAATAGCGGAGAGGTGGATGTCATCTCTCTCTCTCTTGGACTCTAGGGCTTTCTCCCCCGGTAGATTTCTCTGAACTGCTTCTTTTCCCTCTGGATTCCTTAGGCTAGACTCTTGTACAGAATCTGACCTCTGGATGTATGGAAGCATTCGGCGTCCCGGTGATCTCCTAGTCCTCTGTGATTTTCGTGTCATTTTTGAGACTATTTTTGGGGAGTTTCGTTCTTCGCTCGATTTGTGATTTTGGGGGCGTTTCTTCACAGATTTCTTTGAGGGGATCATGGGTGGATGCCTTGCGCATGTTTGTGTGTGATCTTGACCCCTCAAACACCGTGGAAAGCCTTCGATTCGTGAGTTTTTGGCCGGAGTTCGTGTTCTTGGTGGAGTTCGTGTGATCCGCGATTCCCGGCGATTTGGTGGCTTAGAGGACGAGATTTTTGGGGCATAGCTTCCTCTTGTGTTGCTTATCATCTTCCCTAAATCTTGTCTCAAGAGCTTTTGGCGTTTGGGAGATCCGGTGATGGATTGGGAGAGTTGACTTCGCGAGCTCGAGCTCGAGCAGCTCTGTCCGGGGCTGGCGGACAGTCCGCGAGGAGCCCGCGGACAGTACGCGCGACCTGTGTTCTTCGTGTGTTCTTCGTGTTCTTGCGCGTCTTCATTTCGATCCGTTTCGGCCCTAGGGTTTCGTTGCAAGTTGTTTGCGGACAGTCCGCGTGTAGCTCCCGGACGGTCCGCGTGGTGAAGAGTTTGTCTGGGGTTTTCGTCTGGGGTTTCCAGCGGGTTGACGGACAGTCCGCCGAGGCCTCACGGACGGTCCGCGACACTGGCGGATAGTCCGTGTGACCTCCACGGACGGTCCGAATTTCGGCTTGCAGCTCTTGTGGTTCTGTTGTTCATTTCGGACAGTCCGGACCGTACCCGCGGACAGTGCGCCGTACACTAGCGGACAGTCCGCCAGTACCAGTCGGACGGTCCACACTGGTCGTTTCCAGATTTGACCAAGTACTTTGATTCTTGTCCGGTGCTTCCACTCTTTGCTCCTAGACTTGTTGGTTGATCTTCTAGGCTTGTGTGTGCCTTGTTTGGAGCTTCCTTTGTGTGCGCGAGCTTTTGGAGTGGCAATCGGGGTATAGGCCGAGTTCGACCTAAGGGAAGAATTTTTATCGGCTCCCATTCACTCCCCCCTCTCTGGTTGCCCTATTCGGTCCTTCAATTGGTATCTGAGCCGGTTACGGATCTTCTTGATTCTAACCAGTCTAAGATCCAAAGATGGGCGATTACGGTAAGGGGTCGGGTCCTCCGCACTTTGATGGCAAGAATTACCCGATGTGGGAGAGGCGCATGGGCGCGTTTTTGCGTGGGAAGGGAACTCTGATCTGGGAGGTCACTCAGAATCCTCATTATGTCATCCCAGATAGTTTTCTGCTTCCAGGATCGCAGGGCATGTTTGAGGCCAACAGCAAGGCCGTTGATTACTTGTTCCGTGCTCTCTGTGCCTCGGAGTTTGATCGAGTGTACGGAGAGGATGTGGCCGGAAAGATTTGGCTCAAGCTGAAGAATGCTCATGTTGGCAATGCCCAAGTGCAAGCCCGTATGTTTACCACTTACCGGAGAGAGTACGAGAACTTCACTCATCTCCCCGGTGAGTCGACAAATGCTATGTTTCAGCGCTTCACTTGCATAGTCAACAACATGAGGGCCAATGTGACAGTGCTCCCATACACGGATCATGATCAAGGCAAGATCGAGGCCATTGAGTCGAGCGCGTATGATACGCTGTCGCTTGATGAGCTGTTCTCCAAGCTCAAGTCTTCAGAGGTTGATCGTGGCTTGAGAGCCAAGAGCGAGAGCCCCACTGATCCTCATAGTTTGGCTCTCGTCTCAGGATCGAGGACTAACGCTAACTCTATTGGCTTTTCTTTGTCTTGTCTTGTGTCCTTGCTAGATGAGGACTTTGAGGTGCTGAGCGAGGATGATCTCGCCTTATTGAGCAAGAGGTTTGGGCGGATGTACGAGAACCGCAAGAATGCAAGGCGGAGCTCAGGGATGTGCTATCGGTGCGGGAAGCACGGGCACTTCATCGCCAAATGCCCTAAAGCCATGGAGATCAAGAACGACTACAAGGGCAAGCCCAAGCATGACTACAACAAGCACCACTCCCGGAACGACTACAAGGACAAGCACAAGGACAAGGGCGAGAGAAGGCACAAGAAGAGTGGCGGCCACAAGAAGAAGACCGCTCGAGCGATGGTGACCGGAGCGAGCGACATCGACTCGACATCAAGCGATGCTTCCTCCGACTTGAACAGCGAGGAAGAACAAGAGAAGCGCAAGGACAAGCGGCACACGGGCAAGAACTTCACCGTCCTGAGCTTCGTCGCGCAAGGAGGCTTTTGCGGCATGGCGCACTCCAAGAAGGGTGGGAAGCACAGCTCAGATTCGAACTCCGACTCCGATGAAGAGGTACGACAAGATCCCAACTTCTTGCTAGAGGAGAATGCTAGGCTGAATGAGTTGCTTGACAACCGTGATGATGTGCTTAGAAAGACCAACAAGGAGAAGAGGGAATTTAGGTCTTTGTTGGGTGATGCTAAGGACAAGGTAGCTGAACTTGAATCCTTGCTTGTGGATGCTAGAAATGAGATAGCTGCTTTGAAATCTGCTCCTGTGGTGTCTGATGAGATTGATTGTGGCGACTGGTCAGTTTTTCTTGCTGATTTGACTGCTCTCAAGGAGAAGCATGCCTCTACTTTGGAGGAACTAGATGTGGTTAGGATTGAGTGTGATGAATTGAAGTCTAGGCCAGCTTTGTTAGGAGCTTGTACATCATGTCCTATCTTGCATGCTAGGCTAGATGAATCTCACACTAGGATTGTTTCTCTTGAGGCGGCATTGAAAGCTCCTCTTCCTACATCGTGTTCAACCTCTGAAATGCATGCTTTGAAGAATATGGAACTTGCACACTATGTTGATCGTCTGCAGGATGAAAATGATGAGCTTAGGAAGTTGATGAGTTGGTTGTCTGGGCATGAGCCACAATTGAGTTTGATGTTGGCTCAGTTCAAGAGGTTTGATGGTCAGACATTGGGGGCTGAGAAGTGTGGTGAGAAGAGTGGTGAGGGAGAAGAGAAAATTGGAGAGATCCCTACTCAACCACACACCATACCCATGAACAAATATGCACCCAAGCCAAACCACTTGAGAAACAAGATTGACACAACTCCAGACCCACCAGTGTTCCCCCAGAAAAAAGAGAATTACCAGAAACCCATCAAGTTTGTGAGCAACCTGGGTAATGTCTTTGAGGGGAAGTCAGGAGAGAAAGGTGTTGAGAAGCCCACAGAGAAGCCACCGCCTAAGCCAGTACCAATCCGCTTCCATTGTGAGTATTGTGGGAGGGATGGGCACAAGGATGAGTTCTGTTTTCGAAGGAAGAGGGATGAGAGGTTTGCTAGGGAGATGGCAAACAAGGATAGGTACCACCTTGTTTGTGGTGTGCCTGAGCCTCGTAGAGGGCCTCTACCTAGGGGTGAGGTGTATGTGCGTACAGTTCCCACTCGTGGAGGTGGAGGTGGAGGTGTGTTCCCTCAGAGAGACAGGCGTGTTGGGTTTGGGCGTGGTGAGTTGGCTCGACGTGCTCCTTCTCGTGACCGTTACGAGTTTGGGAGGCACGATCGGAGCTTTGGGTCTCAGATGGACTACGGGCCACGTTTTCCTCCTCGTGGTGCGCATACTCCTCCAGTGAGACGTGACAGGTCCTTTGGTGGTAGGCGTGAGAGGGCTCCGCCTAGAGGTTTTGGGAGGATGGATTTTGCTAACCCTTCTTTTGAGCAAATGGCTCAGCACTGGTTTGACTCTTTTAGTACTAACCCCAGTGTTGAGTCGCTTGCTCATTCTCGTCCTCATTTTTGATTGTAGGTGGGAGGCTTGGAGAACTTTTGGTTGATCGACTCCGGTTGCTCACGACACATGACCGGAGATCGTGGGTGGTTCTCCATCCTCACCCCGGTGAATACGAGGGAGTACATCACTTTCGGGGACATTGGGAGAGGACGAGTGCTTGCTGAAGGTATGGTGAAGGTGAGTAGCAAGGTGACCTTAAGAAGTGTGGCCCTGGTCAAGTCACTTGGTTTCAATCTGTTGTCAGTATCTCAATTACTTGACGAAGGTTTTGAGGTTCGTTTCAAGTCAGGTGCTTCTCGTGTGCTTGATTCTCGAGGCGATCTTGTCTGTACCATCGTCCCCGAGGGTCAAATCTTTCGTGCTAATTTTTCCCAGTCTGTTGGTCCTCCTCAATGCTTTGTTGCTAGCGTTTCGGTTGAGCTTTGGAAATGGCATAGGAGATTGGGACACTTGAGGTTTGAGTTGCTTTCCCGCTTAAGTGGTCTTGATCTTGTCCGGGGATTGCCTAAGTTGAAATTCGAGAAGGACTTGGTTTGTCCTTCTTGTCGGTATGGAAAGATGGTTGCCGCTTCTCACGCCCCTCTGACTTCTGTCATGACCGAGCTACCTTGTGAGCTGTTGCACATGGATTTGGTTGGGCCAGCTCGTGTTCGCTCTGCTGGTGGGAAGTGGTATGTTCTTGTGGTTGTTGATGATTTTTCGAGGTACTCTTGGGTTTTCTTTTTGGAGGATAAGAGTGAGACATTTGGCTTTGTTCGGGACTTGATCTTGAGGTTGAAGAATGAGAGACATGGTGATGCCATTCGAGTTATACGCAGTGACAATGGCACGGAATTCAAGAACTCTCATTTTGATGCCTTTTGCAGTGATCTTGGTCTCGATTATCAGTACTCTTCTCCATACGTCGCTTGCCAGAATGGCGTTGTGGAGAGGAAGAACCGGACCCTTTGTGAGATGGCCAGGACGATGCTCGATGAGCATAGGAATCCTAGGCGTTTCTGGGCCGAGGCGGTCAATACTGCTTGCTATGTCTCAAATCGCATCTTCCTTCGTGCCTTTAAGAAGAAGACCTCTTATGAGCTGATGCGTGGCCGACAACCCAAGGTGAGTCACTTTAGAGCTTTTGGTTGCAAGTGTTTCATTCTGAAGAAGGGCAAGTTGGATAAGTTTGAGTCTCGATGTTCGGATGGGATTTTCCTTGGTTATGCGATTCATTCTAGAGCATATCGTGTGCTCAACCTTGACACTAACTGAATCATGGAGACTTGCGAGGTTACCTTCGACGAGACACAACCATGTAGCTCTTCTGCTTTTGAGTGTGCGGGTGACGAGGAGATTGGGGCGAGGATCTTTGAGGATGAGAAGGACGGAGATGGAGACGACGACGACGATGGTGGTGATGCTCCAGCGGCTGATCGTGTACGTGCTACTTCCACTACTACGACGACGATCGAGGACAGACCATCCCCTACACCCACTATGACTGAGACTGTTCGAGTGGAGGCTGCTGCTGAGGGGGAGGTTGTGTCCAGGCGAGAGGCTCCCCGGCGAGTACAAGTTGATCACCCACCGACGACCATCATTGGTGACCTTCATGAACGCACTACACGGTCAAGGTCAAGGAATACGTCTCATTTCGCTCACTCTGGTTTTGTTGCTTCTTTTGAGCCCAAAGATATTCGATACGCCTTGTCTGACGAGAATTGGGTGAATTCCATGGATGAGGAGTTGAAAAACTTTGAGAGAAACCAAGTCTGGGTGTTAGTTGATCCACCTCCAAATTGTCGTCCCATAGGTACCAAGTGGGTGTGGAAGAACAAAAAGGGTGAGAATGGGATGGTTGTGAGAAACAAGTCGAGGTTGGTGGCGCAAGGGTTCCACCAGAAGGAGGGGATAGACTATGAGGAGACATTTGCTCCTGTGGCCCGTTTGGAGGCAATTAGGATCCTTCTAGCCTTTGCCATGGCTAAAGGGTTCAAATTGTACCAAATGGATGTCAAGAGTGCTTTCTTGAATGGGGTGATAGAGGAAGAAGTGTATGTGAGGCAACCCCCAGGGTTTGAGAGTGAAAAATACCCACACCGTGTATACAAACTCCAGAGAGCGCTCTATGGGTTGAAACAGGCACCTAGAGCTTGGTATGGCAGGTTGAGAGGCTTTTTGCTGAGTAAGGGGTTTGTGACGGGCATAGTTGATAAGACCCTGTTCCTCCTTAAGCATGAGAATGACCTTTTGATTGTTCAGATATACGTGGATGACATAATCTTTTGTGGCTCTTCTCATGATCTTGTTGCCAGATTTGCAGATGACATGAGCAGGGAATTTGAGATGTCCATGATGGGCGAGCTGCAGTTTTTCTTGGGTCTCCAGATCAAGCAGTGCAAGGACGGGACCTTTGTACATCAGGCGAAGTACACCAGGGACATGGTGAAGAAGTTTGGCATGAACGACTCCAAGCCGCTGACTACACCGATGAGTACGACTACGGCTTTGGATGCGGACGAGGACGGCAAACCCGTGGACCAGAAGGAGTACCGGAGCATGATCGGCTCCCTCCTCTACTTGACGGCGATGAGGCTAGACATACAGTTCAGTGTGTGTCTGTGCGCTCATTTTCAGGCTTCACCGAGGACTTCACATCGGCAGGCCGTCAAGCGGATCTTCAGGTACTTGAACTACACTCGTGAGTTTGATCTTTGGTACTCTGCCTCCTCGACACTCAGGCTTCATGGTTTTTCTGATGCGGATTTCGCTGGGTGTCGATTGGACCGCAAGTCCACTTCTGGGTGTTGTCAGTTCCTTGGTTCTTCTTTGGTCTCTTGGTCATCTCGCAAGCAATCGAGTGTAGCCCAGTCCACCACCGAAGCTGAGTATGTAGATGCTGCTAGTTGTTGTTCCCAGCTGCTTTGGATGACCTATACCATGAGTGACTTTGGTGAGGAGTGCTCCCAGGTTTCACTTTTCTGTGACAGCACCAGTGCCATAAGCGTAGCCAAAAATCCTGTCCTCCACTCCAAAACATAACACATAGAAGTGAGGTACCACTTCCTGAGAGACAATGTGGAAAAGGGAAACATATCTTTGTCCTATGTCCCAACCCAAGACCAGCTAGCTGACATTTTCACCAAACCGCTTGACCAAGCCACTTTCACTCGCTTGAGGAGTGAGCTTGGGGTATGCTTTCCTTTCTAGCTTGGGTCTTGGAGCTTTTCATGTATATATGTGTCATATGTTCATTTTGTTGCATTTCCTTCATGCATTTTACTTTCTATACAAAACCTGGTAGGATAGCCATCTTTGGATCACTTGAGCTAGATTTGAGCTTCTCTTATATACATTGATCACTGATGTGCTATGGACAAGATATGTGCATGTTTAGTAAATTGTGGATGTAAATGCTATGCTCTTGATGGTGTTGCTATATATGTATGATGAGATAGCATTTTGGTTGTGAAAATGATAAAACTGCCTCTCTCATGAGTAGATGTTTGTCTATGCTCAATTTGTGCTTAAATACTTATATCATGCTCAGTTTGTGCTTGAGGATCATATTCTCTTTGCTTGGGGTCAAAGACCCTTTGTCATTGTAAATGTTTAGCCCTTTTGCTTGCTTGGGGAGGAGCATAAGCTTCTTTTTGCCGCAAAGGCACTTCATGTACCTTGTTTAATCTTGAAAATGAAATTGGTGTATGAATTGCCTTATACTTGAAAAATGAGCTCCTAATCATGTTTTTATGCTTTGATATTCATATCTTGGGTGCTAAACCGTAGCATGCTTGTCTACCATGAGAAGTCTCATTTTAAGAAGTAGACACATGGCTCGGTGGCTTTAACATGACTTGAGTAGCTTGTGGGTGTTTATAATGATCTTGAGATGAGAATTTGTGATCTTGCATAAACTTTGGATGATCTAGTGTATTTATGCTCAAATTGATATAGAGAAAGTCTTGCTCATGAGATGCCTATTTCTTTGTGAAAATTGCTTGAAATTGCTTTTAGCCATGTCACATGTTTATATGTCTCTACCTTCTTGATGGCAATGTGCTAGATACACCATATCTACTTTGCTTGCTCTATGTCTCATGTGTAGCATTTTGTTGTGCTCTTTGTATATTTGAGAAGCTTTGTAGATTGTATATATGCTTTGACATGCATTTTTCATGAATACAAGGGGAAGAGCTTCATATACCTTGATTCTTGCATTGTCAACAAGGGGGAGAGTTTGGGGAGAGTTATGCACATTTGGGGAGAATTTTCATGCATTGGGAGTTTTTGTGGAAAATTGGTATGCATTTGTGAGATGTTGCATGTGAGGAGAAAATTTTGAGAAGAGGAGGTTGCATTTGCTCAGGGGGAGTTTGCATTTGTGCAGGGGGAGCTCCTTTGGTTTGCCTGAGTTTTGTGCTTTGTGGTGTGCTCCTTGTGAGCTTTGTTTTGTCTCGGCTGTGTCGAGCTGTTGCCCTTGTCTTAGGGGGCCAAGACTTGATTGGCGGGTGATCTTGTTTTCGCTTGTTCTTTGGTTTTGGATCACTTGTTTTGGAGGTTTGTGGTCTATTTTCTTTTTCTCTATCATGATTACTATGGGTGTTGTCAATGCACTCATCAAGGGGGAGATTGAGGACCAGGTGTGTCCGAAGACCAGTGGAGGGTCGCTCCTTAGTGATGAGTGATTGACAACGTTGTGTGGACTGATGCTTGGCTAAGTGTGCAGGTACAGGTTGCGGCTTGACTCGTGTCGGTGCAGGTGAAGAACAAGCGCGAAAGGCCTTAGCCATGGCGGCCTCCGGGTGATGGAGTGGCAAGTAGGCTTGGTTCGATGGACCCGGTGGCCGATGGGGTCAAGTGCGAGCCGTGCGGTGCAAGACTGGCGGGCTGAAGTCGTGAACATGGGCCGGTGTAAGGTAGCGGTTGGAGCCCGAAGCTTGCACGCGGGGTTTGGTGGTTTGCCCACAAAACCATCAGGTGGACGGTTTCTTGGTTTGGGCCGCAAAACCAAGCCCGGAGGCCCGAGGCGACGGAGACGGTGATCCGGGAGCTTCGGGAAACTTCGAGGCGGAGGGCACGTGGCGTGATCGCGGGGTTTGCGTCGAGGAAGCGAAGCTGCGGTGGAAGCGTGTCCGTCCGATGAAGTCTTGACCAAAATGCCCCTGAGGGGTTGTATCTTCATTTCAAGCAGTAGGGGTAGCGTGGTCATTTACCTCCCTCCGATGAACTTCGTATAAATAACGGAGAGGTGGATGGCATCTCTCTCTCTTGGACTCTAGGGCTTTCTCCCCCGGTAGATTTCTCTGAACTGCTTCTTTTCCCTCTGGATTCCTTAGGCTAGACTCTTGTACAGAATCTGACCTCTGGATGTATGGAAGCATTCGGCGTCCCGGTGGTCTCCTAGTCCTCTGTGATTTTCCCGTCATTTTTGGGACTATTTTTGGGGAGTTTCGTTCTTCGCTCGATTTGTGATTTCGCGGGCGTTTCTTCACGGATTTCTTTGAGGGGATCATGGGTGGATGCCTTGCGCATGTTTGTGTGTGATCTTGACCCCTCAAACGTCATGGAAAGCCTTCGATTCGTGAGTTTTTGGTCGGAGTTCGTGTTCTTGGTCGAGTTCGTGTGATCCGCGATTCCCGGCGATTTGGTGGCTTATAGGACGAGATTTTTGGGGCATAGCTTCCTCTTGTGTTGGTTATCATCTCCCCCAAATCTTGTCTCAAGAGCTTTTGGCGTTTGGGAGATCCGGTGATGGATTGGGAGAGTTGACTTCGCGAGCTCGAGCTCGAGCAGCTCTGTCCGGGGCTGGCGGACAGTCCGCGAGGAGCCCGCGGACAGTCCGCGCGACCTGTGTTCTTCGCGTGTTCTTCGTGTTCTTCCGCGTCTTGATTTCAATCCGTTTCGGCCCTAGGGTTTCGTTGCAAGTTGTTTGCGGACAGTCCGCGTGTAGCTCCCGGACGGTCCGCGTGGTGAAGAGTTTGTCTGGGGTTTTCGTCTAGGGTTTCCAGCGGGTTGACGGACAGTCCGCCGAGGCCTCACGGACGGTCCGCGACACTGGCGGACAGTCCGCGTGACCTCCACGGACGGTCTGAATTTCGGCTTGCAGCTCTGGTGGTTCTGTTGTTCATTTCAGACAGTCCAGACCGTACTCGCGGACAGTCCGCCGTACACTAGCGGACAGTCCGCCAGTACTAGCCGGACGGTCCACACTGGTCGTTTCCAGAATTGACCAAGTGCTTTGATTCTTGTCCGGTGCTTCCGCTCTTTGCTCCTAGGCTTGTTGGTTGATCTTCTAGGCTTGTGTGTGCCTTGTTTGGAGCTTCCTTTGTGTGCGCGAGCTTTTGGAGTGGCAATCAGGGTATAGGCCGAGTTCGACCTAATGGAAGAATTTTTATCGGCTCCCATTCACTCCCCCCTCTCTGGTCGCCCTATTTGGTCCTTTAGCGGTAAGCAAGGGTGAGCACTCTTATTGTTGGAGCTCAGCAAGTGGGGGAAAACATACAAGGCTGTCAAGGATAGGCTAAGGGTTTGCAGCGGTTAGCATTTTAATGTTGGTCAAGTTTTATTAGCAAGCCTATTACTAAGTGTAAGTTTATACCAACCCCAAAGATTAAGCGTTTGTAACCATATCTCAAAACCATAAGAAACCATAATTTGAATTCATCTTTAAGTTTAATTATCATGTGAGGGTCCAAGCCGCTCTTAACCGTGAGCACGGCTGATCGATCAGTTTTAACTCTGCAGAGGTTGTACACTTTACCCACAGCTCGTGTTCCCCATGTTGCCCGGGTTAGCTAGACCCTTAAACACTTGCGAGGTGAGTGGCTAGGGGTCCACTACGAAGCCTTTACAAAGGCAATGCAAAAGACCAACGACCCGCATAGTTACAGACCAGGGCGGACCATAACCCTCCCTAATGGTCAGCACCTTAGCAAAGGCTGCTACCCCAAAAGAACCGAGCTATACCCCTGCAACCCCGATCCCCCTCTGCCCCTTTCGGATAAGGTCATCAGTTCATTCACACATCTAATTAATTGGCTAAGCCAGAGCCATATGGACTGTGATTGTACTGTTTTCTTGGGTGGTTCTCCATGTTCCAATTAAATCTTAGTATTCTTGTGTTAAACAAAACCATCATCACTTAAGCATGAAAGTCTTTATCATAAAACCTCTTCTATCCAACCCATGTATAGCAACTAAGCATTCATCTACCCAAAACCTTTATTAAAAAGGGTTGATCAAGGTGATAGGGTTAAACTCTAGTCATGTCCTTAAAAAGGTGATTTCCCATCAATTTATGCATAGCAACAAATAAAAGTAAATATTATTTAAATATGCAGTTATATAGGACAAAGAGAAATGCAAAGGGGGAAGTCCACTTGCCTTCCTCTACAAACTAGGGATCCTCTTCTTCGAAGAAAGGTTCTTCTTGATCTTCTCCTACAGGATGCTCAGTTGAAACAGGCACGATATCTACGCACAAGCATGAACATACAATAAATAAATAAAATAGTACACCAAACAATGCTATATGCTAAGAACACGCTGATAAAAAGGTTCTACTCACTGATACGATCATTTTGATATATTATACGCGAAAAACGGAGTTAAAACATGAAAGTTATGATTAAAACAAAATGCAGGGGCTTTTCTGTAAGAAAACTAGGCTCTCTGAGTTTATTTGAAAGAAACCAGGGACTTAAAACATAATTGTACATATAAACAGATGGGCTCATATGTGAAAAAGGGTAGAAAGGACCTCGGGTGCTATTTTCCAGAGAAGACAGGGGCTAGATTATAAAAAGAAGGACCTAACTGTAAGAGTTTTTGATGGTGGAAGGACCGGCTTGCGAAACTGTCAAAACAGAGGGACTCTTTAACAAAACTACCAGCGCTGACCATTATGGTCGAATTTGACTCGCGCGGGCCGGTGGATCTGAGCCATCCATTGCGGATCGGACGGCGCGTGTCGTCTATAAGCGAGGGAGCGGCGGTGGGGACGCCGGAGGGCAGAGATGCGCGGCGGCGCGCGGCGGCGACTCGCCGGTGTGGGCTCGGGAGAGTGTTCCCGGCCACCAATTCGTGCGCGGGCAGGTGCTTCGCGAAGCGGGGGAGCTTGCGCATCCGGCCAGGCACTTGGGAGAAGTGCACGGACACCCACGGCGGCCGGCGGAGGAAGGGGGCGGAGCGGCTACTCAAGCGGGCATGTGCCGGGGCTACGGTACTTGAAAAAGGGGGGAAAAGGCGGGGCAAAGTTGCTCACCACGCAGAGACGAGTCGAGCGAGGCTACTGGTGAAGGAGGGGCGCTGAAGAAGAAGTTCGACGACGACGGCGAGCACAGGCGGCGCTCCGGCGGATGAGGACGGGGCGTGGCTCAGTTCGGCGACGAAGATGTGCTCCTGGAGCAAAGAGAGAGAGAGAGAGAGAGAGAGCGGTGAGCTTCGAGCACAGAAAAGAAGAAGGGAGAGAGCCAGGCACTTCACCGTCGACGATTTTCTCCGGCGGCGGTGAAGAACAGAGGCGGTGGCGCTATGTGGGATTTGAGGTGTGAGTCCGTGAGGGGGCGGCGCGTCTGAGCAAAGGGCGGAGCAGGAGCTCGCGTCTGGCTTTTATAGAGCAAGAGGGGGGAAGGGGAAGCGAGAGGGGCTCCGGCGGCGGCGGAAAATGCCATTGATGGCCGGCACTCATCCGGGGCATTATGGAGGCGAGGAGAAGGGAAACGGAAGGAGATTTGGACGGCTACATGGTCTGCGGGATTAAATGCCTTTAATTGGGGCTCAAGGATGAAAGGGGAGGCAAGGAGGCATGGGGAAAGGCGGCGGGATCCACGGCGGTGAAGCAGGGGAACCCGGAAGCGAGAAAGGGGAAGGGCCTGACAAGTGGGGTCGGCCGGGCAGCGAGAGAAGGGAGGGGGAAGAGCTGAGCGGGCTGCGGGGGAGGAACTGGGCCGGCCGCTGGGCTGCTCGGGCTGAAAGGGGGGAAAAGGGTGAGAGAGAGTTTGGTTTGTTTTTTTTCTTTTTTTTTCAAACTCTTTTATTCAAACGTTTTCAAACTCAAATCCTTTTCAAAATTTTCCAAACTTTCAAATTATTTTATAAACTTTTAAAACTTCATACTAGCACTCATAAACACCATGCAAAGCTAAATAATGATGCACAAGCACTTGTTGGTTCTAAATTATTTAAGATTAAATTTAATTACTTTAGAGCTCAAATTAATTAGCAATTTAATGAAGTCCTTAAGACTAAGCCTAAAACACTATGTTGCCTAAGCAAATTTAGCGATGGAATTTTAGGGTGTTACAGCCTCCCCTGGATCGATGACGTGGATTGCCATGTTTCCCTTGGTGGCAGCCACCTCCTCAGCTGAGTTGGCATGGTTTCTTCATAGAAGTTGAGTTTCCATCTCTTTTAAGGGGTAAATCACCTACATACAAATAATCTCCAAGGACAAGTGGAACTACATTATTCAAACCTAAATGCTAGTGAAATATGCATATGCCTCCATTTATGTGAGAATATTGAGGGTTGGAAATGGTGAATTTCCACCGTCAACAAACTCCCCCAAGCTAACCTCTTGCTCGTCTCGAAGCAAGACATTAGAGACTTAGGTTGGTTGATCAGGTGTTGCTACAATGTTGTATTCTCAACTTATGGCAAACATACAGCAAAGTACTCTACCAAGAGTTGAACAAGTTGGCAATGTTCTTACCTTTCACCTGATACATGGGGCATATTGCTTCACCTTCCTTGGGCGGTTGAGTGACAGAATGGTTATATAGCATGTGCATAATCACTCATACCTTGATCAGCTTATCAATCCTGAGGTTTTGCAAATTTTTCAAAAGAAAATCAGAGTTCCTCAAACGATACTCTCGGATCGCTCAAAAGTGTATGGTTCCTCACCAAGGCATCAATGTTACCTTTCTTCACATCCTACTCCTAATAGGCTGTATGTGGAGCTGTAGGTAGGGAAGATGTGGCATACTTGTCTCTCATGTTTTGCTAAGTCAAAAACCGGATCCTTGGAAAAAACAAACATACATCCTGATCAAGATGTGCATATGTGTGTGATGGATATGAGCATGGCAAGGTGGATACTAGGCCCGGAAATGGGTGCTAGATATTACCATGTTTTATATGAAAGAATGAGGGATTGATGGTAAGGTGGACACTAGCCCCGGAGTAGGTACTAGTTATTACCATCTATATGGTGGAACTCTTTCTCTTGCACATATCAATCCCTTTTTCTCCTTTTGAAATTTCGAGACTTGGGCTAGCTCTCTTTATTTATTTTTGCCATGCTTTTGAGCATGCTTTTCTCTTCTTTTTTTTAGCTAGCCCTTTGTCTCTATTGGAGATATTTGGATAGGGATGAATAATGCAAAGATACATAGAGTTTTATTTGAGGAAGAATGCATAGGCATATGGAACAAATGATGAATGCTAACTTCCAGTGTAGAAGTTTTAGCATGAACGTGTACAAGATCTTGATCAGGGGAGTATGAGTTCTAACAAGGGTCACAACAATTTGACAAAGCTCAATGAGAGAACAAGCTGCATATGTGGAGGCTAAGAACTAGAATCTACATATAGCCTTGGATAGGAAATTTCTCATCATTGAGGAACTCATCATGTTTTGATTTTTCAAAAACGAAAACTCCGGATGTCAAGCATCACTAAGCACAAGATCATAGCACTCTATTATACCATATCATGTCTCACAACAACTTAGGCAAGGATCATGCTTTTTGCTACCCACAGTTTTCAAGCTAAGGTTTGAACATACAAGCCAACAAACTCAAAACTTAGGTAGGATACAAAGTTGTAGGCAAGACATATGAGGAAAATAAACAGAGCAACTATTCATCATTTCAACCATAGAGGCAAAGCATTCTTACTAAGCATATCAAAGCAAACTAAGCAAATGATGATGATGAAAGCAAATAAATATTTTTAGTCTTTTTATTTTGCAGATTTTTTTTGGATTTTCATTTATAAGATATTCTGAAAACAAAGGAAGATACAAGTTACCTCAGAATGGGGGTCCTCCCCCAAGCTAGCTTCAGGCTCACTGCGGAGGAGGGTAGAAGAAACCCTGACTCGCGTAGTAAGCCCACTGCGCCTCCATGTATTGCTGCTGATCCTGCTGCATGGCTGCTATCCTTTCACCAGCCTGACGCTGCCACGCTGAGGTAGACTCGACGTGGGTGTTCAGCGTCTCCTCCAGTCCCGTGACCTGGACGGTTGAGAGCCAGGTGTGGTTCGAGAACCGGTGGATGGTCGCTTCCTGGTGTGATGAGTGATTGACAACGTGGTGTGGACTGATTCTTGGCTAAGTATTGCAGATGCAGGTTGCGACTTGACTGGTGCAGGTGCAGGTGAAGAACAAGCGTGAAAGGTCGTTGCCGGTGAGGCCTCCAGGTGTGGACAAGACAAGTAGGCTTGGTTCGAGGGACCCGGTGGCCAGCGGGGTCAAGTGCGGGCCGCATGGTGGCAAGAACGGCAAGATGAAGTCATGGACGGTTTCTTGGTTGAGCCTCAAAACCAAGGTCGAGCCGGGACTACGTGGGAGCCGAGTCATGAGTGGTGATTGGCGGAGGCTACACCGAGTTCGCGGGGTTTCCGGTGGTTCACCAGAAAATCACTGGGTTCCTTGGTTGATCCACAAAGCCAAGACCGAAGAACCGAAGACGGAGGTGCAGCAGCTCCAGACCGGTCTGACCGGTGGGTCTGACCGGTCTGACCGGTGGGTACCGGTCTGACCGGTGAGGAGCACCGGTCTGACCGGTGTGTGACGACGCAGTCTGGAATCTTCGAAGCGGAGGACACGCGTCGGGATCGCAAGGCTTGCGTCGAGGCTAAGCAAGTTTGCGGTCGCTGGGCATCCGTCCGATGGTGCGAAGACAAAGACTTCCAATTTCGCCCTCGAGGGGCATGTATCCCTAGTTAGCTAGTAAGGGTATTTTTGTCTTTCGGTTGCCTCCATATAACCCAAGTGGTGAGAGGATGACAGCCACCTCTTGGAACCCTAGCTCATTTGGTTTTCCTATTTTCCTTCCTATTTTCTTAGGATTTTCGTAGGACTAGCTTGAGAGCTTCATGGTGAGATCTTGTGAGAGGGAAGGATGATCGGGCGGCAAGCTAGACCTTATATGAACCTCTTTGGTATGTATAGATGATTCGGCGTGGTTCCTCAAGGCTTGGATGTGTCTTTCCCGTTTCTCCTTTTTGGTGATTTTCGGAGCCCTTTCTTGGCGATTTTCTTGGAGCGATTTCGAGGCCTTTCTATTTGGGATTTGGTGGGGGATGTATGCATGAACCCTTCGTGGTTCTTTTCCCTTTGATTCCCCTTCCAAATCCGTGAGCAAAGGGGCTCGATTTTAGGGTTTTCGTGGCTCTAGGGTTAGAGGTGTTCTTGGTGGGATTTCTTCGATTCCTCTTGATTTGACAAGTTTTGGTGGACCAAATCTTTGCTATGGAATACCCATGAGGTGTTCCTACTATCCCCAAAGTCTTGTGCAAAACCGTGGAGCGAATCGGGAGATCGGGAGTTGGATTTGGAGGAGTTGACTCGCGGGCGCTGTTCATCCCGAGCTGCCCAGGCACGACCGGTCTGACCGGTGCTATTGACCGGTCTGACCGGTGCTAGCCCTTGGTGGGTTTTTGTCTCGGGGAATAGCCTTGTCCGTGTGGTTTTGTCCCGTGGTCCTGCTGATCAGTTCTTGGCGTGTTTGGAGTTGTTTTACTAGGTTTTGTGAGGGGTTCTTCTTCTTCACAGGTTGTGTTTCGTGGTGGTTTTGTTCCAGGGCCTAGAGGAGTCACTGAGGCTTCCTGGAACGTTTGCTGTGCGGCTGCTGTAGCCACCGGCCTGACCGGCTCTGTCCACCGGTCTGACCGGTGTCACCGGTCTGACCGGCACAGGCCATCGGTCTGACCGGTGTAGCACAGGCAGCAAGCCGTGCAAGTTTCCGCTGTGTGGTTTGGTGAATTTTGGCTCGGAAGGTTGAGTGTTGGTTCCTAGGACCAGTAGCACTCCAGTGGCTGCGTGGTCTTGGCCAACTTGGGTAGTTGGGTCGGAGACGTGAGTTGGAAGCCGTGTTCGTCTTGTTGGAGTTCTCATCTCTTTCGAGAAGAATTTTTATCGGCTCCCATTCAATCCCCCCCCTCTCTGGTTCGCCTAATCGGTCCTTCAACGGTGAGCTCCCCCATCTGCTGCGCGAGCTGAGCATCACGTGCAGAGGCTGAGGAGTGTCGCCGGAAGGACGAAGATGGAGGTGGACCACCGGAGCTGGAACTAGCGGGTGTGACCCACTGAGCACTGCTCACACTCGCCCAAGCTGTGCCACTCGCACTCGGCTGGTAGGTGGGCTGATCCTAGCCAGGTGTATACCCAGGGGTAACCCCGAACATATACCCCGTAGGGGCCCCTCCTGCCACCGGTGGCGTAGCAGGCTGTGGCTGAGGTGGTGGTGGTGGCTGTGACAAGTTAGTACCACGGTACAAGCTCAAGGCATGTCCGGATGGACATCACTCCTGAGCTCGCCCCAGCGAGAATGCAGAAACACAAAGTAGAAGTAGATTGTTTTTCCATAACCAGAATTTTATTGTATAGAAAATAAGGATAACTTACTGAACTTACCTGTCGGTGCAGAGCTCATTATTTTGAGTCTTTAGAGCTAGACTTGGTTCCAAAGTTCTCACCTGGGCAGTGGGGCAGCCGTTTCCTTTGGAGGAGAAGTCGGCATCCTACTCACCCTCCGCCACATCTTTTGGGTGTTGTGTGGGTTGTGATGTGTAGGAGGTGGTCTCTTGGGCTGGGACTGAGACTTCCAATACTGTTTCTATCCTGTGCCCATAAGTTGGCGTTCTTCCTTCCAAAAATTCTTCATGAATGTAATGAGGCTGTCCACTTGCCGTGGTGACACTTCGACCTCTCGTGCCGGGGTGTCGGAAGTTGGTAAATCCTTGATCATTGAGCATTGTTCCTTTCTTGGACGAAACTCGAACCTCTCCTCTTTGCCATTGATGTAGAGACGGATCACACCAGCTCCCACATCAATTTGTGCATCAGCTGTACTAAGAAATGGTCACCCAAGTATGAGCGGCACCTCCTTGGCGATCTCCATGTCCAGTACCACAAAGTCAACGGGAATAAAGCAATCTCGAACTTTCACTGGAATGTCCTCAGCTATCCCCGTGGGGTATCGGACCGAAGAATCGGCCAGCTGCAGCTGCAAAGTGGTTGGAGATAGACTCGTGTAATTAAGTTGATCAAAGACTACCTTAGGCAAGACGCTGACGCTGGCCCCTAGGTCACAAAGAGCATGGTCGAAACGTTGGGTCCCAATCATACAAGTGATTGTGGGACACCCTGGATCCTTCTTCTTCTCAGGAAGGCGGTTGAGTATAGCAGCACTGCACTCCTCCGTGAGTCGTACTACTTCAGTTGTGGGAAGAGCTCGCTTCTTGGTTAGAATGTCCTTGAGATAACGCGCGTAAGTAGGAACGCGTATTGCCTCAAGCAATGGGACGTTGATATAAACTTTCTGAATCATGTCCACGAAGCGATTGAACTGTTCATCTATTGTTGCCTTCCTGCTCTTTTGAGGGAACGACATCACATTGGCTTCTACGAAACCCGGATGTGCCGTCACTCCTACAGGTGCTTTATCTGTTGGTGGCACCTTCCTTACCTAGGGGAATTCTTCCGAGTCGGATGAATCCTTATGGATATTCTCAACTTCTGTTATGTCTTTCTTATCTGTCCATGCATGGTTAGGATACGGTGGATCTCGAGTGGATTCACCTCCTCTCGTGGTTACCGCATTTGCATTTTCAATAGAGGGAACAGAAGCGGCCAGCTGGGCCAACTGAGTTTCTAACATTTTGTTGAAACTCAGCTGACTCTTCTGGGTAGAAGAAAAGCCATCAAGCTTAACGTTGAGGCTTTCCACAGTTTTATCAAGGGCAGCTAGCTTCTTATTAATACCTTCATTAATCTTAGCTTGCCCAAAAATGAGATCTCTCAAGGAAGGTTGGTTAGAATTGTACGAGTTACCTTGGTTACCTCCTTGATAATAAGGGCGTTGTTGATTCCACGATTGGCCTCCTTGTTGAGGTGGACGATAACCGTTGTTGTTGCCGTTCATGTACATCACTTTCTCCTGAGCCTCCGGACAATAGTTGCCTGAGTGCCCAGTGTTGCCACAGACTTCACAAGTCATGTGAGAATCCATAGGCAGAGTAGTGGTGGCCATGACAGCCTTCTCGCTGGTGTAGTCATCCAATCTCTTCATAAGAAGATCCATCTTGGCAGTAATCATGTCTGCTTCCTTGACAGTATGAGTACCCCTCGGTCGCGGTTGGAGTCTTTCATCACTCCACCCTTGGTTGGAGACCATCTTCTCAATGAGTAATTTAGCATCATCAACAGTGAGTGAGAAGAATGCTCCTTGAGCAGCAGCATCAATATGGCCTCGGGCTGTCGGAGTCAACCCATTATAGAAGCTTTGAAAAATAAGTCAATCCTCCATCCCATGGTGAGGACAGGCCAGAACATACTCCTGAAGCCTTTCCCAAGCCTCTGGAATAGATTCACTTGCTGCTTGCTGAAAACCAGAAATCCTTCCACGAAGAGCATTGGTTTTACCCAATGGGAAGAACTTTTTGAGAAATGCCTCTGAACACTTACTCCAAGTATTAATAGCTCCACAATTCGCATAGAACCATTGCTTAGCTTTCTCCAGGAGGGAGAATGGAAATAGCCGTAAACGAATAGCATCCATATTTGCACCCCTGATGACGAAAGTGCTGCATAGCTCTAGGAATTGCTGCAGATGAGCATTGGCATCCTCATTTGGCTTACCACAGAATGGGCTAGCATGTACCATCGTAATTAGACCCGTCTTGATCTCAAAATTTTCAGTCCCCATTGCCACCTCAGGGCCTTGCAGCACCTGGTCAGCGGAAGGAGCTGAGTACTCACGAAGTATCTTCTGGGCCATAACGTTGGATGTGGATGGTACAAAGGAAGCTGGTTCGCCCTCCGGACGAGTACAACGAGGTGAGCCGAAATGAATTCGAGCTTTCCTCACAAGTGACTCGGGATCTTCAGTAAAATTCCCCGGTAGGTCGAAACCAGTCATACACTACCTGTCTTCATCATCCAAAGATAAAAGAAGACAATCAAGGTTAGCCTGCATTGAGAGTTGTCCTAACCTACTCAGAGTTTATAAACAGATGCAAAGCATAGTCATGATAATCCTATGCCTTCCCCGGCAACGGCACCAGAAATGCTTGTTGGCGTTTCGTAGCGTCGTCATCTTAAGAACAAATCTGGGACCTGTCCATAGTGACATCACCAGGAAATGCCTTGTAGGCACCTCTCAATGTCACAACTAATGGCGCGGTTAGCGTGAACATCGAGACTTGCCAAAGGTTAATCTAAACGATCATGAACGAATCCGCAAGCGCACAGATAAACCATTGTAGCATTTCCCCAAGGAAGGAGAGTATTAAAAGGGTATCGAATCCGTGGAAGGCAACGGCGGATATCTTAGAATTATGCTTTTGCTCTGAATGTAAACCAAGAGATAGATATAGGAAACAACACACTCAAAGGCATGGGTAAGATAAAAGATATACGGGGTAGTGTGACACACACTCAAATCTACATCTACTCTAGTACACTACGGCTTAGGGGGAACATACGAGTTAGCTCTAGGTTCTAATGTACTAAACATACAAAGCTAGAAGATACAAGAGATAGGCACGAGTATTGCATGAGAGAGATAAGGTTCAGCACCCAGGTACAAACGGGGAGCTAGCCCGCGACGACCAGCACTCTGCGAAACTAGACTTCTAGACTCCTACAGCGGGTACCCCAGCGCGGAGGTTGCCCTAGGATCCAACAGGGATGTCACCACCTGAGGACCGACCTCTCGTTACGGGGAGTATGCTCATAACTATCGTAGCCAGACAACCCAGGCACCATGCCTACGTTGCTGCTAGACTCCACCCGGCCCGGGCTATTGTGACCCAGGGTGAGAGCCACCAGAAGACTGGTCAACTAGACTGAGTACCGTAGCTTGAACACAGACCTCATGCAACACTCTCATGCCATCTAACAAGATCGACTAAGGCTAGACATACGAACAGATATGAACTCTCTTATGTCTAATCAATAAGATCAAAGGGTCGTGTTCGTGAAGAACACGAGCCTCTAACTTATGAACAAACACATAAGGAAGGAGTTTATCACCCTTCAAGTGGATCAAAAGGTAGTGTTCACGAAGAACACGAGCCTCTAAATGATGAACAGAGGATGAACTCAAGAACATATCAAGAATATGATCTACCATGACTTTATATGAAATAGCTGAATAACTGAAGTAGATCAAAGTCATATAAAGAAATAAAGATAAAAGAGAACTCATACCTAGACTTCCAAGAGGACTTGGAACCTGAATAAGAGCTACTCTAGCCTACTCCCTAGCCTTAGAAACTAAAAGTGAGAGGAGAATGAGAGAGTGGTGTGTGAGAAATGGGAGCCCCTCCCCTTCTATTTATAGGCGAGGATAAGACTTGCTCGGACGCCCAAATGACCCCTAAACACCCGGGAGTGAGGCAATGGACCAATGAGGAGCTGCCACGTGTAGGGGCCAGATGGGGCGCCACTAAGGCGGTTCGGCCGATCCTAGGATCGGCCGCACCCCTAGGGTGGCCCCACCTGGTGGCCTTCCACTGGTTGGCTGCCCTGTGGGCCCTTTGATCCATCCCCGGTGCATGGCTTGAATTGGTATCCGAGGTGGGCCCTTTGATCCATGTGAAGTCCATGTGGCATCCTCTGATTCGTCGGTGAGTGCCTCCCCTAGATCGATGATGTGGATTGCCATGTTTCCCTTGGTGGCAGCCACCTCCTCAGCTGAGTTGGCATGGTTTCTTCATAGAAGTTGAGTTTCCATCTCTTTTAAGGGGTAAATCACCTACATACAAATAATCTCCAAGGACAAGTGGAACTACATTATTCAAACCTAAATGCTAGTGAAATATGCATATGCCTCCATTTATGTGAGAATATTGAGGGTTGGAAATGGTGAATTTCCGCCGTCAACATCCTCTCACCAGCCTGACGCTGCCACGCTGAGGTAGACTCGACATGGGTGTTCAGCGTCTCCTCCAATCCCGTGACCTGGATGGTGAGCTCCCCCATCTGCTGCGCGAGCTGAGCATCGCGTGCAGAGGCTGAGGAGTGTCGCCAGAAGGACGAAGATGGAGGTGGACCACCAGAGTTGGAACTAGCGGGTGTGGCCCACTGAGCACTGCTCGCACTCACCCAAGCTATGCCACTCACACTCAGCTGGTAGGTGGGCTAATCCCAGCCATGTGTGTACCCAGGGGTAACCCCGAACATATACCCCGCAGGGGCCCCTCCTACCACCGGTGGCATAGCAGGCTGTGGCTGAGGTGGTGGTGGTGGCTGTGACTGCTGCTGCTGCATGTGTGCTCTCTTCGCCGCGCTCCTGGTGGAGCTGCCTGAAACACTAGCACGATGACTTTCCTCTTGTGTAACAAGGGGAATGGTTAGTGACTTTGAATTATACAATCCAAACCCCGGGTTAGGTAACGGGATTTGGTTTGCATAGCCTGGAAAGAAGAAAGTCAAAGAATCATTTGGGCCCCTCTTGAGTATATGCCCTTGGATCAAGTACGCCTCATCGATGAGAACTCGGGGCGTCCCGATGAAGGGTACGGAATTCCCGCTAAGAACCCTGAGTCTGAGAGCAATACGAGTCACCAAAGACGTACACTCAATAGGACCTATCATCATGAAATTCATCAACCATTGCCAGATCATAGCTTTAATGGGAGAGACCTTGATCCGGTTAACAGCAGCATATAATAGCATCATCTCATCGCTGCGCACGGGCCGAACATCCTCTCGTGGAAAGAGAGTAATGGCAAGCCACTTGTGCCACAGGCGGAGAGTGGGGTGCACAATATCATTGCACCGAGGTACAAACTTGCCACTGTAAACAAGACCAGAGATGTCTGACCAGAAAGATTCTCGAACATGACCCTCACAAGACTTCTTCAGAGAAACAGCACAACGAGGACTAAACCCAAGAAGATGACTAAGTTCCTTCCAAGAAACATGATAATCGGTCCCAAAAAGACGAAACTGAATGCCATCCTGATTCTCGGTAAGAGAGCAAAGAAACTGGATGGTGAGGGGCCGAGAGCCAAGCTCTGTGACCGGCGCAATCTCCTCCCAACCAAGAGCATTCCAAATGGAAACGAACTCGAGATTCATACCTGTTTTCTCCATGAGAGTCGGGTCGAAGTCCCTAGTGTGGGCGAAGACTCGGTCCTTTAGAAGAGCATAGGCTTGCTCCTCTCGATCGCCCCGCAAGCTGAGGTAGGGGGTGTCGTCGATGACCTCCTCCGCGGCTTGTGGCTCGGCTTGCTCTTCTTCACAATCCATCGTCGATGGGCTCGGCGTCGGCTCGACGGGGGTGGATGCACTCGTGCTTGCCTGCGAACGGGAGTGTGAGCGTGTCACCCTCCGGAGAGTGTTTGCCGCCCAATTCATGCTAGCACAATAACAAGGGACAACAAGAGCAACTCGGTGATGGGTTAGTGAAATCGAATGAAGTTCTTACCGAGCTTGCTCCAACAATATTTTCAGCAACAAACTAGAGAGAATACTTGATGATCCAATCTTGAGCAAGAAATCCAAGAAAACCAAGAGAGCAAGGAGTAGAGAGGGGAGTGTGAGTGAAATGAGTTGAATGGGTGAAGAACACCCCCTCTCGGGTCCAATTTATAGATCAAAGGGGCAGCACACTGTGGGTTAGCCGTTGGACAACGGCTAGGAGCCGTTGGCCAAAGCTGGGCCCACTTGACCGTTGCCAGGGTTCGGCCGAACCCTGGTTCGGCCGGCCCAGTGGTGGGCCCGGTGCTGGGCCCCCTTTGGCAGGTGTGCCCCCAACGGCTATATGAAGATATGCCAAGGTGCATCGGCCAAAGTTTGCTCCAGAAATTGCCCAAATAAATTTTCTATGGTTTTCAAACTCAGAAATTATTTTCAAAAATTTTATTTGGAAAAGGGAAAAGGGCTAGATAAATCTAGCATGCAAATGCAGAGTTTTGGAAAATCAAATATGCAAAAAAAATTTGAAAATAAAATTTTGGAAAGGGAAATATGAGATAAGTGCCAGCTTTAACCTTTTTGGTAGAAAGGACCCATCATTTTTAGTATGACGAGTGGGACTCTTCTCAGCGATCAATTCCATTCAGCACCCCACTCCTGAGAAGTAGAGGGTGGTGCCATCTCAATCTTCCGCCATTCTTTCCGAATTTTCTTTAACCTCTTCGACGGAGATTTCTTCCTTAGGGGCGAAGGCTCCGTCCTTCCCCCAAGCTGCTCAACACTATCTTGCACTAAATAGCATTGCTCTTCTTTGTCCTGAAACTTGAACTTCAAGTTCCTCTTCCTAATGCGGAAACGGATGATTCCGGACCCCACATTGATCCTAGCTCGGACATCACTGAGAAATGGTCGCCCAAGGATGAGCGGCATTCCTCCCTCGTCATCCATATCAAGGACCATGAAATCCGCGAAGACATAAGAGCTCTTGACTTTGACCAATATGCTCTCAACAATTCCTTCTGGATATCGTATCGTTGAATCTACGCGTTGGATAGTCCGTGCTATTGGAGAGAGAGCTGGATATCCAAGTTGCTCGAACATGGCCTTGGACATGAGATTAACACTTGCACCAAGGTCACAAAGTGCATGCCTGATCTTCTAGTAATATATTGTGCAAGTAATAGTCGGGTAGCCTGGATCTTTCTTGTGCACCACTGTTGATTCCTCCCATGGATCAAGAATTTGTTGTATGGGCTTTCCTGCATAGTCAGAAGTATGTGTCTTCCTAGGTGGCTTACCCCACCTGGTTGACACTACACTAACATTCTCACAGGAGGATACGGGTTGCCCCGGGATCCTCCCGTTATCAGGAGATGGAACCAAAGTAGCCAGCAGAGCCAGCTGGGTTTCTAACATCTTGTTGAAACTTAGCTGACTCTTCTGAGCAGAAGAAAAACTATCAAGCTTAACGTTGAGGCTTTCCACAGTTTTATCAAGGGCAGCTAGCTTCTTATTAATACCTTCATTAATCTTAGCTTGCCCAAAAACGAGATCTCTCAAGGAAGGTTGGTTAGGATTGTACGAGTTACCTTGGTTACCTCCTTGATAATAAGGGCGTTGTTGATTCCACGATTGGCCTCCTTGTTGAGGTGGACGATAACCGTTGTTGTTGCCGTTCATGTACATCACTTCCTCCTGAGTCTCCGGACAATAGTTGCCTGAGTGCCCAGTGTTGCCACACACTCAAAGGCAGGGGTAAGGTAAAAGATATACGGGGTAGTGTGACACACACACTCAAATCTACCTCTACTCTAGCACACTACGACATAGGGGGAACATACGAGTTAGCTCTAGGTTCTAATGTACTAAACATACAAAGGTAGAAGATACAAGAGATGGGCACGAGTATTGCATGAGAGATAAGGTTTAGCACCCAGGTACAAATGGGGAGCTAGCCCGCGACGACCAGCACTCTGCAAAACTAGACTTTAGACTCCTGCAGCAGGTACCCCAGCGCGGAGGTTGCCCTAGGATCCAACAGGGCTGTCACCACCTGAGGACCGACCTCTCGTTACAGGGGGTATGCTCATAACTATCGTAGCCAGACAACCCAGACACCATACCTACATTGCTGCTAGACTCCACCCGGCCCGGGCTATTGTGACCCAGGGTGAGAGCCACCAGAAGACTGGTCAACTAGACCGAGTACCGTAGCTTGAACACAGACCTCATGCAACACTCTCATCTAACAAGATCAACTAAGGCTAGACATACGAACAGATATGAACTCTCTTATGTCTAATCAATAAGATCAAAGGGTCGTGTTCGTGAAGAACACGAGCCTCTAACTTATGAACAAACACATAAGGAAGGAGTTCATCACCCTTCAAGTGGATCAAAAGGTAGTGTTCATGAGGAACATGAGCCTCTAAATGATGAACAGAGGATGAACTGAAGAACATATCAAGAATATGATCTACCATGACTTTATATGAAATAGCTGAATAACTGAAGTAGATCAAAGTCATACAAAGAAATAAAGATAAAAGAGAACTCATACCTAGACTTCCAAGAGGACTTGGAACCTGAATAAGAGCTACTCTAGCCTACCCCCTAGCCTTGGAAACTAAAAGTGAGAGGAGAATGAGAGAGTGGTGTGTGAGAAATGGGAGCCCCTCCCCTTCTATTTATAGGTGAGGACAAGGCTTGCTCGAACGCCCAAATGACCCCTAAACACCCGGGAGTGAGGCAATGGACCAATGAGGAGCTGCCACGTGTAGGGGCCAGATGGGGCGCCACTAAGGTGGTTCAGCCGATCCTAGGATCGGCCGCACCCCTAGGGTGGCCCCACCTGGTGGCCTTCCACTGGTTGGCTACCCTGTGGGCCCTTTGATCCATCCCCGGTGCATGGCTTGAATTGGTATCCGAGGTGGGCCCTTTGATCCAAGTGAAGTCCATGTGGCATCCTTTGATTCGTCGGTGAGTGCCTCCCCTGGATTGATGACGTGGATTGCCATGTTTCCCTTTGTGGCAGCCACCTCAGCTGAGTTGGCATGGTTTCTTCATAGAAGTTGAGTTTCCATCTCTTTTAAGGGGTAAATCACCTACATACAAATAATCTCCAAGGACAAGTGGAATTACATTATTCAAACCTAAATGCTAGTGAAATATGCATATGCCTCCATTTATGTGAGAATATTTAGGGTTCGAAATGGTGAATTTCCACCGTCAACACACGCGGTTGAGGCGCGCGTGCGCCTAGCAGCCACTCGCCGTCCGCCACGTGGTGCGCCCAGGCGCCCTCCCGTGCGGCTTGCGTACGGAGCTGGGGTGATTTATTGGTTTTTTAATATCTTTTGCACCCGAGCTCCAAAGTAGTCAAATAATATATCCATTTTGATCGTCTCGACGAGCCCGTCACAATGATGCAATCCTATTTGGTATTTGATGTTGTTTATGATGACGCCATATATATGCTTTTGATTCGCTTGCTCTCAACTGTATCATCTCATGCGTATTTTGATGTATCCTGCAACAAAAGTTAGAAACACCAACACTTATGGAACTTGTCAGCAATAACCTCTATTCTAGTGTTGATGATCATATTTTATGTATTTAATGCAGGAGTTGACGGCATAAAAGTGGTACTTAACAGCCGTCAACACTCGCTAGCCACCGCGATAAGGCAGGTCGCGGCCAGGTGCATCTCCAGTTGGGTCTTCTCCGCATAGAGCACCTCGATGGCCCGGGACTTGTCGTCACAGCGCCCGACGAGCTCCTAAACCACAGTCAAGCTCCACGATCAAGAAAAACAATGAAGCACATATGGAAATGAAGAACAAAGATCGCGACTCACCCTCGTAGCGGGGCAGAACCAGCTCCATGAGCGCCCGCTCCGACTGGCACAATGCCCGTTCGCTCTGGTGGAGGCCCCACTCTAGGTTGCGGCGGGCCAGGGCATCCGCACCACCATCGACGCCCAGGCCGGCGGAGGCCTGGACCCGCGAGACAGGCACCAGCCAGAGTGGCGCCGCCTCCGCCTGTTCCTCGAGTGTCGGGGCGGTCGCCCCTGGGCCCCTCGAGCTCTCTCTGACCTCCGAGGCCCGAGGGGGCGTCTGCTCCTCCGCTGCCACGATAAGAGAAGCAGTGGGGGAGGGCAACTCCGGGATGATGACGACCTCTGGGGCGTCCGGCGAGGGACGACGTTGATAGTGGAGGCGGCGGCCGACGAGATCGGAATGGCCTTCTCGATCACCTCCACGATCGTCGTGGCCAGGGTCTCCTCGGAAGCAGGGATGGCCTGCTCCATGACCACCATGGCGTCCTCCGCGCCGACCAGCGACTCGGGGGCTGGGGTCCCGGTGTCCGCCGCAGCGCCTCCCACGCCCAATGACTCGGGGGCTGGCTATTCGACGTCCGCCGCAGCACTACCCGCCCCGCCAACGGCTCAGGGGCTGGCAGTTCAATATTTTATGTCGGCGCTTCTGGAGCAGGATCCTCCAAGGGCTGCTCCTGAGGCCCGGACAGGCACCTCTCCAACTCGGTCGTGTGGGCCGCAAGTTATTCTTCTGTGGGGGCATCGCCCTCCAATCCCGTCATGCCCATCGACAGGTCGCTGCGAGCAGGGTTCTCAGCTCCCGCTGGTGGGACCACCATTCCTTGGGTCCTGGAACCCCCCCCACTCCTCAACTGCCGCCCCCGACGGGAGGGTTGGTGGCGGACCGCCCAATGGCGGCACATCTCCGGCCACTTGGGCCGGGCGGCGCAACATCTTCACAGGCGCCGGCCATCATACGGGGGTCGGGCGCCCTAGAACAGAAAGGACATCACAACGATAGCAGGCGGAGGACATGCTCCCCAAGAACTCGGGATAATAATCGAAAATCACAACTCGGAGCCTACCTTTCCGCAATGTTGCGGGCCCGCTTCGAACCGAAGGTCGGGCTCGAGGAGGGCGCCACCCGTTTGCTCCTCGCGGACGGAGCAGAAGTCGGGGAGGGTGCAGGTCTGGCCCCAGCAACAACAATGGATGGGAGATGGCGTTGGGAGGTGGTCAATGCCCCGCCCTGAGTCGCGGGCGGGGAAGAAACTCCCGGCGCATTTCTCTGCTCCCGTGGTGAGCGCGCCGACGGGGAGTCCGACCTCCGGCGCGAGGTCTCGTGCCCCGACGTGCGGCGAGCGGAATCACAGCGCCGGGGGGAACTTCGGCTCCTCTCACAGCCACCACACTGAGAGGAGCGGCAGCGCGGCTCGGGCTGGTTCCCCTGACGGGACCGGGGCACCGCCTGCCAGCTCGAGCTGGTCCCCCCCCCCCCGCGGCCGGGGCAGACGCCGACCCACCGCACGGCTACGACGACACCGGCAGCTCGTCGTCGGTCCATGTGAACTCGGATTCAGAGTCCCCCGTGTCCGGTGGTGGCGACAAGGGGTCCTCGTCCTCGGAGACGTCGGCCTCATGAGCGCGCCGACGTGAAGCACGGCCATTGTTCCTCGACCGCTTCTCGATCTCTTTCTATTGGTGGTCCTTCCTGCGCTCGGCCTGCCGCTTGTCTCTCGCAGCAAGCAGCCAGGTGAGCGTCTGGTCCCCCTCCAGAGGAGGACACGACGCAAGGATGCTCATCATCCCAATCTGGACAAATGCAAGAAAATTACTACTTACCCTCAAAATTCCAAAGATGAGCTAAAAGGTGCCAAGAAAAACGTACCAGGACCGCGGTAGTCGGGTCAGGGAGCATCGGCAGCGAGTTCGGCAGCGGCCAGAACAAGTAGGTAATCCCGGTGGCCTGGGACACCTGGCGTTGGACCTCTTCCACCAAGGGCAGAGGGTCGGCCGTCACCGTCCCCACGAAGGGAGCCCGGTCGGCTGTCATCTCGAAGAGGTGCACGGGGCGTCATTGGAGCGGGACGACCCCCCTCGCGTGGTAGCCGCCAATCACAGCAATGAAGTCCACACCATTGTCGCGGAGCAGCTTGAGGGCCCAGAGGGCGTCCGGAAGGAACCGAGGTTGGTCTTTCTTCTTCGGCCCGTACTTCCACTTCGCTGGCGCGCGATCATGCCAGCGGCCGGTGTACCTTGGGAGCGGGTTCTCATCGTCATTCTTGAGGTAGAACCAGTCCCGGTGCCACCCGCTATTGGAGCTTGTCAAGGAGGTGGGGATGTACTCGTCCATCCTCCCCTGCTTCCCACGAAGCCCGGCGCACCTAATCGCCGCCGCGGTGCGGTCGTCCTTCAGACAGACAAACTTGTAGAAGTACCGGAACAGGTCCCAGTGGACCCCCTGCTGCAGGTACCCCTCGCACAGTGCCTTGAACGCCACCATCTGCTAGACATCGCTCGGGTTGAGGTTGTGGAGCTTGAGGTCGTACTCCTCGAGGACGGCGTGGATGAATTGTCCCGCCGGGACGGAGAAGCCACGCTCGTGGAAGGCCACGAACGAGACCACATACCCCTCCGGGGGCTCAAGGATGCGCTCGGCTCCGGGGACTTTCCACTCCTCCGCCGCGGTCTGCGGCCGCAGCATACCGTCGGCGACAAGACGGTCGAGCTTGGACCAGGTCACGGTTGAGGATGCCCAATTTGACATGACAGCGGCGGCGAGAAGCGAACTTACGATCGGAGTCAAAGGAGGCACGGGAGCACGAGCGCAGCGGATGTGAAGGCTAAGGCAGAGGCGACGGCGGCAGAGTAAGCGAGAAAGAAGAAAGGGAAAAAATCCCAACCGGCGGCCGCGGTATAAAAGGGGGAAATGACCGTACCCCTAGTAGTTAATTCCTGGGCCCGCATCGAGTCATGTCTCCCCACGTGCCGAAGCGTCGCTCCTCAAAAGGCGCGCCCACCATGCCAACCGCACACGAATGCACCGCCACGTCACCCGTGACAGAGCCCACGAATAACCGCACCCGGCGCAAGATCTCCGCCATTCATCCCACAACGCGCACCGCGCGCAATGAACAACAACCAGATAACTTCCATGAATTCAGGACCTCAACACTTAACCCCACGAACAAGTCTCCGACTTGTCAGTGGACTCGGGGGCTACTACCCGCGGGTCCGCTCGTGTGCCCCCACCAGAGAAAACATATCCAACATTTTCGTCTCCACGGACGTTGAACCTGGGAGCGAGTCCTTGACTCACTCACCAGGCTCGAGGGCTACTGACGAGGCCTTGGACCAGGGCCCATCACAACCTCTGAAAAACATAGTACGGACTGACATGCAGCATACTTAGTGGCTAATACAACGAGTATTAAGCCTCTGAGTACCTGGAAGTCCGTACGAACAGTTTCCGTCACGGGCCAGGGCCCGGACGGCCCATGCACACCGGCGCCTCTTCCTCCGAGTACGCGGCGACCCACGCGACAAGTTCTCTGCTGCTTGACGGTTCGCACGACAAGTCCTCGTCTCCGCCTCCGACTACTCACTCGCACGAGTAGTTTCGTCTCCTTCCCCGACTACTCGCTCGCACGAGTAGTTTCCGTCATCGACCGGCTCAGGCTTCGCATGGAAGGAAACGGCGGCGTGGGCCCCCTGTTGAGATCCCGAGATCTCTGCGCGCATTCTCCCACATGCCGCCACACGTTCGCTCCTCCGCGATGGTTCGCCCAGGCCAGGCCGATTCGGTGTCAGAGGATGGATCCGTCCGCCCTGCCACGAACAGCACAGTGCCTGCTGTACCACGAACGGCGCGGGGCATACTACGCCACGAACGGTACAGTGCAAGCTACTCCCTAAGCATCGGAAGGCATGGCATAGACTACCTGCTCGCACGAGTAGTTTTCCGCCTCTGACCAGTTCAAGACTTCACAACGAAGGCTGCAGGTATGCGGGCCCCGTCGATACCCCGTGATATTCGGGCATGCTAACCCGCACACCACCACGTGCCGGCCCCTCCGCACCGGCCCGCCCTAACCAGGCCGATCTGGTGCAGATCCGTCTGTTGTTCCACGAACGGCACAGTGTGCGTTGTACCACGGGCGGCACAGGGAGCATTGTGCCACGAACGGCACAGTGTAGGCCTCCTCCTAGCGTTCAAACGTCGTGATATAGACCACTCCACCTCCACAGTACCCGGAAAAGATGTGCTCCTGTTCTACTGACAGGGGTAGGATACGAATCCTATGCTATGCACCCGACTAACTACTCGGAGGAGAGTACGAGAAGCTCTGGAAGCAAGTACTTGGGACGCGCGATTCCAGGAAGACCTACACCACCTCCTGCGACTCGTAACAGTTCTTCATCGCACCCTTCTGACGGTCCAACGTGGAGAAGGATGCCCTAACTCTGTAATCTAAGTCTACACCCTTGATTTTACCCCTCTAGACCTCTCCCTTGCGACTATAAAAACGGAGGAGGGGCGCACTTGTAACACATGTTCGTTTCCACCCCCACACGCACTCGGTATCGATATCTCATCTCATATTCCCCCGTAGACACACTCACACTCATGTACGCAGAACTCTGCTACAAGAACCCCACACACACACACCAGGGACTTGGGCTCGAAACCCTCTCCCGACCTGTTTGTAACACCTACTACAAACCACTGTTGACGGCTGTTAAGTGCTATCTTTACACCGTCAATACCTGCATAATATAATGGTAAAAGGATCATCAACACTAGAATAGAGCTTGATACTAACAATTTCCACAAGTGTTGGTGTTTCTGGCTTTTGTTGCAGGACGCACCGAAATACGTGTTAAATGACACAGTTGAGAGCAAGTGCACCAATGGCATAGATATGGCATCATCATAGACAATCACAAATGTCAAATTGGTCTACACCACTACGATGGCCTCGTCGAGATGATTGAAATGGATATATCATTTGCCTACTTTGGAGTTCGGATGAAAGAGATATGCACAAGATAACATGTGGGCCCGGTGGGACCCACACCAAGCCACATGGCGACGTGCTGTCACACAGGAGTCCACGTATCCATGACACATCATCGATCCAAAGAAACACACTCTTGACCAATCAGGAGCCAGTACGCGGATCTAAGGTCCCACAACCACGAGATAAATGACTAAAAATACCGCATACACCCCCATACCCACCTTGGGACCCACCTAGCAGTCAGCTGGACGAAAGGCGGCACGAGATGACCCACCCGGGGGTCGGCCGACCCCCCAGGTCGCCCGACCCCATTTTGCGGCCTCTCGTGTCGCCCTTCCACGTGTCGGCTTGTCGTGAAGAGGCAAAGGCGGTTCTAGGTGTGTGCCCAAATATTCCTTCAGGCTCCTGCCGGAAAGCTCCTTCTCTTGCAAGCTACTTGGCCTCCACTCCTCTTTGCCACATGTCACCACCCTATTGGTGGCGCCCAAGGCAGGCAAGGGAGCTCCTCCTACCCTCCTTGGCCTATAAATATGAGGAGAGGGAGCTAGAATAGAGACACATCCCATTCCTCCGTCTCTCTCTTTAGAAGCACTTGTTTCTCCTTTCATTTGATCTCTCATGGATCAAATCAGTTGAGGGGATGGCTATGTAGATGGTGGTGTGGGTGAGATCCCAACTTGTTCTTCATTTAGAGCAAAGTGAGTATTCTTGTATTTTCCAATTCGACTAAAGTGATGTTCATGCATGAGTGATATGTTCTTGAGTTCTTCGTTCGTTCATCATTTAGAGGCTCGTGTTCTTCATGAACACGCTTCCTCGATCTAGTTGACGAACGAGTTACTCACGCTTTTGCATTTGTTCATAAGTTAGAGGCACATGTTCTTCATGAACATGACCCTTGATCTTTTGTTATAAGCGCATAAGTTTGCATTCCGTTTGTGTGAATTATCCCGTTAGATCTTGTTGGGATACATGAATCGGTGACTAGTCGTTCTTCCTCATGCCAATCGATTCAATGATGAGTAAGGTCTAGCTCAACCTCGCGGGTTCGTCACTCCGTATTTATACGGAGTACTATAGTCTTTCTACGGGGTGCCAGACGTAGCCGTGCTATAGTAGTAATCGGTGGTGTAGACGTGGTGTCTAGACTACGGGTTATCCTTCGAATGCCCTGTATCCCACGGTTTGTCTTGGGGTAGGCCGCGGTAGTGACAGCCGTTGGACCCTTTGAAATCCCCACGTTCGGATACAGTGTGTAGGCAACACTTTGCCGTGAACCAACTGTTATAGCCAGGAGGGGCCGGTGTCCGAAGCGAGATCTTATCTGAGCTTGTTCCTCTCTAGAGTCGAGAACCTACAGGAAGCACCCCATCATCTCCCTACCATAGCTGGGGCTTGGTGTCCTTGGACCGTTCGTCTAGGATAGAAGGTAGTGCACATCGTTCCTTGGATTCGATACCCTTTGGAATACTCCTGAGGTGAAGTGCTACAGCGGTATTTTCGTGTGCTTGCGGATTCTTTCGTACCCGTCGGTATACCCAGGTGGATCTTACGCTCACGCTAGGTACGTAACTAGTGGTGACGTTAAGAAATACCAATAACCACTGAGCATAAATAACACCCCCTCTCTGACTAGACGTAGGGTATTACTCTCTGGAGGCCCGAACCAGTATAACTCCGAGTGTCTCTTGTGCAACCGTGCAGATCCATACACGCATTCGTATAAATTTACTTTCCGGCGGTAACAAACCCCGACACCCTTCTTCTCCCTCACGGCGGCGGAACAGAGGAAAGGGGAGAGTCCCCAATTGCAACAAGGCTTGTGAGAGGGGCCTGGCCTAGGGTTTTAGCAGGGCCAGCACGTCAAGGCGGGGGTAAAAGGGGCACGACTGTGGCTGAGGTGGCGCGGGAGCTGACTTGGCAGCGCGAGATTGGCCGGCGGGCGTGCAAGCGCGTCACAGAGCGAGGGCAGAAGGGTAAAAGGCCGGGGCAGTGCGCAGGAGATGCACCAGGTGTGGCCTGGCTCGACGTCTGTGCCAGCCGGGCGGGATTGTCCCCCTAGCGGGGCGCATTTGCGCGCGGACGACGGCGGAAAGTGGGAAAAGGTGTGCGCGTGTGTGAACACGGCGACCAGCGAGAGGGAGAAGAAGACCGGCAGCTGGGCCCCGCACGTCAGCGACTCAGACTGAGGGAAGGGCGCGGCACTGCGTTGGGCTGCGGTGCTGGGCCGGCCTGTTGGGCTAGCATGCTGGTGGGGAAAGTGAAAGGGGTTTAGGTGAGCACGGGCCGAGAGTTGAGGGTGCTCTGATGGACTTCTAGGATAGTTAGCTAGCCCAAAACATGTTAGGGATTTTAGAATTAGTTTTGAAATTATATATAAACTTTAGATTTGAATTTGAACTATTTCAAATTCAAAACACACTCAATTAAATCCAAATAAAATCCATAAAATCCAAATCACATATTTATACCATAATTTGAATTTATATTTTTATATTTGGGTTTTATTTATATAGAGTTTGAGAGAGAGGCTAGCACTTTGTTTGAAATTTGGTGGCACACATTATCTAAATAAAAAATTTTAAATTTTTCAGAAATCCACACCATACAATTTTACGGGATGTTACAAAAATGTAACTAATGCGCAACAAATGAGGAAAATTTGTAGTTACAAATCTAAAGTTAGCATTTGAAGAGGTGACATTGGTAAGGAAGGTAAATAGTTAAATACCTCTCGAAAGTCAGACACTCGACAAACTACTTGTTTGTCGTGTGCCTCAATCTTGACTCATGGTAAAAAAACACAAAACGTCAATATTGTTTGCCGAGTCCCCGAGACTCACGTCAAAACAGTAGGCTCACGATAAAATGTTGTTCAGAGACGACCGTGAGCCTCGGTCAAGCTTGTTTGTCGTGTGCCAAAGGTTAGGCATACGTCAAACAACCAGTCACTCGGCAAAACTAGGGTTTGTCATGTGCCAGACACCTGACACATGACAAATGGTAGATTTGCTGACTGTTGTTTGTCCTGTGTTGTTTGTCATGGGTGGCACTCAGCAAACACTTTGTCGAGTGTTCTCAAGGCTTTGTCGTGTGGGCGTGGCAAACTGCAAACACATGGATTTCCGTAGTGTCATTCGTTGTGTTGGGCACGACGAGCAACTAGTATTATGTTTTGCCTCAAATTTGTAATACGCCGGACCTATTTTGACTTCGAGTTGGGCATCACAAGTGAAGAGAATAAGAATTCAAGAGGATCAAACTACACACTTGTATTGATTTCTAGATTACATATTTATACATGTATACAGGACCGTGCCCAGGAGGAGGATGACCGAGTCGTGCGGACGTGAGCGCAGGGAGCGGACGCCGTGGGCGCATGACCGTGTGTCGTGTGCGGAGAGCGTGGAGCGAGAACACGCACGGCGCGAACTTGGCGGGCACATTGGCATGGAGGCGGCACCCAGCGATGCGGTCGTTGCGGAGTCCCGTTGGAGCTGGAGTTCTACTACTCAACACCCCCCGCAGTCATCACGGCGGTGATCCGACGGAGAGACTGTCTCAGAATTCAGTGAACAACACCCGTGGGAGGCCCTTTGTGAAGACGTCGGTGAGCTATCACGGTGTGGGGATGTGTAGAACGCAGAACTCTGCCAGAGCCACCTTTTTCCGAACAAAATGCACATCGAGCTCGATGTGTTTGGTCCGGCGATGATGAACTGGGTTCTTGGACATGTAGACAGAGAACACGTTGTCACAGTACGCAATCGTTGCCTTGGGTATGGTGATGTGCAGCTCACCGAGGAGATTCCGTAGCCACGAACACTCGGCGATGGTGTTGGCGATGCTGCGGTACTCCGCTTCCGTGCTGGAGTGAGAGACCGTCGGCTGGCATTTCGATGATTAGGACACCATGGAGTCGCTGATGAACACGCAGAAGCATGAGGTAGAGCGCCGCGTATCAGGGCAGCCGGCCCAGTCCGCGTCGGAGTACGCCGTGATCTCCGGTGTGGTGAAGTTGGGGCATGAATGTCGTTGTTCCTTGCACGTACCACAAAATCTACTTGACGATGGCGAAGTGACACTCATGAGGCGCATGCATATGCAAGCAAACTTGATGCACGACGTATGCGAGGTCCGGGCGCATGATGGTGAGACACTACAGAGCTCCGGCCATGTTGCGGCATGTCGAGGCGTCACGGTCGTTCAGGAGGCCATCAGAGGAGGAAGCTTTGGGCTTCGTATCAGCCAACGTCTCAGCCGGTTTGCAGGTGCTCATGCCGGCACGCTCCAGGAGTTCGACGATGTACTTGGTCTGCGATAGGAAGAAGCCCTCCTTGTTGCGTTGGACGTCGATGTCGAGGAAGAAGCGGACGGCCCCCATGTCCTTCACCGCAAACACGGAACTCAGGCGCTGGATGAAGTGCTGGAGCAGTGAGGTGGAGGACGTCATAAGCACCATGTCGTTGACATAGAGAAGGAGATAGACCATGTCGGAGCCGTGGCGGTACACGAAGAGAGATGAGTCGGAGCATGCCTATTTGAAGCTAATGGAGGTCACAAAGGAGACAAACTCTTGGAACCATGCTCGAGGGGCTTGCCGCAGACCGTAGAAGGAGCGGGAGAGCAAGCAGATGGCGTCAGGGTGTTGTGGATCGATGAAGCCAGTCGGCTGTTAACAGTACACTTGTTCGGCGAGGTGGCCATGGAGGAATGCGTTGGAGACGTCCAATTGGTGGGCAGGCCACTGCTTGGAGGCGACGATGGAGAGGATGGTCCGTATAGTAGCTGGCTTCACGACCGGTGAGAACGTTTCACCAAAGTCGATGACGGGGTGCTGAACGTCGCCGCGGACAACCCACCGTGCCTTGTATCGATCCAAACTCCCGTCGGTGTGGTACTTGATCTTGAACACCCATTTCCCTGTGATGACACGAGCACCCGGCGGTCGAGGAACAAGAGTCCAAGTTCAGTTGGCCAGGAGCACATCGAACTCGAGCTTCATCGCTGCAACCCAGTTGGAGTCCTTGAGCGCGGCACGCACGGACGTGGGCACTGGGGAGACCGTGGCCGTGCTGGCCATGGCATACTTCGGATTTGGCTTGAAGACGCCCGCTTGAGCATGAGTGACCATGCGATGCACCGGTGCCAAAGGTGCTGCCTGCGTCGTGGTGGCCGAGGTGGTGGCATCGGTCGACAATGATGCAGAGGTTGTGGCCGGAATGCGTACAGGCGAGGACTCGTTGACGGTGGAGACCGAGGCACGTGTAGGTGACGCCGAGGAAATCGGAACGTGTGCTGATGTAGACAGTGACGAGGTCGTGGCTACAACAGGCACTGGAGTGCACGGCACCGTGGATGTAGCCGGAGCATGTGCTGGCATTCGTGGAGACGTCGTGGAAGGAGACCGCGCGGCCGGCACCGCCGCCGTCGCAGATGTCGTGGACGGATGTCATGGATGGTGAGTGCGACACGGGTACAGTGGTGGCCGTCGAGGAAGCAGGTGTCGACGCGGACGAGGGCGGCGTTGCTGCGACGGAGGATGTTGTTGAAGAACGAGGTCGTGGCGCGTTCGTCGTGGACGAAGGTGGCAGCAGCAACAAAGTGACATCGTTGTTGCAGGCGAGTGGTGCTGTAGACGTCGAGCATCGGAACGGGAAGCAGGACTCGTCGAAGACGATGTGGCTAGAGTGAACACGCGGTGCATCGTCGACTCATAGCAACGATACCCCCGATGGTCTGTGGGGTACCTGAGCAAGATGCACGGGATGGAGCGCGGACTGAGCTTGTTTGGCGCCATGGCGGACATGTTGTGGTAGCACAACGATCTGATCGAAGACATGGAGCTCGTCGTAGGCCGGTGGTACGCCGAGGAGGAGCTTGTGTGGCGTCATAGGGCTAGTGGCGCGACACAGGCACCTGTTATGAGGTACTATACCTGAGTATTTTTCGGGCCTTGGGCTGAGAAAATCCTGCCCATGACCGTCCCACTAGACGAGGTGGGCCTCAATTTTCGGGACGGGCTTGGGTGGGCTGCCCGCACATTTTGTAGTGTAAAATAGGTAAAAACAGCATTTCGAGCCGGGCTCGGGCCAAGATTTTTTTCGCAGGCTGCAAGATCTATGTCCTGGCCCATCCAGTAAGGTCCGTGGGCGGGTCGGGTTCGGTCCGGGCCCGGGCCGGCTAAAAATGCTTAGGTATTGAGGTACGTCGTCGTGGACAGGGCCTCTGCCCAGAACGGAAAGGGAGCTGTGCTATGAAGAAGAAGAATCCGCATACAATCATTAAGCGTGCGCAAAATCCTCTCGGCCTTGCCGTTTTGCTGCGATGTGTAGGGGCAAGAGAGGCGAAGCTGAACGCTGTGAGTAAGAAACAAAGAACGCAGCACGTGGTTATCAAACTTGCGGCCATTGTCGGTCTGTAAGGCAAGCCAACGCAGGCCAAACTACGTCTGGACATAGGCGTGGAAGCACTGAAGAAGGGGAAGAACATCAGACTTGTTTCTAATTAGAAAAGTCCAAACATAATGTGTGTAGTCATCCAAGAGAACAAGGTAATATTTGTATCCGGAATTACTATAAGTAGGTGAAGTCCAAACATCTGAATGCACAAGTTGGAAAGGAAAATAAGTGACAGTTTGGGATGTGCTAAAAGGCTGTCGAACATGCTTTCCTAATTGACATGAGGAGCAAACATAAACTGAGTGTTTGTCCCTGGATGACTGAGGCGAGCATGCCAAAGATCGACCGGGGTGGTAGTGGTGGTGAGGGTGAGATGCTGCAGCGTGCAGGATAGAGCTCGTCGGAGCTCTCACATCAGAGCATCACTATTCCTGTGGGAAGATCCTTGATAGAGAAGTCAAAGGGGTCAAATTCAACAGAAACATTATTGTCCCTAGTTAGTTTATGCATTGAAACAAGATTCTTAACAATTGACGGAGAAACAAGGATGTTATTGAGGTGAATTGGAGAAGACAGTGTTGGAATGGTGGCCGCTGCCGAGTGAGATACCAGCAGATGGGCACCGTTTCCTACGATGATGGACTGAGGGAGAGAAAGAGGTCGAACGGAGTGGAGATTACCAGGATTTGAGGCGATGTGAGAAGAGGCGCCAGTGTCGAAGAACCAGTCAGATGAACATGGCGGCAGCGGCTGGTGTGTGCTGACGCCGGCGGAGGAGAGCGTGGCGAGGAGTGCGCTCTGGTCCCAGGTATTTGAACCGGGGAGTTGATGTTGGGCCGTCATCGCGGCGGTGGGCTGGAATGGAGGGCGACAGCCCAACACCCCGGCGCTAGGAGCCCGAAAAGGCATGGACCAGGCTTGAACAAGCCCAGTCCACGGGTTGTATTCAGCCGACCAAGTGGAGGGCGTGGACGGCAGGCGTTGCGGCGGATGGGATCCAAAGCAGGCGCCAGGCGGAGGCGTGCCGCCGGAGGATGAGCCCTTGGAGCGCTGCTTGAAGTTGCACTTGGAGCGGTAGTTGCCGCCGCTAGAGCCAGATCTGGATCCGGATTCGCCAAAGCCTCCGCCAGCGAAAGGGGATGCACCCCCGGAAGAAGAGGAGCCGCTGCCAGTCGAAGATCCGTCATGCCCAGCATAGAGGGCGAGGCCGGTCTGCGCCTTTGTGTCGTGGTCGTCGCTGGCTTCCTCCAGGAGTAGGTACGATCTCGCGCTCATGAAGGTGTGCGGAGGATACTTCCCCTTGATGACGGGCTTGACATGGCAGGTATTTGGGGTTGAGGCCGCGGAGTAGGTTGAGGACCTGGCTGGGCTCGGAGACGGGGTGGCCGACGTCGCGAAGATTGTCGGCCAGGCGCTTGAGCTTGGTGTAGTAGTCGTGGATGCTCATGTCGCCCTACTGAAGACTGCGGAATTCCGCCTCGAGGTAGACGACGCGCTGGAGCTCATTGTCGCAAAACAACAACTTGATGTCGCCCCAGAGTGTGAACGCCGAGGTTTGTGGCTTGTGGATGATTTGGAAGATGGACTTAGTGACGGTGTTGTAGAGCCAATTGACAATGAAGTGATCAATTTGGCGCCACTCCGCTGTGCGTTGGGCGATTGGAGGAGGAGAACGGACATGATCTTCAATCCCGAATTTGCCAAGAACGGAATCAAAGAAGCATATCCGCTCACTGTAATTGGAGTCCTCGAAATCAAGGAGAACAGAGACATGGGAGCGGATGTTGACAGTCTTTGACAGTATGGATTGTGGTGGCAGAGACAGGTTGGGGAGGATCAAGATCCTCGTCGGAGTCAGAGGAAGATGCTGAGAAAGCAGAGGAGGCCATGGCGGAAGCAGAGGTTGCGGAAGCGGTGGCGAAAGGATTAACCAAGGAGGATCCTTCGGTCACTGATACCATGAAGAGAGTAAGAACTCAAGAGGATCGAACCGCACACTATTAATCTCTAGATTACATATTTATACATGTATACAGGATCGTGCCCAGGAGGAGGATGACCGAATCATGCGGGCATGAGCGCAGGGAGCGGACACCGTGGGCACGTGACTGTGTGTCGTGTGCGGAGTGCGTAGAGCGAGAACACGCACGGCGCGGACTTGGCAGGCGTGTTGGCATGGAGGCGGCGCCCAGTGATGTGGTCGCTGCGGAGTCCCGTTGGAGCTGGAGTTCTGCTACTCAACAACAAGAGAAAGACATGTACCTTATTTACATAGGAAAAAGTTCATTTTTGACCATCCAACCATTGTCTCTGTTGGATTTTGATAATCAAACTCGAAGAAAATCTCTGAATATCCAACTATTCAAACCATTCATGTTTGACCATCTAACGATTTTGGTCAGTGGTTTTTGCTGATATGGATGGCACGTTGTACTGAGACGACATGTTTTTTTTGAAAAAGTAGCAGGAGCACTGCTATGTCATATAAGAAGAAGAAACAGGCAAAGTCTTACAAATGTTGTGATTACAAATAAACTGAGAAAACTCAAAGCACATAAATGATGATAAAATAATGATAAACTAGAAGCCACCAGGTGGCACCACCAACTCTCCACACGCCAGGCCACGAAGCTTGATTTCTTCTTTAACCAGATGGAGGATGAAAGAAGGCGCCGCTGCAGCATTCTGAAAAATGTGTCGGTTCCTTTCTTTCCATAATTGCCACGCCGTATAGATAAGCAAAGAAGCAAGCCGCCGTTTCTGATCCCTCGGCACAGCTTGGACTGAGGAATTCCACCAGAGCTCAAGCGACATCCCTGCCGTCGGAACTGTCACCAACCCATTTGTCTAGGTACTGACCAACATCCAGTGCTCCTGCGCAAACACACAGTGAAGACACAGGTGCGCTGCCGTCTCAGCAGCCCGATCACAGAGGGGGCAAACTGGATTACACGGCCAGTTACGAATCAACAGTTTGTCTGTTGTCAGAAGTTTGCTTTGGACAAGAAGCCATGCAAAAAAAAATGGTGCTTTCCTTCCACATAGGCTTTCCAAAGTGCATTGCAGTTAAAAGTGCAGAACGACCCCTTGAATTGGATTTGATAAGCTGACTTGGTTGTGTATACTCCATTAGCAGTCCAGCGCCACACCAGCTCATCTTCCCTTTGCACGAGCTGGACATCCTGAATTAGGGACCACAGGTTAATGAGTTCTACCATTTCCTCCGCCTGTGTCATTTTCCAAAGACCACGCGTCCAGTTATCATTGTTCAGATCCTCCGCCACCATTTGATTCTTTCTCCAGGGCAACTTGTAGAGTCTAGGTGCAATATCCCGTGGTGCGCAGCCATCCAACCAAGTCGAGTCCCAGAATTTTGCCTTGCACCCATCTCCCAAGATCACCTTTGTAGACAGTCTGAACAGATGTTTATCAACTTCATTGCACAGAACCTGCGATCCCACCCAATGTCAGTCTGGTTCAACCCATTGGTACCACAACCAGCGCAGCCGCAATGCTCTACTGAACAGCTCCAAATCAATGACTCCCAGCCCTCCCAATTTTTTTGGCCGCTGTACTTTGGCCCAATTAACCAAGCAGTGTCCACCATTTGCCTCCTCCGATCCCTTCTAAAGGAATCATCTCCTAATTTTATTTAGCATTTTTAGAGCTAACTTCTTAGGAGCAAACATGGTCAGGAAGTAAGTCGGGATGGTGGAGAGGACCGAATTCAGCAACTGTAACCTGCCAGCCCTGTTGAGGAATTTCCCTTTCCATGTGGGCAATCTATTAGCCATTTTGTCTATCAAAGGTTGTATGTCCACTCGCCTCAGCTGCCGAAGGTGCAAAGGTAAGCCCAAGTAAGAGCAAGGAAATGAGCCGATGGGGCAAGCAAAACCTTCCATGACCTCCTGTAAGTCAATGCCCTCACATCGGATAGGGTACACTGCGCACTTTTTTTGTTGGTGATCAGTCCAGACACTTTCCCAAATAAATTAAGGATTTCAGCCACTGTATGAATGTCATCTTTATTTGGGTTGACAAAGATTGCCGCATCATCTACATACAAGCTTGCTCTTAATTTTGCAGTTCTGATGTTCATAGGCGAGAGCAAACCATTGGCCGAAGCAACCTCTAGAAGCTTATGCAAAGGGTCCATGGCAAGAATAAACAGCATTGGGGAGAGAGGATCTCCCTGTCGAAGCCCAGTGAAATGTTTGTAGCATTTGCCCTTTGATCCATTGAGAAAAATTGCCGAAGTGCAGGAAGCTAGCAGAATAGAGACCCAACCACGCCATCTAGCCCCAAAGCCCAACTGTTCCGGTACCTCCAGCAAAAAATCCCATCTGACACTGTCAAATGCCTTGGCAATATCCAACTTGAGGAACAACCCTGGTTGCTTTTGCCGATGCGGCTCGCTGATGACATTTTGGGTGTACAAGAAGTTGTCTTGATACTCCGTCGCCTTATGAATGCACTTTGGGATCTAGAAACCAGCTTGTTTAATTCCAACCCGAGTCTGGTGGCTAGCAGTTTGGATATGAGCTTTGCAATGGAATGAGATAAATTGATCGGCCTATAGTCCCCAATGCTTCTCGCATCAGCTTTCTTTGGGATTAGGATGACATGTGCAGTGTTCAGATTGGAGAAGGTAGAAATAATGAATTGCAAGCATAATGTCCTATTTCACTAGCTCCCAGCTGCTCTTAAAGAAAACTCCGATAAACCCGTCAGGCCTAGGCGCCTTCTCAGCAGCAATGTCTTTAATCATAGCATGCACTTCTTCGATCGTGAACTCATCTTCAAGGTGTCTCAGGTAATGCCTTGTATATGAAGTTCCTCCCAGTTCAGTGTAACATCCCTCGGCGACGGCCGCCCAAAATGAGAACTGAAATGATGGAACACCGCCTCCTCTTTATCCTCCTGTCTGTAACAAGTGCCCACCGCCGTCTCAAGGGACTGAATGTGGTTCTTCCTCCTACGCCCATTTGCTTGCAAATAAAAAAGTTTGGAATTTGCTTCAGCAGCCCTGATGCTTGTCAGCCTTAAAGCTTGCCTAGCTCTGGATTTTTCCACTGCTGTCATACCCAAGAAACGCAATTTCAATGCTGATTTGAACCTGATCTCTTGCTCAGACAACTGCCTATAGTCCTGTACCACATCTAAAATCCCAATCAACTGCTTGGCTGCACAAAGTAGAACTTTATTATTACCAATAATGCCTCTGGCCCATCTGCGGAGAGCAACACTGGTTCTCTGTAGCTTGGTACGAAGGCGAAGGAATGGGTTAGTCACTGAGACACTTCTGCTCCACGTCTCAGCCACCACATCAGTGTTATCAGTGTTATCAGGGTTAGTCACTGAGACGACATGTTGTCAGTGTTATCTTCTTCCCCTCCCGTTTCTCCATCTCAGCACTGTGAGGCTGCAGCTTGGCAGCAGAGTTGAGAGCGGGTACGTCGAAGCGGCGCTTCCGACCGACCGTGCCGGCACTGGCAACGACGCTGTCTGCTGTCGCCAAGCTGTCCTAGGGTCAACGAGGGAGGGTAGTTGGGAAAGAGAGGGAAGGCAGAGAGAAGATGGGACTGGGGACTTGGGGAGTGCGGCTGCGAGACGTAGCAACGCGCAGCCGTTGATGCGTGGATGACGACGAACTCCTCTTGCCTTCCCCGTTAGGTGAGCTCCTCTCTTCCCTGCTTCCACGTCGCCAAAAAAAAAATCAACTGCAATCTGGCCACAATCTGCTCTCACGAAATCAGCTTAAGCATACTCAACTTTTCAACTCAAGAGTCGCTTAATCGCAGTAAACTCATCCTGCTTGGCTATTGAGATCAGAGTTTTTTTTACCAACCGTTACCGCACCGGTTACCACGGTTACCATTTTTACCGCGCGGGGACGGTAACGGTACCGACAGGTGAAAACCGCTCCGATTCAAAAAATTGAAATTTGAATTCATAAAAATGAAAAATTCTATAAAAATCCCTAAAAATAGTTCATGATTTATAGAATCTGATGGTGTCAAAAGTTTTCAAATTTGAGTGCACTTAGTATTTTTTTCAAGCTCTAGAAGTTACAGAAAAAAAGAAAAAGAAAAATACCACAGCCCGTTAAGGCCCATCAGGCGCTCAGAGCACAAATAATTGGCTTGTTCGCTCGGAGCCTTGCCCGAAGTCCCTGTCCGCTCCCACGCGAGGCCACCGCAACCAGTCCGCAGGCAGAGCGCTCGCGTCCACGCCGGCGCCGCTGCTCCCGCGCCGCCGCCGACGGTAAGCCGCCCTCGGAGCGCGGTAGGCCAGGCGGGAGTTGCGGTAGGCCGGCCGGACACCGGATCTGCCTGCTCCCGCGCGGTAACTGTGGGAATCAGCCCCGGACTGGCGGTATACCAGGAGGAGGCGGCGGTATATCGACGAAGGTCGATATGCTCACGCCAGGTTGTCAAGTATCCAGTGGTGGGAGGGATTGAAATACATCATCGATACAGTTCAACCAGTATACAAGTTCCTTCGCTTTGCTGATCAAGATAAGCGGCCCAACTTGTGTGATGTCGTGTATGCCTACCAGACGTGCAAAAATGAGATGGAGTCTTTCTTTGGAAGAAATGTGTCGACATGGAATGAGTATCGTCAGATTCTGGACACCAGGATTAAGGATGTGTACCAGTATACGTATGTGGGTGCAGGTAAGAGTAAGACTGGTGTCAGTGTCCGGACCAGCACCGGCACCAACTAGTAATTTGCACTGGGATCAGCTCCTCGATGGTTGGCGCAAAGCTAATAAGACACGGGGTTTATCCTGGTTCCGGCCACGCGGCCGTACGTCCAGCAGGGTGTGCTTGCGCACTGTATTAGCTTGCACCGGTGGTGCGTGTAGAGGGGGCTACAAGCAAGGCGGGAGAGGAGGAAATTCCCTCAAGTCCCTACTAAGATGATTGAGGCGAGTGCCAATATCAGGAAACGGGTCGAAGTGCGGTGAGCAGGTGTGTATGGCGAAAAATGAGTGTCGTCCCCCTGCGGGGGCATCTGCCTCTCCCTTTTATAGGCCAAGGGAGGGTAGTTACATGAACATTGCACAGCAGCCGGCACAGTGGTCGTGTACTAATAAGTATGGCGCCGGCGGTCTTGTCCCCGCACGTCGTGGTTCCTGGCGCGAGTTGGTAGCACCCTCCGGCTTCTGCGGGCAGCGTGGCGGTCACTGTGGTCCGTCCGGCTTTGACTTCGAGGGGTTGGCCCTGCTGATTCGAGGGCCTGGCCACCGGGGGAAGGTCCGGAGTTGGTGGTGTAGGGCCGCGACACGTCACTGGTCTGTCCGCACAGCGCTGCGCAGCTTGTCGCACAGCGGCAGGGATGGCGGCACAGTGCCGGGGATGGTCGCACAGCGCCCGGGATGGCTGTGCAGCGCCGGAGTTGGCAGAGAAGACGTGGCGCACGCCGCCCTACGGCGGCGCCGGTCAAGGCGTACGCCCACTCATCACCCGTACACCTTTCGAGGGTGCCCCCATGCCCGTTCGAGGGTCTCGCCGTAGGGGGAGGACGGGAGCAGGTAGCACAGTGCCGCGGAATGACGCCGGTCTGTCTGCACAGGGCCGCGCGGCGCCCGCACAGGGCCAGGGATGGCTGCACAGTGACGGATTAGGCCGCACAGTGGCGGCATCAGGTGCTCTGACCGTGTCAGACGCGCGGCATAGGGGGGTCCATTCTTGACTTCGGCGTCCCGCCATGGAGCCAGGCATTAAATGCCGCTGTCGGGCGGAGTGGAGGGGCGGGGTGCCGTTTGTCCAGGGGTGGCCTCGAGCGAGGCGGAGATGGTTGCTCGCTCGAGGGGGGCCAACTCCTCGAGCGAGGCGGAAAACTGCTCGAGGGGCCGAGACCCTCGAGCGAGGCGAAAAAACCTGCTCGAGAGACCGGGATCCTCGAGCGAGGCGGAAACTCGCTCGAGGGGCCGAGACCCTCGAGCGAGGCGGAAGACCTGCTCGGGGGGACTGAGACCCTCGAGCGAGGCGGACAATCGGGCCTTCTTGATGAAGGCTATTGCTGGGCTGTAGTAGGTCGTCGGCCCGTGATGTCTGATGACTATTTTGGAGATTAGTCCGTAAGTAGTTTTCGTTTAACGAGGGTGATTATCCCCTCAGTTAGGGGACCCCTAATGACCGTCCCTGACAGTAGCCCCCGAGCCTTTGCGGGAAAGGGAACTATTTCGGAAAAGGATATCGATCTCGGGTGCCGTGTGCGAGTCTCTTCCCCTTTGATCGTGCACGTTTTCCTGTGGGGGTGCGCTAGCGCACCCGCGGGTGTAAGCCCCCGAAGCCCTGCAGGAGTGTGTGCACTCGTGTAGGGGTTAGATACGTCAGGTGACGTGGCTCGCCTTGCGTTTGTTTCAGCCGGCATCGGCGATCTATGCAGGTGGGGAGGCATCGTGCTGACCCAAGACGTCTTCGAGTGGGCTGTCCGCTTTCGTGGGGCTTAACCATTGGTAGGTTGATGCGGTGATCATCAGGGTAGTTGTGGTGCGAGGAGCCCCCGAGCCCTGGCCCAATCAGGGGCGATCGGGTAGAAACTCTTAGCTTTGTTATCACGACCCTCGTTGCCCTTCCGCAGGGTAGAGGGGTGAGGCAATCCGTGCTACTCTCGAGCGGGCGGCGAGCAACGGTTGTCTCGGTGAGCTGTTAGCGGATAGTTCAAGTGGGCGTCTGTTCCCCGTTCGATAGGGGTCGGCTCGTGGTCCGGAGACACGTCCATGCAAGCGCTCAGATAGATTTGCCAAGCAGGGCTTGGTCCCGTTCGATAGGGGTCGAGGGCACGGAAGCACTCCCTCAATGTGATCCCTGGATTGGCTGCCTTTATCTTGGATTTGAACATGATATGTGGGGCGCCCCCGAACTTCGCGTTCGGGACAGGCTCGATTGCACGCGCCCCAATCGTTCCTGACTCTGTCGATCTGAGGTGCCTGTTCGAACCCATCGAGGGTCAGGCCCCGTACCTCTGATCAGTAGGGCATTTGCGAGGGGCACCGGGCGCTCCCGTCTTGATAGATCTGTGGCGCTTTGTCAAATCGCTATTGAGCTAAGCTTCGAACCACTGATTAGTACTTTCCCGGATCGAGGGGCATCTGCGGCGCCCGTCGTACCCTCAGCGGTCCGGGCCTCGAGCCGCTGATCAGTAGTGACCCGTGGGCCTAAGCCCTGGACCCCCTCGAGTTCGTTCTTCGAGGGCATGTTCGACAGATCGCGGCTCTGTGACCTTAACCGCCTTGGATCAGGGCGCCCGTTGCATCCCTTCGAGGGAACAGACCTCGAATCCCTGGTTCGAGGGGACCTGAGGCTTTCCTTATGTAAGAAGGAATCCCCTGTCGTTTGAAATTTATCCGCGGGGTAACCGGCCGCCGCGCCCACCCAGTCGTGGCTGACGTGGCACGGGACAGGCGGGGTAGGCGTACTTTTTCAGGCGAAGCGACGTGGGTGACGTGCGACAGCGAAGAGACGGGACGCGGCGACCCTTGGATTACCGTGCGGTAATTATGGCGCACGCGCGCGCGTGCAGCGGCTTCAAGGTGGTGGGACCCTGCCGTCAATGACGGGCGGCACCCACCGGATTAACTACCGCCGTCCGCCGCGCCTCCGGGTGCTCCGCCCCCTTCCTACTCTATAAAAGCAGGGGGCGCAGGAGGGGGAGCTCCTTACCTTTGCCATTCGCAAGCGCCTCTTCGCCTTCTCCATCGCTGCGCGCTCCGCTGCTCCGGATCTGCTCGCGCTCCGCTTCGTCTCCCTGCGTCCCCCCTGCTCCCACCATGTCTGTCGTCAGAGTGTTGGACGTGCACCCGTGGCCCCGGTCGTCGGTGGACCATCAGTCCATGGAGGGGCTGGTCACCGGGGGTCAGCTGCTACCGGCAGGTGATGAGGCAAACCCGGCGTGGATCATCCCGCCGGCGTCGCACCGAGAGCCGTCTCTGCCGCCGGGCTACATCGTGAGCTTCATGCGGCTGCACGAGCGCGGATTCAACGCCACCGCATGCAAGTTCATGCGGGGGTTGTGCTACCACTGCGGGGTTGAGCTCCACAACTTCGCCCCCAATGCCATTTCGCAGGCGGCCTCCTTCGTTGCCGTCTCCGAAGGACTCCTATAGATCCCGGTGCACTGGGAGCTGTGGATCCATCTCTTCCGCGGTGAGCTCCACAAGCTCACCGAAGGCGAGAGGAGGACACGTCAGGCCGTCCGCGCTGGCGGTCTAACATTCTCAGCGCGCGACTCCCGGAAGGAGCTGTACCTGCTCTGCTCGATGACGATGAACAACTCCGACTGGGAGAAGGGAGGTTTTATCTACGCAACGATGGCGTCAGGCTCCCACCGTACACCGGGAAGGTGCTAAAGGAGAGGCCGGTGTCGTGGGCGCACAGGGTGTCGCCCGCGTCGAGGCAGGCGAGGCTCGAGCCCCTCACCGATGCCCTACGCTAGTTGGCGGACGCCGGGTTGACCGTGGCGGGAGTCATCGCGAACTTCCACCTCCGGCGGGTGATTCCTCTCATGGAGAGAGAGCTCCCCATCTTTGAGATGGGGAACGACGCCGACCCCGCGGCCCTGGCGCGCTCGCGGTTGCTGGAGGCGCCGTTCGCCCCAGCGTATGCGGTCACGAGGGTGAGGCGCACGGTGAACCTCAAGATGGTGCCGCACAACGACGACGACCTGTGGTCGTTTGCGATGCTCCCGGGCGCCAATCTGGTGAGACTCGGTTCCTTGTTTCGCCCGTTTCATCCCCGCGCTCGGCCTAATAGTGATTTCTGGTGACAGGGGGTGCACGTCAACGTCCCCACCTCCGACCCGCTGATGCCCAGGTCGCACGCTGCCAACCGCTCCAGGCAGCAGAGGCAGAAGGACTTGGCGGACCAGGCGAAGGCGAAGAAGACGCGAAGGCAGGAGCGCCTCGACAGGTACAACGAGGAGTACCTGGTGCGGCAATAGCAGGGTCTCTCCCCACACTAGAGCCGATAAACACATCTTCAGACGAGGAGGACAGCGAGGGGAGCGGACCATCTCTGACAGGTGGGAGGCCGCGCCGCCCCCATCGCCGAGGGACAAGAAGGTCCTCGCGGAGCCCGCCCCCGGGCGGATATGGCGCATCTTGACGAGGGGGCGCCGTCGAGGGTGCCGGTCGGGCCAGGGGTGGCGCCCCCAGAGCCCTCGAGGAAGCGCAAGCGGCGCATCTCCGGCATACGATGAGTTGCATCCCGCTCTCCGTGTTCTTGATATCATAGCTTAGTTACTGATCTTTCCCTTCTGTCTTCCGTCAGGGTGGCGCCCGCTATCCCCGGTCTTGCGCCCGTGAAGGCGCTCAAGGCGGGGACACAGGACGCGCCGCGCACGACGAGGCCTCGCTCGACGAGGACCTCACGAACGGCGTTGGGCACGACGGCGACGGGCGAGGCGTCGCAAGTTGAGGCTGCAGCCACGGGGCCGCAGCGGCGAGAGGAGGCGGCGGCGGAGGCTCTCCGCGCGGCCGTAGTTCGAGGGACCCAGCGGGGGCGAGAGCTGGCTCGCGTCGCGGGTCGGGGAGCAGAGAGCCGTGGCGAAGCCAGGGCTCCTGCTGATGGTGATTCGACCCCTGCTAGGGGTCAGGCGGTGGTGGCGGCCGCGCCAGCCCCCGGTCCCATGCCCGGGGTGCTGGTGGTGCGGTCCGACGGGTGCGTGATGCCACAGGCACCGGCGACTAGTGCCGGGGCGTCGACGTCCGGCGTCATGGCCCCAACATCTAGCGCCAGCGCGCCGCAGTGGGAGCAGAGGCTCCGGCTTCCTGGAGTTCCACCAAGCCTGGTGGAAGAGGCGAGGTCGGAGAGGGAGCTGTGGCGGGAGTTCGGCGGCCTCGGCGCCTCCCTACAGAATGCCCTCGCCGACGCTGTCCAGCTTCACGGGGGCACATCGCTCCAAGTCTTTCGAGTAAGTGTGTTTGCCCAAGGGCCGCTTGGTTCGTTTTCCTCATTTGCGTGCCTTTCGTTTGACTTTCTTTCCTTCTTCTTTCTCCCCTTCTTCATCCGCAGGAGCTACAGGAGGAGGCGGGTGAGAGGTTCGCCCACATTGCTGAGCTGAGCTCTGACCTCGACTGGTACCGGACGCAGTACGACGCCCTAGACGCAATGGTGGAGGCCCTACAGACGGACAACGGCTGGCTCGAGTACAACCTCCTCCGTGCGGAGGAGGCACGTGACTCCCAGCGGGCCGCGGCGGCACAGAGGGCCAAGGAGGCCGAGGGGTTGAAGGTCGCACTCTAGGGGAAGGAGGAGGCGCTGACGGCGGCAAACGAGAAGCTGCGGAAGGCGCACACGGTGCACGCCGAGGTCCAGGCCGCACTAGCGCAGAAGGAGACGGCCCTCGCCGAGGTGCAACCCTCGAGGGAGCGAGGTCCTGGCAGACCCAGGCCAATCAGAAGACCCAGGAGGTCGAGAAGTTGGGTGCTGCTCTGTAGGAGAAGACCGAGGCGCTCACCGGGGTGGAGGGTTAGCTCCAGCAGGAGCGTACCGCGTGCGAGGAAGCGCAGACCCAGCTCCAACAAGAGCGCACGGCGCTTGAGGACGCCAGGTCCGCGCTTCAGCGTGAGCGTTCAGCACGAGAGGAGGCGCAATCCCAGCTCCAGTAGGAGCGTGCCGCCCTGGAGGAGGCCAGAACTATGCTCCAGCTTCGGGAGGCGAAAACCGAGCGGCTCACTGGGGTCTTGGTCCAGGAGAGCGTCACCGTCGAGGCCCTGCGGACCACCACCGGGGAGAAAGACGCCTCGATCCTGCAGTTGCGGCAAGAAGTTGGGGCCGTGCGTACAGAGCTCGAGACGGAGAAGAAGCAGGTCGAGGGTAAGTCGCAGCCCCCGAGTCTTTAGTTGTCGTTCAGGCTCGTCAAGATCCGCTCTTGACGCGCTGTTTCTTGTCCCAGGGCTGCGGAAAGCTTTGGGGGAGTCCGTGACGCAAGCGGAGGCGCTTCAAGCGGCCTACACCTCGTCTCGACAGGAGTTCGAGGCCCTGGAGCAGGCGGCTCTCGAAGTGTGCCGGGACATCGAGGTGGGTGATGGTTCATCGGGGAGTTCGCTGGCGAGCCGCCTTAGGGCTCTGAGCGGCCGTGTCGTTGAGCGCGTGAAGGGCGCTCTCCGTCTCGGCATCCAGAAGACCCTCGGCGTGGTGTCGATGCATTACATCGTCGATCACGCGGCGTTAGCCACAGGCTATGTAGTCGCAGATGGCCTTAACGATGACGGGGCACACGACGCCATGGATCAAGCCGATGCTGCTGCTGCCGACACCGCCGCCGATCTCGCCGACATGTTTGAGGAAGACCTCTTCCCGGATGTTGCCACCGCCGGCCCCCTCGAGCCTTGAAAGTAGCTGGGCACAGAAGCCCTTAGGTTGTGGCTGAGATTTGAGCCAGGTGGCTCATGTAAATGAACAAATCATCTTCTAAGTTCGTAAACTTGTGTGCGACTTGTTTTTATGTATGCTATTATGCCTTCCTTGTATCTTAGGCAAATTTCGGCTGGGACCGACGTTTTCACGAGTAGCCCGAAGGTAAAGTGGTGAGAGAGAGAGGCGGTATCCTGCTGGAGGTGTAGGCGGTCCCAGGCTCATCCGGCTTTGACCTCCTAGTTATTCGTGCCCTGCTTTTGTTTGCCTAAGCATCCGAGACCTGACCCGCCTAGCATTTTCAAAAGAAAAGGAGTTTTGCGAAAAAATGGGACCGTTAGGGGGGGTGCCCCCGTAGTAGCCCCCGAGGGGGACTTGGTTTTCAGAGGAAAGCCGAGTCTCCCTTGTCTTTATTCACAACCTTAGTGTATATACAACTATCTTGGGCACCAGATATGTACAAAATGACTTGGAACTTTTTAAGGGTAAAAGCGATGTAGCTGTTGGATGTTCCAAGCATTCGCGAGCTTGTACGTGCCGGGCTTGAGGACCTTGGCGATGATGTATGGCCCTTCCCACAGCGGTGTTAGCTTGTGACGGCCCTCATTCTTTTGTCGAAGTCTGAGCACCAAGTCTCCCTCGTTGAAGTCTCGGGGCCGGACCTTGTGCGCTTGGTAACGCCGTAGGGATTGTTGGTACTTCTCAGAGTGCAGGACCGCCGCATCACGGGCCTCGTCGATGCAGTCCAGCGCATCTTCGCGATCTTGCTGGTTCTGCCCCTCCTTGTAGGCGTTGACCCTCGGGGACTCGTAGTCCAAGTCCGTGGGGAGGACGGCCTCTGCGCCATAAACTAGGAAGAACGGGGCGAGGCCCATGGCTCTGCTCGGGGTGTCCCTGAGGCTCCAAATGATCGACGGCAGCTCTTGAATCCACTTCCGGCCAAACTAGTTGAGCTTGTTGAAGATCCTTGGCTTTAGGCCTTGCAAAATCATACCGTTGGCATGCTCTACTTGGTCATTAGTCTGTGGGTGTGCTACGGGCGACCAATCCATGCGGATGTGGTAGCTGTCGCAGAATTCTAGGAACTTCTTGCCGGTGAATTGAGTGTTGTTGTCCGTTATGATGGAGTTGGGTACCCCAAAGTGGTGGACGATGTCCGTGAAGAATAGCATGGCCTGCTCAGACCTAAGGCTGTTGATGGGGCGCACCTCGACCCACTTCGAGAACTTATCAATGGCCACCAGTATGTAAGTGAAGCCCCCGGGCGCCTTTCGCAAGGGCCCGACTATGTCCAGTCCCCACACGGCAAAAGGCCATGTGATGGGGATGGTTTGCAGCGCGTGAGCCAGGAGGTGGGTCTTGCGCGCGTAGTATTGGCACCCTTCGCAGGTGCGTACGACCTCGTTGGCATCAGCGATCGTCGTTGGCCAATAGAAGCGCTGGCGGAACACCTTGCCCACGAGGGTCCGCGAAGCAGCGTGGTGGCCGCACTCACCCGCATGGATGTCTTGAATCAACTCTCGACCCTCAGGGATGGAGACGCACTGCTGCATGATCCCTGAGGCGCTGCGCTTGTACAGCTCGCCGTTAATGACGACGAAGGACTTGGCCTTCCTGGCGATGCGTCTCGCCTCGGTTCGATTCGGGGGCAGCTCCCCCCGGTCTAGCCAGGCGAGATACTCGTCGCGCTAATCCCGCGAAGGGGGCGGGAGTCCATCGATCTCCATCGCCTCGGCCTCGTCGGCCTGGGACCCTTTGAGGTCCGAGGCCTCGAGTTCTCCGTTCGAGGGGTCCTCGTCCATGGGCTCGGTGCCCGTGACCTTCGAGGGGCCAGCCCCCGAGGCTTTGTTAGCTCCAGCAGGTTTGTCGAGGTCGACAGAGGGCTTGGCAAGGTCGCAAGTGAAAACGTTCGGGGGAATGGTGATACGCCCCGAAGCGATCTTCGCCAGCTCATCCGCTTCCTCGTTGTACTTGCACGCGATGTGATTGAGCTCGAAGCCAAAGAACTTGTCCTCGAGCTTGCGCACCGCAGCGCAATATGCCTCCATCTCCTCGTCGTGGCAGCTCGCGTCCTTCATCACCTGGTCAATGACCAACTGAGAGTCTCCCCGTACATCAAGGCGCTTGATGCCGAGTTCGATGGTGATGTGCAGGCCGCTGAGGAGGGCCTCATATTCCGCCATGTTGTTCGACGCGGGGAAGTGCAAGCGTACTAGGTACCGCATGTGCTCTCCAAGGGGCGAAACGAAGAGCAGGCCCGCGCATGCGCCTGTTTTCATCACCGAACCATCAAAATACATGGTCCAGCACTCAGCTTGGATCTGAGGAGTGGGTAGCTGAATGTCGGTCCATTCAGCTACAAAATCTGCCAAGATCTGCGATTTTATCGCCCTTCGTGGCGCGTAGGTGAGGGCCACACCCATGAGCTCCACGGACCATTTAGCTATCCTACCCGAGACATCCTGATTGTGGACAATCTCCCCCAAAGGGAAAGAAGATACCACGGTGACGGGATGGGCCTCGAAGTAGTACCGCAGCTTTCGCCGCGCGAGCACCACCGCATAGAGTAGCTTCTGGATCTGAGGGTACTGCATCTTGGTTTCCGACAATACTTCGCTAATGTAGTAGACCGGCCTCTGGACAGGCAGGGTGTGACCCTCCTCCGCTCTCTCCACAACGATGACCGCGCTGACCACTTGGGTCGTGGCGGCGACGTAGAGATAGAGGGGTTCGCCTTCTTGGGGCGATGCCAATACCGGAGCGTGGGCGAGTGTTGCCTTTAGCTTATCGAGGGCCTCCTGGGCCTCGGTGGTCCAATAGAAACGCTCCCTCTTCCGTAGAAGTCGGTACAGGGGTAAGCCCTTCTCACCGAGGCGTGAGATAAAGCGACTCAGAGCCGCGAGGCAGCCCAGGACCCTCTGTACTCCCTTCAGGTCGTGTATCGGCCCCATTCGTTCGAGGGCCAACACCTTCTCTGGGTTGGGCTCTATGCCACGTTGGGAGACAATGTAGCCCAAGAGCATGCCATGCGGCACCCCGAAGACGCATTTTTCGGGATTTAACTTAACCCCATTTGCCCAGAGGCAATCGAACGCAATGCGCAAATTGTTCACCAGGTCGTCCGCCTTCCTGGATTTCACTACGATATCGTCGACGTATGCCTCAACGGTCCGCCTGATGTGATCTCCGAAGACGTGGAGCATACATCGCTGGTATGTCATCCCAGTGTTTCGGAGACCAAATGGCATCGTCACGTAGCAAAACATACAAAATGGCGTGATAAAAGAAGTCGCGAGCTGGTCGGACTCTTTCATCTTGATTTGGTGGTAACCGGAATACGCATCAAGGAAGCATAGTAATTCACACCCCGCAGTGGAATCAACTATCTGATCAATCAGTGGCAGAGGAAAAGGAACTTTGGGACATGCTTTATTTAAACCGGTGTAATCTATGCACATCTGCCACTTCCCATTCTTTTTCTTGACTAGTACAGGATTAGCTAGCCATACGGGATGAAATACCTCCTTGATGAATCTGGCCTCCAAGAGCTTGCGTAGCTCCTCTCCGATCGCCCGGCGCTTCTCCTCGTCAAATCGTCGCAGACGCTGAGACACCGGCTTGGAGTTGGGCAGGATATCAAGTGAGTGCTCGGCAACCTCCCTCGGAATGTCCGGCATGTCCGGGGGACTCCACGCAAAGATGTCAGTGTTGGCGCAGAGAAAGTCGACGAGCACCACTTCCTATTTCGGGTTGAGGGTGGAGCTGACCCTCAGCACCTTGCCCTCGGGGGCACTGGGGTCGAGGGGTACAGCCTTGGTGTGCTCTGCAGCCTCGAAACTGCCAGCGTGCTTGTTGGTGGAGTCGAGGGCCTCATTGGCCAGCTTCTCCAGGTCTGCCACGAGGGCCTCGTCATGCGCAAGCGCCTCGGCACGCTCAACGCACTCGACGTCGCATTCGAATGTGTGCTCGAACGACGGGCCCACCGTGATGACACCTTTGGGCCCCGGCATCTTGAGCTTCAGGTAAGTGTAGTTCGGGACCACCATGAACTTGGCGTAGCAGGGCCGGCCAAGGATGGCGTGGTACGCTCCCCGAAACCCCACCACCTAGAAGGTGAGGACCTCTTTGCGGAAGTTGCTCGGTGTGCCAAAGCAGACAGGCAGGTCGATCTGCCCGAGAGGCTGGACTCGCTTGCCCGGCGTAATGCCGTGGAACGGCGACTTGCTGGGCCGCAGCTTGTCCAAACCAATCCCCATGAGCTCCAAGGTAGAGGAGTACATGATGTTGAGGCTGCTGCCTCCGTCCATCAGTACCTTGGAGAACCGCGTGTTACCGATGATGGGATCGACAACAAGCGGATACTGTCCCGGATTGGGGATATGATCCGGGTGGTCTTCGCGACCGAAGGAGATCATCTCCTCCAACCAGTCGAGGTACGACGACACGGCCGGGTGAACAGAGTAGACCTCTCGATGCTCACACCTACGCTACCGCGACGTCATATCGACCGTGGGCCCCCCGAAGATGAAGAACACGTTCTCCACCTCCGGGAAGTCGTTCTTGCTCCCGTCGCCCGCACCCTTCTTGGTGTCGTCCTCCTTCGCGGCGACTCGGTTGTAGTACTTTCGGAGCATGTCGCACTGCTCGAGGGTGTGAGCGACGGGAGTCTTGTGGTACGGGCAGGGCTTCTTCAGCATGTCGTCGAACACTCCGCCTCGAGGGGGGCCTCGAGCCCCCTTGTTGGCGGCATCGACCGCATTGACTTCCTCGGAGCCCTCGCCCTGCTTCATGGGCTTCTTGCCCTGGTTCTTCTTGCCCTTCTTGCCCTGCTTCTGCTTCTTCGAGGCCTCCTTGGGCTTGCTGCCCTCTGCGGGCGCATCCTCGGCTCGCTTGCCCTTCTTGCCATCGAAGATCGCCCCCACCGCCTCCTCTCCGGAAGTGTAGCTAGTGGCGATGTCGAACATCTCATTGATGTTGGTGGGAGGGTTCCGCCCCAACTCGCACACGAGGTCCCGGCAAGTCGTGCCCTCCAGGAAGGCGTGCACGACCTCAGACTCACCGACGCTCGGAAGCTCGGTGCAGTGCTTGGAGAAGCGGCGGATGAAATCCCTCAAGGACTCGCCGATCTTTTGGGAGCAGCCTCGGAGGTCCCAGGAGTTCCCAGGGCACATGTACGTGCCCTGGAAGTTGCCCACGAATGTCCTGACCAGGTCGTCCCAGTCGTGGATCTGGTTCGCGGGCAAGTGCTCGAGCCACGTCCGCGCAAAGTCTGCCAGGTGCAGCGACAAGTTGCGGATGATCATGGCGTTGTCGGTGGCGCCGCCCAACTGGCGCGCTAGGCGGTAGTCGTTGAGCCACACCCGGGGGTCTGTCTCCCCCGAGTACTTGTTCACGGTCGTCGGTTGGTGGAAGTGCGGGGGGATCGATGCCGTGCGGATCGCTCGACCGAACACACGCGTGCCCGGCGGCTCCGGCGACGGGCTCTTCTCCTCCCGGCTGTCGTACCGTCCCCCACGCCAGGGATTGTAGCCGTGAGACGGAGTGGCATCCTGCTTCTTCTTGTTCAGGATGTTGCGGGTGTCACCGTCGTTGGCCACGCCGCGCGTATCCCGAATCTGATCCTTGGCAGGAGTCCTCTGGTTGCCTTCGTGGACAGTAGGTGCTCGGTGCGGAGTGTGGACCGATGCTTCCTGGTCCCCGCTGCCCCCACCAGCCTTTGTGCTAGACTGGTGACGCATGCGGGACGCGGAGCTTTCGGCTTGCTGCACCGCAGCCTGCTCGATGAGGACCTGCGCCTCGCGGCGCTGGTTACGTCCCTCGGGCGTCAATGGCTCGGGCATGGCCCGAATCAAAGTCGCCGCAGCCATGAGCTTCTGGCTGGCCCTCGCCAGGTTAGGCACCTCGTCTACGTTGGCGTCAGCGTTGATGCGCTCACGGGCCACGCGTCCCGCAGCGCGTGCCCCCTGTGTCGAGGGGCCGGCCCTGTCTCTTTCGAGTGTGGCCTTCAGTTGTCGCAGCTGCTCGCGCTCTGCGTTCAACTTCGCCTCCAGCTCGCGGAGCTGGGCCATCTGCGCGGCACGTGCCGCGTCAAGTGGTGGTGGCGGCGTCCCCACCGGTGGGGTTACCGCCACGTTGTTGCGGACCGCTGCATCGCCCGCTCTGCCTCCTGTATCTTCGCCTTCACCGAGGACGACGACGAAGCACTCACAGGTGGGATCATAATCCCCCTCGCTGGAGTCATCGGAGCAGGTGAGGCGGTAGTCTGCCGCGGCCTAAAACCGCCTGAAAGCGTCGGGGTTCCGAAGCCCGGAGTAATCCCACTCCGGCGCCCCCCGCCCGCATCCGCACTCCTCGCTGTCGGAGTCGCGGTACGATTCGTTGGACGAGGTGGCGATGAGGTTCCGGATGGACATGAAGTGGTGGTGCGGAAGGTCCTCGTACGCAGTCAGGTTAGTGCCGGCTGACGAAGAGTACGCCATGGAGGCGCTGCGCATTCCGTGGGGGAATCGCGGCTGCGCAGCCGCGACCCCCTCCGCAGGATGCGCCGCGGAGTTCGCCAGCGGAGGTGCGTCGTCTTGCCCTGCTGCGATAGGTGGGAGCTCGCCGGCTTCGACCCCCTGGGGGGAGCCAGCGCCCGCCGCTTGGCGTCGCGCCGTGCGCACTTGTCGTGAGCGCTTCCCCGAACGCTTGCGGCGCCGGGGTGGTGGTGGAAACACTGCTGGCATTAGGGCAGCCGCCGTCCTGGGCGGTGCCGCCTTGAGAGCGTCCCTGTTGAGGATGCGCATGTGGTAGCCATTGCCAGTCACCTGGTAGTGGATGCTCCCAAAACAGATTTCGAATCCGGCCGGGAAAGAGTCGGATTCGCCCCAGGCGGGCCTCTCCGACGTGTGCTCGGTGACGATCACCATCGAGAAGACAGGTGGATGATCACAGCGCAAGCCCCCTACCTGGCGCGCCAACTGTTGGTGTCCGGATTAGCACCGGCACCAACTAGTAATTTGCACTGGGATCAGCTCCTCGATGGTCGGCGCAAAGCTAATAAGACACGGGGTTTATCCTGGTTCCGGCCACGCGGCCGTATGTCCAGCAGGGTGTGCTTGCGCACTGTATTAGCTTGCACCGGTGGTGCCTGTAGAGGGGGGCTACAACCAAGGCGGGAGAGGAGGAAATTCCCCCAAGTCCCTACTAAGATGATTGAGGCGAGTGCCAATATCAGGAAACGGGTCGAAGTGCGGTGAGCGGGTGTGTATGGCGAAAAATGAGAGTCGTCCCCCTGCGGGGGCGTCTGCCTCTCCCTTTTATAGGCCAAGGGAGGGCAGTTACATGAACGCTGCACAGCAGCCGGCACAGTGGCTGTGTACTAATAGGTATGGTGCCAGCGATCTTGTCTCTGCACGTCGTGGTTCCTGGCGCGAGTTGGTAGCGCCCTTCGGCTTCTGCGGGCGGCGTGGCGGTTACTGTGGTCCGTCCGGCTTTGACTTCGAGGGGTTGGCCTTGCTGATTCGAGGGCCTGGCCACCGGGGGAAGGTCCGGAGTTGGTGGTGCAGGGCCGCGGCACGTCACCGGCCTGTCCGCACAGCGCTGCGCAGCTTGTCGCACAGCGGCAGGGATGGCGGCACAGTGCCGGGGATGGTCGCACAGCGCCCGGGATGGCCGTGCAGCACCGGAGTTGGCAGAGAAGACGTGGCGCACACCGCCCGTACGACGGCACCGGTCAAGGAGTACGCCCACTTATCGCCCGTACACCTTTCGAGGGTGCCCCATGCCCGTTCGAGGGTCTCGCCGCAGGGAGAGGACGGGAGCAGGTAGCACAGTGCCGCGGAATGACACCGGCCTGTCTGCACAGGGCCGCGCAGCGCCCGCACAGGGCCAGGGATGGCTGCACAGTGATGGATTAGGCCGCACAGTGGCGGCGTCAGGTGCTCTGACCGTGTCAGACGCGCGGCGTGGGGGGAGATCCATTCTTGACTTTGACGTCCCGCCGTGGAGCCAGGCATTAAATGTCGCTGTCGGGCAGAGCGGAGGGGCGGGGTGTCGTTTGTCGAGGGGTGGCCTCGAGCGAGGCGGAGATGGTTGCTCGCTCGAGGGGGGCGAACTCCTCGAGCGAGGCGGAAAACTGCTCGAGGGGCCGAGACCCTCGAGGGAGGTGAAAAAACCTGCTCGAGAGACCGGGATCCTCGAGCGAGGCGGAAACTCGCTCGAGGGGCCGAGACCCTCGAGCGAGGCGGAAGACCTGCTCGGGGGGACTGAGACCCTCAAGCGAGGCGGACAATCGGGCCTTCTTGATGAAGGCTATTGCTGGGCTGTAGTAGGCCGTGGGCCCGTGATGTCTCGTGACTGTTTTGGAGATTAGTCTGTAAGTAGTTTTCGTTTAACGAGGGTGATTATCCCCTCAGTTAGGGGACCCCTAATGACCGTCCCAGACAACTGGACTTCTATCTTCAAGTTGTATTTAGTACTGACCTTATGCAATATTTGACCTGAATCATATTTTGCAGCTGTTGTCCTAAATCCGGCGCTTGCATATACGATGGAACCAACTACAGAAATGTATCGTTCCCTCAAGGATGCATTTGAGCGCATGACGGATGTCCAGAGCGCCGTGCAGGCATTGCAGGAGGCTGAGGCGTTTCGCTAGAAGCTTGGTGAGTTTGGCTCCGAACTGGCAATGAAAATGGCGATGGACCCAAAGACAACCCCATGTAAGAGTTCTTTCGTACGACATTGTTGTTTTCTCTATTGGAATATATAGCTAACATAATGGGTTGCACTTGCAGCGGCCTGGTGGATGTTGTTCGGTAGAGAGACTCCACAGTTGCAGTGTCTTGCTTTGCGGCTTGTCTCACAATGTGTCTCCTCAAGTGGATGCGAGCGGAACTGGAGTACTTTTGCCTTGTTGCATACCAAGGTTCGCAATCGGTTGTCGCACAAGAAACTAAACAATCTTGTCTATGTCAACTACAACCTTCGGCTGTGACTTGCGGAGGTCTCCTGCCCTCAGATGCGTGAGGAAGGTGATTTTGTTGACCAGTTCGCCCATCTATCATTCTATGACGAGAATAATCCGGTTCGGGATTGGATGGAATATGGTAGATCTAACCGGGATCCAGTTCTGGATGAGGATGATGATGATTCGGTCGTCCCTATCCCGTCTCAGATTGTCAGGGATCATATACACCCCTCAGATCTACGTGAGGCTACGGGAGATGACTGCATTAGTGATTGGGCACGTAGACATGTGGGTAACACTCACCTAGGCAAGAAGAAGTTGCAGAAGGGGTCTACGAAGGTTGATCCAAAGAAAAAACGAGGAAGAGGCAAAACAGCAAAAAAACCAGTGACCAGTGACATAGAGACTGATGATGGCGATGAGGGTGAGCGTGTATCAAGAGTCTCACGATAGCAGCTCAGCTGATGATGATGATGATGATCAGAGTGGTGACGGTGACGGTGGTAGTGGTGGTGGTGCTGGTGGTAGTGGTGGTGGTGCTGGTGGTAGTGGTGCCTACCACCAGCACGGTGGTAGTGGTGGTGGTGGTCTTCGTTTCACAGGTATCAATTGCACCTACGTCATTTCTTTCTGACTATGAGTACTAATTATGGTTGATTGCAGGTGAGACCGAGTTCACACGTGCTACTCAGGATCGCGACCATGGACAACCGGAATCGCAGAGGAGAGTGTTTGCACCGATGGACTACGACACTCCACGGTACTCTTCTTCCTCCTACAGCGATACCTCAGAGCATGGTTATCAGTATTACTATCTCATTCCTGACATGAGCATGCAACCACCGACGAGATGGGTGTACAAATGGGAAGACCCCCGTTTCTACACTATGTTAGTTCACGAATGGGAGACAACATCGGCGTGGACAGGTCAGACTTGGCAAGAGTACAAGGCTGACCTACTTAGACTGCGAGGTTTGAATGTGATGTCCGCTGCCGAGTACGAGACGACGTCCCAAATGGGGATCTCCCCATTTATCCAACGCCATTGAGTATGACTATGTACTATGGTATTTGTATGTGTATGAGACTATGGTGGTAGTGACTAGTGACTATGGTATTTGTATGCACTATGTATTTGTATGAGACTATTTATTGTTGCTTTGATGTGGTCGTTTTACTTTAATATGTGCATAGGTCATGCCAAAATTTTGATGTTTTGAATCCAAAACAAAAAAATCAACCGGTATAAATGGTTACCATTCTTACCGGTCCGGTTACCACTATTACCGAGCGGTATACCGAAAAATACCGTTTGAACTACGCATTTGGTTCGGAAATTTGAATTCGAACGGTAAAAAACGGTAACCGTTTATACCGTTGCGGTATACCCTTACCGCCGGCCGGCGGTAATTGCCTAACGGTTGGTAAAAAAATCCTGATTGAGATCCGCTCACCTGATGCCTCGAATAGTCGAATCCACGAATCCCATTGCAAGAAGGCAAGCTGCAGAAATCTTCAAATTTGCTAGGATTTTTTTTCTCGAATACGCAGGAGAGTTGCGCATCATCATAGAAGAATTTTTTTTTACAAAGCACGCAAGCATGCACGCCTCATACGTACTACTTGCAACATAAACCACCTAGCTTACGGGCACATGCGGCAATCCACAAGTCTGCCTCGGACTTAATTTTTCCTAAGAGTGCTATCGTTGTTGCCGAGCGGATCTTAGTAGCGTGGAAAATTTGCTAGGATGAATTTGGTGCTCTCAATTTTTCTTGGAAGCTGGAGGATTTGAGGGGAAATTCTACTTCAATCGTCATGCAAATCATCCAATCCATGGAGTGGAGGCTAAACGCTCCTCTTTTCTCCAATCGAGATGCAACCAACAACTCCACCATCTCTAAATCAGAGCAGGCAGCGCTCGTCCTTGCTCTGCTTCCACATCACCAGCACCGCAAGCTGCCTGATCTCCCTGTCACGGGCGGCACATGAGGTCCTCATCGAGTGCAACTGCAAGCCGCCGCGCGCGACCGTTGTGAGCGCGGTGAGCTCTCGCGCGTGCGGAGGCTGTCGCAAGCTACTCAGGTGAGGAGGCGCGGGTGGTGTGAGGACGTCGTCGTCCAGGCGGTGCTGCGAGTCGGGACTCGGGAGCGAGGTCGACGGCGTGGAGAACGGCTCCGCCGCTGGTGGGACCTGTAAAACGTGTGACATGGCAGGTCCATCGACGTGGCAGTCAAAACCACTCAAAACGAGTCAAAACAGAGTGCAATGACCAATTGTACACCGTTTATACAGTTATAAAAATGTTCGTTCTTTTGGATGAAAATAAATAGTGAAGTTGCAAATGATAGTGCTGAAACAGTATTTCTTGTGAGAGAAGATGTGATGGTTAATAGTGCTTTTTTCGCTATTCATTTTGAATGAAACGAACAGGGTCTTATAAGTGGTAAAGGATTTTTTATTTTGAAGTTCAACAGTCGAAACCAAATTGTAACTATAGTTTTATGGTAAAAATGATTTTTTTTTTAAGAACAAACGGGGCGGAGTGCGCCGAACCAAACCTTTAGATAAGACCAAACCGAGAAAGACGAAGTGGCAACAACATGGTTCCAAGTTTTACAACACAGCTTAGCTACCGTTTCGACTCTCGAGTAAACACCTAAACTATCATCACATAAAATTAATGCAAGGAAAAATATCTCTAATTAGTACAGATAAATCAAAAGGTAAACACTTAAAATCGAGCTAACTAAAGTTTGAATTTTTTTCCTTAGCTAGAGTTTACTGGGCTAAACCTCTAAATGACCATGCTACCCATATTTATTAGCGCAGAGACCAAGAATTCATGGTAGGCAGAAGTTAATACGAGGGTATTTTGAACTTTGCTCATTCAATTTGTTCAGCTGCTGATTTGTTTTTAAAGAAAAATAATGTGCAAGAACCAGAAAAAAGAGAAGCCGAACATAGGCTCACTAATTGCTAAAGCACATTTTAGTTGGATCTGTTTGGATTCAAAGTGGTTAAATTTAGCCAACTAAACTTTAGCGAGAGGATCCAAATAGGATCTTAAATTATCTTCAACTAAATAATGCAAGGGAAGAAAATTAGCGTTTTCAGAAAGAGAGACTTTATTGCAAACTCTGTAAACGTTGTGTTTTCCCATAATGCACAACTGAGTCAATATTTACTTCAGCTAGTTGCAAATGCCAAGTCAAGAGCCGTGTTCAAGGAACCTGTACTCTACGTGCTCCATCGCTTGCTTTTTCTACCACAGGTCTTCTCTTCCTAATTATGTTTGCAAGTAGATAGCTATTTTTCCGCTGCAAAGGTCGGTCGTCTGGAAGCTGGACTGGTTCATTTGAATCAATTTGGCGAATTTAGACTAGTATACGCGCCAAGAAGAATCCCCGTGTGGAAACAAAGAACCTGCGTTGAGCACTAGCCTGGCCTAACACATTTAGAACTTCGAAGACGTCAGACAAACTTGAATTACAGTTGACGACGACTTACTATTTCTAACGCGCATATATGACACATAAATATAGCATAATGGAGTAGATATTCACATCAACTCATCAAGCAGCCGATCAAGTGATCAACATGCCGAAGCTAGCCCTCCTGCTTGCGCTGCTTGCAGCGACGGCCATCTCCTGCACCGCTTCGGCTGTCAGGATGCAGCTCATCCACACTGATGCCGGACGCGGCCTGACACCCCGTGAGCTGCTGCAGCGCATGGCGCTGCGGAGCAGAGCACGCGCCGCCCGAATCCTCGCCGAAGCGGCCGGCGCCCAGGTGACCCCAGGGGAGATCGACGGCGCCGTCCCCGACACGGAGTACCTTGTTCACTTCGCCATCGGCACGCCGCCGCAGCCCGTGCAGCTGACGCTCGACACGGGCAGCGACCTCGTCTGGACGCAGTGCCGGCCGTGCCAGTCCTGCTTCGACCAGGCCCTGCACAAGTTCGACGCGTCCCTCTCGTCGACATTCGCCGGCGAGCTCGCCTGCAGCTCCTCGGCGTGTCAGGCCCTATCGCTTACGTCGTGCGGCACCGATAGCTCCTCATCGGGCAACGAGACTTGCGGATACGCCTACTCTTACGGCGACGGCTCAGTGACGATGGGCCTCCTCGTCGTGGACACGTTCACGTTTGCCGCTGACGCCGCCGCCGAAAGCACGACCGCGGCCATGGCCTTCGGCTGCGGCCTCAACAACACCGGGATCTTCAAGTCCAACGAGACCGGCATCGCCGGCTTCGGCCGCGGCGCCCTGTCCCTGCCGTCGCAGCTCAAGGCAGACAACTTCTCCTACTGCTTCACCGCCATCAGGGGGACGGCGCCCAGCCCCGTCCTGCTCGGCCTGCCGGCGAACCTCTTCAGCAGCGACCCCAGCGCCATCCAGACCATCACGCTCATCCAGAACCCTGCTGGCCCATCCTTGTACTACCTCCCGCTGCGGGGCATCACCGTCGGGTCGACGCGGTTGCCGATCCCGGAGTCCACGTTCGCGGTCACCGCGAACGGGACGGGCGGCACCATCATCGACTCCGGCACCGGCATGACGTCGCTGCCCCACGACGTGTACACGCTCGTGATCGACGCGTTCGTCGGCCAGGCGAGCCTGCCCGTGTTCAACGCGACGTCGATGTCGGTGTCGCAGCTGTGCTTCACGCTGCCGACGGCGGGCGCGAGGCCGGACGTGCCGAAGCTGGTGTTTGAGTTTGAGGGCGCGGCGCTGGACCTGACGCTCGAGAACTACATGTTCGAGATCGAGGCCGCAGCGGGCGTCAGCGCCACCTGCCTTGCCGTCAACGATGGCGGCGGTGACATGACCATCATAGGCAACTACCAGCAGCAGAACATGCACGTCCTCCACGACCTGGCCAATAACAAGCTATCCTTCGTCCCTGCTCAGTGCGACCAGGTTTAAACTCAGCTTGCTCACGTCGTCCATGAAGACCACGATGGACGTTGTAATTACATCTCTTGTTCTTAAAGCCGACCACCTGTTTGTCAAAAAAAAAAAAAAGCCGACCACCCCTACCAGCATCAGCCGTACCGAGTCGGAGACTCGAACCTAATAAGTGGATACCGGAAAGGTTTCACCACAAGATACCTAACCGGCTAAATTATGTGTATGGATTTAACCATCTAAATTGTGTGCATGGATGTATTAAATATGCGGTATTGCTAGCGCCTGGACGTCCGTTCCGGGCGTCAGCATCGGACGCTTTCGTGGTCGTTGGATTCAAAACAACTCAGCCGTCAGCCGTCGGATCGAAGTCCAGCGACCCCATGTTGCGTGTAACATCCAACATCAGGGGACCCTCCTCCACCCGACATAATACCCAAGCAACTCATGTTGCGACCCGTGTTGCGTGCAATATCTAACATTAGGAGCCCTCCTCCCTCCTTTCTCTCGACACAACACCCAACATCATATGTCTGCAACATCGAAACTTAACATCCACAACATCGAAAATTAATGTTTGGAACATCAAAAATATTTAGATTTAATTTTAAAAATATTCACATGGAACACTCGCAACATGTCAAGAACACGGATGCAACAAGTTCACAACGATTGCAACCTGAACAACAAATTATTGCAACATGAAAACGACCAATTGCAACATGTAGCCGTTAGATCAAAACACTGTAACCGTCAGATTTAAACACTGTAGCAAAAAATCTCGTCGCAACATCAAGTCATGTTGCGTGCAACATGAAGAAGAATTACGCAATATTCAAAAACAACATTGGTGAGAGACGTCCGATATTTTACCGGCGCGTCGGACGTCCTGTACTTAGCATTACTGTTAAATATGTTGTAAAATAATAACGGGATACCTGATCCTCTGTTGTGAAGGAACATGTGTTACCTATACACCTATATATACATACTTCCTGCAGTCAAGTTTATTTGATGTTTCGAACAAGGGACGCAGTCTGTTTCCTGTTGTTTTTGTTGTCTGAACGTCAAAGTTAAATGACAGGAAGTGCTACAGCCCAGGAAAGAAACTTGTTTTTGCATTTCTCCTTCAAAGTCGTTGATCAGGCCGGTTACAGAAGGCACTTACTGTACATTATTGGCTACGACTACGATACAATACAACAGCAGAAAAATTGGAATTACATCTCGCATATCGAGCATCTGTGCCGGATATCAACTCACCAGTCGTCATCCCATCGCACCCCATGTTTAGCAGCAAGGTAGTAAGCATTGATAGGCCCTTTATCCCCAGCCTCGTAGAGCTCAGGGGCAACTTTGTTCTGATCGATCTCATGGATTATCGGAGTCAGCACGTTCCACGCAGCAGCCAGTTCATCGCTGCGCATGAATAGATGACTGTCTCCATCTAACACATCCAGGAGAAGATGCTCATATGAATCTGGAACCTCAGTGTCATACCTACACAAGAAAAACCATAGTTTAGTGCAAGTTCTTTAGAATATATCATAAGGTGATCCAAGAGATACCCATACTTATCACGGTAAAGCAGGTTGAGTTCTGAAGCATCCAGTTGGAGCCCAAGCCCTGGAACCTTGTTGTTGACTTTCAACAGGATTGCTTCTTCAGGTTGATCGCGTAGAACAAGCTCATTTGTGTCAAGATCTATGTCATGGCCAAAACGTTCACGGTAGATATTACCAGGGACATGGCGAAACTGAATTCGAATCTCAGCTCTGAAGGAAATAAATTATTAGAGACCTTCAGTCATGCTTGATCGATTTGCCAGGTGATATATTTTTTTCTATAAGAAAATGGTGGAATTCTTTTATAAGAAAATGGTAATATTGCAATAGTTATCAATAAGGTGCTCAGTATAGGGTGGACTACTGAACAAGTGAAGATAGTTGATAGAACGGTGCATGTTATGCTTGCATGTGAATTAATTTCTGATTCTACCTTTTGAGATTTATTAAGGGTATAAAAAGGAAATAAGTTCATAATAACACAATACTACAATAAAGTGACTGAAATCAGAAATTAACTATTGACACATTTGTTAATTGAAGTTATGGATCTCATTGGGTGTACCTATTCTTCATAAGCCCCATGCCTGTCTTGATCAAAAATGGCACCCCATCCCAGCGTGCATTGTCAATGTACATAGCAGCAGCAAAATAGGTTGGTGTCATGGATTTTGTATATCTGTCAACTTTGCCAGAGGTGTCTTTGAGTTGACCAAGAACAACATCCTCAAGGTCCACTTTACGAATTGATCTCAGCACCTTCACCTAAATAAATAAAGTTCTTATGATCTGTAACAAATGACAGCGTTTTCGAACCTCTAACAAATTTTAAAAGGATTATATTGCCTTACCTTTTCATTTCGGATGTCCTCTCCATCAAGACTTACAGGTGGTTCCATGGCAAATAGCGCTATTGTTTGGAGAATGTGACTGTGAACTATGTCACGAATTATCCCATAATTTCCGAAGTACCTGCGAGTGGATATGACTGTAAATTAAATTATCCGAAATTACAATCCCAAGATATGAATATATATTCAATAAAGAAAACAAAGATAAGTTAAAACCCTGTTAAGAGACACTTGTAAAGGTTAAACAGAACCAGTAATGAGCTAATCATGCAGAGACCCAGTATTAAAGAGTACATCTTATTATAACACGAATGGTTACATTCAAGAATGGTAAGAGCAATGTTATAGCATTAACTCACCTCCCTTGCATTTCAGTTGCTGTTTCTTCAGAAAAAATGACCTGGACCAATTCACATGCATTGCTACAAGTCAATGTATATACAAAATGATAAAGCATATGTTAAACTGAGCCTTGAAGTTGTACCTGCACATTCCGTATGTAAGTTCGGCTCCACAAAGGTTCAAACACCAAATTAGAAAATCTCAAGACAGTAAGATTTTCTATCAGATCCTTCCCCAAAAGGTGATCAATTCTATGGGTGAAAGACATGAAGCAATAACAAATTGTCAAGTTTTTCGAACATTGCAGTTAAGAAAAACAATCACAAAGCATTGTAATTTGACAATATATTCATTCAAAAAAGGGAAGACAGCTAAGATTGGATGGATAAAAGATGGAAATCATAGTACCTGTAAATTTGCTTTTCCTCAAATCTTGACAGCAGAGATTGTGTTACCTGGCCTGAGGACAAACCAGTAAAGCCAAATGGTTTCTCAATAATTATCCTATTCCAGCCTCGCTTAGTCTGGGCAGTGTCAGCCAGTGGCAATGCTACATCAAGAAGTGCCTCTTGGGGTACAGCAAGGTAGAATATTCTGTTTGCTGCACGAGTATGCTGCGAAACAAAATTCGAGATTAATGAAACTTTATAAACCAAAAATATCTAGTTCAAATATCGAACATTAATTTCTCCAAAAGATTCACGAACTGTTATGAGAAATCTACCTCTATCTGTGCCATCCTTGAATTTAATCTAGCCATCCCATCATTGTTGTCATGTCCGGCATCTATATAATATGTCCTTTTAAGGAACTCATTTAACTTGTCACCACAGTTTTCGCTGCATTCACAATAACATTAGGATCCATTATTATTAGTTTTCGCAGGTCAAGTTTTTTATTCGCAGCAGTGAAATTATGTCATCATAACAGAATTGCATCCTGACGTCAAAATATACTGGGGGGGATAATATTTAAAACTATGGAAAACAAAAAATATCAGCATGATGCATAAATCATTGATTTGAAAAATCTTGGAATATCCTATAAAGAAACCTTGGGAAGCAAAACGATTTTGCTAAGAAGTCAGACATCCAAGCTGAAGCATTAATAATCAGGATTGGCGGATACATTGGAAATTCGGGACGGTAAGTATACCAGCATGGCAGCATATTCATAAATTTGGAAGAAGCTGAATAACATTGGTGTCAAGTGCCAACATAACCAACAGGTGATTTGGTCCAAAAATATATGTTGCAGATTAAAATATTGGTTTGGCTATATAATTCTTATATGATTTCAAAGACAAGGGGATATTGTAGATACAAATTTCAGTGCTAATGTGTTGCCAACGCGGTAGCATGGCAAAAGAAATTATCATATCAAAAGAACATACTGGTGATCAACTCGGCAGGTCAAATTGGCTTCAATCATAGATCTTAAACCTTCATCTGTTATTTTCTTCCTAGAATATCCAAATATGCCTACACTCTGCAGTATAAAAAAATGAAAATGAAAGGTGTAACAGGTCAATGGCGCTCATACATACAAGTTACAGCGGGACTGTAAATTCAATTTTCCAGTAGCAGAAGCTGATATGTTCATACCGGAGGAAGAAAACCACTGTAAAACAGAGCAAATAGTGCCGGGAAAACTTTACTTCTTGCCAGCTCACCAGTAGCTCCAATTACAGCAATGCAAAGAGATGGTTCACTGTTGGAATGGTCATTAGACAAAGCAAATTCTTCCTCTTGCACAGGAGAACGGATTTCAGAGGGGTTGGATCCCAAGTCCATCGGACTTTTCTGAACAGTTGAACTATCCAAAATATCAGAGCTTGTACTGGCCATTTCACCTCCAGAATCTGCATAAAGGGGGAAGGGAAACAATAAGCTGCACATGAAGGCATAAAGACAAAAGAAAACGGCCTACGACAAATTTGCAATAATAATAGTAAGAGGATTTGAGGGAGATTTTTTTCTTGAGCGTGCTTTTTTGTTGACAATGCTCATGCAAACTGAATGCTACTGTCAAAGGTATGAAGCAAACCAGTGTCAGCAGCGCCGAGGGAAATCATACGCATTACGACAATAATAAGAATTATGATAAGCACATCTGCACACATGCAAAGTAATGGAACAGAAGACAACTGATTTCATAATACCAACCATAAGCAAGATGCATGTTCCGATGAGTTATCTTTTCAGTCAGTGATGCAGCCTCCAAGTAATCATGACATTTATCATTCCCTCGAGCATCTGGATTTCTTTGAAGTTGCCATCCATGCCTTTTAAATGCCTTCTGGAGCTTCAGTTTTGCAGCAACCCAGCACCTCAATCCACAAGCTTGCATTCTGAACCTGGCAGCAGGTGCTGCAACCTACATACAGAAGCATCAAGTGCCACAATCAGCAGATGAATTGTCAACATGTAAAATATCAAATAAATCAGATTGATATAATTTTGTGTCGGCCACGAAATGTGAAACGACATCTTCAAGACATCAAATGAGCGGGGAAAGGATGATAGATCTTTATTCAGGCACTGCACAGAATATTCAAAATATAGCATTTCCACTAACAAATAATCATGCTTGAGTGATGGATTGATGCAACGTGAGTCGTCAACCAAGGTTGGCCAGCTTATATCAAATCAGAGCCCCTTTTTATGAGCATGTTCTGTAGAATACGCTGAGCATGTTGACACGTCAGTCCAATGTGCCACTGAACTGGAACGATGCCCCCCACAAAAAGGAAAACAGCGTCAGCTGGAACCTGTGATGAAAACGGGAGCAGCTTATCTTTACAAGACGAAAGCTGGGTTATTCCCGGAGCGGGCAGCGGGTCCACGTCACCCGATAACACGGTAATCGTTAGATCCTGCGATTTTGCGACATCGACCGTTCGATCAGCGTCTTCGCGGGCCTCTCTCACCCGTTAAGCCACGAACCGGGATGCCCGCGAATCCTCGCGAACCTGTGCGTCTCCTTCCCTTCTCTGCCACGCCCTTCGCCTCCAACATGCCAGAGGGCGGCGGTCGGCGGAGCAACGACCTCGTCCACACGGTCCAACGCTCCGCCGCCACTCATGCCTTCCGCCACAGGCCCACAGCTGTTGCAATTGCTCAAGCTGTCAATCGCAGTCGCAGTTTATCCCCTCCGCCTCAGCCCATTCGAATCGGATACACTGGCTCCGCGCCCATTGCAGCACCTGAGCGGCCGTGCCTCCCTCCGCCTGCTGCCCGCCCACCGGCCGCCCACTGGGCCATCCGTCCAGATTCCCATCCTCTTCTGCAGTCCTCATCCTCGGAGAGACCAGGGGCAGCCTCCAAGTTCATCACGGCGCGTGAAATTGCAGTCCGACGAGCTCCTAGCAGAGTTACAGTGCACGTGTCTGCACCATTCATCTCCCCCCATGGCCCATGGGGTAGGCCACTATCACGCATGGATCATTGGCTTCTGCGTGGTGTGTTGATCATGATGCCATTACCTCCTGAGTCCTGATCTAGAAAGTTGGGTAAGAAGCAACGCATATTCATATTGCAGGAAGCAAGAAGACCTGCAGGATGCTAGGAATGAGGCGCTTGTGAGAAATCGAAAGATATGACAGCCGTGTTATCGCTGCTTGTGAGGTGTTTGTCAAAATGTTCAGCCCCTAACAGGCAAGCTTCACAATTCTATTCCATGCCACCCACGTCAGGACTAAGATTGATTTACATGGTTAAACGCTTACCATTACCACCTCCATATGTTCCTTTTAGAAATAAACGTATAGCCTAAGTTTTAATTGAATTATAGAGGAAAAGTGAGAAAATACTGAAAACAGGTAAAGTGAACTACTAAAGTTATTCATAAGCTGGGGCTGAGATCAACACGCGACTGAATTAGTTGGACTTCAATAGTAATTTATCAAAGTTTCTTAATTTGTTATTTCCAAATGTGTAATTTCTACATGTCTGAACCATTTTCTCGCAGTTTGAAAAGAATTATCAATAAAGATTAATAAAGGCTTGCATCTATTATAGTGACAACATTAATTTCTGCTTCCTAAAGTATATAAGTGCTTAAAAATTAGCGCACATCATCATAGAGGCACATGGATTACGGTGGAATTCAAGTACTACCTTCAGCAGGTACATTTAAAAGCCAATGCTCTCAAGCTTGAGAAGATTTAAAACTTGAGGGAAGACAGCCTGCTCAGGGACCTCACGGTCATTTAACTTATCAGATATATCTTGAGGCAATTGTAATGTTTTTCGCTGTCCAGGCATTTGGGATACCTGATTATATTTACAACACATTTACAGTTTAATAGTCTAATAATATTATTCCATTTCAAGTACTTCCCTTCATCATATTATTTAATCTCTCTTCAAAATAAATCAATCATTCCTCAACCAAAAAATAAATATAAGAATCATAGACCAGATCATTTCTATTTTTTTCATTAAATGTATGCATCTTCAAGTACATAAACATACAATTAACTTTGCTAACAACTTAGCTTTAAAGTAGCCTCACAATATTTACGCTAGCTAGACAGCAAAGGCCGAAGCGCGGCAAAGCCGCGAGTTGATTCTAGTCATCTCTAATTTGCGTCCATCCAGAGCAAGATGGCCAGAAAGGTAAACAAGGATCACGCGCTCGCACGGGCGAACTAAAGCCTCGCCAACCACTCCCATCGATGCAAGAGGCAGCACCGCGACGGGGTATCCCTCCAGCACGTCGCCACGCCAGCGCCCAGCGAATCGGCTGAGGCATTTCGTCGAGCAGGTTAAGCGCACGGCGTCGGAGCGAAAGAGAACAAGCTGCTTCATCCCGCCACCAACCAGGCAAGGCAACCGTATTACCGTACCACGAGCGCACGAAGCGGGTACTCACCGGAGTGAAGCGCAGGCTCGACAGCGAGGGCTGAAACTGGAAGGACGCCGCCGGTGTTGCCGGCGCTGCCGCGGCGAGCCCTGCCATCTTCCAACGCAGCTTGGTCCTGCTCCTGCAGCGCTTGTCTGTCCCCTTGTTGGATCGCGTGGGCGTCTGGAATGGGGAAGGAAAAGAGGACTATTGCTCGTGGCAGCTTGTGAGGAGTGCAGTGGATAGCGACAGTGGAAGCTGTACCTGCAGCTTTTAGCTTTCGCCGCCGTATGTGTACTGACACGTCACAAGTCGGGTAGATCTGTTTTTTTTTTTTTTTTGCTAACCCCGTGAATGCTTTACCAAAATTTAAATTCAAACAAAGTATTGGTATCCAGAATCCTGCCATATCAAATGCACAGGTATCGCTCATGTTTGAGCAAAAATGAAACTCATGAAGGAATCATTTATCGTTTACAGAATCCTCTGCCAAAATTGTTCACTACTTACATAGAATTCATCCACCAAATGTTTAGCAAATTTTACCTTCGTATGGAGTTCGAAGCCTGATGTTATTGTGTGGATCCCTCCTCTTTTCTTTTCTTTTTCTTTTTTCATTTTGTTCTGGGCACAATTGCACAAGGACTTCAAGTTCAACCTAATATTCAAAGTGGCATGCTGCTATGCCGCTATGCTGCTGGTTCAAACAATAATAGACGCTGGATATTCTTCCAGCCTTTTATGTACTTCTATTTATTGCTAATACAATTGTACAATCTGTCAATCATAAATTCATGATAACTTACAAGTTACTCCAAGCTTTACCCTAACTTGTACAACACCGAACCACAATCTGAGACCAGAAGATGTTAATACAACTTGTACAGTGAGGAGTGAACCTCCAGTCATCTGCAAATGTGTAGCAAGTTTGCAGCCAGCAGTCCCACACTCACAGATCAGTTCATGTAGCAGACACCCGCGCTGGCGATGTTACTCCCGTGGCCTAGCAAGCCAAAGAGAACTCAGGGCGCGCAAACGTGAGAAGTAGTCATGGATCGCAAGGAGCGCCCGAGCAGCTTGTCGGATAGTCAGAATGCGTTGCATTTGATGCAAGGTCTGCTGTCGTAGATTATCAGCCTAACATAAATAAAACATGTTCCCTTCAGAGCTAGAAACATTGAGAGCAGTACAGCTTGCTCAAAAGTGGGGTAAATATGTCGAATCAACAAGTGCCTTGGTTTCTTCCCTAAAATTTATGGAATTCTAAAGCAAACATCTTAATTGACCAGTAAATTAGTTTCAATTATTCTTTTATCTATCAAAAGCAATAACAACAACAGAAAAACTGTGTGTTTGACAGGTTTAGGATTTCAGAAAGTTTACCTGACGAAGGAAATTCTCGAGGGTGCCAAGTTTGCCCATGGCCATAGCCATTTGACCCATATAGTTTGCCACGTTCCCGGAGGATCCTGATGGACCAAGGGACCCAGCCAATGTTTCTGCCAAGGATTGCTGCAATGCTTCCATTCCTTGCGACAATGCGTCCTCAGCCTGCTGGGACGATTGTTGGAGATTGGATAGCCCCATCAATTGCTGCTCCGTTAGTGGCTCAAGCTGATTCACAAGGAGCTGCAATTTTACAACAGTGTAAGGAATAGCCAAACAGTTCAGCTTGAAGCAGAAGCACCCATTGAATGGTACAATGATTAAAAAAATATCACGCCATACTAAGGAAAATATTCCTGCAATAGGCTTCAAACCCTTCCAAACACAATTAGAGTTGTTTTGGCATCTACACGAGCATGTTTTGTCTAGGAAAATTAAAATTAGTTAGTTCTATTACAGAGAGATATAAATTGATAAATGACACTTAATGTGGGGTGACATGCAGGATCTTGAGCTACAAGTCCTCGATATATTAGATGATACTTTGTGATTATATATTTGTGACAATATTTAGCGACATTACCAAAAAAAAGTGGCACAATATGAAAGTAATTGTACTGATATGTGGTAAACAAGGACCCTTTATATATTGCTTGGGGTGGGTGGAGGGGGCATTGAGACTTCGAGAGACACGGGTTCTAGAACAAGTTATATTTGCAATCAAAGCCACGTTTAAGATAATTATATCTATGTCATATGCATGCACCTTTAGAAGCTCAGACGAACGGAAACCCCCAAGCCACAAGAAGCACCTTTCAGCAGGTGTTTTCCACATGCCTGAAAGTATATGGAACACATCAGCCTTCGCAGCAACACCCTTCAGCCTGAATATCTCATCATAATGTGCCATTATCCCATCCACGATAAGACGGAGGTCACTATCACTTGCATGAGCATTTACTGCAGTCCTCAGCTCATTTATCTGCTTATTTTGCTCCTCTTGCCATCGAGAATACTCTAAATCAAAGGTCATAGCTCCTGCAAAGATATTACAATGATGTAAGGTTGCAAAAGCAATTAGTGAAAGCATGTGTGCGCGTGTGCATGAGAGGGAGGGAGGAGGGAGCTTACCATTTCCACTCATAGCATGAGTTTGGTCTCCAGAGCTGGATATGAAGATTCCCTGCAATGTAATATCCAAGTAGCAAATTTAAATGAAACCATGGAGAGATACCAGTAAAAATTGCACTCCAGTATCAACCAAATAAACTCACCTGTTGTCGAGCTTTCTGGAGCTCTTGCTCTAGGCTTGCCAGTTTTAGCTTACTGCTCTCAAGCTGTTGTACATATGCCTTTGAAAACAACAGGTAGTGTTACAAAGGGCTTATAGGTAAACATTAAACCCAAAAGTGAACAAAGAAAAAGCTGCGGGATTTGAGAGAGTTTTTTTTTATATAAACTATGAACCAATGTGCTTGTCTGATTGCTTGTACAAACAACATTATACATGAAAACATGTTCATTATTTGAGAGAGAATATCTGTTACGTTTGATCCTCTATGTATTTAGTCACAGAAGATAGGTGGCCTTAGTGGATGATGATGTGGATAGCTTGCATTGTTAGTGGGGTGCTTCTATATAGGTTATATAGATTTACAACCCAGCATCTTTGCTGTGTGCAATCATAGAAAATTTCACTATGGAGTTTTCATGTTCTACAAAGTCATTCTTTTTCTATGTGGAATTATTTTCTGTGGAAGGTTTACGACAATGTGCAGATGTTGACACAGTGGTAAAATAAATAGAATACAGATTTTACTGAGTGGGAATCTCTTTTCAATACAACACACATAAATTGATAAATTCCTATAGTTTAAACTTGATTTTAACCTATATAGGTGTCAATACTCAGAGAATTGATTCATCAATCAAAACCAAATTATTAGCTTACTAATTAACAAGGTAATTATCAGAAGAATATTAGGGCGTGTGGTGACAGGGGCAGGCTGAAGCACAAGTAGAATGGACTGTGGCTTCACAACTAGGCAGATCCACTTCACAGTCCTGACTCACACATGCATGCATTAGTGAGGCGTGCACACTGCACACAGACACGCTGCACCAAAATACAGGAACAGCTCCCAGATGTGCATAGCACAGCACAGGCATGGTAATAGTACCTTTTTTCTCAGTCGACTTTTCCTTGCTGCTTCACGATTTTGGGCAAGTCGCCGTAAAACCTACAGGACAGAAAATTCATTTTCTAGAGATCATCACTGAAGCATTGTAAGAACACTAAAAAGACATAGAAGAAAAAATTTATAATTCAATACCTTTTGGTCCATAGGTCTGTCAGATCTGTCAGACCGATCAGATGAATTAGAAGCCATGACAATAGCTCCACTCTGTCCGTTTTCTAACTGTAAAAGTTGGTTAAGAAAAATTACAGAGATACAGTGTTTATGCATGAAACTATAAGGTAGGAAGTTGACATGCAGCAGTACACAGATGATGGTGGAAGTCAAGATCATAGATGATGGAATAAGTAACATGTACCGACTTCAGAATGACACACTTTGTATAGGAGTCAAGTTTTAAAATTGTAAGATAACCGACAAAGTAGTAGATCATCCATTATGCCTCCAAGGCCCCAATTCCAAACACAAATTGTTCCATTCAACTAGTAATTGATTTTCTTGGCAAAATTCACAGAAGTAGAAAATGTGTTTAGTGTGAAGAAATGTTGCAATGTCAACTAATGCTTGCAAACACAAAACAAATTTAGCAAACTTGGAGCTATATGAAAGCGACTTGGTGGCAAACAGTAATACCGAATCAGTAACAGATTAAACAGATAAACTAGAGAGAGCGGTTGGGAGATACAAGGAACGGTCCTGTTTGTAGGGATTTAGTGTACCTCAATCACCAAGGGTATTTAACAATTCGTCTAAGTTTTCATTCACGAAACCAATAGACTAACATCAGGTTTGCCAAATTTAAATTTAAATATAATATGTTACTTAATTGTTAAGACATAAGAGCATGTGAGTATAATGTTTGCAGATGGTTAAAGTGTTAAAGAGACATGGCAAAATTATGTGCATTGGAGAACATAAGCTCAGCTCATCATTTATTGGATAATGAATACAGTCCAAGTCTTCACATCCTATTAGGCTATAAGAAAGACCAGAGTTTAGGCATAGTGGCAACATTATGTTCCCTTCTCCTAAAATAATTAGATGGAGAAAAGAGGGGTTACCCTTTGGTTTTTATCGTCAGTGTCTAAAACAGTCGAGGTGTCAGTCCTTGAACTAGCATCTGCCATGCCGGGTTCTCACCAGCTCCTAAGAATGAGACAACAAATTGCTTTGTTGTCCCCTTTTAGTTTTTCTTTTAAGACAGGATGATAAGCAGCCTGCAGTTGGCACATCCACCCACCCGGCAGACCAGCAAACTATCCATCACAAGAAACAAGTTTCCAGGTACATCAGGAACATAATAAAGGATATACAGCTAGAAATGACAAAAATGGTAATCCAACTAAGCACTGGTGTCTTCATACCTTTACCAAAAACAGCGACAGGTCAGAGTTAACTGCATGTTCCGAACCTGGAAACATCAAACATAAGACATTTAGCTGTGGTTCCTAAAGGAAAATCAAGGTAATGCCAGCTCCTGTCCATAGCAGCTCATAATTCCAAAAGAACAACTAGTACAGCTCCACACCTGACATGAGGCATCGCAAGACAGCAAGGATAATTGTCTTAGTGGCCAACATTAATTACTAAGCTTATTCCTAAATATCCCAGCTCATACCCCATCTTGACAGCTGTGCAGACGAGTGCACACACCAGTCCAAGAATCTATTAGCAAGCTACCGTAAATTTGGCCATTACCCATGATTATACAAAATATGAAAATGATAATAGATTAGGGGAAGCATAGAAAACAACATGTCAAGAGAAAAGGGGTCTGTCTTAAGTGGAGTGGCGGCTAAAGTAGGTGCTCGAGCAGCTCATGCTGATTTAAATGAGATCAGCTGGAAGCCGACCAGCCAGCTTCCACTAGCTCGTAAAGGGAATTCGAGGTGATCCTTCATTCCTTCCCAGATGCTATGTTGCCTTAATAGCAGCGGGAAGCTCCAACGCAAGTACGCAACGAGGACAGCACGACACCACTGTGGCTGTGGCACAGGGGACGACGCAGACGTGGGGCATGGGGATTCAATCATTCAATTCCAAATTGTTTCAGAAAGAATAAGTGCGCGCACACCACGGCGACCACCAAAGTCGCCCTGTGGTATCGACTGAGATTGATCTTTGGCGCTGAAACCTGATCGAACCACCTATATAGATTTTAGGGACCCCTAGATTATATCACTAGGGTACTAAAACTCTCAGACAACAAATCCGCAACTAACATAACAGTGGGGAGGAGAGAAAATTTCGATTTGACTGCACACAATTCCTTCATCAGCGAACAAATTAAGCAAGCTAGGGTTACTAACCGAAACGAAAAAATCGAACCAGGTCCGGGTGGATCTCCACTCCGCACAAGTCCAGTACCGGCAGAGAGGCGAGGAGCAGGCGGGCAGCTGCTCTCGACGAGAGACGACTTTTTTTTGCGGAAAAGGGCGCCTGCTTTAGTACCACCGCTCGCCGGCGGTCAGGTAGTAGCCGATGATGAGGCGCCAACAGTTGCAAGGAGGAGACGAAGAACAGGGAGTTTCAGGTTGAGAAGGGATGGAATTGAGGGAGAAATCAGAGAAGAAGAGTAGTGGGGAGGAGGTGGAAGAAGGGTGCACGGGGATTTCTCACGCACAGGCACAGTGAATCGGCAAAGCCGCCACCGCTCCGTGACATCACACCGTGGACTCACTCACACGAAGGAGGATTGGAGGTTGGATCTCTCTTGGCCTTCGCTTGCTCCTTTGACAAACATTTCTTTTTGTCCTGCTGCAGTAGTTGGTAGTAGTACTCGTACTACCTTGCGGCAAAGAAAAAACGGAATATAATAAAGTGGAAACAGTTTCGGTAGCCGACCGGATGGTCATCAGGCGACTACAAACAAAAAGTCCCTCTCCATCTACGCCAAAGAAGGATTTTGAAGCCAAACAAAAATGTTCGTCCCAGTTGAAAACGGATGCAACTTGAGTAAACATACACTCCAACGAGATTAACAGTCGAGAGATTTAAATAGTTTTAGTTTGATCAGATAACGCATCAGGGGGTGTAGCTCTTATGGTAGAGCGCTCGCTTCGCATGCGAGAGGCACGGGGTTCGATTCCCCGCACCTCCACCTATAAAGTTTCTCCTTTTTTAAGTCCAGACACCAACCACAAGCGATGAGCAGGCCGCTCCGGCCCCCGGCCCGTCAGCCAGCGTCCATAAACAAATTTTTTTTATATATATTTTTTCGCTATTTTGGAAAAATAAATGGTCCGTCAAAAATTTAGCAGATCTATACATCTGCCGCCGTACGGCACGGCGGCAGCTGCCGTGGCCCACGGCCAGACGTGAGCCCAAACTGTCCGATGGACATACCGCCGTACCCCACGGCGGTAGGGACATACCGCCGTGGGGTACGGCGGCAGGTCCTAACGCCGTAGGGCACGGCGGCTGCAGGCCTGGTACCGCCGTGCCCCACGACGCTTAGATCTGAAGCCTATATAAGGCCGAAATTCAACCGAAAATATCATAATAAATCGGAAAAAAAAGAGAGGTGGGGGGAGAAGAGAAGGGAGTGAGGAGGAGGTGGTGAAGGTGCGAAGCTCTGCCGGTTTTTCGTCTCGTTAGAGGTAAATACTCTGGTACTTATTATTTTGAACTGTGATAATTCATATTTTGAAGTACTGTTTTAGTGTAGATCTGCTTAGTAAAAATATAGTTTTAGTGTAGATCTGCTTAGTAAAAATATAGTTTTAGTGTAGACCTACATAGCAAAATTATAGTTTTAGTGTAGATCGATTATTAAAATTATAGTTATATTGTAGCTCTGAGTAGATATATTTTGTAGTTACAAATCCACTTGTTAATAGCGATTTTGTAGTTACTGTCAAGTTGTATTTCGGTAATAGCCAGATTAGATATGGTGAACATGGAGTTGACTTGTCAGAATTTGATTCGGTTGACCATATGATTAGAAGAGCAGCCGAAAGAACTTGGAGGCCCATAACCAACTTTTTTTATAAGGCGTTCCATGTAGATGTAGACCAACATGACTTGTCCATTATGGCTCTAATCAACAGGAGTGAAGCAGTATATTGGGAGCTTATGCCACTTCAAGGCACTGAACATTAGAGGAGTTATATCAGAACATCATGTCAAATTGGTTTGCCTGTGATGTTGTTTATCCAAGTTGTTCATAAGGCTGGGTCTAGTAGTCAAGTGCATAAGGAGGGTAGTGGTGCTCACCAGGGTGAGGCTGAACTACAAGCAGGAGATGGTGCTGCCACTGAGGCAGAAGAAGGAGATGGTGCTGCCACTGAGGCAGAAGAAGGAGATGGTGACACACCCTTTGAGGCCTGTGGTGAAATTGACGAGGGGGAAGTTAATGAAGAAGTACTCAGGCAGTACGAAATGGAGGCCGGTGACGATGAACGTGGGTTGCAAGAGGACTCCTCAGATGATGAGGATGACCCGCTAGTGCCAAGGAACTGTGACAGCTACAATTTCTCACAGCTATCTGTCAATCCTGGTGAGAATGTGTCCTGAGAGTATAGACAGAATCAGGTTTGTGTTGGCGCCATGTATAAGAGTGCAGTCGAGGTGAAGGATGCAGTGAAGAGGTGAGCCACCCTTACTCAGCAGAGAGAGTTCAGGGTAGTGAAGAGTTCTCCACACATATATGATGTACAATGTGTGAAGCTCAACTGTCCTTTTCGAGTGTATGCTTCTAAGGGTAAGTGGAAAAATTACTGGGAGGTCAGGTCTGTTGTGGATCACACTTGTGTACTTGACCAGCTAGATGCAAGCCATCGTAATTTGTCGGCCGGTTTTGTGGCCAGCCAGATGTTTTCTAAGATTGTGGAAAATCCTGCTTATGAGCCTAGTCCATTATCTTGGCAATTGAGGAGAAATTTAGGTACCTGATAAGTTATAGTAAAACATACATGGCGAAGAAGAAGGTAATGGAGTTGAGGTGGGGTACTTACGAAGCATCCTACGACAATCTGCCTCGATTGCTGAACACAATTGCCACGCTAAATCCTGGTAGTTATTATGATATCAAGACTTATAATCTTGTAGCAAGGCTAGGGAAGCAAGTCTTGCAGCGGGCATTCTTAGCATTGGGTCCAACTATTGCTGCATTCAAACAGTGTTGACCAGTCATTTGCATAGATGGCACATTCCTAACAGGAAAATACAAGGGCACAATCCTTACAGTTGTGGCTGCAGATGGCAACAATCAGTTGTTGCCATTGGTAATTGCTTTTGCAGAGGGAGAGAATGGTGACAGTTGGTATTGGTTTCTGGAGAGATTTAAGCAGATGGTGGTGGGAGATGTGTCAAACGTGTGTGTGATACACGATAGACAAAAAGGTATTTTGCAGGCGATTAATGACATCAAAGAAGGTAGTCAAGAACGTAACCGAGCAGCACAATGGCCAGATGTTCATAGCAGGTGGTGCATGAGCATATGGGAGTAAACTTTCATAGCCAGTTCAAGAACAAAGAACTTACACAATTGTTCAAGCGGTTATGTTCGACGAATTAGGAGAAAAAGTTCTACGAGCTCTGGCAAAAATTAGATGATCTGACGAAGAAAGCATCAGAAGAGATAGCTAAGAAGCCAGTAAGTACCGAACCCGGGGAAGAGCCAGTTTCTCTGGAGTACGTGGGGCTAGATGCTCCAAATGTCAGAAGGAGAAGGGGACGTGCTGTGAAGACCTTTAGCCAGTGGATTCAGAATGAGCCTAAGGAGAAATGGTGTCTCCTGTTTGATAAGGGAGGTGTGAGGCATGGGATAATGACAACAAATTTTGCTGAGGTCTACAACGCTGTTTTGCGTGGTGCCAGAGCTCTCCCTCTTGTTGGTATCATTGAGTTCTTCTTTTACTGCACAATGAAGTACTTTTTTGAGCGTGCTACTGTAGCACATGCAGCTATGCAGGACTGTCAAAAGGTGTATTCAACATGGATGACTGAGTACTTGACCAAAAAACAGAAGGCTGCTCTTGCTCACATAGTTTACCCACAACCTCTACGTCGTGATCCTGGCGAGGAAGTTCAGTGGAAATATCAGATAAGTTGCCAGTCCAAATCACAAAAAGCGAATGGTGAAATAACAATACAACAAACAGTTATTGGGAATCAGACATGCTCATGCTCTTGCCAGAAGCCACTGCTGCTACACTACCCCTGCTCACATGTGATCGCTGCATGCCTTGCAACAAAGAATAACCATTGGGGTCGGTACGTGCCTAAATACTTTTTCAAGCAAACCATTCTAGACACTTGGAACCACACTGTTGAGGGCTACCTGCATCTTGGTACTTTCACTCAAGACCCCAAAGACAATGCGTTGTACATACCAAATTCAGATCCAACCATGTGCCAAGGTGTTGGTCGACGCAAGAAGAAGAGGATTAGGAACAACATGGACGAGGCTGAAGCTGGTCCTCCGGTGCAGATATGCTCTAAGTGCAACAATCCAGGACACTCCTACAAGAAATGCACCGAAGCATCTTACTTTTCCACTGCCACTTCTCCAGCACCTTCAACTAGTGGACGTGGACGTCGTTCCCGTCGCTACACCGAAGGAATGCAGTGATCGTACTTGTTTGTGCTACCGTGTTGTAATATTTGAAATACTTATGCATGTTATCGTCTTGTAATATTTGAACCATTTAATTTGGCAAGGTCTTGTAATATTTGTACCATTTAATTTGCAACACCATCTGAACTTATGCATGTTTCGTGTTGTAATAATTGAACTACCTTTTCATTTGCTTGTTGTTTTCTTCTTGCCTTCAAATTTATTATCATATCTTGTTATGTATTGTTCTCTTATTTCAAATGAAACATGTAATGAATTATCATATTTCTCATCTTTTTTTGTAGGCTTGCAATGGCGTCCTCGGGTCCTGAGTTGGACTTGGAGTTGCTCACCAGTAGGAAGGACAAGGTTGCGGTGCCAAAAGGGATCCACACTCCTATGTGCTACTGCGGTGACAACTGTAAGCTTGTCAAGTGCAACGTTCTCGGGTACTGCTACGGGATGAGGTTCATCATGTGCGTGAACTACGAGCATTACCCCCTCCCACCATGTCGCAATGTTAGACCAAAAGTAAGAACAAACTGCATTACTAAATAAATAATATGCCATTGCTATTTTATTATGTGCTAACTTGTCTTTGAAAAAAGACTCCACCTCCTCTTTGTGATTTTATGCAGTGGCTAGATTGTGAGCAGTCCGAACAAGACAAGCGTTACGTCGAGGCGATGGGTCGTTCAGCACGTGAGAGGTGGCAAATGATGGTTGAGGCAGAAAAACAAGAAGAAAAACGTAAGGAGCAGCAGGAGGAAATTCACATTCGCCGGGAGATGAAATAACGTGAAGCGGCCGCGGCCCGTGAAGCAGATAGAGAGAGGAAGAGGGATAGAGCTCACCGGGCTAAGGAAGCTGGGCCGGATGCCATGAGGAAGGGGAAATACCCCCGTTGTACCCAGTAGACGTAGAGTACTAGACACCGAGTGCTACTGTATCTCTAAAAAATTATGATTTCATTTCATCATCCTCTAGAGTCGGCTTGTATCTTTAAGAACTTGATTTCAGATGCATTAGAGCATGTTTCCTCAAACAGTAAAACTCGTACTAGGGTGTGTTTCCTGTGAGTAACTGCGTCAAACAGTGAACACATAGGGTGTGTTTTCTGTGAGTCACTGCACCAAACAGTGAACCTAGTACTAGGGTGTGTTTCCTCTGAGTCACTGCCCATTTTTCTTGCCCCGGATCGAATGGTCCGCCGTCCAGTCTGCTTCATTGCCTACATATATGTGAGCACTCTTCTCCAGTGCCACTTCTCAACACAACAAGCATCAATGAGTTCCTGGACTGGGGATGATGATGGCTCCCGACCAGGTCCAAGGTCACGTGTCGCCCCCGCGTAGGCGACCCGCGGCCCCCAAACCCTAGCCGCCGCAAGCCGCCGCCCACCATCCTCCGCCGCGCCGCCGCCCGAGCGGGCCGCCGGGATCCCGTGCGGCCGCGAGGAAGGCGGCGGCGTGGCCTCGTCTTGCCTCCCTCCGGCTGGTTCGGGCGGATGCGGCCGCTCGGGCCCGGCGGCGGGATTCGTCGGCGCGGGCCGCCCCCCGCGGCGGTGGAGGCGCAGCCTCCAGATCCGGCAGCGCATCGGCCGGATTTAGGGCCTGCGCGGCGGTTGCTGCCATTTCCGTGTGGGACGACGACCGTGTCGGGCGGCGACTGCGGTGGCCATTGAAGGACGACAACGGCGCGACGGCGGGTCCACGGCGGCGCCCTGGCTTGCGGCTGGCGTGCTGCTGCTGCGTGCTGCCGGTGTGCGGCGGCTGCGTACTGGCGTGCGGTGGCTGCGTGCTGGCGTGCGGGTGTCTCTGCTGGCGTGCTGAGGACGCCCTGGCCGAGGCGCCTGCGGGTCGTGCCTCTGGGGGCCGGCGGCGCGGGCCAGCGTGCTGGCGGGTGACGTGCTGGCGCGCGGCCGGGCGTCCGGCGTACTGGCGTGCTGATGGGCGGCGTGCTGGCGTGCCGTCGCGTGCTGGCGGCGTTCTGGCGTGCGGCCGGGCGTGCTGGCCGGTGCCCTCCTCTCTGCTTCAGTGCTGCAGCTTGGCGTCACCGTGGCGGTGGGGCTAGGGGTTGGCTCGAGCTTCGCGCGGCGCCGTGGTGGTGCTTCGGGAGGCACCGAGGCTCTCCAGGTGGTGGAGTTGCGGAGGTGGCGGGTTGTGGCTTCGCGCTGGTCCATGTGCGGGTGGCGGGCGTAGTGCAGTCAGGCGAAGGTCCTCGCCGGTTGACGGTGGCCATGATGGCGGCACTCTTGCGGCGTCGGTCACCCTGTTGGGGGCATCATGGCGAGGCACTGCGCTCTCGCTGCAGGGGGCTCCCAGGGTGAAAACCTCGTCCTTCTGGACGTGCGACGGCGGCGTCTTGGCGTCGTAACCTTCTTGAAGGCGTCGTGTTCTGGAGCCCCGTCGCTAGTGGTGGCGGAGCTTGCCGGTGGTGCTGCTGGTGGCGCGTTGGTCCGCGTTGCTGTCTGGGCGCTGAGGGCCCATGGGTTCTGGAAGGCTTGAGCTGCTGTGCTTGATGCGGTGGTGATCTCGGTGACGGCGGGGTGGAAGAGATGCTCTCTTTGTGGCGTTTGTTACCTGAGTCCTTGGCAGAGAGAGTGAGGCGGTGGGTGAGGCGAGGCCCCCACGCAGAGTGGCCTGGATCAGTGGGCGTCCCTGGTGCTGTGATGGGTGTGTGTGCTGACGCTTCTATGGATCTGAGGGATCGACGGTCGTGCACGTGCAGTTTGAGGTTGATAGTCCCATGGCGGAGGAGCTTGGGGGGATGGCGGTGCCTGCAGCGGGTTGCGCTTCGGCGTGGCACAGCGTTGGTTACGACGGCGCAGGTGGCGGCGGCTTGTTTCAGTCTTCTCTCCCAGTTGATTGGGGTTGGTGGTGTGTGGTTGTGGGTGTGTTTGTTTTGTTCAGGGTGTGTTCGTGTGGTGGTGTCAGCTTCGGCTCGTTATGTAATATTGCTTCTTCTTCTTAAATGACAAAGCAGTGCTCCTGCTACCTTTTCAAAAAAAATGATGGCTCCCTCGGTCCAACACTATGGAGCCAGCAAGATCCAGAGTTCAACAACAATTTTCTAGTCTTAGATAAGAGAGATTTCAAATCCATGCGTGATGTTAGAAAGTACGCACCAAATCAAACGGTGAACTGGCCAAGGTGTGCACACGGTGAGTTCTGTGTGATGCAAGTTTACCAGGGATGGAACAACTCTGGTCGACGCTTCTGGCATTGCTCACGAGCATGGGTAAGCAAAACTACGTGACCTTTGTCCTTCATCATTTTATGGTTTACTAATGTAATCTCGATTTCTGCAGTACTCCGACCAACCAGATAACTGCAGTTTCGTGCAATGGGTGGATCCCCCAGCTATTCACCCGTATCAGCAGTACATCGACTATCTCGAGGATGTTGTCATCTTCAACCTGAGGCAAGAGCTCGCGTCGGCATTGGCTTCTCCAGATCCGACATCTACCAACGACGACGACGGACCGGTGACCGGACCAATGGTGGTGAAGACCAACACCGGCTGTGAGGACGAGTTCTGCTGTTGTCCATGCCACGAGAAGAAGGACAACACTCCACTAGCAACTCCACCCCGCCACCATCTGATCCAACTCCACCCCCGCCGGGGTACGGGTACAACATGCCCTCCCAACACTCCGGCGGGTCTATGATGTCCGGGTTCTCCGGGTACTACTCGTACAACTAGACTACAAATGTTGTAATCGTTTATCTAAATTCCCTAAGGCACGTTAGGACTAGCAGCGGCACAAAGTAGTATTTGCGTCGTACGTGTCATTATTTGTTTATGTGATTCGTCGTTAAGTATCAATGGTTCGTCGTTAAGTATCAATGGTTCAAAATAATGAAATTTACCAGAAAAAAAACTACCGCCGTAGCCGCCTGGCGGTAGGCACCTACCGCCGTGTCCTACGGCGGTAGGTGTCCTTACCAGTGGGCCACGACAACTGCCGCCGTGCCGCACGGCCCTACCGCCGTGGGGTACGGCGGCAGATGTATAGATCTGCTAAATTTTTGGCGGACCATTTATTTTTACAAAATAGCGAAATATATATATATATATATATATATATAAATTCTCCATAAACGGTGGGCCTTGTTTTGAAGAGAAGAAAACCCACCTTTCTTTTGTTGTCGCCCATAAACGGTGGGCCTGTCTAGTTTCAGATTCCGGCAGCGAGATAGTGGGCTGAAAACTATCCCATCGTGATTTTTTTTTTGAAGGTAACCATCGTGAATTAATTCTCCCGTCGTGATTTTTTTTTGAAGGTAACCATCGTGAATTCTCCCATCGTCCCTCTTAAGAAATCTGCGCAACCGCAAACTTCTCCATCCCGTCGTCTCGTGCTAGAAGATTTCCGTCACTACTAGATGTACGTTGAACATGATCCGATCCTCAGTTCCTCACGGCCAAATACAACCACGCACCACCATTTTTCACCGCTCAAAGAAGCCCACCATATCCATCACGCATCCACTAGCCAACAGTGACGCATGCTCGTTATTCTCTCTACCTCTCTGTCTGGCCCCAACAACAACGACATGCATCAAACTCAACCGGCTCAACTGCCCCCACTAATCGATCCGTTCGGTTCAAAAGAGCAGGGGGCAGATTCCTGCTTCGTCCGCGAGACATGGACGACGACGACCAGCTTACTGATAATTAACTCGTCGGCCTCTAGAAGGTCAGCCTACGTACCGTACGATATAATACAATACACAAAGGCTGCATCGTTCGTGACAGGGACGGGTTAGTTTTGTTTGGCCATGCTGATCAAGTTTTCTCCACGGCCGGATTCATCAACAGCTGCGCCTGCATGCGTGAGAAATTGAAGGAGAGGGGCGACGACATCCTCCATGATCAACCATGCATGCATGGATAAGCTCCTAATTTGGTTCGAGTCGCGGGGAGTTGAAGTTGACAACAATCTGGTCAGGGGAGGAGACATTTCCCGCTGGTCTCAAGCTTTGAACGCTTCTTGACCAACCATGGACTATCGACTAGTAGGTGCTGGCGAGCATGGTTGCCGGCTTGCCGCTGCAGGGAATTGAACGAACGATGTGCTGCCAACAAAACTAGTAGCAGCGAACCCAACGAAGAAGCATCCGTTCACGTCGATGTGAAAGCCTGGAAGGAGGGAGACCGGCAGATGATGGGATGCAATCTGTCGCTGCAGTTTGGCCGCTTCAGGAAGATCGTGTGCGTGCAGCAGGGCCGGCCGGGGGTCAGCGACGACAGCCAGCCTCGTTAGCGTAGGCGCGTACGTACTACTGATTTGTGAAATTGAATTTTTAAATGTTAGGGGGGCCAAACTTGTTAAATTTTTAAATTTTATTCAAATTTCAAAAAATTCAGTGGTAATTTGACATTTATAGGGGGGCCTGGCCCCTGCCAGCCCCCCCCCCCCGCCTCCGCCCCTGTTTGTGGCTCCAGGTTCCTCTGCCTGCGCGCCTTCGTGCGCACCAAGCTGGTGCTAATAGCTTGTTAGGGTGTGCTGCTACTACTACTACTGATCTTTCGGAGAAATTCACCGGATCACTGACACGCAGCTGCTCGATCGCTTCCTTTCTCACCAAGGTACGCCGGCCTGCATCAAAAAAATGTGCAGCTCCATCTACGGAGTACGTATGTGTGTGTGAAAACTGAAGTTCTCTAGAAAAGATGAGGGATGGAAAAATGTGTTCCTGATAGTATCATCTAGTGACTCTCAAATCAGAGGATCAGAAACCCTGTAAGATCTTGACAGATCATCATGGAAAATGCTGATCTACTGTATGTATTGTACTAGCAATCAATCTTGACCGGTTGACTTACCCGCCTTGGGATAATCCCGGCCGGGGGTTTAGCTTGGGCGACGATCTAGACCAAGCGACCCGTCTGCTAATCTACTACTCCCTCCTTCCAAATTACATGTTGTTTCAGGTTTTCTAGATGCATATATATTATTATATATGCATCTAGACGCATGTACATCTAAACACATGGTAAAATTTATGAAATTGAAAAGGCTAAATCAATGTGTAATTTGGGACAGATGGATCACTAATTCGTCTCAAAATACATGTCAATTTGACTTCTTTATATTCATAAGTGTTTTGTATGCATCTCTCAACTATGAGTCCATAAAATTCTCAAAAAAAAAAGAGTCCATAAACCTCGGATTATTTCCACGCGTGATTAATATTTTAATCACTGGTTGATTGGATCGAGTGAATAAAACGGTAAAAAAATGGCTTCATCTTTGAAGTTATCAGTTCAACGAGCGCCGTTCAAAGACGGTGCCCGACCCCGAGCCCCGAACTGCTCCGACCCTCCAGGTGATTTTATTTTAGTAAAATTAAAGATGTTGGTGGTTAAGTAATATAGCAAAAAGAAAAAATTGAGTTTTTTTTAAGACGTGCAAAGCACGTTTTTCATTAAGAGATGAGAAAAAATATCTGGTTTAGATTACAACAAGGCACGGGGCCTAACGAAAAGAAGGCGAAAGCTTTACACCGCCCTCACCGGGCGAACACCTAACAACCTAGCGAGCGGGAGGAAGCCCGCGCGCGCCCAATCCCTAGCCCAATGATCGCCGGAACGAGCGCCACCGACATGAGAGCCTCCTTGTCATGAACGCGTCTGTTCCACTCCCTCCAAACTGATCAAGCGACTAGCCAAACGAAGGAGTCGAAGCCTTTCCTCCGCGCCTTAGCGACCTGCTTCCTGGCGGAGCACCACCACTCTGCGAACCTCACCGGGCGATCCGGAGCAAGGCTCGGAAGGAGAATGTGACTGAGAGCCAAGAGCCAGGTCTCACGAGAGAAGACACAGTCCACCGTCAGGTGGTCCAGCGTTTCGGATTCCTGGGCGCAGAGCGCGCAGGTGTCCGAGTCCCTAAGCCCGTGACGGTGTAGCCGGTCAGACGTCCAGCAGCGGCCGTGCAAGACTAGCCAAGCGAAGAACTTGCACTTCCCCGGCATGTGAACCTTCCATATCTGTCGTGCTCCGAGGATGTCGACGCGACCGAGAAAGAGGGCGGAGTAGGCCGAAGCCGAGGAGTAATCTCCGCTAGGCGACCACTTCCAGATGAACCGGTCAGGTTCGGACGTGAGGCTGACCTCCTGCAGTAGGTCCCAGATGACAAGGTACTGCAAGACCACCTGCACAGTCCGGGCGTGGGTTATATCCGCGACCCAGCGAATCCCGGCCGCCCCCGTCTGCAAGGCCTCAGCGACAGTGCGGGATCGGCGCACCCTTGGCGAGACCGCGGCCCAGAGGTTTGGTGCCAAGGACTTGACGGAGCACCCGGAGATCCAGCTGTCCTCCCAGAAGAGTGCACGGGTACCGTCCCCAACATCCACGGAGATGGAGGCGTTGAAAAAGGCCTGAGTGGCCTGGTCAACAAGGAAGCGGAACGCCGTCCATGTCCTGTCCGGGTCAGTCCTCGCCAGCCAAAGCCAACGGAGGTGCAACGTCGTACCAAAGACACGAAGGTTGGGCAGGCCGAGACCTCCACAGCGAGTCGGGCAGGTGACATTCACCCAAGCGACCAGACAGCGACCGCCCGAGGCCACCTCTGTACCGGACCAGAGGAAGCCACGGATGAGGGTTTCGACCGCGCGCAGTGCCCAGGGGGAGATGGAAATCGCCATCGAAATATGAACCGGGATGGCAAAGAGAGTGGATTTGGCAAGAACGTGGCGGCCACTGCGGCTCAACAGTCTGCCCTGCCAAGGGGGCAGGCGCCTAGCGACCTTATCGACCAGTGGCTGCAGAGCCGCTTTGGGTAGCCTTTTGATAGAAAGGGGTACCCCAAAGTAGGTGCAAAGGAAGTCGGCGATCGTGCAGGAGAGAATGGATTGGACCAGAGACAAATGATCGTCGGAGCAGTTTATGGGGTAGACCTGACTCTTGGTGTAGTTTGCCGCCAAGCCAGCTCTCGAAGAGCGACAACACCGCCTTGACGACCCGCAGATCGAGCTCGACCGGAGAGAAGAAAACGACCACATCGTCAGCATAGAGAGAGGCGCGAAAGCAGATGCTCCTCCCTAGATCTAGAAGGAGACCACGGGATTCCGCCTTGCGGAAGAGGGCATGGAAGCATTCCATGACCAGCACGAAGAGCATGGGGGATAGGGGATCTCCCTGACGCAGGCCTCGGCCGTGGCAGGTCCGCTGCCCAGGGGCACTATTAAGCAACACCCTGGTGCTAGCGGTGGACAGAATGACCGAGATCCAATCGGTCCATCTGCGAGGGCAGCCGACAACCGAAAGGAGCTCAAGAAGAAAAAACTCAGCCGACCGAGTTGAAAGCTTTGGCTAGATCAATTTTGAACATGATCCTATGAAGCTTTCGACTAGAAAGTGCTCTCGCCATGCCAAGGACGTAGCGGAAGTTATCATGGATGAGGCGACCTTTGATGAAGGCACTTTGGTTGGGCGAGATTAGAGAAGAGAGGTGTGGGGTGAAGCGGTTAGCAGCTGCTTTGGAAAAAAATTTCCCAAAGCTATGAATTAGACTGATGGGTCGGAAATCAGAAAGAGCGACCGGATCTGGTTTTTTGGGTAAGAGTGTGAGGAGAGCACCGTTCAGGTGGTGAAAGCTGCGGAAGTCCATGTCAGAGAGAACGTTGAACGCCCGCAGCACATCACCCCTGATGATCGACCAGCAAGATCTGTAGAAGCGACCCGTGAAACCATCCGGGCCGGGGGCCTTGTTCAGTGGGAGGTCTTTGATCACCTCCCAGACCTCGGACTCTGAGAAGGGAAGACCGAGGTCCTCCAGGTCCAGCCGCGGGAGTCCCAGTTCCTCGAAGTCGAGGGCGCAGGAATGCTCATGGTGGGTACCTAGAATTCGGTCGAAGTAGTCAAAGGCTGCCGTAGCCTTGTCCTCTTCCCGAAAAACTGGATGACCATCGACCAAAAGGGAGGGGATGAAATTTTTCCTTCTGCGGTGGTTGGCATGGAGGTGGAAAAGTTTAGTGTTAGCGTCCCCCTTACGCAGCCATTCGAGGCTAGACTTTTGCTAAGCGATCGTTCGCTGCAGCGAGGTCAGGCCTAAGTAGCGTAGTTTGAGGAAACACCGCAAGGAAATCTCCTCAGGGGAGAGCGACCGTGAATCCTGTGCGACCTCAAGACGAAAGATGACCTCCTTGGCAATCTGGATCTGCAGGCGAATGCTACCTATCGCCTTGGAGCTCCATTTTACCAGCACCTTCGCTGTCTCACGAAGGTGGTCGATCATACGGAGTGGGTCAGCATCAGGGCGCGGTCCCGACCAGACCGCCTTGACTGTGTCCAAGAAGCCTTCGACCTTAGGCCAAAAGGCCTGGAAGGTGAAGCATTTCTTGGAGTGCACCCCACAGTCGAGAAGGAGGAGGAGGGGGGCATGATCGGAACACCTAGAAGAGACAGCATGAAGAGCGGAGGAGGGGAAAAGAAACTCCCAGTCTTGGGTGACAAAAACTCTATCAATACGCTCCAAAGTAGGATGCGACCTCTCATTGCTCCAGGTGAAGAGACGGCCCTGGAGATGTAGCTCAAGAAGCTCAAGGTCGTTAAGGAAACGACGGAAGCGACCCATCATTCTGCGCGAAAGGCGGCCATTGTTCTTGTCGGCTGCCTGATAGATAAGGTTAAAGTCCCCGCATAGAACCCAAGGTCCAGAAAGCGTCGGACGGAGGGTACGAATCTCAGCGAGGAAGGAGACTTTGTCCGCATCGGACTGCGGGCCGTAAACGGACGAGAGCCACCAGGACTGAGAGGGTGCGGAGAGCAGCGCGACCTTCACCGTAACGTGGTGAAGGCCAGTGGAGGGGGAGGAGACGAGCCAAGTGTCTTTGCGCCAGGCGACCAGAATGCCACCGCGGGAGCCCACAGCCGGCAACGCAACATAGTCAAAGTCGAGGCCTAACATATCAAGCATGAAGGAAGGGGTACAACCGCGAGCTTAGTCTCTTGCAGGCAAAGAAGAGAGACACGCTCGGAAGCAACCAACTCGCGGACCGCCGAGCGTCTAGCACGCTGGTTAAGCCCACGGACGTTCCAAACAGCTATGTTTACATCCATTTAAACACGAAAACAAACGACCACGTGACTAACGCAGGCTCAGGCCTGTGCGTCGATGACCAGCTGCTCCTCGGGGAAGAGCTCACGAACTGTCGCCTGAAACTCGTCGTCCTCCAGCACGGAGCACTGGAAGGACCCCTCGACCTGGGCGCCGAAGAGCTCTCGGATAGCTCTGCAGTGCTCCTCTGACAGGCCTACAGCGAAGAGCCTGGTGTAACGCTGGAACGTGGCAGCGTCGGGTGCCTCGCGCGGCCCAACGACCCCCAGCTTCCGCATCAGCAGGTTCTGCCCCACGGTGACCGGGTTCGGGCCCCGGGCCCTCGAAACCGCGGTGAGACGACTGCTGCAGCGAAGCGTGGCGAGTGGCGGGCAGGCCTTCGCCCGGCGACGGTGCGGAGCTCCCAGTATCGGGGGCGGAGGTGGCCGTTGCAGAGAGGCGCAGAAGTCCGCCACCAGCGACTTGAGGTCTCCCTGAGAAGGTCCCTCAGTCGCAGCAGGGGGAGGGGAGCGCGACCTGAGAGCTGGGGAGGGAGGAGACAGCTCCGTGGCCACTAGAGAGGCGTCCGGCGAGTGCCGAGGGCTAGAGGGACACGACTCGGCGGATGCCGGAGAAGGACAAGGCGACAGGAGCTGAGGCGGGGTGACCACGAGGGAGCAGCCGAGCAAAGAGTCCTCGGGCAACGGCAGCTGGCGGGCCGCCAGGGGGGAGAGCTACCTGCGGAAGACGTCCGCCACCGGCACCACACGATGGGAGGCAGGAGCGTGAGCGATCCAGGTAGAGCTCTCCCCCCCACGCGCAGAGGTTGTCCCAACAGCGCCCCCATCAAAACCGCGGTAGGCGGGGGCCGACGAAGGTGGCGTGGTGGCGAAGCCGGCGTCTGCAACGGTCGAGTCGTGGCCAGCCGTCGCCGCGCTTAGTCCAGCCACAGCCGGGCCGAGGCCGACTGCGGCCAGACCAGAGGCGGCAGCAGGGCCGTGGCCAGCGGGTGCCAAACCGCGGCCAGGCGTGGCCGGGCTGCGGCCGACAGCAGCCAGTCTGCCCCGTGCAGCGGCCAGGCTGCGGCCGGCAGCGGCCGGGCAACGGCCAGCGGCGGCCGCGCAACGGCCAGTGGCGACCGGGCGGCGGCCAGCAGCGGCCAGGCGACGGCCGGTAGCGGCCGGGCCCTGGCTGGCAGCGGCCAGGTCGAGACCTGCGGCGGTCAGGCCGCGGTCGGCAGCTTCCAAGACGTGGCGGCCGGTGGCCGGGCCCCCGACGGCGCCCACGGTGCGAGCAGGCGAAGCAGAGGGGGCGACCAGAAGCGCCGCCTCAAGAAGCATCGGGTCGTCGGTGAAGCTCCTAGGCGGCGTCGACTCACGAAGAGGAGGGAGGTGCTCCTGCCGCGGCCACTCGTCACAGCAGAGGCGCCGCGCGACCGGAACCGAAGAGGAGGCAGAGGAGGCCCGAGTGAACAGGGCCGCCCCCGTCGGCGCACGTACCTCAGCCGCCCGAGCAGAGCAGGGGGAAGCAGGAGCGACGAATGGTGTAGCAGTGGCGGAGAGGCGAGACGACCGAGGCGGGATGACAGGCGGGCGGTGAATGCCCTACAGCGCCCAGTAGGGGTAGGAGGGAGCCGGAGGGACCAGCGGAGGAGCGGATGTGGGGGCACCCCAGCAGGCAGGTCCACGCCCTCCCCCCTGCGGCACGACCAGACTGCCCGCCGGACGCGAGTGGATGCCCCGCCCTCAGGGCCTGCGATGGCGCGGCAGCGCCCCCGACGGCCGGGGCTCCCGGCTGCGGAGGAGCAAAAGAGCGACCAGAAGTACCACCAACCGGCCCTCCCGACTGGGAGGCACCGTCAACTGGGGGAGCCTGAGTGTCGATGATCTCGACGATGTCGATCGTCGCCCGGTAGCGCAGGCAGGGCTGGGTGGCACCTAACCCGGGGAACTCGATCGGTGCCAGCATGTCCTTCTGCACCGGGATCAAGTTCGGGTCGATGCAGCCTGCCAGGACGAAGAGCTCCTTGAGGTTGGCCTTCGACTCCGACTCAGGAGCCAGAGTGATGACCGCGCAGGAGGAGCCGAGGACGTCCTGCGCCGTGGTACGCAGCCACAGGTGCGCAGGCACGTCCTTGATGCCCACCTGCACCTGGTAGCGCATCGGCGCGTCGACCGCCCAGTTCTCCCGCCGCCACCGACGGAAGGTGAGGCGAAAGGGCCCATCCGGGGTGGGCTCCTGAAGAACCCGCAGCATCTCAGAGGAGTCCTGGAAGACGATGAGAAAGTCCTTAGGGTGGTAGAGGTAGGGCATGTACGTCCCCCGCTGGACGCCCAAGCGACCGGTGAGGTAGTCGACCACGTCCGTCGTGGAGGTGGACGGACGAGTGCCCGCGACCATAGCGACCAGAGCGCGCTCCAAAGCAACCTCGTTGGCCACGACATCAGGGATGCGTGCGACGATGCACGACTCCAGCTGCGGGCGACGCGAGGGGTGCCCCAGGGGCGCCGGGGGGTGAGAGGGCGGAGGCGGGGGCGGCGGTCCGCGGCACCGAGCGCGGGGACAGCAGCGGAGGCCCCCGCGGGAAGTGGAGGAGGAGGCGACGCCTCCCAGGCCACCTCGCCCGCCCTGGCCACGGCACGTCGAGGAGGCGGCGGCGCCCCCTGCCGAGGCGCCGCGTCGTGGCGCGCCGCGGAGAAGGGGGCACGCCCGCGGCCCACCTGCGGCGGTGGAGGCTGGGCGTCACGGGCCGCCAGAGGGGGGCGACGACGCCCCTCCAGCGGAGAAGGCGGCGGAGGGTCGCGGGCCGCCAGAGCAGGGTGACGACGGCGCTCCGGGGGCAGCGGCGGCCGCGCCTCCCGCCTCTGCTGCAGAGGCGGAGGTGGCCGGGCGCCCCTCCCCTGCGTAGCCAGAGGTGGCGGTGGGGAGCGGCTTGCCGGGCACGAAGCGACCAGAGGTGGGGAGGGGGTGCGACCTCCCGGACGTGGACGGGCGCCCTCCATCGTCACCAGGCAAACCATCGGGCGCCCGCACGAGCTCTCGTAGTGGCCGATCTGGTGGCACCGGAAGCAGCGCGACGCGTGAGGGCAAGAGGCGGCGATGTTGAAAGGACCTTGTGATGCCTAGAGGGGGGGTGAATAGGCTCACTTCAAATTTTCTTGAAAATCTTCGCAGCGGTTAAATACAGGTCGGAACTTCCGACGCAGGGCCGGAACTTCCGATGGCTCAGGTAAAAGAGTCGAGTCTACAGCAGGAATTGAAGTGCAACCTAACAAATCTATATGAATCAAAAGCTGAGTTTAGATGCTAGGAACCTCCTGCAACCAAAGATACGAGTTGAATCACAACAAATATATAGATCGGGCCAAAACACACTTCTAGGGTTAGAGAAAGGGAAGGAACTCAAACAAGCAATGGACAAGAGATTTAATCTGAAGTTCACTTCCACAAAGGAAGCTACATCTCCGTTGAGGATCCCACAAAGGGAGGGCTATCACCAAGAGCCTCTTGCCTCACCCAATCCCCACAAAGGAAGATTGGTGCTCACTAAGAATTCTCCACCAAGGAGGGGTAATACAAACGATCCCGGGTGCTCTACACGGAGAGGGCACTCAACGGGCGACGCCTAACCGTCTAGAAGCAAACTTCAAGAGTAACAAACGCGAATCGATGCCCGGAGATGCTTCAAGTGCTCTTGAGATGAAGGAGATGAACCACACACTCAAAGCTTCTCAATCTCACACCAAGAAACTCTTTCTCACTCAATCCCTAGCTTAAAGAATCAAAGGTTGGGTCTAGAGAGGAGTGGAGAAGGGGAGTGAATGCTCTTGGGTGTGTTTGTCTCGAGTTAGGTCAGCAGCAGCAAATGAAGAGAGGGGAGTTGGGGTATAAATACCCGAGCTCCAAAATCTAGCCGTTACTGTGCAGTTAAAGGGTTTATCGGAACTTCCGACCCGGGGTCAGAACTTCCGAGGGTTAGCTGGATTGGAAACAGAAGACCTTTATCGGAACTTCCGACCCCCTATCGGAACTTCTGATGGTCGCAAGAGAGCAGCCAGAAACCCTTTGTCGGAACTTCCGACAAACACTGATTTTTTTCCCGAAAAATTCAGTATGTGTTCGTGCGACGGTGCGAGTGTCTCTCAAAGAAGTTAGTATCTCGACTGAGCACTTTTGCATCTCTAGCACAACCATTCGCATCCCTCTTTATAGTATGGTGTTCCTATGACCAAATTCAAACCGAAAAGAATTTAAATCTTGCTCGAAGCTTGAACACCGATTAAATTGAAATTGAGGGCTTCCTTTTTGTCGTTAATCCTGCACACATCTTAGAGAAACTATTAAACACACCAAGTTGTGATTGTCATTATCACCAAAATTAATTAGGGGCCATAGATGCACTTTCAATCTTCCCCTTTTTGGTGATTGATGACAACACAACTTAGTTAAATAGAAAAGATGTGTGTATTCAAAGATTTGAGAGAGTCTCCCCCTAAATATGTTCATTTTCAACAAGATAGGCTTCCAAATGCCTTTTGCACAGATTTAGAGATAGCTCCCCCTCAATTTTTGCATACCCACAAGTGCAAGAGTGTGATACAGAAAGATCCGTTATGCAAATGACATGGTATAGCACAACAAAACGATAAGCATCAAACCACCACACATAAGCATCATACAAAGATAATTAAGTCTTACATCACACTAACATTAAGGTACCACAAATAAGTCTTACAAATAAAGGTTTTCACTTGGCACACACCACACATAACACCAACATAAGGTTCATTACATGTCCACAAGCTACGAAAGATAACGATAGATAACTTGATACACATCTTCTTCCCATCTTCAAGAGTGAGCTCACTCCCCCTTTGGCACCAAGCGCCAAAAAGGAGAGGCCCTTCAATCAACGCTCTCACGGGAAGAGTCATCACCATCATCATCACGAGGAGTATGGGCTGCCGGAGGGGATTCTTCTTCTTCATCATCATCAACGTTTTCTTCCTCATTTCCACCAAAGTCTTCATCTTCTTCTTCAATCTCACCGGCATAGTCACCATACATCATGTTGGCTTGACCATAAGCCTCCCATGGATTATAGAAGGAGGGAGGAGGAGGAATCTCCAAAGGTTCACGAACCGGTGAGTGCTCAAAGTCGTTCTTAGACAACAACATCTTTTGACGTGTTTCCAACTTGATAAGTTGTTCCTCAACGTGTTGCCTATGGGTGTGGATCTCTTGAGCATTGTGCTTCCCAACATTGAAGCAAGCAAAAAGACCTTGAGATAAGAAGTTGAAGATGCTCTTTTTCTTGCCTTTTGGTGGGAGACCATGAGAGCTTGATGGAATGTCATGAGTAGAGGAGGGTCCCGGCTGTGAGAAAGAAGCACCATGAGTGGGAGCACCATGAGAAGGAGGAGGACGAGGAGGTGCATGCTTCCCAAGCTTGAGAAGGCGCTCAACAGCTTCCTTGGACGGCTTATAAGATCGATGAACTTTATCGGTCAATATGTCCACTTGGGCAACCTTGCAAATCATGTGAAATATCCACGGGGCATACTTGCAAGACATGTTGGCGGAAACAGAGTTCACAATGATCTCCTCCCATATAAAGTCAAAGACACTGAATGGGGTCTGTTCAGGAGCCATCCTCACTAGCAAATTCTTGGCTATGTTGGAGATGTTGTAGTGATCACCCATCTTCGGACTAAGAGTGTAGCGAAAGAGAGAGTTCAACATCCGATAGTAGGGGAGCATCCCATGAGTGGTGCCAAACTCTACTTTCCCATAAGCCGGATCATACATGATGGCCATCTGACTATCATCAACAATGCTTCCACCATGAATTTTATCTTTAGCGAGATCACTTGGAGGAAAGCTAAGGAGTCGAGCGAACCGCTCATAAGAGACTGAGAGAGGCTTTCCTTGAATCGTCCAATACATGACCTTGGTGGCGCGATTGATGTGAAGAGTGGCATAGAACTGAGCTACAATTTCTTCATTCCAACTCTTCGAGGCCGCCATGAGGGCAGCCATTCCTTTCTCATGACAAGCATCAACGGCTCTAGTCACGTCCTCAATGCCAAGATTCCTCAAGTTGTTCCAATCAATAGATTTCGTCTCCACTGTCATATTCTCCTTAGATAAGATCACTGTCTCATACCAATCGACATTGAAGTTGAGCCAAAAGCGAATGTTCATCTTGAACTCCTTTTGATATTGAGAGGGATCATCATACCTCTCCTTGTACACATCATGGGAGCTCTTTGTATAGTCAACCTTCCGAATAATCCCAGCACGAGGAGGTGTGTGAGGACGAACCACAAAGTCAGCCAAGGTATCCAAAGATATGTCGGAGTAGTCATCATAGTGATCATCCGGAGCATGAGCATTCTTGGTCCGAGCATGATGCCCTTGTGCTTGAGTGGATGACGGAGGAGGTGTTGTTGGTGGATTGCGTCGGCCCCGACCACGAGAACCTTGAGCACCCTTTGATTGGGCCTTGCGCTTGCGTTGAGCAATGGGCATGTCATCATCAGATTCTTCTTCCACAATCTCCTTCCCACGGTGCTCACGAACCATCTAATAAGATATGAGTGAGGTATAAGATTGTGGACAAGATATGATTGAAAAGGACATGGTGAAAGAGATAGTGTAGAGACAGCAAGCCTCTGTCAGAACTTCCGACCTGGGGTCGGAACTTCCGACAGGGCTGCTGCAGCGACACTAACAGGGTGTAACCGAGGATTTATCCAATTAAAAGGTTCAAGATCATGGGACACTACTCAAAGATGACTATAGACATGAATCCCCTAGAGATAAACTACTAGAATAGCCGACATTGATAGATCGGGGGATGGGGATTTAGGGTTTACCTTGAAGAACACCCGGATGAGATCGAAGGAGAAAAAGGGGTGGAATGGATTCCCCAAGAGATGGAGAATCCGAGGGGCCCCTTAGCTTGAAGATTTCACGGTCGAAATCGAAGATCCCCTCACGAGCTTGGAGTTGAGAGGGAGAAGAGAGGCGCCGGTGGTTTGAATAAAGACCTAGGGTTTGAGCCGGTCGCGAGGGGGTATATATAGCCGTTGAGTGGTTATCAGAAGTTCCGATAGGGGGTCAGAACTTCCGAGGCCAGATTAAGCAGTGACAGAAACGTCTTATCGAAAGTTCCGATGGGGGGTTGGAAGTTCCGATGGAACAGAGAATAGGGCCAGAAAGAGCTTATCAGAAGTTCCAAGGGGAAGCCAGAAGTTCTGATGGGTTTCGGATTTCAAACAGTAGGCCTTTGCCGGAAGTTCCGAGCCAGCGCCGGAAGTTCTGACAAAACTGAGATTTTGCCCTTTAAGATTTAGAAGCAGGATTTGAGTTGAGATCTTAGAGAGTTAGCCTGTGGACATATAAGAGAGTCTTAACACCAAGTGACTAGCCACAAACAACAATCATAACAATAGTCACTTGAGTTAAGATGTGATCCAACGATCAAAGAACCAATCTTTTTAAAGAAAACTCACAAAATAAAGAAAATAAATCGTTTTCAATCTATCTAGGCAACAATCAATTGTGTGCAACAAGTCAAGCCAAGTTACAAGAATCCAAGATATTTAGCTCACTCCTCAAAGCACAAAACCTTTGCTCATCTAGAGGCTTAGTGAAGATATCGGCAAATTGCCTCTCTGTGCTTACATGACGTAAAGTAATATCTCCCTTAGCCTCATGATCCCTTAAGAAATGATGTCGAATATCTATGTGCTTTGTTCTAAAGTGTTGCACCGGATTGTTTGCTAGCTTGATGGCACTCTCATTGTCACACAAGAGTGGAATCTTACTAAACATACAACCGTAATCACTCAACATTTGCCTCATCCACAAGAGTTGTGCACAACACGCACCGGCCGCCACATACTCGACTTCGGTCGTGGATAAAGCAACCGAATTTTGTTTCTTAGAACTCCACGACACCAAGGACCTACCAAGAAATTGGCAAGTCCCCGTTGTGCTCTTTCGATCTACTTTGCAACCGGCATAGTCCGAATCGGAATAGCCAAGTAAATCAAAAGTGGAGCCCTTGGGATACCATAAGCCTAGGTTAGGAGTGTGAACCAAATATCTAAAGATCCTCTTAACAGCTATTAGATGACACTCCTTAGGATTAGCTTGGAATCTTACACACATGCACACACTAAGCATTATATCGGGCCTAGATGCACAAAGGTAAAGGAGGGAGCCAATCATGGAGCGAAATACCTTTTGGTCGACCGACTTCCCTTCTTCATTGAGATCAAGATGTCCATTTAATACCATAGGAGTCTTTATGGGCTTAGAATCGGCCATGTCAAACCTCTTGAGCATATCCTTCACATACTTGGTTTGACATAAGAAAGTCCCTTCCTTCATTTGCTTGATTTGAAACCCAAAAAAGAACTTCAATTCACCCATCATAGACATCTTGAACCTCTTGGTGATGATCCTACTAAACTCTTCACAAAACTTATCATTAGTAGACCCAAAGATAATGTCATCAACATAAATTTGACAAACAAAGATATCTTTTCCCGTTCTTTGAATGAAGAGAGTAGAATCGGCTTTGCCTATCTCAAAGCCGTTCTTGAGAAGAAAATCCTTAAGGCATTCATACCATGCTCTAGGAGCTTGCTTGAGCCCATAGAGCATCTTATGGAGCTTGTACACATGGTTGGGGAGGTTTGGATCTTCAAAGCCCGGTGGTTGTTCAACATAAACTTCTTCTTGGAGAGGTCCATTCAAGAATGCGCTCTTCACATCCATTTGATGAAGCTTGAAGTCATGATGAGTAGCATAGGCCAAGAGTATACGGATTGACTCAAGCCTTGCTACCGGAGCATAAGTCTCTCCAAAATCCAAGCCTTCAACTTGAGTATAGCCTTTGCCCACGAGCCTTGCCTTGTTCTTTGTGACGCACCAAATTCATCTTGCTTGTTACTAAAAACTCATTTGGTACCGATCACATTTTGCTTGGGTCATGGCACCAACTCCCAAACTTCATTCCTCTTGAAGTTGGTCAACTCTTCCTCCATAGCAATAATCCAGTCCGGGTCCTCAAGAGCTTGTTCCACACTAAGAGGTTCCAAAGAAGAAACAAACGAGTAAAACGCACAAAAGTTTGACAATCTTGAGCGAGTTGTTACCCCTCTTTGGATACTCCCAAGGATGTTGTCAATGGGTTGATCCCGTTGAACCATTTGATGAACTCTTGGATGTGGTGCTTGAGATTGACGTTGAATGGGTCCATCATCATCATCTTCAACTTGAGGTGCTTGTTCATGAGCTTCACCACCTTGTTCTTCCCTTTGATTAAAGCCACTCTCATGATCGTCACCATGAGCTTGACCTTCATCGTGAAGAACTTGAGAACTAGGTGGTTCAACTCTTGTTGATGACGGTAGATCTTGATTGCTTGTGTCAACCAGAGCTTGAACTTGAACTTCCCTTGGCATCACTTCACCGATGCCCATTCTAAATATGGATATACTTGGAGGTTCTTCATCATCTACAAGATTTTCACTAACTTGCTCTCCTTGAGAGCCGTTGGATTCATCAAATTTCACGTCTACTGTGGTTTCAACACAACCGGTGCTCTTGTTGAAAACACGATAGGCACGTTCGTTAGTTCCATAACCAATGAGAAAACCTTCATCAACCTTGGATGCAAACTTTGAGGCTTTGGGTTTCTTGTTAAGTATGAAACACTTACACCCAAAGACTCTAAAGTAGTGCACACTAGGTTTCTTACCGGTGATGATCTCGTAGGGAGTCTTGTTCAAGTACTTGTGGAGGTAGAGGCGGTTGGCGGCATGGCACGCAGTGTTGATGGCATCCGCCCAAAATGAGTCCGGAGTCTTGTACTCAGCAAGCATTGTTCTTCCCGCTTCAATCAACGTACGGTTCTTCCTCTCAACAACGCCATTTTGTTGAGGAGTGTATGGAGCGGAGAGTTCATGCTTGATGCCTTCTTCATCAAGGAATTCTTCAACTTGAGTGTTCCTAAACTCCGAGCCATTGTCACTTCTTATGTTCTTGGCCTTTAGCTCAAACTCATTTTGAACTCTTCTTATGAACTTCTTGACCACTCCCTTTGCTTCACTTGTATCTTGCAAAAAGAATACCCAAGTGAAACAGGAAAAGTCATCAACAATTACTAAACATATTTGTTACCACCTATGCTTATGTAGGCAATTGGTCCAAACAAGTCCATGTGTAGAAGCTTCAACGGTCTTGATGTTGAAAGGATGTTCTTGGCGGGATGATGCGCTCCAACTTGCTTTCCCGCTTGACAAGCACTACATAACCTATCTTTCTCAAAAATAACATTTGTTAGTCCTAGAATGTGCTCGTCTTTTTGAAGTTTGGCCAAGTTCCTCATGCCAACATGAGCTAATCGGCGATGCCATAGTCAACCCATGTCGGATTTTGCCACTAAGCAAGTCTTAGGGTCCACCTTTACTTTTGTGAAATCCACATAGTAAAGCTTTCCTCTTAGGTGACCCGCAAAGGTAATAGAGGAATCCTCACTTCTAGAGACGGTCACAACCTCTTTGGTAAAGAGACAATTGTAGCCTTTCTCACAAAGTTATGAAACCGACAACAAATTGTACCCTAAACCTTGAACATGGAAAACATCTTCAATTGAGTTTGTTGTTGAGATAGCAATTTTACCTGGACCAATTACATCTTCTTGACCATTATCTCCATATATGATAGTTTCCGTAGGGGTGTCATAATGCTCAAGAGATGTAAACAAGCCTTCATCTCCGGTCATATGATTAGTGGCTCCACTATCAATTAACCATGCGGTTCCACCGGAGGAGTAGGCCTACAAAACAAGTTTAAGCTTTTGGTTTAGGTACCCAAAATGATTTGGGTCCTTGGAGGTTAGAAGCATAAACTTTTGGAACCCACACACTCTTCCTCATAGCCTTCTTGGCATAGGCTCCAACATACTTGACCACCATTTTACCACTATGGTCCAAGGTCACAACATAGTCACATGTGTAGTTGGGAGAAGGCTTGTGTTCCACCACATTCTTCGGTGCCTTTGATGGAGAATTAACCCCACCATTTCCTTTTATGGTGTTCACAACCTTTGGCTTCTCTTTTGTTGTGGTAGAGGTGGTTACTCCATGGGCAATATCCATAATAGTGTTGAGGTAGCCTCCCTTGTTCCACAAGGGGATCTCATGCCCTTTCACCACCCTTCTACCATTGACCTTGTTGTCCTTGTAGTGCCCAAGTCCTCTTGTGTCAATTGCCTTGGGAATGGACTTGGCACCCAACTTACCTTGGTTGATCAACATGTTCAACCGGACAATCTCCTTATCCTTGCTCTTAGTTGTTTCTTCTAGCTTTGCAAGGTTAGTCTTAAGAGCATTTATATCAACATTAGAGCAGATAGAGCAACCTTTGCTAGTGGAGGTATTAGAGTCAAGGTTTGCTTTAGAGTTGGCCTTGGTGCTTTCCCAAAGAGCACTATAGTTTGCTTCAAGATTTGTATATTTCTCCGACAAGCATGAGAAGCTTGTTTGAAGCTCACTATGAATGGCCTTTAGGGAAGCTAAAGATTCATTTGCCAAAGAGTAGTCCTTTAGCATCCTCTTGTTAGAGTCATTGGCCAAAGACAAGCCTACGGTCAACTTCTCCACCTTAGCTTTCTCTTCGGCAAGGGTTTTCTCTAGAGCAAGGTTTCTTTCCTTTTCACAGATAAACAAGTCTTCTTGCTCATGGAGAATCTCCTTCTTTTTCTCTAATTTGTCCAAAAGCTTTTTAATTTCTTTATGACCTTTTTTACCAAATTGTTTTATCATGTTTGCCTCCATTTCTTTTTCCTCATCTAGGTTGTCTATGTCATTACTAGGTGTGGATGATGATGAGGTGAGAGAGGATGAGGTGGTTGACTCTTATACCTTGCTCCCTCTTGCCATGAGGCAAAAGTGAGAGTTGTCCTCATCGTCGGAGAGGTTGTTGAAGAGGCATGGTGAAGATGCCCCTTGTGCCATGGCAAGTGTTGCCATGCCTTGCTTCTTTGGTGCTTCATCTTCATCACTTGAGTCCCATTGTCGACCCACGTGAGCATGCCCTTGGTACTTGTTCTTGTACTCTTTGTTCTTCTCCTTGTACTTCTTCTCTTCCTCATTCTTGTCCTTGTTCTTGTTCTTGGGACACTCGGCAATGAAGTGTCCATACTCTCCACACTCATATCATTTTCTTTGTGACTTCTTCTTTCTATCATCACCACCTTTCCTTGATGCCTTAAACTTCAAAAACTTCTTGTACTTTCTAATGGCAAAGGCGGTTTCTTCATCCGTGCTTCCTTCTTCACTTGAATCTTCATTCTTAGTCTTGGAAGTCTTGAGCTTTACTTCCACCACTTCACTAGAGCTAGCATTGAGGGCTAGACTCTTGTTCACCTTCAAGGTAAGTGACTTCTCCATGTCTTGATCAACTAGCTCTTGATGCAAGATCTCACCAAGAAGTTGATTGGGAGTCATGTTGTGGTAGTTTGGGTCTCTTCTTATCATGGTTGCTAGGTTTGGGTTCTTCGGCATGAAAGCTCTTAGCAACTTCTTTGTGACCTTCTTATCATCCCAATCATTGCTTCCTAGTGCTTTGATGTCTGAGACAAGGAGTATTAGCCTATCATACATTTGCCTCACGGTCTCTCCATCCTTCATGATGAATAGCTCAAGCTCTCCGTGAATCAAATCAATCTTGCCTCTTCTTACATGATCGGTACCCTCATGTGCCTCCTTGAGTGTATCTCAAATCACCTTGGCAATTTGGATGTTCCGGACTTTGTTGAACTCTTGAGCACACAAGGATCCTGTGATGACTCTTGTTGCTTGAACATTGCGGTGGAGGTCTTGTTCATGCTCGATTGTCATGGCTTCACCTTCGGCGGGAATTGTCACACCTACACACACAATCTTCCAAAGAGAAGGGTGAAGCCCGTAAAGGTGCATTTGCATATCATAAGCCCATTTGGGATAGTCTTTTCCATCGAAGTGGGGAGGCTTTCCCCAATGTACGGAATAGAATTTTTCGTCATGATTGTTGCCCGAGTTGTGTCCGTAGTGGAATGGCACTTCGTAGTAGCCGGAGTGGGAGTACTTTGCTTGCTCCTTCTTGATCATCTTCTTAAGGAGCTTCTTGGCCATCTTCTTTGCCGCCGTCTTCTTCTTGGCTTTCATTCTTTTCTTCGCCGCTTTCTTTGGGTCATTGTCACCGTCCTTGACGTCTTCATCACTTGAATCGGAGTCGGAATCGTCGGAGCTTGCGACGTTGGATGGTGTACGACTTGGGGCCTTCCTCATTAGCTCTAGAGCTGCAGCTTGATCTTGAGCGGCCTTGAGCTCTCTCTTGAGCTTCCTTGGCGGCGAGTTCTTGAGCGGCAACATCATCACCATTGCCCGACATCTTGATCCCTTAGCGGTTAAACCTAAATCAAGGGATTAGGCTCTGATACCAATTGAAAGGACCTTGTGATGCCTAGAGGGGGGTGAATAGGCTCACTTCAAATTTTCCTGAAAAATCTTCGCAGCAGTTAAATACAGGTCGGAACTTCCGACGCAGGGCCGGAACTTCCGATGGCTCGGAACTTCCGGTCCTGGGGCGGAACTTCCGACCTAGGTAAAAGAGTCGAGTCAACAGCAGGAATTGAAGTGCAACCTAACAAATCTATATGAATCAAAAGCTGAGTTTAGATGCTAGGAACCTCCTGCAACCAAAGATACGAGTTGAATCACAACAAATATATAGATCGGGCCAAAACACACTTCTAGGGTTAGAGAAAGGGAAGGAACTCAAACAAGCAATGGACAAGAGATTTAATCCGAAGTTCACTTCCACAAAGGAAGCTACGTCTCCGTTGAGGATCCCACAAAGGGAGGGCTATCACCAAGAGCCTCTTGCCTCACCCAATCCCCACAAAGGAAGATTGGTGCTCACTAAGAATTATCCACCAAGGAGGGGTAATACAAACGATCCCGGGTGCTCCACACGGAGAGGGCACTCAACGGGCGACGCCTAACCGTCTAGAAGCAAACTTCAAGAGTAACAAACGCGAATCGATGCCCGGAGATGCTTCAAGTGCTCTTGAGATGAAGGAGATGAACCACACACTCAAAGCTTCTCAATCTCACACCAAGAAACTCTTTCTCACTCAATCCCTAGCTTAAAGAATCAAAGGTTGGGTCTAGAGAGGAGTGGAGAAGGGGAGTGAATGCTCTTGGGTGTGTTTGTCTCGAGTTAGGTCAGCAGCAGCAAATGAAGAGAGAGGAGTTCGGGTATAAATACCCGAGCTCCAAAATCTAGCCGTTACTGTGCAGTTAAAGGGTTTATCGGAACTTCCGACCCGGGGTCGGAACTTCCGAGGGTTAGCTGGATTGGAAACAGAAGACCTTTATCGGAACTTCCGACCCCCTATCGGAACTTCCGACGGTCGCAAGAGAGCAGCCAGAAACCCTTTGTCGGAACTTCCGACAAACACTGAATTTTTTCCCGAAAAATTCAGTATGTGTTCGTACGACGGTGCGAGTGTCTCTCAAAGAAGTTAGTATCTCGACTGAGCACTTTTGCATCTCTAGCACAACCATTCGCATCCCTCTTTATAGTACGGTGTTCCTATGACCAAATTCAAACCGAAAAGAATTTAAATCTTGCTCGAAGCTTGAACACCGATTAAATTCAAATTGAGGGCTTCCTTTTTGTCGTTAATCCTGCACACATCTTAGAGAAACTATTAAACACACCAAGTTGTGATTGTCATTATCACCAAAATTAATTAGGGGCCATAGATGCACTTTCAGATGTAGTCTTCCCCGAAGCAGTTGAAGCATTTCCCCACCAGGTCCGGGGGGACGGAGGACGGAGGTGGAGGCGGCGGAGGCGGCGGTGACCGCTCCGCACGCAGCTGCTTGCGCGACTGCACCTCGACGAAGCCGTCGGCGTCCACCCGGGACCCCCGGGCGTGCCCGCCGGGAGGCGGCGGCGGCACCACTGCTGCCCCCCAGCACGGCAAGGCTCGACCGCGGGCGGCCCAGCAGGACGGTCAGCACGGCCGCCCCCCGCCTTGGCACGCCGACGAGGAGGGGGCGGAGGCGGCGGAGGTGGGTACAGCGGCCGCTTGCCCAGGATCATCCTGGCGGAAGCGGCCACGGGCCGCGGCTCAGTCGTCGATGAAAGCTCAGCAGTGGCGGAGGCGACCAGGGCGGGGGGAGCACGGAGGAGCGACCGAGACGGGTGCGGAGGTGGGGAGGGGGTGCGCCCGGGCACCGGGAAGCCGGCCGCCCGCACCTGCTCCGAGAAGGTGGGAGAGGGGGAGCGACCGCGCGGCACCGGGGAGTACGAGCCCGAGGCGGAGGAGCCCGAAGCCTCAAGGTCCCAGAGCTCCCGGGAGGAGGGAATGGAGGGGCCGGGCTCCGCCGAGCCTGGCTCCAACCTCTCCACCGGCGCGACCGGAGGCGGACGGGGGCCAGAGGGGCCGCCATCCATCGGCCCTGCAGAACGCGCCCCAGCACCTGCAACGGAGACAAGCGGTAAGCGGTCGGTGCCCGCCGCCTCCAGGGGACGCGGTCAGGCAGAGGGGGTGGAGGGGGAGTGCGGCGCCTTGCCGCCGACGAGCCCCGCGCACGCCTCTAGCTCGCGGAGAGGACACGGCCAGGCAGAGAGGGTGGAGGCGGAGGGTGGCACCTTGCCGTCGTCGTGCCCCGCGCACGCCTCCAGCACGCGGAGGGCGGAGGCAACCGCTGCCGGTCCGGCGGCGAGCGCGGCGGCCGTGGCGGGGGAGAGGCCCGGGACGGCGGCGAGAGCGGCGAGGGCGTCCACCGCACCCACGGGCGCCACCACCGTAGAGAAGCCTACCGGCCCGACGGCAGGAGGGAGAGGAGCGACCGAGAGTAGTAGGGGCGAGGGGGAGGGGACAGCCTCGACCGGCGATGGCGAACCCACGTCGAGACCATCGTCGAGCTCGTCGAAGCGAGACGAGGAAGGAGCAGCCGGGGTGACGGAACCCGGGGCGGCGGTGCCCGGCAGGCCGCCCACGGCCGCGGTGGCAGGGGGGCCCGCGGCGGCCGCCCGTCCACCGGCAGCGGCCAACGGCCTGGCAGTGGGAGGTCCGGCCAGGGCAGCCGCGACCGGCCAGGTCCCGGCTCCGGCCGGCCGCACGGCAGGAGGGGGGCCGGCCACGGCCAGCGACCCGGCAGTGCTGCGCCCGGCCAGGGCAGCAGGGGCGGCCAGCCGAGGGCCGGCTGCGGCCGGCGAACCCCTGGCGGGCCGTGAGGCGGCCGGCGAGCCCCGGGCGGCGGCCGCGCCAGCACACCGGCGACGGAGGCGACCATGTGGCCGGCGGCCGGAGAGGGGAGGGAAGCAGGGCCGACGGCCGGAGGGGGAGGGAAGGAGCCAAGCCGGGGGCCCCTCGTCGGGCAGCTCCTCGAGGAGCATGGTCCCTGGCCGGTCGCGACCGGCGGCTGGCGGGCCGGGCGAACCAGCGGCGGCCAGCAACAGCCGACGAGGGGGGGACGACCGGGGCGACGAGGGAGCGGGCGGGGAGGCGACGGCCGGGGCAGAGGAGCACGCCGAGAGGAGAGGGGGCGGTCACCGGGCACCGGCGCCGGCCGGCGGCGGCAAAGGTCGTCGGGGGGAGGCACGGCCCGATCCGCGCGCCCACAGCACGAGAGGCGCCGCGGCTAGGGGGGTCGGGAAGAGGGCGACGAGCTGCTCCCGGATCCGGTCCCGGCGCGGCGAGAGGGGGCCGGGGCGCGGTGAACGGCCCGGCGTCGGGGGTGGGGAGGCGCGAGGAGCGCCCTGGCGTCCAAAAAAAAATTGAGTTGCTCATTAATCAAATCGTTTGGTCTCCGACTGACGAAGCTCCTTATTGACAGCCATGTTATTAGCAGATAATTATCAACGCGTCACGTGGCCCCAGTTGATGATGAAGAAATGGACAAAATACGCGCTCAGATTTGGAAAGTTACATATATATTTTTTTCTATTTAGGAACAAGCAGGTGGTACGGTACCTAGCGCCTTCGATCTCCGACTCTCCGTAAGCAATGGATACGACCTGAATTCTAACGAGTTCAGCCACCACGGCGGCGGGCAGCGATGAGTTTTTTCTCTCACAAGTCCGGGCAAAGATCTCAACAAGGTGATTCCGTGATCGTGTGGGCACCACTGGGCAGAGACCGGACCAGAGAATGAGAATCCATCCAGTGCTGCCCGCTTGCAGTATAGATCCAGGTTAGGTATGGAACCGGATACCAATTCGGATATCATTTTTTAGCTGTTCTTTTTTTATTTTAGCTAAATTAGGCATAATATTTTGTATCTAAAATTTATATTCTTATTCTTGGTATTGTGCTTGTTAAGATTCATACAAAATAAACTCCAAATGTGTGCTATATTTTAATCAAATGATGAAAAGAAATTTGGATATTTATTCGGATTCGGATATAGATGTTTTTTCACTTTTTTCTCTATCGAAAGCAAATAATCCATAAAAAATTGTAGCTAATTTTTTTATTTTTTCCAGTAATTAGCTGGTTATAATGCATAAAAAATTAGCACCAAATTTATTTTATTGTGATTTAAAAGTATCAATCTATTACACAATTCGGATGTTTTGGTTCCATCCCTAATCCAGGTACAGACATACTACCATCCAAGGCACTATCGACACACTGCAAGTCTGCAACTTAACAGTGACGGGAGACGGGGCAACTAGTCCTGCGCACGAGGGTTTCATATCGTCCAAGACTCCCAAGTGGGGAGGAAGGAGATCGATCGAGGCCGCTACACACACTGCCCCAGTCCTGATCTCCTCCGGAGGAGCTTTTAGCTGCGCGCGGGACAGGGACCGCGCCTTGACTAACAGTGGAAAAATATGCCGTGCCGTGATCCCGTCGATCGCAACGGGGCAGGGTCGTCGTTGCAAGATCAGGCTCAGATGCGGTGCGGTCAATTCGAACTTACCCAACTCCTAATCTCACCTCGCCTGTCACAAAATTCCCAAGTGGCACGGCATGGCCTTCGATCTCGTGCCTGTCTCTCTCTACCTCTCCAGCCGCTTTGTCTTCCGTCCTGTTCCAACCGTGGCTTCCTGCTTGTTGCAGACGTCTCCAGCTCCGATCGTGCGCAGCTGATTGCCTCAACGGAACGGAATGATGAAAGACGGTGACGTCATCGATCGGCCTGCGCAGATCGTATTACGGGCCGGCTTTACCGCGCCTCCCAGCGTCGCGTCCGTCCAAACGTGTCGCTGAGCACGCAGGCGACTTTTTAAAATTTTATTTTTGGCTCGACGTGGCACGCACATTTACCATTGATGATGATCGAGGAATTGAGGAGAGTTTTGTTGGAGCTTTCCGTACGTCTTCGTGTGCCAAAATCACGAGTGTATGAATTGAACTGGCATGTTTGACACCATTCAAATTTGAGCAGGGGATGGTCATCTTTGAGCGAGCGTTTGTTTGACCTCGCGTATATGCAGGAGCTGGGGAGTGGGGGGCAGCATGCAGCACCAGAAACTACCTCGCAAGTACATGCTTAACTAGCAAGTGACACACGAGAAATGTGGCAATGGAGACGCAATCTTGGACCGGAAAATTATTTGTCAATTCCTCTTACATATCCTATGCAGTATCTGGCTATTTGGATTATATATGCGCAGGGCTAATCGAAATTGATCATCTTTGCTCTCTTTTTTTCATTTTCCAGCTATAGCAATAGTACTCTATAATATTTAATTTATCAAATTTATTATGATAGATTTAGTTAACTAATTGATATTTGTGGTGAAACATGTCCATCAAAGTTCGAGTATTTGTCAGTTCAGTGTTTCGAAAGTACTCATGACGGTAGGATTGTGTGCGAGTGTTCATAAATACTCCATCACGCCTATCTATGGTGCTGATGACATGATAGACCGTATTCAAGCTGTGCTCCCATATCAGATAAGCTATTTTCCCATTACCTACTTGGGTGTACCTCTTTCTACTGGAGCAGTTCCAAGATCATTCATCAGACCTCTTGTGGAAAGGATTGCTGCCAGATTGCCTTCATGGCAAGGGCCTCTTATGGCAAAGAGTGGCCGCCTTGTCCTAACCAATGCGGTGCTATCTACAATACCTACCTACACCATGATGGTTGCGCAGCTGCCTGTGTGGGCGATCGAGGAGATAGACAAGATCAGGAGGAAATTTTCCTGGGCCGGTCATGATGCTTCAGTTCGCGGCAAGTGCTTAGTGGCTTGGGACACTGTTGCTCGCCCGACAACACATGGAGGACTAGGTGTTATTGATTTACGGCTGCAGGAAGTGGCTCTGCGAGCATGTTGGTTATGGCTATAGCGTACTGACCCGGACCGTGCTTGGTCTTCCCTGCTGATGAAGGTTGAACCACAAGTGCAGCAGCTATTTGAGGATTCGATCACAGTGCGCCTTGGGGATGGAGCGCAAGCTTTGTTCTGGACCGACAAATGGATGGATGGGGATTCGATTGGCGACCTCGCACTTGTCCTATCTTCGCTGGTCAGTCCCAGAATCAGGAAGACGCGCCTGGTACAACATGCGCTGCCGGATCGACTTTGGGCCCGTGACATTTCAGGAGGTGTGATGGTGGCAGCGATAATCGAGTACTTGCATCTTTGGGATCGCTTAGAAGGAATTCAGCTGCAGCCGGGAAGAGAAGACAACTTCCGCTGGAGATGGTCGCCGGACGGCCGCTACAACGCCAAGACAGCTTACTTGGCCCTGCACCATCACCGCCCTGCTTTCCCGGGGGCTACGCTCCTCTGGAAATATTGGGGGCCTTTGCGTGTGAAGCTGTTCCTCTGGCTGGCATGTCGCGACAGGATTTGGACGGCGGACCGTCGCCGCCGGCGGAGGCTGGACACTCATGACAATTGCCCATTGTTTGATCAGGAGCCGGAGACAGCTAGCCATTTGCTAGTGGCCTGCCCGGTCGCTAAGGAGGTGTGTTGGTTGACGTTCGCCTGGGCACGGTGCACCTGCAATTTCAGCGCAGAGACAACAATTCGGGATCGAGGTGGCTTCGCAAAGTTGCAGGAAAAGGAAAGGAGCCGCGTCGCTGTTCATGGTGGTGGCTTGGCATCTCTGGAAGGAGCGAAACAACCGCGTCTTCGACCGGCATACGGCTACCATACCTGTAATCCTAGATAGGATCAAATCAGAGACTGAACTTTGGATAGCCGCGGGAGCGCGTAAGCTAGGGAGTTTGTTTTGTGAGTAATCCGCATGCGGTGCAAGCACACTCTAGTGCTTTGTAAAACTTATCTTCTGCTTAATACAATGATGTGCATCTCTCCAGCGTATTCGAGAGAAAAAAGTGCGTGTATGTGAATGTCCGCGTCTATATTATGTGATTTGTAAAAGAAAACTAATTGATCTTCTATTTTGTCTATCACGTTCATAGTTTTCACTCTGAAACTCCCTAAAAAAAGTTTTCACGATGAAGGACCGAATTGGAATTGTTGCATGCACGGATCGAGATCTTCCCTGCTCCATCGTCCGTCTGTTGGTGCATCCTGTCTGGCTAACGATTGGTGGCTGATACTGATTTGTTTTGAGAGAAAAGTACCGCTGGCTGATATCTGGTGACTGATTTATTCTGAGAGAAAAGTACCGCTGGCCGGGTCGTTAGCCAGTGCATCTGCTGGATCCACCGACTGACATTTTCGATTACAAACCGAACTCTCTTTCCGTTTAGCCTTTTGGGTACTCATACGACCATCATTTGCCTTATTATAGTATGCACTGATGCGTTGAATCTGATCAGGTCATAAATGTAGGTGGCACTGGCAGGGTACGTAGTACGTGCCTACATGAAGACATTATTTGGTCATCTCCATGTATGTTAATTACAAGGTAAAGGTAGCGTAGCACATGGTGTTTGACCTAGATCATATAGCATATTATTAGGGGAGATTAGGACTGAGTAAGTCGCATACTCCTAGTGAAACAGATGGCATAGATTTATGCAGCACTCGTCGTCATCATTAGTTATTTTAGTACCATGCGACCGATGACTCGAGTGCATGGTAGTAAAACTGCCACATGTGACGGTGTGGAACATGGTCTCTCTCTCTCTCTCTGAAGATGGTAAGGTTGACATGGTTACATATACGCATCTTCGACAACATCAATATTCAATAATGTACTGCACTGCAGATCAAATTATATTGTGAAGTTATGGAGAACTAACTAGTGTGTGAACACACAGTGATACTGGTCAGAGCGCATCTATGCGGAGTACACACGCTTAATTAGTGCATGCACCTCCGATCCAACAGTGCGGCATCAGCGCGTGACGAGGCACGCGCCCACAGACCCGGCGGCCGCCAGTCAGCCAACCAGACCAGGCCGCGCTTCCATCCCATTTTTTTCGCAGCGCGCTTTAGGTTGACAGGCACAGCGCGCAAGAACTCCATCTTCCTCGATCGCGCGTCCATGCGTCGTCGATGCACGCGCGCTTCAGTTTTCCAGATTGCTTGAGAGGAAAAATCGCACCGCACGGGCGCCGCGCGCGCGTCCAGTCATCCCAACACTGCTTCTATGTGTGTGAATATATATGAGCCGATGCGCACACAGAGAGATCACACGCAGCGACACGTATCGATCGCTTCGGGGACATGGATGAATCGATCGATGTCGTCGCCGGTCGCCAACCTCCAAGCAGCAGGCTCCAACGGAACGGAACATCTAAAAGCCTCGTCCGTCCTACCTGCGCGACGTGGATCGGGAGAGAGTCGTGCGTGGACCGCAAGACCGACGACTCGACTCTCACTCTCTTGTTTGTAGGGCTCGTACGCGACATGGCTGGCATCCCATCGAGCCTGTGTGGAGTACGCTGCCGCGAGAGTAAACTGCAGCCGTGTCATAAAGTAAACAAAATTTTAAGATGCAATTTAAAAGTAGAAATAATAAGATGATTGTATGATAATATTTTTTTGCAAATGACATTATACTTTAAAATATATTTATTTTGTTGAGGGAAAACGAATCCTTCATGTATTTCTACTGTATGATTTTGCAGCGTGTACTAATATAGATTAGTCACAAAAAATTAATTAAAAAATCACAAATAAATGGTTCTACTCGATGATGATGTGGTATGTGATGTAGTTGTTTGCTATACGAGATGGATTTATGATTTGCGTGTTAAAAAGAAATAGAATTAACGATTTCTCGGTGGGTGCATGATTTTATATATATATATATATATATATATATATATATATATATATATATATATATATATATATATATATATATATATATATATATATATATATATATATATATATATATATATATATATATATATATATATATATATATATATATATATATATATATAGATAATCCCTCCTCCGCGGCGCATGTCAACATCTCCTGCGCCCTTCTCTTCCAGGAACCTTCTCTCCTGCAATCTCCATCCAAGTCGTCGATCTCACCAACTCTCACGGGATCCAAGCTGAGCGAGAACGCGAAGCAAGAAGCCGTCACGCCCGATGACCGTACCGCCACCACACAAGGGAGAGGGAGAGAGGAAAAAAAAAGTGAGGATCAAATCAAAACCCCATGTGCCCCAATTCATTCTCCTTCAAAAAAACCCTCTGCAGATTCCGGGAACCTGCCGCCTGGACCCGGACCAATATCCACCGCCACGGGCCACGGCCGGAAGCCGGAGCACTGATCTCGTCAGGAACAAAAGCTATCACCTCCGATCCCCAAACGGTCCATCTTGCGGCGCCACGCAGCCTATATAAAGCGCGCGCGGGCAAACCTCCCACACCTCATCTCATCTCACTCCAAGCAAGACTTCCAGAGCCAGCAGCTGCTGCTTAGTTTGATTTGAACCGGCAGCTTAATTTGATTCAGCGATCCCGGCTGTTGGAGCTACGAACACGCGTAGGCCAACGTAAGCTCGCTCAACGGATAGTTGAGAGCTTGATTGAGATCATGGACAGCAAGCTGGGCGTGCAGCACAACGGCAGCATCTCCAAGCCGCCGGTGCACCACCACCACCACGGCGGCGGAAAGAGGGGCGGCGCGGGGAGGCAGCAGGGCGGAGGCGGGAGGAAGCAGGGGATCAAGGTGGTGTACATCTCCAGCCCCATGAAGCTCACCGCCAGCGCCGAGGAGTTCCGCGCCGTCGTGCAGGAGCTCACCGGCCGGGACTCCAACGTCGCCGACCACGACCTCGCCGGCGGGGCCTACTACGCCGCCGCCGGCGCGCTGTCGTCGTCGTCCTCGACCTCCTCCACCTCGTCCTACTCGTCGTTCGGGCGCGTCTCGCCGACGGGGGCCGGCGCGCGCTCCCTGTCGCCGACGATGGCCACGGGCGCGAGCGTCGGCGCGGGACGGGCGGCCGAGTACGGCGCCGCGATCGCCGTGCCGCCGCCGTTCCAGAGCATGTACGATCAAATGACGGCCGGGAACCTGCTCTACGGCCAGGACTTCTGGTAGGGAAACGTCGTACGGGATTCTCTATTACTTCCTCCTTTGCGAGATTGAGATTTCACATGCCATGCCTATGAACATATATGTCGAGCACGCCCAACCGACCGTACATATGTAGCTAGCAGAGTGTATTTCCATAAGGTTTCTGCGTGCGTGCATGTGCTTTCATGTTCTTGGGTCGTCGCGTCATCGGCGGATCGATCGATGATCTTGTACTGGGTATATATGTTGATACTAGCTAGATGTATCTATACGATTATCTTTTGCCTTTTCAAATTATTGGATCTCAATTTCTTCTCTGCCCTTCATTCTTCACTACTTCATGGTTCAATGGATTTAATTGCGCGCCGCCAAGTGCCATAGTACCATGCATCAGCCATTGGCATGCAGCAGCGTATCTTCAGTATTTCTTAATTTTTTAACCAGAAAAAACTTATCTGGTGTGTATATCCTACTGGTGTATATCAGTATATGCATCTGTGCCTTCCAAAGGCGTAGATTAGCTAGTACAGCAGTTAGCAGCGACAGATCGTACGTACAACAAATTTCCAAGCAATTTCTCCTGTGTTAGATACGTGGCGGTGAATCTCAGCGTAACCTGTTGTCTCAAATCAGTGCATCTCCTCATAGCAGCAACATACACAACACTAATCTCTAGCTAAACATACCAGACGATTAAACCCTCACCAAATCGTGGTGAGAGGGAGTTCGAGCAGACAGCCATGGCGGTGGCGTGTGACGCGGGAGAGGCGAGCGGAAGACGAAGGCATCCACCCTGGACTCCACCCTGATGCTAATAACGATTATCCGATTGGTCCGGTGGATTTTAAAAAAAATATAAATAAATGGCATGTACGTGGTGCGTCCCTTCTCGATCGATCTGTGGGTCCGTACAAAATAATGCTCTTATTGCTAACGAAATACTCCCATCACTTATAGTTTGCTTGTTTGAACTTTAGATGAGTTCAGAAAGCTACGAAAGACTTGGAAATTAAAACACTTTCCAACTTTTCAAATAAACTTAGCTTTTTACAAGCTTACATGTTAAATTGGTTATTCTTTAAAACTTCTAATTTTTCATGCTTAAAAACTGTCAAAAGTTAAATAAACGTGTCCTTAACCTTCGAGTGACCCGCCCTTTGACTCGGTCAGAATTCAGAAGTTCGCGATCATCTTTTAAAAAAACAGAGGAACACGATGGATTTAGTTCGCTCCAACTGGGGGTGCAGAGAATGAGGCCCATGTTGGAATCTCTCGCTGCTCAAATGTCAAATCCGGCCCACCTTTGTACCACGCAATTTCTTTAAAAAAAACTTTGTACCACACAAAAGGGCTCCTTTGGAACAAAGGATTTCCAAAACATAGGAATAGGGAAAATGTAGGATTTGAGTTAGTTGTCAATTGCAATTCTATAGGAATGAGAATGTAGGAAGCTTTCCAATTGTGATGTTTGGATACAAATAGGAAAATCATAGGAATGTCTAGAGAGATAGACACAAAGGAAAATTTCCAAGAGGTTGGACCTCTTGTTAGATTTCCTCCAAAATTCCTATGGAACAAGGCAATCCTTAGGAATTTCATAGGATTGGTAGGAATTCAATCCTTTGTTCCACATGTCTTCAAAGGAAAATTTCCTATAGGATCCAATTCCTCTAAAATTCCTACACTTTTCCTTTGTTCCAAAGGGGGCCTTATTAGGCCGAACTCCTAAACAGCTAAACTGGAATTCAAAGCTGGCTGAACTAGCCTACACTATGCTACGTCAAAATACCAGTGCTCCTAGTCACCATGGCAGCAGTGGAGTTGTTCATCGCACCACGCATACTCCTCAACGCACACGTCCGGAAGCTAGCAACAGAGATAAAGGTGGTGAGGGCAGTGTCAATAGCAAGTCGGGAGACTCTCATTACGACGCTCGCACAACAATCAACGCCGGACGCGCTGAGCGCGAGAAGCAAAAGGATGTTGACTCTGATTCTTTTCCTGCTTTCTCCGCTCGACTTCAAGCTCTGCTTCTTCCGGAGAAATTCAAGCCCTATGGCATTTCTAAATATGATGGCAAGCAAGATCCAAGGCAGTGGTTGCGCTGTTACGCTCTGTCCATCACTAATGCGGGGGGCAATGATGATACTAAATGTATCTACTTTCCTTTTTGTCTGGAGCAAGAACCCCTCACATGGTTCGAGTCCCTCAAGCGAGGCTCCATCGACAACTGGGGACAACTCAAGCAACGCTTCACCAGCAACTTCGCGGGTTCTTTGGGCCGTCATGGTACTCGGATGGACCTTGCGCTGATCAAACAAAAACAAGGCTAGACTCTTCGCGAGTACATGCACCGCTTCTTTGAAAAAAGGGCTACTGTTGTTGATGTTACCGAGAAAGAAGTCATAGATACCTTCCAGGACGGTTTTCATGATGACAGGCTTTTCCAAGACTCCGGTCGCGCTCGCCCAGCCAACATCACCAAGCTCAAGGAGATGATCACTCATTGGGCGGACGAGGAAGACAAGGCTCGAAATCGGTTCAAGCATCTTCGCAACAACCAGAACAACAACAACAATAATGCTGGTGGAAGCAACAGTGGTAAGCAACAACAGGGCAATCGCGCGGGTAATAACTACTCGAGCAACCCTAATCGTAACCGCAAGCCCGACAACACTGTTGCAGCCATGGAAACTACTGCCAAGCCTGAAGATGATTCTCACTGGGCAACATTGACCAAGCAGAAATGCCCATGGCACTCAGAGGGTGATCATACTGTCGACCGGGCATCCCTGGGCCCACCACACATGTGGGCCATACCCGGGAGATAAGAACATGTACTCCTGGACTACTCGACTAGTGGGCTGCGGTGCTGGTACCGTGGACCACAAGGCAAGACAAGACGGACAAGGACTTGTACTGAGACTAGGATAGCTTTCCATACCTTGTATAGGCTATTCAGAGTCCTACTCGAATAGTACTCTTATACCAATCCGACTTGTAACCTTGCCTCCCGTGGCATATAAGGCGAGGCAGGGACCCCTCTCAAAACATACGCAATCAATACAGAGCCACGCAGCATACATGACGTAGGGTATTACGCACATTACGGCCCGAACCTGTCTAATTGTGTGCCCTGTGTCTCACCATCGTGTTCCTGATCGGCGAGCCCCACCGCACAATCTACTACTTCGGGTACCCCGTCGTAGGTTCGGTGTCTAAAACACTGACAGCTGGCGCGCCAGGTAGGGGGTCTCGTCATTGATCCGCTGGCGAACTCGATGGCTCTTGTCATCATCAAGCCAACCGTCGCTTTCCAGAAAGGCTACACCTTCGTTTTTGGCTCTTGGGTTTGCATTGCTGACGGCGCCGGATCGTTCCTGCGTTTCTTGGCATCAACTCCGGAGTCAAAGCTCAAGTCCTCGACGCTTACGCAAGCTTCGATGGAGGAACTCGTCGAAAATTTCGGCAAAATTTCGCTCTCTGACCCACTCAGAGAACTCGAGTCGGAATCCGAGTACAACTCGACTTCGTCTCCTATTCAGCCTGAGTTGCTCTCTCCAGCTTCACAGCTTGCGCTCAGCCTGGATAACTTTCCAACACCATCTCTCTTCGGCCATCGCCATGTCAGTGCCGCTTACCAAGCCGCGCTGAAGCACCTCATGTGCCCTGGCTCGAAAATCGTGCTCGAGTACTCTTCAGATTCGGAAGTCAACCTCGACTACTTTGATTCGGATTCATCTGAGTTCGAGTTCGACTACGGTTCGGATTCTACTGAAGCACAACAACTGACTGGATCTGCTCAAGGACTGGTGATCACATCAACACCTGAGGGTATATTCGTCTACTGGCCTGAGCATGTGCCTGCTGATCTCACCTTGGATGATCAGGAGCGCTTTATCGCTTGTCTCGACAACTTACCCTTTCAGGAAGGTGCCAAGCTTGTTGATTATGACACTGATACTGAGCTCATTGAGAGTACGGGTACTCACTCATCTTACCGAGAAGTTTTCATCGTCGATGCATCTACTTCGTAAGGGCATCGTGCCAATTATCACTTTCCGGATGATGTATCTGATGATGAACTCTCTGCCAATGCTCCTGCTGATGAAATCGCGGAGGCCAATATTGCACGTCATCAATGCAATACTGATCGTGCAACCCTTCGTCAGGAACTTAGGGAAGCTCTACCTACCTGTAATCTTCAAGAGGCTCTGGATGCGGTAGCTACTCGTCAATATCGCACTCCAGAGGAAGCTATTAATGCGATCAACTCGCTTGGTCGCTCTATGCCTCGTGACAGGGCGGCTGCTGAAGTCGCAAAGCTGGCTGAACTAGCCTACACTATGCTACGTCAAAATACCAGTACTCCTAGTCACCATGGCAGTAGTGGAGGTGCTCATCGCGCCACGCCCACTCCTCAACGTACACGTCCGGAAGCTAGCAACAGAGGCAAGGGTGATGATGGTAGTGTCAATAGCAAGTCGGGAGACTTTCGCTATGATGCTCGTACAACAATCAATGCCAGACGTGCTGAACGTGAGAAGCAAAAGGATGTTGATTCTGATTCTTTTCCTGCTTTCTCCGCTCGACTTCAAGCTCTGCTTCTTCTGGAGAAATTCAAGCCTTACGGTATTTCCAAATATGATGGCAAGCATGATCCAAGGCAGTGGTTGCGCTGTTATGCTCTGTCCATCACTAATGCCGGGGGCAATGATGATACTAAATGTATCTATTTCCCTTTTGTTCTGGAGCAAGAACCCCTTACATGGTTCGAGTCTCTCAAACGCGGCTCCATCGACAACTGGGAACAACTCAAGCAACGCTTCACCAGCAACTTCGTGGGTTCTCTAGGCCGTCATGGTACTCGGATGGACCTTGCCCTGATCAAGGAAAAACAAGGCGAGACTCTTCGCGAGTACATGCGTCGTTTCTTTGAAAAAAGGGCTACTGTTGTTGATGTTACCGAGAAAGAAGTCATCGATACCTTCCAGGATGGTTTTCATGACGACAGGCTTTTCCAAGACTTCGGTCGTGCTCGCCCAGCTAACATCACCAAGCTCAAGGAGATGATCACACATTGGGCGGACGAGGAAGATAAAGCTCGGAATCGGTTCAAGCATCTTCGTAACAACCAGAACAACAACAACAATAATAATAATGCTAGTGGAAGCAACAGTGGTAAGCAACAGCAGGAAAATCGCACGGGTAATAACTACTCGAGCAATCCTAATCGCAAGCGCAAGCCTGACAACACTGTTGCAGACATGGAAACTACTGCCAAGCCTGAAGATGATTCTCACTGGGCAACATTGACCAAGCAGAAATGCCCATGGCACCCAGAGGGTGATCATACTACAGAGCAGTGTTACCAACTTCGCCGTGCGTTGAAGAATACACCAGAGCCAACGCACCCAAACCCAAGGTTTCATAAACACAAGGGGAAGAAGGCTAACACAGACAAAGACACTGGGTTTCAACACCCCTCCAACACTGTCAATGTCATATTTGGTGGGATTCCAACCAAGCGCATGCAGAAACTTGCACTCAGAGAGATTATGTCCATTCAACCAGCAGCTCTAACTTTTCTAAAGTGGTCTGAAACCCCCATTACTTTCTCAAGGGCGGATCAATGGACTAGTTTCTCTGAGCCAGGACGATATCCTCTCGTTCTGGATCCAATGGTGGCAGGCTCCAGACTCACTAAGGTTCTTATTGATGGTGGCAGCGGTCTCAATGTCATGTTTGCCAAGACCTTGAAGACGATGGTACTGGATATCACCAACATGCTTACCAAGACTAACTTGCCGTTCTATGGTATCATACCGGGCAACGCAACTGTTCCTTTGGGATCAATTGTATTACCTGTTACTTTTAGGACTAAGGATCACTATCGCACCGAATACATTAAGTTCGAGGTTGCTGACTTCGAGACTTCTTACCATGCCATCCTCAGCATACCTGCTCTGGCCAAATTTATGGCTATTCCACACTATGTGTACCTTGTACTCAAGATGCCGAGCCCCAAGGGAGTTCTCTCATTGCAAGGGGATTTGAAGTGTTCTTACGACTGCGACACTAAAGCCGTAGAACTTGCTTCGACAACCCAAGACCCAATGCTATGATGAAAATCTTCACTGCAGCTAAAAAGCTTGCTCCGAGCGAGTTGGAGGTTCCTGAGAAGACGGATAACAACAACAAGCCTGCACCGACTGGTGATGTCCTACTCAAAGCCATTGACCTTGGTACTGGTGACAGTAGCAAGACAACTATGATCAGTGCACAACTTGATCCTAAATAGGAAGACGCGCTTGTCAACTTCCTTCGGGCTAACCGTGATATCTTTGCGTGGAAGCCATCTGACATGCCAGGTGTGCCCAGGAGGTTGATCGAGCACTCACTCAACGTCGATCCTAACGCTACCCCCAAGAGACAACACCTTCGTCGCTTTGCTGATGACCGCAGGGCTGCTATCAAGAAAGAGCTTGCCAAACTACTCGCGGCTGGCTTCATCCGGGAAGTTTTTCACCCGCAATGGCTTGCTAATTCTGTGCTTGTCAGAAAGAAGAACTCTAATGATTGGAGGATGTGTGTCGACTACACTGATCTCAACAAGCATTGCCCCAAGGATCTTTTCGGGTTGTCGCGGATTGATCAAGTTATTGACTCTACGGCGGGCTGTGCTCTACTCTGTTTCCTGGATTGCTACTTTGGATATCATCAAATTGCAATCAAGGAATCTGATCAAGAGAAAACCGCATTCATCACCCCGTTTGGTGCATATTGTTACACAACAATGTCCTTCGGGTTAAAAAATGCTGGCGCTACCTATCAAAGAGCTATCCAAGCGTGCTTCAAGAGGCAGCTTCACAGGAATGTGGAAGCATACGTGGATGACGTCGTTGTAAAGACTAGGGATCCAGACATGCTTATCACGGATCTTGAGGAAACTTTTGCTTCGCTACGGGAGTACCAATGGAAGCTCAACCCCAATAAATACGTTTTTGGCGTATCATCGGGAAAACTACTCAGGTTCATCATCAGCCATCGTGGCATCAAAGCAAACCCCGAGAAGATTACCGCCATCTCCAATATGCAAGCTCCGACTACTATCAAAGATGTCCAGAAGCTTACTGGTTGTATGGCGTCACTCAATCGCTTCATCTCGCGACTTGGAGAACGGGGTCTACCTTTCTTCAAACTACTCAAGCGGCAAGAGAAGTTTACATGGACAACTGAAGCTGATCAAGCTCTTTCTCAGCTCAAGGAGTTTTTATCCAAGCCTCCAGTCCTCACAGCTCCTTTGCCCAATGAAGAGCTCCTGCTCTACATCGCTGCGACTACTCATGTTGTCGGCACTGCTATTATCGTTGAATAACAGGAGAAAGGCCATGGCTACCCTGTCCAGAGGTCGGTTTATTTCGTTAGTGAAGTACTCTCAGAATCCAAGGCTCACTACCCTCTGGTACAGAAGCTACTCTATGCGGTTCTGATCACTTCACGGAAGCTCCGCCACTACTTCGACGAGTACAAGATTTCTGTGGTTACTAGCTACCCGCTTGGCGAGATATTGCACAACCAGGATTCCACAGGAAGGATTTCTAAATGGGCTGTAGAGCTTGGTGCTCTATCGCTCGAGTTCAAGTCTCGCACTGCTATCAAGTCTCAGGCCTTGGTTGATTTCATGGCTGAGTGGTGGGAAAATTAAGTCCCAACTCCAATTGAGCGTCCAGAACATTGGGTCATGTACTTTGATGGTTCACTCAAGTTGGAAGGCGCTGGTGTCGGGGTACTACTGATTTCTTCCAAGGGCGAGCAACTCAAATATGTTTTGCAGATCTTATGGAAGGTCTCAAACAATGAAGCTGAATATGAAACTTTGCTGCATGGTCTTCGCCTTGCAGTCTCTCTTGGCATCACACGACTACTTGTTTACGGTGATTCTTTGGTGGTCATCAATCAAGTCAACGATTCTTGTGATAGTAATATTGAAAACATGGATGCGTACTGTCAGGAGGTACGCAAACTTGAGAACAAATTTCATGGCCTCGAGTTCCATCATGTTATTCGCGACAACAATGTTGCTGGGATCTACATGAGCTCAAGTGCCTGTTGGAATCTTCGTCCATGAACTCCACAACCCATCAATTCTGGAGCAATCATCTACACATACGACTACTTCAGTTCAACCAGATCAAGAAGTGATTATGATTGACGTGGACTGGAGAACTCCTTTCATCGACTACATTAAGCATCAGTTGATTCATGAAGACAAGTCAGAAGTCGAGTGCATCTCACGCCACGTTAAGGCCTATGCTCTAGTCGGAGATCAACTCTACAAGCGAGGCGCAAGTTCTGATGTACTCATGAAGTGCGTTTCTCGCAAAGAAGGCAAGGAAATCTTGGAGGAGACACACAAAGAAATCTGTGGCAATCACACTTCTTCCCGCACCTTTGTGGGAAAAGTATTCAGACGTGCTTTCTACTGGCCTACAGCTCTTACTGATGCAGAGGAACTAGTCAAGAAATGCCATGGATGCCAATTCTTCGCCAAGCAACAACACGTTCCAGCCTATAAGCTCATCACGATACCACCAACTTGGCCTTTCACTTGCTGGGGGCTGGATATGATTGGTCCTCCCCCAAATGCGCTAGGGGGATTCAACAGAGTTCTGGCTATCGACAAGTTTACCAAGTGGATTGAGGTCAAGCCTGTTACCTGCCCCAAGGCTGATAAAGTCCTCGACTTCTTGGACGAAATCGTACATCGCTATGGTTTCCCTAATAGCATTATCACAGACCTGGGTTCGAATTTCAACAATCACCAGTTTTGGGAGTACTTTGAGAATAGTGGAATTGACGTCCGGTACGTCTCCGTCGCTCATCCACGCGCCAATGGCCAAGTGGAACGCGCCAATGGGATGGTACTCGACGCTCTCAAAAAGTGACTGTATGATGCTGCAAACACCAAGGGCGCCAAGTGGATCAAGGAACTACCCAAAGCACTCTGGGGGCTACGTACTCAGCCTACTACTCCCACAGGGCAGTCACCCTATTTCCTGGTCTATGGCCCTGAAGCCGTCTTGCCTGCTGATGTCATGTGGCGTTCTCCGGCGGTTGATCAGTACGAAGAAGGCGTAGCTGAAGAAACAAGACAGACAGATGTCGATAGTCTCGAGGAAGCTCGCTGCAATGCACTCGTTCAATCAGCTCGATATCTTGAGAAAATCTGCCGCTACCATGACCGCAACGTTAAGGAACGCTCCTTCAACGTTGGTGATTTAGTCCTTCGTCGTATCCAGAACACGACAGGGCTACACAAACTCAACTCACCATAGGAAGGTCCTTTCTCTATTGCAAAGGTTACCGGACCAGGCTCGTATCGTCTCCAAACCCTTGAAGGCGAAGAAGTCGACAACTCTTGGAACATCGACCAGCTTTGTCGCTTCTACCCGTAGGGGGTCTCAACAACCCTCTCCAGACAGCTATGGCTGTAAACAACCCGTAGGGGGTCTCAATGACTCTCTCCAGGCAGCTTCGATCGCAACCACTCAACAAGACAACTACGGTTGTCACTACTCGTAGGGGGTCTCAACAACCCTCTCCAGACAGTTTCGGCTGTATCTACTCGTGGCTTTAGCTGCGATCACTCATAGGGGATCATGATAATCCTCTCCAGGCAGTCTTATTCTGCGACCTCGTAGGGAGTCATGATAACTCTCTCCAGACGACTCCGTGTTGTATAGAGCAATAAGTGGTACATGCTGTCCATGTCTCTATTTCTAATAAGAGGCTTCGACCTAGAGTAACACCATTCATGGTAAGGTCTCAGTGGAACTCTCATACAAGTTGCTGCTACAGCAAGGATGAGCTCACCACACTGTCCCCTACGGTCTTACTCGTTCTTCAAAACATCCTTGCGAGTACTCTCTCACTAGGCTCATAGCCTCAGAGGTACTCAAGACATTGTAAACTCTGTACAATGTGTTCAGTAATAAAGTTGTTATCCTATATATCGACTTGTTAGTGTCCTTTGCTTATTTCACAACAAAGCCTTCTTTTACGCTGCTACAGCTAAGGTGTTCCACTCGTTGTGAATAAGTTAATGTTCTTTGGAACATCTTTACGAGTACTCTCTCACTAGGCTCATAGCCTCAGAGGTACTTAAGACATTGTAAACTCTGTACAATGTGTTTAGTAAAAAGTTGCTATTCTATATTCGACTTGTTACTGTCCTTTGCTTATTTCACAACAAAACCTTTTACGCTGCTACAGTTAAGGTGTTCAACTCGTTGTGATTAAGCTAATGTTCTTCGGAACATATCTACGCTTGAGTACTTCTACTCGAGTACCGTATCCCTTTTTGCAGCCATACACTCATCATCAACTCGAGTACTTGGCACACACACAAGCATACAAGGGATCCAGATAATTGACTTACTCAAGTTTTCAATTATATTACATAAACACTTGTTTGGAATTACACTTGTTTTTCCCTAGTGTTTATCCTACAGGTACATTTACCGGAGATCTATGAACTTGGAGACTGCTTCCGTGATTGGAGATGTTTGTTGCATCAACTCATTCAGCCTGTCATCGGTGCAATCTCTAGATCTTCCGTTCATGATGATCGTCAGATCTGCCTCGACGTAGAACGACTTGATGAAGCTCAAGACTTGATTGGGAATAGTACAAGCCAGCCTCTGAGCATACTCCAGAATCTTCTTCGGCGTATCCTTCAACCGCTCCACAAGTGGACGCGGCTGAACTCCGGCAACTCTGGGCTCGAAGAGATTCACCACTGGCACGGCTACTTCTGTCAGGGCTTTCAATTCAACTCGCAGGCCTTCGGCTTCTTCGATCTTGATCTTGGGGAACTGCATACAAGTTAACAAGTCATTCCAGCCATCAAGGCGAATCTGCATTTCGCGCTCAAGTTCCATGCACCGCACCTTATAATCGGCTTCAAGATCCAAGCGAGCTGATTCTTCACGGTTATAAGCTAATTGCCAGTCTAGCGCCTTGTTCTTGAACTTCTCAACTTCTTCAATCAGTTCTGCAGAAGATCAAGACTACTTATCAGAAGGCAGTATGCATGGAAAAAGTACTCTACGATGAATTCAGAAAGGGAGATTACCTTTGTTCTTCTGGAGCAGGGACTTGTTCTTCCCAACAATGTCATCCTTCTGAGTCATTAGCTTCTGGATTTCATTGTGGTACTCTACGGTGTTACCATCAAGCCTCTCTTACAGCTTCATAGACAAGGCTTTCTACTCCTTGAGTTGTTCTCTGAGCTGCGAGACTTCTTCGATGTCTGCTGCGTGCTGCTCCAGTAGACGAGTCTTACGCTTCGACTACTTGACTACTTCCTGAAAGAGCAAAACAACTTAAGGGTCAAAGACAAGATATTTTTGGCTAAAAAAGTGCTCTGCAAGAGACTACAACTTACCGCGAAGAGCTTCTCAACACTGCGGAATATCTCGGCATGCGCCTGCAAGTTATCTTATCCAGGCATGAGTCGTCATATGGCATTAAATCTTCAGCCCTGGATTGAGTACTCGCGCTCGCCTCCGAGTACATCGCAGCGCTGCGCAGAGGAGTTGGGTCTTCAATTATAGGCTCATACGGCACTATGCGGTCCTCTGGGTTGTCTTCAAGCACCAGTCGTACGTCTGTCTGACGCACGGGGGCTTCAGCAACGGGGATTTCTTCATGGCGCACTTCGGCCTCTGGATCAACCTCCAGGCCTTCATTAACCACTGCTTCAATGTCCTCGAGTTGCTGAGCCCTGGGCTTGGAAGCCGCCTCCACTGCTGCCTTGACCACATCGCTCCAGAGGAAGCGCAGTGCTTGTGCAGCATCAGCTTCAGTGACTACTTCTTGGGGCTCTGGAAGCGCATCGTCTTGTTGTTCTTGAGGATTCTGATCTCGTCCGGCAAGACTACTTCCAGAGGCTCCCCATTTCACATCAGTGGATTTACTCAATCAACAAGTTGGTCAGCATATGCAAGACTAACAACAATAAGAAGTACTCGAGTACTCGGGTACTTACAGAGCAACTCGAGGCACCGCGACTTTTGGCCCCAGCATGTCAAAAAATGAAGGCGCCGTCGGCACCACTGGCACACTTTCCATCGGCGACACACTTCCTGGAACCACAGCTTCTTGTTGCTCACGCGCCACCATTTCAACGGTTGATGCTGGAACCACCTCGGGTTCTGTTGGTCTTGCTGGGCTACTCGAGGGTACATTGGCTGCACTCTCGATAACCTGCGCAAGTCAAAATTCAAGGCATTACAGCAGAGAGCAAGTATTCAACATGTTATTGACTACTTAAGTCTCAACTCTCATCGTAATGGATGGCAGACCTGTGACCTTCTTCACAGCTCGTTTCCCCACCGTGGTCCTTTTCTTCCGTGGCGGTAGCGTTATATCATCTACAAGAGATGATGTCGGCCTCTTCATTGCTCCCGCAGAGAGACCACTGGGGATTGGCGCCCCAGAGTACCTGTAACGGCTTTTCACTTCAAAGTGCTGTTGAAGTGTTTGACCGTCATCGTCACTCGAGGAGGCGTCCTCCACCAAGACTTCTTCTTCCCCTTGAGCAGATAGACTACTCTCGGGGGCTTGAGCTTCAACATCTATTGGCTCTCCCTCTGGCGCTTGTAGTGGATCCTGGGGACGAGGAGGACGGTTGGACACAAACTTCAAGACATCCTCCTGTGAAACAGAGCAAACATTAGCTACACGACTACTTCTAATAAGTACTCGGGGGCTAGTCAGTGGATACTCACCATGCGCGGAGGGTTGTCAGCACTATACTCTTGGACAGCTGCAGGAATTCCGTGAAGATTTTTGAAAATCTTTTGCAGTCTCTCCATCACGAGATCGTCACTGATCTCTTCTGAAGATAGCCTTGAGCCATCATCAGCTCCAGTGTACTCGAACCCAAGATGCTCCCGCTGCATCAAGGGTTGTACTCACCGCTTTCATGAAGCTGAAGGCTACTCTCTCAGAAGTCAAGCCTTGTGCCTTCTTCAGCGCGATCTTGGCCAGCAGCTCTGGAATTTGTATGCACTCTTGCATTGTTGGCTCGTCCTTCCAGAGCCTATCATATACTTGGCTTCGGTAGCTGAGGCGGGGAGTTGTTGATGTAGAACCACTTGGTCTTCCAGTCTTGGTTCGAATCAATCAAGTCGTACTTGAAGTACAACTCTTGTGCCTTCTGGCGCATCTGGAGACCGGCTCCACCGACTACTACCGGGAAATTCGCGTTGGGCTGCGGCTTCAGGCGGAACATCTTCCTAAACAGAGCCCAATGTGGGCGGATTCCAAGGAAGGCTTCACAGAAGTGCACGTACACTGCGATCTGGAAGATGCTGTTCGGATTTAGATGCACGTGCTCTAGCTTGAAGAAGTCGAGGAAGCCCCTGAAGAAATCCGATGATAGCAGTGTCAATCCACGCTCGACGAAGTGGCCGAACATCGGGATCTCATCTGGAGTTTTCTCCATTGGCCATGCACCTCCAGTGGCAGAGCTCCATCCAGCGATTGCTTTCTCGCGCAGTAGCCCAGCGGCTTCGAGGGCCTTGACATCATCTTCCCTCAACTGGGATTTCTTCCAAGAGACAGCTTGACTTGGTGGCTTTGTGATCACCACGGTCTTGTACTTGGGCTTTGGCAACTGATTTTTGCCGCAGCCGGACTTCCTCTTCTGACCCTTGGACGGTGCTGGCTTCATCCTTCCAGTCACGAGGGTTTTCTTTCGCATTGGCTTGAGGGCTGCGAGGGGGTGGAGGTGGAAGCTCTTGGCAATGTAGACGCTCAAACTCTGTGGCGGCTACGGATGCTTGGGTTTTCTTTCTGGATCTAAGGGCGAATGGAAGCAGTGAAACCCTAAGGGATACCCCTTTGGGTATTTATAAAATCAAAACCCTAACGGTTCGACCTGGTGACCCTTTGTATTCAACAGATTGGTTTCACACAGGCCAAAATTTTCGGCTAAGACAGTGGACTTAAATCCAAGACCTGCTCGGCTCCATCTCGGGGGCTCGACTACTCGATGGAATTGGTTTTCTTTCAGCTACAGTTCACTGAATTCAGGCCACTATTCTACAGTCAGATTGGATCCTTCAATTCGAGAAAGTACTCGACTCAAGGCTCGGGGGCTCCGTGCCATGTGTCCTTCAGTTTTTCTCAGGATTTTATAGGATTATTTGACGAAGACTACAGATTGACCCTCAGCTTGAATTGTCAATTTGAACTAAGGCTCGGGGGCTACATCCATATAGGATGTGATTTTTGTAATCGCATTCCTATATAATTTCTTCGGATTTTCTACGGATTTTTCGGAGTAAGATCAAAGACTAGAAGATTGACCCTCTGCTTGAATCCTGGATTCGGCCTAAGGCTCGGGGGCTACATTCCATACAGAATGCGATTTTAGTAATCGCATTTCCATATGGATCTTTGATGCAAAGATTTCAAGAATGAAGCGGGTATTATTGAAGACCTTCAAGGGAAGTACTCGGGGACGCTTGGGAACAACTTGAGAAGACTTCAAGACTACTCGTGGAGTTAGCTGGAGTACCTTCCAGCCTCGTGATGATTCAAGTACTATTGAAGATCGAAGCTTGCAGAACTCGGGGGCGCTTGGGAACTAGTCGTGGAGACCTTCAAGACTACTTGGAAGTATCACACTCGACTACAAAATACTCGGGGGCTTGTCGACCGGGCATCCCTGGGCCCACCACACATGTGGGCCATACCCGGGAGATAAGATCCTACACACCTGGACTACTCGACTAGTGGGCCGCGGTGCAAGATTACCGTGGACCACAAGGCAAGACAAGACGGACAAGGACTTGTACTAAGATTAGGATAACTTTCTATAACTCGTATAGGCTACTTCGAGTCCTACTCAAATAGTACTCTTGTACCAATCCGACTTGTAACCCTGCCTCCCGTGGCATATAAGGTGAGGCAGGGACCCCTCTCAAAAGATAGACGCAATCAATACAGAGCCACGCAGCATACAGGACGTAGGGTATTATGCACATTGCGGCCCGAACCTATCTAATTGTGTGCCCCGTGTCTCACCATCATGTTCCTGATCTCGGCGAGCCCCACCGTACAATCTACTACTTCGGGTACCCCGTGGTAGGCTCGGTGTCTAAAACACTGACACTACCGGCCCCGAGAAAAACCATAAAACATATTGTTCGGTAAAACAGTCATAACTTTTCGTGGTTAACTCGGATGGAGACGTTTTCTATATGAAAATTGATCTACATAAATTTTACACGTGAGATTAACTAGCTTTGCTAGTCTTGGCGAAATTAGATTTCCTAAAATCGGCTTGTAAGATGGGTTTTTCGACGGTTTAAGTTTAGACGTCGGAAGTACGGTAATTTGTTTTGTAGGTTTTGTGATCGGTATGGCCCATATGTGTATGTGATGCATGTGTGTAATTTATTCGTGACATGTGTGTCATGCGTACGACAATACGGCTGGAACCACATGTATTGTCAAAATTGATGTAATGGTCTGCGTACCAATTTGTGATGATCTAATGCGCAATTGTGTAACTTAGTGTACTATGACGCGTTAGATAGTTCATGGAGGACTCATCACTGGAGGATGGCATACATGGATCATGGAGATGGAGATCATCATGATGTACAGTACAATGGAGATGGAGATCACCATGTGTTAATGGGCCATACCATGTCATTACTATGTGAATGTCGTTCTTATTGTTTTACTTCTACATATGTGATGATAATGGTTATTTTTCTGCATGTGGCGGTAGAAGTAGAACGATCTCTCGGTAATGTTTAAGTTTCATGCCCTCCCAAACCTTGCACTGTCATGAGTCTTGTACGATTGGTGATGGGTCTATGAAATTATGGTGCCACCAATTTTCCTCGACTAGATGGGTTCGTATCGGATACTTACAGCATAAGGTTTGGTTACTTGATCAAAGCCATCTTAACGGTTAAGGACTTTGGGGCATAAAGGTTGGGCACCGAGACATAGAGATGTCACCCAACAATAGGAGTCATATGTGATATGATTAGCAAAGAGTTGCTTACCGACCTACATGTCTTCTAGCGGTGATGCTAAAGCTCACTAGTCAACTTGGTTGTGGGTCCTGAATCACTAAGTATCAATTGAGGGATATTGATTTTAGTGGGAGTAGAATCCGTTAAATGCTTAATATAATCTACTCCGTCATGGATGCGTTGTCTTAGTATTTTGCATTATTTTGTTGTAGATCAACGACACCTAGCAACACCATATCGTTTACTTTATGTACGGTCCTTGAGAAGGACAAATTGAATGGAACGAATTATACAGATTGGATCCATAACTTGAGAATTGTTCTCAAGACTAAGAAAAAGGAAGAAGTTCTAAACACCTCGTCACCAACAGAGAGTGACATCGAGAAAGGCGCTGACAGTAGCCATGTGATGGCAATCCAGAACAAGCCTACCTTTAAGAAAGGTAATTCTTGGAAGAAGAAGAAGAAGAGCAAGGCTAAAGATGATATATATAAGCTAGCACCCAAGGCTAAAGCTGGATTAGCTGCTGATAATGAGTGCTTTCACTATCATGACCTGGGTCACTGGAAAAGAAACTGCAAGTTGTACTTAGATTCTTTGAAAAGCAAGGGAAGTAAGGGTACTTCCACTTCAGGTACACTTAATGTTTATGTTACAGACATTTTTCTCACTGATTCTTATATTAATTCTTGGGTATTTGATACCGGATCGGTTGCTCAGATTTGCAACTCGATGCAAGGAATGATAAGAAGTAGAAACATGAAATGAAATCTTATATTAATTCTTGGGTATTCGATACCAGATCGGTTGCTCACATTTGCAACTCGATGCAAGGAATGATAAGAAGTAGAAGCGTGAAACAAAGAGAAGTTGATTTCCGTGTAGGCAATAATGCAAGAGTTGCTGCATTGCGGAACGATGCAACTACACTTCCCGTCAGGATTTATTTTGAAATTGAATAATTGTTATTTCATTCCTAGTTTGAGTCGAAACATTGTGTCTCATTCATGCTTGATGAAGGATGGTTATTCATTTGTGAGTGAAAACAATGGTTGTGTGATCTCTAAGAATAATATGTTTGTGGTTTGTGCATCCATTGTGAATCGCTTATCTCTACCTAATATTAAAGCAAGGATTGCTTCTGCCCAAATATTTCGTACGTCGTTGACCAAAGTTGACCGAGCGCCGACAGGTGGGCCAAGCTGTCCGCGGTCAGGTCCGCTTGATCCGAGTTGCCCGATGACCCAAAAAATCAAGAGAGAAAAATCAATCAAGAGGAAAAAAGAACCACCAGGAGCCCACCCACGCAGCACGCCAAAATCCGCTTGCTCCGAATCTCCGATCTCCATCTGGTAGACCTGGAGCGGTGAGGAGTAGCACGAAAGAGAAGAGGAGGGAGGTGGAGAAGCAGTGTGGCCGAAGCGGGGGCATCGGCGTCCCGACGAGAAGAAAATAAGGGAGGCGGAGGAGCAGTGAGACAGATGCAGAGCTGCAGCGGCAACAGCGAGGTCGGAGCGAGCAGGGGTGTCCTGGTGAGCAGCAATGTCGACAAGCATCATGACCCGGTGGCGGCGACATGTTCAACTGGTTGTCTCTCCTGATGGTGCAGGTGGGCTGAGCAGCGGATGGAGGGGAGCTCAAGGATGTATGGGCGGAGATGAACCTCGAGAAAACGGGGAACGACCTCAGCGAGGGAGAGGATATGGCGGACGGGAAGGAGCCGTGCGGCGGTGTGGCACCAGGCCCTCTGTTTCAAGGTGGAGGAAGAGCAGATAAGATGAGAGTAGAGGAGAGTGAGTGGTCAAATGCTGGGTGAAAATATCTACTGGTTAGATGTGGATACGATGCAGCCACGTAGACATTTGATTTTTGCTAATTGCGTCGGACGCTGGAGGACCGGAAATGCCTTGATGCCTTGCTTAAAATTAAATAAGTTATCTAATAAATGCCTCAAATAATGACCATTAACTGAGATTAATTAAATCCTTTATTGTATCACTTTTAGTTAATTTTATAATCCTACTGGATATGGATTAGCTTAGGCCAGTCTCAGTGGAGATGCCATGAACACGATTACCTAGAGTGACACATCATCTAAAAACATTTGAAACTATAATGAAACACCTCCCTCTCAATGCATAGTTTCATCTATTGTTGTTTTCTAGATTGCATGCAAGACACAAGTTGTCTAGGTAACTGTGTAGGGAGGGTTTCATCCTCATGAAACTCAATTTACCTCTCTCTTCATTAATACACTGTCACATCATCAAAAGTGCTTACATGACAGGCTATTTGATGTCCATGTAATCCCCATTGAGACTGGCCTTAGAAACAAATGGTGAAGACAAGAGGGGGAGATGTGATTATAATAATTTGCGTTTGTACTCTTAAGACGATTAGAAAAAAGTTATCTAGGGCCGAGACATAGCCTTGAAAAAAGCAGATAGAAACATCACTCACAGTTGTTTCATTTCGGTTAGATTTGCAATTTTGCAATATAAATCCATCACATCGAACTATTCACTCATCACATCAAATCGCATTTTCTCTCGTCTCAATGCACAATTTTTGCAGGACTTTACACCCTAATATACTATTCATTCATGCAAATTTGCGTAACTAAACAAACCTGTGCATTACCACCCGTCGAAACTCGGTGGGAGGAGTTGAAACCACATGGAAGGTCTTCATCCCATGTAATATTACTTATTTGCTTTTAATCCATGATAATAATGGTTGGAACCAAATCTAAGATCTTCTCACCAATGTTTAGTTTCGACCGTGGCAACGCACGGGCATTGTGCTAGTTTGTTTTAAATCTTGATGATTCACATGTCTATAACATAAGTACTAAAAGGTCTCGACCTAATGATTTGAGTCCTACCTACATGTGGCATTGTCGTTTGGGTCATATAAGTGAAAAGCGCATGAAGAAGCTCCATACTGATGGACTTTTAACTTCGTTTGATTTTGAATCTTACGAGACATGTGAGGCTTGTTTGCTCGGCAAGATGACCAAGATGCATTTCTCAGGTTTTCCTGAGAGAGCCTCAGACTTATTGGAACTCATACATACAGATGTGTGCAGACCAATGAGTACGACAGCTAGAGGTGGATACGAATACTTCATAACGTTCACTGATGATCTGAGTAGATATTGCTATGTCTACCTAATGAGGCACAAGTCTTAAACATTTGAAAAGTTCAAAGAATTTCAGAATGAAGTAGAAAATCGGCGTGGCAAGAAAATTAAGGCCTTACGATCTGATCGTGGAGGCGGGTATTTGAGTCACGAGTTTAGCAGTCATCTGAAGAGTTGCGGAATTGTTCCACAGCTCACGCCACCTGGAACACCTCAGAGAAATGGTGTATCCAAGCGACGTAATCGAACTTTATTGGACATGGTTCGATCAATGATGATCCAGTCGGACCTACCGTTATCATTTTGGGGTTACGCTCTAGAAACCGCAATTTTCACATTAAATAGGGTACCATCTAAATGCGTAGATAAGACACCATATGCGATATGGACTGGTAAGACTCCCAGTTTGTCTTTTCTTAAAATTTGGGGTTGTGAAGTTTTTGTCAAGCGACTTCAGTCAGACAAGCTTACATCCAAGTCGAACAAGTGCATATTCATGGGATATCCTAAGGAGACTTTAGGGTATTATTTCTACAACCGCTCAGAGGGCAAAGCGTTTGTCGCTCGGAATGGTGTTTTCTTAGAGAAAGAGTTTCTCAGACGAGAGAAAAGTGGACAAAAGGTGTATCTTGAAGAAGTTCAAGATGAGTCGCTCGGGCAAGAGTTCACAAGTGATGTTAATGTAGCTGAACGAGTTGAGATGCCTGTGGTAAGAGAAGCACCATCGCAACCACGAAGGTCTGAAAGGGCACGTCGCGCAACTAATAAGCTCAATCTCATGATTGCGGGTGAGCGCGACATATTATTGTTGGACAATGATGAGCCTATGACATATACAGAAGCAATGGATATGAGATATGGCTCAATCTGACTAAGGATGTGAATATGACACAGCCTGAGGGGTTTGTCGATCCGACCAATGCTGGAAAGGTATGCAAACTTCAGAAGTCCATTTATGGATTGAAGCAAGCATCTCGAAGTTGGAACCTTCGCTTTGATGAAGTGGTCAAAGGGTTTGGCTTCATTCAAAGTGAAGAAGAACCTTGTGTTTACAAGAAGGCAAGTGGGAGCTCTGTAGTATTTCTAATCTTATATGTGGATGACATATTGCTAATTGGAAATGACATTCTATGCTTGAGGCCACTAAGACCTCATTGAAAAATAGTTTTTCGATGAAGGACTTAGGTGAGGCAGCATATATTTTGGGCATCAAAATCTATAGAGATAGATCAAAAAGACTTATAGGATTAAGCCAAGACACTTATATTGGAAAAGTGTTGAAACAGTTCAACATGGAAGAGGCGAAGAAAGGGTTCTTGCCTATGTCACATGGCATACATCTTAGCAAGACTCAGTGTCCTTCGACTACTGATGAGCGGGAATGCATGAGTAGAATACCGTATGCTTCGGCTATCAGATCTATTATGTATGCAATGATATGTACACATCTAGATATTTCGTATGCGCATAGTGTTACAAGCAGATACCAATCTGATCCAGGTGAGGGTCACTGGACAGCGGTTAAAAATATTTTTAAGTACTTAAGAAGGACTAAAGACATATTCCTAATCTATGGTGGTAAGGAGGAGCTCGTTGTAACGGGTTACACCGATGCTAGTTTCCAAACTGACCAAGACGATTCAAAATCGCAATCAGGATACGTATTTACGATAAATGGTGGTGTCGTGAGCTGTAAGAGTTCCAACCAGGAGATAAACAGTGGTGTTGTGACACAATGGGGCTATTACTCAAGCAAAGAAGCCTAGGAATCATCAAATGAACAAACATGTACTGCGAAAATTTCATCTAATACAAGAGATCGTTAGACGAGGTGATATCAAAATATGTAAAGTACACACGGATTTGAATGTTGCAGATCCTTTGACAAAACCCCTTCCACAGCCTAAGCATGAGGCCCACCTGAGAGCTATGGGTATTAGATACATTCTAAATTAGCTCAAGTGCAAGTGGAAGAATGTTAGAAATATGTCCTAGAAGGAATCATAGAGATGATTATATTTCATTGTATCCATGACACATTATTTTTTTATTGAATATCCATGAAAGGCGACTTGTATTAGATTGACAATTATGTGAATTGTTTGTGAAACTCTTTTACTTGTATGGTTATTCAAAAGTTGTCCCTAGTACGAGTTAATGACTAGCACATTTATTAGTTGATGACTATGTTTCACGAGTCATGAACATGGAGATGTATAACTAATAATGTGGGCACATGTATGACATGAGGCTGGACTGACCCAATTTGAGATTTTTTTACATAGTTATCTCTTTACACAGTGTGTATGCTACGTCCTTAGATTTGAGATTGTCGCATGTACTCAAGATGTTAATTGACCTACTTAGGAGCTATCAACCGCTATTCCGTAACTGGGTAGTTATAAAGGTGGCTTTCGGGTTTGTCAGGAAGCATGCTGTGAGGCATGGTCAATCAAGATGGAATTTGCCTCTCTCTGCTTGAGAGAGATATCTCTGGGCCCCTCGAGTGATCAGATCAAGAAATGCATAGCCGTGTTGGGTTAAGTGTTAACTTATTAAAGGATCTAAATCACAGTATCGAGAAAGAGAGGTCAGCTTGGAGTTAGACCAAATATCGTGGGGCAAAGGGAATAGCATGTATGCTACGCTGTGATGGTTCGTCTGATATGATCTTTACGTATGCATAGGAGTTGACACGTCTTGCTAGAGGCCGCTGTCAACTATTGGTCGAATAGGAGTACTCGAGCCATGTCTATGTGTGCGTGAACCCGTAGGGTCACACACTTAAGGGATTGGAAGTCGAATAAGGATGTACTTGCATAGTTGACTCTAGTGCAAGTGGGAGACTGTTGGAGATATGCCCTAGAGCCAATTGAATTAGATCCATTAGTGGGTTCAGATGGATTTGATCCATTAGGTTGTAAAAGTCATAATGGGTCACAATTGTTGTCAAGTACATTAGCGTTGGAAGGGGTGCACCATCTATTAGTCCCGTATTGCTAATAGACGATGGTGTGGGGGATTTTCCACTCATAAATATGGACCATACCCCCTGACTTGGATGACGCTTAAGCAACAGCCGCGCCGTGCCGCCCACGCCCTCTCGTCGCGCCCGCGGACCTAGCAGTCTGGCGTGCGACACTTCCTTCCCGTACGTGTGGATACCTGGGAGGTGCTGCATCTGGAGCACTCGGACGAGCCACACCTGAAGGACGTGATGTGAGCAACTGCACGGCACTGCTACCCTCGACGTGTTCGTCTACATCGAGACGGTTCCGCTGCAACTACGCGTCTAGTGGTAATACCGTGATCTATAACTGCAGTAGATCTTGTTTGCGGGGAATTTTATTTTTTGCTAGCGTAGTCTCCCCGTATCCCTTCAGATGATCAGTCGAGTCAGCTGATTAATGGTCAGTTGTGCTTGGTGGGATGTTGTTATTCCTGCTTCATTAACAAACGAAAAGGGACGCATATTTGTAAAGGACCCATTTATAAATTGAACAGTTCTTCCTATAGGCTCCAACTTTGATTGCAACGTCCCTCTATTCTTTGACATTCATTTGACCCTTTGCGATTATTTTTCAATCGTCTAATCACACAGATGGCGGCTCTCACCAATTATTTATCAATTATTTTGTCTGCCTCTGCACTGAGGCCCGATGGTGATTTAACTGCTTGTTTAGTCTTTCCCGAAGGGTAACATATCCTGTGCAAACTTCATTCGTATACAACCTATGCAAACCACCACCACAATCGCTGGATCTCCATCCGATGGTCAGATTGAGATGTGAGAAACTTTTTCACTTAAACCTTCTCACTAATGCATTTGCTGATCAAAACACCCCCTTGATGTAATCCCCCAGACGCCGTCACGCCCCGCGGGAGAAACGAATCGATTCGTTTGCCCTGCGGCCTCGGACGCCACCGCAGCCAAACACCGGATGGACGCCGACGACCACCACCAGCTTCTCTGCTCCCCGCGAGAGGACGCCGTCGCGGCCGCGAGACTGGGCTGGACGCCGGATGGACGCCCCTGCCTGCTTCTCTAGACGCCGAGCTTCTCCGCTCTCCTCCCCCTCCAGACCCCTGCAACCATTCCGGAACACACCAGGCAGTAGGCTGCTCACCTACATCGAGCCAGCTAAAGCCAGAGCACTTCTCCGGCACTTGTCGCACGTCATTTGCACCTTGATCACGCCCTTTTGCTGGAAAAAAGTTGCACAATCAGTTTCAGACTTTCACGTGCAAACAGGTGACAGCAACCTATGCAATACTAGGCGTCTGGAGAAGCAGGCAGGGGCGCCCGTCCGGCCTCGAGCTCGGCGCGGAGCAGGCAGGGGCGTCCATCCCGCGTCCGTCCGGCGTCCAGCCCAGTCTCGCGGCAGCGGCGGCGTCCTCTCGCGGGGAGCAGAGAAGCTTGTCGTCCATCCGGTGTCCGGCGGCGGCGACGTCCGAGGCCGCGGGGGAGACGAATCGATTCGTTTCTCCCGCGGGGCGTGCCGGGTGAACGGCGTCCAGGTGTTTTGATCAGCAAATACATTGGTGGGAGGGTTGAAGTGAAAAAGTTCCTCACCTCTCCATTGACCATCGGATGGAGATCTAGTGATTGTAATGATGGTTTGCATAAATTGCATACGAATAAGATTTGCACAGGATATGTTACCTTCCCACAGCCCTTAGATTCCTAAACATTTAGCTGGTGGCGCTTAACAGGCAAGTAAGCAATTGTTAGTTTTTTCTTCATCACATAAACGTTCCTTTATGTACTACTGAACTTGCTTCTCCTCTCTTAAATGACAAGTCACAGCTCCTGCAAATTTTTTTAAAAAAATAAAAATAAACGTTCGAAGACAACTAAAATGCTACGGGCAAGTACGAAACATATAGCTCATCCGATGGAATTTGGCAGCCAATTTTATAATGAAAGAAACCGCAAAATAAATTCTAATGATACGTGGACCAAAGAGCACATGGCAGCGAATCTGCGATTGGTGCAAATAATTCGCAGGGTATGTTTAGTTCTCTGAATTGGGATGTAAAATTCTGGATTTTGCACGGATTTTGGGTTGAAAAGCACTGTTCCGAACTGAAAAGTACTGTTCGTTTGTTTGTGGTAAATATTGTCCTATCATGGCCTAACTAGGCTCAAAAGATTCGTCTCGCAGAGTACATCCAAACTGTGTAATTAGTTTTTATTTCATCTACATTTAGTACTCTATGCATGTGTCGGTATTTTTGATGTGATATTTGATGTGATGGAAAATCTTCTTTTTGCATAGTGAATTTTAGGAGAAGTTGGGCTTCTAAACACACCCGAAGAGGGAAATTAGGTGGACAAGATGTGGATTGCACGTCATATCTAGTGGCATCTGTATGTTAAGGCACAGCACCGTGTACAGCAGTTGATCTGTGCCACCATTTGCTCATTGGTGTGGTCACAAAACAACAAATAGTAGTAGGGAGTATAAAATACAGAAACAACCTTTGCTCATTGGTGTTGCTAGAAACAGTCCTGTTTGTTTCGGATTATCAGTCCAGGTTTCGGACTTCTAGCAGCTAGAATCAGAAAAGCTGAAATAAATAGTTCAACTGTCGAGCTTGCTTGGAAAAGCTAGCTTATGAGGAAGGAGTTTTTTTTTTAGCTTTGAGTGTGCTGAGAAGATACAAATATATTACGAAAACAAATGACAAAAGGTCAGCAGCTAAAAAGCCAAAAGCCAGAAAACTAATTTTCCACACAAAAGTTCAAAAAGCAAAATCTTAAACAAACAAGGACATTGCCTAAGCAAGAAATGGTGACCTCATGTTCAATGACTAGCAATGAGACCATGTTTAGTTAGGTGAAAAGAGGTGAAATTTTTTGCATTGAATCACGTGTGCAGAGAAAAGAAATGAACTGACACGATTCTCTAGATGAGAATTTTTGGTGGAACTTTTGGAACTAAAGAGAGCCACTAGATTGTCTTCGCTGCCAACCATATTTTATATGGGAGCATCTCCAAGAGTTTGCCAAATTTTTCTTGGCAAATCTTGTGTTTTGTCAACTTCTAAAAAGATACGCCAAGTAAAAAAAGAGTTCATCTCCAATAGTTTAGCATAACTCACTTGCCAAATCAAGATCTAACTTACATCAGGAACCCTGAAAGAGAAATAAAATTATGTTATGCCCTTCCACCTCTTGAAATCTTAAATCAGGAACCATTTTGTATCCTTTATTTCTTTTTTCACCCTCCCACCTCTCTCCACCCACGGAAGAAACGCCGATGCCAAGTTGTCGCCGCGCGCATATATACGCGCTGGAGGCTAGTTTTTGCCAAGTTGCCAAAGATGCCAACATGATTTGCCAAACTGTTGGAAGAGTATTTTCAGCGTTTTTGCCAAAAATCAAAGATGCCAACCTGATTTGCCAAACTGTTGGAGTTACTCTGAGAAGTGCATGCATTCAATAGTTAATCAAGGAACTACTAATAATTAGTAACAACGCAATTGATGGGATTTTTCTAAAGTCTATCAGTTATCCCTAAAGTACCTTTACTATCTCTAGTCACTAAAAGACGACGTTTAGATAAGATAAATGAAATTATAGAAGGTAGGATTAGTCAAAATTAATAGTTATAAGCACTCCAATTTGGTTGGTTCAAATGTAATGTAATCTGATTAGTATAAGTAACGAATCCAATTACATATGTTATTGTAATTAAATCTCTTATATCTAAATAATATGTACAATCTTTGTTAGTACCAGGTAGTAACTTGTGCTAATATTTTTTTCACCAGCTAATTTAATTGGTAGTGCCTAGTGGGTCTAACAAAATAGTACTACCGGGTACTACCCCATTGGTACTATCTAGTACTACCTGGTACTACCACCGTTAGATTTCACTGAATGAATGATTCACATTAATTACAAGTACCCTAAAATTTTCCTCTTTTATTACCCCCTCCTCTCTCGTATACAACACCCGTAATTTGATTAAATTATCAAAGTGCAACCAAACAAAGCGGATAATCATCTTTCCCACTATAATCTGATTTCCTTACGTTTACTGACCAAAAACTATCTTAGATTCCTTTAAAGATTCTCGAACACGAGGATTGTCAACACAACACGTCAGATTGACAGCTAAACTCAAGCCTTCCCGAAGAGGAGGCTGTCGATGACGCGCGGGATTGCAAGTTTCCAACCACTGATGCCGGGTTTCGGTTCCCAGGAGCTTGTTGCACCCGACCCAGATTCCCCTACCCCCAACGTGCGAGCCGTGACCCGGCACCAGTCCACGTCACCCACACATCAACACGAGCGCGCGCCTTGCTCCCAACACCAAATCCTCATGCACCACAGAGTAACAGGATGGCGTGGGACCCTCGAGGCAGCGGTCGCTAGCCCACGAGCACCGGGTGCACGTGTGGCGCCACGCTTCCCGGGCGCCGGGCAGTGGCACGCGCTTAATTACCAGCAAAGTGGAAGGCTGTATTAAAACGAGCCCCGCGCAGCCCCCGTCTTCTCTTCTTCTCCCCCCCTTCCCCAGCGGCACCAGGCCCGCCCTGGTGGCATCTCCGTAATTTCGCCGCCTCTTCGCCGCCGCGGGGGGTGGGAGGAGGAGGCAAGGCATGGGCAACGCCAGCGGCCGCGAGGAGGACGCCGCGGCCGTCGACGGCGACGGCGCCGACATGGAGGACGGCGGCGGCGACTCGTCGGTCCGCTCGTCGGAGCGCGGCTTCCCGCCGTACGGCAGCGGGGGAGCCAACCACGTGCCGCGCGCGTGCTCGGTGGGCGTCGTCGGTGGCGGAGGTGGCGCGGGATCGCCGCCAGGGAGCCACGGTCGCTCGCTCTCGCCGCGGATGTTCGTGCCCCAGGTCAGATCACGAGATCCCGCGCTGCTTTCTCTGTTTGCTTGCTCGGTAGGTTGATCCGTAGTTTGCTTTCCGATGCTTGTTTCGCTCGGGATGTGGTCGGGCGTCGTCGAGGTGCCCTTGATTTGGTTTGCTGGGCTAGGGTCCAATGCCAGGAGTTGTCACGATCTGGTGGTGACTGGAATGGCTGGATATCATTCAAATTCGCTTCTGATGGATACCATACGTCTTGTGGAGGAACTGTCTGATCTCTGAATCTATCAGTTGATGTGCGTGTGCATTTTCGTGAAGTTATTTCCATGATTTTGGTATTTAGTTGCCCACCTATAATAGTTTGTAGTTTGTCTTAGCAATGCACCGAAACAAATTTTTTTGGCGCCTATCAGATCATGGCCAACTTTGATTGGTCGTTCGTTAGCAGTAGTTATTGTCATAATGTTTCGTTGATGATATTAGACTGTCAGACAGCCTGTTGCAGAACAGGGAGCAACCAGTGGATGCGAGTGGCTGATTGGTTATAGTGACAGTGATTATTTCAGGATTCACACTAGATTCTCTGAGTCTGAGCATCTATTAGATGGTTTAATGGTGATGTGAGAAGTTAGAGTTTGTAACTAGTTTATTCTGTGACCCCTTCTTTCCGTCATGTATGTCCATCAGCAATTAATCATTTCTAAGGAACAGGAAGTCAGGTCTCTGCTCTCTGGTGCATATTGACATTGATATATACCTGCCTTGCCTTGTGAACAAGAATTTAAGTGACAATTAAAGCTAGTTTCAGATAAGTACAGTCAATGGAATTTTTGTTCAAGTCTGGTTCTTTTCAAATTTATTTTGATAGTTTAGCACGATCATATCAAGATTCAGATTCAATAAATCTTGTTTGAAAACTCCATAATGATCTGTTCAATAAGACATATCTTTGTACTATTTTAGTACTATTATTACTGCTAAAGTTACTGCTAAAGTTGGATTGATATTACAGTAACTGTGCTTCTCTATTCTTGTTAGAGGTCACACATTTGTTGTTTCCTAAGAGGATTATGAAATTTGTACCCTTTCTGAACCAATATTTATGTTGCAGTTCATGGGACTTTGCTCGTACGGTATGCTGACATCTAATATAATGCAGCATTCTGCTCATACCTTCCCAGTTTATATTTTACTTGGATAAGTTAGTCTGAAAACACTGAGGCAAGATAACTTAAGTTGCTACTCGCCGCATTCATTGCTCCATTTATGATCTGTCCTCTGATGTTGGCATGATTGATAAGTAGAAATGGTGCAATGTGCTGTTTCGTTTTCAGCAGCGTCTTGATTTTTTTAATGGTGTTGTTTATTTTGAACTCTGAACCACATGAAGCACTGGTGGTGTAAGGATAGATGCATGGAAAATAAACTATGTGAGGTTTAACTGGTTAGGACTTCAAAGATAACTAGCAATTGTATCCATGATTTGCTTATGGTAATTGTTGCAAGATGACATCAAACTTTTATGATGAAAAGCAAATGACATTAAGCATAGGGCTTCGGAGCTGCATAATATGGTATTTCTCATTTCCAATATGTATTTGCAATTGCAGATTTTGAAACCATCCTCTTTTTTTTTTTTGGTAGCACGATACTTAGATAGCTATGAGAAACAGGAAAGATCAATTAGATGTGGATATGGTGCAACTTGTGGTATTATGCATTATGCATATAGGGATTCAGCGGAAAAGTAAAAAAATATCCATATAAATATGCATGGTAATTTATTGCTTATTACTCCCAAAACTGCTTCAAGTAATAGTGATATGTTTTTTTTTCATTTCATAATGTGTTGTGAGTAGAGACAATATGACTTTGTGCTCCGTGGTTAGAACTTCTAAGGGCCCCCAATGGTTTGGACTTTGGACTTGAGTAGGTTTAAAAAGGACATGCTACCTTGGCAAGAATGACGTTTGGCAGAATATATGACCTGTGCTCCTTTAGGCTCTTTAAATTCTGTGGGTGGCGTAGCTACCAAGATCAATGCATTTTTTGGGGCGAGAGCAATGCAGTTAATCATGTCTCCCCTAGAAGTTGGTTAGCGACTTCCCATTTTGTTCTAGGATTATTCTTTTTTTGTGGGCCATTTGTGGAATGCAGGGAGAGCCCGAGCTGCTGCAGCAGGCTTTGAAAAGGGAATTGATCGTGAATTGGAACCTGTTCTTTACATGACCCCTCTTTACTTTGGCAAACAAAACGTCATACAAGTGCTATGTCACTAAAAAATTATGGTGTTTGTGTGTGCACGAGCGCGCGTACACAATTGTAGTTGTGGACCAATCAATTTCTGCAGCAATCAAATTTGCATAACTTAAGTATCGTAATTGTAAACAACTGAACTACCCATATACCTTAAATACTGTAATATGCACCAGAAATGTGCCTACAGGCTACAGGACAGTTGAATAGTTGATGATCTTTCATATGATACCACTCAACTATACTGTGACTTTTCCTTGGAGTTGGAGCTGGTCTTTTGGTAGCATCACAATAGGATTACAGTACACAAATTTGAGCGTTAAGGCTAATGCCGAGAGAGAGGGAGAGAGGGAGAGAGAGGAGGGAGGGAGGCTTTTGTTATTATTGTAGTGCCGTACCACTCACTCTAAACTTCAGAGCATAGTGATTTTTGTGCGATAGAATCCAAAAAGCAAGATGTTTTCTTAATATCTTATTGATGTCTTCCTCTTGTAAATTATTTACTACTGGTGAAGTTTCTTTGATCTTGTTTTCTTTTTGGAAAATGGATTTACTCTTCTTTTTTTTTAAATGACTGCTTGTTTTTCCTCTCATAATACAAGACTTGTTTCGGCAGCAACTTGTTTTGCAAGAATGTAATACATAGCATCTAAGCATCATCTTTTCTAATACAGATTCCAATACAATGGTTTTGTGTGATCTCAACTATTTTGAGGGAACTGGGCATGCTCTATTAGTTTTTGTTGTCCTGCACCTCTCAGCGATAATGTGTTTGGATCTTGCAGCATGAAAATTGAACTATTATTAGTAGGGAATAGCCTGTTGCTGCTGTTGTTGTAGAGGAAAAACCCATCAATACAGTGATTAAATATAATGGTAAAATGTGATATTTTTTATGGTCTAGGATTTAGTTGAACAACTTTCTTGTCTACAATCTTTTAGTATGTACTTACCTCCTTTGTCCCCACCTCAGTTGGTCCATTATAGACTTGTCTAACATATAGTGTGTACTGTGTAATCAGTCATGCGTCATCTGTTTCTTATGTGAAGTAGGAGCATTGTCAGTATATTGATTAGGCATGTTACTCCTGTATTGCAGACCCCTGTACCTCCACTACAAAGAGCTGCTGATGTAACCCCAGTATTCAACCAGATACTGATGAATGAACAAGAAGAATACGATGAGCCCCCTCCAAAGGAAATTCCTGCTTTGATTGTGTGGACCCTTGGAGGAAAGAATGTACATGTTGAGGGATCATGGGATAACTGGAAATCAAGGTACAATAGTTTATTTATAATCCCTTTGACTAGGACTGTAGCTTCAGAAATTGTTCTTGTATATTAATTGATTTAAGCAGAATTGTAACTTCAGACTTGCAAACTTGATCCTGAGGTTGTCCATTTATAAATGTTGCAGAAAAGCCATGCAAAAATCTGGGAAAGATCACTCTCTTTTGCTGGTACTCCCATCTGGAGTTTACCGGTACAGATTTGTTGTGGATGGAGAAAGGAAATGTCTTCCTGATCTTCCCTGTGAAACTGATGCCATGGGCAACGCAGTTAACCTTCTTGATGTTAATGTGAGAATTCTTTCCTTCCTTATCTTTTCCTTTCCTTTCCTTTTTTCTTTTTTTTTCTTTCTTCTTTTTTTGCACCAAGGACCTGAGCACTTTCAGAAAAAAAAATAGTGGGTGAAATTTACCACACCAAGAAAGAAGAATGTAATTTTGGTCTCACGCTAACTCAGGCTTTGCATTCCAAATCAATTTTAAAAACAAATGAGGAGACAATAATATAGTTTATCCTTTAGCTTGAACTATGATATACAGTTTTCTGGGAAGACTATCACTTGGAAGCTCCTTTGTCTCTTGTTAATTATTCCTTAACGCCCTTATTGTGCATGCAGGACTTTGTCCCTGAAAGCGTCGAGAGCGTGGCGGAATTTGAGCCGCCTCCATCTCCAGACTCTAGCTATAGTTTCCAGACACCCGAGGACAAGGACTTTGCAAAGGAGCCTCCTGCTCTTCCTTCCCAGCTCCATCTCGGTGTTCTTAACTCACAGAACTCGGAAGAAAACTGCGCACGGCCGCAGCACATAGTCCTCAACCACCTCTTCATCGAAAAGGGCTGGGGCGCCCACCCGCTGGTGGCACTTGGTCTAACCCACAGGTTCGAGTCCAAATATGTAACCGTCGTCCTGTACAAGCCCATTGAACGATAACAATAGCCCGCATTTGAAGAGTGGAAGTTAATGCTTTGACAACTCACTGCGAGAGCAGCGATGAACAACGCAGAGGTGGTACATGCTTGTAAAAGCTGTTGAGGTTCAGGAGTATTTTTTCCATTGCCTTCGACGGCTTGCAGAACCTCTGGTTGATGTTGTACATGCTGCACTATCATGATGTTGGCCTCCTGGTTTGTTTATCCTGTTATTACAGAGAGCCAAGGCGCCCTTAGTTCCTACATGTCCGCCTGTCGGCATTGCTCCCCGCCCCCCAGGGATGAAATGTGTGTAGAGGTGTCACTGAAAACTGTGGAAATCCACAGAAGTTTGGTGTCAGAGATAGATCATGTGATTTCTAGATTTTTGTTTGTTTTTGGCTGGTGAAAGACGATGTTGTTATGTAATAAGATCAGAGGAATTTACAGGATGGCATACTTTCTGTTTCCTTGTCTGCGCTAGCGTTTTCATGCAAGAATTCAGTAATTTACCGTGCCATTCATGTACCGAACTGAGTGAGATTTTTCTAATCATTTGCCAGAGCTCGAAAACACTATAGTTCCTGTAAGATGCTGGGTGAGAAAAGGGCCAAAGGGGTGCTCGGGGCATCCACGTGAGGTGATGCCGTGATGGTGTGCGGCGCCCCAATTCGCTCGCTCTGCTACACGGGGATTTTTTTATTGGAAGAAGTCTGAATTAGAGTTATGTGTAACCGAAGTCTGGATAACTCATCAAAAAAAATTTCGGTTCAATTCACCCGTAAATTATATTATTTGATTCAATTTACCTCTTAACACAAATTTGTCTTTTTGTTTCTCCATGCACAAGTGTTAAATTCAAATATTGTAAGATGATAACAAACAACATAAAATATGTTAAAAAATATATCATGAATTTTTCATGTATTTTAATAGGGTATATGAATATTAATAATCAAATTTGTCATTGAGATACAAATTATATAAAATTAATGATACAAAATTCATAAAATATTTTTCTAATACAGATTACGATGTCCGCTAACAACTTGCAAAGTATCAAATAAAAATTCAACTTCTGTATGGAGAAACAAAAAATGACAAATCGTATTATCAGATAAGTTGAACCAAATAGGTAAGTGTAGAAGGTAAATTGAATCAAAATATAATTTATGAGATTATCTAGACTTTCGTTATACTCGAGGTTAGTAATTTAGATTTTTTATTTTTGTTTTTATTTTTTATGATTTTGCAAAAATAATTGTGACTAACAAAATTTTGCAAAAACTGCTGTTTTATTCGGCGGTTTCTCCAAAAACTGCCGGATGAACCGACAGTTTATTGTGATGACCAGTTCTAGCAATACGTCACAACTTTTCACTCAATGCACTATTCATTTGTGTAAATTTACGCAACTCTAAACAAGCCCTGGGAGTTGCTGCGGCTCTGCGCGATTGCCTGGGACCCTGGGTGGCTGGGTGCCTGAGCGGCTGAGCCTGAGCCACTGAGCCAGTGGCTGGCCGGGCGGGCGGGCGGCTGGCTGGCCCTGGCCGCACGCCCGTCAATGATGCCTGTCTGCTCCGGTCCTCCCACGCTTCTCCGCTCTGTCTCGAGCACGCCGAGGCGGGCAGGCGACGCAGCCGTCTCACCGTCTCACTCACTCCCATGTCAGTCCAGTGCTGACTCCCCTCCCCACCATCTCTTTCGCAATGATTCGCTCGTCCAGTGTGGCGCAATCAACAACTCTCTCGTACTCGATCCGTCGGCCGGGCCCCCCTCTGTGCGCGCGCGTGTGGTGGTGGTGTCGGTCGACCGGCCGGGCCCTAGAGCTACAGGGGACCCGGACGCGAGCGCCGTGCGTCCTGAGCGCGCCCTTTCGCCAACGCCAACGGAACTACCAATCGATGCGGTGCAATTCCGCCGCGCGTCCCCTGACCAAGCGCGCGCGGTAACAAGACGAGCTACTACAAAGCCACGAAGGGGAGAACGGACCGGGAATCATTGCGCCGCTGGCTCCGGCACGTCCGTTCCGCTGACCCGGCCGTCGCCGCCGAGAGCTAGCGGACGGCGCGGGCACGCCACCCCCGCACCGCACCCCGTGCCGCGGCAGTGCGTGCCAAAGCAAAGACGTACGAAAGCGTCGAAGCGCGCGAGGAAGAATAACGGCCGGGAACACCACCGTCAGGCTGGCGCGGTCGTTCCGCTAACCGGGCCGTCGCCGCCGAGCGCTAGCGGACAGAGAGAGCTTGTACGTGCCGTCGCGGGCTCGCGGCCGGACGTGCGCCCCGGCCACAGAACTCGCTGGTTCCCCCGCCAGAGAGCCCGATCGACGAGCGACGACGGCACATGACGACACGACGGCGAGCCTGTGCGCCTGTGACGACGTGAGAACCGGTGCACGCGCCCGCTCCGACCCCGACGCGCGGGCGCCGTGGAAGGAAGCAAGCGTACGGTGGCGTGCGGCAGCGCCAAGAAAGCTAGCGCTAGCGTTAGCAGGTTGCCAAATGCCAACACGCGCGCGCGCGGTGCCCGTTGTGGTGCGCGCCGGGGGACTAGACGACGAGTCGACGACGGCAAGAGCCTGTAGGCTCTGTCCGCGGCGGCGTTCTTGCGTGCGTGTGCGCGTAGCGCGCGCGCGGGAAGGTGCTGCGGCCGGGCCGGGGCCGCCACGTGGGGTGTCCCCTGAGGCGCAGCGCCTAGGATTCGACCTCGGAGTGATGGATGGACGGATGCGAACGCGCGGGAGAGCTTTTCTTTTCCTTCTGCATGGGCCTCTTTTTGCTTTTGCCCGCTGGATCAAGGATCACCCCCACCGTTCTGGCAATGGCATTCTTCCCCGGTAGTTGCCAAAAAAATTTTGGCGAAACATTTTGGCAGCCCCTTCGAAGGTCTATTAAGGTAAAAAAATGTAAACTAATTACAAAACTAATTACACGAATGGACGAGAAATCGCGAGACGAATCCATTAAGCCTAATTAATCCATCATTTGTAGCACGACGTTGTCTAATCACGACATAATTAGGTTCGTTAGATTTGTATCGAAAAATTAGGTAGGGGTTATGGAATGAGTTTTGTCATTAATTCACATTTAATACTTCTAATCAGTGTCCGAAGATTGATGCGACGGGTAGTACGGAAAATTTTTGAGAAATAAACAGGGGCTTAATTGCCGCGCTCTCCTCTCCTCTCAGCTCTGCATGCATGCGGGGCAGCATTGCAGCATACTACTGGTGATGCTGGGCTAGTAGACTCTACTGCGTCTTTTCTCTTTCTCTATCTCCGGCAATCACAGCCATAAAACAACACAGCACATGATCAAAGCTGGCTGATCCGCATCCGCATCGATCGTTAGCAGCGGTAGCAACAGCATGTGACCGCAGAAAAGAAGGGCGCTGAAGTACTCCCTCCATCCCAAAATGCAAGGTCCCGGATGGTTAAAATTTTGTACCAAAATATAAGGTTCTGGAAGGATAAGACAAAACTAAGTGAGGTTGGTGGGTGGGTAGAGAGTTGGTGAGTAGTGTAAAATAAGGAGTATAGAGATCATTTTCTCTCACTGTTGTTTCTTGAGTTTGAACTCCATGGAAGCTGTCTGCTTGCTCTCGCGATCCCGAGACGTCGTTACTATCCGGAAGCAGACGGCATACGTGACCTCAGATGATCAGGTGTAAACTTGAAGCTAAAGCAACGAAAGGAAAAGAAAAAAAAAGAGTCACTGGAAACTCGATCGGGACACTAACGATCAGTGTCAACCCTTTTGCCACGTGCACGCACCTGCCCAGAGCCTCTAACACCACATACTGTATGCTTCCCAAACAACAACATCACTGACGATCTTAATTAATCCAGGCTGATGATTGCGACAATTATTCCTTAATCCCCACACTCAGCGGCGGATCTAGCGGTGGGTCGGAGGGCTCCAGCCCCTCCTACCACCCTGGATCTAATGGTAATCCTGCAAGTTTTCTATGAAAATTTTGAGGAGGAAGAAGAAGGAAGAGGAAGAAGAAAGAGGAAGGAGGAAGAAGATGAAGCTCCAGCCCCTTTTACCACCCAATACTAGATTCGCCACTGCCCACACTGGTAAGGCCGCCCGGCTACTGGCCCTCTAGCGCAGGCGCGCAGCAGCCCAGAGCCCCCGACTCCCACTCACTAGTGCTGTGCTGGCTGGCCAAGCACGCGGCCACCGCGGCGCGCGCAGCGGGGCTTCCGTGCAGTTCAACTCGGATACTGGCCTCCCCCACCACCACTGACAGCCTCTCTTACCAAAGATCGCGCGAGATCAATCCCTAAACTGCCCCTCGCCACTGTTGCTGGCGTGGCCGTGGGAACAGGGGTGGCGCGGTCATTGCGCGCTCCACGCGCGTACTACTCCTACTCGGCGCTCCAATTATATTGCCGCGGCACGCCCCCACACGCCGTGTCCCGCTGCTCCCGCTTCACTGAACAAGGGGCTCAGGGGACCGCAGAGCCTATGCAGCCGCAGCCGCCGCCGCAGCAGCCGGAGCCCGCCCACCGGCGGGCGTCGTCGTCGTCCGCGTGCTCCACGGCGCCGAGGCGGGGCATTGGGTGCATGGCCGGCCTCCTCCGCCTCATCTCCCCGTACCACCGCAGCTACCACCGGAAGCGCCTCACCGCCAAGCTCAATGCAGCGGCGCAGGCCTCGGCGCCGCCGTCACAGCCGTCCTCGCCGACCAAGAAGGCGGCGGCGGCAGCGTCACCTGCGGTTTCTCCGGTGAAGCCGACGCAGAAGCCTCCGCCGCAGCAGCCTCCGGCTGCTGTACGGCGGCGGCGGTCCTGCGACGCGCCGCGGAGCCCGACGATCGCGCCGGAGCACCGGCGCTCCAGCTGCGACAGCCCCCGACCGCCACCACCGGCCATCGTGGCGCGCCTCATGGGCCTGGAGGAGTCCGCGCCGCCTTCCCCCGCCGCCGCCGCGGGGCCACGGCCGGTCGTCGTCGTCCCGACCCGGCCGCCTCGTCCGCCCCCAGCGCCGGAGACAGCCGCGGAGAAGCGGCGGAAGCTGCTGGGCGCGCTGGAGAAGTGCGACGAGGACCTCAAGACGCTGCGGCGGATCATCGCGGCCGTCCGCGCCGCCGAGATGCGCGCGGCCGCCGCGTCCGACGCCGCCGCCCCTGCTGCAGCGGCGTCGCCGCCAGCAGGCAACAAGTGCGCCGCCAAGTGGATGGTCAGCCGCGACGAGAATTCGCCGTCGCCGTCGCCGTCCCCGTTCCCGCCGACGCCGACGTCGCAGCACCAGAAGCCACGCGCCGGCGAGCAGCAGCAGCAGCACCACCCCATCAGCCCGGACTCGGTGCTGGACGCCATCAGCTCCCCGAGATTCCCATGCAGGAAGCGGCCGTCCCCGTGCACGGATCACGACGCGGGCGGCAAGCAGGCCGGTAACGGCGCCGCGGCCCCCACCGCCGTCCGATCGAAGATCGTCAAACCCTCCCGCACCCTTGTCTTCACCGGTACGTACGCCACACACCTGTCACCATCGATACACACTTGCAGCGCGCTGATCGATCGATCGATCGATCAAAAGCGCACGTACGTACAGCTAGCAGCGATAATGCGTGCCTACGTGCAGTGTCACGTCAAATCCCGTGACAAATTCTCTCTTTTTCTCGCGTCATGTATACGTGCAGGCGGCGGCGACGAGTCCACGTTGCAGCTGCACACCGTCGTCGGTTACCCCGTTCCGCTGGTGACGGGCATGCCGAGGGCGGCCGGCGCGGAGAGCTGGCGGCACCACCGGCGGCGGTGGGAGCTGGAGGCCGCGGCGGCGGGGCGGGTGATCAGCCGCGCGATGGTGGAGAGCGTCGGTGCCGAGGCAATGTGGGTGCCGCCGCCGCACGGTGGTGCTGGTGCGGGCGGCGACGACGAGCAGCGCCGGGAGCGCGGGAGGGTCGCGGCCGCGCTGGAGCGCGCCGTCGTGGACGACCTCGTGGCCGAGCTCCTCACCGACCTGCTCGCGCAGTCCGGCCGCGGGCACGGCGGCGGCGGCGGCGGGTGCAGGAAGAGATTGTGCTTCTGATGCCGATCGATCGAGCGGGGACGAAGATCGAACTCGCGTACTACGTTGTCGTCTTGTTGGGGTTTCTTTTGTCGCGTGCGTCGGGATGTGCTTGAATTGGGGCAGGTCAAGAAGGTCAGAGGTGTGAATTAAACTGCCGCCGCGCGCTGCTGCTGCTGCTTCTGCCATGGATACCAGCTCGGCTGGGTACTGTAGCTAGCTACCCCCACCTGAGATGGGTTAATGCTGATGATCACTCACGGCAGCATTAAAAGAGCCGATTCGCCGCGGCGTCAGTTGTAGGTGGAGTGATCAATAAAACTATAAAAGCGAGCGAGTGAATGAGTGAGTGATGGCAAGCAGCCGTTGCATGCTCTACTTGCATGTTGCATGAGCAAAGTGAGTACATACTCAACGACCAACAGTGTCGCTGACCGGGCTAACGCGATTGACTGACGCCGACACCACCATCGTTCTGATATGCCTCGTTTTTTCACTCTAATTTCGGTTCGCTGCTAATAATGGAGGTTCTGTAAAATTTGCTTTACGACGGAGAGTGATATAGCGTGAGATGGGCAGGGTGGCCGGCCGGAGTAATAGGAACGAGGAATGCGTGGAAGTTAGCACGCACGCAGAGCGCAGGGCTAGGGAGGTCAGGTCAGGCCAGCTGATTGAAAATCCTCTGTGCCTGTGCCCCTAGCCTACTGCTGCTGCGGCGGCGCCCGTCCTCTCCTCCCCTGGGTTTCGCAATAACTTTGCGCGCTGTCCTCCGATTCAGGGACCGGCTTCTTTTACCGCGCCGCTGCCCGCCAAAAACAGATGCTAGCAGCGCATGCGTGCAAGCGTACGTACTCCCTAGCTATACCACGCGCCGGAGTTGGCCGCGCAACGGACAATGTCGCGTCATGCAACAACAACCGAACACGGCGGGCGATCACGCACAAAGCACAATTGATGCCACTGTTCCAGCGCGTGCATTTTCGCTGGCTGCTCTGCTCCGCGCGAGCACTGCTGACTGCTGGAGCACTCTCGTTCGGTTGTGTGGACGTCGATCGAATGAATTGTTTGCAGGGCCGCCGCAGCGGCAGGGGAAAAAAAGGGAAAGCGCCATGCGCTCACAGCGCACCTAGCGGCGCGCGTGGGTCAGTGGTCACACAGTCTCGGAGACAAAGGATGGTCGCAACACAACAGGGACGAGGGAGACAGATCGTTCACGCATCTCAGCGCGGAGGCGGTGGTGGCCCGAGACGAAAATCACCATGCGAGTCTAGAGCCTGTGACTGCTCCATGACTCCGTGTGCCTTCAGCTAAAACGAAAAAAAACAAGCCGTGACTATCGATCAGTGGCCATGTGGATTGTGGAACTCTCTCTCTTTAGTTAGCGAGTAGCAGCTGGTCTCGACTTTCGATCGCCACGATCCCACGGCCCAACGAAAGGAGAGGATAAACTGATGACACACTATATGAGCAAAGCAAAGTTTCGTGATGATTAGCAGCAGCAGCAAAAAAAAAAAAAAAAAGCGTGACCGATCTAGGTTTATCTTCTATGGTCCTGGGTCTTGGATCCTGAAGAAACGTTTATTCAAAGAAGTCGTATTAAAGAATCAAAGAAATGGAAAGCGAAAAGGGGGAGACAGATGCTGCAGTAGTCCCAGCCCAGTCCAGGTCTCCTCCCGGCCGGAGATAGATCCGGGCCCATTACGGAACGCAGAACATGAATAGGGCCCGCATTCACTTTCACAAAAGAAACCTTCATTGCATTTTCTTTTTTACTGCCACAATGCCATGAGGCATCACAACAGCCCATGACACTGGCCACAGGCACTTTAATTTCATCGAGTGAGAGCTTGGTGTCATCAGCAGGAGCCTGGGGCACCCGGACCAGAAGAGGTCTCACCTTGACCAGATCCCAAGCTTCCTTCCTGGTGCGCCACGAGAAGCAAATCCAAATCATCGCAGGCTTTTTGCAAAGCTTAAAGCAAGCAGGCGAGCTAGCCGATGATGATGGCGCCGACCGCTGCCTTCGTCTTCCCCAAAGCATCAAAGCGGAAGCCTGAAGACCTCAAGACTGCACTCCCTCTGAAGAAAAGTTAAAGAAAAAAAAAATTACTCCATGGGCCTTCCTCCTTCTAGCCTACATATGCCAGTCTAACATTCACTTCCAGCCAAGCCTAGCATATAAACTAAAGAGAAGAACATCAACCAAAATCCCCCCAAAAAAATGAACGCCAATAAGCCACAGCTGCTTGTACTGTGTTTTTCATTGATGTTTGCATACGCTGCTCGTTTAAAAGTCATGACAGGCGACATGATGTCAAGTTTGCCCTACGGCCCTTGAAATTGTAGAGCCGGCCCTGCCAGGCTTGAAAAAACACAATAGAGGATACGGCCGGTGCTCAGTCAAGTTTAGTTGTCAATACGATTTGTTTAAATCAGGCGGCCAACAGTTTACACATGTATCAATTATTTTGACTATATTACATAGGGCTCCGATAGTAGCTGTGTGCAGTGTCTAAATGTAAATCAAGCAGGAGAAACATATACTTGACCCCAAGGTCTGCTTTGATTGGTTCCACTTACAATGGAATGACACTTAGTTAACACTAACAAATGCCCTTCTGACAGTACCAATAAGCCAACAATTTCATCCACGAAATTGAAATCAACTATAGATTACTTCTACACAAGTGCAACTGGGAAATGGACATATGGCCTATGGCTATGGGTTTAGAAAGAAAACCAGCAGACACAAGCATGAAAGAGTTGTCAAACTACCTGCAAATGGTTGTCATGGTTTCATTTATGAGCACCAGCGTTATCTCCACAGATGGCACACTGAGCTACATAGGCATTGCAAAAGAACAGCATAATAACATAGCAGTTTAACTGAAAGAATAAAGCTAGCCTTCCTAAAGTCTGCAAACAAGATCTCAACAGTGAGACAGCATTCATCCAATCAAAGTAAAACAAAGGGGCACACTCACAGCATGCGTGCAACAAAGAGAACAGAACTTGAGTTTCCGGTAGTCCACTCAACTTGCTGGTTGCCAGAGCAACGGGAGGAATGTCACATACTCTTTACTGCATCAATATGAAATTGTCATTGCAGTAACAAAACATAGCTGCAGTCAGTGTAACAATTTCGCCGCTCATCTGCTAATGCCTCCGAGAACAAGGGTACATAAGGAAGATAGAGAACTGAGCTCTCACGTCCGAGATAGCGAATAACACGAACTTCCTTGCGGTCCATTTCATATGCCATCAGTGCATTGTCCGACCGATAAACAAAGTAAATCAAATCGCATTCTGGATGAAATGCAATCACTGTGTAATCATAACATCGAAGATTCTTCTGTCCAAACAGAAACAGCTTTGTGACAGAATGCTTCAATGTCCATTCATGAGTACCATGGTCTTCAAGGGTCCAAATCGACAGTTTTGAGGCATTAGCTTCATTAAGAAAACACAGACGACCCTGAGTAAGATGGATAGAGCCAAAATCATCTTCAGCTGGCACAGGAATCGACCTCCATGTTTTGCCCTCCATGTCCACCAGCACTATCCCATGAGAGTACGTGAGCATATGCATAAAGCCATTAAGAAACACACTTCTCGCACTCTGATAGAGCGTACAATCAGTGCCCCATTCATTTTCCTTAAAGCACCATGCTCCAGTTTTAGATGAATAGATCTCCAACCCTGTGACGCAGTCACCATCGTCCACCACATACACAACCACATGGAAGTGCGAGGAGATTGCCGGATCAAACCCCAAGCGGGCGGTGCGAGCCTCGCCATTAGGGCAGCTGCCATCCGGCAACATCACCCACTTCTTGGTCGCGGGATTGCACACAGCATAATGGAACGGTGGAAACCCATCGCCCTCGTACGGACAACGCTCAAAGCAACAGCAGAGGAGGAGGCCATTGCAGGAACCCAAGAGGAATACTGCGTCACGGAGGACGGGCAAGAAGGAGAAGTCGGGGAAGATGAACGGCGCGCCTTTTCCGGTGACGTTGGTGAAGTGGTGCGCACATCTGGCGCAGCGCTCGCCCTTCCAGCTGTCGTAGAAGAAGCCGACGAGGGTGTGGGGTAGCTTCTTGCGGTGGGCGGGGTCGGAGATGAGGTTGCGCCAGGACCAGGAGACGCACTTGAAGCGGCACAGGGAGCGGACGGGGACGCGGCGGAGGATCTCCACGAGGAGATCGTCCGTGAGGCTGGCCAGCGGGTTCCTCTGCGACTCCTCCATCTCGTGGAGTCCGGATCCCCCGCCGTGAGGATGATGTCGCCCTGCCCTGCAATGCAAGTTGGATCACGGACTGGATTTTTGTAATCTGATGAGTTATGAGGAGAATAAGAAGTTGTGGTGTGTCAAAATTGGTGAGGTGAAGACGATTAGCTTGCCTTTGGACCTGTCTGAGGGAGCTCGGCTGGAGACGGAAGCGGAGGCCGACGCGGCGGCGGCGGCGGCGGCGGTGTCCAAGGAGGAGAATGGGAACTGGTAGGGTGCGCAACGCGCTTGGTTGCCATTTTGACGAGCCCTCATGTCGCGGGCCACTGGCCTAGTCAGTTGGGCTGCGGATTTTTGGCGGCAGGCCCACGGCCTATCGAATCGGTGATGTGGAGCTTGGGCCGCAGGCCCACGGACTATCGTATTAATGCGGCCCCGCGGGCTGGGTTGGGTTTAACTAAAGGAAAATTTATAAAAATGAAAAAAAAAACAAAAAGGCAGGCACTCCGCGTCCCAACCGCGTCCGGGGTAGTACGGTAATCTCCGGCGCTTGGAATGCTGGAACATGTGGCCCCCCCTGCATGTTCCGAAAAAGTTCGCGAACCTACCCTTGACGAGTTGACGTGACGCTGGCTGCTGCTTTGCGAGTACAAAAGAACTCCGGACTCTTGGAATATTTTACAAAGTGATTACGGGAGTCTGTTCACGAGAGTTTCTGCTGATCATACAGCAGATTTATTTTGAGAAAAATATATTGTAGTTGAATTATACAATTAATTTGTTTTAAGAGAAAATACTTGAAAAACCAAAGAAGAGAAGCCGAGAGCGCATACTCTATTGCCGCACACGTGCACCGGCCTACATAAAGGCTACACCTGCACAATGAGCCGGTTTGAGCAACCCGATGCAATGAATATTCTAATTTCTACATCACCCTTTTCATTTTCAATGTACAATTTTGATATGCATTGTTATTATATTATTTGCTGCTAATAGCAAAATCACACCCCAAGAGTTGAAAACAATACCACATTTGTATCAGCAAACTTGAATGTAATTGATGTATATTTCGAAAAAACAAAGGAAGTAAAGGTTCCAACCAACACGAATAGAATAGACGATATCATTTTCAGTTGCATGGAAAATGAAATGCGTTCGCCGTGTTAGGTCAGGTGGCCATGGCAGGACCCAAAATAGCATTTTCCTAGTGATGTGCTACATACACGTATAATCAATAGCAACAGCACGTTGCCGTCGAACCAAACTTAATAAACACTATTTGTCAAGATTTTCAACCAAAATACGACGTTGCCAACTATGCCAAGAGAGCAATTACAATTTACATGTTTATATCAAGATTCACTTCCGATCCTCAAGCTTTCCGAACAGAAATTTTGTCAAAAAGTTTTTAACACGAAACAGCCTTTGAATTTTATTTTTTTGAGGAAACAGCCTTTGAATTATGCATGGATCACGATGGATCAACATGCACGCACCCGCACGCACGAACACGACGTTGAACTGAACAACATGTCTTGTTGGCTCCCGCGAACGCTCATAATTAAACCTCACACACTCCAGATCATCGCATCGCCGGTCGTGCCTGGCGATGGAGCGAGCCCATGCCAGGGCACGTCGCGATCAGCGGCCGTTTTTTTATGTGGGTGTGTTTCTAAATTGAGATGTAAAATTCTGGATTTTGCACGGATTTTGGATTGAAAAGTACTGTTCCGAACTGAAAAGTACTGTAGTACTTTTCGTTTGTTTGTGGTAAATATTATCCTACCATGGCCTAACTAGGCTCAAAAGATTCGTCTCGCAAAGTACATCCAAACTGTGTAATTAGTTTTTAATTTCATCTACATTTAGTACTCCATGCATGTACCGGTATTTTTGATGTGATGTTTGATGTGATGAGAAATCTTCTTTTTCATAATAAATTTTGGAGCAAATTGGGCTTCGACCCTGTGTTATCGCCGCGCATCGCACACTGGCATCGTGTCACTCCAGCCTGGGTCAAGGGGCAGCGGCATGATTGATTGATTAGGCAGAGAGAGAGGCCGCGAGGCCAGGCAACTAGGCAAGGGCAGTCTGGGGAATTCGCGCGCGCGGCGTTAACGGGGGGAGGGCGTGGACGGCGGAACGGGGCCGACGGGGCGCGGGCGCATATAAATCCCGGTAAAATTCCTCCCCGACGCGAGGCCTCAAATCGCTCCCTGCCCCCCGGTCGCCCCCTCCTCCCTAATCTCTCCGGCAACCCCGACCACCACTCGCCTCGCTCGCCGCGCGGAGAGAGAAGCGTCCCCCCGGAGACCATGGCGGACCAGCTCACCGACGACCAGATCGCCGAGTTCAAGGAGGCGTTCAGCCTCTTCGACAAGGACGGCGACGGTAAGTTAACTAACACGCCTCCGCCCCGCCTGTCGCTCTCCCGGACGTCTCCTTCCTCGTTGCCCGCCGTGATCTGTGTATCTAGCATGTTAGTAGTAGTCTTAGCTGCGGAAGAGCTTATCTGTTTTCAATCTCCCGTTAGAAACCCCACGGATTACGTAGTACGCCATCATCCTTGTTCGTGGTCTGGGTGCAGAATGTTCGAAAGGAATTGCTGCCCAGTCGTGCGTGTGCGCCTAAAATTTTACCCCGTCCAGAGCAGAGCAACCGTAGCGTGAGATTCTACCGAGCGATGAGTCCGTGGCAGCGTGGTGTGTGTGATGCGGCGGCACGTCTGCCGTCTGCGCCGCACGACTCTGCGTGGATGACGAGATCTCACGCGATTCGTAGAACTCAGGCTGCGTAAAGCGCCGTAGGGATCCAGATTCCAGATCGGCGTGGCTGCTCGTGGCCTCGTCTTGGATCCAGATGTGGCGAAGCAGTTAGGCTATAGATCCGGCACTTTGCCGTGGACCGGGTCAGCCTTTGTGTCGTTTTATTTGTAGGCGGTAGGTACCCTTCGTCCAGATCGGTCGGTTATGTTGGGCTTGGTTTGGTCATCGCTGGCAGGGGGGGGCACATTTGAATGCCCACCGCCTCACTTTTGACTGACATTATGCATCCTTGTACGTTTTGTACCTGATTTTTTCAGTGGGCTGAATTAACCATGGGATGATTTTCCCTGAGACTAGTTGTGTAGGCTGGGGGCTCATAGCTCCAAGGATCTGAAAGCAGCGGAGCCAACTTTTCAGGTTTTCCATAGAGCTGATAGTGTCATCGGGCTTGCTCAGATTTTGGTTCTGTATTGTGTTGCTTAATGTTTTGGGTTAATATTATAATTCCATTAATTTGTGCATATCACCATGTTTCTGGCGTGATGATTGTGACATGTGTTTAGATTTGTATGTATGGTACTCAGCATGTAGGGATGAAGTGCACATGAAGAAACCCATTTAATTAGGATTAGCTTCAGAAATCAAGGAAATCTTTGCTTATTTGAGTCAAACGCTGATTTTGAATTATATCTTAGGAGGTACTCCATTATTTTACGTAAATCACCATGTTTTTTGGCGTGACTTGTGATGGATGTATGGTACTCCGCATGTAGGTGTGAAGTACACTAGAAGAAACCCATTTAATAAGGATTAGCTTCTAATATTATCAATAAAATCTTGTTTACTTGAGTCAAACGCTCATTTTGATTTACAGTATATCTTACAGTATATCACCATGTTCTTGGCATGCCGATTGTGAAGTACACTTGAAGAAACCCATTTAATAAGGATTAACTTCTAATATCAAGAACATGTTATTTACTTGAGTCAAACGCTGATTTTGAATTATATCTCATGAGGTACTCAAATTATATCTTATTTGGTAGCACCTTCCAAGGTTGGAGCTGACCATCAACCTTTTAAACAGTTAGCTATATCTATGTTCAATGATTTTGAATTAGTGTTGTCCTTTTTCGGGGGAAGACGTTTATTGCTGCTGGCCTGCTTGCTTTACTTGTGCTGTCATTTTGAGCAAAAATGTGTTCACTATTTCAGGCTGGTTAATCATTGACTTCTTAATGGTTCATGCTATATAAATTGCTCTGAAATTGTTCTCTGTTGTGCATGGGACAGGTTGCATCACAACCAAGGAGCTGGGAACTGTCATGCGCTCCCTGGGTCAGAACCCCACCGAGGCTGAGCTACAGGACATGATCAACGAGGTCGACGCCGACGGCAACGGCACCATCGACTTCCCCGAGTTCCTCAACCTCATGGCCCGCAAGATGAAGGACACGGACTCCGAGGAGGAGCTCAAGGAGGCGTTCAGGGTGTTCGACAAGGACCAGAACGGCTTCATCTCCGCCGCGGAGCTCCGCCACGTGATGACCAACCTCGGCGAGAAGCTGACCGACGAGGAGGTCGACGAGATGATCCGCGAGGCGGACGTCGACGGCGACGGCCAGATCAACTACGAGGAGTTCGTCAAGGTGATGATGGCCAAGTGAGGCCGTACCGATGTGGAACAATACTACCCCCCTCGCCGGAAGGAGGAAACCGTGCATTCCGTATTAGTAAGGCATGCAGCTCTTGTTTCCTTAGACTTCTTCCCTGAAGAAACCGTACTAGCTGTAGCTGCTGAACATTTGAGTCCCTCTGCTGCCACCACCCCTCCCTACCTGCCCGCAGTGTGTCGTCGAACCCCTTGCTTCCTGTGTGAATCTGTACGGCTTTGCTTGTTCTTCTGGACCCTGATTGCGGTTGAATCCAGTTTGTAGTTCTATTTTGTTCATCGAACCTGCTCGACTCCATTGGCGCCATCTATCTTTAGCATGCATGTTTTCTCGATGGCTGTTGCGAGTTGCGACCTTCATTGTTGACCATGGCTGTAGGGCGTTTATCGCGGCAGAACAGGTGCTGGCCAGCCATTCGAGTAATCGAGTCTGAGTGCCGAAACCAGTCTGGCCGAGTTTGAGTGCTCGTGTTGGTTGACGACCGACCCCGATTGGGAGGAGATAGGATCAACGGACCCCAGAAAATAGTAGCGGCCGCAGCGCCCTCCCAGCACAAGATACCCCGCCCGGAGGCCGCAACGGCGGGAGTTGGAGTCCGCGCGCCACGGCGCCCGTCGCCGACTGGGATTTCTCCAGGCCGGGCCGTGGCATGCTTCAGACTTCAGAGCGAGCGAGGTGAACTATCACACTCCAAAAAAAAGAATTATCACACTCCAAAATTTCGACATTTCACAGTTCAAGCTACAGTTCCTCAACTGTCATTCCTCCATCACAAACAGAGTTTCAAGGGTGCTACCATTCAGCGTACACTGGACATACCAGGACACAAAGCTAAACTGTGTTCAACTCATACATCTAGAAGTAATGTTTATTTGAAGTAACAAACCAACCACAGAGCAAACTGAAGGGGGGCTAAACTTGAAGCCTTGACCTAACAATCTGTACTCCCTTACACCGTCTGTTGTACCTCAAATACTACAGCCTTGATTGTGGCTCCTGCATCCCATCTAACATCCAGACCATATAATGAACTAAAAACGTGCCAGTTAGCTCATCCGCAACAGCCTCCCAAGACGGTTGTTTCATCGGAGCTTACTCGCCATCGACAAATGAACCAAAGAACTTGCTTGCAAAACCGACTCTGCAATGGACACTGATCGATCATCCGGAAGAGAAGCTATGTACAAGGAAAGCCAGCGCCAGCCTGTGGAAGTTTGTGGCCGCCTCATGCCGCCGCGCTGTTGCCCTCAGCCTCGCCGTCACACTTCCACACAACATCCTTCAGTTGCGTCGACAGACTTCTGTAGAACTGTTGCACAACACGGTTAATCTGGGTACTGACTCGATGCCTCAGCTTAAAGAGAAACGCAGGGATAATTGCTCGAGACTAGTACCTTTTGAAACTCCAGAGTATCCCCCTTTGCTTTCTTGAGCTCAACCACGTGAAGGGATGGGGCTATTTGGAAAACCTAAAGGTTGCCATACAAAATTAAAGTCTGAATTTGTGATTGTTCTTCGATGTTTTAAAATGTTTTGTCACTGTTATCTTTTCACTTACCTCAGTTGCAACATTTAGATTGCCTTTTCTACCTGCTTTTGGATTCTCCATCCGCATCTGAAAAGAAGAAACACAAACTTCTCAGTACTTGATGTATGGAAAGATAGAGTTGAAAGTAGAAAGAGAAGTTTTTATATATACTGTAATCAACAGTAGTACCTTGTATTTTTTCTTCTGAATGTCAAATCCAAGTGGCTTTGCAGCTTCTTCTATCTTTGTTATTATTTCTTTTGGAGGAAACTGTGAGGTAAATCTTGTCTCTCTTTTATACTCCTGTAGAAAAAACAGAAGTAAGATAACTGTAGCTATGTACCTTCTGAAATATATTTTTTATAGCAGGTAATAAAATAAGGAACCTAACATTAACAAGTTAAGAAGATAGCAGAATCATATCTGACCTTCTTTGCCTCAAAAAAGTTCTCCAGGTTCAGTCCCTGATTTAGTGAAATCAGTTCAAATGCATTCATTGTGGTTGGCTGATCTTCAGTTTCCTCTTTCACATGCCGATCCTGGTAAACAAATCAATCATGCGCAGTTAATATCTAATTCCTACCACAAAAGGCTTAATATTTATTGGTCCATTCGACTCACTTCTGAGTCTCCAAAAGCAGCATCAACGTCATCCAAGCTAGTTTGATATTTCTCGTCAAAAACAGGAGGCTTGTATCCCTTTTTGAACCAAGGATCTTGCAGTATCTGAGCAATGGTGATCCGCTGGTAGAAAACCAAAAACAACAAAACGGAATGTAAGTTGAGATTCAAGAAATACTTCTTCACAGTTGAAATATTGGTGACAAGACTCAGTAAACAAAACTGTTCAAAGATCTGAAGGAGGGTGGGTATAACATTTTTAGTGCTAAAGGTCCGTGTACATCATAGGCACAGTAGCTGTATATTTGATATTGCCACTTGAGCTTCATTCTTATAGTTTCATAAATAATTAGCTGATTGTGATCTGTTTCAACAACTATGCGTCTATGCTAAAAAAGTTATATGATCCTTACTGTTTTAGGATTGGGATCGAGAATTCTGGTAATCAGGTTCTTAGCTCCTGCCGAAAACCAAGAGGGGCAGGTAAACTGAGCTTCAGAGATCTGTAATTGCAAGAAAGGGAGTATCAAGACATAGTAAACAACAAGAGCATTGTCATTCTGTTTTTGTTGCATATTATTCATATCTTTGATGTTACCTTTTTGTATAGGGCAATGATGTTTTCATCCTCGAAAGGTAAATAACCAGCAAGAAGGACAAAGAGGATTACTCCACAAGACCAAATATCTGCAGTTGCACCATCATAGCCTCCATCTTCTATCACCTAATAAAGACCCAATAGAAAAGTTATTTAAACAAACTTGTTTAATACAAGGGCCATTGAGACACGGTTTTTCTATAATAAGAAGAACATGTTACCTCAGGAGCAACATAGTTGGGAGTTCCACATGTTGTATGAAGCAGACCGTCAGCCTTTAGTGCCAAAAAGTAACAATAATATTATTAAGAAATGAAATGCAGTAAAAAAGGGACAAGATGCAAGAGCTATTGAAAAATTATCAGAGCTAATATATTCGAATGATACCTTCACTTGTTCAGTTAAAGCACTTAAACCGAAGTCAGATACTTTGAGATTTCCAGCAGCATCAAGAAGCAAATTCTCTAACTGTAAATACAGGTTAAGCATATATGTCACTTTTATGCACTTCTGTGCCTATAATTTATTATAGAAGATCTATGACAAGAAAAATAAGACCTCACCTTCAAGTCTCTGTGATACACTCCCCGACTGTGGCAGTAGTCAACTGCATTTATCAGTTGCTGAAAATATTTGCGTGCTTCATCCTCTTTCAACCTTCCATTGGTAGCCTGATTGTGAAGTTGTTAATCTCATGTAGGACAAAGGCATTTCAAATGAATGATATAGTGTCACTTACAATGATTTCAAAAAGCTCTCCGCCAGTAACATATTCCAGAACAATGAAAATTCTTGCTTTACTTCCCATCACCTGAGGTGGAAGGCATAATTCGAGCCAAATAGTATCAGATTATAAGCATGGAAAAAAAATCATATTTCCAGTGTTGAAACAAACATATTCTAAGAAAGATGCAGTGATATGTCATGATTCACTTATAGGTTTTCTGGATCTTACCTCAAACAGTCGAACAACATTAGGATGCTTTACTAACTTCATAGTGCAAATTTCACGCTTAATCTGCATTGAATTCAGGATAGTATCAGCATAGAGATATCAAGTACATAGTGCCAATCTACTTAAAAATGCATGCAGCAAGAAACATTCATAGAGAGCATATTAAACAATACATGTATGATTTCATCATGAATTGCTCTGGCATATCAAGTTATTTGTTCCACAACTATATGGTTGCAAAGTAAAACTAACAGTGAAGTTAATTAAGAACCGAGGACACAGAGATCGAATAGGGCACTGAACTACTGAAGTGTACAAACTGAAAATACTGTATTCAATCTGCACAAGGTTCAGAAGACAACTGGAAACAGCACAAGGCACCAGGAGAACATACTGAGTTGGTAGTATGACTTCAACTGGAAGACCACCATGTGGATATATCTCGATGGCATGTAAATATGTAGATATAGAATCGTTTCTTAATTGGAGTTTCATCTTCCTATGCCCCCATGCTGACACGTCAACAGCCAAGGAAGAAAATTCATTCTCCACGTTGTTCCTTTTGATAAAAAAAATCCAAGTGATGGCAGTGAATTTTGACACATCTTTTGACTGTCGGAAATGTTGAATGTGGCAAACACAGTTCTTACCATTTAGGAAAGTAATCTACGGTTTATATAGGGAGCACAAGACTTATAGTTTACTTCTAATTAAACCGAAGTTTGACATATCAATCATGATATGGACAGACAGAAGGTATGACAAGAAACTAGTAAGTGGTCTTAGAAAGGAATTGCTTGGTACTAACCTGTTCGACTAATCTGTGCCTCTGAACCTTCTCCTTGTCAAGAATTTTGATGGCAACAGGCTCCCCATTTTCAGTGTTCTTAGCAAACCGGACCTTTGCAAATGCTCCTTCCCCGATGGTGCGTCCCAGCTCATACTTTCCAACACGGCGCCTCACCTTTGGTGACAATGCAGCTCTCTTAGCCCTATACATCTTACAACAAGCGAAGGTTCCTTTGAACCTTCAAGCTATTCGAACACCTGCAATTGTTCAGTTACCAATCCTTGAATTAGTACCTTAAAGATGAGTCATTCAAATACACAAGCGACAAGCTCTGGTGAGAAAAAAAAGGGGAAAGAGAACACACGAGAAAACGCAGCCTACAGATTTTAATTTCGAGTGAATCTTATGCCAAATTTCGGAAAGACGTGAGACAACAGAGCACGTTCTGTTGCTATATCATGTTCCTGTATGAAAGAACTTGGCTTTACTCAACAGTGTGCCCTGTATACGCACAAAATTTCTTGCAGATGAGCATAGAGCGCAAATGCTCAAGAGATAGCACTGAAAGAAATGGACAGGGGGTGAAAAAAAATATGGAAAAGATTAAACGGCAGGTGGGGCATTGAATCCAAAATGAATTCAAGGAAGTTGGAATGAAAGCACCGAGGGCCCCTTTCAATATACAACAGAGATAAAAAATGACTGGAACTTATCCCCCCACAAAAAAAAAAAAAGACTGGGAAACGAATCACAGGCAAACGGTTACCAAAGTTGTGTCTTTGTTTCCAGAGGCAGTTCTTGTGTTCTATCCCAGAAACCAAAAAAAGGAGAAGGGAATCCTAATTTCTTTACGTTTTTAACAAACACTACCGCACCTGATCTAAACGATAAAAAAAAAAGACCAGACAGCTCCAAACCAGAATGATTTGATCCGTTTTGAGTTTTGACCGATAAAAAAAAGGTGGGCAAGCCAAACGCTTGTGACCAGAAGGAAACAACCCCCACGTTGCTGGATGATATCCATACCATACCAATCCGAGCAAAAGCCGGAAATTCAGCCCAAAAGGCACTTTACAGATGCGCGTGTTGCTGAAACAAATCAAGAGAAACAGGGAAAACGAGATGCTCGCGTGGAGAGCTAAAGTTCACGGATGAGCTGGAAACGCACCAAAGACCGCCAGAGGGAAATGCACATCGTTCCCAGGACAACCCAAATGCCAAAACAAGCGTCGTTGCAATTCGCAGAAAGCCTACTCATATTTGCCTCCCCGAAACCCAAAAACTTTTCAGAATCGGAGCTTAATAGAAACCCCAAAATGCAAAATTCCCGCAGTTTGCAAAGCCACGCAAGAAAACGGATTCGGGGCTGATGAGGCACCGGAGCTCACCTTCCAGCGCAGCGCTGGGCGAAGGCTGATCGGCAGATGAGAGGAGGTCGCAAGAACTGAAGGAGAAGCGAGAGCCAGCCAGTACTAGGTTGAGGACGACGGTGTTCTGCTTGGGGGTCGAAACGAGAAGGGGGGTGGTGCTATAAAGGCAAAGCGGTGGGGGTGCGCTGTGCTGTGGCAAACGGCCAAGGCCAAGACGGGGACTTGTAGAGGGGTGCTCCTCCGGCTCAGGGCAGCGAAAGTTTGTTTGATTGCATTTGCCACTTCACTGACCCTTTTCAGGTCCCAAGGGCTGCATGGTTGCGTCCTGTCCTAGGACTTTTGGGCCACTTATATTCCTTTTTCTGTTGACTGAAAAATGGAGCAACAATAATCTCACAGACGGATTTTCTTGAGATTTACAGTCTGGCACAGCAAAGAGTAGGGGTGCAGGTTCCTCGACCTGAACGGGTGAACTAGAGACGGCAATGCGAGACAAATAAATGGCGCACCGAATGGTAATTCCTCCCTTCCTAATTGTCAATTGTTTTGATTTTTTATAGATGTACTTATATACTTTTTTTTAGAATATAGATGTATATACCTTTTGTTTTGCTATGCTCCTAAATATAACGGTAACACATATAATTTGAAAACGAAGGGAGTAGGAAGTTTACAATAGTTAAGAAACGGACGCACACCTTCTATACAGCCAGTAGTGTGCTTGTCGTGTTTGGCTTTCTCCAACATGCGTACACACTCCCGTACATTCTAAATCGTGGCATTAACAATAATTAGTCAAGTACAAAAAATTCGCTAAACAAGCGACACAATCGTTCTTGAGGTAAAGTAAAACCTAACCTTTTCCCCCAACACCAGTGTCTGAGCCCTTTTCACCTGCTACCAAGGTGTTTTCAGTGGAGCTGATTGCAGAAAGCTTCATTATTTATCTCATAAGTCGCCGTTCAAAACTTCAATGATCCACCTGTTTAGTGTGGAGATGGAGACAGTACTATATTCCAATTTCCAGCTGGCCGCCCTGCTGTCTACTGACTAAACAAAAAATCGTGAAACGATCCTCTAAAAAGAAGATTTTTGGAATAAAATCTGTAGAATTTTCTCTTTTTTTTGCGGGTAAATCTGTAGAATTTTTTGGTGTCAGAAATGTTGCTATTTGATATTATTTGGAAAGAAAACAGCAAAACACATTGCCAATAAATCCGCTGCAGGACCCTCGCAGCGCTGGTATTGGTTGGGAAAGCAAGCAAAGCTACACAATCACACACAACCACCAAAAGAAGAAAAAAAAAACTTGAAATGTTGTTCCCCTTTTTTTCAGCAAAAAAATGCTCGAAATGGTCACTGCTGTGCTGCGTGCCGGTGTCCTGCTCCGTCTCCGTGCTGCGATCGATTTCTGGGCGCGCAGCGCAGGGACGCGAGCAGAGAGAGAATTGAAGCTGCAGGTGAGAGCCACATGGTGACGCTGTAGCTAGGACAATCGATTTGTTTGTTTGTTTTTTTTTTTGAAAAATGATTGGTTTGGTATTTGGGTCGGATGGACGGGAGATCATGGCTCCTTTCGGGAAAGATTGCGTGCACCAACTGGTTGGATCGACACGACCCAAGGCTGGTATAGCGCGGACGGATATGATGCTCATGGTCGACGTGGGATGGACGAGGGAATGTGTGTCATTGCGTGAACGAGCAAGTCAAGTGCTAACTAAAAAAAGTTGCAGCATTCTGCACGAGGCTTCTATTCCAAAGGATTTGAGGAAGAACCGAGACGAGGAGATCTTTGTATGGTCTGTCCATCTTCTACGGAGGAGATAATTTTAATTTGCTAGGAAGGAAAAGGAAGCAAAAAAAAAAAAAAAGTGCAGAGAAATAATTTGCCTGGAGCAGAGCTGTATCTCCACACGAGGAGAAGAGAAACAGTAGCAGACTAGCAGCTACTAGCTAGGAAACCAAAAGATCATTCAGTCAGTGCGGACGTGCGGTAAAACTGGCAGGACGACGGGATAACCACAAACCGGGTGTGGAGCCTGCACACTCATTCAGCGCCATTCATCCATCGGTCTCGTCGGCGTCGCCGTCCCGAGATGCCGGCGGCCACATGGGGGTACGGTGGTGCTTTTGTTCCTTGCGGCTGGAGAGACGACGCAAAAGTTGGCGGGGAGAGAGCATGCTGTTCGTGTCCCCTCCTGGAGAAAGGGGTCTCGAGCACACAACGTGCGAGGACGTCATGGCCGAAGCAAGGACCCTTTCTTTTTTTTGTCGCTGATCCGAAGGTTGCCGACGACGACCATGGCCATTCGTGCAAGCAAGATCTCCTTGGTTTCTTTTAAGGCTAGAGTACGCGACGACCGGTGAAATAAACTTGCCGAATTGGCCGAAAGCGGCAGCTCCTCCTCCTCCTTTTTGGTCAGCAACTCGATGATAAATTCTGCTCCAGAGAAATAATAATTTTCTAAAGAATTGCTCTCCAGATGTTTTCAGACGAATGAATGTGGTTGGTGTTGTTCGATTTACTAATAGTGCCATTTTGTTTGTTACGTTTTTGGGAATGGATGGTCTGCTTGCGTCTTACTCCTACCACGCGGAGCGAGAAATATCAGGCGCTGCTGCTGCTCAGCCGCCATCTCGCCGCCGTGATATTGTTGGATCGGTCCACAGAGACGAGAGATCCTTTTGCGATCGCATCCGGTTCGAAAACCTAGCAGATCGAGGCGATCGCGCCGGCGAGATCTCTGGTGCAATCTCTCCGCGTACTCCCCCCGGACAAGCCATTCACGCACGCCGGCCTTTGCCACGCCGGACCACGCAGCGGGCTGGCGCGACGAGCCGACGAGGACGACCGGTCGTCATCGTCGACCGCGGCCGGACGAGCGACGGGGCAGGCCCCAACTCAACTCGGCCACGCAACACGCCAACCCCCCCGTGCCGCGACGTCAGCCGTCACGTAGCAGAACGACGACAGCGCCACGGCGGGGAAAGAGAAGCGGCCGCGCCGTGTCTGCAGCAAACCTTTTTTTTTTTTGCGTGGCCGAAACCGGGCCCGGCCAGCGTGCCAGCTGGCGGCGGCCAGCGGGACGCTGTCCTGTAGCGTACCGACCGCCCCCGGCCTCAGATAGGAGGCGTACGACCCGGACCGGGACGGCGAGGGACGAAGCTTCCTCGCAGCTTCGTCCGGGGGACCGACCATGGGTTGGGGTTGGCTGCCTGGCTCTACGGGAAAGCGGGCGGTCCAGTCTGTTCAGCAGCAGGGGACGCCTGGCCCCCTCGGCGCGCCGCTGTTCACTTCCGTCGCTTGGCGAAGGGGACGAAAGGCTATCGGTTGGCGCGGGGTTTGGTTGGCTCCGAGTACGGCAAGAGGCCGATGCCTCATCTCATCTTTTGTGGGAGTTGGCTCGGCGCGGGCGCCGGCCGTGCATATCGACCCAGCTCGTGCGGCGCGTGGCGGCCGTGTGCCGAGTGCCGACGGCTGAGGTTTCCGTGCTCTGACTGGTGCCATTGCGGCGGAACGGCGGCACGAGACCGGGGGCCAGGGAACGATAGGTGGTGCTGCGAGCGATATTTAGGCCCTCAAATTTCAGTCAATGTGGAGAGTAGAATTCTCGTTTGAGTCTCCCTGCGCGCCTCGTCGGTCGCTCACGGTCACGGGAGTCTCCAGCGACGGCTCGTAGCACCAGTGCTACTACATTCCACGCTTTAGTACCTGCAGTACGACGCGGACGTGCGTGGCGGACTGCATGCCGCACCCTTTTCAGCCGCGCGCATGCGATCTGTGCCCTGTGTGGCTGTGTCCCGGCGGCGGCACGGGTGATAAGATCGAGCGCCGCGTATGTATCGTATCGTATCCAGGGCCGGACAGGGCAGATCGCATGCACCAGCGCATCGTCGTCTTCTTTAGGTGATGATGTTGTTGACTCTGTTAATCTCAAGAAAGGTGATCTTTGAAGGAAATCTGAGCATTGCTCGGGTTGCCGGTGATGGAAACGAAGGATGCGTCGTGGGTACTGGAGTTGACTGATGCGCTTTGGAGGCAGCGTGTTGGAAATTCTGAAATCTCCAGACAAAAGGTGGAAGCAGACTGACAAAAGTCTCTGATATATCTCTGAAAAAGTTGATCCCTTTACACGGAGGCATGGGGGCTCCTTTTATAGTGCCCGAGGGTCACTTTTACATCTCGAAACTACCCTTTGTAAAGTTACGTATACATGGAAATGGTAGGGGTACATAAGTCCGCGGTAATCACGAGGATCCTTTCTAAATTACAAAAAGTCATTCCGTGTTCCAGCTTCTTTCCTCTTCCGTAGTCAAGCTTCTCACGTCTCTTTGTATCTTCTTTGATACACCGTTGACAGAGTCAGCTTCGGTTCTTTAGAAACCCATCATGATCTTCGGAAATCAGCAATAACCAGCCTCGGACAGATATTTTCCCCCCCTTTGCGCCGTTCCTTTGCTCTTCCCAGAAATCCTTGCCCTAAGGAAGACTTCCCAGAATTCTCAGATTCCTGAACATTACAAAATGCAAGGAAAAGGAAGGAATTGTAATTCCTCAGGAATTCCGAGGGTCAGTAATATGTACACGTATTAGACATCATTCCGTTCAACTGTTTGGTCTTCCTGAAAACTTTCTTTAATCATGAGAAACTGCGTTTTTGGATTCGTTCACAGATCTTAAAAACTTCAGAACCTTCGGGGGATTTCTAAAACAGCCGACGCGTGTCTTCTTGGAAGTTTCCGAGGAAGATGGTTTTTAAGCCGATCCCCAACAGTAGCCTCTCGGGGAAGCGTGTTGACTCCGACAACTCGTTTCCACGAAAAAAGTTTCTTAGGGTTGGCTAAAAACGTCACCCTCGGGCGTCGGGGGAGACACGCGCCGGCTTTTTACCGGGTGGCGATTCGTTTATCGAGGCGCCTTCTCGATGCGTCCATTCGTTCCTATAAATAGGGGGTCTGCGATGACTTTCGCTTTCACCGTTCGCCTGCTTTTGAATCTTCTTGGAAGTTTTCTTGAATTCTTTGAAGACTCCTTTGGCGGCCCGCCTCCTGAGCTCTGCTCCTCTTCTTCTCCGAAGGTAATTCTTGAACTCCTCGTTTCTTTAGTTCTGTTCTTCGGTATAGGAGATTAATTTTTTTGATTCTGTGTTTTGGCTTTTAGGTGGCTCGAGTGAGACACACTGCCAAGCTGATGACAGAGGAAGAAATTGCCCAGGCTGCCGCTGCCCTGGGTTCCGAAGTTCCGCAACCTTCTCAAGCTCCTTCTTCGAGTGCTGCTCCTGTGATTCCAGGTCCTGGTGATATAAGTCTTGAGGAGGGAGGGGTAAAATCGGGCGAAGATTCTGGAACTGAAGAAGACATTTCTCAAGTTGAAGTTGAAATGGAAGAGTTAATGCCTCCGAAGGTTGCATATCCTCCCACCTTTGTTTTTGGAAAATCTCTAGTGACTCCTGGTTGCGGTCGTCCGCCAGCAAGCAAAGAAATTCCTCAGCCTCAACCTGATGAGGTGGTTGTGTTCAGAGATTTTTTTACTGCTGGTCTTAGATTTTCGTGCGATGAACGTCTTCCTGCGATTCTAAATCGATTCCAAGTGAAGATCCACCAGCTTACGCCTAATTCTTTTCTGGAGTTATCGAAATTTTTCTGGATTCAGAAAACTTTCGAGGGTCATATAAGCGCAGATGTTTCGGCTCGACTTTTTGAGCTTCATATTCAGCGAAAAATTATCAAACTTGATGATGATAATTTGTACGAAGCTCACTATGGTTGTAGTACTTTCAACACTCGTCAGAAGAATGCAAGTCAGAAAATCGAAAGAATTCAGCTTGCTCCTTGCAGCAACGAAAAGTGGCCAGATGATTGGCAGAGGTTTTGGTTTTATGTCAAGGTTGATATGTCAAAAGAGATGGGTCTCGCTGGCCATATGAATCCTTTCTTTACAGCCATCGGACCGATGACGGCTGCCGCTACTGCTTCTTTCAACAGGAAATCCCAAGATTTCAAGAAGGGGGAAGACAAGTTCTATTTCGCTTGCACCATTCTTGGTGGGCGGGATGTTATCGAGGAATATGTTGCTGCCAGCATCTGGCCATTATCTTTCAGGTGGCGACCTAAGAAGATTGTTTATCTTTCCGTGGATTGGCACCGTGCGAAGTTCCCTTTCCAAGATTTGATCTTCGCCTGTCCGAAGGTCAAAGTTTAGATGATTTTATTTACCTTGTTGAGGAACTAGTGGTTGATATGGTCGGGAAGTGCTATTTGAGCGAGTATAAACAGTTCAAGAACATTGTGAAACATAAACGCTGAGTGAACCGTGTTTTCTCGGAACTTGGCGCGGACCCGACTCTACGACCAAGGCCTCCTGGTCCAAAAAAGTTGATGCAGGCACCTGGCGTTACTGGGTCGACTGCTATTGGAGTTCCTGCGAAGTCTCGAAAGAGAAAGAGCCCTAAGGTTTTGGCGATTTCTGAGAAGCCTTCCGCAGTCATCAAGGCTTCTGAGAAGACAAAAATTTTGGAAGTGTCCAAGAAGAGAAAGCTGTCTTCCGGGAGCTTATCTTTGCCGCCTCACAGTTCCGAAGCTGAGAAAACTGCTGCAGCTGTATTGGCAGATTTGAAAAAAAGAAAAGGAAACAAAAAGGTTATTTCCTCCAGGCCTCGTGCTCGAGTCGCGCCTGCTTTGTCTGATGAGGATGATGATAACCAGCAATTAGGTGATTCTTTGTTTTGTTGTGAGGTGGTTCCGAGCCGTGTGGTGTGTTCTCCTTCCTCAGAGAGTACTTTTGTTGATATTGAATCTCTTTCAGATAAGGAACCCGCAGTTGCCGAAAAACTTGAGGCGTCCAAGGTCTCCGAAGCTTCATCTTTGGAGAAAGGGATTATTCTCTTGGAAGACCAAACAAATGACGGTGATGCTTCTCTTAAATTCATGGCCGATCTTGACAAAACCGTGCAGCGAGGTCCCCCTTCTCACTTTCCACTTCTTATTCAAGGTCGGCAAGATGTTCCTGAAAGTGGGGGAGTTTCGGCCGAGACTTATGGGTACAATCAGACCTTTGGAATAAACTTGAAGGGTAAGTTAATGTTTGTTGGTGGTGCTGGGATTGGGAGGGATGATGACCCTTATAGCTTTGAAATGCTATGGAATGCTCCAGGATCTCTCGCTTCCTTCGCGAGCTCATCTGGAGGCGAAGCTTTGAAGAAGCCTTCTTTTTCCATTCAAGACTTGGAGAAAATTCCGGAGTCTCGGATAGAGACTGTTCGAGATGATGCTCATGCGATTGTGAGCTCAGCACATGAAGATGTTGGTAACTATTTTGATCCTGCGGGTACGTTGGTTTTGACTTGCGTTCACCTTTTCTTTTCTTTGCTTTAGTTTTGCTTATTATGCCCTTTGCGGTGTGTAGTTTTTGAAGATGCTCTGCGGAAACTTCCTGCTAGGGATTTGTCGATGATCAGCACCACCCTCGGTCTGAAATCCGTGATTGCAGGCAAAATTTCTTCTGAGAAAACTCGTGCAGATCAGAACCATGCTCTTTCGTTACAAGGAAGGATTCTTAATCTTGGGCAAGAATTATCTTCTTCGAAGAAACTTTCTCAGGAACTAGAAGTTCACAACAAGACTTTGAAAGAGATGGTAGAGCTTGCTAAGGAAGGAAAGAAACATGCTGACGACGCCTTTAAGAGTTTGGAATTGGAGCATGCGAAGCTCCAGAAATCTCGTGAAGATGACTTGAAAATCATTGAAGAATTGCGCAAGATAGTTGAGCGTGATGCTAACCAACTTTCGGAACTTAAGGTTAAAAATGCTGAGGCTGTGAAGCAAAACGCAGATCTTGCAAAGGCCAACAGCGAGAAAGATCTCAGGATTATTTCTCTGGAAAAAGACCTTGCTGAGCAGCTGAAGGTTATGAGGGATGGAGAAAAGAAGATTAAGAATAACTTTGAGCTTTTGTTTGAAAAATAGAGCGAAGCTCTTGGTGAATGTGGGGCTAGACCGAACCCTTTTCCTGATGTTGAGGATCCCATAGCAATCATTAACTGGCTTGTTGAAGAATTCGAAAGTCTACCTGAACTTATTGGTTCTGCCAGTGATTTCGCTGCTACGTTCTGCTCCGAGAGTCTTCTTAAGTTGTTGGAAATTAAAGATTGTGCTGATCTTGGGAAGTTTTTCTCTTCTGATCTTGAATTTCCCTCGGCATCTAGTGTTTCCATGATCCGTGCGAATGAGGATGTTAAGATTATTAAGAAGAATTTTGTTAAGAAGTTTTCATGGCAGGTGGCAAAGAATATGCCAAAGAAATTGCCCGTGCGAAGCTTGCTAAGGTACTTTTCTTCTTCTTGACATTCTTGAGAATGGCTTAGCTTCTCCTTTTGTCTGCGCCATTGTTTGCTTATGGGCTCTTTTGTTTGTATCTTTCAGATATTGGAGGATGAGGCACAAGAAGAGCTTCGAGCGGCGTTGGAGACGAATCCCGACGATGATGTTGCTGCCGAAGTTGGTGATAAGAGTGCTGAAGACGTGGCCGCTGCTGATCCTGACGCGGCTCCAGCTGACATAGAGCAGGTTTAGGATTTAGGATGTTCCTGATTTCAAAAACCTTGAGATGATTGTGAAAAGATTTGTAACTCACTATTCCTGCGCAGGTCCTTGAAGGGGGGCCTGCGCAGGATGTTATTCCAGTTCGTATGTATCATGAACGAGTTATGGCTAGTGGTGCCTCCTGGCGTCTGTATAAAGAGGCTTTCCCTGAAAAATCTTTTAGAGATTATTGGATGTTCTGCTGCGAATACTTCTCGATGCATAGCTTTCCTCTAGGTTGGTTTTTTACTTCTCGAGATGGGTTTGCCGTTGCAACGCTTGAAGAAGACACAACGCACTTTGTGAAGACGGAGCCCCTCAGCCCCTTAGCCGCGGATGACGATTTCACATATGTTTGTGATATTGCCGAACATCGAGGCTCAAAACCTGGCCATGTACTAGAACTTCCTTTGTAAACCATTCTTTTGTATTGTAGGAACTTGCTGTAATGACTCGCTGCCTTTTGTGATGCGAAAAAGCAATTTAAGAATTTTTTTTTGCAAAAAACGTCACCCTTCCTACCTTGCGTTTCGTAGCACAAGGGTGTGTCGTCTTTTTTCAGAAGGAGAAGAGTCTTGAAATTTACTTCTGTATCTTTGAATAAGTTTTCTAAAGATAAGTCGATAAAACTTTGTAAATAGTTTTATGGACTTAAGATGGAGAACATGTTGATATGACAACTCTTGGTTGTGTTCAACATGCCTTGCGAATTTTGTTTTTGACAAAAAATAAACCTTTATGTATCTTGTCTAATTGGCGTCATGCCTTTGTATACTTTTGACGAAAGATGGAATATAATCCGTACCCCTTTTCAAAGAAATGTTAAGCTATGCCTTTTTGGAATTCGACTGCAACCTTTCGTTGCCTTTTGTCCTTGTGATTTTCATGGGGAATCCTTTTTTTGGGAATTTGGCCGCAACCTTCCGTTGCCTCGGCCCTAGTGATTTTCTTGGATAATCACTCTTTTTGGAAAATGGCCGCAACTTTTCCGTTGCCTCGGCCCTCGGGATTTTCTTGGATAATCACACTTTTGGAACATGGCCCTCGGCCTTCGTGATTTTCTTGGATAATCACACTTTTGGAACATGGCCCTCGGCCTTCGTGATTTTCTTGGATAATCACACTTTTGGAACATGGCTTTCAGCTTTCGATTGTTTTGACCTTTGCAAGAATAAAGAAACGACATAAACATAAATGCCGGAATTTTAGGGGAATACTTCTTTCATTAATGATGGAAAGGAAATTTACACGAGACCCGCCTCATTAAAAACCTTGCCTCTTTGGTGGAGTTCTCCTTGCAAGGAAAAGAGTACGGTCCCTTTAGGAAAAATAAAAATGCAGGAAAAATAAAGCTATTTTTCTCCCTCGGTACTGTTTATAGATCCACAGACCGGGGTTTTTACAATTTTTTCTTAATTTAAATGCGACCTAGCTAAATTTATAATTCTATATTTTTTTCTTAAGGATAATACCTCTTTAAGCTTTCAACGTTCCACGAATGTGGTAACTCTATTCCCAGTTCATCAGTTAGGCGGAAAGAACCCGGTCTGTTGCTTTCTTTCACTATGTATGGCCCTTCCCAAGTTTCTTGTAGCTTCCCCGGGTTTTCCCAATCCTTTTTCTTCTTGATGACCAAGTCTCCGACTCTGATTTCCTTCCTTACAATTTTCTTGTCTTTCCACTTTCTGGTTTCTTGCTGATATTTTTCCAAGTTCTGGGCTGCTTCTAGAATATCTAGTTCGATCATGTCTTTCTCTATCTTTTCTTTTTCTTGAGAATTGTCGGGGACGGTCATTAGAGGTCCCCTAACTAAGGGGATAACCACCCTCGCTAAACGCAATCCGTCCAATGACCGTTCCTCGAGCCCCGGTCACGGGACATCACGGGCCCACGGCCTGCTACGGCCCGGCAGCAGCCGCACCGAGAAGGCTCGCTTGATCGCCTCGATCAAGGGCTCCGGCTCCTCAAGCAGATTTCCGTCTCGCTCGAGGGCTCCGGTCCCTCGAGCGAATTTCTGCCTCACTCGAGGGGTTCGGCCCCCCTCGAGCGGGCAACCGTCTCCATTCCGCCCGACAACGGCATTTAATGCCCAGCCCCACGGTGGGGCGCCGAAGTCAAGGGTGAATCTTCCCCCACGCCGCGCGACTGACACAGCCGGAGCGCCTGACACCGCCACAGTGCGGCCTAACCCGGCACTATGCAGCCATGCTTGGCCCTGTGCAGGCGCTGCGCAGCCCTGTGCGGACAAGCGGATGTCATTCCACGACACTGTGCCACCTGCTCCCGTCCTTCCCTCACGGCAAGACCCTTGAACGGGCACGGGTGCACCCTCGAAGGGTGTACGGGCGGTGAGCGGGCTTGCGCCCTGACTGACGCCACCGTACGGGCGACGTGCGCCACGTCCCCTCCGCCAACTCCGGCACCGCATGGCCATCCCGGGCGCTGTGCGGCCATCCCGGACGTTGTGCGGCCATCCTCGGCGCTGTGCCACCACACCTGCCACTGTACGACGGGACACGCAGCACTGTGCGGACAGGCCGGTGATGCGCCGCAGTCCCACACCACCAACTCCGGTCCTTCCCCCGGCGGCTAGGCCCTCGATTCAGCAGGGGCAGCCCCTCGAAGTCAAGAGCAAGACAGGTCACAGTAACCGCCATGCCGCCCGCTGAAGCCGAAGGGCGCCATCCGACTCGCGCCAGGAACCATGATGTGCGGGACAAGACCGCCGGCGCCATACCTGTTAGTACGCAGCCACTATACCGACCGCCATCGCTGTAGCTGCCCTCCCTTGGCCTATAAAAGGGAGAGGCAGAGCCCCCTGCGCGGGGCACGACTCACATTCTCCGGCATACAGCACACCACCCCGTTCTAGATATTGGCACTTGCCTCAATCACCTTAGTAGGGACTTGGGGGGATTTTCTCATCTCCCGTCTTGCTTGTAGCTCCCCTCTACAGGCACCACTGGTGCAAGCTAATACAGAGCGCAAGCTCACCCTGCTGGACGTACGGCTGCGTGGCCAGAACCAGGATAAACCCCGTGTCGCCTTAGCTTAGCACCACCCATCGAGAAGCAGATCCCAGCGCAAATCACTAGTTGGTGTCGGTGCTAATCCGGACACCGACAGTTGGCGCGCCAGGTAGGGGAGCGCTGTGATCGTCCACCCGCTTTCTCGATGGTGATCGTCACCGAGCAGACGTCGGAGAGGCCCGCCTGGGGCGAATTCGACACGCTCCCGGCCGGGTTCGAAATCTGGTTCGGGAGCATCCACTACCAGGCGACTGGCAACGGCTACCACATGCGCATCCTCAACCGGGAAGCGCTCAAGGCGGCGCCGCCCGGAACGTCGGCTGCCCCGACGCCAGCAGTATTCCCACCACCACCCCGACGCCGCAAGCGTTCGGGGAAGCGCTCACGACGAGCGCGCACGGTGTGGTGCCAAGCGGCGGACGCTGGCTCCCCCAGGGGGTCGAAGCCGGTGAGCTCCCGCCCGTCGGAGCAGAGCAAGGTGACGCACCTCCACCGGCGAACTCCACGACACACCCCGCGAAGGGGGCCGTGGCTGCGCAGCCACGATTCCCCCACGGGATGCGCGGCGCCACCATGGCGTATTCTTCGTCGGCCGGCACTGACCTGGCTGCATACGAGGGCCTTCCAGACCACCACTTCATGTCCATCCGGAACCTCATCGCCACCTCGCCCGACGATTCCTACCGCGACACCAATGGCGAGGAGTACGGGTACGGGCGTGGGGCGCCGAAGTGGGACTACTCCGGACTGCAAGACCCCGACGCTTTCAGGCGGTTCCAGGCCGCGGCGGACTACTGCCTCACCTGCTCCGACAACTCCAGTGAGGGGGATTATGATCCCACCCGTGAATGCTTTGTCGTCGTCCTCAGAGAGGGCGAAGACGAGGGAGGCGGAGCAGGCGATTTCTGCGGTCCACAACACTGTGGCAATAACCCCACCGGTGGGAGTGACACCACCGCCACCTGACATGGCGCGCGCCGCGCAGATGGCCCAACTTCGCGAGCTGGAGGCGAAGCTAAACGTAGAGCGCGAGCAGCTGCGACAGCTGAAGGCCACGCTCGGAAAAGACAAGGCCGGTCCCTCGACACTGGGGGCGCGCGCTGCGGGACGCGTGGCCCGCAAGCGCATCAATGCTGACGCCGACGTAGACGAGATGCCAAACCTGGCAAGGGCTAGCCAGAAGCTCGTAGCTGCGGCGACTTCGATTCGGGCCATGCCCGAGCCGTCGATGCCCGAAGGACGTAACCTGCGTCGCGAGGCGGAGGCCCTCATCGAGCAGGCTGCGGTGCAGCAAGCTGAAAGCTCCGCGTCCCGCATGCGCCATCAGTCTGTTACAAAGGCTGGTGGGGGCGGTAGGGACCAGGAGGCATCAGTTCATACTCTGCACCGAGCGCCTACCGTCCACGAAGGCAACCAGAGGACCCCTGCCAAGGAACAGATTCGGGATACGCGCGGCGCGCTCAACGATGGCGACGCCCGCAACATCCTGAATAAGAAAAGGCAGGACACCACTCCGTCGCACGGCTACAACCCACAGCACGGTGAGCGATACGACAGCCGGGAGGACAAGAGCCCGTCGCCGGAGCCACCGGGCATGCGTGTGTTCGACCGCGCGATCCGCACGGCCTCGATTCCCCCGCGCTTCCGCCAACCGACGACCGTGAGCAAGTACTCGGGGGAGACGGACTCCCGGGTCTGGCTCAACGACTACCGCCTAGCGTGCCAGCTGGGCGGCACCACCGATGATGCCATGATCATCCGCAACCTGCCACTGCATTTGGCAGACTCCGCGCGGACATGGCTCGAGCACCTGCCCGCGAACCAGATCCACGACTGGGACGACCTGGTCAGGACGTTTGTGGGCAACTTCTAGGGCACGTACATGCGCCCCGGGAACTCCTGGGACCTCCGAGGTTGCTCCCAGAAGGCTGGTGAGTCCTTGAGGGATTTCATCCGCCGCTTCTCCAAGCGCTACACCGAGCTTCCGAGCGTCGGTGAGTCTGAGGTCGTGCATGCCTTCTTGGAGGGCACGACTTGCCAGGACCTGGTGCGCGAGTTGGGGCGGAACCCTCCCACCAGGGTCAATGAGCTGTTCGACATCGCCACCAGCTACGCTTCCAGGGAGGAGGCGGTGGGGGTGATCTTTGACGGCAAAAAGGGCAAGCGGGCCGAGGAGGCACCCTTGGAGGGCAGCAAGCCTAAGGAGCCCTCGAAGAAGCAGAAGAAGGGCAAGAAGGGCAAGAAGAACCAGGGCAAGAAGCCCATGGAACAAGATGAGGGCCCCAAAGAGGTCAACGCAATCGACGCCGCCAACAAGTGAAAGTGCATCTAGGTTTCTAAGTGGATTTTGGTGAATTGAATGACAAAGCGATTAAAGATCTAACTTGTTTGTTTAAGAATGTGAGCAGGTTTTTATTTAATTATTCATGAGTTAATATTGCTATATATTTGAGGATGAATGTTGTATGGCTCACATTATAAAGACAAGCAAGTGTGTCATCCGTTGATAAGAAATGATAAATGTCAAGCGATCAAATGAAGATAAATATTGGGGATATTCTACAAAGATCAATTCCGAGTCTCCAATGATTGTGGTAGCTTGATTAAAACTCAATGGGTCATAAAAAGAGAAATGGTGTTCTCCACTAAATAATAAATGCAAGACTTCATGTGATGATTGTGAAAGGATACAAGATTGAGTGTATATTTGATGATCCTAAGGTGGAAGCTTGCATAAATGTTGTCAATCAAGAACAAGTATTTGAAGCGGTATTTCAAATGAAGATCAAATAGGGATGAAGCAAAGTCGAACTCAATATGGTTTGGGTAAGTGATGAAGAGATCAACTGAGATGACTAGGGTGAGGGACTAAGCAATCTTTGGGGCCCTAGCTAAGCCGCCATTTCGTGTTTTGCTAAGGTGAAGTTCTAGTATCCGTGGGGTCTCCAAGTATCATATCCAAGCCTTAACCGAGTGAAGCATTGCAACTCATCTACATGCTATGTTTGACAATATGGAGTGACTTAAGGATCTAAGCGTGCATACCTATGTTATATGGAAAGATCTTAAGTTGCTAGCTCAAGTATAGATGTGCTCATGAAGATAGCAATCGTTGGAAGCCCTCAAGTTCAACACGTTCAAGTATGGCAAGATGAAAGGTATACAAGCTCAAGTGGTTGATTAGGTATTTACTTTCGTCCTTGAGTATAGGAATGACGTACTATCAAGAGGGATGCAACATTAGCTTCATGACAAGTATCAAAAGTGCTCATTAGTTGACCTTCGTGAGAATTAGCCTTGAGAGAGTCCCTGAGTGATCTAACAAACCTCTAACCCAACCTTAGCCACTTCAACACGTCTTGAAGTGTTTGAGAGAAGAGTAGAAGGGTTTTTGGGAGCTCTCTGCCCAGGGCGGTCTAACCGCCCATTGGGGGCAGTCTGACCGCCCCCAGGCAGCCAACGGCTAGTTTTTCAAATTGGCCGGAGGGGGGCGGTCTAACCGCCCTGACCAGGCGGTCTGACTGCCCCGGTCACTTTTCTAATGTCTAATTTTCCTTGAGTGGGGTATTTATACCCCACGAGCTCCACTTGTTGGAGCTGCTGACTTTAGGGTTGCTGGTGTGCTTCCCCTGCTGTTCTTGCTAAGCCAAAGCCATAGAACCTCTCCCCAACCTTCTCTTTGTGAGATTTGTGAGATTCAAGCTCTATTCTTGTGTTGGGTTGAGAGAGTTAGTTTGTGTGAGCTTTGTGAGCTGAGAAGAGCCATTCCATAGCTTGAGTACTTGTGATTCGCGTCTACAAGCCTTGAAGCATTTGTTACTCTTGGAGGTTTGCCTCCTAGACGGCTAGGCGTCGCCGGCTAGCTCCCAAGTTGTGGTGAGCAGCGGCAAGTTTGTGAGGGCTGTGATCTTGCCTCTTTGTAGAAAAGACCGCCTTAGTGGAATCGAGGAAAGTGGTTGAAAGAGACCCAGCTTGTTGTGTGAGACCTCTTGCGGTTCCCTTACAAGCTCCTCAACGGAGACGTAGCTTCCTTGGTGGAAGTGAACTTCGGGAAACAAATCTTTGTGTCTCCATTGTGGTTTGCTTTACTTGTGGTTGTCTAGCATATTTATATTTGCTTCCGCTTCGATCTACTTGGGTGTGCTTGTTTTTGTGTGCAGGGATCATTACCCTGCTTGTAACCATCTACAAAGGGCACTCACCAAGTCTGGTTCGTTCTAGAAGTCAAGAGGAGCTTGAGCCACTCTTTGCTGGCTTTCTGCGAGGAGGCGGTCTAACCGCCTGCAGGAGGCGGTCTAACCGCCCTCCCCCAGCAGGAAGCAGCAGGGCGGTCAAACCGCCCTGTGAAGGCGGTCTGACTGCCTGGACCAGGGAGCTCAAGTTTTCGAGGGGAAAGTTTTATTTGGTCGACTCGCCTATTCACCCCCCTCTAGGCGACATCAAGGTCGTTTCAATTGGTATCAGAGTCGAGTGCTCCATTTCGAGCTTAACCGCTCGGAGTTTGACGATGTCAACTACATGTGAGGTACCGTTTGAGCCTCTAGCTCTAGATGGCTCAAACTACATTTCTTGGTCAGCAAATGTTCTACATTCTCTTAAGGCCATGGGTCCCACTGCGGAGAGCGTTGTAGTTGCGAGTATCCTTCCAAAAGATTGGACATATGTCTCTCTTGAGGATTTGGAAAACACGCAGCTCAATGCCTCTATTGTTAACTTTTTGCGTAGTTCTCTATGTGAAGATTTTCAGGAATTTATGCTAGAGAACAAGAACATTTGTCGAGATGCTCATCGCATTTGGATTTTACTAAAATCCTTTGTGGACTCCAAATTGGATGAAGATGAAACTGATGATGAAGATGAAGATGAGAGAGAGGAGTGACGTACTGCCTCTACAACCACCACTGAACATCAAGCATCCACTCTCGAGAAGGAAGAGGGCAAAAGGAGAGAAGAAACAGTTCCTCTGGAGGGGGCGGTCAAACCGCCCTCCCAGGGCAGTCTAACCGCCCCTGGCAGAGGAAGTGAGTCCTCGTTTGTCGAGGAATCCTCTCAAGCCCCAAGCTCATCCTCACCAGTTCTTGAAGCTTCAGAAACTTATTATGGTGAAGGTGCTTGCCTAAAGACCAAGAAAAAGAAGAACAAGAAAAAGAGAAGAACCAAAGGAGGAAAGATTGAAAAAGATGAAGCCTCAAGCTTGATGGAAAGACAACTTGAGACTCTTCAATCTGAGCGTGCCTCCGTGGTTTGTGAGTATGAGTCATTTGTCTAAACAACTTGAGTATGCTAGAGCTAATGACATACTAGAAGCTAAACTAGAGAAGCTCACTAGGGAGCATATGGCTCTACAAGCAAAACACAAGGAACTTGAGTGTTCTCATGAGAAGCTTGTAGATTCTTATGCTTTATTAGAAATTGCTCATGAGGTTGTTTTATCCTCGGTAAAATACATGCAACCTCACTCACACACATGTACATGCTCACTTGTCAATAATGATTCTACTTGTACTAAACTTTGTTGTTCCCAAGCAAGCCAATCTAGTATTGAGCATGTATTTGTAGAATCTTGTGATGACCTCATTGCTCAAGAAAATGATCAACTCAAGCAAGAGGTTGAAAAGCTTAAGAAAAACTTGAGTGAGTTGAAGGAGAAGAGCAAAATGCAACCTTCTCAAGATAACCATGCTAACATGGTGAAGAAGCTTGGGAAGGGGTCAACCGTCACTAGCTCAGCTCCTCAACACCAACTCAAGGACAACAAGATCAAGATTCTAGAGAAGCAGAAATTTGAGCTTATCAAGTGCAATCAATGCTCAAAGATGGGGCATCTCGCATCACATTGCCCTACCAAGCTCAAGGCTCAAGAATCAATCTCCAAGAAGAAAAGAAGCTCCATCAGAAGGAGATTGTGCTACCAATGCAAAGAGAAGGGTCACTTTGCCGCAGATTGCCCACAAGTCAACAGTGCTGACCCGAGGCGGTCTGACCGCCCCCTAGGGGCGGTTAGACCGCGTCTGGCCACCATAGCCAAGATGCATTGCAGCAAAAAGGAGAAAGCTTACCCTTCAAGCAAAAAGCCTACATGCAAGCCAAAATAAGACAAGCAAGTGACTCCTAAGCCTAGAAGTGACAAAAGCCGAATTTGCTACACTTGTCGAAAGAAGGGTCACATGGGCAAGGACTGTCCAAATGGTAATATTCCTAAATCGAACCTTGTCCATTATGATTTCAGTAAGCTCAGGAATGATAAGAATGGTACTTGTGCTATGAGGATGATTAGTTCACCTCAAGCAAGCACTAGGGCCATTTGGGTTCCTAAGCACCTTGTGACTAACCTAGTAGGACCCAACAAGTGTTGGGTACCAAGAAGTGCTTGCTGAGCTTGTAGGTTGATCGAGTTGCATTGAAGTCATGGTGAAAGAGAAAGAATTCAAAAATCGATGACTTGCCATGAGAAAAGCTTGAAAATCATTCAATCAATGCAATCTCGGTAAAAAGTGCTTAATGTTGTGTCTTGGTCACTCTCAGTTCTTTGTGAACACTCATGGATCATCAGTCTTAGGATTGTGAAGCATGAGGAAGTGACCTTGACATTTTCAAAATATTTATTCTCTCATACCATTCGAAGCTACTAATGGCTCTCTAGTAGAGCAAGTGTTGTGATAAGCTTTGCAGGAATATTTTTAGGAGATTTAGAAACTTATCGAAGGAAAAGAACAGAAGAATCACCAAAATGGAAACCTCAAGGGGAGGGCGGTCTAACCGCCCCCCATAGGCGGTCTGACCGCCTGGCCTCCCAGGAGTGGTTTTTCGGGTGACCCGGCCTCTGTGGGCGGGTGACCCGTTTCGGCTCTAGATATTGGCGGGTGACCCGGCCCCTATGACCGGGTGACCCGGGGTAAAAGCAGTTTTTCATCTTTTTGGTGAAAATGCATCGAAGGTGACGAGATAACTAATTTATTTTAATTAATTAAATCATTTATATGTCATGACTAAGCTTTGAAGATATCTCCCTTGTTCGTAAATGAATAAAGTGCTAAATTCGAGAAATTCAAAATTCTCTAAGCATTGACTAAGGGGGAGATTACTTCAAAGTTTATGTCATCTGTGAGACTAACAATTTCTTCTAGTGATCTTGTAGCCTCACTAATCTTATTTGACACAATAATCTTAAAGCAATCAAGCTAAGAGCAAGTCGTTTTTAAAATTAAAAATTTGCACAAATAAAATGTGGCCTAAAGAAAAGGTATGTTCTCTTGAACTCTTTTAAATATTGAAATGCATCTAGGCCTATATATATACCATGCTAGTGTGTCATTCTTAGCATATAATTGCTTCAAGTAAATCTCGTGTGTCCTTCTAGATATTTGGTTGATACCCACACATATACTCGACTTCGTGTCGTGAGAGTGTCCTCTAGTTGAGTATGAGCTGAATATACTAGAGTGGTGATTTGCTTGGAGTGGATGTGTGCACTTTGTGACATAGGATAGAAGTTTTGAAAAATAAACTAGCATGCGTAGGATTTGTGGATTTTCGAAAAATATTTGAATCTTGGTCTTTGTGACCTAATCAACTTAGTTATGACTATGGCTCCACTTGATTCATTGTTGGCTAGTCATAATTAAGAAGATTTTCTCAAGTCCATAATATCTCTATATCCATATCTTTATCTCTCTCACCTATTGGAAGAATTAAGAATTATGGAATTTTTGGAAAATCAATCTTTCTTCTAAGAATTAGCAAAAATGGATCTTTATCTTCCAAAAGTCCTGTATCAAAGTTTGGAAAAGAAAAAGGATCAAATATTCTCAAAACCAGCTCTTTCCAAATTCAACCGGGGGGGCGGTCTAACCGCGTACCCCATGCGGTCTGACCGTGTTTCACGGACTTTCTGTTTTTACCCCTCCCCGTGATTCTACAGTGCCTTTGACCTTATCCACTCACCCCTCTCTCTCTCCACGGGCAGAAGACCGTCTCCAACCTCCAGAACCACCTCCCTCTCCTCTCAAGCCCTCTCACACCCTCCCATGGTGATTTGAGGTTTCAACCATGGAAAAATAAATCCCCACCATGGAAGGGGCTCTCCTAAGGGTGCTGAAGCAAGATCCAAGGCTGCATTTTGAATTCCTTTCAAGTTCATCTCTCCAAAGGTACCTAAATCTTGTTTTTGCCCGATCTCCCTACTCGATGCATAACTTTGGATTTTCTTTTGAGATATCATCTATTAGCAACCCCTAGAAGACATTCCTAGAGTAGCATTCAATTTCGTTGGGTACATTGTCGAGAATCGATTTTGGGGAGAAACTGCCCCAGGCGGTCTAACCGCGTGGAGCGGGCGGTCTGACCGCCCGGCGCAGCTCCTCTCCAAAATTCGTTTTCACACGTGTACTTGACTCATATCTATCTGGAATTATCCCATGAACAGTATTTCAGTATCCTTTCTGCTAGGAGTTGCTATGTTTGGCCGAGGAAGCCATTGGCTCAAAACTGGTAGGGCGGTCTAACTGCCTGGCCAGGGCGGTCTGACTGCCCTACCCAGTTTTGTGCCAATTGCTCCACACGCCTTGCTTTGACATGATCTATCTAGCCATTCTTGCTCCTGGTGTCTTACACATCTGTGCTTGACTTCTTGACCCAGGAACAACAGAGATGCCTAAAGGTTCAGGGGCTGAGAAAAGGAGAAAGGGAAGAGAGGAAATTGTTTACACTGAGGCCGGACAGAGCTCTCGTCCTTATAATGTCAAGGAGAAATTGAGGCCAAGGGGGCAGCAAAGGCCAATTTATCAAGACTATGGGGAAGATATTGAGATGGAGGAAAGAAATGAGTCCAGTGATGATGATGAGGTAGAGGATGACACCTATGTATGTGCAAATCATCAAGGCAGTGGAGTTAGAGCTGATGCAGAGATTGAGGAAGTTGATGATGATGCAGGTAATGATGAGGAAGATAATCTAGAGGGTGCAGCCGGAGTGCCTCCTGATGATGATGACGATGCTGGAGGAAATGTTCCTCCCATTGTTGTCAACTTCTTGCCAGAGATCAGGGTCCCCGTTTATCCTCTTGTTAGAGGCCCTATGGATTATTACAGTGAAGGCATGGCAAAAACTCTGAAAAATAAGAGAAGAGAGAATCCTTATGATCAGCAAAGGACAGCTTCAGATTATCGGTTTTGGTCCCCTTTTCAGCAGGACTACTACACTACCGTCATTCTTAACCGAAGAAATGCTAAAATCACCAGTGAAGCTCAGTGCATAGATTGGGATTATATGGCAAGAAAGAATGACATGATTTTCAATGAAATAATCAGAGAGTGTGAATTGAAGGGGTTGAAGAACATCATGGGTTTCTTGCAACATTGGAATAAAGAGATCATAGCTCAGTTCTATGCTACTGTTTACTTTGGATATATGGGAACTGAGCGGGCAATGTTCTGGATGACTGAGGGAGATAGATGGCACATCACATTTAGTAACTTCCTAGCTTTATTCAGACTTCCCAATGATCCTAGTCTTAGAAAACTTCATGATGAAGGGATACTTAATTCGAGGGACATGGAGTTTATGTACCCTAGGAGTAAGAGGGCACTTGCAGGAACCATAAAGCCGCTCTACACCTACTATGCAGTCCTTAATCGGCTTTTCAGAAAGACCCTCACCCCTAGAGATGGGAACTCCTCACATATCACTACTTTTTAGAGGAATCTTATTATTGCTATGAGACCGGGGGCAGCTAGATTTTGTGTTGGTGATTTCATTTGGCAAGAAATCAAGAATTGTTCAGAGAATGCTCAAAGCTTATGCGGACATAGTCCATATATCATGTATATCATAAGGAAGGTCACCAACACCAAGTATCCAAAAGACATGAGACACCGACTCTTGCAGCCCAAGCACAGCCTGACCATCAGTGTTCCCTCCTCTCCAGAAGAACTGCGTGAACAAGAAGGAGATGCACATTGGGACGATGTGGCAGAAACACTGCAGCCGGGCAGAAATGAGGCTGGGGGCGGTCTGACCGCCCCCCACAGGCGGTCTGACCACCCTGAGCACTACCAGCGGCAAAACACCTCTTTCTTCAAGAAATTGTTCAATATCTTGGCTGGTATTTGCAAGAGTCAGAGGGACATTGAAGTTGCCAATGACAGGGCTATGAGGGAAAGAAAGAAAGAAAGAGCGGGATTCGATGAAAAGGATGCATGAACACTTTGGAATTCAGCCACCTCGCTCACCCATATCCCCTGTTCCTCCAGAGGCTGAGATACCATCAGTGGATGAGAGGATGTTGGGCTACATCAACTCCGGTTACTATGAGGAGTTTGTTCAGAGGCACTATCCTGATGTGGGTGCTTCGTCTTCTCAGGCTCCACCACCTACTTATGCACCTAGAGGGTTTGATGCCATGTTTGGTGGTGAGTCTTCTTCTCGGGCTCCTCCACCACCTCCTCCTCCTATGGAAGATCTGGAAGTTCCTTTAGCAGCATGTCTCTCAGCGGATCTATTTAGCTATGGTCCTCCTCCTTATGGTACGAGTGATGCTTCCCTAGCTACTTTATCTGAAATCACCATACCCGACTCTATATATCTAAACTCTCCTATGCATTGGCTACCTGAAAATTCTCCATAGGAGGCTCTCAACCCAATTGGGACGGTTGGTGATGATCTGCAGCCACATCTTCTCCGGGCCCTTTTATGGATGCTTGATGACAAAGGGGGAGAAGAATGGATTAAAGCTTCAAGAGTTCATCCTTTTATGTTGCTGATCTAGTGCAGGCGGTCTAACCGCCCCAGGCATGCGGTTGCATGCGGTCTGACCGCCCCTGGTAGTTGGCTGAGAGAGCCATGTAATAAATTTGGATTTCTATTATGTGGACTTGAGAACTTTGTATGTGTGCTACTGTGTGTATTTGAACCCAATTATGTATCTTAAGTGACTTGGTGCTAGTTTGAAATATCTATGTGTGATGATGCTTGTTTTGTGTTGGCTGAGTGGGGGAGGCGGTCTGACCAGCCTGCGAACCCGGTCTGACCGCCCCAGGCTGTCTGACCGGCCTGCAACCCCGGTCTGACCGCTCCAGCCCAGTCAGCACACACATCTTTCTTGTTGAATGCTTTTTATGACATATGCATCACGACTTTATTTTATTCCTGTCAAACACACTTGTTGCACATATTCTGAGATATAGGGGGAGCTCTCATGTACTTTCACTTAAAGTGTGCCTTTGGCATTTGAGGCCAATTTTATGAAATTCCATTCAAAGCACATATTAAGGGGGAGCTCATTCTATATCTAAGAATTCTTATACGCTTAATTGTTTTATTTGTAAGCTTTAACCAAATTGTCATCAATCACCAAAAAGGGGGAGATTGAAAGTGCATCTAGGCCCCTAAGTGGATTTTGGTGAATTGAATGACAAAGCGATTAAAGATCTAACTTGTTTGTTTAAGAATGTGAGCAAGTTTTTATTTAATTATTCATGAGTTAATATTGCTATATATTTGAGGATGAATGTTGTATGGCTCACGTTATGAAGACAAGCAAGTGTGTCGTCTGTTGATAAGAAATGATAAATGTCAAGCGATCAAATGAAGATAAATATTGGGGATATTTTACAAAGATCAATTCCGAGTCTCCAATGATTGTGGTAGCTTGATTAAAACTCAATGGGTCATAAAAAGAGAAATGGTGTTCTCCACTAAATAATAAATGCAAGACTTCATGTGATGATTGTGAAAGGATACAAGATTGAGTGTATATTTGATGATCCTAAGGTGGAAGCTTGCATAAACGTTGTCAATCAAGAACAAGCATTTGAAGCGGTATTTCAAATGAAGATCAAATAGGGATGAAGCAAAGTCGAACTCAATATGGTTTGGGTAAGTGATGAAGAGATCAACCGAGATGACTAGGGTGAGGGACTAAGCAATCTTTGGGGCCCTAGCTAAACCGCCATTTCGTGTTTTGCTAAGGTGAAGTTCTAGTATCCATGGGGTCTCCAAGTATCATATCCAAGCCTTAACCGAGTGAAGTAATGCAACTCATCTACATGCTATGTTTGATAATATGGAGTGACTTAAGGATCTAAGCATGCATACCTATGCTATATGGAAAGATCTTAAGTTGCTAGCTCAAGTATGGATGTGCTCATGAAGATAGCAATCGTTGGAAGCCCTCAAGTTCAACACGTTCAAGTATGGCAAGATTAAAGGTATACAAGCTCAAGTGGTTGATTAGGTATTTACTTTCGTCCTTGAGTATAGGAATGCCATACTATCAAGAGGGATGCAACATTAGCTTCATGACAAGTATCAAAAGTGCTCATTAGTTGACCTTCGTGAGAATTAGCCTTGAGAGAGTCCCTGAGTGATCTAACAAACCTCTAACCCAACCTTAGCCACTTCAACACGTCTTGAAGTGTTTGAGAGAAGAGTAGAAGGTTTTTTGGGAGCTCTCTGCCCAGGGCGGTCTAACCGCCCATTGGGGGTGGTCTGACCGCCCCCAGGCAGCCAACGGCTAGTTTTTCAAATTGGCCGGAGGGGGGCGGTCTAACCGCCCTGACCAGACGGTCTGACCGCCCCGGTCGCTTTTCTAATGGCTAGTTTTCCTTGAGTGGGTTATTTATACCTCATGAGCTCTACTTGTTGGAGCTACTGACTTTAGGGTTGCTGTTGTGCTTCCCCTACTGTTCTTGCTAAGCCAAAGCCATAGAACCTCTCCTCAACCTTCTCTTTGTGAGATTTATGAGATTCAAGCTCTATTCTTGTGTTGGGTTGAGAGAGTTAGTTTGTGTGAGCTTTGTGAGCTGAGAAGAGCCATTCCATAGCTTGAGCACTTGTGATTCGCGTCTACAAGCCTTGAAGCATTTGTTACTCTTGGAGGTTTGCCTCCTAGACGGCTAGGCATTGCCGGTTAGCTCCCAAGTTGTGGTGAGCAGCGGCAAGTTTGTGAGGGCTGTGATCTTGCCTCTTTGTGGAAAAGATCGCCTTAGTGGAATCGAGGAAAGTGGTTGAAAGAGACCCGGCTTGTTGTGGGAGACCTCTTGTGGTTCCCTTACAAGCTCCTCAACGGAGACGTAGCTTCCTTGGTGGAAGTGAACTTCGGGAAACAAATCTTTGTGTCTCCATTGTGGTTTGCTTTACTTGTGGTTGTCTAGCATATTTATATTTGCTTCCGCTTCGATCTACTTGGGTGTGCTTGTTTTTGTGTGCAGGGATCATTACCGTGCTTGTGACCATTTACCAAGGGCACTCACCAAGTCTGGTTCGTGCTAGAAGTCAAGAGGAGCTTGAGCCACTCTTTGCTAGCTTTCTGCGAGGAGGCGGTCTAACCGCCTGCAGGAGGTGGTCTAACCGCCCTCCCCCAGCAGGAAGCAGCAGGGCGGTCAAACCGCCCTGTGAAGGCGGTCTGACCGCCTGGACCAGGGAGCTCAAGTTTTCGGGGGAAAAGTTTTATTTGGTCGACTCGCCTATTCACCCCCCCTCTAGGCGACATCAAGGTCCTTTCAACAAGGGGGCTCGAGGTCCCCCTCGAGGTGGTGTCTTCGACGACATGCTGAAGAAGCCCTGCCCGTACCACAAGACCCCTGTCGCTCACACCCTCAAGCAGTGCGACATGCTCAAGAAGTACTATAGCCGCGTCGCCGCAAAGGAGGACAACGCCAAGAAGGATTCGGGCGACGGGGGCAAAGACGGCTTCCCGGAGGTGGAGAACGTGTTCTTCATCCTCGGAGGGCCCACGGTCGATATGACATCGCGGCAATGCAGGCGTGAACGTCGAGAGGTCTACTCCGTTCACCCGCCGTACCATCATACCTCGACTGGTCGGAGGAGACGATCTCCTTCGGCCATGAAGACCACCCGAATCACATCCCCAATCCGGGAGAATACCCGCTTGTTGTCGACCCCATCATCGGCAACACACGATTTTCCAAGGTGCTGATGGACAGAGGCAGCAACCTCAACATCATGTACTCCTCCACCTTGGAGCTCATGGGGATCGGCTTGGACAAGCTGCGGCCCAGCAAGTCGCCGTTCCACGGTGTTGCGCCGGGCAAGCGAGTCCAGCCTCTCGGGCAGATTGACCTGCCCGTCTGCTTCGGCACACCGAGCAACTTCCGCAAGGAGGTCCTCACCTTCGAGGTGGTGGGGTTTCGGGGAGCGTACCACGCCATCCTTGGCCGGCTCTGCTACGCCAAGTTCATGGCGGTCCCAAACTACACTTACCTGAAGCTCAAGATGCCGGGGCCCAAAGGCGTCATCACGGTGGGCCCATCATTCGAACACGCGTTCGAGTGCGACGTCGAGTGCGTTGAACGTGCTGAGGCGCTTGTGCATGATGAGGCCCTCATGGAGGACCTAGAGAAGTTGGCCAACGAGGCCCTCGACTCCACCAACAAGCACGCCGGCAGCTTCGAGGCCGCGGAGCACACCAAGGCTGAACCCCTCGACCCCAGCGCCCCCGAGGGCAAGGTGCTGAGGCTCAGCTCCACCCTCGACCCGAAATAGGAAGTGGTGCTCGTCGACTTTCTCCGCGCCAACGCTGACATCTTTACGTGGAGTCCCGCGGACATGCCGGGCATTCCGAGGGAGGTCGCCGAGCTCTCACTTGATATCCTGCCCAACTCCAAGCCGGTATCTCAGCGTTTGCGACGATTTGACGAAGAGAAACACTGGGCGATTGGAGAGGAGCTGCAGAAGCTCTTAGAGGCCGGGTTCATCAAGGAAGTATTTCATCCAGTGTGGCTAGCTAATCCTGTACTAGTTAAGAAAAAGAATGGGAAGTGGCGGATGTGCATAGATTATTCCGGTTTAAATAAAGTATGTCCCAAGGTTCCTTTTCCTTTGCCACGGATTGATCAAATAGTCAATTCCACCGCGGGGTGTGATTTGCTATGCTTTCTTGATGCGTATTCTGGTTACCACCAAATTAAGATGAAGGCGTCCGACCAGCTCGCGACCTCCTTTATCACCCCATTCGGGATGTTTTGCTACGTGACGATGTCGTTCGGTCTCCGAAACGCCGGGGCAACATACCAGCGGTGTATGCTCCACGTCTTCGGGGATCACGTCGGGCGGACCGTTGAGGCATACTTCGATGACATCGTAGTAAAATCCAGGAAGGCGGACGACCTGGTGAATGACTTGCGCATTGCGTTCGATTGCCTCCGGGCGAACGGGGTCAAGCTAAACCCTGAAAAATGCGTCTTCGGGGTGCCGCGTGACATGCTCTTAGGTTACATTGTCTCCCAGCGAGGCATAGAGCCCAACCCGGAGAAGGCATCGACCCTTGAGAGGATGGGGCCGATACGTGATCTGAGTACAAAAGGTCCTGGGCTGCCTCGCAGCTCTGAGTCGCTTCATCTCACGTCTCGGTGAGAAGGGCTTACCCCTGTACTGACTTCTTCGAAAGAGCGAGCATTTCTCTTGGACTACCGAGGCCCAGGAGGCCCTTGACAAGCTAAAGGCGACACTAGCCCACGCTCTGATACTGACCCCACCCCAGGAAGGCGAGCCTCTGTATCTCTACGTCACCGCCACGACCCAAGTGGTCAGTGCGGTCATCGTAGTGGAGAGAACGGAGGAGGGCCACGCCCTGCCTGTCCAGAGGCCGGTCTATTACATCAGCAAAGTGTTGTCGGACACCAAGACGCGATACCCCCAGATCCAGAAGCTGCTCTATGCGGTGGTGCTCGCGTGGCGCAAGCTGCGACACTACTTCGAGGCCCATCCTGTCACCGTGGTGTCTTCCTTCCCTTTAGGGGAGATTGTGCACAATCAGAACGTCTCGGGCTGGATAGCTAAGTGGTCCGTGGAGCTCATGGGTGAAGCCCTTACCTACACACCACGAAAGGCGATCAAATCGCAGATCTTGGCAGATTTCGTAGCTGAGTGGACCGACATTCAGTTACCCACCCCTCAGATCCAAGCTGAGTGCTGGACCATGTACTTTGATGGTTCGGTGATGAAAACGGGCGCAGATGCGGGCCTGCTCTTCGTTTCGCCCCTTGGAGAGCACATGCGGTACTTGGTGCGCTTGCACTTCCCCGCGTCGAACAACATGGCGGAGTACGAGGCGCTCCTCAGCGGCCTACGCATCACCATCGAGCTCGACATCAAGCGCCTTGACATCCGGGGAGATTCTCAGCTGGTCATCGACCAGGTGATGAAGAACGCGAGCTGCCACGACGAGAAGATGGAGGCGTACTGCGCCGCAGTGCGTAAACTCGAGGACAAGTTCATTGGTTTCGAGCTCAACCACATCGCGCGCAAGTACAACGAGGAGGCGGACGAGCTGGCCAAAATTGCTTCGGGGCGGATCACCGTTCCCCCAAATGTTTTCTCCTGCAACCTCGCCAAGCCCTCTATCGATCTCGACAAATTTGCTGAAGCTTCCGAAAAAGCCTCAGGGGCTGGCCCCTCGAAGGCCACGGGCGCCGAGCCCATGGACGAGGACCCCTCGAACGGGGAACTCAAGAACTCAGACCTCGAAGGGTCCCAGGCGGACGAGGCCAAGGCGATGGAGATCGACGACCTCCCGCCCCCTCCGCGGGACTGGCGCGACGAGTACCTCGTCTGGTTAGACCGAGGCGAGCTACCCCTGGATCGGACCGAGGCGAGGTGTATCGCCAGGAAGGTCAAGTCTTTCGTCATCATCGATGGCGAGCTGTACAAACGCAGTGCCTCGGGAATCATGCAGCGGTGCATCTCCATCCCCGAGGGTCGGGAGTTGATCCAGGACGTCCACGCGGGTGAATGCGGTCACCATGCCGCCCCGCGTACCCTCGTGGGCAAAGCATTCCGCCAGCGTTTCTATTGGCCGACGGCGGTCACCGACGCCAACGAGGTAGTACGCACCTGCGAAGGGTGCTAGTACTACGCGCGGAAGACCCACCTCCAGGCTCACGCGCTGCAAACCATCCCCATCACATGGCTGTTTGCCGTGTGGGGACTGGACATGGTCGGACCCTTGCGAAAGGCGCCCGGGGGCTTCACCCACATACTGGTGGCCATCGACATGTTCTCAAAGTGGATCGAGGTCCGCCCCATCAGCAGCCTCTAGTCCGAGCAGGCAGTGTTGTTCTTCACGGACATCGTGCACCGCTTTGGGGTACCCAACTCCATCATAACGGACAACGACACTCAATTCACCGGCAAGAAGTTCCTAGAATTCTGCGACAGCTACCACATCCGCGTGGATTGGTCGGCCGTGGCACATCCACAGACAAACGGCCAGGTAGAACGTGCCAACGGCAAGATTTTACAAGGCTTAAAGCCAAGGATCTTCAACAAGCTCAACCAGTTTGGCCGGAAGTGGATTCAAGAGTTGCCGTCGGTCGTTTGGAGCCTCAGGAACACCCCGAGCAGAGCCACGGGTCTCACCCTGTTCTTCCTGGTTTATGGCGCAGAGGCCGTCCTCCCCACGGATCTGGACTACGGGTCCCCGAGGGTAAAGGCCTACCAGGAGGAGCAGAACCAGCAAGATCGCGAAGACGCGCTGGACTGCATCGACGAAACCCGTGATGTGGCGGTCCTGCACTCCGAAAAGTACCAACAATCCCTACGACGTTACCAAGCGAATAAGGTCTGGCCTCGAGACCTCCACAAGGGAGATTTGGTACTTCGACTTCGACAGAAGAATCAGGGACGCCACAAGCTCACGCCACCGTGGGAAGGGTCGTACATCGTCGTCGAGGTCCTCAAGCCCGGCACGTACAAGCTCACGAACAAAAGGGGCGAAGTCTTCACCAACACTTGGAACATCCAACAGCTACGTCGCTTCTACCCTTAAGTTCCAAATCGTTTTGTGCATATCCGGCACCCAAGTCGATTGTATATACGTTAAGGTTGTGAATAAAGACAAGGGAGACTCGGCTTTCCTCAGAAAATGAAGTCCCCCTCGGGGACTACTATAGTGGGGCACCCCCCCTAAACGGTCCTATTTTTTCGAAAACCTTTTTTCTGAAAATGCCAAGCATCTCGCACCTCGAAAGCATAGGCAAACAAAAGCAGGGCGCAAGTAGCCAGAAGGTAAAGCCGGACGAGCCAGGAACGGCCTACGCCTCCAGCAGGATACAACTTCCCTCTCACCACTTCACCTTCGAGTTGCTCGCGAAAACGATCGATCCCAGCTGAAATCTGCCTAGGTGACGGGAAAGGCGCAACGGCATACAGAAAACGAGCCACACTTAAGTTACAAACTTCAAAAGACGGTTTGTTTAGTTACATGAGCCACCCGACTCAAATCTCGGCCACAACCTAAGGACTTCTACGCCCAGCTACTTTCAGGGCTCGAGGGGACCCGCAGGAGCAGCGTTTGGGAAGAGGTCCTCCTCGAACACGTCGGCGAGGTCGGCGGCGGCATCGGCGGTGGCGGTATCGGCCTGATCCAGGGCGTCCTGCACTCCATCATCGTCAAGGCCATCTGCGACGACGTACCCTGTGGCCAGCGCTGCGAAGTCAACGATGTAGTGCGTTGACACCACGCCGAGGGTCTTCTGAACACCGAGACGGAGAGCGCCCTTCATGCGCTCGACGACACGGCCACTCAGAGCCCGAAGGCGGCTCGCCAGCGAGCTCCCTGACGAGCCGGTACCCTCGTCGATGCTCTGGCACGCTTCAAGGGCCACCTGCTCCAGGGTCGCGAATTCCTGTTGTGACGAGTTGTAGGCCTCCTGAAGAGTTTCCGCCTGCGTCACAGACTCTCCTAAAGCCTTCCACAGATCTGGGAGGAGAAAGGATGAGTCGAGAGCGAATCTCAACAAGCCTGAACGATAAATAAGGGCTCGAGGGCTACAACTTACCCTCGACCCGCTTCTTCTTCGTCTCGTGCTCTGCACGCGCGGCTCCAGCCTCTTGCCGCAGGTGCAGAATCGAGGCGTCCTTCTCTCCGCTGACGGACCTCAGGGCTTCGACGGTGACGCTCTCCTGAACCAGGGCCCCGGTGAGCCGCTCGACTTCCGCCCACCTCCTCCCGTGCTGAGCACTCGTGCTGAAGGGTGGACCGAGCATCCTCGAGTGCTGTGCGCTCTTGCTGGAGTTGGGTCTACACCTCCACACACGTGGCGCGTTCCTGCTGGAGCTGGCCCTCCACCACGGTGAGCACCTCGGTCTTCTCCTGCAGAGCAGCACCCAACCTCTCGACCTCCTGGGTCTTCTGCTCAGCCTGGGTCTGCTAGGACCTCGCTCCCTTGAGGGTTGCGCGATCCTGCTGGAGTTGGACTTGCGCCTCGGAAAGGGCTGACTCCTTCTGGGCCAGCACGGCCTGGGCCTCGGCGTGCGCCGCACGCGCCTTCCGCAGCTCCTCGTTCACCGCCATCAGCGCCTCTTCTTTCCTCTGGAGCGCGACCTTCAACTCCTCGACCTCCCTGGCTCTCTGCGCCCCTGCAGCCCGCTGGGAGTCACGTTCCTCCTTCGCACGGAGGAGGTTGTACTCGAGCCAGCCGTTGTTCGTTCGCAGAGCCTCCACCATCGCGTCCAGGGCGTCGTACTGCGTCCGGTACCAGTCGAGGTCGGAGCTCAGCTCAGCAATGTGGGCGAGCCTCTCACCCGCCTGCTCCCACAGCTCCTGCGGATGGAGAAGGGGGGAAAGAAGAAAGAAAGTCAAACGAAAGACACGCAGACGAGGAAAGCGAACCAAGCGGCCCTTGGGCGAACACACTTACTCGAAAGACATGGAGCGATCTGCCCCCACGGATTCGGAGCACATCGGCCAGGGTAGTCTGAAGGGAGGCGCGAAGGGTGCTGAACTCCTGCCACAGCTCTCTCTCCGACCTCGCCTCCTCCACCAGGCCCCGCGGCACTCCGGGAAGACGGAGCCTCTGCTCCCACGTCGACGCGCTGGCGCCGGACGTCGGGGCCATGACGCCGGACGTCGATGCCCCAGCACTGGTTGCGGGTGCCTGCGACATCACGCAGCCATCGGACCGCACCACCAGCACCTCGGGCGTGGTCCCAGGGGCTGGCGCGGCTGCCACCACCGCCCGGCCCCCACTGGGGGTCGAATCACCATCAGCAGGAGCCCTGGCCGTTCCGCGGCCCTCTGCCCCTCGACCCGTGGCACGGGCCTGCTCTCGGCCCCGCTGGGTACCGCGAGTCTCCGCCGCCCGCAGGGCATCCGCCGTTGCCTCCTCCCGTCGTTGCGGCCCCGTGGCTGCGGCCGCGACACGCGACGCCTCGCCCGCCGCTGCCGTACCCGCCATCGCCCGTGAGGTCCTCACCGAGCGGGGCCTCATCGTGCGCGCCGCATCCTGCGCCCCCACCTTGAGCGCCTTGACGGGCGCAATGCCAGGGACAGCGGGTGCCATCCTAACAACGAAAGAGAGGAAGAATGGCAATTTAACGCATGATATCAAGAACACGAAGAGCAAAATGTGACTCACCTTATGCCGGAGAGGCCCCACTTGCGCTTCCTCGAGGACTCTGGGGGCGCCACCCCAGACCCGGCCGGCACCTCCGACGGTGCTCCCTCATCGAGGGGCACCGTATCCTCCCCTCGAACGGGCTCCGCGAGGACCTCTTCGTTCCTTGGCGATGGGGGCGGCGCGGCCTCCCACCTGTCGGAGATGGTCCGCTCCCCCTCGCTCTCCTCCTCGTCCGAAGACGTGTCCACCGGCTCTGGTAGGGGGGAGAGACCCTGCTGCTCCCGCAACAAGTACTCCTCATTGTACCTGTTGAGGCGCTCCTGCCTCCGGATCTTCTTCTCCTTTGCCAGGTCCACCAGGCCATTCTCCCTTTGCTGCCTGGCGCGGTTGGCAGCGTGCGACCTGGGCGTCGGTGGATCTGAGGTGGGGATGTTAATGCGCACCCCCTGTCACCGGCAACCATGGTTAGATTGAACACCGGAATAAAACAGGCAAAAAACAAGGAATCGAGTCTCACCAGGTCGGCATCCGGGAGAATCGCGAACAACCACAGGTCATCGTCGCTGTGCAGAACCATCTTGAGGTTCACCGCGCGCCTCGCCCTCGTGGCCGTGTACGCCTGACGGAGCGGCTCCTCCAGCAACCGCGAGCGCGCCAAGGCCGCGGGGTCGGCGTCGCTCCTCATCTCGAAGATGAGAAGCTCCCTCTCCATGAGAGGGATCACCCGCCGGAGATGAAAGTTGGCGATGACGGCCGCCACAGTCAGCCCGGCGTTCGCCAACTGGCGCAGGGCGTTGGTAAGAGGCTCGAGCCTCGCCTGCCTCGACGCGGGCGACACCCCATGCGCCCAAGACACCGGCCTCTCCTTCACCACCTTCCCGGTGTACGGCGGGAGCCCGGCGCCGTCGTTGCGCAGATAGAACCAACCCTTCTCCCAGTCGGCGTTGTTCGTCGTCATCGTGCAGAGCAGGTACAACTCCTTCCGGGAGTCGCGCGCTGCAAATGTAAGGCCGCCGGCACGTACGGCCCGGCGCGTCCTCCTCTCCCCGGCGTCAAGCGTGTGGAGCTCTCCTCGGAAAAGGTGGATCCACAGGTCCCAGTGCGCCGGGATCCCTAGGAACCCCTCACAGACGGCGACGAAGGAAGCCGCCTGCGAAATGGCGATGGGGGCGAAGTTATGAAGCTCCACCCCGTAGTGGTGGCACAACCCCCGCATGAACTTGCTCGCGGGGGCATTCAATCCTCGCTCGTGCAGCCGCACGAAACTCACGACGTAGCCCGGCGGCGGGGACGGCTCCCGATGTGACGCCGACAGGATGATCCATGCCAGGTTCGCTTCGTCACCAGCCGGCGCCAACTGACCGCCGACGACTAGCCCTTCCATGGACTGCAGGTCCACCGACGATCGGGGCCATGGATGAGCGTCCAGCACTCGGACCGCAGACATGATGGGAGCGGCGGAGCACGAGCGAACACGGAGCGGCGGAGCGCGAGCGAATCCGAAGCGGCAGGATGCGCAGCAATAGGGAAGGCAAAGAGCAAGAGGCGGATCCGAATGGCAAAGGTGAGGAGCTCCCCCCGCACTCCCCTACTTTTATAGAGTAGGAAGGGGCGGAGCCCCTGAAAACGCAGCGCGCGGCGGCAGTAGATGCGGTGGGTACCGCTCGTCGCTAACGGCAGGGCCCCACCGCGCCGAAACTACCGCGCGCACACGCGTGCGCCATGATTACCGCACGGTAATCCATGGGACGCCGCGTCCCGTCTTATCACCATCGCGCGTCGCCCATGTCATGTCACCTTAAAAGGCGCGCCCGCCTCGCCTGTCTCGTGCCACGTTAGCCACAATCGAGTGGGCGCGGTAGCCAACCGTCCTGTGGACAGATTTTTGCACACTGGAGATTCCTTCTCGTATAAGGGAAGCCCCAGGAAACCCCGAGCCGGGGATTCGAGGTCTGATCCCTCGAAGGGATGCGGTCGGCGCCCCAATCCAAAACAGGTTGAGGCCACAGGGCCACTGCCTGTCAGCATACCCTCGAAGACGAACTCGAGGCCCGGCCCGCTCAGGGTGCGACGGGTGCCGCAGATGCCCCTCGACTCGGGGATGTACTGATCAGTGGTTCGAGGCTCAGCTCGATGGTAGATCAGCGAGCACCACAGATCCGCCAAGACGGGGGCGCCCGCCGCCCCCGCAAATGCCCTACTGATCAGAGGTACGGGGCCTGACCCTCGACGGGTTCGAACAGGCGCCTCAGATCAACAGAGTCAGGAACGATCGGGGCGCGCGCAATCGAGCCTGTCCCCGAACGCGAAGTTCGGGGGCGCCCCACATATCGTGTTCAAGGCCAAGACAGAGGCAGCCAATCGAGGGATCCCATCAAGGGAGTGCTTCCGCGCCCTCGGCCCCTAGCGAACGGGGCCGAGCCCTGCTTGGCAAACCTCTGCAAGCGCTTACATGGACGTATTTAACTCCTGCAGGGCTTCGGGGGCTTGCACCCACGGGTGCGCTAGCGCGCCCCCACAGGAAAATATGCAGGATCAAAAGAGAACGAAACTCGCACATAGCGCCCGAGAATGACATCCTTTGCCGGAACGGTCCCCTTTCCGGCAAAAGCTCAGGGGCTACTGTCGGGGACGGTCATTAGGGGTCCCCTAACTAAGGGGATAACCACCCTCATTAAACGCAATCCGCCCAAGGACCGTTCCTCGAGCCCCGGTCACGGGACATCACGGGCCCACGGCCTCGTACGGCCCGGCAACAGCCGCACCGAGAAGGCCCGCTTGACCGCCTCGATCGAGGGCTCCGGCTCCTCAGGCAGATTTCCGTCTCACTCGAGGGCTCCGGTCCCTCGAGCGAATATCCGCCTCGCTCGAGGGCCCCGGTCCCTCGAGCAGGTTTCCGCCCCGCTCGGGGGCTCTGGACCCTCGAGCAAGTTCCCGCCTCGCTCGGGGGCTCCGGTCCCTCGAGAAGGTTTCCGCCTCGCTCGAGGGGTTCGGCCCCCCTCGAGTGGGCAGCCGTCTCCATTCCGCCCAACAGCGGCATTTAATGCAAAACCCCACGACGGGGCGCCGAAGTCAAGGGTGAATCTTCCCCCATGTCGTGCGACTGAAACAGCCAGAGCGCCTGACACCGCCATAGTGCGGCCTAACCCGCCACTGTGCGGCCATGCTTGGCCCTGTGCAGGCACTACGCGGCCCTGTGCGGACAAGCGGATGTCATTCCACGACACTGTGCCACCTGCTCCCGTCCTCCCCTCACGGCAAGACCCTCGAATGGGCACGGGTGCACCCTCGAAGGGTGTATGGGCGGTGAGCGGGCGTGCACCCCGACTGACGCCGCTGTACGGGCGACATGCGCCACGTCCCCTCCGCCAACTCCGGCACCGCATGGCCATCCCGGGCACTGTGCGGCCATCCCCGGCGCTGTGCCACCACACCTGCCACTGTGCGACGGGACACGCAGCACTGTGCGGACAGGCCGGCGATGCGCCACAGTCCCGCACCACCAACTCCGGTCCTTCCCCCGGCGGCTATGCCCTCGATTCAGCAGGGGCAGCCCCTCGAAGTCAAGAGCAAGACAGGTCACAGTAACCGCCATGCCGCCCGCTGAAGCCGGAGGGCGCCATCTGACTCGCGCTAGGAACCATGACGTGCGGGACAAGACCGCCGGCGCCATACCTGTTAGTACGCAGCCACTGTGCCAACCGCCATCACTGTAGCTGCCCTCCCTTGGCCTATAAAAGAGAGAGGCAGAGCCCCCTGCGCGGGGCACGACTCACATTCTCCGGCATACAGCAGACCACCCTATTCTAGATATTGGCACTTGCCTCAATCACCTTAGTAGGGACTTGGGGGGATTTCCTCCTCTCCCGTCTTGCTTGTAGCTCCCCTCTACAGGCACCACCGGTGGAAGCTAATACAGTGCGCAAGCACACCCTGCTGGACGTACGGCCGCGTGGTTGGAACCAGGATAAACCTCGTGTCGCCTTAGCTTAGCACCGCCCATCGAGAAGCAGATCCCAACGCAAATCACTAGTTGGTGCCGGCGCTAATCCGGACACCGACAAGAATTTTCTTCTTTTCTGCTGGCTCTTAAGCTTCCATTCTTGATTTCTTCTGGTGTCATGGCTTCAGTACCGTATAGTAGGCGAAAAGGTGTGAACCCTGTAGCTCTTGAAGTAGTTGTATTGTGAGACCAGATGACTTTGGGTAACTCATCCACCCATTTGCCCTTCTTTTGATCGAATAAGCACTTCTTGACACCTGTGAATATGATTCCATTTGCCCTTTCCACCGCTCCGTTTGATTGAGGGTGGTAAACTGAGGAAAACTTGACATGCGTGCCTATGGTTCCACAGAATTCCTTGAATGTGTAACAGTCGAATTGCTTTCCATTGTCCACTGTGAGTTCCCTTGGAACTCCAAATCTGCAGATTATGTTCTGCCAAAAGAACTTCTGAACAGTTGTAGCAGTGATGTTTGCTAGTGGCTTTGCCTCAATCCATTTTGTGAAATAATCAACAGCTACCGCTGCAAATTTGCAATTGCCCTGAGCTGTGGGTAGTGGTCCCACCAGATCCATTCCCCATCTTTGCAATGGCCATGATGGTGAAATGAGCTGAATCGGGAGTGAAGATGCTTTTTGATGTCTTGCTATTTTTTGGCATGCCTCGCACTCTTGAACTAGCTTTCTCGCATCAATAACCATGGATGGCCAAAAGAATCCTTGTTTTACCGCCTTCCCTGCGAGCGCCCTTGCACCAATGTGGGCTCCGCAGAATCCGCTATGAATTTCCGCTAGAAGTTCCTTCCCTTTTTCAGAAGAGATGCACCTTAGCCAGGGCTCAGAAATTCCAGATTTATACAACTCTCCATCTACTATGGCATAGCCCCTTGCTCTTTGCCTGAGCCTGTTTAACTCGGTTTCATCTGTAGGTTCATAATGGTCTCTTAGGAATGCCATGATTTGAGCTCTCCAGTCGATGTTTTCTATGACATTCACCATTCTCTCTTCTTGTTCTTTTACGGAAGGAGAAGTGATAATTTCAAAGAAAACATCTGGGGGTAGAGGTTGATTCTGGGCTGCTGCTTTTGCTAGCTTGTCTGCTTCACCGTTTTCAGCCCTTGGGATATGTTGCACAGTATATCCTTTGAAGTATTTTTCCATTTCTCGAACTTTTTTCAGATACCTGATAAGTTCTGGATTTCTTGCCTCGCTTTCTTTCTCAACGTGTTCTTGAATCACTTTGGAGTCAGATTTGATGACGAAAGTCTGTTGGCCCAAGGCCCTCATTTTTCTTAATGCTAGTAGCAGAGCTTCATATTCCGTGGTATTGTTGGTGGAGACTGCTTCATCTGGGAAGTCTAGTCTTGCTGCATACCTTATTCTGATACCCGAGGGCGATGTTACAATTGCTGAAATTCCCACACCTTTTCCACACCAGGCTCCGTCACAATAAATTATCCATGGCACCTGTTCGCAGCTGTTGCTTTCCATGTGTCGGGGACAGCCAGAAGGGTCCCCTAATAATGGGGCAAATCACCCCATTTTCGCAAAAATAACGAAAGCGAACAAGCAAACCACACCACGCACGACAGCGGCCTAGGGCAGGGCCCACAGCCCAAAAAGCCTCACCGGCCCAACGAACAGTCGACCCCCGGCGCTCCTCGAGCAAACCTCCGACTCGCTCGAGGGCCGGGCGCCGTGCCGCGAAACCCTCCGCCTCGCTCGAGGGCCTGACGCCCCCTCGGGCGAGTTTTCGCCTCGCTCGAGGACTTGACGCCCCTCGAGCGAGTTTCTGCCTCGCTCGAGGCCTCCTCTGATCCGCGACACCATGCCTGCTCCCACGACCGGAGCATTAAATGCTCTAGCGCGTCGCGGGCGCCCGGGTCAAAGGCGAATCCACGCCACACCGACCCTCTGACACCGCCTGGGAATCAGATCCCGGCGCTGTTCGACCGACCCGCACTGTGCAGCTGTCCCCGGCGCTGTGCGGGTGCTGTGCGGCAAGGCCGGTGTCATTCTGTGACACTGTGCCGCCTACTCCCGTACCTCCTCCACGTCGCGCCCCTAGAAAGAGGACGGCGGCACCCTCGAAAGGGGTACGGCCACCAATTCCCCGCCCGCCTGGGACGACGCCGTGACGCAAGGCCGGCGGGGCGCGTCACCTCCATCACCTCCGGGCGCTGTGCAGCCATCCATGGTGCTGTGCGGCCATCCCCAGCGCTGTGCCATCATCCCCGGCGCTGTGGAGCCCTATTACGATGGGACGCCGCCACGCCGGCCCCTGTATGGCATGGGCGCTCCCGCCATCGAGGCCCTCGAAAGAGCAAGAATCATCCTCGAAGGGTGTACGGGCGGCGACCTGGCGCGCACACTGACCGGCGCCACCGTACGAGCGACGTGCGCCGTGTCCCCTCCGCTAGCTGCGGCGCCACCCGGCCATCCCGGGCACTGTGCCACTGGCCCAGGGTCTGTGCGATCAGCACCAGCGCTGTGCGGACATCCCTAGCCCTGTGGCACCATCCCGGGCGCTATGCTGCCATCCCCGGTGCTGTGCGGCCATGCTCCGATGGGACGCCGCCACGCCGGGCCCTGTACAGCACCGGGTGCCCTCGTCAGCAAGACCCTCAAACGGGTGCACGAACGGCGGTCAGACGTGTACGCCGATCGAGCTACCCTCGAAGCTATTCCCCGACCAGCATATAGCCACCACGACACCGGCAAGTGTTGAGAGGTCAGGACACCATCAAATCGCAAACGCTGTGTGCCAGTACCACGATACTGTGTAAAACCCCATGCGGCACATTTGTAAGCCGCCTCCCCTTGGTCTATAAAAGGAGGAGGCGGTCGCCCGGCCGCCGGGGGGACGAGATCATCACTTCACACCCACGCTCACTCGCATACTCGTTCCCTTTGATATTGGCACTTTGCCTCAATCACTTAGCAGGGACTTGGAGGCCTCTCCTCCTCTCCCGCCTTGCTTGTATCCCCCCTCTACAGGCACCACTGGTGCGAATTAATACAGCGCGCACACGCCAATCTGCTGGACGTACGACCCCGTGGTCGGAACCAGGATAAACCCGTGTCCCTGTGTTGTCATTTGCACCGACCATCGAGAAGCTGATCACAGCGTAACTTACTAGTTAGTGTCGGGACTAATCCTAACACCGACACCATGATTGGTGAAGTCTGGTCCCAGAGGTACGCCATGGGCAGCTCGGACCCTCTCCCTGCCGGATTCGAAATCCGGTTTGGGAGCCTGAACTTTCAGGCCACAGGGAACGGCTACCTCATGCGCCTCACCAACCACGACGAACTCCACCCGTGGCGGTCGACTGGGCCGGGCCCAATGCCCGTCACGCCTGCTACTGACGCTCCGGCACCCACCCAGGCGGCTGCTGCGAGCGCCTCGACGTCCCGGCGCCGCAAACGCCCAGGTCAGCGCTCGCATCAGGCGCGCGCGGAGCGACGCCGGGCAGCACGCGAGGCTGCCCGGAACGACGTGCCCCCGCCAAGCGACACGACGGCACACCCTGCGGGGGAGCACGTGGCCGCGGGGCCGCAGTTCCCCCACGGGATGCGCAACCCTGCTGTGGCGTACGCCTCATCCGTCAGCACCGACATGGCCGCATATGAGGATCTCCCGGGCCATTACCTGCTGTCAGCCCGGAACCTCATCGCCACCACCAACGACGAGTCGTATCACGGCTCGCCCAGCGAGCTGCCGCCCTCGACCTCGCATGGCTATGCGGAGTGGGACTTCTCCGGCGTACCGGACCCTGTGGTCTTCTGACGGTTCCTTGACGCCGCGGACTACTGGTTCGGTTGCTCCGACGACTCCAGCGAAGGGAGCTACGATCCCTCGCGCGAGTGCTTCGTTGTCGCCGCCAACGAGCATGCTGACGGCGCGAACGGAGCGGGCGACGGGAACACGGCCCATCATCCGGAGCCGAACCCGCCACCGGCCCCGTCAGCGGGCAATGCGGATATTAATGCGCAGCTGGCCCAGGCGCGCGAGCTCGAGGCGAAGCTCGCGGAAGAGTACCGGCAGGTGCGGCTCCTGCGTGCAACCATCGCAGGGGAAGCCTCGGCGCGCGGCGAACGCGCCCGAGAAGCCGGGAAGCAGGCCTGCGAGCGCATCAACGCCGACTTCAATGTGGACGACCCACACACGCCACTTCGTGCCAGCCAAAAACTCATCACGGCGGCGACACTACTTCGGGCCATGCCCGAGCCATCGACGCCCGAGGCACGTAATCTGCGCCGCGAGGCGCAGACTCTCATCGAGCAGGCGGCCGTGCAGCAGGCCGAGAACTCCGCGTCCCGCATGCGCAACCAGTCCAGCGCGCGGGGCGACGGCGGCGCGCAGGACCAGGAGGCATCCGTCCACGCGGACGGCGTAGCGGGGCAGCCGGCAAACCGGGACAGGACGCCTGTCAAGGAGCGAATCCTTGACACGCGCGGCCAGGCCCACGACGGCGACGCCCGCAACGTCCTGAACACCAAAAGAAGGGGCGACGCGGAGGCGCGAGCGGCGGTGGGCTACCACCCTCGACGAGGTGGTCGCTACGACAGCCGGGAGGACCGCTTGCCAACACCGGAACCCCCGGGAACCCGAGTGTTCAGCCGGGAGATCCGTGCGGCGAGTTTCCCCCAGCGCTTCCGCCAGCCCACCACCATCGACAAGTACACAGGGGAGACGGACCCTCGTGTGTGGCTCAACGACTACCGCCTGGCTTGCCAGCTGGGCGGTGCCACCACCGATGCGGTGATCATCCGCAATCTGCCGTTGCACCTTGCGGACTCGGCCCGAACATGGCTCAAGCACCTGCCACCCAGCCAGATCCACAGCTGGGATGACTTGGTCTGCACGTTCGTGGGGAACTTCCAGGGCACATACGTGCGCCCTGGGAACTCCTGGGACCTGCGGGCGTGCACCCAGAAGCCCGGCGAGTCGCTCCGGGACTTCATACGGCGCTTTTCAAAGCGCTGTACTGAGCTCCCGAGCATTGCTCAGTCTGAGATCGTGCACGCCTTCCTCGAAGGCACAACCTGTCGGGACCTTGTGCGCGAGCTCAGGAGGAGCCCGCCGGTCGACTCCAACGAGCTGTTCGACATCGCCACTAGCTTCGCCTCCGGAGAGGAGGCAGTAGGGGCCATTTTCGACGGCAAGAAAGGAAAGCGCGTGGACGACGCGCCCGCGGAGGGCAGCAAGTCCAAGGAGCCCGTGAAGAAGCAGAAGCGGGGCAAGAAGGGCAAGAAGCCCCACCATGACGCGCACGCACACGGGCGCGGCGAGGACGACAAGGCCCTCGCCGTTGACCCTGCCCGTAAAGGTCCTCGAGGGGCCCCTCAAGGCCCCGGCGTATTCGACGATATGTTGAAGAAGCCCTGCCCGTACCACAAGACCCCGGTCAACCACACCCTCGAGCAATGCGACATGCTCAAGAAGTACTACCGCCGCGTCGCCGTGAAGGAGGACGAGGCCAAGAAGGACGGGGGCGACGGAGACGCTGATGGCTTCCCCGCGGTGGAGAATGTCTTCTTCATCTTCGGGGGACCGACGGTGGACATGTCCACCAGCCGGCGCAAGCGAGAGCGGCACGAGGTCCTCGCCGCAGAGAGGGCTCCTCCTTCCTTCCTCGATTGGTCGTAGGACGCCATCACCTTCAGTCGTGAGGATCACCCAAACCGCATCCCCAACCCGGGCCAGTACCCGTTGGTCGTCGATCCCATCATCGGCAACGCGCGGTTCTCCAAGGTGCTGATGGACGGCGGCAGCAGCCTCAACATCCTCTACGCCCACACCCTACGGCTGATGGGGATTGGGTTGGACCAGCTGCGGCCCAGCACGGCGCCGTTCCATGGTGTCGCGCCGGGCAAGCGCGTCCAGCCCCTCGGGCAGATCGACCTGCCGGTCTGGTTCGGCACACCGGACAACTTCCGCAAGGAGGTCCTCACCTTTGAGGTGGTGGGGTTCCGGGGCGCGTACCACGCCATCCTTGGGCGTCCGTGCTATGCCAAGTTCATGGCGGTCCCGAACTACACTTACCTCAAGATGAAGATGCCGGGGCCAAAAGGCGTCATCACCGTGGGCTCGTCGATCGAGCACGCATTCGACTGCGACGTCGAGTGCGTCGAGCACGCTGAGGCCCTGGCGCTCGACGAAACGCTTGTCGCGGACATGGAGAAGCTGGCCAACGAGGGCCCCGACTCCTCCGCCAAGCACGCGGGCAGTTTCGAGGCTGCCGAACAAACGAAGGAGGTGCCCCTCGACCCTGCCGCCCCCGAGGGCAAGGTGTTGAGGGTCAGTTCCACCCTCGACCCGAAATAGGAAGTGGTGCTCATCGACTTTCTCCGCGCCAACGCTGACATCTTCGCGTGGAGCCCCTCGGACATGCCAGGCATCCCGAGGGAGGTCGCCGAGCACTCCCTTGACATCCTACCTCACTCCAGAGCCGTGCAACAGCGGCTGCGGCGCTTTGATGAAGAAAGGCGCCGCGCGATCGGAGTGGAGCTGCGGAAGCTCCTCGAGGCCGGATTCATCAAGGAAGTTTTCCACCCTGCGTGGCTAGCTAATCCTGTACTAGTTAAGAAAAAGAATGGGAAGTGGAGGATGTGTGTAGATTACACCGGTTTAAATAAAGCATGTCCCAAAGTTCCTTTTCCTTTGCCACGAATCGATCAAATTGTAGATTCCACTGCGGGGTGTGAACTCTTATGTTTCCTTGATGCCTATTCGGGTTACCACCAAATAAAGATGAAGGAGTCCGATCAACTCGCGACCTCTTTCATCACACCGTTCGGCATGTTTTGCTACGTAACAATGCCATTTGGCCTCCGAAACGCGGGCGCTACGTACCAGCGATGTATGCAGCACGTTTTCGGGGACCACATCGGGCGAACCGTAGAGGCATACGTAGATGACATTGTCGTCAAAACCAGGAAGGCGGACGACCTGGTTACCGATTTACGCGTTGCGTTCGATTGCCTGCGGGCAAACGGGGTGAAACTCAACCCCGAGAAGTGCGTCTTCGGGGTGCCGCGTGGCATGCTGCTGGGATACATTGTTTCTCAGCGGGGCATCGAGCCCAACCCCGAGAAGGTCTCCGCCCTCGACCGAATGGGCCCGATTCGAGACCTAAAAGGGGTGCAAAAGGTGTTGGGCTGCCTGGCCGCCTTGAGCCGTTTCATCTCACGGCTCGGCGAGAAGGGACTGCCCCTCTACCGACTCCTGAAGAAGCACGAACGCTTCTCCTGGACCGTTGAGGCCCAGGAGGCACTCGACAAGCTCAAGGCGACGCTCGCACACGCGCCAATCCTCACGCCGCCTCGAGGCGGCGAGCCTCTGTACCTCTACGTCGCGGCAACCACCCAGGTGGTCAGCGCGGTCATCGTCGTGGAGCGAGCAGAGGAAGGGCACGCCCTACCAGTTCAAAGGCCGGTGTACTATATCAGTGAAGTGCTGTCCGAGACCAAGGCGCGGTATCCCCAGATCCAGAAGCTGCTTTACGCAGTGGTGCTCGCGCGGCGCAAGCTGCGGCACTACTTCGAGGCCCATCCGGTCACGGTGGTCTCATCGTTCCCGTTGGGAGAGATTATCCGCAACCCGGACGCCGCGGGCAGAATCGCAAAATGGTCCGTAGAGCTCATGGGTGAGACGCTCACCTACGCGCCGTGCAAGGCAATCAAGTCTCAGATCTTCGCGGATTTCGTCGCTGAGTGGACGGACACACAGCTGCCCCCGTTGCAGATCCAGGCCGAGTGCTGGACCCTCTATTTCGACGGGTCGGTGATGAAAACCGGAGCGGGCGCGGGCCTGCTCTTCATCTCGCCCCTCGGGGAACACATGAGGTACGCAGTGCGCTTGCACTTCCCCGCATCAAACAACATGGCGGAGTACGAGGCCCTCCTTTGCGGCCTCCGAATCGCCATCGAGACCGGCATCAAGCGCCTCGACATCAGGGGAGACTCGCAGCTCGTAATCGATCAGGTCATGAAGAATGCGAGCTGCCACGACGAGAAGATGGAGGCTTATTGCAACGCTGTGCGCGCCCTCGAGGACAAGTTCTACGGCATCGAGCTCAATCACATCCCCCGCAAGTACAACGAGGAGGCGGACGAGCTCGCGAAGATCGCGTCGGGGCGAATCACCGTTCCCCCAAACGTTTTCGCGCGAGACGTCGCCAAACCGTCCGTCGACCTCAGTCAGACCCCCTCGAATCAGGAGGAACCCTCGGGGGCTCCCTCGAGTCCAGCGGGTGCGGAACCCATGGACGAGGACCCCTCGAACGAGGCATTCGTGCTCTCCCTGCTCGAGGGGTACGGTGCGGACGAAGCCGAGGCCATGGAAATCGAGCCGGCCCCCCGCGCGGAGGATTGGCGGGCCAAGTTCCTCGCCTGGATCGATCGAGGGGAACTCCCCTCAGATCGGACCGAGGCTAGGCGCATCGCCAGGAAAGCCAAGTCATTCGCCGTGATTGACGGCGAGCTGTACAAGCGCGCCGCGTCCGGCGTCCTGCAGCGGTGCATTCCCATTCCCCACGGCCGGGAACTCATCCGTGACATCCACGCAGGCGTGTGCGGCCATCACGCGGCACCGCGCACCCTCGTGGGCAACGCGTTCCGCCAGGGCTTCTACTGGCCCACAGCGGTTGCCGACGCCAACGAGGTTGTGCGCACCTGCGAGAGGTGCCAGTTCTACGCGCGTAGGACCCTTCTCCCAGCTCACGCCCTACAGACCATACCCGTCACATGGCCCTTCGCCGTGTGGGGATTAGACATTGTCGGGCCCTTGCGAAAGGCGCCCGGGGGCTACACCCACCTGCTGGTTGCCGTGGACAAGTTCTCCAAATGGATCGAGGCACGCCCAATCACCAACCTCAGAGCGGAGCAGGCCGTAACATTCTTCACCGACATCATCCACAGGTTCGGAGTGCCGAACTCCATCATCACCGACAACGGCTCCCAATTTACCGGCAGGAAATTCCTGGAGTTTTGCGACAACCACCACATCCGCGTGGACTGGGCGGCTGTCGCACACCCACAGACTAACGGCCAAGTGGAACGTGCCAATGGCATGATTTTACAAGGCCTCAAGCCCAGGATCTTCGACAGACTGAACAAGTCCGGCCGGAAATGGCTTCAGGAGCTCCCAGCGGTCATTTGGAGCCTCAGGACCACTCCGAGCAGAGCCACGGGATTCACGCCGTTTTTCCTAGTCTATGGTGCAGAGGCCGTTCTCCCCACGGACTTGGAATACGGATCGCCCAAGATTAAGGGCTACGATGAAGGTTCGAACCAGCGAGCTCGCGAAGACTCGCTGGATCAAATAGACGAAGCCCGTGACGTGGCCATGATGCAATCGGCAAGATACCAGCAGGCGCTAAGGCGGTATCAAGCTCAGAAAATCCGGCGTCGAGACCTCAATGAGGGCGACCTAGTGTTAAGGCTGTGTCAGGACAACCGAGGCCGCCACAAGCTGTCACCACCATGGGAGGGCCCCTACGTCGTCGCCAAGGTGCTCAAGCCCGGCACATACAAGCTAGCGAACGAGCAAGGCGAAGTCTTCACCAACGCTTGGAACATCCAACAGCTACGTCGCTTCTACCCTTAGAAAGGATTTCCAAGTCTTTTTGCACATATCCGACGCCCCAGTCGGCTGTACAAATGTAAAGTTTTCTTTTCGATAAAGTCAAGGGCGACTCGGCTTTCTCCCCGAAAACCAAGTCCCCCTCGGGGGCTACTGCGGGGGGCACCCCCCCTAAACGGTCCCATTTTTTCGCAAAAAATCTTTACTTCAAAAGCGCCAAGTACGTCTCGACCCGGGAGTTTGAGCGAAATGACGCAGGACGCGAATGGCCAAAGGGCGAAGACGGGTGAGTCGGGGATAGCCTACGCCTCGCGGTAGGATACGGCCCTTCCCCCTCACCACTTTGCCTAAGCGCTACTCGTGAAAACGAACGATTCCAGCTGAAATTCGCCTAAACGACAGGGAGAGACGGAACGGCGCAATCACAAAAAACGAAATGGCACTTAAGCTTACAAGTACTTTAAGCAAACTGTGTTTATTACATAAAGCCACGAGGCTCGATTCCTAACTACAATCTAAGGGCCTGAGTGCCCAGCTGCTTTCAGGGCTCGAGGGGCCCGGCGGGGGGAGCTTCCGGGAAGAGGATCTCCGCGAAGTCGTCGGTGAGGATGTCGGCGGCAGGAGCGGCAAGCGCGTCCAGGCGGCTCGCCTCGGCCTCCGCACCATCGTCGTCGAGGTCGTCAGCGACGATGTAGCCCGTAGCCAACGCCGCAAGGTTAACCCGGTAATGCGACTGCACCACGCCAAGGGTCTTCTGGATCCCCAGGCGGAGCGCACCTCGCATACGCCGGGCGACGTGGCCGCCCAATGCTCGGAGGCGACTCGCCACGGTGCTCCCGGCCTGCCCGTCGCCCTCGTCGACACTCTGGCACGCCTCGAGGGCTGCCTCCTGCAGAACCCCCAGCTCCTGCTGGGAGGAATTGTAGGCCGCCTGGAGCACCTCCGCCTGCGTCGTTGACGTCCCGAGAGCAGCCCGCAAGCCTGAAAAACGGAAGACGAATAAAAGTTGAGAGCGGATCTCGACGAACCCAAGCAACGAACGAAGAATCTAAGAGAGGCGACTTACCCTCGACCTGCTTCTTCTCTGTCTCGAGGGCCGTGCGCGCGGTCTCGGCCGCCTGCCGCAGCTCGAGGATAGCGGCGTCCTTCTCCTCGGCAGCCTGCCGCAGCTCCTCGAACGACACGGCTTCTTGGACCAACTCCCCTCTGAGCCGCGTGACCTCCGAATCTCGGAGCTGGAGCGCGGCTTGAACCTCCCCCAGCGTGGTGCGCTCCCGCTGGAGCTGGCCTTGCGCTTCCTCCCGAGCCGAGCGCTCGCGCTGGAGGGCGGCCTGAGCCTCCTTGAGGGCGGACCGCTCTTGCTGGAGCTGGCTCTCTGCCTGCTGACGCGCGCCCCGCTCTTGGCGAAGCTGATCCTCCACCGCGGCGAGCGACGTGACCTTCTCCTGCAGATCAGCGCTCAGCTTCTCGGCCTCCTGGGCCTTCTGCTCAGCCTGAGCCTGCCAGGACCTCGCCCCCTCGAGGGTGGTGCGGTCTTGCTGGAGCTGGGTCTGCGCCGCAATGAGGGCAGTCTCTTTCTGTGCCAGTAAGGTCTGCGCCTCAGCCAGGGCAGCGCGCGCCTTCTGCAGCTCGCCGTTCGCTGTCGTCAGCACCCCCTCCTTCTCTAGGAGCACGGCCTTCACTCTGTCGACCGCGGTGGCGCCCTCCGCGGTCAGAGCACGCTGGTCCAGGAGCGCGTCCTGCACGGCCATTAGCCGGTACTCCAGCCAGCCGTTGTCCGTCTGCAGGGCCTCCACCAGGGCGTCCAAGGCTTCGTACTGCCCCCGATACCAGTCGAGGCTCGAGCTCAACTGGGAGAGGCGGTTGTACTTCTCGCGCGCCTGGCCCTGCAGCTCCTGCGAGCAGCAACCGAAGGGCGGAGAGAGGAATCGGAACGTGAAACACTCGAACGAGAAACAAACGAGAAAATGAACTCCAACCAAGCAAAGACGCTCACCTCGAAGAGCTGGAACGACCGGCCTTCGTGGAGTCGGAGCGCCTCGGCCAGCGCAGCGTTGAGGGAGGCGCCGTGCTCGCGGAACTCCTGCCACAGTGCCTGCTCGGCCTGGGCCTCGTCGATCAAGGTACACGGCACCCCGGGGCGACGCAACCCCTGTTCCGACTGCGATGCGGCGGCGTCAGATGCTGGCGGCGCGGTACGAGACGCTGACGCCCCGGCGTCGTGCGCCGGCCGCTGCAACATCACGCAGCCGTCAGCCCGCATCACCAGCACCTCGGCCGTAGGCCTGGGGGCTGGCCCGGACGACCTCCTCGACCGGCCCCTCCTGGGGGCGGAATCACCACCAGAAGGGGCCTCGGCCGTCTCGCGACCCCTGATGGACCGGCTCTCCGAATGAGCCAGCCCGCGCCCTTGACGAGGGTCGCGGAGCACCAGCGCCTGCTGCGGCATCGCGGCCACCATCACCACCTCCTGCTGCGACCCCGCTGCCGCGGTCGGGGTGCGTGATGGCCCGCCCGCCGCTGCCATGCTCACCGCCGCCCGTGGCACCCTCTCCGAGCGCCGCCCAGTCGTCAAAGACGTCCTCAACTTGAGCGCCTTGGCGGGCGCAAGATCGGGGACGGCCGGCGACGCCCTGACAACAAAATGAAAGGGGGGGATGAGCGGCTGTTTCTCGAAATCGAAGGCATGCGGGAAACGATGCTACTTACCTCAAACTGGAGAAGCCCCGCTTCCTCTTCCTCGAGGGCTGGGGGGCACCTCCATTGCGCCCACCGGCGCCTCCGCGGTGCCCGCTGGCACCTCCACCGATGACCCGGTGACGGGCGGCACCGTGCCCGCCTCAAGGGTCAATTCCGCGGCCGCTCCTTCGACCCGTGGGGACGGGGGCGCCGCGGGTTCCCACCTACCAGAGATGGTCCGCTCCCCGTCGCTCTCCTCCTCGTCCGAGGACGAGTTCTCCAGCACCGGTGGGGGAGAGAGACCTTGCTGCTCACGCAGCCGGTACTCCTCGTTGTACTGATCAAGGCACTCCTGCCGCCTGATCCTTCTCTCCTTCGCAAGGGCCGCCCGGTCCCGCTCCCGCTGCTGCGCGGCGCGACCGGCGGCCTGAGACCGAGGCGTTGGCGGGTCCGATCGGGCGGCATTGACGGTCACCAGCTGTGGGCAGGGATTGTCAGGACGAAGAAAAAATGCGAAACAAGAATCAAAGAAGAAAAAACGGTGCTCACCGGCTCGGCGTCGGGGAGCATCGCGAACGACCAAAGGTCGTCGTCGCTATGCGGCACCACCTTGAGGTTGATCGCGTGCCTCGCCCGCGTGGCCGCATACCCCTTGGGGAGAGGCTCCTGCAGCAGCCGTGAGCGCGCCAGCGACGTGGGGTTGGCCGCATCACTCATCTCGAAGATGCAGAGCTCCCTCTCCATGAGGGGAATGACCCGCCGGTGGTGGAAGTTGGCGATGATCGAAGCCACCCCCAGCCCGGTGTCCGCCAGCTGGCGCAGGGCGGAGGTGAGGGACTCCAACCTTCGTTGTCGCGACGGGGGCGACACGCCGTGAAACCAGGCGTCGGACTTCCCCATCAGCACCTTCCCGGTGTACGGCGGAAGGCCAACGCCGTCGTTGCGGAGGTAGAACCACCCCTTCTCCCAGTCCGCGTTGTTGGAGGTCATGGTGCACAGCGGGTACAGCTCCTTGCGCGCGTCCCGCAGTGCGAGCGTAAGGCCGCCGGCGCGAACCGCTCGGCGCGTCCCCTTCTCGGCCGTGGCGAGGGTGTGGAGCTCGCCGCGAAAGAGATGGACCCAGAGGTCCCAGTTCGCCAGAATCCCCAGAAATCCCTCGCAGACGGCAACGAAGGCAGCCGCCTGCGAGATGGCGTTGGGGGCGAAGTTGTGCAGCTCCACCCCGTAGTGGTGGCACAGCCCCCGCATAAACCGGCTCGCCGGGGCGGCGAAGCCGCGCTCGTGGAGACGGGCGAAGCTAACGACGTAGCCGTGCGGAGGGTTGGGCTCCCTGTCCGACGCCGGCGGGACCATCCACGCCGGGTATGGGCCGTCGCCGGCCGGCATCAACTGCCCGCCGTTCACCAGCTCATTCAGCGCCAGCGGTGTCACCGTCGACCGGGGCCACGGGAAAGGCTCCACCACTCGAACCGGAGGGGCCATGGAGGACAAGGGCGAGAAGCAAGGATGGCGGCGGAAGCACAAGGAACGCGAGCAGATCCGAAGCGGCGGAGCGCACGGCCGAGGGGAAGACGAGCTGCGTGCGGGGATGGATGCGAATGGCAAGGTAAGGGACCTCGCCTCTGCCTCCCCCTGTGATTTATAAGATCTAGGGGAGCAACACCCCCGAAAACTCCGCACGCAGTGCCAATTAATGCGACTGGCGCACCGCGTCGCTGACGAGCGGGGCCCGCCGCGCCGAAACGGTCGTACGCGCGCGCACGCGCTATCATTACGACGCAAAAATCGAAGGGGCGCGGCGCCCCGTCCCGTCCCCCCCCCCACGTCGCCCACGACGACTGCGGTGCGCCGCCTGAAAAGGCGCGCCTGTTTCGCACGATCGGCGTCCACGATCCGCGCCCATTAAATAGCTGGGTTCCTTCCTGAGTAAGGATGACCCCCTCACGAAACTAGAGCCAATCGCTCGAGGACCGACCCCTCGCGGGTGCGATCGATGCCTCGATCTAAAACGGGCGGAGCCGTGGCTCACCGAACGAACTCGAGGGCCGGGCCCCTCGAACGCTAGATTTACTGATCAGCGGTTCCAAGACCTGCCCGTCGAGGGTGGGCGCCGCAGATGCCCCTCGAGCGGGGATTTACTGATCAGTGGCTCTAGGGTCGGCTCGACCACAGCCCAGCGGGCTCCACAGATCAAGCCAAGACGGGGGCATTTTAGTGCCACCCCGCAAAGGCCCTACTAATCAGAGGTTCGAAGCCTGACCTCGAAGGGTTCGAACAGGCGCCTCAGATTGACAGAGTCAGGGATGACCAGGGCGCGCGCATTCGAGCCTGACCCCGAGCTCGCAAGCTCGGGGGCGCCCCATAGTTCGTGTTCAAGGCCAACGAGGGCAGCTAGTCGAGGGATCCCACCGAGGGAGAGCTTCCGCGCCCTCGGTCCCAATCGAACGGGACCGAGCCCTGCCTAGCACACCTGCATAAGCGCTCTTATGGACGTGTCTCCGGACCACGAGCCGACCCTTATCGAACGGGGCACGGACGTCCACTTGAACTACCCGCTAACAGCTCGACGAGGAACCCATGATTCGCGACCCGTTCGATGGGAGTCATGAGCACCTCACCCCTCCGCCTCGTGAAGGGGCGGCGAAGGGGCGCACAGACAAGTCGGAGAGCTCGCCCCGATCGCCTTGAGCGGGCCCAGGCTCGGGGGCTCGACGCACGGCTACACCTCCTGGACGTACCCGAACGCAAGCAAATACCGGTACGCGTGCATGGCACCGCCGAGGCCGGCTGAAATAACTCTGAGGCTGGCTGAAATAAACACCTCGTGCACCGGCCGCACACTGTGAAAAAACCTTGCAGGAATGCACACACTCCTCTAAGGCTTCGAGGGCTACACCCGCGGGTGCGCTAGCACGCCCCCACGGAACGCCACAACGCCCAGGCGGGAAGAAAGTCCCATCAGAAAGCACCAGCCTCTGCAAGTTCCTACAGATACTGTTGCAAAGGCTCGGGGGCTACTGTCGGGGACAGCCACAAGCGTCCCCTAATAATGGGGGAAATCACCCCTTTTTCGCAAAAATAATGAAAGCGAACAAGCAAACCACACCACGCACGACAGCGGCCCAGGGCAGGGCCCACGGCCCAAAAGCCTCACCGGCCCAACAAACAGTCGACCCCCGGCGCTCCTCGAGCAAACCTCCGACTCGCTCGAGGGCCGGGCGCCGTGCCACGAAACCCTCCGTCTCGCTCGAGGGCCTGACGCCCCCTCGGGCGAGTTTTCACCTCGCTCGAGGACTTGACGCCCCTCGAGCGAGTTTCCACCTCGCTCGAGGCCTCCTCTGATTCGCGACACCATGCCTGCTCCCACGACCGGAGCATTAAATGCTCTGGCGCGTCGCGGGCGCCCGGGTCAAAGGTGAATCCACGCCACGCCGACCCTCTGACACCGCCTGGGAATCAGATCCCGGCGCTGTTCGACCGACCCGCACTGTGCAGCCATCCCCGGCGTTGTGCGGGTGCTGTGCGGCAAGGCCGGTGTCATTCCGTGACACTGTGCCGCCTACTCCCGTACCTCCTCCACGTCGCGCCCCTCGAAAGAGGACGGCGGCACCCTCGAAAGGGGTACGGCCACCAATTCCCCGCCTGCCTGGGACGACGCCGTGACGCAAGGCCGGCGGGGCGCGTCACCTCCATCACCTCCGGGCGCTGTGCAGCCATCCATGGTGCTGTGCGGCCATCCCCAGCGCTGTGCCATCATCCCCGGCGCTGTGGAGCCCTGTTACGATGGGACGATTGGTGAAGTCTGGTCCACGATGAAGTCAGCCAAAACTTGGGATTTTATAGCGTTCCTTCTTTCGAAATCGACCACGTATCCAGACAGTTCCGCAGCCCATTTTGCAATTCTTCCAGTTGCATCTTTTTTTGTGAAGAGGTCGTTTAGAGGCTGGTTTGTGATAACACGAATCTGGTGTCCTTCAAAATAATGCCTGAGCTTTCTTGCTGTCATGACGACTACATAAACGATCTTCTCTAGCTCTGAATAAAATAGTTTTGATCCTGATAGAGCTTCGGAGGCGAAGTAGACGGGTACTTGCCTTAATTTCCCATTTTCTTCTTTCTCTTGAACAAGAACTGCACTTACGGCTGAGTTGGAAGCTGCGAGGTATAGAAAGAGAGGAGACTTTGGCTCTGGTAGGCATAGGTTTGTCATATTTGTCAGATATTCCTTGAGTTCCTTGAATGCTTGGCTTTGGGCTTCGCTCCATTGGAAGTTCTTGGAGCTTCGGAGGAGCTGGAAGAATGGTAAACTTCTTTCCGCTGCTCTAGGTATGAACCTGTTTAGCGCCGCCACTCTCCCTGTCAATTTTTGTATGTCCTTGACCGAGGCTGGTTCTTGCATTTCTACGATTGCTTTGATTTTGTCAGGATTGACTTCAATGCCTTTTGTTGACACTAGGCATCCCAAAACCTTTTCCTTCTGAATGCCAAATACGCATTTCTCTGGGTTTAGTTTGAGGTTTGCTGCCCTTAAATTTGCGAATGTTTCTGCCAAATCTCTGATGTGATTACCTCTTCTGATGCTTTTGACGATGATGTCGTCGACATATGCTAGAATGTTTCTTCGATGCTGATAATGTAGCATAATTGCTATCATTCTTGAGAATGTGGATCCTGCATTCTTCAGCCCCTCTGGCATTCTCACGAAACAATATGTTCCGAATGGGGTTATGAAACTAGTTTTCTCCTCGTCTTCTTTTCTCACTCTGACTTGATGATATCCGGAAAACATGTCAAGGAGTGACAACATTTCGCTGTTTGCAGCATCATCTACTACTCTGTCCACCCTTTCTAGTGGGTAATCATCTTTTTTGCAGGCCTTGTTCAAATCCGTGAAATCCACACACATTCTCCATCTTCCTTTCTTCTTCTTGACCAGTACTGTGTTGGCTAGCCATACTGGGTAGATTACTTCTCGAATGACTTGAGCATCTTGTAATCTTTGAACTTCTGCTTCCACAGCCTTTGCTTTTTCTTCTGACATTTTTTTGAGTTTTTGCTTCTTCGGATGAATTTTGTCATCTGTGTCGAGCTTGTGTTCAATGATGTCTCGGTCAACCTCCTGCAGATCCTTTGCTGACCAGGCAAAGACATCCTTATTTTGATTTAGGAAATAGATTAGTTCTTCTTCTTCTTGATGGCTTAGGTCTGCCCCAATTATTACTGCTATGTCTGGCATGCCATCTAAGAATACCTTCTTTGTTTCTCCATCTGCACTTATTTCAATTTTCTCTTTATCTCTTTTTGCTTCGGAGTATGGCTTTTGCCTTTCTTGATCATCTACCAGATGATGGATGTTTGTTGCCCAGGAGTGTTTCCTCGCTCTATTCTTCTTGCTTCATTCTGATCTCCGAAGATTGTGATTACCCAGTGAGGTGCTGGGATTTTCATGCATAGGAATAGTTGTCTGAATACAGCATCGAATCTGTTGATGAATCCTCTTCCGAAGATGGCATTGTATGGATAATACATGTCAACAACGTCGAACATGATATGTTTTGTTCTTGCGTTGTCCAGATCTCCAAACGACACTGGTAAAGAGATTTTTCCGTTGGATCTGATTGGTTTTCCTCCGAAACCAACCAATGGTTTTTCTGGAGGTGCTAACATATGAGGAGCGAGGCCCATGTGTTGGAAGGTGCTGGTGAAAATTATATCTGCTGAACTTCCATTGTCTATCAAGACGTTTCCTATAATCCAGCCAGCAACGTTAACTTCAACGACCATTGCATCATTGTGGGAGACTGATTTCAGCCTGAAATCTTCTTCAGTGAAAGTTATTGGAACCTTTGCCCATTCTGGCCTTGCTGCAGGACCGTCGTCAATGATTATATTGACCTGTCTGCAGTAATCGTTTCTTTGCTTCTTGGTTTCGAATTCCATAGAAGAGCCTTCGGTTATTGACAAGATCATGCCGAAGGATGGTAAGGCCCTTGAAGAGTTTTGGGAATTGTTTTGCTCGGCTTTTGGAACTTGGGTTGGGGGTGGTGGTAGAGTTTCTTTTGCTTGGATTGGCTGGGCTTGTTCGATAACTTGTATGGCTTGAGTTTGTGGGAAGGTTTGTTGCGGAGTTTGGTTTTCTGGAACTGAGGGTCGATGGAAAAATTATTGCGAAGGTTGTGGTGATGGAAAAATGAGTTTGTGGGTAGAATTGTGGCGAAGGTTGCCAGGCCGTTTGATGTGATTGGATAAAAGGTTGGGTTTGAGGAAAGGATTGTTGTTGCCAGTAAGTGTGTTGGACTTGTTTGGGTTGTGTGGTTGTTATCTGGGCCACGCGTTGTTGTTCCTGGATTCTTTGGAAGTTCTTCTGAGTTTCTGGGCATGCTTCCGTGTTGTGTCCTCTACCATGATATATGCATTGAAAGTGTGGATCTCTGCTGTCATGGTTTTGTAGTTTTGAAGGTGTTCTTCCTCGACCTCTTCCTCTTCCGGAATGGCCACCTCGCTGAGAGTTCTGGTTGTGGTAATCTTGAGCCTGTGACGGATTGTTTGATGAATTGTCTTGCACATTCATGATGGGTTGATTTCCGTTCCAGTTGTTACCTCTCTGGGATTCCCTTTGCTGGTACCTTTCTGCCACTCTTCTTCTGTGGTCTTCATCGGATTTGCAGTACTTTTCCAATTCTTCAAATAATTCATCCATTGATTTGGGGTCTAATCTGTTCAAATGACCGGCCGTTTGCCCCGGAGTCAACCCACTTATGAGAGCTGAGATGGTTGCTTTGTCATCTGCCTTCGGAGTTTGGGATTTTAGCAGCATGAATCTTCTCACGAATTCTGCTAGCGGTTCCTTGTCTCATTGCTTGCACTGATATAAGTCTGTTGTTCTTGTTGTTGTATGATGAAAAGCTTGGAAGACCTAGAGGAATTTGGCTTTCAGATCGAGCCAACTGTACACCGAGTGTAGTGGCAAAAGTGAATACCAATTAAGCACCGGGCCTTCGCATGCGATAATGAAGGATTTTGCTAAAGCGACGTCATCGCCTCCTGCCGAAGCTACCGCAGCTTCGTAACTCATCAGGAACTGTCTGGAATTGCCGAAGCCATTGAATTTTGGTAGTGACACTGGCTTGTATTTGGACGGCCATGGAGCTGTTTGGAGGCCTACAGAAAGCGGAGAGTTGAGGTCATTGAACTGGGCAATCTCGTTGTTTATGTGTTCTGTGTTTTCCGGAGGAATGAGGTTTTGCTTGATTCGTTGATTCTTAGTTGCGGACTCTGGATCTGGTGTGAATTGCTTGAAGGAATTGTCCTCTCCCTCAGCCAAGTCATCGATTTCTTTCTGAAGTTGCATTATTTCCCTTTTTGCTTGCTCCAGCCTTTGCTGCTTATCTATGGCTTGTTTCTTGGCCTTGAGTTGCGTGGCTATCTTGTCTTTCTGTCTTTTCAGAGTTTGAACTTGTTTCAGTGCCGCCTATAACTCTTCATCGGGTACTTCGCGTTCATTGTGTTCATTGCTGGCTTCCGGGATTTCTTCTGGCTCCTTGTCCTTTTCATTTCTGTTGCTTTGCAAGTCCTGAACTTGCTCTGGATCTTGTGTGATGTTGGTTTTGGGGTGGAGAATGAGGTCTTGCTCTGTGTTTTCTTGGTTGTCTTCGCTCTCAGGATATTGTGCTGTGGATTTCTTGGTTTTCTTCGGTGGAGCCATCGTGGGTTTCTAACGGCTAAGAACATGGTGGGCGCCAATGTTGGAAATTCCGAAATCTCCAGACAAAAGGTGGAAGCAGACTGACAAAAGTCTCTGATATATCTCTGAAAAAGTTGATCCATTTACACGGAGGCATAGGGCTCCTTTTATAGTGCCCGAGGGTCACTTTTACATCCCGAAACTACCCTTTGTAAAGTTACGTATACATGGAAATGGTAGGGGTACATAAGTCCGCGGTAATCACGGGGATCCTTTCTAAATTACAAACAAGCCATTCCGTGTTCCAGCTTCTTTCCTCTTCCGTAGTCAAGCTTCTCACGTCTCTTTGTATCTTCTTTGATACGCCGTTGACTGAGTTAGCTTCGGTTCTTTAGAAATCCATCATGATCTTCGGAAATCAGCAATAACCAGCCTCGGACAGATATTTTCCCCCCTTTGCGCCGTTACTTTGCTCTTCCCAGAAATCCTTGCCCTAAGGAAGACTTTCCAGAATTCTCGGATTCCTGAACATCACAAAATGCAAGGAAAAGGAAGGAATTGTAATTCCTCAGGAATTCCGAGGGTCAGTAATATGTACACGTATTAGACATCATTCCGTTCAACTGTTTGGTCTTCCTGAAAACTTTCTTTAATCATGAGAAACGGCGTTTTTGGATTCGTTCACAGATCTTAAAAACTTCAGAACCTTCGGGGGATTTCTAAAACAGCCGACGCGTGTCTTCTTGGAAGTTTCCGAGGAAGATGGTTTTTAAGCCGATCCCCAACACAGCGTACTCGGCTGATTCGCCTAGCAGTAAGCCCTCCTCTGCGGCCTCCACTTTGTGGAGTTTGGCTCTGGTGCTCGGCGACGATTGAGAAGCGGCTTCGACGGCGGCGACGAACGAATCACTGAAGGCTTCGAGGAAGATGGACATGAGTTTTGAACTTCTTTGTAATTTTCCTTTTCATTCGGGTCCTGTTTGTAAACAGGCCGGTGTAAAGCGCTAAGATCAATATATGTTCCTTCTAAAAAAAGCCAGAGTACCCTCACTCAGACCCTGTTTAGGTATCTGAATTCTCACCTAGAGGACCGTGTCAGTTCATTTCTTCTCTCTGTGTACGCAACTTAATGCAAAAAATTTCACTCATTTTACCAAAATTTCAGCCAACTAAACAGGGTCTAAACGGCCAACCAGGAGTACTTATTCCGTTTCTTAATTGTAGTTATTCGAGAAGTGTATTTGTGAGACAAACATATTTTCAGATACAGTCATTTAGAGATGAAAAGAGCCATAGTGTATATACAGTACTTTCTTCCGTACTCCCTCCGTCCCGTTTTGATGGTTGTTTGGGCTCCGACCCGCAGACCAATGGAGACGCGAAATTACCTGTCTACCCCTACCTCTCCTGCCTTAACAGCCGCAGGGAATCCGCCGCCAGAGAAGCGAGATTGAGCCGATGCGGCGTCGGTGAGGAGGAGACGGAGGCCGCCACCTCGCCGCCGAGCCCCACCTTCTGTTCGTCGCCGCCAAGATCCACCTCGACCTCGTCCCCGCGCCGCCCGAGCTCTGCCTGTTGTGGCCGCGGCCGCGGCCGGCCACGCGAGGAGCTCGAGGTCGTCGAGGGAGCAGGACCGGCCGGGCGGGAGGTGCCGCGCCCCTCCTCCACCACCTCCGCCGCGGGATCCGGCGCAGGACCGGGATTCGGCGCGGGTCCTCTGCTCCGCCGCCGCTGGGACGGGATCCGGCGCAGGACCGAGATTTGCCGCGGGTCCTCTGCTCCTCCGCCCGAGCGCCGTGCCCCCTGCTCCTCCGCCGCTGGGACGGGAGGGCGGCGGCGCTCGCCTCGCCGGCGTCCGTGCCCACCACCGGCGCCGCCGGGACGACGACGACCGAGATCCCAGCGGCACCAGCGCGGTGGTCGTGCCCGGCGGCGGCGACGACCGCGGGCGGCCGAAGACGGGGTACAAGGGGCCGACGCGGCCGTCGGGGAACGCCGCACCGGCAGGCGGACGCGGGACGGCGGCGAAGATGAAGCCTTCCCCGTCGTGGGAGGACGGTGGGGAGAGCTCGCGAGGGGAAAGGAGTTTTTTTTTTTGCTTTTCGTATAGCGAGGGGAAAGGGGATGGGATAGGCCAGCGGTGCAGTGCAGGTAGGCCAACCTACGGAACGACAATGATTCGGGGACTTACTTCTGTAGCTAAAACGACTATGAAAACGGGACGGAGGGAGTAGTAGAGTACTGAGAAAAAAAATGAAGGAAAAACAGAAATACTTTCTCGTGTACCCCGTTGAATGGATTGGATGTGCGTAATAAAGAAGTGATGCTGATGCCACGGCCCATGGCATATGCTACAGTTGGGGAATCAGACACATTCTGAATTCCCACTAGCGTGGCGCGCAGCTTTCTGCACGTCTGCACTGGATTACACAAAGAACCCGGTGATCCGAGCTGACATGACCACCAGCATGTACGGTTCCGGAACCCCATTCGTCCGTCCGCTGCATTGGGCCGGCATTCTGTGGCCTCGCGCAAAGCGCTGTGACCCAAAACCTGAATCGATCCCGGACCCTGGCCTTGCTTGGCTATTAGTGTTAGGTAGTTTTTTCAGTCTTAAATAACACTTAACAAACTAACACTTTTAATACTTGGTTCTACTCCCTCCGTCCCAATATATAAGGACTTGTTGACTTTTGTTGATCACGTTTGACCGCTCGTCTTATTCAAAAAATTTGTGAAAATATTACTTATTTTGTTACGATGTGTTTTACCATAATGTATATTTTAAGTATATCATAATTGTTTTTACATTTTCATAAATTTTTCGAATAAGACGAGTAGTCAAACGTAACCAGCAAAAGTCAATAAGTCTTTATATTATGGGACAGAGGGAGTATGTGTTATTTTGCATTTAATGCTTCTTTTGTAATTATTTGAGGATCTAAATCTGCCTCATGTGCGCGATTTTTTACTGAAGGAGGCCGTGTTGCCCTCCGTGTGGCCACACACAAATAATACAAGCTGCTGCCCCAATTCATCATATGAGGGCTCAAACAAATTTGTCCATACACATAAATTCAACATAATTATCTCACTCAAGCATGCAAATATGAAATATCTCAAAGAAAAATTACAAAAGCTGAGTAGATTATGTTCCTATAGTGCCATGAGAATGGTGCATTTCTGTATTACACGATAGCATAATGGAGTTAACCTTGGTGATCTGTTATATGATGTACTTCCAGTAAAATTAAGGAAATAAACCAATTTAATCTTCTCTCTAGTGCGTTGCCTCACCGGGTCGCCGCCGTTGCTGCCCAATTCCTCCACTCCATCTGAAAGTTCCTCGTCGTCGTTGATGGATTGGCCGGAACCGCCGATGTTGATGCCACCATTCCTTGGTGCAGGGGACGACTCACACGTCCGCGTAGGTCGCCGCCTCCACGCTGCGAGGTGTTGGAGCGGGCAGTACGGCGACGAGTTGGAGTGGAGCCAGGTGTCGTCACGGCTGTGTTGGCGCGCTGGCGGCCAACGGCACCTGCACTCGTCGACGACACGACACCTTGTCCCCCGCGACCAGCTCCAGATGATGAAACACCAAAGTTCAGATGGCGGGCGCTCTGCGGAACTCGACCCGCCCATCCAGGTGCAGAACCACCTCCGACGCGCTGGTTCGGCACACCAAGCGAGCGTGGAGCGCGAAGGGGGCTGGGGAGGGAGGACTGAGCCCCTGCCGCGACCGCCGAGTTGGTCACCATTGTCCTGGAGGAAGGCCCCATAGTCACCAAGATGGGGGAAGCCGTCTGCCGCCTGGGAGTTGAGGTCAAAATCCTCAAATCCGCCGCGCAAGGAGGCGCCGCTGCTGTGGCCGCTCGCAGTGGCCGCCCACGTGTTGCCGGTGGCAGACTCCTGGGAGAAGAAATTATAGCCATCTTCATCCATCTTCCACGGAACGCGCTGCACGACGGGGTCCTTGGTGCTGGGGAAGGAGGGCGGCGGCGCTGGGGGGTTGGAGGAGGAGGCGCAGGTGGTTGGAGGTTGCCGGCGCTGCAGATGGAGCGGCGGCACTGGCGCTTGGGGGAGGAGGCGGCGCTGGTGGAGGCGGCGGCGCTGGTGGATGAGGGAGGTGGCGGCGTTGGAGGATGGGGCAACGTTGGAGATGGGGCGACGCTGGGGGAGGCCCTCGTCGGCGCGCCTGGAAGCCCCCGCGTGACGACGCGCAAGGAAGCCCCCGACAGTGGCGCTGGGGGTACGACGGGTCGCGGATTGTGACGATGGGATTGGGTTGGCCGCAGGGGGGTCCGACTGTGAAGAGAGGGAGAGAAAAAAAGTTAATTGGGGTGGGGTCTACCAAACTAACACCAATTACCACCTCTTGGATGGGTTAGTTTTTTTGGGGGCTGTTAGTTCCAATTAACACCAAACTAACACATGTGTTTGGGAGTAAAGTGTTAGTTTTGGTGTTAGTTTACATCAAACTAACACTAACACCACCATCCAAGCAGACCCCCTGTTTTCCAAAAAATTCACCAAAATTTCCCACTTAGAGGATCGTGTCAGTTTATTTCTTCTTTCTGCGCACGCGGTCTAATGCAAATATTTTCACCTCTTTTCCTGTTTAGTTGGGTGAAAAGAGGTAAATTTTTTTGCATTAGACCGCGTGCGCAGAGAGAAGAAATGAACTGACACGGTCCTCTTGGTGAGAATTTTGGTGAAATTTCACAGAACTAAACAGGAGCTAAACAGAGTCGGTTGATTGTTTCGTGTGGAACGCCCGGCCTTGTTATTTTTGCATTGCAGACCGTATCACCTCTCACAGAACACATTTCCTAATGTAAAAATTTTCACTTTCATCAAAAAAATTCACCAAGTCGATAGCTATACCACCCAACTGCACCCGCTCTAAAATTGAACAGAAAGTGTACGCACGGTACTATCTACTTAGCTCAACCGATTTTTCTCTTTCTCTTCGATCGGCTAGCTGATGGTACGTCGCCCCAAACATTTTGGGCTCGACCGCTCGAACCACATGCCCACATCCACACACTCCACCACCCATTCTCTTCGAATTTTTTTATATTTTTTTCTCTATTTTGCAAAAATAAATGGTCCGCCAGAAATTTAGCAGAACTATACATCTGCCGTCGTACCCCACGGCGGTAGGGGTCCTACCGCCGTGGGGCACGGCGGCAGGGGCCGTGGCCCACTGGCAAGGGCACATACCGCCGTGCCACACGGCGGTAGGACTAACCGCCGTGCGGCACGGCGGTAGGCGCCTACCGCCAGGCGGCAGCGTGACCTCCAGCAATCGCCGTAGGCCACGGCGGTAGGTAAGGACCTACCGCCGTACCCTACGGCGGTAGTTTTTTTTTCTGGTAAGTTTCATTTTTTTAAGTATTGATACTTAACGACGAACCATTGATACTTAACGACAAATCACAGAAACAAACAATGGCACGTACGACACAAATACCCTAACTTTGTGCCGTTGCTAGTCCTAACGTGCCTTAGGGAATTTAGATAAACGATTACAACATTTGTAGTCTAGTTGTACAAGTAGTACCCGGAGAACCCGGACATCATGGACCCGCCGGAGTGCTGGGAGGGCATGTAGTACCCGTACCCCGGCGGGGGTGGAGTTGGATCAGACGGTGGCGGGGGTGGAGTTGCTGGTGAAGTGTTGTCCATCTTCTCGTGGCATGGACAGCAGCAGAACTCGTCCTCACAGCCGGTGTTCATCTTCACCACCATTGGTCCGGTCACCGGTCCATCGTTGTCGTTGGTAGATGTCGGATCTGGAGAAGCCAATGCCGACGCAAGCTCTTGCCTCAGGTTGAAGATGACAACATCATCGAGGTAGTTGATGTACTGTTGATACGGGTCAATAGCTAGGGGATCCACCCATTGCACGAAACCGCAGTTATCTGGTTGGTCGGAGTACTGCAGAAACCATGATTACATTAGTAAACCATAAAATGATGAAGGACAAAGGTCAAGGAGTTTTGCTTACCCATGCTCGTGAGCAATGCCAGAAGCGTCGACCAGAGTTGTTTCATCCCTGGTAAACCTGCATCACACAGAACTCACCGTGTGCACACCTTGGCCAGTTCACCGTTTGATTTGGTGCGTACTTTCTAACATCACGCATGGATTTGAAATCTCTCTTACCGAAGATTGAAAAATTGTTGTTGAACTCTGGATCTTGCTGGCTCCATAGTGCTGGACCGAGGGTGTCATCATCATCCCCAGTCCAGGAATTCATTGGTGCTTGTTGTGTTGTGAAGTGACACTGGAGAAGAGTGCTCAAATATATGTAGGCAATGAAGCAGACTGGACGGTGGGCCATTCGATCCGAGGCAAGAAAAATGGGCAGTGACTCGGAGGAAACACACCCTAGTACTAGGTTCACTGTTTTGTCCAGTGACTCACAGAAAACACACCCTATGTATTCACTGTTTGACTTGCTTCCCTGGCCTTGATATAAGATTATAAGTCTTGATATCATAATAACTACCAGGATTGAGCGTGGCAATTATGTTCAGCAATCGAGGCAGATTGTCGTAGGATGCTTCGTAAGTACCCCACCTCAACTCCAATACCTTCTTCTTCGCCATGTATGCCTTACCATAACTTATCAGGTACCTAAATTTCTCCTCAATTGCCAAGATAATGGACTTGGGCTCATAAGCAGGATTTTCCACAATCTTAGCAAACATCTGGCTGGCTACAAAACCGGCCGACAAATTACGATGGCTTGCATCTAGCTGGTCAAGTACACAAGTGTGATCCACAACATACCTGACCTCCCAGTAATTTTTCCACTTGCCCTTGGAAGCATACACTCGAAAAGGACAGTTGGGCTTCACACATTGTACATCATATATGTGTGGAGAACTCTTCACTACCCTGAACTCTCTCTGCAGAGTAAGGGTGGCCCACCTCTTCACTGCATCCTTCACCTCTACTGCACTCTTATACATGACGCCAACAGAAACCTGATTATCTCTATACTCCCAGGACACATTCTCACCAGGATTGGCAGATAGCTGTGAGAAATTGTAACTGTCCTAGTCCCTTGGCACTAGCGGGTCATCCTCATCATCTGAGGAGTCCTCTTGCAACCCACGTTCATCGTCACCGGCCTCCATTTCGTACTGCCTGAGTACTTCTTCATTAACTCCCCTCTCGTCAATTTTACCATGGGCCTCAAAGGGTGTGTCACCATCTCCTTCTTCTGCCTCAGTGGCAGCACCATCTCCTTCTTCTGGCTCAGTTGCAGGACCATCTCCTGTTTGTAGTTCAGCCTCACCCTGGTGAGCAGCACTACCCTCCTCATGCACTTGACTACTAGACCCAGCCTTATGAACAACTTGGATAAACAACATCACAGGCAAACCAATTTGACATGCTGTTTTGATATAACTCCTCTAATGTTCAGTGCTTTGAAGTGGCATAAGCTCCCAATATACTGCCTCACTCCTGTTGATTAGAGTCATAATGGACAAGTCATGTTGCTCTGCATCTACATGGAACGCCTTATAAAAAAAAGTTGGTTATGGACCCCCAAGTTCTTTCGGCTGCTCTTCTAATCACATGGTCAACTGAATCAAATTCTGACAAGTCAACTCCATGTTCACCATATCTAATCTGCCTATTACCGAAATACAACTTGACATTAACTGCATCCGACATGTCTGACAACATGAAAAAAAAATCCCTATTAACAAATGGATCTGTAACTACAAAATATATCTACTCAGAGCTACACTAAAACTATAATTTTACTAATCGATCTACACTAAAACTATAATTTTACTATGCAAGTCTACACTAAAACTATATTTTTACTAAGCAGATCTACACTAAAACTATATTTTTACTAAGCAGATCTACACTAAAACAATACTTCAAAATATGAATTATCACAGTTATATTAAGTACCAGAGTATGTACCTCTAACGAGACGAAAAACCGGCAGAGCTTCGCACCTTCGCCACCTCCTCCTCACTCCCTTCTCTTCCCCCTCTCTTTCTTTTTTTTCGAATTATTATGACATTTTCGGCTGAATTTCGGCCTTATATAGGCGGCAGATCCTAGCGCCGTGGGGCACGGCGGTACCAGGCCTGCTGCCGCCGTGCCCTACGGCGCTAGGACCTGCCGCCGTACCCCACGGCGGTATGTCCCTACCGCCGTGGGGTACGGCGGTATGTCTGTCGGACGCTACGGGCCCACGCCTGGCCGTGGGTCACGGCCCCTGCCGCCGTGCCCTACCGCCGTGGGGTACGGCGGCAGATGTATACTTCTGCTAAATTTCTGGCGGACCATTTAATTTTGCAAAATAGAGAAAAAAATATATAAAAAAATTCATTCTCTTCCCTCTCGAAAGGTTGCTCGCACAATATTCCTATATCCTACCTACCATTACGATCTTGACCGTACTCGTTTCGTATCGAATCCGTCATCTGTGGTTTTTGGGTGCTGCTTCCCAGTCTCCAGATATCGCTCCATGATTCCCAATCTCCCTGTCGCACATTTATTTTCTCCTAACATTTCCCCCTATCTGCATTCCTGCTACTGCTACTACATTTTATCTGACGAGCACTATATCTTCATGGAGTATTATTTTTTTTGCCCCTTGCCATATACGTATACCTGTCCAATTAACATGCCAGTACTATCTTATCTGCCTCGGCCGCAACTGCATGCTATCATAATCAGGCCAGTCGGAGCTGGATAGCTTTGAAAGAATATAGGATGGTCGTGTCAGTATGGTGGTGTGGGGTCTTTCACGTCCTTGTGTTTGACGACTTCTTTTAGGGCCCCTTTTCATACCTTTGCTGGACTGTTATGACGTCATATTGCTGCATCTGTCGTAGATGTTCGTTCGTACTGTATTCTTGTAATTGGCTGATGTGGATCTATCACGACAAAAGGAATAAGACAGTGCCTCGAAGATAGAGGAAATAAGGACCAACATTTCTTTTAAGTGGCCAACAACATGCCCATGCAGCTAGCAAGTGGGCTGGGCCAGTCAGAGTGCCTGCTGCCTCCTGCCTTTTGTCATGGGCCCACATGCCAAGCAGAAAAGAGACATGTCACATGGACCTAGCTAGACCCATGAAAACGGGCCCATCTTAAAGGATTATTTGCTAGTTTTTGCATGTAATAACTAACTGAACACTCAAACCATCATCCTTAGGCTACCCCAGCATTATTTTGTGATCCCTATTGATCATGATTCTTCTATGCCGGTTTTCAGGGCCACCCCGGACATATCAAGGGCCCGGAACCAACTCCTCTGCAGTACTGCAGAAGGAATCAGCTCACTGACGTAAGGGTCCTGAGTGCCTCTGCAGCCTGAAAAATTATACTTTCATGAAACTACACTTAAAAAAGAATTTAGATAGATTTGTGTAATATTAGGACCTTCCCCCAATTTTTCAAACAAAATCAGGAAAAAAATGCGGATAAGAAGAGGTTGCAGATGATTGTCATAGTTCAGAATAGTTTGCACTATTAAAAGATACCATGGATATTAATCAGGACCGTTCAAGTAGTTCAGATGATTACTTGTCCCCAAATTTATCATGGATAATGAAATCGTAGATACTTCCACCAATCTGGTGCAACAATAATGTAGGCTACAAAGTGTTCCCAATATCTTGGCCAGAACAGTTATTTACAAGTTTCTGGACAATCTAAGCAGAAGCCGGATACAAGAAATGCAGACTTCAATGTGAGATTAATATTTCTTAGATTAGCTTCAAAACATCCATCTTGTCTTGTTATGAAGATGAAATGAAGCTCTAACTGCACAAAAGATGGTGGATAGTAATTCAAGAATAGTCTATTCCTTCTTGGTTTTGTTTTCGTCTGCTTCTTGCTCCTTGATCTTCTTGGGTTTAGTTAAGAAGGTCACCACCCATACTCCTAACAGGGTTGCTTGGAGGGGTGCCAGCCAATATACCAGTAGGTGGTCAAATGTTGTATGATCCCCTCGAGCATATGCCCAAGCAAAAGCCTACAAGCACATACCAGAACAAGTAATCAGGACATCAAAAATGAGTTGCTAAATTTTTAAGAACTATATGAATTAAGGCAATTATGAATGTCAGTTATAATAGGAGCAAACATCTAACACGGAGCCAGTTGGCACAAACTACAATGACTGCAATATAGCCTTTTTACAGCACAAACCTTTCCTATGTCCTTTGTAAGAAATAAAAGAATGCACCGAAAACAATCTTACAAGGTGTGCCATCATATAAACTCTGTTTCACTGCAGTGCCTAAGCTTTGATATCAGCTTGAACCATCCACATGGCAAGTACAAAACTACATAATAGCTGTCTGGTGCACACTCAATCAATCACACATGACTTATTGCAATGACACATGGGTATAACAGTATGCGGGCGAGGAGGGTGTGTGAACCCACAGCCCCACACCAAACTTTAAGCTTGTACTTTTTGGATAGTTTCAGGTTGGTTGCTAGGGAAGCAAATCTCCTGAATCCGAGATGAAATTCTAAAAGTTTATTTGTGTGTCAGACATGAAAGACTTACAGATGCAGGGTTCATAATCCCTCCAGTTATATCCGAGCTAAGGATATGGATTGTGTTCTTCCATATGCTCGTGATCCATGTCTTCATAAAGAAACTCTTCATCTCCTTCTTCTTAATTGTCGCTGATACCATAACAACCATGAAAGTTGCTAATCCTTCAGCTAATGCTCCATGATGAGCACCAACACTTAAGCGGGCTCCCTTACCCACATTAGGGAAAGTAAACTGAATGAGCTTCACTCCCAGAACCGCCCCAATCACCTGATACGAGAACAACAAATATTTGATCAACAAACACATAAATCAATGTACACCCATAACAATTAACCGAAACAAAAAGGGAATGACCATCTACAGTATCTCTGTGTATCATGACAAAGTGACAAGCATTACAACTTACAACATCAGGCATGCTGCCTGTCGTATGAATGTGGTAAATTAGCACATGCCGATAAGGTAACCAAACCATGGTGGATTATATATCACACAGCCATAGAGCATAATCAGTAATTTTGGTCCCTATAGATGCGATCAACCAAATTACAAATACGCCGTTTTAAGTTCCACAAATGGACATCACGGATTGAAGGCCAAATCCAGAAGATAGAATTACGAGTTGTCGACAGACATCGTGTGCGGGAACATCATTACCTGGGCAGGGATTCGTACGAATGCTGTGAACAGGTATACAGCGGGGCCGCCGTGGGAGGCGACGGCGGCGGCAAGGGCGGTGAGCGGATTGTAGGAGGCGCCGCCCGTGGCGGCCTCAAGCCCGGCGAAGACGAACATGTACACGAGGGAGAGCGAGACCTTCACCGCCTCGGCCTCGGGCCGGCCCCCGAAGCCGAGCGGGCCGTAGACGAGCAGCTTCACCAGCGCGCCCGCGCACACCCACGCGGCCGCCAGCGCCAGGTCGCCCGCCACCAGCCACGGCCGGATGCGGCCGCGCGTCGGCGGTGGCGGGGCCGGAGACATGGCGCGGCGGTTGGGGTCAGGAGGATGGCTGGCAGGGGTGCTCCGTGCTCGTGCGCGGCTGGAGAGGGATCTTCTAGCCGGAATATTGTTTGACGGCTAGATTGAATAGTGTTATGTAAGTGGAAATAAGTCAAAACAAGTCGAAATAAGTTGGGAATCAGCCAGCCGAACAACCAATAGTTAGGGGCGATCAAGTTTAATGCGTTTTAGCCCTCGTTGGAAGTAGGGTTCACAAAACCGAGCCCATGGTTTTTTCGATCGGTAAAACCGGTTCAGAATTCCGACCAAACCGAATGTAAAACCGAGATTTTTTGCTAGGATCGGTTGGGCCGGTCGAAATCTCGGAAAATTGATCTTTTTGCTACCGAGTCGGAGCGGTAGGAGTGGGATTCGCGAATCCTGACCGGTACCGAACGGTATTTAAAACCATGGTTGGAAGTGAAATTTTAAATTGGTAAAGCAAGACAAGATTCCCAAATCCGTGTGATTAAGGATAGCGGTAACTTGATGACAGGGAAACCACTGCTACATTTTTGTCGTCACGTGCATTGTGCACAGCAGGCCATCAGCAGTACCCGCAGATTTATCTCGAGCTACCTGCAGCTCGAGCTATCCTGACCACTGATCTTACTCGGGTTTTGTTCTGATTTGTCTCGGGTTTTGTTCTGATTTGTCTCTAGTGGTGTATTACCAGGGTATATGATATTTTTTCCTCACATACTGTCGGGTATGGGTCAGAGGATAGCAGGAATCTGCACTGTACGATGTGACTAAAAGATGCTCTTCCAACCTCCACTACCCACTCGGGTGAAAGTAGAACATATGTTAAATATTGAATGGCACATGTCACGATACAATACTTTTCCAAGAAAAGAATAATTTGTAAACACAAAGTACATGTTAGTTGCTTTAAAAATCACACGAAATGATCGTTAAGATATCACAGCTATATATTGCATGTATCACATAAACATAAAAAATAAAAAGAACAATTCCACAAAATACAACCAGATATGTTCTTTTTTTAAAACAACAACTACCAGCCTAGCCTGCCACGGTATATTGCCAAAGGTACCTTCCAGCCTTCCAGGTACCACGCTATTAGCGAAGGTACGTTCCGGGTACCACAGCTATTACCAAAGGTAACTTGCTGCTTGAAAATGTACTACCTTGCAGCTCCTGTAACAAGCCATGCTGGAGGTGGAGGTTCTTGTCCTACAGTAAGATGACCTTCAAAAAGAAATATGATGTCTGCAAAACGTAACATCTTTTTAGCAAAAAAAAAAAGACAATGGTATAGATTTCTTAGGAGAAATTGCTATATAAGTGCGTGAAAAATGATATTCACATACTCTACAAGATAAAACCAAACGGTGGGTATGTAAAGCTTAAATTCTTGTACCAGTACCACCGCACCAGTCATATCATACAGAACTCCACGTGTTCCTCAATATATGTATGCATAGTGTACTACTTATATCCAAATATGAAAATTTTCATATGTTCAAATTTTACATGCTAGAGGTACAATATTCAAGATTAAATAGTTTTATATGAATTAAAAATACCACATGTATGACTCATGTACCACTCAAAAGTTTGGTACCACAAACTGCGTCAAGTAGTGATGTTTCCCAAAGCATTCAAATCAGCCCTCTCATTTCCACCAAGGGCCTGCAAGAATATTATTTAGGAATTTCACATGATAAGTCAGTATACATTCTATAAAGGACTTAGACGCAGCCATAGAGTTGATAGTGATATATCCATACCATGTGCACATTTATATTTCCAAGCTAGGCCTTCCCGTGCTTTGACTTGAGCTTCTTTAAGCGATCTTGTAACAAAACAGTAAAATGTTGGTTACTCCTAACATTCGAGAACAAGGCGAGATGAACAGGTGACGGAAACAGATATCCCACTTCTTAAACACTTAAATTTTATCTTCATGTATGTATATGGCTTAATTCAGTTGATGCAGAACATAAACACTCAAATTTTATCTTCTTAACAGTTAAAGATATCACACTTCTTGACAATTTTATCTTCTTAACACTTAAATTTTATCTTCATGTATGAACAGATGATGCAGATCTAAGCGCATCACTGATTTCAATATAGTTAAATTTAGTTTCAGAAATCTAACAACAGTGATCCTAAAATTTAACACATTAATTGCCAAATTGATCACAAATGTAATCTAGATGCTCGATGGTCGTACCAATCTAGCGCGACAGTACTTGGGGGACAACTACTGCTGCTTGCAGCAACTCGTCTTCAGTATAAATCCAGCTTGTCAATTCCATCAAGGCCATCAACAGCTTCAATTAGTTTGAAATTTTTTTAAAAGAGAAACTTTATGATTGAGAAATACAAAAAGAAAAATAATGGTTGAGAAATCAAGAACATATTCACACACAAATGCGTACACATAGCCCTTCTAGACAAGATAATCAGAAATTTCAAAACAAATCCAGCCTCCACCTCAAATCACAACTATTATTGCACACATTCTGTGCAACCAGTGTTCATGCAGGGATGACGAGCACAGGCGGTACTATTATTTGGATCTTAATACTGACTTAAAAATTAATTCTTAGAGATATAGTATCACCTCATTAGAGTAAGCCAGAGGATTTCAGGATGCCGCAGATGATCTGACCAGGTGCCGTGGCCACAGGCTGCCGGAACTCCCCACAGGGCCGGCGGTGTCGAGGGACGGATCGACGACGACGAAGAGGTTGTCCGCACCGAGCCCGATGGCCACTCGATTCGCACCCACAGTCGGGCGACGGATCTGGGAGGACGCGGAGAGGAAGAGCTCGGATGCGGAGCTGGAGGCGACAGTCGGTGCAGGTGTCGTCGGCAAGACCCTCGGGAAGCGGCGCAGGGGGCTCGGCAAGCCACGACCGTGAGGGGCTCGGCCATCTCAGCGGCCACCTTTGCTGCCCCCTTTGGGAATCTCGCTGGTTGCCAGGGAAGACGGCAAACCTCGATGTCACGACCTACAGCACCGCTGCTTCCGCTCAGGACCACTTCCGTTCCGTCGGTGCATCACCAGATCTGGCAGATGGACCACCGGATCTGGCCCGTGCGCTCGCCGCCGCCGCCGGATTTGCTCGGAGAAAGGCTCGGGAAGAGAAAGAGAAGGCGTCACCGTGGAAGATTAACCCACAGATGCCAGATGCCAAGCTAGGTCCCGCCAAGCAGCTCCTCGACCGTCCCGGCCCCACCGTCGCCTCCGCCTCACCCCCGAGCCGCGGAGCACGTCCGCCTAGTGCCCCTCAGCCGCGGCCACCGTGACTACCTGCAGCGTGCGCCGCAGCAGCCTGGCCAGCAGCGGGAGACTGAGCCTCTGGATCCCGCCGTCGCTGGATCGCCGCCGCCGCCGCCGCCAGTAGAGACGAACGGGGCGGAGGGGAGATGGGTGGGGGAAATGATTTTGAAATCTCTAGGGTCGGAGAGACCGTGATATTACGCGTATGGAATCTGTACTCATACACGTACATGCTGAGATAACTACAGACCATCTGACATGGGTCCAGATCTCAAACTGCAACTACAGGGAGTATAATCTTCATCCACTCCTTACCGTATCCTGAGGAATGAGAAAAACGAGATCCAGTTTTTTTTTTAAAAAAACCGCCTGTAGCGTACGCCTTGCTGTGTCTTGTGAGTTGTGAGGTCCAGAAAATGTAGAAAATATGTCAGAATGAGAAAGCTGCAAAAAAGGCAAAACAATTTCCGTTGCCGGGACTCGAACCCGGGCCTCTCGGGTGAGAGCCGAGTATCCTAACCAGCTAGACTACAACGGATGTGTGATGGAGTCATGGAGGAAGTTGTAAACTATATAAAACATATTAGTCCTTTGCGTCGGAAAGTTGAAAATCATTAGAAACGCAACTCTGGTCCTCCGCGCCGGACGTGTGATAGTGGACACCATATACAAGTAATTCATGCATACATCGTGCAAACCATGTACAAATAACCAGCTGTGCTTATTTATTCACATACATTATATTTTCTATTGGAACCTTGGGAGGACCCTTATCGTGGCCTCATCATAGACTGTAATCACGCGACTGAATGCATGGTCTGGCTCGAGCCCAGGAGGAGATCAAATGAGGTGAGAGAGTACGAATCCAGAAGAACAACCATCTGCTTGGCCGCGTTGGTTATAGGACTTGCCGCAGGCACCACCTATAACACAGAATCACAAACGTTAAACCAAATCCGAGGCGTAATCACTATCATTTGCTCTAAGTTTGCAAGGTATTGGATCAAGTTGGTGCATCAAACCTTGTCTGGCTGCTGGAAGGAGTTCTCGTCCCGCAGCGAACCAGAGGTAAGAACCGTCTTGATGGATCCAAATGTCTGGATACCAGTTTCCAGCCCAGTTACAGATATATTAAGGTTGACAGCTTTGCTCCCAAAATTTATAACCTGCAAAAGTTTTTTTTTGGGCCAGTATAACTTTCATTTTCATTTGCTAAGCTAAATTTCTAATGAGAAAGATAAATCACCTTTATTTTAAGGTAAGTATTCCCATCTTGTGAATTATTCCAAGTGATAGCAGATGTGACCAGTTGATCATAGTTTAACAGCTGAATAGTGGATGGATGAAGTGCTGCGCCGCTTGAATCTTTGAAGAAGTGCAGCATCCAGTAATTTGGACATCCATAGTGCTGCCATGAGTTAAAGACTATGGCATCTGGGTTCCACCTATCAAGCAGAGCAATATTTTTTATTAAATACTGATAAATAATCAAGTAGAAAAACATTTACAATGCAGAAAGTAAATCCACAAATACCTTCGATCATTATCATTTACAAAGAGTGGAGCGCAACTTGCCATTTCAACCACATCACTGCATAGAAACCATTGCAAAAAAAGATTAGTCTGTGACGTAATCTACATCACCCAGGAGCCAAACCAGAAATATCATTAAAAAACCTGTTTCTTTCTAATCCGATGAGAAATGCAGCTTCAGCTAAAGCAGCTATCAGTGTTCCTCGGCCAGCATCATTTCCAGTCACAGCATATTCACTAACAATTGCCTATGATTTACACAGGGCATTACTGGCCAGTTTTAAAGAAGACAATTGAGGTATCAATTGCAAAGCAGGTACCTTAGCCCCACTGCGGGCTGTATTATCAAACATTCTAGATTTGGAAAACATATCACCAGATGAGGTATAGACCTGCAGCATAGCAGATGTCACACTCTGCTGGGTAAAATATTATCCAAATGAAGACCAAGCAAAGCAGTCATTACATGAACATCATACAAATCAGCTGGGTGGACTGGTGAAATAGCAGATCTATCACAGCTTGATATGATTTTGATGTCTGGGTAGGATGCTTTTATTGCAGAATAGAACTTCACGTAGTTATCTACAAAATGGGATAAATATTGGTCTTATTGGCATAACAGTAAAATGAAGCTGAAGGAATCCAATGTTGCATAAAAAGAGATTGTTATTATGAAGACAGGAAGAAAATGGAATTCTGCGAAAACCTTTATAATAGTATTTAGAACATTCTTGGTTCCCTATTGAAACATAATAAAGCTGAAAGGGCTCTGGATGTCCCATTGCTGCACGAACTGAACCCCATGCAGTCTGGGGGTCTCCCCTGGCAAACTCAATACCATTAACAACATCCTGCAACATGGCAAGCATGGAGAAATTTGAACGAAAATGTAACATGTATTAAGTAATTTATTTTATTCAAAAATACTATTGGAATGGAACCATTTACTCTAGGAAACTTTTTTTTTTGAAAGATTACTCTAGGAAACTTCATCTCTTATGTATGTGTGACACTTCTGGTCAGCATAACCAGGAAGTTGCAGAAATCCAATTAGGAACATATGCATTATATCCTTCTAGACATTGGAGCCTCAAGTCCAAGCCAACATTTGGTTTTCTTTTTTTTTCACTTCCAACATATTTAGACATGAAACTCAACCACTACCTGAGTAGTGCGTTTGTTGCAAATTGTAAGTACATTACGCTATTCCAAAGTGAACACAAAAAAAAAAATTAATTAGTATGAATTTAATCGCTCATCCAACAGTCCTAGGCTAGACAACACACTCATAATGTTAGTAGTATGGGACTAAGGGTGCAGAACCCTAAATTAGAGTCCATCGGTTCACATTATGTTAGATCTAGAAGTATTCATCTGTAGCATTTAATTCCACAGTTCTCGTTAAACTTGTGCTTGTTCTATTTTTTTTTCTTGTTGCCATTGGTAATTTCCTAAGACAACCCTTTGATAAATAATTAAATTAATGGATAACTTTCTTAACATGTTTTTTATCACCAGATGTCATTTAAGGAAAAGGAGTGCATAGGTAAACCCATCATAAAAAAACTCTTCAGCTTAATCCTGAGAAGATTAAACACACTCTGTAAATTGAAGAGTTTATACAACATGAGTTTTGGGGGGACTAAATTACCATTTTAATATTCAAAATTCAAGAACAAACCTTTACAAAAGCAGCTATTGTTGCAGATGGGACTTGTTCATTTAGGCTGGCCCCTGTCACATTGAAAGAAATTGCCAGTCAAGTGTAAGTTATCTCTACAAATATGTAATGGTTTTTTTATGACACCGTCTATACTTTCTTGATAAGTTGATATAGCAATTGCCATCATTGACCACCCAAACTGGGCAAGCACCAAGGTCTTCTGCTAGCTACATCAATGAAATTGAACTCTCAGAATCAACAAGAGTAGTGTCTGGACTTATGTGAACGTTCAGTTCAGGCAACTAGCAGTGTGATGCTCACTTGGAGGAACTCAAAATATCCAAGTCCATCATCCGTCCAGTAGGCCCAAGCATCATTGAAATGGCCAGGTCTTTCTTCCCATGGTCCAACAGTTTCACTCCATCGGAATGCATTTGCAAGATAGTTCCCCATTACATAGTTGCCACCTAAAAGCAACCAACATAATGTAGTGTGAGTTCCCAGCAAACTCACTGTCTAAGTACTAGCCCAGAAAGGAGACCATAATTCATTCTAAATTAACCATTCTTGATTTATCCATATAACTAAAAAACATAAAAGATTTCATGAAGGTATACAAATTTATGTATCCTATATTCGGTAAAAGAGTGATATTACATGCAATATTCAACAAGTGATACTACATCTAGGGAATTTTCTTCCTTTTGTTCTCTTGGAATTTTCTTGCACAATCACAGAAAGTTGTTCCTCGTGTGCATGGGATATATAAATTCTTCATCAAATCAGAGTAACAAACCAATTTTGGTAAATGATAAACTAAAAATTATAGTTGCTAGGCGCGTCCTTTTAACACATCATTTTTTTAGAAAGATAATATAAGGCATATCTTTTCAACATATCAGCATCCAATTGTTGCACAAAGAGTATGCCTCACATACTGTAACAACGAGTATGTTACTCTGAGTCAGCAAGGTGTAATATTTTACAATAATCACATAAATAAATGACTGTCAATGACAGAAGATTCAGGAGTATGTGCAACAGTGCAAGGTATATGCATCTAATTTTGACCAGATTGCTAGTCATATACTGATATAATCAGCAAGTATACTTGCCCAGTATTCACAATATTTTCATAGATTTGTCTGGTCTTATCGTCAAATGAATCCAGGCTCTTCCCTCACAGGCTGGGTTGTGCTGAGACATACTACCATCACCTCTACATATGAAGAATCTCAGAAGTAAGATAAAATGCTAAGTGACAAACCTGGAAACTTTAGAAATAGAGGCTTCAGATTTGCGAGCATAGAGGCAAGATCATTACGGAAACCATGCCCCTGAGAGATAAAATTGATAAATAAGGGTCACTGTCAAATCTAGAAATGGAAAGTCCTTGACACCTTAGTCAACTACGGATTGTACATTTTAGCTTTCTTCTGCTTAAACAATTTCGTAATGTAAATTAGGATTATGTAAAAACCATACGATAGCCTTGCTTACAGGAAGGTCCTTGAACTGCTAAAACATCACCACACAGTAAAATTCAATTATGATGCTGCAATGTGTATCTAAAAACATTATAGTGAAACTATTGTAACTGCATCGTTGCACCATGGCTATGCATGGAAGACATAGTTTAATAAAGATCAGTTAACACCTCCTGAACCAAGAATAATTCTTTCTGGCAATACAAATTAAGTTACCAAAAATTATGGTTCAGGACTTCAGGTTATGATGCTTTTGGTACGTGACTAGACAGTTCACACATAAAATAGCTGTAATCATAAAAGGCCATGTAGTATATTTTTGTGTTTCTGATATACTACTATTTAGGTTGCAGAGGAAAATGTATGGAGGAATTATACATCATGTTCCTTGAAAGATCAATAGGATCAAAATGAACTTGGAAATGAAATTACCATGTAAGTGTCTGCTGGCATAAGTGACACTTGATCAAACCAAATTGTGCCACTTTTGGTGGTCGTAAGCTGAAGTCTTGAATTAGTATTTCTGTCATTTGATTCTAAATCAAATTCAACCTTCGTCCACTCAACAAAATCTTCTTTGTCACCCCTATAATTTATGTTGCACATGCTTTTATCTCACCAAAAAGGGCAAATGAAGTATTCTTGATACATTGAACCTTGAGATATTGCTTACGTGATGGTATGAGAAGCTAGATTTCGAAGACCATCTGAACTTGTTAAGGAGACTGTCAACTCCACCGCTGCTGACGATCTAATGTACATGGCACCTTTATAAACCTTTGTTCTCTCAATGTTCTGCAACAAATGTAGCAAAAATATTTCTTAATTTTACACTGAAGATAAGATGTGGTTTTATCAAGTCGCGGGGGGGGGGGGGGGGGGGGATGCACATGAATCGTATCCAGATTGGTTCAGATACTAGTACTATGAGTATAAAGGATCTTAATACCTCACGAAAAAATTACAGAGGGTCTTAACAAGTAATCTAAAAAAAACACCTAACTGAAAGTTCCTAACAAAGATATACAACAGAAAGATGGAAACTATGGATCATGTAAAGGTCATACCATGCCCCAGTAACCAGGATTGTAGATTCCAACACCTCCTGATGGGCAGCCACTAGCTTCACAAAGTATTTCCATTCGAAGTGCAATTGGGTTACCTGTAAAACATGATGACCGATCTGTTGCCACGATAATATTGGATTCATCCCCAATAATCAACCATGGGTCAATATTTGAAGGAGTATTAGAACCCCCAGCTTCAAAACCTGTAACATAAAATTTGTAAGGAGCTAGGAACTTGACATCTTCTTCCTTATGATCTACAAAAAAAGTTGCAACTGGTAGCTCTGCTTTTAACTATTTATACAGACAATAATCACCAGTATGGCTACTACATACAAAGATCACTGTCGCCATCGTGACACTATTTTCCTGACAGACATAAGTTATTACAGATATGTGTGTACAGCTCTGATGATAAAACGTTAAAATTGCACACCAACAAAAGATAAAAAAGGGATCAAATGATGAACAAGACATTCTTCAGGCATAGTGCCAGTTAACCTTAGATACAGAATCCCATTACCTCTGTTGCTTACAAGCTCTGCCCACAATCCACCAGCTCCAGCATGGTTGATCTCCTACAAGTAAACCAAGATTCCAAGAATTACAGAGATTCATCACCTTCAAAATAAACCAACTAAACAGCTCTAACGCTACTCTACAAGGTTCATTTTTATGATATGAAAGTTGAAAGGATTGGAATGATAAAGAAACAGTTTATATTTAAGTTTCCTGTGTGATTATAATGGTTTATAGCAGAAGTAAACACCAGTTATCTGTGAGCTGAAGTTGATTGTGTACGGCCATTTAGCACCAATATAGATAGTTAACCGTTTTAGACAAGTGCACAAGAGTACATTAAGTTGGCCTATTAAGATCCAACATTACAAAAGCATTGACATCTCTGCACGAGGCACTATAGGCCACTACAATAAAAGCATAAAACCAATGTATGAACAACAATCAAACGTCACACTCACCTCAAAGAAGATGCCAAACATATTCCCAGGGATCACCTGAGCATTATGAGCTGAAGCATCCACACTCAACTGAGCAGTTTGTGCCGCCACGGATCCAATATAAAGTATCTGGCACAAGCCACAGGCAAGAACTAGCACACGGAACAACCAGCAAAACAAACAGGCTCTTGGGATGCCCATTGCTTCCTGTTACAGCTGAGAGCAGAGCACTAGCTCAATGTAATCCCTCTATGCCCAGCTACTGATGCTGCAACCCAGCAACGTTTTATCAAACTGCAAGGATATAAAACAGCAATTGGCTCAGAGCAAAGGTGCATGAGTAGAAGTGAAGTCAAAATAAAACGATGAGAGAAGAAGATAGCAACATCATCTATATGTAATCCTGTCTGAAGATTACTTCACAGAGTTGCACACCTGTCGCGGGCAAGCAACACAAAAGTGTCGTTTTCTCCTTATCCATCCAGGAAAGCAATACCTTGTATGGTACACTGTCTGCATTTCATGTTAACCAGTTTTCTCTGTATAACATCCTCTTTATGTGCCTTTGGATAAATCTGTTTGAATCTACTGTAGAAATGAGTTTATTGGTAGAATCTCCCATTGAGAGCCCCACCCACCCAGTTCTAACCCGGGTGCCCGCAAGTCGTCGTCTCGTAATCCATCTATGAAAGCCATAGTCATACCACGTACAGCACACCATCAGCATTTCACTGCGACCGGTTTTCTCTTGCCTAAAAATATGCAAAATCTCGCTTTCTTAAATGTGTTAAGACTACCAATGCAAATTATGCAACAGTAACACCCTTAATCTCTAAATTGGGAGCTGTTCCCATGCCGCATTTAGCTGGGTTATAATTTAAAAATGGAAAGTACTGCAGCGACTGTTTAACCCCCAGCATGGAACAGACCAGAATCAAACAGCACAACCCGATTCAGAGAGTTTGCCAGAAAGGGGCAGACCAAGCGTAGGGGGCGTGGGGATGAGGAGGGTTTCAACTGAACCCCTAGCAATTATGCAAAAGCATCTGCTGTACTCCTCCACGCGTAAACGGAAATTCGCAACAAACTGGCCGGATTAATCAGTCCAAGAAAGAAAAGTTAAGGATCTGAGGGGCCGCCACAGCAAAGTGGGGGGAATTCCGGCGGAACGAGACGAGTAGGGTAGGGTTTCCTTACCGAGCCAAGCGTAGCCTTGGCCTCTGCGAAGAGGGTACGATGATCGAGTGAGACCCTGGGACAGAGAAACGGGCGTCGGTTGATCGGCGGCCTCGCTTGTCTCGCCTTCGGCCGGCGGCCAGTAGGCAGCAGGAGACTGTGGGGGAGAAGAAACGAAGAGGACGTCAGAGGGGCCGGCCGACGTGGCAGTGTATAGATTAGACATGTCAACTGTTTTCTGATTGTAGAGTAGTTGTTGTGTGGTGGGCCACGGGAGCCGGTAGGATTAATAGCAAATAATCATCCCCAAGAGATAGATTAAAAATGAGGCGTTGGAGTTGGATTGGATGTTGTCATCGATCGTAATATGGTCTTTGCGTAACTCAACGTTTAAAATCTAAAAATCTAGCAATCATTCCTTTGGACACCAATATTTAACTCAAAACTTGGGGGGAAAAATATCTGAAAATAGACTAGGAACATGCTATACCGATTAATTTTGAGCATTCTCGTTGAAAAGAAACACAGTGTTCCCATAAAAAATTGCCATGCGACAAAGTTTTGAATGCCTCTCTGAAACTATGGATTTAAACTTCAAGACCATTACACTAACAGATCGATTATTCTTGCGCGCTTTCTGCGGAGTCGCACATCATGAATCCTGCGGTTGCAATCACCTCGTTTCACTATTGAGTATTGACATGCTCGCACGGCGTGCGTGTAGAACTGGCAATGCAGCCATTGATCGATGGGGTCCCTTGATCGATTTATCATTCATCCGGCCGTGGACGACTCCACGTCGTCTTCACCAGCGTCCAAGGGCCTGAAAAACTTGCCGTCGAGCAGGTACATGCCGGCGGCGAGGCGCACGGCCCAGACGTCCTTGGGCTTCCGCGCCATGATCCTGCTCAACCAACGAAGTCACACGAACGTCAGCGCCAGCCGCCAAGACACTCCTATTCCTATGGTGCACACGTTTTCTTTTCTGGTCGATCGAGTACCATAGGAGTAGATCACGTACCTTCCGACGTCGCCGGGCTTGACCTGGCCGCCGTTGTGCCGGAGCGACGGCACCGATGCCGCGGTCTTCAGCATCACAGGCGCCTCCAGGATGACGATCGGCGAGCCCACCGTGAGCTTCGATTTCGTGTCGCTCGCTGTCGCTGGTGCAGCGCCGCCGTTCGGCGCGCACCGGACGGCGACGCCGCCGGCGGGACGCCGTCGCACGGGGGAAGCGGGGACTCGTGCTGGTGAGCAGACGTAGGGTGAAGGCACTGCAGCAGTTGCTGCCGCGAGCAACTGATGTGCCATCCTGCCCACTGGAGCAGATACAGAGGCAGGGGGAGGTGCTCGACAGTCTCTATGCAGCTGGAGTATCTGCTACTGCAATCCTAGTTCCTGTGTTGCCAATCCTCCGCTGTTACTCTTTGCTGATCCGTGAGCTCGATGCTGAATTGAGGTTTCTGCTCCAACGTTTGGCTTGAAGCTTGATGGATGGAGTAATCTCTGGTTTGACTTTGGACTGAGCTCTGCTTGTAGAAATGGACAAATGGTACTGTGTGTGTGTTGTGGTGGCAGGGTTATCGAGGATGTGCTTTCAAAACGGCTGAGAAGTGAGCGGTTGTCGTGTGTGTTCTGTTGGCTCTTGCTCCCTCCTTATCCGTTCCTTTTCTCAGCCTAATCTGAAACTCGTGTAAATCTGACCACTGGAGGAGACGTCCCGGTACAAAGGTGCATCGTCTCAGTTTCTGTACCGCCATTTCCTCAACTTCTTTCCGGCAGAAATCTACGCTGACTGCGCGCCAAGATTTCACTTAACACGGTCCATGTTTCTAGAGAAAATGTCTTATTTGACCCTAGTAATAAAAATGTTTTTTTATTTCACATAAAAAATGAACTTCCTTATCCAATACTAGGTTGAAAACTTTGTTTAGATCGGTAAGTTTCTACTATTTATTCATCACATCAGATGTTCGGATGTTAATTAGAAGTATTAAACGTAGATTAATGACAAAACCTACTTTATAACCTTCGAGTACATTCGCAAGACGAATCTACTGAGCCTAATTAGCCCATGATTAGATAATACGGTGCTACAATAAACATCCCCTAATGATAGCTTAATTAGGCTTAATAAATTTCTCTCGTGATTTCCCGTCCATCTATGTAATTAGTTTTATAATTAGATCATGTTTAATCCTCCTGATTAGCATTTGAAAATTTGATGTGATATTTTCGGCAAGTTTCTTCACTCAACTAAACAAGGTCGAAGTTTTATTTCTTATTCGACACTACAATATGTTCTGTTGTTTAGCTCCAGTGAAAGATAATCTCCTCCAAAACAATCATATCCAGAATTCATGTTTTGAATAGTGATAGAACATATGTAGAAGACCTCATTTTGCATAAGACCGGATATGTAGCACTTAAGAGCAACTCCAACAGCTCCTTTATATCATTTTTTATCGGTAAAAAAAAAGGAAGTCGTCAAAACACCGATCCAACAGCCTCGCTAAAAAATAAAATCGCAATCTCGCTCGCAATACCACCCCGGCGGCTCGCGAGCTTTGGCGAGGCCGTCCGCTCGCAAAATCCCCTGATCCCGCGGCGGCTCGCGCCAAATCGCCTGCTTTCCGCGCTGATAAATCGAACCTGCACTGCTGTCGCCCACACGCAGGCACGCAGCTCCACGGCCTTGTGTAGTCGCCGCTGTCGGTGAGCACCGGATGCCCTCGCCCCTGCCGCGCCGCGTCGCTGCCATCGTCGCCGCCGCGTCACGCGCTGTCTTCGTTGCCGCCATGTACCAGCCGCCGTTCGGCACCTGCAGGAAGGAGAAGAAGGGATAAAGGTCCTCTACGAGGCGCGCCGCCGGTACAGCCAGTTTGACCTCCGCCGCAGGCTGCGCCGCCGGCCGCGAGCCCAAGGTTCTCCGCAGGGACATGCCGCCGGCCGTGATCACGTGATCCTCCACGTGTGCGCGCCGTCGGTACAGCCAGCCCGAGATCCTCCGCGGGGCCGCGCCGCCGGCCGCAAGTCCGAGGTCCTCCACGAGGCCGCGCCGCCGGGCGAGCGAAGCTCCGTCGTGGCCCTCGCCGCCAGCCAGGGGAGCTCCTACGGTCCTACCTGTCCCCGACGGAGGTCACGAGGCTGGAGACCTGGAGTTGCTGGAGCTATCCATGGGGCTCTGAGCGATGGACGGGATCTGGACGGCTAGAAGGAGTACTCCGTAGTAAACTTTGAGGGAAAACAATTGACGAGAATGACAGGAGGGACCCACATTTAAGATGATAGATGGAGCCACAGATATGGGGTTTTTTGAATATGGATTAACCCACTGTTTGAAGAGTCTGTTGGTTAGTCTACCGTTTTATAAAGTTTTCTATTTTTTAGAGTTCTTCAAATCTTTAAATTTAGCTAGAATTATACATAAGCTGTTGGAGTTGTTCTAATAAACCTTAAAACTAAAATTCACCAAATTAGACAATTTTAATGAGAACATGAATGTTTAGGGCACAATTTTTTCCCCAAAAAAATCTTTAAATAACTAATAGACCAATTATGGGAATAAGTAATTTATAAACTTATTATATCATACACAAAAAAGAGACATTTGAAGTTTTTAATATTTTTTAATAAATAAAAATGTCTCCTTGTCACTTAATAATTTATAAATCGCATCACACCCACAAGATAAATATTAGGTATTTTTAGATTTTTTGGAAAGATTTTTATGCCCCCCAAAAAAGATAATATTTAAAATAAAATAATTTGGTGAATTTTAGTTTTAAGATGTCAAGTGCTATATTTTTATTTTTATGCAAATATGTTCATCTCCATCTATTCTGTTAATTTAAAAAGTTTCATAACTTTTGGAGGTGACTAAATATCATTTGGGTCAAGAAAATATGAAGGGAGAATTCACGTGTTACCGTTCATGCGAGTTAAACCGAAGGAAGAGATGTGTCTGTCAAATTTTTCAGTGTCAAATAAGAAAACATCATCTTTAGTAAGAATCGAATAAGTAATTTTCTCTCGTTTCTATCGCCGGAGCAGCTGACATCCTTAACCGGTTGTTGATCGATCAGTAACCCTTACTGAAAGCGAGGTACAGTGCTTACGTAGTTGCGTTGCATTGCTTGAAAATCAGAGGTAGCAAATCTCATGGCGTTGGGGGGGTTGCGCTGATGCCTGAACGTTGCGAGTTCAACACTGGTGTCTCCGAGAGCCAGGCTTATCGTGATCCCTATCCGCGGGCAGTGTGATTCAATAGACAATTGTTACCTTGACGGCTTTTTTTTTCTGCAAAAATGACAGTTTACAGCCTCATAGGTTCAGTCCTAAAAGACGAGGGTGTCTTGGCGTCGGCACTTGCAATGTGAACGGGGGCGTGTGGTTTTGCGAAAGTCGTAAGTGTAAAGAAATGGGCACAATCACTATCCCAAAGAGGATCAAAATAAAAGGCAGCTTTTTGTTCTTTTCGATCAGCATTTCCCCTCCTCTTTTCAACACCTATAGAAAGTCTCTTTACCATAACGCAAAAACTACATCGAGAGGCCTCTCGATTTAGGGATAAATCGAGAGCCCCTCAGTTACTTCCTCACCAGAGAAAATCGAAGAGCAAAAGGTAACTGCATCCATGGTCAGCTCGTCGGAAGTCGAAGAAGAAGATGACCTGTGGGCGGGAGGTGGGCGGGGCGGTCGGCGGTGGGTCACCGCCGGCCGCGGGTGGCGGTGGAGGCCGGCGGAGTAATTGTTTTGGGGTTACCTGGGTTCGGGGTTGGAGGAAGCTTCCATGGCTGACTCCTTAGAGGGATGTCCGTGGGCGGCGGCCGGCCCGGCGGAGGAGGCGGGGTGTGGGCGGCGAGGCCAGGCGGCGATGGCGCCGCCGGCCGGGCGGTGGCGGACAACCGGTGGGTGGGGTCGGCGGCGAGGGCAAGTCAACGTAGTGGTTAGGAAGGGCGGGGTGGAGGGGGAGGGGCGGTTGGTGGGCGGCGGTCGGCGGCGAGGTCGCCGCCGGCCGTGGGGTGGTGGTGGAGGTCGGCGGTGGCGGGGTAGAGGAGGAAGAGGAAGGGAGAGGGTGGCGGCTACAGTTCGCATCGCGAGGAAGATGATAAGTTCGCGTCGCGAGGGAGACAGGGGAAAAGGAGGCAGCAGATATTCGCGTGGGTGGTGTGTATCGTGCGGCTGTGGGCCTGTGGGGTACGGTGGTGGGCCTGGCCTCTCGGCTTAAGGCTAAAGCGAGAGCGCTCGCCGCCCAGTCACGTCCTTACCATAAAGCACATGAATACAAGACCAGGTCACGCGCCAGAGGAAGTGAGTGGAGCTCGAATTTTTAGCGTCCGTTGAACTCGTAAAATCTCTCCAAAAGTATCGAGAATCATCCGCCGTCACTGTTACGTCATGGACGTGTTGGAAAGCAACACATATAGAACCAAGAAGAGGGAAAGAACAGAGATTTTTTGTGTTCGAAAGAAACATAGCTGGTGGCAATGCAATAATGCGAAACAACGGCCTCTCTACCTGTAACAGGGATAAAACTCCGCCATTTTTCTATACATGATGGGAGGCATACATTCAGATGCAACTGCAAAACGACTGCAATCGCCTGGTTCTCTGATCACACTACACCCATAGAGGCCTAAACCACTCATGGTCACCCCCATCGAATGATCATCCACGCAGCTGCAGCTGCACACGCACGACGGCACGAGATCGCCTCGGACGAACTAGTGATCACGACGTCTTGGTTTGGCCAGTCAGTGCTCAGATCAGGCCACCTCGTTCTTCGTCCCGTACATGACGTTCCACGAGTCCAGCGTCGGGAACAGCGGCTGCTGCTGCTCCGCCGCGACGGGCGTGGGCGTGTACGCTGCGGCGGCGGCGTGCGCCGCAGGGTCCGCCTGAAGAAACTGCCCGACGCCGAGCTGCGGCAGGAGAAGGCCGAGGCCGAAGCCGTCCTGCTGCTGCTGCAGCTGCAGGTCGGCCTCGTCGGCGCCCGTGACGCGCTGCACCATGGCGCGGAAGGTGGCGGCGTCGGTGCTGATGTACGTGGTGGGCGCGCGCTTCGACGGCCGCGGCCGCCTCCGTTTCCCCGCGCCCCCGCCCGCCGGCCCCAGGCGGCACCGCGCGGACGGCGACGGCGACGGCGCCGCGCTACCCAACATCGGCGGCGGAGGATGGTCCCCGAAGCCGTGCATCAGCACCGCCGCCGCCTCGGCGGACGGCGGGGGCGCGTCGGAGAGGGAGAAGTGGAGCGCGCGGGCGATGGCGGCGTCGGCGAAGGAGCGGGACAGCAGCGCGCTCTGCGGCGCCACGCCGACGCAGGAGATGGCGGCGTCCATGGCGTGCGTGCGTGCGTGGTGCGTCCGTCCTTGGCCTCGGCGCTGGGCGTCGAGCTCGGGGTCTCGGCCGGGTTCACGAGCTGCAGGCGGTGGCGAGTTCGGGAGTGGGAACGGGCGGACTGGAGTGTGCGAGCGAGCGGCACGCGGGTCGGGTGTGCTATAAATAAAGATGGCAACGGGCGCCAAAAACCCGCGTACCCGCGGGCATGAGACCCGATGGGCGAGGATACGGGCGCGGTTCCTCGCCCGCGGGCACGGGCGCGAGCATGAACTCAAACCCAGAGGATAGTTGTTTGCGGGCGGCCAAAATTGATATCCTCGCCCGCAAACCCGCGAGACCCGCTATGACATGTGGGACCAAGATGTACATATGTATATATACACAAAGTCCTAGGGTTTCCTCCCTCATTCCCACTTCCACACCCCACCCGGCCGCCCCCTGCGCCCTGCCCACCCTAGTCCCGGCCGCCGCCCCCTCTGCGACTCGCGAGCGCTCAACGCCAGCGCTCCGCGCCTCCGCCGCCCCTCTCGCAGCGCCCGTGCTGCGAGCCTCCGCCGCCGACACCGCCCCCTCTCGCGACGCCCGCGCTGCGCGCCTCCGCCGCTGCCCGCCGGCCCTCCCGTGAGTCCCCATCTCCGCCGGTGACCCATCTGGCCGGCCTTCAAAGTCCCCAATGACTGACGGTACCTGCTCCTTTGTGATCGGCTGGATCTACTTGTCCCTCTATCTACGCCGGATCTAGGTATTTTCTTGCTATTCACTTTGATTGAGGAGCTTTCTTGCCACCTACAGTGTTGATTTGTGTTGTTTGTTGACTTGCAGTTGCAATGGCAACAGCTTCTGGTCATGCCTTGAAGATATTGAAGAAGAAGAAATGAAGGACGAATAATCTTGCATTACAACAGCAGATTCCGACTATAATGAACTAATATTGATGTTTTGTTTGTTATCGAACAATGTATGCCGTGTGAAATGTTGAACGACTAATCGATGTGAGATGTGAGCCAATGTATTGAAGTGCTCAATCTAGCGGGCACACGGGTGTGCCCGCGGGCACGAAATGCCCGCGGATAGCGGGCGCGGGCATGGTTTCCTACCCGTGGCAGGTGGAGGGCGCGGGCGCGGGCATGGAATTTGGATGGCGAGCGCGGGCGTAGGAAGCCAGTATCCGCGGGCGGCATGCCCGTTGCCATCTTTAGCTATAAAGGGGGCGGCTGGGCTGCGGGGACCGGGGAGGGCGGCGAGCGAGCCGATGAGTCGATGACGCAGCGTCAGCGTGGTGGTGGGGGCGCCCGGGCAGGCAGGTGGCGAGACGCCCATGGGATGGGATGGCGTCGGAATCGGGCACATGGTCTGGATGGACGGCGGACGGATGGGGCGCGCGCAGCGCAGGCGCCAGGCGGTGCTGCGTCGTCGCAGCGGGCGGCCAACTGCTGGGGGCGCAGGGGGATGTGGACGTGCGTAATGGCATCATGGTCGCATTGCTCTGGGGCAGCGTGAATGGACTCGGACCGAACTGTTGTCTGGTGTCGCCGATCGTGTTGGTAGGTCGTCGTGCGTACGTCCTCGCGACCAGAACCCCGGTTTTGTCAAACGTCTATCGTGTGTTTGGTTGGAGAACGTCTGGAGCGGGGCGGAGCCGACTCTCGTTTTGGGGACGGCTCCAACCTTTCTCATGTTTGGTTGGAAATGTTAGGTTGGAGTGGCTCCGACCTTCTTTTTTGTTTGGTTGGAGAAACAAGATATGGAATGAATGACAGTTTTTCACACCGTTAGTGGGTCCCACATGTCATAGGGTTTAAGGTTCAGTGGTCCCACATGTCATACATGCTGTCTTCTTCCTCATCCCCACCGACCCACGCCCCTGGATCCCGAGCTCCACCGGTCGCGGGCTCCCCCCGGCCGCGTGCTCCGCCGACCGCAGGCTCCCCCGGCCGCGCGCTCCGCTGGACCACCACCGCGCGCCGCCAGGGGTTCCCGCCGCCGCCGCGACCATGTCCGCTGCGACGCAGATCCGGAGCAGGGGTCGGCGGCGGAGTTGCTCTTCACGGGCGCAGGCTCGCAGGCTCGCCGGCTCCCTTCCGTAGCAGCAGAGGGGCGGGGCGGCGGGGTCGCGAGGGCCGGGCCAGCGCTGTCGGTGGCGCCGCCGGCGTCCGTGGGGTCGGTGGCCATGGCGAGCACGAGCTGCAGGACGCGAGACAAGAGAGACGGGAGGAAACGGAGAGAGACGGGAGAGGAGAAACGGGAGCGGAGCGGCTCCGTCCCTCAAAATTCGACGGACGGAGCCAACTCGCATCTAGCGGGTATATTCTCTCGGGAGCCGCTCCGCTCCCGCCGCTCCTCATCCAAACAGCCGCGGGAGCGGGTCGGCTCCGCTCCGCTCCCGCGGCTCTCCAACCAAACACACGGCTAGAGAATGGCGACTGGCGAGTCCCCCATCGCGGCATCGCGATAGACGCGTGCGCAACGCATGCGCCAACACTTCCCCCGATGGCTGCCCATTTCGTCCTACGCCAACCTGCAAGAGAGGCTGTTCAATTTCCGTTTCCACGTTTTGGTGCTACTCAGGTCCTGTTTAGTTCCTTAAAGTTTTACCAAAATTCTCACTTAGATAACCGTGTCAGTTCATTTTTTTTCTCCGCGTACATGATCCAACGTAAAAAATTTCACCCACTTTCACCAATTAAGAGAGAAATCTAGTCAGGAACGTGAATCACTACTCACTAAACTCGCGTATTGTATACTGCCCCCCGTACGGCCGTACCGTACCACAGGAGAGAAATCTAGTCAGGAACGTGAGTCACTACTCACCTAAACTCGCGTAGGGTTTCTTTTTCTAGTTTGAGACCAACGTACTCCCTTCGTCCCAAAATATTTACACTTTTTGACTTCTACGTTTCACATTTGACCATTCGCCTTATTGAAAATTTTTGTAAAACTGTTATTTATTTTGCTATGATATGTTTTATCATCATATATATTTTAAGTATATCATAATTGTTTTTACATTTTCACAAACTTTTTGAATAAGACGAATAGTCAAACGAGACCTGTAGAAGTCAAAAAGTGCAAATATTGTGGGACGGAGGGAGTATACGGAGACAAATTAAATTGACCGTGCCCAGTACGTTTGTTCGATTGTTCTTGCTGTCGGTCGCAGAAAAAACAAGTGCAAAGTGCACGCGAAGGGAGGACTTCGTTCAAAGTTGAAACACGATCTAGAAGCGATCTTCCCCCTGTGTGCGTCCTTTTGGAAAACTTGTCGTGCGTTTCTGGTCGCCTTTTCGAGATGCCCCTCGTCACCCCTCTCTCCATCACCAAGTGCGCGCCCTCTTTTTCTGCCTCTGAACATGATACCAGTGAGTCACTGCGAGCGTGACTAGAGAACCTTCTGCGACGTTATGTTAGAGTTAGCTTCAAGTGTTTTCCAATAGGCTCCCTTTTTATCACCCTTTTTTTTGATTGGTCGGTAAAGAGAGGAATAATGAATATTGAGAATGTATCTGATCTTGTAAATCATCGAATGCATCCTTGACGAAGTAAAGCATATATCCATTACAAATCTAGAAGGGGAAAAGAAAGTAAAGCATCGCCCTAAGGCCGAAGCTTTTGCTGCTACAAGCTGAGACTGGGTCGTCAGTGCCTCTGTTGAGTCGTCGTGCGTGGCGTCAGTTGGCACGCACATGGTGGCAAATGGAATTGTGAAGATATGCTAGCTTCGGCTGCACTGAAAACTCCGGAGCGTGTTCATTGTTCAAGTGCCTCTGTTGAGTCATCGTGCGTGGCGTCAGTTGGCACGCACATGGTGGCAAATGGAATTGTGAAGATATGCTTGCTTCTCGGCTGCACTGAAAACTCCGGAGCGTGTTCATTGTTCAAGTGCATGGCTGTGTAAAATGGTTTCTCCGTTTCCATGCATCCACAGAATTTGCAATCTTGCAGCAACGAGCTGGCCGGACGCATCCGCTGATCCGCCCGCAAACTGTTTAGCAACCAGAACAACTGGTCTAAAGATTCCTGACTCCTGTCATCGTTGACGTTTTGAAGAGCCCAACCCAACTACTCCATGCATGATAGGCCATCGTTGGAAATTAGACTTTTCCCTTATGAGAATGGCTTCTTGTGTTTTTCCTTTTTCAGTTTTAACCGATTTTTACATGATATTTACCTTGATGAGGACATGATGACATCAGTGTGTGGTAATCAACCACTCCACGGCATTTCTGTTTACTTGGATTTGCAGGCACGTCAAGGCAGCACACATTAGAATACTCCTCATGTGATACTCCCCACTTTGACTTGCTGCGTCTAGCTAGCTCTGTCTAGTCCACTTGGTCCTTTCTGTTGAATTGTGGCTGGGACTCGGGAGCGCTAGGGGTAGTCAAATCCAAAGCCCAATAGCCACAAACTGATGATATAGTAGTGCATATAATAAGCGTGCTAAAGCCAGTTAGCCACCAAACATGATGGTGATGAGTAGTATGATTTAATTAAAAAGTCATTTTATCCTTTGTAAGCAATAAGTAATAGTGGGTAGGTTTGGATGATATCTCATTGTCTTTGATTTTTTACGCACGGGATGCTTAAGAGCATCCTAACCTCATTCCCTAGCTAGTGCCTAGGTCAATGGTTGATGGCACCTAACATTACGGACAGGAAGTTGGTTCATTCTTTCCAACAGATAGTGGCAAATAATTCTTTCGGAAAAAAAAAGCAGATACTGTCATAGCGTGGCACCGATTCAACAACGAACAAGAACTGAAAGTAGCCACAATATACTGTGCCTATAAAAGATGTAATTAAGTCTGTTTTTTTTAAAAAAAATTTGCATGACTGGTACTTGATGTTTCATATTTCAACTTTTGTAGTCCCTGGTGCTACACTGGCACGGCTGCTTACTGCTTCATTTACACACATGTCCCTTGATACACAAAATCTTCTCCATAGTTGCTATAAATGTTTAATAAGTTTACCACAGATATCTATCTATCATATCGCTGCTTTCATGCCGCAAAGCACGCCACGCATCATTCTCCCAGCAACAACATGTGACGTGTACTAACAAACCGCAGTTAGCTAAAGCCAGAAGGCTAAGCAACTCTATCTACGGGTTACAGTACTTGTATATTGGCTGCAGGACTGACGAAGGCTGTATATATATAGTGGCACTATGACTATGACTTGTCCAGTTTATTGTTGATAGGTCAACCAATTAGGCAGGCCGCCCAACCATGGCCAACCTGCATCCGTATTCTACTCGTGGTGATTCTGAAGTCCCCTGATGTACATGCGCTTACTTTTGCTTAGGTACGTTGGCAGTGATGTCATGTTGAGTAGAGGTGCTTCATGCAATCAATGATTGGTAGCACCATATGATGCAAGGACATCGAAACCCAGTATATATCGCCCACAACACACCAAATAAAATCACAAGAAGAGTAGGTATGTGTAAATCTTTCTTCATGGAGAAAATGCGAAAGGCGATAGATACTTTTTTTTTTAGATTACACAGTACAACGCAGACGCTCACAACACGCACGCACACTCACTCCTATGAACACACGTACGCAAACCTTACCCCTATGAGCACCTCCGAAGGACTGAGCACCGGCAGATCTGGAGATTCTCGAAGTCACCATTAGCGTCTCGTCGTCGACGGGAACGTCGCTTACCACTTAATGCATAACGCCGGAAATTCCCGAAATAAATCTAGGAAAAAGTGTGAGCACCAGAATTTGAACCCTGATGGGTAGCGTCCCACTAGACCGTCCAATGAGTTGGACTACAAACCCATTCGCAAAAGGCAATAGATACGTGTGATATCGTCCTGAAACTAATGGGTTGGGCCAGGAATCCTAGTTTGTCTCGCTTGGGCCATATAGGGAAATATTTATTTATTGGCCACAATGGGCCGGAAAGCGACAGAGGCCCAAGCATATTGATTATTTCTTCTTCCATTTTCTGGTGTACGCGCTGCTGCAACCAAAAAAAAGAGAAGAAGCTCGACCCTTTTATCACAGATTCACAGCTCACCTGCAGCTGGACACACTACTGTCATTTTTAGTTTTACCTAGTACACCGGCTATACGATCAAGGAAAAATGTCTCGCGTATGCAAGTCACTAGTGAATACTTTCAGCCGCGACTTAATTCCCCACCGGCGACAGGAACACGAAGACAACGGCGCCCGACCCGGGCTGCCGCAACGTCCGGCGCCGTAAGGCTGTAGCAACTCGGCGGCCGTACTAGGCATGTGCGGCGGGGTTCGCCCAGGCATAAATCCACCCGTTGGTGTCCCCCCTCCCCACATCGCGGAGGACGACGGACCAGAAGAGCAGAGCTACAGATACCTTGCTTTACCTGCACTGCAGCACGGCCCGTTGGGCAGCCGTCTTTGGTGTACGCCGGGCTGGCTGTATTTGTCCCCTTTTTTTCAATTTTCATGAATGGCTCAATCAATGAAGAGACGCCGTGGAGTTACGAACGCGGGGGAGGCGTACGGCCAGGATGGTGTCCAGCTTCGGTAAGATCTCCACGCCCGTGCCACCAAAAATATTGTACCCGCACGGCACGCACAACCCACACGGCCACACCGGTCTCGGCAGATCCATCAAAAGCTGCGGCCCTACGATCGATACATGCGCGCACCGAGCGAGAGAGAAAAAGGGCGCACCACCGGCGGTCCCTCGGTCGCCAGAGATGGATACCCCCGCGACTGGCGCGCAGTTTGCCCCCCTTCATTCCCTCTGCAGGGGGAGCGGATGTGCCGATGGCGCTTGGCGCAGGCGGCAGTTTTTTCTGCCGTGCACCGTGCTCGTGCTCGTGCGGACGCGCGCGCACTTCCGGAACCGGACCGGGGGAGGGGGCGCCGTCCGGCTTTAATCGAGCAGGGCCATTACGAAGGTGGCCGGGCCCGGGCCAAGAGCCCAACTGCCCAAGACACACCCTCTGGCCTCCGCTGCTGCCGAGAATGGGGGGCGCTCGCTACTCAGCTGTCGCCGGAGAATGCTGCGTGCATCAATGAGTAGGGGTGTGGCAGGGTACCTACAAGGAGGCGTGGTAGGTGGGTGATGCGTGTATTGAAGATTGCGGCGAAGATTACTTTATGATGGGGGAATACCGTTTGCTGCGGCGGCAGCGGCAGTGCACTCGAGTTCAGTGACTCAGTCCCGTGCGGCAATGAAGTGCTAAATGCCACCCTCAAAACAAAAGAAATACCACCACGGCGGCCAGTGATCTGCCGTCGTGATTGCGCCCATCACCCCGTGCTTATTACCGTAATCATCTGTCAGCTCAGGACACCGGCTGCCCCGGCCTACCTGCGTCCCACTCCCACTTGCCCGCGCGCATCATTGCTGCCACCATGCACCACCGCCGCACCACTGATCTGACCCCCCCGCCGCACTACTACCAGCAGCGGTTTGTTCGTTTGTTTGCACAGGGTGCATAGGAGGAGGATGGGTGCGTCCACGTTGTCACGGACAAGGTGCCGAGGTGTGGCCAGCGACTCCCGAGTACAGATCGAGAACGACGACGGCCACACATCATCCATCTCTCCTACAAACCCCACGAGGGAACGCTCTCATTCCTAGTGTCGCTGTCGCCATTCCTTCGCCGGACCACGTCACTGACGACCGCTCACCGATCGAGCAAAAACCCTGTTGAGGCTCAACTTACCACGGCCTCGGATCCGGCGGCGGCGACAGTAGAAGCAGCCAAGCCGGCGGCAGGGTGCCTGCCGCCCCTGCCCCTGCGAGCGTCGGCACAGCCGCAAGCGAACAAGAGCCGTCGTGGATCAGCGCCGGGCGCCGCAAGGGAACAAAACAAAAGGCGGCACGGAGAAGCGAACAAGGCCGGCCGGCCGCCTCCCCCTGTCGCGGATCCGAGTGACCTTATTACAGGGAAAAGAAAACGACCGCTGCTGAATCGTGCGCCAAGACGAAGGCGCCAAGCCTGTCTCCGTTTTTTTCTCTATTAAGCTCGTGCTCCGTCCTATTATTACGTGACCACTGTCCTGACCTGACCATCATGTTTCTTTTTTTCTCTCTAAATAAACAAAGGATGATGGGAGATCTAAGCGCAGAGCAGAATAATAATAACACCGTGCCATATTTTGTCCGGTCCATCCGGCTGTATTCCTGCCCACTTTAATTAATCAGCTCACCGGAGTTGGTCGATTTGCTACTGCTACGGAAGCGACCAAAACCCGCGAAATAAACCCCGTGTCCGTCGTCGGAAGCGAGCGAGCGCGAGATCAGCGGCGGTCAGCCACACACGGCGGCAGAGGCGTGAAGGATCAACAGTGGAGGCTGGAAAAAGCGATGGCGATTAGCCGATTACTAGTAGTTGGGGGTGGTTCATGGCGTGGCGTTAAGGCTCGGGACCGAGGAGACCGCGGCCGCGCGCGCCGGCAGCCGTCGTGGCATCGTCGCGCTCGCCTGCCTCTCGCATCACAGGCGACACAGTTCTGCACTGCTGCTGCTACCAGCGCATCCCCCCAGCCCAGCTGGCACCTGGCAGCTCATGCTGAGCGGCAGTGTCGCCTGTAGCTGACGCCTGGGGCCCAGCAAAGTGGGAAAGGGGATTAGCACCTGACGCCATTTCTCCTCTCGCTCGCGGTCTCGCCTCTAATCATGGCGGTATGAGTGCTACTCCTCACACGCTCAACAGTATAGGAATCTCAAATCATAGGACCCAGCACGACAAAAAGGTGGCTGGCACTGGGCTACCCCTGCTAAAATTGCGCAAAAGGAGTGAGGGTGCGTATAGAATGCTTTTGTTGGAGCAATAGATATTGTTAGCACCAGTGGCTAAACAATGTACTCTACTACTGTTATCTCGGATAAGAGAGTAGCCTCGCTCGTGTACAAAAGGTACCTTTGTGAAGTAAAGCCACGCTGCCTCGTTTTTTTTAATTATTTCGGATTTCTGATCTCTCCGTCCCAAAAGGAAATTCGGCACCCTTTTTCTCCACCTGCACGGCCGCGCTTTTCGGTTGAGACAGTAGTGCCAGTGAAACGCCTCGAATCATGTGCAGTAAAAGGGACGCGGTCACCGGAGCCCTTTTCCAGCTGCCCTCCCTCTCCGGTCTCCACCTCACTCCTCCCTTTCTGCTCTTCCTTCTCTTCTCCCTCCCTCCCCCCATCTTCCTCCCCTCTGCATTCCACCCGGACAGTGTGGTCTCGCGCATCGCACTGCCAGTACCACCACTTCCCACTATTCCATCGGTCCATCCACACTCTCACTCACCCACTCCCCCCACACACACGCCATTTCTGCTGCTGCTCCTCGTCGTACCCCCCAAATGGAGCGGCAGCAGCATCCTGCATTCCGCTCGTACCTCCCTGGAGCGCATTCGCTCCAGCATTGACACGGGTGGAAGCTCCAGCGCGTCGCCGCCTCCGAGCGGCAGTCTCGCCGGTCCCCCCATCTTCTCCACCGGATCCTCCACCCGCCGGCCGCCGCCGCCGCCGCCGCGACTCTGTCGGCGTAGAGAGGGGGTGGGGATCCGCCGAGGCCCATCTCGTGTCGCGTTGGTTAGTAATCCTTTGGACGAAGCAGTTAGTACAGTTCCATTTCTTTCCTTGGATGACGAAATTCCAACTTGCTCTGCGCACACTTGCAGCGGTACCCGTTTCTTGATGCATCGGTTCTTCCTGATTGCTCTCTTCTCGTGCCGGCATCCTCGCTCGCATCCTTAATCCTTTCTCACCGTTCCAAGGGGCTTAAACCCTACCGGCTTCACCTCAAGCTCAGCATTCCGATTTTTTTTTTATCCCATCATTGCTTCAATCGCCTGGCTGCAAAGAAGGGTCTTGCAATGCGGCTCATCTTCTTGTGCCTCTCGATCTGGGCCGCGGCCTCTGTGGTGGCTGGTTCAGACACGGAGGCACTGCTGGAATTCGGCAGAGGCATCCGGCAAGACCCGTCCCGCCGTGAGGCCGCTGGCACTCCCTGGAACCCCACGAGCGCGCTGGACGCTGACGGCTGCCCCGTCGATTGGCACGGCGTGCAGTGCAGCGGCGGCCAGATTCTTTCTATCGCGCTTGACGGCATTGGCCTCGTCGGGAATGCTACCTTGTCGGCGCTTGCGAGGATGCCGATGCTCCGGAACCTGTCCTTGTCAAACAACAAGCTGGAAGGGTTCTTGCCGCGTGAGGTGGGGTCGATGGCGTCGTTGCAGCTGCTGGATCTGTCCAACAACATGTTCTCAGGTCCAATTCCTCCTGAATTGACTAAGCTGGTTGGTTTGGGCCATCTGAATCTCTCTTCCAACGATTTTCATGGTGCGTTGCCATTGGGTTTCCGGAACTTGAGGAAATTGAAGTATTTGGACCTTCGTGGCAATGGCTTCACCGGCAGATTGGACGACATTTTTGTGCAGCTGCAGAGCCCAGTCCATGTTGATTTGAGCTGCAACCAGTTCTCAGGGGCCTTGACATCAATCTCTGACAACTCATCTATGGCTAGCACGCTTCAGTACTTGAATGTTAGCCACAATGTGCTGTCAGGGGCATTATTTGACACTGATCCCATGCCTTTGTTAGACAGCCTTGAGGTGTTTGATGCAAGTTTCAATATGCTCAGTGGCAATATTCCGCAGTTTAACTTTGTCATCTCCCTCAAGGTGTTGCGACTGCAGAACAATAATTTTTCTGGCTCCATCCCAGAAGCACTCTTTCGGGAGACCTCTATGGTGCTGACTGAATTGGACCTTAGCTGCAACCAATTTGGAGGTCAGATAATTTTTCTACTCTGAGTCTCATGCTTATATTAAATATTGCATCCATCTCGCTTTTATGCATGCATCTTTCTCCACAACATATTATTACTAATGCTTGAACCGGCATATTATAATGAGATGCATGGAAAAGGTGGGCATAATGAAAACAATGGGGTTACTTCGTTGCCCTGCCATCATCTTCTTGTTTTTTCCCCCATAGACAATGTGTGTGGCTTCTTTTTTGAGCTGACAGTGCATACAATTTTAAAAGCATATAAATGGTGTGGATCAGCTGAAACACCTAATACGTAGGAAGGGAAAATTACTCATTTCCTTCTTCCAACTCTGCACGGAAATTGCTAAGCTAACTACTACAGGCTAATGTTATATTAATCCCCATTTTATTCCAAAAATACATCCTTTGTCACTTATTGTTCAATTCTGAGACTATCAATGTCCACAGCTAAAGCAATGGTGTTCTGCTAGTTGTCTCATATTTCATATTATTCCTCTTAGGATTAACAACAGCAAGCAAAGGGAATAATATTTTCTGATCAAGTTTGTCTGTTTCCATACGTCATACTAAACCAATTAGGAAAGTGGCAATAGGAAATTTAAGTTCTTAACAATGGATTATCTGTGGTAGCTTGTTGATCGCAATTTTTTAGAACTATCAATTTGAGGTTTCAAGAAGTAATTCAATATTTGTAAGATTCGTAAACGTTCTCATTTAAAACGAGAATAGAAGTGAATCCTAAAACATCGATTGTATATATCCTTTGGCACTGGTATGCATGCTATGTCTTGACCATTCTATTTCTATAAAATGTATAGAATTTTAGCAATCATGGAATATGGCACTGATTGCCTCTAGTTTCTGTCCCTTCTTTCTCTTACACAGGTCCAATTAGACGTGTAACATCGACGAATTTGAAGTACTTGAACCTGTCATACAATAATCTTGAGGGAAGTTTACCAATCACATTTGGAAGTTGTTCAATCGTTGATCTGAGTGGAAACATGCTGTCTGGGAACTTATCGGTTGCCCGAACATGGGGAAATTATCTCCAGATGATTGATTTGAGCTCAAATAGATTAATAGGAACTTGGCCAAATGAGACAACCCAGTTTTTGAGGCTGACATCATTGAGGATTTCAAACAACTTGCTAGCAGGAGAACTGCCAATTGTCCTTGGAACCTATCCAGAGTTGATTTCCATTGATCTCAGTCTCAATCAGCTACATGGACCTTTACCTGGAAATCTGTTTACAGCGGTTAAGTTGACCTTTCTAAATCTTTCAAGCAATAGCTTTGAAGGGAATCTCCCCCTTCCGAATTCTGATGCCAAGAGCTCGACTTCTATAGACCTGTCCATTTTCCCTGTGCGAACTTCAAACCTCTCATTTGTTGATCTTTCAAACAATTCTTTGAATGGCTCACTGCCAACAGGCATTGGTGGATTAAGTGCATTGACATTGCTGAACCTTCGTCATAACAACTTTACTGGCCAAATCCCAAGAGCAATCACCAAGCTTAAGAATTTGCTATACATCGACTTATCAAGCAACCATTTCAATGGCAGCATACCGGACGGTCTCCCTGATGAACTTGTTGAGTTTAATGTCTCCTACAATAACCTGTCTGGCTCTGTTCCGAGTAATTTACTTAAATTTCCAGATTCATCCTTCCATCCAGGGAATGAATTACTTGTTCTTCCTCGCTCTAAATCACTAAATGGCTCTGACAAATCAGATGGGGGAAGACACGGCATGAAGCGTGGAATTCTATATGCATTGATTGTATGTGTTGTTGTTTTTGTTACTGGGATTATTGTGCTTTTGCTTGTTCATTGGAAGATCAGTCGCTGGAAGAGTAGTGAAAAAGGTACTGACCAAGGTAAACAGCATGTAACTCATGGTCAGAGTGCTCAGAGAAGTGCAGAAACTTCAACAACTGATATGCATGATGTATCATTAGGATCGTCGCCTACTGCACAGTCTGGAGCTGTTTCATTGCCGGGCAGGGAAAGACATCATGAATCCCAAGATGTGCCAGTTGGTGCTGCTTATTTCAATGAGCCAATTGGTAGTAGCTCGGCCCTTAAAGACAGTGCCACATCATCAATGCCTTCTTTGTCATCATCACCACCTGATGCGCGCACCCAACATCATCACTCTATCCTTAGAGTGCACTCTCCTGACAAACTGATTGGGGATCTACATCTCTTTGACAATTCAGTTGTGTTCACAGCAGAGGAGCTCTCTCGCGCCCCTGCTGAGATAATTGGCAGGAGCTGCCATGGGACATCCTACAAGGCTACGCTTGACAATGGGTACATGCTGACAGTGAAGTGGCTGAAGGAAGGCTTTGCTAAGAGTAAGAAAGAATTTTCCCGTGAAATAAAAAAGCTTGGTAGTGTCAAACATCCCAATCTTGTTCCCCTGCGAGGCTACTACTGGGGCCCAAAAGAGCACGAGAGGATCATCATATCGGATTATGTAGATGTCACATCTCTGTCTACCTACCTGTCTGGTAAGATGGTTTCTTCACTTCTTGCACTCATCAATTTCTTTCAAGTGCCATCCTGAATATTTTATAATGAATATTTTGATCTTTCCAGAATTTGAAGAGCAGGAACTCCCACCTCTGTCAGTAGGCCAGCGGCTGAACATTGCAACCGACATTGCCCACTGTCTAGATTACCTGCACAATGAGCGTGTTATCCCACATGGCAACATTAAGTCATCGAATGTCCTGATTCAGAACACCGCTCCATCTGCTCTGGTAACCGACTACAGCCTTCACAGGCTGATGACTCCGACTGGCATGGCCGAGCAGGTCCTCAACGCTGGTGCCCTAGGATATTCCCCACCCGAGTTTTCAAGCACCAGCAAGCCATGCCCATCTCTGAAGAGCGATGTGTACGCTTTTGGTGTCATTCTGCTGGAGCTGCTGACAGGGAAGATTGCTGGTGAGATCATCTGCGTGAACGACGGCGTGGTTGATCTGACGGACTGGGTGAGGATGCTGGCACTGGAGGAGCGTGTCTCGGAGTGCTACGACCGGCACATTGTGGAAGCTGGGAGCTCAGATGGCGCCCCAAAGGCGCTGGATGACATGCTGCGCATTGCAATCCGATGTATCCGGTCTGCGTCAGAGAGGCCGGAGATCCGGACGGTGTTTGAGGACCTCTCGTCCCTGTCGTCGTGACCGGGGGGTTCTTGGTAGTGTACATCTCGTACTTACATCAGCTCGTGGAAACTTGGAGAGGGGTATACTAACAATTGCTAGGATTTTGTGGTGATGTGTGTAGTAGTGTCCTTGAGCATTCGTTGTTTGGGTTGCTCTTCCAGGGAATAGTTGATTCGTTTTTAGTTAGTCCACATTTTTTAGCAGTAGATGGTTGTGAGAATAAGTTTGTGCACTGTGATTTCAGACATCAGAAAGGAAAAATGAACAAAGATGTAGGGATTTGTTGTTCGATCTGCTGCTGCAGCACTTGTAATTGATCAGGCAGCAACCTTTCTGTGACAGTAATAGTATAGTTTCTGACAGATTATCCTGGCGTTACAAGTGCCTGATCAAGCAACTTTTTTTGTGACAGTAATAGTATAGTTTCTGTGTTTCTCAAAAAAAAAAAAAAGTATAGTTTCTGTGATATGTTTTTAGCTCGAGGAACAAGGGCAGATTATCCTGGTGTTGCTTGATGCTTCCATGTATTTGGTTCCTGCAAAGATGCGCGCGGCAGATTCTTGCTTCACAAATAAACAATGCTTTCGAGAGGAACTTTGGGGCAAGGAACATATGCTTGGATGTATTGTGCTCTCACGATTTCAGGATAATCTGACCATTACTCAATTCGTTTTATCCCTAGAACACGCCATTCTCACGGCAGAGAAGCCCTCAAAAACCTCTCAAACCCCTCTTGCCATCGTCCCATCGACCCTCCTTTCCTACTCCAAATCTCCAATTGGCCCCGCACCCGCCGGCCGCCGCACCCTCCTCCACCAGGCACCATCCCTCTCCCCTCTACTTCCAGAAACTTCTCGATGCTTCTCTCCCGAAGGTTCTCCTGCGCCCTCGCCCGCGCCCCATCCCTGATCCGGGGCCGGGCCCTTCCGCCGCGCGCCACTCCGGCCAGCCCTCCGGCGTCCCACACACCGCCCCGCCGCCTCATGTCCTCCTCCTCCGCTGGGTGGCAGCATGCCTCCCGCCCCCCTCCGCCGCCGCCGCCCCCTCACCACGGCGCCGAGAAGGTCCTGGAGAACACGCTGACGCTATGCCTATCTGCTCTTATCTCCATCACCTAACGCGTCCTGAGGTGTTCGTTTGCTGCGCCACTGCAGGATCAGCTGTTCCGGGGACTGGAGGCGGCGCTGGGCACCACGTTCAGCTCCGAGCCGCTGGCGCCGCCGCCGCAGCCGATGATCCTCGTCATCAGCGGACCTAGCGGTGTCGGCAAGGACGCCGTCATCAAGGTGATACCCTGCACCGCAGTGTTGATTCATGTCTGGTTTAATCCTTTGGTTTTACAATGGCGGATTGGTTCGCTCTCCAGAGGCTCCAAGAGGACAGGGAAGGGATGCATTTCGTTGTGACCGCGACAAGCAGGGGGAAGCGCCCAGGTGAAGTTGATGGGAAAGACTATCACTTCATCACAAAGGAGGAGTTTCTAACTATGATTGAGAGGGATGAGTTGCTTGAGTACGCTCTTGTTTATGGGGAGTACAAAGGGATCCCCAAGCAACAGGTACGGTGTCCTGGTTGTTTGTTTACACCAGAATTATTGTTTTGCCTTCAAAATGTACATGGCCATGTTAGATAAGTGGAGTTTAGGACAAGGAATACCTAATGATTAATGATTGCAACATTGACAACAGTTTGCATATGCACATATGCATTTATGTTTATTCAATATGAGAGACTGGATATATTATCATTGCTGAAAATCATGTGTACACTCTAGAGCAAGAGGTAAGAGTATCAGTGGTGAAGCTAATTTTTTTTTTGTCAAAGTTGTTGTAGCCTTGTAGTTGTAGGCTCAAGTGATGAAATAAATAAACAAATATAGACCCTTGAATTGCACAATACAAAAGTTCAATATATCAAAATTCTGGAAGACGCACAATTGCTGGTTCGACTTCAGAAACTACCATATGGGCATTCCCTTTTCCAAAGCAGGGATGGAAAAGAATAGACTATTGACCTAGTACGTAATACGGTAATACCTACACCTATTAGAAATGTAACTCACTAGAAAATTTTAGTTGCAAATATTTGCGGCCTTTAACTTCCAGATAGTATTTGTGTAAAATGTTGTGGCTAATAAAACTTTGAACCAGTTTTCAACTTGTTAAATTATCTAATCGGTGCCTTACTAGGTTGGTCTTAACGGTTTACAACTGAATATGTATAGAGAGTTAGTCACAGGATATCTTTGAACTGGTGTAGGTTCAAATCTTTATCTTACCCCAGCTCTGCACCTTGAAGCAAAGAACATGGCTCTCTCCACATTAGTTGCAAAGCAGGTAGCTCAGACTGTAGTTCACAAGACTGCAATAGTTTTGTATCTTTGTAAATTATAGTTCTCATATTTGCTACGCATATCAAGTCAATTTGAGCTATGGGGTACCATCTATGATTTAGTATTTGTTGAAAACATTACCATACCATGATTTCAACCGTTACAATCTGAATGTTTGTGAATAAATTGCTTTAATCCAGAGGTAAGTTCTATTCTGCCATTTTTGTTTGTCTTTGTAAACTGGTTGCTTGAACTCTGATGCTTGATAGGAGGTTCAAATTCCCATCATCAAACAGATTATTGCTTTAATTACTTTCTGCACATTCTGTCTTTCACGTTTCACTGCCCAGCACGCTGATAATCTACAGTATGTGCTTTGTTTGATTTCACTTCAGTGTCATTTATGCAATTATGCTTGATTGAAAGAATCTTTAAGCATATGTTACATTCATTCACTGAACCTAAGGAAATCAGTTCTGAGCAGAATGTACTAAATGAATGATCTATCCACATTAGCAGAACCTAACAAATTGTGTCTTTGTGTTTTTGAGTAAAATACCATATATGTCTGAAGGAGTGGTCTACCTACACAAACTTACTTCTAATACATATTACTTTTGGCATCCAGATTCGTGACTACATGGCTAAAGGTTGTGACATTGTCTTGAGAGTGGACATTCAAGGAGCAGCAACTTTGAGAGAGATACTCGGTGAATCTGCAGTTTTCATATTTTTGGTTGCAGAGAGTGAAGAGGCACTTGTTAAAAGGCTAATCCACCGTAAAACAGAAACATCAGATATGCTTCTTGTCAGAATTGCAACAGCCAGGGAGGAGGTGAGACGCATGCAGAATTTTGACTATGTGGTTGTAAATGCTGAAGGGAAGCTTGAGGAGGCTGTAAAACAAGTGGAGTCTATCATTGATGCTGAGAAGGCTAAAGTTCACAAGCGTCATGTCAATATCTAAGCTAAAGCTCATGTGACCTATGGCTAATATATATTCATCTATTTGAAGGGAAATTGTCTGTATGACTAAATCTGTCCAAGTTTGCTGAAGTGTGAAGGGAATTCGTTACAGCAGTTTGACTAAGTTCAGGTTTGAGTAGTCAGAAAGTTCAATGGATTGCGGAGTCATGGGAATAAAACATGTTATCTTAAGCAGTCTCCCTTGTGATTCTTTCCAGGATGTATATTCAATTTACTTTTTCATTATTTGTCTCTCTGTTGTCTTTTTTCTTTCTTTTTTTCTTTGTTCATTTCTTTTTCTTCGGCTTGACGGAAGGAATCTAAAGGGCTGTAGCAAACTTCCTAGTTCTAACGGAAGGGCTGTAACAAACTAGCAGTTCAGGATGAAATCTTAAATGATGTTTTCCCCCATTACCATTGAGTACTGATTAGCGTTTACTGGGCATGTACAAGAAATGGGTGCCCTAAATGGCAAAGTTGACAGTTTGGCTGCAATAAAATTTACTTTGTAACCCAATGCTAGAATAGATCATCGTACAGTTTGCTCTTTGTATAACAGCAATTAGGGGTCTGCTTCTTCTTTAGTTGAATACATAATTAGTATTGGGCTGGATTGAGTGATTCCCTCCTCTAGCAGCAGCAATTGGTTTTTGTCATAAACGTGATTGATTCCATGATTCCATCACAGTTTTTTTTTTATCATAAACGCTATTGATTCATTCACAGTATTTACTAGTAGTCAATTTCTGAAAGGAGCTTGGTTTGTAACTGTAAGACATCTCTACTCCTAAAAATAATGAAAACTCCGCCTCCGCGCGTCCACCGCTACGCGCATCCGCTCGCCCCACCCCCTCCGTGATCCACGCCGCCCTCGCTTCCTCCTCCACCGTCCATTACCTCGCCCCCACGCCCCTCCACGCACCCCTTTTTTCCCCAGCCCTCGCACCCATTTTTCCCAGCCCTTGCCTCCACCCTCTCGAGTCCCCTATCGCCGCCTCCCCAATCTGCGCGGAGAGGCCGCATCCTTCCCCGCCTCCACCATCGCATGCCGCACCTCGCCTTGCCTCCTCCCTCGACTGCGCACCTTCCCACGGGCGCAGCCGTCGCCGCCGCCCCTTCCCCCATCCTCCCTTGCCTCCATCGCCTTCATAACTCCATCGCCGCTGCCGTCTAGGGTTTCCCATCCTCCGTCCGACGTCGCAGCTGCCTAGGGTTTCATAACAACGAGCAGATTTGGATCCGTGTGTGCGGACATCAATGACGCCGCCCTCTCCGTTGTGCACATCGGCTTTGGGGAGCCTCCAAGAAGACCGTCGCCGAAGGCCGCTGCCGCGCCTGCCAGCAAGATCTGCCTCGACCCTACCCTCATTCAGATCGCCAACCGCTGCTCGCACCTCAAGATCCCCCATGCCATCGAGGTACCAACCATGATTCGTTCTTCGATGATGTCACCACCTTCAAGAAAAGGTAAACAAGATGCCAGAACCCTGACGTTTCTTCCCTCTCTATTTATTGTTGCACTTGCCAAGTTGCCACAGGTTACTTAGGCAGGACTCTAGACATCATCGAAGAGGTGAATCACAGGGATCTATGCACCTTTGCTCCTTGCAACACTTCTACATGTATGTTACAGCGTAGCTATTTTATAGAATGCTTCAGTTTAGAGGGGTTTTTTTGTGAGACTTTAGAGTTTAGACATGAAGGTTCAGATGAATAGGCTAATTTTAGTTCATTTCCCAAGCATCATTTTGTTTTGGTATACAAAGGTAGTGACAGGGGCCTGACACGAAGCTCCTCATTCATCTGTTTGTGATCTGCTCATCATCCCTATATTCTGACTTATCCTAGAATTGTGCTGATTTATCATCTTTGGACACTAACTGCATGCAGATTCTCAGCAGTGAGTTTGAGGCACATGTTTCTTTACTTGGTGAGCTGCCTTCATCGATCCCACTGCATTCCTCATATCCAAGGTAGTTCACATAGTATTTACTACCTGTTATACTAACAACTAAAGGATTCTATTTCTCTTATCTCAGGTATCAGGTGACAGAAATGTATGCAAGAAGGCTTGACTTCGATAATCAGAGTTAAGTGATTGGTTTATCTATACCTTTTTTTGTGCTTTGTTTTTTCGTATTGAATAATTTTTTGACTAACTATTGTCATCAGCACTATTTATTTGAGACACAAGGTTCTGATTCTTAAGTTTTCCCTTTCATAATTGTTTACATGCCACTTATTTGTATGATATTGTGCTGTCATAATATGTTGGAAGCTTTCTTTGCTTATAGATTATACATGTCAAATCTTCACTTTGAAACTTCAGTATTGTCAATTGTGGATGTTGCTTTAATTAGTATTTAACTGCAGCAACACTTATTGCACAATGATTTTGTTTAGAGTCCTTACTGTGAAGGTCTAGAACCAAACGCATCAGAAATTCATAGTTTAACAAACTCTCCATGCACTACTCAAATCTGTGATTTTTTATGCTTTCGTGTCATTCAGAGGAGAGGAGAGGAGAGGAGATAAGCTTTCGGGTACACTAGACTGAGGTTTTAGATCTGACAAAGCTCAATATTAGTTAATCCATTGGTTTTGTGCCATGGTCATTCTTATCCTCTTTGAATTAATTGTTGAACTTGTTGAAATACTGTGCAAATATCATGTGACATATAATAGAAGGTTGTGCTTTGATGAAGACCTAACTTACAAAGGTTATGTTGAGATAGCACTGCAGAACTGCATGTAACCTCAATTGGCTTTTTAGGCATCTAGATCCAATTCTCAATGCACTCAACATTGCCAAACGAAGTTAAGCTGCTAAAAAGTTAATCCTGTTTTCCTGTAGCGAACCTGAAAGCATTGGATATTTTTTTAATGTGCAGACTAGAGAAAAATTCGTTAACAAGTTCAAAAGCTTATGTTCGCAGGATGGCAATTGGTGGTGTTTGCAGCAGCTATGGCAGATGGTGGGGTGGAAGCACCTCCCCTTGAGCACTGATGGCATTAGATGGAAATTCTGAATGTGTTTATTTCACTTCATCATTCAAATGATTGTAAAAATCTGGTTATTTCATCACTTGGTGTGTATGTCAAAGAGATAGGATGCTATTTTCAGTCGATTCACAACACCTACATGTTTCAGTTTCTTCTTGTCCAGCTTTGTCTCTCATGGGAATGATAGCAATTCACAACACATGTTAACACATGATTTTTTTAATCCAGATGGTATGTCATCTGTTCTGAAACACCAAACCATATTGAAAACTTCTTCCTTCTCGTCTCTTCCCTAGCGACTGTTGAGAGCAGGCGACCGGGAGGCGATTCGCTACCGGCGCCGATTTCTTCCGTTCCCCTTCCATTCCGGCCGCCGGATCAGCACCGGAGAGGATGGGGAACGAGGTCTGAGGCTGCTGTTGTACATACAACTATATAGTATAGGTAGATTGAGTCCAGGCGGTGCTTGCAGGGCGGAGGCGGGACTGCAGTGGTGGAATAAGATCCGCCGGCTTCTTCTTCGCCTCGTTGGTGAGCTGTTCGGAGCCAGCGACAGGCTGGTGTGCTATGTACCCGCTGGATCTGGAGCTCTAGAATTCGGTGGGTCTTTTGGTCTCTCCTCCTCTGTTTTCGTCGCTGGTCTTGTTGGCGTCGATCTTTGGAGGGCAGCTTCTCCCTTCCTTGTCTCCATCGCTGCGGTAGGGAGATCTGGAAGGTATATTTACCAACTTATACCGGGTTGGTTTTTCTCTCCCACCTTTTCTGGTGGTTTGCCTCCCCTCTTGGGTGTGTCTTCGTCTGGTGAGAAGGGGATCTTGGCGGACATGGAAGCGTCGGATCTCTATTCTTCCGGCGAGGTGATGGCCAGTGGCCATCCTCAGCGGCCTGGGCGTTCAGCGATGCTACGGTATGTCGATGTTTTCGACATGCTACTCTGGGTGCCAAGGAAAAAATGTGATGTTTCGTCAGAAAGGGGATCGGCTTCAAGCTCCGACGGATTGCTCCGATCGCCGGCGACGAGCATGGCCGGGATCTCCTTGCAAGGACCTGAATGTAATTATTATTTCTTTCGAGGGTGTCTTTGTAAGATTTGGGATGTAAACTTCCAGAAAAATATATGAAATTCAACCCGGTTTCTAAAAAAACACCAAACTATATTGCTCCAAACAATATGGTTAAAAAGGGCGCGAGCAAGTCATCAAATAACTTAATACCTTTTTCAAATTGATTTATTTTGAAATATTATCTATTAGGACTATTAAAATAAATTCTTAGTTGGCCTTTCACATGTTACAATGGACGTGTATATTTCCATTTTTTCTGAATTTTTATTTGAGTAGCCTATTATCATCACAGATTGTCACATCCGAATTTAAAGGCAAATTCGAATGCTCATATTATATGTGTGCCAGGATCAAGTTTCACACATATAACGACTCAGTGATAACCAAAACACAATGCCATAACGTAAAGAGAGTATTAAACTTTATTACAGACCAAAATGTCTCATAAACGAACTAATAATAACGAGTAGCAACGCAGCGGATGGAGTCAACACCACAGGCAGCTGACTGGTGGCACGCCCGCCTAGAATTCGTCGAAGTCTCCAGGGAAATCTTCAAATCTCTCCAAATCTGAACAGCATCCGAATTGTGTCGTTGCAATAATGAAAACAAGCGTGAGCACATGCCGTACTCAGCAAGCGGAAACATCATATAACATGCAAGGCTTTATAGTGGAGGCTGATGGTTAAAGCATTTAGCATTTTAGTTGACCAAGTTTTATTAGCAACATAATTACTAGCAAATGTAAGTTTATACCAAACCCACAATTAACATAAGAGAATAACAACATAAATAAAGATGGATGCATCAAGTTAATCATTGACTTCTATAGATTAGTCATGTGAGGGTCCAGGCCGCTCTTGACCGTGAGCACGGCTAATCGATTAGTTTTACACTCTGTAGAGGTTGTACACTTTCACCACAAGTCGCGTAAAAGTTCTACGAACTTTAAACCCAACCACGCGATGCCGGCCAAGCATCATACCACACTACCAAGGTGTGATTGCATAGGGACGCTACGAGACCTTTACAAAGTTTCCCTAGTGTGAAACAACTCGCAAAGGTTCCAAGCCGCCGCAAAGCATAAAGTCCCCTAGTAGGACCGTGTCTTAGCAAAGCACACTCCCTACTAGAGCGAGTCTATACCTCAACTAACGCTTCCCCTTGCCCTTATCAGGTAAGGTCACACCAACACTAGAGTCACTAATTAATTAGCCAAGGTAGAGTCATATACCCTTGTGGTTGCAATGTTTTCCTGGGTGGTCGCTCCATGTTCCAATTAACAAGGTGTTCTTGTATTAATGAAGGTATAGCATAAATAAATCAAGTTCATAAAGTTTCATTAATACCATCCACCAAGTTAAGCATAGCAAGAGCTACCCAACAATAAATTAAAACTCAGGTTGTTCAAGGTATAGGGATAAAATAATTTAGTCATCCTTAAAAAAGGGTCCTATCAGTTTAATGCAAGCAAAAGTAAGAACAGTGAATTAAATACATGTTGTATAGGTAAACGGGTATGCATCAAGGTAGACTTGACTTCAACAGATCCTTGTTGCTGTTCAGACACTTGAGCTTCTTGGTCTTCAAATCCTTCAGCCCAAACGTTCTCTACGCATCACATCAAGTACATACAAGCAAACAATGGAATAAAATAAGAAACAATCACCAAACAGTAAGATCAAAGCAAAATAGGGGCAAAAAGTTATTCTACTCTTCGATACGATCATTTAGACATAAAGAACACGAAAAACGGAGTTAAAACGGAAAAGATATGGTTAGAAGAAGGTACAGAGGTATATCTGTGAAGAAACTAAGGTTCCAGGGGTCTATCGGCAAGAAACCGAGGGCTAAAATGTAAAAGAACTTTAAAACAGAGGGGTTTGGTTGAAAAACTAAGGCTTAGGACCTCGGGCACTATTTTTAGATAAGCCAGGGGTTAAAACAAAAGTAAAAAGACTGAACTGTAAGGAACTTTTCAAGGTGGAAGGACCGGATTGCAATTTTGAAAAGATCGGGGGCTCTTTTGAAAAGTTGCACGGTCAAGCGGCCTTTGACCGGTATTGACCCGGTTTGACCTCCGGCGGATTAGATCTGGGCCACAGGATTAGAAACGGACGGCTGAGAAGCACTACAAGCGGGGGCGGCAGCGCTAAGCGACGGCGTGCGGCGGCGCAGAGCGGCAACTCCGGTGAACTTGCCCAGGATCGAGCTGTGGTGCACGGATGGCGACTGGATTTGGCCGGGAGGGCTGCTGGCGCGACGGCGAGCACGACTAGGGCACCAGGGAGACGAGACGGCGTACGACGACGGCGAGCAACGGGCGGCGACGGAACTTCAACTCCGGCGAGGTCGCTTACGCGCTGCGGGGTGCCTAGGCGTCAACAAGCGGCACCGAGGGGCTCCTCACCTCCACGCAGATCTCCTGGACAGCTTCTGGTCATCGGGGCAACGTCGAGGCGGCGGATCGACTGCGGCGGCGGTCTCCTAGGGTTGCGGCGAAACTCAAGGCGGCGGTGGAGCTCTGGATTGGGGAGGGGGCGCGGAGCTCTGCGGCTTATAAAAGACCGGGCGCAGCGTGACGTGCAGAGGAAGGCGACTCGGAGGCGGGGATGCTCCGGACTCGTGCACGGCGGCGGGGAGGAGTCCGGCTCGGGGACGCCTGGAGGAAGATGATGACAGGCGGGCCCCTTTCGTCAGCGACTGCGGATGGAGGCGGAAGAAGCGGGCCGGCTGTGGGCTGAGAGCAATGTGGGTCGGGACACAGGCGAGCGGGAAAAGGAATAGAAGGGGCGCCGTTGGACTTGGCGAGCTGGGCTGCCTCCGAGCTGGGCCAAAAGAAAAAGCGGACGGGGGAGGGGAGCTCAGGGACGTCTAGCAGACTTCTTGATCTAGGCCAAAAACAAAAGACTGGCCGGATGGTAGAAGGGGTTGGGGTTAAAAGAAAAGAGCTTTTGAATTTTTAAAACCACTCAAACACTATGAATTCAAACTCAAATTTGAATTCAACAAAACGAAAACAATGCTCCAGCATGTATGCAACAATAAACTTCTATATTCATTTATTTAATTTTCAAAAATATTTAAATGCCTAAAAATTCACACACACCTTATGATCCTTAATGTCAAAGCATTGTTTCTATCCAAATTTTATTTAAAACAAACTTTTCCAAAATTAGGGTGTTACAAATCCTACCCCCTTAAAAGGAATCTCGTCCTCGAGATTCGGAAAGATTGAGAAAAAGATTAGGAGACTCTTCTTCAACCTATCCTCTCTTCTTGATTGAGTGGCATACCTGACATCCTATCTGGAAAATCATCTGAATGATCACACCTTACTATAATATCTTTCAGAACTTTCCCATCAAGCTGGTTCACTGTACTCTCAGAAGTTGGTGATGATGTAGCTGGAAATTCAATCCTCTCTCCAGCAGGACTAGTGAGTAGTACTGATCTCTTAGAGCACTGGATCACTGCATCACATGCAGCTAACCATCCCATCCCAAGTATCACATCAATCCCTCTTGATTCCAACACTATGAGATTAGCCCAAAAATCTTTGTCCATTATTTTGAGATTGACCTTCTCACACTGATAAGATGCTTTCAATTCCCCCCAGGTGAACTAACTAGCATGTTGCGAGTCATGGGACTAATGGGTATATTATGCTGAGCTACGAACTGTGAAGTAATGAAAGAATGGGATGCTCCAGAATCAAACAAGACTGATGCGGGGGTGGAGTTAACAAGGAACATACCAAGCACAACTTGTGGATTCTCGTGAGCGGAGTCTGCATTCACATGATTCACTCTGCCACGTGCATAGTTCTGTTGTCCTCTGCTGCTTTGGGGTGTCTGTCCTCCATTCTTGTTAGGTGTGCCTTGTACTGGGGTGCCTGGAATAGTCCTCTTAGGGCAGCTGTTGGCATAGTGACCAACTTCTCCACACTTGAAATATGAGTTGTTCCCAGGAGTGTATTGCCCACTTGGCCTTGCAGGAGTACCGATAGGAACGGTCTGCTGATTCTGCTGATAAGCGGGGGCATTGGCTAATGGAACTGTACGTTGAGTCTGTGGAGCTGAGCGCGGATACTGCTGTTGTCCATAGTTCCCACTTGAGCCTCCATAGCGAGATGGTGTCCACTGCTGATTGTTATAGCGAGGGCGAGTGTTGCTTCCTGATGTTCCTGAAGTAGTAATCTTCCTTTTCAAGTCTCTCAATTCTCTACGCTTAGATTCCAAGCATATTGCTCTATCAATCAGCTCTTGGAGATTTGGAAAGGTATGAGACATTAGCCGGTATTGAAGAGGTCCAGCTAATCCTTCCAAGAATAGCTCTTGCTTCTTTCTGTCAGTGTCAACATCCTCAGGTACGTAGCGAGACAACTCCATAAACTTGTCCCTGAATTCTGGCACGGACATCTTTTCCTGCTTAAGAGCAAGAAACTCCTTTTTCTTAAGCTTCAGTACACCAGTAGGAATGTGGTGTCTCCTGAAGTTGGTGGTAAACTCTTACCATGTGATAGCATTGGCATTGGCATGGGCAGCAACAAAAGCATCCCACCAAGCTGATGCAGATCCTTGGAGTCGGCCTGAAGCATATAGGACCTTCTCCCTATCATCACACTGAGCAATGGTAAGCATCTTCTCAATGGCCTTCAGCCAGTCTTCAGCTTCTAGTGGATCAGTAGCATGGGAGAACACAGGTGGCTGATGGCTCATAAACACCCTGTGCCTGTTCACAGGAGCTAGTTGCTGGGGTTGGTTATTGCCTAGTGCCTGCATGTTGGCTACAGTGTTGGTAAGGCCTTGGAGAAGCTGGGTCTGGGCTTGCAGAAACTGCTGGAAAGCCGGATCCATTTGCGGTTGATGAGATGAACTGCTGGAACCACTTCCTCGTCTTGGACGGATCACTGCGGGTTGATTAATTCCTGAGCCTGACCTGGTTTCCACCATCTGAGTGTTAGGAACATTACTTTAGATATTTGCACTAAGAATAAAACTCTGAAAGACAAGGTAGTAAAGACTTTCAATTCTGGACAGATTCTGTGGACTCCAAACAACAGGATGTAACTCTCAGTACGGGAATCCAAAAATTATGAAATTTTAACCAGGGAAGTATAATGAAATTTCAGAACTTTTCCAACTAGAATCACTTCAATCCAAGGTCTATAGCTTCGGTTATGAAATAGACAAGACGTTTGGGTCAGCTGAGTTTTACAGATTCTGATAGTTCCAAAGTTTCGTATATAGCTCTCTGTATATAACTCCTAAATTTCTGAAATTTTTACAGACGAACCCTCATATAATTGTTGAACTTTTCCAATTGGTTTTACTGTATTTGGAGTTCTGTATCTCAAGATAAAAATAGAACAGTACTGCTGACTCAGAAAACTTCGTGAGCAGATTGAGATTTACTAGATTGTATTGGGGGTAGAGCATAGAGATTAAGAGATTAGGATATGAAAGATATAGATTGGGACAAAGATAAACCCAACTAACACTTTACTAAAGAACTAAATACACTGCACTCAAACAAAATTCCAACTCAAACATTAACACAAGATCAAGCATTCAAACACACCACTAGAATAACACACTTTAAACGATCGTTTAGAACTAACGATTACAAAAGAGCCTAAGCTTAAGAACTCCTAGATCCTAAGGAAGCTCTTCTGTGCGGGCATCTGGTGAGTTGTAGCGGGGCCTCTTGGGTGACGGAGAGTGATGAGTGTCCTCTACGCTGTCATGAATCACAGGAGACTCCCTTCCTACTAGCATAGCTTCCAGCTGGCGCTTCGCTATCTCTGTTACATAGATCTTCTGTTGAGCTGCAACAAGCATGTTGTTGGTGTTATCCAAAGCAGTGTTGACAGCAGCCAGTAACTCTCTGAGGTTGTCTATGGTGGGGATGTGTCCATTAGCTGATGCAATATAGGTTTTGGCTTCACCACTTACTCTGTATGGAGTGTACAAACTGCGAGTGTGTATCAGCTCAGATCGCTCTCTGTGAGAGAGAACATAGAGTGCTCTTCTAGCAGCTTCAGCAATCTCTGCTTCCATAGTATCTCTGTTAGCAACATCCTCATGTCTGGACACCTCCATAGGTCCATAGTCTTCAACTCTTTTGTAAACGATGACTGTCACTTCCCAGTGAGTTTCAAACCAAGGATGAGTCCACTCCTCACAAAAATAGATGGGCTCTTCACCATAGGCCAGACGGTACACTGTTCTCCTTAGATTGTCAGCCATAAGGATGCCTCTTCCATCTTTGTTGTAGTGGAACACCTTCCATTTCACTTCCTCAGCTTGCTCCTCTTGTTCCTCTTGCTCTTCCATCTGCTCTTGATAATCTCCTTGACCACCATCCTCTTCCTCTGGAATCTCCTCTTCTGGGTCTTCTTCTTCCTCTGGAACTAACTCCTCTGGGTCTTCCTCAGGTTCTTCAGCTGGTTCTTCATCATCTGACACAGTGATGGGCTCTGAAGCAGGTGTTGGAGACGGCATTGCAGCTGGTGCTTCCCTCATTATCTCCTCATCAGTGTCTCTCTCATGCTCTTCATGCTCTCTACTTTCCATGGGATAGTAGTAAAAATCCTGATCCTCTAAATGGCGGGAAAACTGGGAACAACCTGAACAGGATGTCTGCAACTGACGAACCATCTATATAGAAACATGTGATGGGTGAGATAGATGTCAAGACAAGATACTAGAAAGGAGAGAACCAAGGTAGAGATCAAGGATGAGATAAAGCAAGGATGATATTATTAGAAATAAAGCAAGCATAAGGGAAGAATGGCTTCTAAGATATTATAATCCTTAAATACGACCATTTTCTAACTAGGCTAACGTCCTACTGTCAACACGGCTCTGGTACCACTTTGTCACACCCGAATTTAAAGGCAAATTCGAATGCTCATATTATATGTGTGCCAGGATCAAGTTTCACACATATAACGACTCAGTGATGACCAAAACACAATGACATAACGTAAAGAGAGTATTAAACTTTATTACAGACCAAAATGTCTCATAAACGAACTAATAATAACGAGTAGCAACGCAGCGGATGGGGTCAACACCACAGGCAGCTGACTGGTGGCACGCCCGCCTAGAATTCATCGAAGTCTCTAGGGAAATCTTCAAATCTCTACAAATCTGAACAACATCCGGATTGTGTCGTTGCAATAATGAAAACAAGCATGAGCACATGCCGTACTCAGCAAGCGGAAACATCATATAATATGCAAGGCTTTATAGTGGAGGCTGATGGTTAAAACATTTAACATTTTAGTTGATCAAGTTTTATTAGCAACATACTTACTAGCAAATGTAAGTTTATACCAAACCCACAATTAACATAAGAGAATAACAACATAAATAAAGATGGATGCATCAAGTTAATCATTGACTTCCATAGATTAATCATGTGAGGATCCAGGCCGCTCTTGACCGTGAGCACGGCTAATCGATTAGTTTTACACTCTGTAGAGGTTGTACACTTTCACCACAAGTCGCGTAAAAGTTCTAGGAACTTTAAACCCAACCACGTGATGCCGGCCAAGCATCATACCACACCAAGGTGTGATTGCATAGGGACGCTACGAGGCCTTTACAAAATTTCCCCAGTGTGAAGCAACCCCAGAAGGTTCCAAGCCGCCGCAAAGCATAAAGTCCCCTAGTAGGACCGTGTCTTAGCAAAGCACACTCCCTACTAGAGCGAGTCTATACCTCAACTAACGCTTCCCCTTGCCCTTATCAGGTAAGGTCACGCCAACACTAGAGTCACTAATTAATTAGCCAAGGCAGAGCCATATACCCTTGTGGTTGCACTGTTTTCCTGGGTGGTCGCTCCATGTTCCAATTAACAAGGTGTTCTTGTATTAATGAAGGTATAGCATAAATAAATCAAGTTCATAAAGTTTCATTAATACCATCCACCAAGCTAAGCATAGCGAGAGCTACCCAACAATAAATTAAAACCCAGGTTGTTCAAGGTATAGGGATAAAATAATCTAGTCATCCTTAAAAAAGGTCCCATCAGTTTAATGCAAGCAAAAGTAAGAACAGTGAATTAAATACATGTTGTATAGGTAAACGGGTATGCATCAAGGTAGACTTGCCTTCAACAGATCATTGTTGCTGTTCAGACACTTGAGCTTCTTGGTCTTCAAATCCTTCAGCCCAAACGTTCTCTACGCATCACATCAAGTACATACAAGCAAACAATGGAATAAAATAAGAAATAATCACCAAACAGTAAGATCAAAGCAAAACAGAGGTAAAAAGCTATTCTACTCTTCGATACGATCGTTTGGACATAAAGAACGTGAAAAGCGGAGTTAAAACGGAAAAGATATGGCTAGAAGAAAGTACATGGGTATATCTGTGAAGAAACTAAGGTTCCAGGGGTCTATCTGCAAGAAACCGAGGGCTAAAACGTAAAAGAACTTTAAAACAGAGGGGTTTGGTTGAAAAACTAAGCCTTAGGACCTCGGGCACTATTTTTAGAAAAGCCAGGGGTTAAAACAAAAGGAAAATGACTAAACTGTAAGGAACTTTTCAAGGTGGAAGGACCGGCTTGCAATTTTGAAAAGATCAGGGGCTCTTTTGAAAAGTTGCACGGTCAAGCGGCCTTTGACCGGTATTGACCCGGTTTGACCTCCGACGGATTAGATCTGGGCCACAGGATTAGAAATGGACGGCTGAGAAGCACTACAAGCGGGGGCGGCAGCGCTAAGCGACGGTGTGCGGCGGCGCAGAGCGGCAACTCCGATGAACTTGCCCAGGATCGAGCTGTGGTGCACGGATGGCGACGGGATTTGGCCGGGAGGGCTGCTGGCGCGACGGCGAGCACGACTAGGGCACCAGGGAGACGAGACGGCATAAGACGACGGCGAGCAACGGGCGGCGGCGGAACTTCAACTCCGGCGAGGTCGCTTACGCGCTGCCGGGTGCCTGGGCGTCAACAAGCGGCACCGAGGGGCTCCTCACCTCCACGCAGATCTCCTGGACAGCTTCTGGTCGTCGGGGCAGCGTCGAGGCGGCGGATCGACTGCGGCGGCGGTCTCCTAGGGTTGCGGCAAACTCAAGGCGGCGGCGGAGCTCTGGATTGGGGAGGGGGCGCGGAGCTCTGCGGCTTATAAAAGACCGGGCGCAGCGTGACGTGCAGAGGAAGGCGACTCGGAGGCGGGGATGCTCCGGACTCGTGCACGGCGGCGAGGAGGAGTCCGGCTCGGGGACGCCTGGAGGAAGATGATGCAGGCGGGCCCCTTTCGTCAGCGACTGCGGATGGAGGCGGAAGAAGCGGGCCGGCTGTGGGCCGAGAGCAAGGTGGGCCGGGGCACAGGCGAGCGGGAAAAGGAATAGGAGGGGCGCCGTTGGACTTGGCGAGCTGGGCTGCCTCCGAGCTGGGCCAAAAGAAAAAGCGGACGGGGAGGGGAGCTCAGGGACGTCTAGCAGACTTCTTGAACTGGGCCAAAAACAAAAGACAGGCCTGATGGTAGAAGGGGTTGGGGTTAAAAGAAAAGAGCTTTTGAATTTTTAAAACCACTCAAACACTATGAATTCAAACTCAAATTTGAATTCAACAAAACGAAAATAATACTCCAGCATGTATGCAACAATAAACTCCTATATTTATTTATTTAATTTTTAAAAATGTTTAAATGCCTAAAAATTCACACACACCTTATGATCCTTAATGTCAAAGCATTGTTTCTATCCAAATTTTATTTAAAACATTTTTTTGCAAAATTAGGGTGTTACACAGATGTAGTTGAAAATTGTGTATCTTGTATCAAAGCGATATCAATTTTAACGTCCGTAGCAACGCACGGGCACGATCCTAGTGTTAATCGGAAGACTGTATGATGCTGAAACTGCTGCTTACCTTGTGATTCTGTTGCAAATTGCAATGCAACGGGCGAAACCTATTTACCACCTACCCTAGCTGGACCCTGTTTTGCGGTTGTGGCCTTTTCCTGATACAACAGGCCCAGGAAACTCGCGAAGCGGCGGTAAGGCATTTAGCAGCACACGCGCCCGGCCGGAGGAGAGAGATGTGCGGCGAAAGAGGCCCGCTGGGCTCGCCCCGACTTCGCCCCACACCCGCGACAAAACATTTGCGCAGGCCCGGTTGCGGCTAGCTTACGTTACGCGCAGCGTGCGCCACTTTTTCGCCGTCTGCCGCGTGCCGGGGCTCGGCGGCTTTTGCGCTGCCACTCGCTGTCGCTGGCTCCCCCTGGTCCCAGACCAACGCAGCCAACACCCTTCCTTTCCCCTCCCTCCCAAGTTCCGAGTTCCACCCCCGCGAGCGAAGTCGCCGAGTCAACAACAACATCCGGCACCGGCAGCACCTACCCCCGCCGCCTCCTCCTCCCAAAACCCAGCTAGCATCGCGGCGAACCCTAATGGTGGCGACGGGGTTCGCGGAGGCCCTGCAGGCCTACATGGGCCTCACGCCCGGTGCCGCCGCCACCATCCTCGCCCTCATGCTCGCGACCTACCTCCTCGTCTCCTCCCTCTTCGTCGCCCCCGCCGCCCCCTCCCCCGCGGCGCCTCCCAAGCAGCAGCGGGAGGAGGAGGGGAAGGGGAAGGGGAAGGAGCAGCAGCAGCAGGAGGAGGAGGAGGAGGAGGAGGAGGAGGAGGAGGAGGCGCCGATGCCGTTCGTGTATCCGGACCCCGTCGAGGTCGGCGAGGTCACGCTCGAGCAGCTCAGGGCGTACGACGGCAAGGACCCCGCCAAGCAGATCCTCATCGCCATCCGCGGCCAGGTCTACGACGTCTCGCGCGGGAGGTGAGGATTCTGCACTCGAATTCTTCCGCTTCTGATGTTGCTGACCATTTAAACTGATCTTACCGTAAAACACATCTACCTGACTGAAACCTTTTAGAGGAGACAATCCATGTTGGAGTGGTGATAACTGATCTTTAGCTATTGCGTGCTGTAAGTAGTAGGTTCAAATTTGCTGAACTGATGGTGTGGAATGTGGATAGTCCATTTCATTCAGAAAACTGTTGGGGCACTATGACAGATAACATAGGCATTACCTTGTTAATGGGAGGGGAAGTGCTGTGGACGGGAATATTTGATAATTATGGAGTCTGGACACTACTTATACCTGGGACTTTTTTGTTTTAAAGTAGATTGTGTGCTTGTGCACACGTTCAAATGGTTTGGTAGCCAGCAAATGTGCCACAGCGCATTGCTGCGCGAACTTTTAGACAAATTTTAAGGTTAAATTTGAAAGTAGAAACTAAGGTGATTGCATGACAACATGGTTTTGCACATGACACTATACATAAACATATGTTCATTTTGTTAAGAGAGAACGATTGTTAAATGATTGATCCTCCATGTATTTCTAATGTGGGAATTTTGTAACTCGAGATGCAGTATTTAGATGTCTCATGTTTTGTTATGGAATGGCCTATAGCATACACTGGATTCCTTTATCATCATACTCGTAGCGCATACATTCATCTGATGGAAAATTTCAATTTATAATGTTACTAGTTATATGTTTTAAAAAATATATTTCTAGCGATACAATGAGAGTTCTGACATACACTAGTTTGACTTCATGTAGAGAAACCAAAATTGTCAAAATGAAACTTAGGTGTTATGCTTACCTTATCTACTCGAACTACTTTTTGGAGCTCTGAAGTTAAACTCCTTGTTTATTTAAGGCCTATCAGTTTTTTGTAACTTGTAACTATTTTCACCTGGGCTCAAGACAGATGCGTCCAACTGAATTTTTTGACTTGAAACACTGCCATGTTTAGTAGTAGTAGTATGTATTGTATTTCCCAACACTCTATTAACTACTATGGATACCTCATTAAGCTGTTTCCTTTTTTTTCTTTAAATTCTGATGTCAGTGCCAATATTTTCTTTCTGATTGCTTTATGCTGATTCGTCAGCTAGTCATTTATTTGATAAGTGATTGTAATATATCATGTGCCATCTCTCCTTGGTTAGTAATATTTGATATGCACTGTTATCCATTTCTACGATCTCATGCTGCACCTAATTAGCTCTACCTTTTCTTTTCTTTTTTCCTTATCTTCTCCAGTATTTGTGTTTCTGATTGATTTCTACACCTTGTTTCCTTAGCTAGATTCTACATTTGATTGTTTTATAAATGATCATAGTTTATCTACATCCCTCCTTCATTAGCTCCACATTTGTCTAGGAAATAGGATATAGTTTGTGGAATCATGTGCTACTGTAGTTTAGTCAGTATTGTTTATCCTGTGGTCTGCAATCAATAGTGTCTATGGCTACTGTCGACTACTCTTAAGGCCTTGCTGTTTAACTATTTGTTCATCTTGCTAGTCTGTTGTTTCAGCAGGCAACAAGCATATTCTTCTTTGTTGAGACTGTCTAGATTCTGGAACTCATACGATAGTTTTCTATTTGGATGTTCCTTTGTCCATATACTGCCAAAGGATTAGGTATATAGGTCTGAGCCCTTCCAATAATCTTTGGCAAAATGTGTCTGTTTGGACTTCTGATTCTTAGATGTAACTTGGTACCTGTGCAATGTATTGTATACCTGTGCCTAGTTGTTGAATACTGTGGGTGCTTGTATCAGATGTTTCTATACAGGACATGTGCATCCTACTTACACATGACTTTTGAAATATGATCAGTCTGTCTACCACTTTGTGCATAAACATAAAAGTTTGCCATGGTATCAGATTATGCTATGCTGGTATGCCTTTGAGCAGTAGGCTTCTGTTGCAATAAGATGCTGCCTGTGTTATTATGGGCGCATAATTTGGTTTATTGCGCGCTCATGATTGTGTTCCCTGATATTTTCCCCTCAGGCTCTTTTATGGCCCTCAGGGACCATACTCCTTGTTTGCCGGGAGGGATGCAACCCGGGCCCTGGCATTGATGTCATTTGACCCTAATGACCTCACCGGAGATTTGGACGGCCTAAGCCCCGATGAGCTGGAGGTGTTGCAAGATTGGGAGGAAAAATTCAAGGAGAGGTACCCGAGGGTGGGTCACCTTGCCGGTCACGACGCAGCCGGCAGCAGCCAGAACGCCACCCAGCCTGACCACGGGGAAGTGGACGCCTAACTCCATCGCCGGTTTGTCTCGTCCCTTGTTTTCTTCTTACTGGATCCCCCGGCGGTAGATCTGATCTTGTATGTATGTGTGACTAATGTACCTACCTGCCCTGCCCGCTATATTTTGGTGCCTAGTGGAATAGGGAGAAGTTTTTTGAGTGGCGAAAATAACCCGAGGCTTTGAGGGAAGGAAACAGCCCATGTTCAGGTCATGTGTATATCAGTGCATGATTTGTGTCATGATTTGAGGCTTTTTTTGGTGTGTTGATGATGATGTAACAAACAGCGATCCCGCTGTCAGCTAAAGCACCATGATTAGCCAACCCACACATACAGCCTGATTACTTTTTTTTTCTCCGCGCCTTGCATTGTCGGGGGGAGAAAACAGCATCTGCATCATGCCCGTTCTTTTATCGGATTCTTGGCTTTGGACACATGATGAATGATAGGCGCCTGCGGGCGGTTGAATGCTTGAGCTGGCTCCTTCTTCGCCCGGCTCCCAGGCTCGCAGCAGAGCAGCATTGCGCATCAAACTTTGCCTGGCCCTTTCTGTTCTGTGGCAGCAGCGAGTTCGTTCGTTTCTTTTGATCGTCTTGCAGTCTTGATCCCCCTTGCGACCGTCCGTCCGGAGGAAGAAGGGTCGGGAGTCGGGACCGGACGTGTCTAAATAATTGTCTCCTCTCGCTCGCCGTGGCGGAGCAGAGGCAAAGCAAAGCCCTGGGGTCGGTAGTGCACGTCTTTTCACATGGCGTGTCCCGGGGAGCACGCGCTCTCTTCCCTTGTAGTACGTGCACAGTCGTTGAGAAGGACCGGAGGAGGAGGAGGCACAGGCACCACACGCAGCAGCCGCGGGCGAGCTCGCGTCATGTGGCGGCACACGGCTCGGTCCGATCTGGAGGGGGTCCAACCCCCTCGCCATGATCCACGACGCTGCGCTGCGCTGCCGATGTCGTGGGCGCCACCACCGGCTCCAGCTCCCGCTCAACCACCCGTCCTCTGCTCTTCCCCTGTTCCTGCCCCGCCCGAGCGGCGATGATGGAGGAGGACCAGCCTCTGCCGGGGGGCCGACCCGGAAATTTACGCCGGCCTATACACCAGCCGCGATCTCTTCCGGTGAACCATCTCATCTCGTCTCGAGCTCCGGCTTGGTAGATGGATCGGGCAGTGTTGAGTTAGGAGGGCGGGGCCACCAGGGAGGGCTCGCCTCGCATCAATGCCTCTGCCCTACTACACCGCGCGTCCCGTCTGGGTTTTTTAGCAGGATCGGGCGGCATGGTTGTGACACCGACGTCGTAGATGAATGTGTACGTGGTTCATCGAGAACGGACGCTGCATTTTGCTTCCTCCGGATTCGTCCTAGAAAAATCGTGTGTCGTTTTACACGAGCCTCGTCTGGTCCATACCTTCATGTCAATGCCGCGGTGTACCATTCGTCCATGCCGCGGTTCGCAGAGAGGGAGGAGGAGGAGGACTGGAGGACCGAAGTGCTATCCTTTCCTATCGCCTGTCAGATCGGGTTCCCTATCCTATCGCCTTTCTCCCTCCGTCCGTCATTGCTATCGTTTTCTTGTTGAGGTTTCTTCAGTACTTAGAAAAAAAAAAGAATGGTTGTCGATTGTAAAAAAAAAAAAGCATACTGGTTTATACGATATTATGCAATATTTTTTTATAGGTTAGGCGAGATCCACATTGTCATTTGTCATCAGTACTAGATCCAATTCAATGGTCGCCCCGCCATCTCGCACGGACGGGCGGATGGGGGACTGATTGCATGAATGGTGGTTTTCGACATAATGCATCAAAGTGCACTCTGGAGAGCCCTCGAAACGCTATCCCCATACCACCATGGAAGGAGCAAGCTGCCAGCGGCGGACGAAAGCAACGGCCGCCGGCTCCAACCAAAGGGGCAATGCAAAGCCCCCGATTGGATGGAAAACGCATTCCACGTTCTCGAGGAATAGGGAAACAATTCCAAACTACACAATGCAAGAACAGGGCTCCATCCTCAGCTCATCAGCCCCCAGGCTCTCCCCTCCCTCCATCAATGACCCAATGAGTGATGTTTATATTGCGACCACGCTACAGCCTGATTGGCGTCCATGATGGAGTGGAGTCGACAGCCGCGCCTTTTCGCTGGTCATCTCTTGCCGCTGCTGGCTTTGCGAGACACACGTCATTCCGGGCGATCGAGTCGAGTCGAGCCTTGTTGGCAACATACGGCATCACCAGATCCATGCATGAACCAACATGAACGCATTGCACGCAAATCTGTTTCTATAAATAAATCTGTTATAGAAAAAGCCAGGCACACTGTTCCTCGATCGATCGGCTTTGGGTGGCTGGTGTGTTGTGATGTGTTAGCACGAGTACGGACAGCTGATGGCTAATCATGGAGCACTATACGCATCATGATACATACAGTAGGAGTACGCATGCAGCAAGTAGAGAGAGAGAGTGCTTGTATAATGTATGCCATATGCAAGAAGTTCTCCAATCATGCATACTATCATGAAGTAGCGGGGGGCGACCGTGCATATGGTGTACAACTCACCCGAGCTAGCTAGCTACCGCATTCCATTATTTGGCGGTTGGAGTTGTTGTTCGTCCTCGCGCTCGGGCGTGCAGGTGCAGCGCTGGGCTGGCTGGCCACGGCCTGCCCCGTGCGCGCAGTTGCACGCACAACGCGATATCTTATCTGGATGGGGCTAGAGATTTCCAGGTAATAATCTGAGCACCCCGTTTCTTCACGACAGCAAATTCAGCAGAGAAGTGAACTGCGTACCTGCAACCCAGTTGGTTACACGGATCGAGTTGGAAATCGAAACGCGATGGGGGTACACGAAAGGACCATATGGCACCGTAAAGCGAATGTGCTGGCGCCCTCGATCGCTCACCTTTTTGGTCACGTCCCGTCTCGTCCGGGTAGGTTGTTCGGTTGGTCTCTACCGGTGCCGAGGTGCAGTGCGGTGCGGAAAAGGGTAGTAGGGCCTGCCTGTACGTGCGCCGTGGCACACACACCCTGCTTCGTACTGCGTAAAACAGCGTAACGAACCTTTTCCCTGCCAATAAACGCGACGCTAGCAGTAGTACGTACTGGCTCGCTTTTGAGAGGCAATTATAAATCGGCGCAAAAGGACGCTTTCATTTGCTGGGATGGGGGAAGAAATTAAAGGGGCCTTTCCTGTCCTGGAAAAAGGAATACTCCTACTAGAGAGTAGAGGCGCTCATCATCTTGTTTCAGTGCAGCACGAACAAAAACAACTCCATGAGGGGTTTTGGTTAGGGGATACTACGAATGAATGATTAGTGGGAGAGAGGCGCTTTATCCCGGGGAAAAGCGAGGCTGTACATTCGATCTCATAGATCTTGTTGTCGCCCTCCCTCCCTCGCCTTTTGCAACTAAAAGGCAGTCTCTCACTCTCTCGAGTTTGTTCTGGAATCACAAGCATATGGAGAAATATTAGTTTGCTCGTTTTCCCTTGAAAATATGCTAATCTTGACTCTTCTAAATTGAGAATGCCTTGTTCTGTTGAGGGCTAGGTGAAGCAACATAATGTACTAATCGTTTGTGAAGACGCAAGGCAATGACAATGAATGACGAGGTACTAATTTCTGGTCACTGACAGCCGAGAGTGCCGTTGCCCAGATTCTGCAGGCGCAGCAACAGGATCGACTGATCGAGTGAGACGAGGAGGAGGATTAAACTAATCTCCTAGGACCAGGAGAGCTACAGAGACGGACGGGGAGGAACGGTAGAAAAAGAATTAGGAATTAATCCATCGTCTCTCTCCTCCCTAACGGTATAATTAGGGGGAGAGAGAGTGAGGGCATCCCCGACAGCGAGCCATGGATGGACTTAACAAACGGTCGCTCTCCTCCCCCGCCTTTATAAGCGCCTCTGCCGCGCCTTCACTCGCCACCACCACCACCCCCTTCCTTCCTCCTACCTCACCTACTACTCCTCCTCATCCACCGCCCCGCTCCGCTCCGCCCGCCGCGAGAATCCAACCGAGGCAGGGCAGGAAGGATGCAGTCCAGGCACCGGATCTTCGCGGAGGACCTGCTCCTCGCCGCGGAGGGGGAGGACCACTTCGACCGCGTCCCGGACTCGCTCGTGCTCATCATCTTCAACAAGCTGGCCGACGCGCGCTCGCTGGGTCGCTGCTCCGCGGTGTCGCGCCGCTTCAACGCGCTCGTCCCGCTCGTCGACGACGCCTGCCTCCGCATCGACCGCGTCATCCCCGCCGACGGCGCGGACGGCGGCGGCGGCGCCGACGCGCTGGGGCTGGCCGGGGCGCCGCGCCCGCGCGCCGTGCTCTCCCACCTCCTCAAGGCCATGCTCAGCGCCGTGCTCAAGCCCTTCGCGCACTGCGACGCCAGGTCCGGCGCGCACGGCAAGCACAGCGCGCACCAGCAGCAGCACCACTCGCCGGCGCAGGTGCTCAAGAACTTCAGCAGCATCCGGAACCTCCGCATGGAGCTGCCCGTCTCCGACGTCGGCACCGACGACGGCGTCATCCTCAAGTGGAAGGCCGTCTTCGGCACCACGCTCCAGAGCTGCGTCATCCTCGGCGGCACCAAGGTGGAACGCGCTGCCGCCGGCACCCACGCCCCTATTACCGGCGCCGCCGCCGCCACCACCACCACCGACTCCGACGCCGCGGGCGACGACAGCGGCAGCATCCCGGAGTCCTTCTACACCAACGGCGGCCTCAAGCTGCGCGTGGTCTGGACCATCAGCTCCCTCATCGCCGCCGCCACCAGGCACTACCTCCTCCGCGAGATCGTCAAGGAGCACCCTACCCTGGAGCAGGTCGCGCTCACGGACGCACATGGCCAGGGAACCCTCAGCATGGGCCGCGACCAGCTCAAGGAGTTCAGGGACAAGCCGCTCGCCGCGGCCGCCGCCGCCAACCGCACGCAGGTGCCCGCCTGCAACATGAAGCTCCGCTACGCGCCGCTCCTGGAGCTCTCCGACGGCACGAGGATCCACGGAGCCACGCTCGTGGTCATCAAGCCCGTCGGCGAGACCGGCGGCATCGGGGGCGGCAGGAAGGAGCTCGACGACTTCGTCGCGGACACCTTCGACGGGCCCTTCAGGGAGGCCGTCGGCGTGCTCAGCAAGCGCCGCACCTACCTGCTCGAGATGAACGGTTTCTAGTCTCAACTAAGGCTCCTTCTCCTGCGCGCGCGCGCCTGCAACGGCCAGAGCGAAACCTCCATGGCAATGGGCAATGACAACTAGGTTGCTCTGCTCGCCTCAGCTCGGTCCTGCTCAGAGATCGGTGGCATACCGAGGTGTTCCTCCTTGTTAACAATCAACGCTGATGCCTCCTCGGTCTCTCGTTACTGCCTTGGTATCCCTGTGACACAATAATCCTAGAATGGAGCGGCAGCACCAGCAGCCAGTTTCACTACATTTTGATCAGTGGATGGAATGAATGAAGCAATCACATTTCCAATCAAGTGTTGTCCAAAGTGTACTGTAAAATTTCTGAGATGAAATCATGATTTCAATCAATGCATTGGATGAAGCATTCCCATTTTCGATCAGAGTACTCTGAAATTCTTGAATTGAATTGCAGTTTCATGGTGAATGGAATTGTTTATATGCTTTAGGGTGAAACAAAAACGAGTTTAGTAAGGAATTGAGGGATATTGGCCAATGAATCATCTGTGCTCTAGGATATGCATCACTTTTCTGTATGTCCTGTTCTCTAAATTCCAAATGCTGGATAAACTGATAGGTCCATTCTTGGTCCTGGATGCCTTTTGTGGCTTGTTTCTTGCTTCACCTATGTATGGTGTGAAGAAGCACGGAGTAACCATGAAGTTTTGCGCCCTTTGCTACATTTTGGGGCTATGAAGTATGAGCTGGACAGTTTTGCTCCCTTTGCCACAATCGCATTTCTGAATGAAATCCACTGATTTTTAGCAATGTGTGCTGGTGTTCCTATCCAACTGCCTTGGCAGTCACATGGCTGATGTTTATAGCCAGGTATATGCAGTCTTTGTGGAATGGAATGCTTCCTCCTTGCACGCTCCTCCTGGGAACAGTACCGGGTATAACACCAACTTGCAATTACTTAGTATTAGGAATTCAAAGAAAAGCTTTCTTAATCCACACTTGAACACAGTATGCGCAATTCGGACATCATTTCGGATCGGCCTTCGTAATCTATACAACACATTCCGTGCTGCATCTCCACGGCAGGCAAAAGTTTATTCCGGGTCGCATACTGTATAATCCACTCGGCTCCATTATTGATCCTCTCAAGAAGAAGATGAAGGCGATGTCAGAATGCTGGGGAGGGAGGAGGAGAAGGCGGTTGAGATGCCCTTATCTGGACTGTCTCACTAATGCTGGAAACATGTGAAATTCTCGCCCCCCAATTCCTGTCAATTCGCTGCCCTACCAACGGCTATCAGCAGCGGTGTCATTGACTTGGACATCGTTTTAGCATGCCAGAACCGGATAAAGAAACATGCCCTGCTGAGTTTGCACGGATCATTCCTGAGGTGTCTGAGGTAGATGGCATGTGTGCGGCAATTAGAGAGGGGATTAGCCACTCCAACACATGCTTCCAGCTATTTGATTCCGTAGGTTTATCACTCAGGCTGTGTGCTCTTCGCTCCTTCTCGTCCACTGCCGCCAACTACTGCAGGTGATCGATTGGGGGGGTGGAGAACAGAAATTGACTCCGTTCGGTTTCGCGTTAGGTGAAGGATCAACTGTTCTCGTAGCAGAAATTGCTTCTCCGGGTCACCATTTCGGTTTCTTGGTGCAATGCGATGGGAGCAGCTACGATCCTGGCGTGTTCAGTAGGAGGAGCTGGTAGAGGACTGCGACAAGTACACTCCCTTTTTCATTTCGGTTTGATAAAAAAAATGTCCCATATTGCAATTGATTAGTGCACTAATGGGTGTGCTGTTGCTTGGCTGGTAGGGAGGATTAGTGTTGCTCGAGTGCGGGGCAGACGAAAAGGAGGTGGTGGTGGCCCTTGGGACGGTGGTTGGGTTAACGGCCACAGTCCCTTTGCTGATGTCCGGCGCCCTTCTGATGTGATCGCTGATGGCGTCCGATTCATGGGTAGTGACAAGACTGCCGCTTCTTCGAATCGGCTCGGAGATCAGGAATCGGGATCAGACGGCGCCACCACCACAAACGGGCAAAAGTGTTGGAGCCAATCACTAGCAGATCAGGTTCGGAAATCGGAAGGTACTACTACATGCTCTCTTTCTAAATTATTTGACGTATTTTGTTCAGAACAAAACATGCTCGAGAGAATGTAAATTCCTGTTTGGCATTGCGGTAATTCGGTGGGAAATGTCCAGCTCTTGCAAGAATTGGCCACATTTGTGAGCTTGCTCCCTTGCTCTGTGTTCAACTTCTTCAGGCACGAAGCATCAGCATCAGGAATGTAGAGATTTATTACCAGCTCAACGGCAACGAAAAGGATTCTCTGGTTGACGAAGAATGAACATATATCTATTCTATCTATCCGATCAACTGGTGTTGCAGCTGAAATCTCCTCTGGCATTCTGCTGGATCCAAGGCAGCAGAGCATGCTCAACGGTCGTGTCCCGTCTTGGGACCTTCATGTGGCGACGATCCGAGCGTTATCCGGACATGTTCATCAGGGCCTCCTCATCACCTAAAGTGTCAACGCCTATTTTTCTAATGAGAAAACAAAACAGTACGCCTGCTTGCATTGGTAGGCTGCAGGATGAGGGAATATCAGTCCATAATCCATATGGCTATTAAACTAATCAATGCATTGTGCTTACTCCCTAATCAATGCACTAAACAAATGCAAAAACCGTATCTTGACAGTGCGAAAAAAATACAGCGTCTCTGCTGGTGCTGGTGATGCGGCGTCAATGCTCTTCTCTTTACCGTTGTGCACTTGTGCTGTCCACCGATCAGAGGGTTGCTTGGCTTGCTTGGGTTGAATTTTGAGGGGTCCGTTGCTTCGTTGAAACGTCCCGGCTGAGCATACCTTGGGTCTTGTTATCTTTCGTTCGTTGCAAGTGTTGTTCTACGTGCCTTTTTGTGAGAGCGGGAAAAAGTTTCGCTGAAGAGTGAAGACATGAGCAATGCAGGGCAGGAAAAGGAGGCAGATGGGGTCAACAGGGAAGAACACAAGACAAGATACTAGTACTCGGCAATGCAATGGCATGGTGCTGCAGGCAGATTGCTTGTGGTTGCACAAGAAGTGTGTGTGGCTGCTGAAAAAGTTTAGAGGATGCAGGGGGAAACGTCAAGTGATTTCGTCTCCATTTCCCAATGTTCTGTTGGGATTCTTTTTCATCTCGGGTCCGTTTAGTTCCTAAAATTTCACCCAACTACCCGTCACATCAAACTTCAGACACTAATTAAGAGTATTAAATGCGGATTAATGACAAAACCCATTCCACAACCTCTACCTTAATTTTCGAGACGAATCTAATGAGCCTAATTATGTCATGATTAGACAGTATCATGCTACAGTAACCAATCTCTAATGACAGATTAATTAGACTTAATGGATTCGTCTCGGAATTTCCCGTCCATTCATGTAATTAGTTTTATAGTTAGTCTATGTTTACTATCTCTAATAGAGCTTCAAAGTCACTCCCAAAATTTTGACTCCAAAATTTCAGTGAACTAAACGCGCCCGTCAGATTTTGATTCCCCGTTCTGAAAGTTCCACCATCAAAAGAAAAAGTGAGGTCTCTTGGTCTCGGAGAGAAGAAACAAATGTCTATAAAACTATTTCGTTTCTGAAAGTTCCACCACCAAGAACAATTGTTTAACCACGCTTGATTCATATGCATCATTTTGGTCCACGAACATTGTTCTCTAGAAATAATATCAAGTCCAAATTATAGTTCCCTAGTCTAAGATTACTAGTTCCTACTTCCTACTAGTCTATGAAGAAATGGATAAACCCTACATATTTGTCTGTTAACGTGTCCTGATTGATATCAACTTGTCCTCTATCTACACTAGTACTAAAGGAGGAACATTAGCAAGGAAAGAGAATATCGAATGAACCATCTTGTCCACTAACGGGGACAAGGTCATGGCCCGCAACAGCAATTCCCGGGCCTTGTTGCCCTTCTTTAAAATTTTCCATTCAAGCTTTCACAAAGGGACATTACCCATTTCTAAATGTCTCTCTCGCACAACCATACATGTTATTTAAACACCAGATGTTGCTGTCAAGGAAAAGATGGATCCTCTTCTTTAGAATGGCTTTAGCCTCTGTGGGGAGCAAAGGAACCAATTTGCATTGTAGAGGGCCGGGGGAATTCTCAAATGGAGGCATTGAACATCACCCATCTTATTAAGACCATACGAAATGGTCTTATACTCTTATAAGATATGGATCAAGGAATCATGGACTGAGCTGTAGTCAATTCACGAAATATCTGCTAACTTCACAAGAATACTAGTGGTATTAGGTGTTGGGTTGCACGCACCCGTCAACTCGTCTAAAGCTTGAGGTGAGAGCACTCCCTTCCCTCGCATCAAAGTTTCCCACTACGACTAGCTGGACTAGTGACGTGCACTATAAACGGTTGATATCACATGACAACGAGTTGCATTCATGCAGCAACTAATAACTTTATCTAAAAGCTTGAATTAGCTTGGATTAACGAAGGAAGAAGATGGTCATGACACCTCAATTTCACACTTCGTCCCTATTCAGCCACGTACTACCTACCCCCAGAACCCAAGAGGTGAAGCGCACATCGACCGTGAGAAACTGTCAATGGCACTGGACCATACATTACCCTATCACTCTGGCTATCACTAGTAGAATTAACATGGCACTCACTCACTCTTAATGTACATATCCGAGTCACCGACGATCGCAGAGGCGAAAGTGTATTAACATTGGCACTCACTCACTCTTAATGCCATCCATGACTTGCATCCATCACGAAGCAATAACCCTGTCAGTGTCAGCGAAAGGAGAGGAAGGAAGAAACCTATCCCCGTTCTCTGCACAACGGAACGTAGCAACGTAGCAGCATCCATGCCACAAAGCGCCCGTGTCTGCAGAGCAGAGCTTATCGTCGCCGGCCGGCCGCCGTTTCCCCATCGCTGGCTGAACCCATCCATCGTCTCTACAAGGGTGGTGATGAAGCGGCGGACACGTCCCTTCCCTTGGAGACATCATCCTTGATTCCTTGCCCGTCGTCTCGAGCAATCAATGCCTTGTGCCGCCGCCCGCTGAACTGCACTGATGAAGTTCCAAGTCCAATCGATCGATCGGCACAAGCATACACTGAACTGGAGCAGTCGATCGACGATGTCCGGAAACATCCCTTTGCACTGTGGGGCGCGACCGGGACATCTCACCTACGCTACGCCGTGGGGGGGTCCCGGCCTCGCCGGAGCTAGCTGAGCTCCGTCTGCTGTGGTGCTCGGCCCCGACAGATCACGTCGACTGGCATTGATGGGCAGACCGGTGAACGCCGATATATTCCTCCTGTCCGGGCATTCCTCGGCCGGGCACATCAGCACATTCCACTCGCTCGCTGCCACGGTCGATCGACGAATGACAAGGGGGGGCATCATCGCGAGCGGACCCTCCCCTGCCTGCTGGTCTGTCCACGGCATCTCTCCTGTAGTATTCGGGTTGGGCGATCACCCATCATCTCCCCTCCCCGCACGGCCCGCGTTGATTGGTGGAGGGAAGGCCGTCGACGACGCTCCGCCCGGTGCCGTCGCCGTCGGGCGCCCACGTGAAAAGGGCCGCCGCAGGACACCTCCTTTTCGGCGCGTCGCCCAGCGTGCGGCGGACGGACACCCTGGGCGTATGGCGACGGCCGGGGCGGGGGCGGGGGCCGACGCCGGGTGACGAGCGCGCGCCACGGCCGCGGCCTTTTGCCGCAAGCGAGCAGCAGGCGCGGCGGCTGAGACGGCAACGTGGGCAGCCGCGCGGCCGCTGGCCGGCACGCCGCCGCTGCGTGTATACTTGCGTGCCGGGGGGAAAAAAGTTTCGGTGTCATCCAAATCCAAAGAGTAAATGCTGGAGACTGACACGAGCAAAAAAGGATACGCGGCAGGGAGCGGAATCACAAATTTTAACAGCGGTCCGAGCATAAAACATGGGTTGGCAGTGATGCAGCTGCTTACACATCATTAGATCAAGAACGGTGGTAAGCTGCTGACCTCTCTGCACCAACAAAGGAAATGGCTTAAATGTGAAGCTCTAGGTCTGAACAAGTTAGCAAGTCCTCGAGTGATTACAGTCATATTACAGCTGAACAAAATTCCTCCATAATTATCATGGCCAAACAACTTTTTTGAGGCACGAGTTAAATCGATTTTACTATATGGTCCTATCGACTATGTGCTATAAATAGGAATTATCCAAGCTTCCCGAGCTCCATCTTCTTCTTGATGGCGCGATGACCGTGGTACACGAAAGAATCGATGATGCCAGCAACGGTGAAAATACCTGAAATCCAAGAGTGCAGATGAACAACGGGTTTAGCAGTCTGTGACTCTCGCTTATCAAGTTATCATATGATTATTTATGCTGGGAAGCACACAAATAGCACACAAACCTCCAACAATAGCGCATATGTTTGTCAGGAAGTGAAGGAGCGATGTATTTTCTTCAGTGAAATCAACCTGTCAAAGCAGCAGTCAGACAAACAAGTGAATTTAACATAGAGGACGACTGATACCTGTACAGATGCTGATCTTCGCATGTTATCTAAAACTAAAAGAGACCAACATGATAAGAAAACTGGAGTGTCAATTCTAAGAAATAAATGCAGTGCATGCTTTTTGGGTGATTGAATGTCAAAAGTTGCAATCTCAAAAAAAAAAAAGAATGTCAAAAGTTGCAGGCTATCACGGATGAACCACTCTGAACAAAAAAACAAACAAAAAGAAAAGAAATGCTAGTCTGACTAAATAAAATAACAGGGATATCCTTCATCACCTTAATTGGTGAAAATTCGTAGAAGAAATATACACCAGGTGGAGGCCTAGGATAGCCGATTGCCTCTCTGAAGTGCTCTGTCACAGAAAACTGCAAAAGAAAGCAAATAATCAATCAACAACTTAGGTTTCAGAAGTAGAACTAGGCCTGCAGATCATGCTATTTACCTGATTTGAGTAAATCTTCCGTCCCCTAATATCCGTGTAGATTGTAGGAACAACCTGTACAAAAGAGATGGTTAGCAAGTTCAAGCAGGCAGGAAAAATATCGCTTCATGCACCCAAAATCTTAAATATAAGAAGCCCTATTAGAGAACATCACCGGTAGTTACCAAAATTTACCTTCACAAAATATTGGTACATCCCTGTTAACCCATTGGAGTTATCCTGTGTCCACTCAACTCTGAAATACTAGGGAAAATCAGACCAGGGAAAAAGTTGTAGAGCACAAAGTGAAATGCAGATTATGATCTGAAATGCAGTCCAAGTTCCAAAGCATACCCATCAAGAGGATTGATAACACCTGGGAACTCTTCCCCAAAGGACAGTTTGTTTATCTTGTGGCTTATCTGTTATAAGGAAAGTAGGCAATGGACGATTATCAGTTTACGGTTATGAACAATATTATAATTGCTTCGGTAAGGATAAGACAATTTAATTCTACATTGTAAGTTTCTGGTTGGAGGTTCAACAGATCTTGTAGGAAGTTGAATGACTGATCCAAGCTTTTCCCAGGGGCAAAGTGAAAGTTGCCAGCTACTTTATTCACGTTTACAAATCCATGGATGTTACAACCTTCCCCTTGTTCATCTTTTAACCTTTGTACGAAGCCCTCTCTCTTGCACTGGAATGCGAAGAAACTAACTGGTTAGGAAAACCACAACAGAGTAAAACCAAAAACATCTACGTGAATCAATTGCATGCAGCAAAAAAAAAAAAAGCAGTATGCAGTTATAAACAAACAATGACACACACATTTTTGTAGCTTTAAAGTTTAAGGAATTGATGAACATCAAGTGCACATTTAAAAAATGGTCACCAATAGTACACTCTAACAAATGAATACAACCATACAGGCATAAGTAGGCTAACAGTAATTTCTTAGATGATGAAGGACAGCCTACATAACATAAATCAGATACATTGTAAACATAAGTCAGCTCAAGCTCTAACACAAGGCCTATCAAATATTTTTAATAATTATGACAACTATGACTTAATAAACACAAGGGCTCCCTATGTACCAGATAACCCGACTAAGGAGTAGGACTCAAGGACCAATCATGCATCACAATAGAGTTCTACATATGGGTTTTTGTTAAGACACATTTGAATGATGATTGTGCTATTTTCATAAGACTGACCGAAATTAATAGAGCACACAGTACCTGATCAATTGATTCTACATTGGAGAGAGCCCACCCTTTCTTCCGATAGGCATCACGGACTTCTTCACAGGAGTTGCAACACTGATCATCCGACTGGTGAAGTTGCAAATGCAAATATTAGTCTTCTTATAGAATGGCAGCACACAATAAAATTCTAAAAAAGAAATCTGGTGGTGTTTATTGACTGTTGAAATGATAGAAAGACCATAGACATATCAGACCAATGTGAAAACATTACATATATCAAAATAAGTAGTATTAATGTAACAATGTCAGGGATGGATACCTCCTCAGAACCATAACAAGATCCACAGTAAACCTCATTGTGATCAAGCCTGCCACCATGCTTCTGTAATGGTCTTTCAATCTATATGAGAGAAACCAGGATGGGGGAAGGAGTTAGTTCAAGGAAGAATATCATCCTGATAAAGAAATTTGTTGTTATTCCACATTTGACAATTAGTGAAGGAATCGATCTTAATGAAATGACACACAGCTCTCCTGTGTAGTTTGAGAAAGAACAATTAATGAAGGAAGATGGCAAACTCTTCGTGCCACCACCAAGATTGAAATCACTGTTATACAATTAGACCCTACCCTTTTACAGTGGTTTCCAACATGTAACGAAGTTAGGAATGCAGTATAAGCAGATAGGTCCACCAGTCAGATCAACAGTTCCTTAATAAATATTAATAGTTTTTTTCTCAAACACAATTATTAATACATTGTATTTGTTAGCATAGAAAAGCTCACTGGAAAATATATTAAATATCTGGACATTGCTAATTTAATGATAAACAAAACAAGGATCGTTGAATGCTGCTATAAAAAAAACCAGCAAATAAAAAGGAACAGATACTGCACAATTTGGTACTTGAAGACATAGTACTTGCCAAAAGCATGTCCAATTTGGTAAACATTATGGTAAAACCAGAAACTACTTCACTCATATGCTGGTTCATGTTAGAAGTAGAATGATATACCTTAGGGGCACCAACTCCATCTTTTCTTGATTCAATCACATTACCAAGATGATCAATTCTTTTCTTTATTATGTCGTGTTTCTGCAAATTGGATGTTTAGCTCATCAGGAAACAGGTTACACAGAAAAGCTCGAGAAACAATTTAGTATATGTAAAACAAAGAACAAAAGAGGAAACTGGGGTGCACATACTATATCATAATGTTGCTCTCCACTGACATCCATTGTATCAACAGCAACTAGAGAACAAGGAAGGGCCGGGAATGTAACATCAAACTGCAAAAGCGATCATGTACATTAACAATCCAAAAGAAAAGCAGCATCTTTTCACTTACAGCAAAAAATTCATATATATTCCGGGTTGGGCCGCCCCAAATTAGTAATTTGTAAATACTCTCAACTAGCTGCCTACCAATTGTTATTCCACATTTGAGCTGTATAAACTCTACCGATACGTTGTTCACTACATGCCAAGTTCTGATGTGCCCATGGTTTTAAAGGCGTTAAGGCGTCCTAGAAAATCTGAGCACGCCTTAGCGCCTAGGCGACGCCTAGGCGACAAGGCGGACGGTTTTCCAAGGCGAGCAGGGACCGCCTGGATGCCTAGGCGACGCGCCGACACCTTTGAAACAGGGGATGTGCCAGTAACTAACATGATGACAATCTGAGGTCTAAACTTAAAGCATATAATTCCAAAATTTACATGGCTAATAGTTCATAGACTAATTGAAATTGATGAAAGATGGCAAAGAGCATAAAATTTACCTAAATTTCGATAGTTTGCTTTCTAAATATTGTAACTGCTACTAGAAAGTACAAGAAAGTTGGAAGATTCACGAGGGCAAACAGCATTCACACTAACGTTGATATGAAGTCTTTCTCCTCTTGAGGTATCAACAGTGAGCTTACTCTCTGTAGCAGAATATAGATACAGCCCTACAAGAAAGTTATCATATCAGTAAGTTAAAATACACATGAACTATTATCCAGATAAAGAAGCTAAGGAACAAGCCCAATCGCAAGAGAAGGTACTTGCAGCATCTAACAAATTAAAATGTCTCTTGATTTACCATGAAAAAAGTAGTACATGCCAGTTATAACACATAGGTACGGGTAAAGGTGATCATGCATAGCACCATATAGCAACGGCGTGTCTACAGCAATCATGCTTACAAAAACAAAGGCAATAGAAACCTAGCATCAAGAACAAACACCAAAATGAGGTAGTAATCCCAACATCTTATGAAACTTAGTGTGGAACTCCACAATTTTATTTCTATGGGTGAAGAAATAACTTCACAGTACTAAATGCACAGAAAATCTAACACACCATGAGTGTTAAATTCACACTAAATTAAGAACCAAATCATTGCAAAAATGGTATAAAAAAAACAATTGCATATTCAGTCCTCTGTTGACAACAAATAGGATAAAGCATAGACACTAAAACAAAACCACCATGATGCTGCTGCCAAATCAATACATTTCACACCGTCCCCTATTATACCAATGTTTTCGAACTTCTGTACCCGAATCTTCATACATGTTAACGGTGCTGCAAATTTTAACCAACTACTGCTTCGAATTCATGCCAATAGTATGAAAAAGCGAACAATTCATTCCACCACAGTCAACCGCTGTTCCGCACCCGAACGCGTTCACTCATAATAAGAACGCTAAATCACCGAGATGGTACGGCGAGACCAAACTGCGCCGCAGCTAGGTAGAGCGAAATTAAAGGGATCTGAGGCGAAGACGTCGAAGGAGAGAGAAACGAAGGGGGATGGTACGTACGGATCTCGGAGAAGAAGAGGAGGAGGATGGCGAGGGAGGAGAGGATGGTGATGAGGCCGCCGGAGAGGGTGCGGCTGTAGAAGTCCTCGTTCACCTTCGGGTAGGCGTCCAGGTTCCGCAGCTTGCTCCAGAGCTCCATCGCTTGAGCTCACGCCGCCGCCGGCGAGACCGCCGGAAACCTGAGACGAGGTAGAGATCTACGTCGTCGGAGTCGGTGTGGCCGCCGCGAGAAATGAGGAGGGTATATCTGGAATTTGTCGGATCGATGAAGGATTGAAGGGGGAGCTACTACTATTTTGTTTGGATTCGCGTGGGCCTGTCGGGCCCATTGGAACTTCACTCACATTCCATTTTAATTCACTATTTATCTTATCATATATCTCTACCACTTTTATCTTGTAAATATCTTTAATCCAAATATTCATTATTCTATCATTTCACTCGTCACATCCTCACATCTTCTCTCATCTTCACGATGCACCGATCACATCAATCACATCTTTTTTAAAAAAATATTATTTCATCACTATTTATATACACTTTTCACCCTCCTTTCATGTATCCAAACACATCTAATCCAATTTCTATTATTCTCCCATTACATTCTCACTATTTTTTCGTAACTAAACACCTTCATTTCAATTTCCATTATTCATCTACTATTTACTTCAACTCTTTTCACCCATCTAAACAGGCTCTCACTTCAACAATGAGAGGCAAACTCATTTTTCATCTCCATTTGCATTGTGGATCACGAAATCAGTCTCCAACATAAGAGGTAAAGGCGTAGGCATTTTACATTATGAGGAGGGAGGTGAGATAAAAATATATTTCCTCTCTCCTGCTAGGCAAATTTGGAGGTGAGCGGCGGAGCGGACAGCGTGGGGACGAGCAACTTGGGTGCGCTGGCCGAGTGTGAGAAGCAGGCGACCTCACGCAAGGCAGGCGGTGAGACTCCGGCGGCGTGCGGGCAAGCGACTCCGGAAGCGTGTGGGGTGAGCAACGGTATCACGCGGGCTGAGCTGCAACTAGCGCACAAAGCGCGGGACAAGCAACAACGACGTGTGGAAGAGGTGACCGGCGCGCGTGTGGAACAGGTGGCCGGCACGTGGGCAAGCAGCGGCAACATGTGGACCGAGCGGCGAGCGACTCCAATGTGAAAGGATCGAGATAAGTGGCCTAGAGGGGGTGAATAGGCTTGTAAAACAATTTTAAACTTTTTTTACCAACACACTGTCAGATCCCGGAACCTTCGAGAAATCCCTCGGAACCTCCGGGAAAATACGCAGACAACGAATTTTTCTAGAGCTTCCGGGAATGTTACCTGCACAAGATCTTATGCGGATAACACGAAATATAGCAGATCTGGAGCAAGAGATGGGTTAGCAAGGCTAAGAATTTAAGGCTTAATCTCACAAACAATCTTAGGGCACAAGGAACAACAAGATGCAGAGCAAACCTTAATAGATCTCATGGCTAGCAACTTAGAACAAGCAAGAAAAAAAAATATATGAAAGTAAAGCACAAGAGACACCGATTTATCTCGTGGTTCAGCGTGCCACAAAGATTAGCCTACATCCACGTTGTTGAGGTAAGCCACAAAGGTTTTTAAAATCTCTTTCAATCCACTTCTCTCTCACACATATTACCAAAGCAATAGATGGAGAGTTTCACTAGCACAAAAAGGATAATACAAACTTCTTGGAGCTACCACAAGAAGATTGGAAGCTCCCAAGCAACCTCTAGCCATCTAGGAGCAAGACTCCAAGAGCAAAAGATCCACCAAGTCGGCTAGGGTTTCACCAAGTCCACAAGAACACAAGAGAGAGAATTTAGGAATCACCCACACCTTGAACGCAAGGGTTGGATTTTGAATGGAGTGGGTGGAAGTCGATGCTTAGGTGAGAGAAGAGCTCAGGTGTTTGTCTGAACCGCAAGGAAGAAGCAAATGACCGTTGGGAAGGAGGGGTGTAAGGAATCGGATGCTCGTAGTCTAAGAGGGGGAGGGAGTGAATTAGGCAACTTAAAACCTTAAGCCTAGGGTTATCACTATTTGCTTAAAACATAAACTAGAACATACTACTTAGATGTGCAACTATGATTGTTCTAGTGTGAAACTCCCATCCCAAAACAAGTTTTGCAACCTATAGCCAATCCTAGCAAGATACTACTCTAGGAAAGTAAAGGCAAGCAAGGATCACAAGAAAGTAATACAGAAACGTAAAGGGGGATGAGAGGAAGCAAACTCTTGACACACGATTTATCTCGTGGTATCGGTAGGCACTAAGCCACCCCTAGTCCACGTTGTTGAAGCACTCCACACAAGAGTATTGCTTCCCGGTCACCAAGTCTCTCCCAAGAGCACCACTTGACTTGCCACAAAAGCTCACCACAAAGGCACTCGCCAAGCTCCCTTGGTCACCTTGTGACGAGGGCCTGGATTAGAGCCCTCTAAGCGAGAAGATAATCACCCTTGAGATGGAGTCTCTGACACCATTGACAGCGTCAAGACTAAGATCCAGGATAAGGAGGGATGCAAATCTTCGTCAAGACCCTCATCGACAAGACACCTCATCTCCGATAACTCTCCGTCTCGCACGACAACTCTCCGCCTCGCACGACTACGCTCCGCCTCGCACGACTACGCTCCGCCTCGCACGAGTACTTTCCGCCTCGCCTCCGACTACTTGTTCGCACGAGTAGTCTCCGCCTCCGACTACCCGTTCGCACGAGTAGTCTTCGTCTCTGACTAAGGCGGGGCCCACACATGGAGGTCGGAGCACGGGATCAGGGGCCCCACACAAACGTGGCGCGGCCCCGACGCTCGAACTTCCCCACGACGACACGCAAGGCTCCAGTTCTCCATGCCATGCAAACACCCTAGCTGGCGGGACGCGAGGGCGACTTGTTCTGACAGAAGCCGTAATGCCACACTGTGCGCCTGCGCGGCCTCCAACACACCGTCCCGTCCAACATCTGCGGCACGCCACCCCGTCAGAGCAGGTACTCAATGACCGTCTACAAGCGGCACCTACCTACACTTAGGCCATAACGTGGCGGGCCTAATCAACTCTCAAGGGAGCTGAGTCATCTAAGGAGGAGCTCGGAGAAGGCGTAAAGTATTCCGAATATACAGTGCTGCCCGCACACGTGGTAGCCGCCAACGCCACTGCAGCTCAGCGCCCTTCAATGCTTCCTGACGGACATCGACCTGGGAAAAGAGCTCCCAATACCGTAGCACTGTAGCATATATTTGTATTCTCTTTTTCTCCCTCACCCTTGCGTCTATAAAAGGGGCAGGAGGGCAACCGTTTTAGGAGCTAGCTAGTAGAAGACTGATCGACCGACTAGTTTGTAACCCCTACTACAGACTTCCCTGACATAAGAACACGACCGCTCGAAACTGGACGTAGGGTATTACTCCCAGGAGGCCCGAACCAGTATAAACCCTCGTGTCTCCTGTGCCAACCATCCGGGTCTGACACACGATCCGATACAAATTTACTGTCGGCGGTAGAGAACCCCGACAGTTGGCGCGCCAGGTAGGGGCACATTATGTGTCTCGCCGGACTTCACCTGCGATCCGGATGGAGGGCCGCGGAGTTTCGCTGACTCCCGGCGCCACCATGCTGTTCGGCTCCCTCGGCTTCATCTACACCGGGCCGGCGGAGTCCGTCGTCGGGAAGACCTTCACCCGACCCGTGCACCCCACCGCCTTGTCGGCAGCGGCGGGCGCGCCGCTTTCGTCCGCGGCTTCACGGACGAGACGATCATGGCTATGTTGGGGCCGAACCCAACACAGGAGCGTTTTAGGCTCGCGGCCTACTACCTCACCGACCTCGCCTTCCAGGCCAGCGGGTCCGAGCCGCTGACCTGGGGTGAGTTCATGGAGCGGTACAGCGCCATGTACCCCCGCGGGTAGCAGGGCCTCCCGGACGACCCGATGACGGCCTACGTGGACACGCTGAGGGCTTCCTACACCGCCCCGGGCTCCGTGGTCGCGTGCCGGGGGCCACCGGTGCCTCTGCCGGACTTCACGCGTGAATGCAACGTCTGCGAGGCTCGGACCGCCAGCAGCTCAACGGATGGCGAAGAAGCACCTCGCCACCGCGCCACGAACGCCCAGCGTCGGGCGCGTCTCGACGAGATCGCCGAGGCCAGGCGCCAGCTCGACGAAGAGCTGGCAAACTTCCACCGAGCGCTCAGAGAGGAGGAGAGGCCACGCGACCCACAGCGTGGCCCGCAACATGAACAACATCGGGAGCAAGAGGCTGAGCAGCCGGCACCACAGGCTCACGTACGTGCGCGTGATGTAAACCGGCGCATCAACGAGGACACCGCCGTCGATGGCGGCGACGCGCCACTCTTCGGGCGCGCGTCGCAGAACCTTGCTACCGCGGCCATGCTCCTACGTGGTTGCCCCAAGCCGGCCACCCCTGAGGAGAAAAGGGTCCGCCAGCACCTAGTCCCTCCTTGAGACGGCGGCCGCGCAACAGGCAGAAAGCTCAGCGTCGCGCCAACGCTCGGCACGCGAGGCACGAGCGACGCAGTCCGTGCGATGCCAGGACCCACCTCTGTCGAGGCATCGGAGCCGCGACAGGGAGGCAGGCGAAGCGACGGTCAAGACGCGCCTGGGACCCAATCGTGACGCCCGCGACACACTTTGCGTCTGCCGCCGAGCTGCTAGCGCCGACGACTACGAGTACGGCTACAGCAGCAATCACGATGATGGTCGTGACCACCATGACGAGTACCGCTCACGCCGGCGGTATAGTCAGAGGCGTGGCGGGCGCTACGACAGCGAGGAAGATCGTGGCCGCGGTTTGACACCCGATCCAAAAGGACCTCGCGCCTTCGGCCGGAAGGTGCGCGATGCGCGATTTCCCTCGCGGTTCCGGGCGCCGACAACAGTCCCCAAGTACAACGGGGAGACCAACCCTAGCGTCTGGTTGGAAGACTACATGCTCGCGTGTCACGCGGGAGGAGTGACGGATGATCTCTTCATCATCAAGAACCTACCGCTCTACCTCGCTGACTCCGCGCGAACCTGGCTCGAACACCTACCACGCGGCAGGATCAACAGTTGGGCGGAGCTACATCAGACCTTCATCGGCAACTTTCAAGGCACGTACGCCCGCCCCGGCTAGCAGTGGGAGTCGCAGAACTGCAAGCAGAAGCCAGACGAAAGCTTGCGCGACTACATCTGGCGCTTCTCCAAGCGCTGCACCGAGCTCCCCGGTGCGACCGACAATGACATCATTTCGGCGTTCCAGAATGGCACTACCTGCACCACCCTCATCCATCGGCTAGGCCGCAGGACCCCGAGGACCACTCGGGAGCTTCTCGACATCGCGACCAACCATGTTGACGGGGAGGAGGCGGTCGCAGCGACTTTGAACACCCCTTAGGGCAAGGGGAAACAAGTCATGGACGACGGCGAGGGGCCCTCCTCGCGGTCCAAGAAGAAGAAGTACGACAAGTGTAGTCGTGATGACAACCTCATCGCGGCAGCTGAGCGCAAGGCCACCCGACCCAAGAACAATCAGAACGGTCCCCCGAAGGACCATTTCGAGAGGCTCTTGGAGGCGCCGTGCACCCACCACAAGGCGCCCGTCAAGCATGCGCTCAAGGATTGCCGCCTAATGAAGAACTACGTCAACGGCACACTCAGGCCCAAAACTGCGGATCCTCCGAAGAAGGACGCGCCTCTCCTCGACAACGACGATGATGAGACGGCAGCTGCGTACCCTCGCGAGGTCGGTGCCGTACACATGATCTTTGGCGGGACGCCGGCACGACCCTCAAAACGCCAAGAGAAGCTGATCCGGCGTGAGGTCTACAACACCGAGCTCGCAACGCCATCGTACCTCAAGTGGTCGGAGACTCCGATCACTTTCGATCGTACAGACCACCCCGACCATGTGCCGCAGCCAGGATGCTACCCTCTCGCGGTGGCTCCTTTGTTCGGGACCAAGCGGGTCCATAAGGTGTTGATGGACGGGGGAAGCAACCTCAACGTCGTGTACATGTCGACGCTCAACAGCATGGGCATTCCGCGGTCCTGACTGCACCCATCGCCTACACCATTCCACGGGGTCGTCCCGGGGAAGGAGGCACTCCCAATCGGGCAGATCGATCTGCCCGTCATGTTTGGGACTCTGCGGAACCTCCGCACAGAAACCCTCACCTTCGAAGTGGTGGGGTTCACGTGGACGTACCATGCCATCCTCGGGAGGCCGGCCTACGCGAAGTTTATGGCCGTGCCCAACTACACGTATCTCAAGCTGAAGATCCCCGGTCCGAAGAGGGTCATCACAGAGGGGACTACGTTCCAGCACGCATACGAATGCGATGCAGAGTGCTTTCAGTTCACTGAGACACTCATCCTGTCCGAGAGGCTCCACGCCGAGCCTCCCTCCGAGGACCCGGACATCCTCGAGTCGTCCAAGTGTGCGGCCTACTCTTTCGAGCCCGCCAAGGACGTCAAGGATGCGGCTGTCTCCGATGATGGCCGCACGCTCCGTATCGGGACGGTGTTGGCATTTCTTAACGTCACCACTAGTTGTACACCTAGAGGGAGCGTATAAGAACAACTGGGTATACCGCAAGCACACGGAAATACCGCTGTAGCACTTCCCTAAGGAAGGAGAGTATTCAAAGGGTATCGATTCCAAGGAACGGTGTGCACTATCTCCTACTTCTAGTATAGATGATCCAAGGACACAACACTGATTGATAGGATAGGTAGAAAGGATCTGCCTCGACCGAGCGCAGAGTCTAGTTACGGTCTCTCAGGTATAGCACTCACTTCGGGCACCAAGCACAAGGCCAATGTGTTGGCTCGAGCCCAACTCGGTACGCGACGTAGAGGGTTGACAAAGGGTCCAATAGGCTGTCACCACTACGGCCTACCTCTACGCTACGATCGTACGTGGTCTTCGAAGGATAGCTTAAGGTCCAGACACCTCGTCTACACCACTTACTATTTCTACGAATCCGCGAGGGAGATACTGGCACTAGCTCAAGGTATGCTCTATCACTCATGCAAGATCACGAATGCACTTTGATCTAACTAGAAACATGCAGGAGCTTCACTTTACTCTAATAGACAAGCTGGCAAACTAGATGCAAACTTATGATCTAAGTCTACTGGATCGAAAGGGTTGTGTTCAAAGAACACAAGCCTCTAAACCAAGAACAAACGAAGAACACAAGAACAAAGCAACTAAGCATGCATACGACTTTAGTCTAAATAGGAAATATCGAAATACTCACTTTAGTCTGGTTGAAGAACAAAGGCACCGCTGAGGATCGTTCTTGAGGAAGATGTCATGAATCATGACATGGCCTCAAGCCTCCCACCTCACTTTCTAGCACTAATCCTATACAAAGAGCTCTCCTCTCCTAAAGAGAGAGGCTCCAAGCCAAAATGAAGAGGAGGAGGAGAAGTGTGTGTTCCAAAAGTGAGCCCCTCCCCTCCTATTTATAGAGGAGGGAGAGGCTTGCTTCGGGGCTCCAAGTGCTCCTAAACGCCCGAAACTGCAACCAGGGACCAATCAGGGGCTGACACGTGGAGGGCCGAGATCAGCCGAACCAGAGTCGGTTCGGCCGATCTAGGGTTCGGCCGAAACCCTAGGGCCACGTGGCACCTTGTGCTTTCTCCTGGTGGCTGACTGGTGGGCCCTGAGGTCACTCCCCTGTGCATGCCAAGTTTTCCGACGGTTTTGGGGGATAAGTGGGCCCTTGAATCCATGTGATGTCCATGTGGCGCTTCGTGATTCGTCAGGCTTGCCTCTCTTGGATTGATGATGTCAGTGATCTAGGGGAATCCTAGGTGGCATCCCCTCATTAGCTGGTCTTGAAGTGCTTGGATCAAAGACTTGTGCTTTTACTCCTCTTTCTAGTGCTATTTACCTGTGTTTGTATAATCACCAACACTTGTGGAAATGATTAGTTTAAGCCCTATTCTAGTGTTGATGATCCTTTTACACTTATTTTATGCAGGTATTGACGGTGTAAAAGCAGCACTTTTCGACCGTCAACAGACGGGGCTCGATCCTAAATAGGAAAGCGCGCTCGTCGACTTCCTCAAAGCGAACCTCGATGTGTTCGCATGGAAACCCTCCGACATGAAGGGGATCCCGAGAGAGGTTGCCGAGCACAAATTGAACATCAAGCCGGGATCGAAACCTGTGAAGCAACACCTCTGCCGCTTCAACGACGACAAGTGCAAGGCCATCGGCGAGGAGATCAAGAAACTTCTTAGTGCAGGGTTCATTCAAGAAGTATTCCACCCTGAGTGGCTTTCTAACCCTGTACTTGTAAAGAAGAAGAATAAGAAATGGAGGATGTGTGTTGACTACACGGGCCTTAACAAGGCATGTCCCAAAGACCTGTTCCCTTTGCCTCGCATAGATCAGGTAGTCGATTCAACGGCAGGGTGCGAAACCCTCTGTTTTCTCGATGCGTACTCTGGGTACCACCAGATTGCGATGTGCATAGCGGATCAACTCGCGACGTCCTTCATTACTCCGTTTGGTGCTTATTGTTATAACTCGATGCCGTTCAGGCTCAAGAACGCGAGCGCCACATTTCAAAGATGCACGCGACGCGTCTTTGGAGATCTTATAGGACAGATAATCGAGGCGTACGTCGATGACATCGTAGTCAAGTCGAAGAAAACATGCGATCTAATCCTCGACCTTACAGAAGTGTTTGCGAAGCTAAGAGAACATGGGGTGAAGCTTAATCCCGAGAAATGCATTTTCGGGGTTCCGAGGGGCATGCTCCTCGGCTTTGTCGTGACGGAACGCGACATTGAGGCTAATCCCAAGAAGATCTCAGCCATCACTGACATGGGACCAATCCAGAATCTGAAAGGCGTACAGCGCGTCACAGGCTGCCTCGCAGCTCTTAGCCGTTTCATCGCTTGGCTCGGAGAGCGCAGCTTGCCGTTGTACCGCCTGATGAAGAAGTCTAACCACTTTACGTGGACGCCCGAGGCTCAGGAAGCGCTCGACTCACTCAAGAACCTCCTGAAGAGTCCTCCAGTGCTCACAGCACCGATGCCAAAAGAACCAATGCTCCTGTACGTGGCTGCGACAACCCAGGTGGTGAGCGCTGCGCTAGTGGTCGAACGAGAGGAGCCTGGAAGGTCGCTCAAGGTGCAGCGACCGGTCTATTTCGTAAGCGAGGTACTCTCCAACTCGAAAACCCGCTACTCCCAAAGTCAGAAACTAGTATATGTTGTCCTAATCTCCAAGCGCAAGCTTCGACACTACTTTGACGCACATCCCATCAAGGTGGTATCCAAGTATCCGCTCGGGGAAGTGATCCAGAACCCTGAGGCTGAGGGAAGGATAGCCAAGTGGGCTCTCGAATTGATGGGGCAGAATGTAGCATATGCACCATGCAGTGCCATCAAATCGCAAGTGTTGGCGGATTTTGTCATTGAATGGACAGAAATCCAAACTCCGCCGGCGCCGATCGAGCACAAGACATGGATAATGTATTTTGATGGCTCCGTTATGAAGGAAGGAGCGGGGGCAGGCCTTGTCTTCATCTCGCCTCTGGGCGTGCATATGGAGTACTTGGTTCGACTGCACTTCCCCGCCTCCAACAATGTCGCTGAGTATGAAGCACTCATCAACGACATTCGAATCACGATCGAGCTCGGGATCCGCCATCTCGAGATCCGTGGAGACTCAGAGCTCGTCGTGGATCAAGTCATGAAAGAGAAAAATTGCATTGATTCGAAGATGGCAACATATTGTCAGACCGTGCATCAACTAGAAGACAAATTCCACAGGCTCAAGCTCCATCATGTGCTGCGCGTCTACAATAAAGCTGCTGATATCTTCGTGTTGACGGTTCAAAACCGTATTGAAGTTCACCGCAAGCCTACGGGTGACTTGGTGCCTTTTTCACCAAGGAGGGTCTCCCCAAGGATTGTCAATCCAAGGATTGGAAGCAAACCACTAAGGATCTCTACCTAATCTATCGAACTATCCTAACATGAAGTGTAGATTGCATATAAGGTAACCTTTAAGAGATACGTGTATGATAGCTCAAGGTTGATCACATACACGAACATAGGCGAGGTAAAGCGCCACCAAGGGGACGACTAACCCTATCGCCTTCTAGTTGTAGTTCCGGCAAACGAGCAACAACCAAGCATCTCATCTAAAAGCATCCTTAAACTCCTACCTCCGGCCTACCTCCCGAAGACATCCGCTCGTTCGGGGGAAATCACCCTGTCACGATGCTCCCTTAATGAAGCGGGGGATCCACGGGCGTGCCCAAACATGGACAAGCCTACAAACCATGAAGGGTCGACATACTAGATCTAATCACCATGCTTACATAAAGCATGCTATGTAGTCTAACCTAGGATTAGACTAAGGATCAAACATATTCATGAAAGGTAGAAAGTAAAGATGGAGACATGGAATCGCTTAAAGATCGGAAAACAAGATTACAATTGCTCACATAATAGTAGATGTGTTTGGGTCACCACCACCGAGTACATACCATTGATGACCTCAACTAGCTCCGGAACTCCACCATGGCACAACCACGCAGGGCGGCCATGGCGGCTAGGGTTGGCCTAGGCCATCCCCTAGACAACTTCGAGGACTCCGCCGCCGTCGGCTCCCTCCGGTGCTCACTTCTAGGTTTCGCCGAGTTCTGATGATTGGATGTGGCGACCGTCGGAGCCGGGGGTATAAATGAGCCGAGGAGTGTGTAGGTCAAAGGGGAGGCCGAACCGGGCCTGAAACACCCTAGGCCGGTCGGCATGGGCCGGCCGGCCAAGGCCTATTTCGGCCCGGTTCGGGCCCATCTTCCTCCACGGTGCTTCTCGTGCTTTCTTGAATATTTGCCGAAGTCCATGTGGGTCCTTGACGTCATTTTCCCGGTGGTTTGGATAAGGGTACTTGCCGTACGAACTCCCGCATCTTCTATTTAGGTCCTTGGACTTTCACAGCTTCATGCTTCGGTCCTTGGGTCATTTGGAGTCATGTTCACTTCGTGTCTTGACTCGTGCCGGGCTTCGTGATCTTCTCACAAAGTGCTAGATGAACTCCATTCGGAAGTCCTCATTTAGGTACCTAATTCCTGCGTAAACAACACACTCCAAAAACCACATGCAAGTGCGAACTTGTTACATCATTAGTGTGCCTAGTGGCAGGTTAGTTATAAATCAAAGCTCAAACCAAAGTGTAACCAGTGCTCTTGGTTGACGGAAATTGACCGTCAACATACCCCCATGCTTAAACCTTGCTCGCCCTCGAGTGAGCCCTTAATGGATGTCAGTATTGCCTTTCAATGTTCATACCCTGCACTTGTTCATACATGAGAAAACATAATGCTCTCCAAGTTTATATATGTTATAGTTTCATAATGTAACTAGCTTTCATCTCTATGGAGGGTATATATTATTTAAGCTCTTTCCACAAGTAATTGATCATGCTCTCAAATTTTAAACAAATCTCAGAAATTTTGAAAATAAAGAGTGGGATGAAGAAAACTTTGCTTTACCAAGATCAATAATAAACCTCCTTGCATTTTGATCATGAACTCTCATCTCATCTTGTCTCTCAAGCCTACTTTTTTTACTCCTTTCCTCTCTCAAATATGGTGGAAGGCTTTATATGAAGCTATGGGAAAGTTTAGTCCTACCAAGATATTATAGCTGAGATATTATCAAAACAAAACAAGCTTCTCATGGACTTACCGAGACTCGTCAAAAAGGTCATTTGAAAAATAATGTTATCAATGAGGGGGGAGAGATAAAATACACACACTTTTAGATAGGTGGACATGTGCAAATGGCAAAGAGTGATCCCGAGGCACAAACGAAGTCCTCGTTATCGGATTGCACATGGTTGGAAAGATGAGTATGGGTCTTGATCTTGAATCGTTAACTCAAAAAGCACTAAACATAGCTAGAGAACCGGGGAGCTTTATTTTATTATTATTTATTTTTTTCTTCCTTATTTCTTTCTTTTTCTCTTCATACTTTTTTCTTTATCATTTTTTTCTTTCATCATACTTTTTCTCTCTTCTTCTTTTTTCTTTTTTTTATTTGCTCCCCTTGAACTCTAGACTATACTAGCACTTCCTTGGCACCCCCCATGCTTAGACGTTTGCTCATCCACGGGCAAAAGAGGTGATAAGGACGCCAAGGTAGAAATTGAACCTCTCATATTTTCTTAGAAAGAGATACTCGAAAAATCTTCTAAGGGTCCTTTTGTAAGTCTCCCTTACTTGAAGCACCTTCCTTGTAGTCTTCCTCAAAAAATCATCCATACTCATATATTGGGTTGTGGTCAAGGAGGTGAACAAAAAAAGATATATTTGGGTTTTAGTTGGATATCCGGCGAGGTTTGCGAAATTCCTAACGTGGAAACTCACAATGCACGGATAGAAGAGGCTAGCATAAGAACGATACGCAAAAATGGAATGACCAGCTTCTTAGTCTCGAGCCAGAGAAATCAAGCCTTGAATCAATACACTTAAAAATAAATCTTGTATATACTAATGTTTTGCACTCAAGTAAGTTTGGGCTTTGGATGGGTAGAGCAAAATGCAAGCGGTACTCATGACAAGGTTAGCATAACTTTTTGAGAATAAAAAGGTTCTTTGATTCATTCAAAGTTGAGAACAACGAAAAAGAACTATGGGACTTAAGTTATCATAACCTCCACAAAAGATTAGGCTAACATTAAATAAATTTCAGATTCATATTAAAAGAGAGAGCACTAGCTTAATCATATAAAAACCAAGCACAAGAATGATCAAAGTGACAACAATCATCATATATCCATAAGTAAGACCATACGAGATATCATCATGGTGAGCACAATGTAACGGTGATTATTATTGAAAACAAAAACAAACCTAGGTTGTACTCCTAGTAGCCATGTTATTCTAAAGAGAGATATACAAAGGTTGCATCTAAGGTTGTTGAAGGCATAAACATATGTACAAGCATATGGAAAGACGAGGACAAAAAGAGGGTTGAGGATTTGTTACCGTCCTTTGATGCTTGAAGTGTAGCGCGGCCTCCCCCATGCTTAAGCATTGTGCTTAACATGGAAGAAGAACCGTGATTCTTGCTCCATGCGGTCTTCTCATGTCCACCAAATCCTCCCCCATGCTTAGCATGTTGCTAGGCATGGAAGATGATGAACCGTCTTGAAGTCCTACCGCCATGTGTGGATCATCATACTCTTCACTTTGTTTGATTGTCCTCCAATATTCACCCTTTGTCACAAGACTCCGTCCCAATCGATTTATGGGAGTGATTCACAATGCCTGCAAAACAATTTTAAAGCACAAAGTACCCCCGAGGTGACGGTCGGGAATACTCACTCTATGTCGACAAACCAAAGACATCTCCTAAGATCTTAACTTGTGGCATAGTTAATCTAGTGAAAAATTAAAAACCTAGTGGGTGTACGTGTGTGCAAGGGTGCATGCAAATGATAGGATGGTATAAAGACAAAACAATGTTTATACCAAATTCTAAGCTCCATGCTTACAAAGTGGTTGCCAAACTTTTCCCTTGCCATAAAGATTTATTAACCAAGGTCAAAACACCATGCTTATTCTAAGATTAACAATTCCTTATAGTGTAAGATAAGTAGGGCGCATTGCAACGTTTATAAACCAACCAATGCAACAAGATAGCAAGGTATGCAAAACTGAATGATGGTGGTCTCCAATCATGACTAAACACCATGTTTACACAAGATTGCAAAAAAAAAGGAACAATGCCCTTAAGAAGCATTATCATAAACATGAAAGCATTCATCATAAAGTTTCACAAAAAGACCAAGCTATCATAAAACGGAAGATGACAATGAGGGGGATACAAAATGCAAATGCAAAGAGTTAGCACAAGAAAATGTTAGCAAGGGTTGAAAAGATCAAACAACCAAACTAACAAAGTTTTAAGAGTAGGTTATGGGTATCCTATATTTTTGGCTTCAAATAATAATTTTGAAGAGAGGGAGTCAAACATAGAAATTCTATCTAAGGTGGTGCTAAGGGTCTTTTTTATGAAAAACAAACCTATGGTTTTAGAAGGGCTAAAGGTGTGAAAGGTTTTCTCATAGGAGGGCTAGTTAAAGTTTTTAGTTAGAGCAAGGGATAGAGGTGGGCTTGGCCAACCGGAATGGTGCAAGCCAATCAACACAAGTCAACCCTACCCTTGTTGGTTACAGGTTTTTGGTGTGGCTATGGGAAGGCTTAGGTTGGTTGGACAAAAAGTTAGATCAAAACAAAACATGTAATGCAATATGGCATGGATGAACAAAATGACATGATATGGTGGTTATCTAAAACAAATGCAAGAGTTAGCCTAAATTAACTAGCCACAAGCTTAGAGTTAGAGGATGGTGCCAACTTCATATTTCTCTCTAAAAAGACACAAAAGAAAACGAACCTAAACACTAATAGGCACACAAAAAGGTCTACAAGTTTTCCAAGATCAAGAACAAAGTGCTCCCTCAATAGCATTTAAATCAAACAACATGGTGTTGTGGTATTTATTAGAGCAATGGTACAATGTTACTTGATGTTTCAATTTAAGATTACAATGTAGACGGTCATATTATATATATATATATATATACACACATACATAAACAAAAGAAAACGGGTCGCCTCCCACAAAGCGCTTCATTTAAAGTCATAGAGCTCGACTTTCTTACGTACCCTTTCATAGTCGCGAAGCCATGGTCCTTCATGTAAGATTTGAAGATGTCCATGCAGCTTTGATCCACTCTCCATGCTTGACACGATCATTTTACTTGATGAGAGGCTTGCCCGATCGTTTCCTTGCATCATCGTCACCTTCTCCTCCTTTGCTTCGGGGGAGGCGATGCACGAGCTTGCAATTTCTTTAGGGCATGGCTTCTCTTCTCTTTATTAAGGTTTAATGACCTGCATGGTTAGTGAAACTCAGGTTTTCTTCCGACACACACTCTTTTAAGGTCACGAGCTTGACCAAGCACGAAGCAAGTCCAAGATTTGCAAAGTGTGAAACAAACATATGCACCATAACCACAATTTAAAATTGGTAAACAAAGAAAGTTGTGATTAAAAGTAGCATGAGTTTCTTGCTTAGCGCTAAGGCTCTCATCAGGCATGGGTTCATTAGGCAAGTAATTAACAAAGTTAAAGCACAACATAGCCTCTTCATCATCCTCAAGAAATTCTAGCCTATCATGATCAAAGGCGCAAGGCATAGAATCGAACATACTTTTGGATAAGAACATGAATATATCAATCATATCCAAAAGTACCTTGAGAGATTAATGTGTACCTTAGCCTTCGAGCTTTTCATCGTGAGTGATCCTCCGGAGTTAAAAGTGAACAATCCTTGATGATCGAAGGTGGCTCGCGTAGACTTTTCTCAATTTTTCCCTTTGTGCCACATGTCATCAAGGTTGCCTTGAGTGGGATCACTCCTCTTCTTCATTTGCGGGGCTTCACACATGTATTAAATGTCTTCATGTAGTTCCATGATCCTTCATGTGAGAGCTCAAAAATATCCGCGCCATTGGATGTTGTCTTATGTGTGTAGTCCATTGTGGTCTTCTTCAAACATCTCCTTGCGTCGGATGCCGCCAACTCGTGTCTTCATTTGCCAATACTCCAGGGGTCTTTGTTTTGTTCCAAGCCTCTGAATTTCTTCATGAGTGGTCTAGCGGAAGTATTCCCTAAGCTCCTCTTCGTTGTTGTCGTCCTCACCTTCGCCATCTTGTTCTCATCATATTGCAGCTGCCTCATCTTTGGATTCCCCCCTGTATACATAACAGAACATATACTAAAATATGATTCTATCGAAAAATTTATAAAATTATCTTTCCAATGGGTACTCATCCATCTTAATTGGAGTCCAAATGAGGGAGTTATGGCTGTTTCACTTCAGCTTTGCTTGCTGTCCAGAAATTTTCAGGACGTGCAATCATCGGTGATTCAGCTATATCCGCTTGTAGGAACCTTCGATCGATTTGATTCTTGACTCATTGGAAGTGTAACTTCATAGGGTTTCTAAATATCCAAAGATACCCTGTTGTTCTTCCCATGAGACGATGCAAAAATCGATGCGAACAGAAACTTTGAAGATGTTGAAGAGCTTGATCTTGTGATTTCGGGGGCATCGTGATTGCTTCCAATACCTATTGCTTGAACAAACAAATCTCCACAAAACATTAGTCTTAAAATTTTAATTGACACATTGACTTACCTTGTTCACATGCTCTTGTGTAGGGTGTGGGCTCGATAGCGGATGATGAGCCACTAACCAAAGTTAGCACCTACCACTAAAGAGTGAATCTTCATGTTGTAATCATCTTGTTGGAGTGTGCATGTAGAAAACTCATCGAACGTCTTGTGTCTAGCTTTTGACCTGCTTTCAAGGACACAAACAAGAAAACAAGGGTATATGCAACAATAAAAATTAGGGTTAGTCAAATAGAAAGGTAGATCACCCTAGGGTTCGAGTTGCCGATCCCCGGCAACGGCGCCAGAAAAAGGGCTTGTTGACGGTTCAAAACCGTGTTGAAGTTCACCGCAAGCCTACGGGTGACTTGGTGCCTTTTTCACTAAGGAGGGTCCCCCCCAAGGATTGTCAATCCAAGGATCGGAAGCAAACCGCTAAGGATCTCTACCTAATCTATCGAACTATCCTAACATGAAGCGTAGATTGCATATAAGGTAACCTTTAAGAGATATGCGTATGATAGCTCAAGGTTGATCACATACACGAACATAGGCGAGGTAAAGCGCCACCAAGGGGACGACTAACCCTATCGCCTTCTAGTTGTAGTTCCGGCAAACGAGCAACAACCAAGCATCTCATCTAAAAGCATCCTTAAACTCCTACCTCCGGCCTACCTCCCGAAGACATCCGCTCGTTCGGGGGAATTCACCCTGTCATGATGCTCCCTTAATGAAGCGAGGGATCCACGGGCGTGCCCAAACATGGACAAGCCTACAAACCATGAAGGGTCGACATACTAGATCTAATCACCATGATTACATAAAGCATGCTATGTAGTCTAACCTAGGATTAGACTAAGGATCAAATATATTCATGAAAGGTAGAAAGTAAAGACGGAGACATGGAATCGCTTAAAGATCGGAAAACAAGATTACAATTGCTCACATAATAGTAGATGTGTTTGGGTCACCACCACCGAGTACATACCATTGATGACCTCAACTAGCTCTGGAACTCCACCATGGCACAACCACGTAGGGCGGCCATGGCGGCTAGGGTTGGCCTAGGCCATCCCCTAGACAACTTCAAGGACTCCGCCGCCGTCATCTCCCTCCGGTGCTCACTTCTAGGTTTTGCCGAGTTCTGATGATTGGATGTGGCGGCCGTCGGAGCCAGGGGTATAAATGAGCCGAGGAGCGTGTAGGTCAAAGGGGAGGCCGAACCGGGCCTGAAACACCCTAGGCCGGTCGGCATGGGCCGGCCGGCCCAGGCCTGTTTCGGCCCGGTTCGGGCCTATCTTCCTCCATGGTGCTTCTCGTGCTTTCTTGAATATTTGTCGAAGTCCATGTGTGTCCTTGACGTCGTTTTCCCGGCGGTTTGGATAAGGGTACTTGGCGTACGAACTCCCGCATCTTCTGTTTAGGTCCTTGGACTTTCACAGCTTTATGATTCGGTCCTTGGGTCATTTGGAGTCATGTTCACTTCGTGTCTTGACTCGTGTCGGGCTTCATGATCTTCTCACAATGTGCTAGATTAACTCCACCTGGAAGTCCTCATTTAGATACCTAATTCCTACGTAAACAACACACTCCAAAAACCACATGCAAGTGTGAACTTGTTACATCATTAGTGTGCCTAGTGGTAGGTTAGTTATAAATCAAAGCTCAAACCAAAGTGTAACAAGTGCTATTGGTTGACGGAAATTGGCTGTCAACACTTCGCCAAGACAGCATCAAGCCGCAAGCCTGTACCAAACGGTGTGTTCGCTAGCGACCAGCACGCGCCGTCCGTCCGAGTCGATGAAGAGCAACCACAAGAGTCAGAGGTGCCGGAAGTCATGGAGATCGACCAGCAACCAGAGCCAAACTTAGAAGATCTAGACTGGCTGTTCCCGATCCTCGAGTGGCTAGTCGAGGGAAAGCTGCCTTCTGACCACACGGAGGCGCATCACATCTCGCGGCGAGCCAAGGCGTTCGTCCTCGTCGACGGCGAGCTCTTCAAGCGAGGCGTGGCAGGCATACTCATGCACTGCATCTTAAGGGACCAAGGCCGAGAGCTGCTCCAAGAAATCCACGCCGGGACGTGCGGACATCATGCCGGCCCAAGGACCCTTGTCGGAAAAGCTTTCCGACAAGGTTTCTACTGGCCAACCGCAGTAGCCGACTCCAAAGACATCGTGTGACGCTGCGAAGGGTGTCAGTTCTATGCTCGACAAACCCACCTACCGGTGCAAGCACTCCAGACCATCCCCATCACCTGGCCCTTCACTGTGTGGGGGCTGGATATGGTCGGGTCACTCAAACAAGCGCCCGAGGGCTTCACACACCTGCTAGTGGCTGTCGACATGTTCTCCAAATGGATCGAAGCCCGACCCATAGTGAAGGTCCGCTCCGAGGAAGCCGTGGCATTCTTCACCAACATCATTTATCGCTTCGGGATCCCGAACTTTATCATCACCGACAATGGCACACAGTTCACGAGAAAGAAGTTCCTCAGATTTTGTGATGACAACAACATCCGTGTGGACTGGGCCGCTGTTGCACACCCGAGGACTAACGGGCAGATCGAGAGGGCCAATGGCATGATCCTTCAGGGATTGAAGCCTCGGATCTTCAAACGACTCGAGAAGTTTCAGGCAAGATGGGTCGCTGAGTTGCCATCCGTCCTCTGGAGCCTGCATACCACGCCTAGTCGAGCCACTGGCTTCACGCCGTTCTTTATGGTGCACGGGTCGGAAGCTGTCCTCCCGACGGACATCGACTACGGCAGCCCGAGAGTTCGAGCATACACCAAGGAAGGGAACCAGGTCGCACTCGAAGATGCTATCGACCAGCTTGATGAAGCACGCGACGTGGCACTCCTACATTCGGCTCGATACCAGCAAGCTCTGCGATGTTATCACAAGTGCAACGTGCGCAAACGCGAGTTCCAGATCAGAGACCTAGTACTCCGACGGGTTCAGAGCAACAAGGATCGACACAAGCTCGCGCCCCCGTGGGAGGGGCCATTCATCGTTGATCAAGTGCTCCGACCAGGGACATTCAAGCTCCGGTACGAGGACGGCAGAGTCATCTCCAACGCATGGAACATAGAACACCTACAATGTTTTTACCCTTGAGTAATGTTCCTCGTACTATCTTATGATTAATGAATAATGTCATGTGCTTTTGTTCACAATTTCATAAGTTGGCAAGCTTTTGTGTTGGCATCTTCTCTGCATGCATTAACATTTTCTAAGGCTGAGCGGTAAGCGTCCCTGCACCCATGCAGAAACGTCCTCCGCTCGGGGGCTACCTGGGGCACGATGCCCTCCTTTCATTTTCCCATTTTAAAACAAAGTTCTCCGACGAACATGTCGTAACCAATCGCACACGTGAATGGTTTTTTGGCGGAACGCCCTATCTTGTGAAAGAAAAAGATGTTGATCTGCGCGCATCTCGGTGCTGCCGCTCCTTCAAAGTTCCTAGCATCTACGCCCCCGCGGCTACGGTGCGAAGACTTGCGAGCGCGGCCCAGGTCCGCAGGTCGCCGTCCGACCTCTTTCAAAAAGTTCTTGGGTAACCGCTCGGGCTCCGGCCAAAACGACTTTGACAAAAAATGCGCAAGTCACTCTTGAACCTTCGTAAAGTGCTTGGGGGCTGCGAACATGTGGCGTCACTTTGCAGCTCAGGTTGGTCGAGCTCTCCGACTCCTACACCCCCGCGGCTCTAGAGTAAAGTTCGATCGGCCTGAGTTCCTAAGTACCACTACTCTATTCCGCAATCATCCCCGAGTGCTTGGGGGATGTTTCAGCAGTGACAGGTTTGAACAAAACGAAAACTGTTCAAGGCAACGCACACATACAAGTTTGTTTTGCTTATCTACGATACAAACTGATACATCTAACTAGAAGGCTTGGAGTTGTCTTCGACTTCTGGAGTGTCTTTTGGAATCAGGTCCAGGTCCTTCATCGCTGCATCAGCCATGGCACGGGCGAAGGCGGCGCAGTCCTTCTCGAGCTTGTCGTACTCGTCATCCGAATAGCCGGGGGCCCAGCCGCCGCTCAACACCTTGCGGTCCAACCCCTGGTAGTGTGAGTCAAACATGGCAAGAACCCGGTGCACCACCTTCTGATTCATCGACAGCTCACGCTCCTTGACTATGACCGGGAGGAGCACCACCCGATCCGCAAGCGCTTGGGGAGGCATTTGGACAGATGGAATGCCAAGATCCGACAAGATCTGCTCGACAAACTGGCCGAATTTAGTGTGGTCTGTGAGGTCCTTCTGATGTATCGCCTCCGCCTCGCGCTGAGCCTTCCTGGATGCCTCGAGCTCGGCCTTGACCTCTGAAGAGGGAAAATGAGCCGGAGGTTAATTGTGAGGCGCACAAGCAGAAGAAGGGAGAGACAAGGCCGAAGGATCATACTTGAGAGCTGGTCCAACAAGTTCTTGGCCGTCTCAGTCATATCGTGGATCTTGAGCTCAGCAGCGGTGACTTTTTCCGCCTCCTCCATGAGCCTCTTGGCCAATGCGGCGCGAGCTACGCGAAGCCTTGCCGACACAAGGTGACAAGTCAACATCACCGACAAGCAACACAAAGAAAAAGCACTACGAAAGCTGAAAGCGTTCGGTTGCTCACCTTCAAGGTCTTGCGCCAGCTTGGCAGTACCGTCGCGGAGCCAGGTCCCCTCGTCAGTGGCTTCCTACAGCTTGGTGGTGAGCTCACCCACCTGCTTGTTGGCCTTGTTGAGATCCACCCCGGTGAGGAACAGGTCCTGCTTCAGCTCGACCACCTTCTTCTCGAGCGCCGCCTTCTCCTGGGCGGCGGCCAGGGAAGCCACTTCAGTGGCAGTTGCTGCAGCGGTAGCAGCCTGAGCGGCCTCGGCGACAGTCGCAGCGGCGGTGCGCAGCTTCGTGGCTGTCGCCTCTGCTTGGGCGAGCTTCGTCTCAAGGGCCGTCCTCTCCATCACGGCGGCGTCTGCGGTCGACTCTGCAGCTACGGCACGGTCCTCCACGGATTTCACCACGGCTTCGAGCGCGGTCCTCGTCGACGCTTCGTTGGCCACCGCCCCTGTAGCAACCAGACGGGCGGCCACCAACTGCATTTCCAGTTGGGACTTCTCATCCCGGAGCTCCTCGATGGTGCGCGCCTTCTTGGCGCTGCAGTTTGCGAGCACCAGTTCCGAGTAGAATATTATCTACGGTGACGTCTGCAAAGACAGGGAAACAAGTCCAAGATCAAGGTCGGCGAACTCACCGTTGTGGCGGGGAGGACGAGCTCATTGACCACTCACTCTGCCCACCTTAGGCCCCATTCGAGGCGGTGATGAGCCGCAGCCTCTTCATCCTCGTCGTCGTGCGGCTCGGCCTCGTGGGTCCCGGTCCATGAGGAGCGCACAAGGTCGAGGATGAGTTCTCCCCCCTCCGGTGGCATCATCAGCGACTCCTCGGCCGAGAAGGGGCGAGCTCCCGAGCTCTCCCCAACTTCCCGGATCGTATCCGGGGAGACGCTGCCCACCACATCTTTAGGAGCGGAAGGCACCTACGGGTCTGCGGCCGGCACCACCTCCGCGTTGTCTGCGGCCGGCACCACCTCCACGTCGCTCGCGACAGCCACACTTGCAGGGGACACCGCCGCAGTTGCGGTGGACGTTGGGGGCGTGACGGCATCCGGCTCCGCCTTCGCCACCTTGGTCGTGGACCCCTCGGGGTTGGTCCCGGCCGTCTCGATCGTGGCTGCAACCGCGGAGGTGGACGACATGGTTGCCTCGGCTGCCGACTCTTCTGGCCCTGACAGGCACAGCTCCAGCTCAGCCCCGAAGGCAGTAATGTCGTCGCCCAAGAGGCTGGGCTTTTCAAGGTCAGCGGCTTCCTAGAGCTAGGCGGACACCTCGGGAGCCGCTGACGCGCCGACATCGCGATCGACGGTGGGTTCCGCCGGGGGCTCGACCTCCTCGGGGGCTGTTTGCCCCCTGGCCACTCTGCCAACTTCCGATGCCAGTGGAGGCGCCTCCACCTCGGGAACCTTGACTGCCTCGGTGGCCCCACTTTCAGCCTGTGCCGTTGTCGACACGAGCGGAGGGGTCGACAGGCGGGGCTCGGACGGAGGATCGCGCGCAGCCAGGACCGTGCATTTCTACGGCGCGAGGCTGAGCGCGTCGGTGTTGGAGCGCCTGGCACAAAAAAGCAAATTGAAAGGCAAACGAAGAACCGTAAGAACGAAGCAACAAAATGCTGCGAGACAGTACGTACGTGGAGGAAGTGACGCAGGCCCGCTTGACGAGCCTAGGAGCCACGCCCAACGACTCGGGGGCTGGCCTCTTACCCGCTGCCACGTCGGAGGACGGTCTCTGGCCTCCCTGTGGGGTGAGGGGGACCTGCACGTACGGGGATCCGCCCCGGATGAACAAGGATTGAAGGTGTCGCGGGGGTGTGCTCGTGTGTCCCTCCTGCGGCGCACTCGGGGAGGACGTTGGCGGCGTCGATGTCGCCTTGGACGGCGACCTCCTCTTTGGGGAGTGCGACTCCCGCTGCGTTGTGTCGCCGGAGGAGCGGCGGGAGGTCGAATCACGGTCCGCCGGCTGCCTGGACGGGTCGTCCCTCTGTGCGGAATCCCTCCTCTCCCTCGGAGGTTGATGGCTGACGGGGCCCGCCCGGGAATGGGTCACCGTTTGGTCCTCTTGGACGGGGCGAGGGTTCGGGTGCGAGCTGGAGCTCGTCCCTTGCTCACGAACGGTCGGCTCTGGCCGCCGTTTCGAGCTGGCCTCCGAGGTCTGCTGCTGAGGAGGGGGCGACACAGACGGCGTCGACAGAGCACTCCAGTCGATGCTACCGCTCCTCTCGTCACCGGACCATGGTGGCGACGATGAGGGGTCCTCATCCGTGGAGATGGCAATCTCCTTCAACTTCCGGCGGTTGGCGCGGCGGTCGTTCCACTCGCGCTTCACGATCTCCTCTTCCCTATGCTTGGCCTTGCGGTTGGCCCTCCTCTTCTCGGCGGTGGCGTTGGCGCGATTCCATATCGCGTCCTAGGGGAGAGGAGGCTTCACGGGGATAGGGTCCATGGACTTCAGCTAAGAACAAGAAAAAGGAAAGGAATCACTATGATAGCCTAGAGTTTTGAGAAGATACAATCAACGAAGACTCCAAAACTAGTCGGAAGGCTAGTCGGAAAGGAGGGAAACTTACATGTTTTTTGGTCCCCTCGTGGGGAAGCATGGGCAGAAGCCGGGATGGTGGCCACGAGTATGATGCCTTCCCGATGGCCAGCCCCACGCGGCGTTGGATCTCATCCAGTGAGGGCAACTCGGGCGCCGTCACGGTCCCTTCGAAGGGCACCCTATTCGGCGTCATCTGGCAGATGCGCAGGGGTCGCCACCGGAGCTGGACGATCCCCAACGCGTGGTACTGACCAATGACGGCTGCCAAATCGACCCCGACGTTGCGGAGCCACGTCAGGATCGGCCAACAATTCTTGGGCAGCTTCATCTGCTCCGCCTACGGGGGCCCGTAGCTCCAATTCTTGGGGCACCGGTGTACTCCGGCAGCGGGTGCTCGGGGTCATTCTTGAGGTAGAACCAACCCTTGTGCCAACCGCTGTTGGAGCTCGTTAGCGAGAAGGAGATGTACTTCTCCTCCTACCCTGCTTCATCCGGAGGTTGGCGCATCCGATCGTCGCCGGGAACTTGCCGTCCTTCAAGCAGACGAACTTGAAGAAGTACCGAAAGAGGTGCCAGTGAGCTCCCACTCCCAGGTACCGCTCGCATAGCGCCTCGAACACCGCCATCTGTTGGATGCTGTTCTGGTTGAGGTGCTGGAGTTGAAGCCGGAACTCCCAGAGCACCACACGGAAGAACCGCCCGGTGGGGACGGAGAATCCACGCTCGTGGAATGCCACGAACGAGACGATGTAGCCTGACAGCGGATGCGGGACGAACTCACCCTTCGGCACCTTCCATTCCTCAACAACGGTGGGCGCTGGCAGCTGCTCGGCGGTGACGAGGCAGTGGAGGGTCGCGCGGGTGACGTTGGAACGAGTCCAGTTCGACATGGCGTCGTCGAGCTCCAGGACGCGACGCGGGTGGAAGAAGCGGCGGTGGCACGGCAGATGCGAGTAGCAGAGGAGCGGGTGGCGCTGGCTATGGCGGAGATTAGGGGAGAAAATGGTTCAAAACTCAACTAACGTACGGTTAATAAGGAACAGACGTGGGCACCAGATCTAAATGTTGGCCCCACCACACCGAAAGGCCGTCCACTCAGAGGGCACGCCCCTCGGGGTAACTGGCGCACGCCTGCGCGACGGTTCGACGCCCGGTGGGCTCACAAGTCTGAACCAACTGCACATCGTCCCCTCAACCCGTCATATCGGCCACGTCAGCCACGACCACTACAATGAGAATGACCGCCGATGCAGCCACGACCGTCTTGACCAGAAATTTCAAAACAGCAACAACATTTCAAGATTAAAACCCCACAAGCGAGTCTACAACTCCCTAGTAGGCTCGGGGGCTACATCCGGTGGATGCGCTCACGCGCACCCACCGAGGAAATCAAAAGGGAAAATTACCATGACAAATCTTCGTCTCTGAACCTGTGAGCGAGTCCTTGACTCCCACCCCAGGTTCGGGGGCTACTGACGAGGGCCTGGATTAGGGCCCCCTAAGCGAGGAGATAATCACCCTTGAGATGGAGTCTCTGACACCATTGACAGCATCAAGACTAAGATCCAGGATAAGGAGGGATGCAGATCTTCATCAAGACCCTCATCGACAAGACACCTCATCTCCGACAACTCTCCGTCTCGCACGACAACTCTCCGCCTCGCACGACTACGCTCCGCCTCGCACGAGTACTTTTCGCCTCGGCTCCAACTACTTGTTCGCGCGAGTAGTCTCTGCCTCTGACTACCCGTTTGCACGAGTAGTCTTCGTCTCCGACTAATGCAGGGCCCACACATGGAGGTTGCAGCGCGGGATCAGGGGCCCCACACGAATGTGGCGCGGCCCGACGCTCGAACTTCCCCACGACAACACGCAAGGCTCCAGTTCTCCACACCATGCAAACACCCCAACTGGCGGGACGCGAGGGCGGCTTGTTCTGACAGAAGCGGTAATGCCACACTGTGTGCCCGCGTGGCCTCCAACACGCCGTCCCATCCAACATCTGCGACACGCCACCCCGTCAGAGCAAGTACTCAATGACCGTCTACGGGCGGCGCCTACCTACACTTAGGCCATAACGTGGCGGGCCTAATCAACTCTCAAGGGAGCTGAGTCATCTAAGGAGGAGCTCGGAGAAGGCGCCAAGTATTTGGAATATACAGTGCTGCCCGCACACACGACAGCCGCCAACGCCACTACAGCTCAGCGCCCTTCAATGCTTCCTGACAGACATCGACATGGGAAAAGACCTCCCAATACCGTAGCACTGTAGCATATATTTGTATTCCCTTTTTGCCCCTCACTCTTGCGTCTATAAAAGGGGGAGGAGGGAAACCGTTTTAGGAGCTAGCTAGTAGAAGACTGATCGACCGACCAGTTTGTAACCCTACTACAGATTTCCCTGGCATAAGAACACGACCACTCGAAACTGGACGTAGGGTATTACTCCCAGGAGGCCCGAACCAGTATAAACCCTCGTGTCTCCTGTGCCAACCATCCGAGTCTGACACACGATCTGATACAAATTTACTGTCGGTGGTAGAGAACCCCAACACCTTGACGCCGCCTCCACTAAGGAGCTTCTCCACCAAGGGAAGGGGGTCTCCACGTCCCCCGCACAAAGTGTCCTCACCGCTCCACACCAAGCCGGAGAGTCGAAGACGTTTACCAGAGAGCCCCTAAGGCTCCAAGGCTTCGGCGCACCTTGTACAACTTGATCCACTCAAGAATCACCTCACAAGGTAGGCACACCTTACACTCACTCAGCTCTAAGCTGAACTAGCACTAAGCACACACACCAAGAATGTTTAAAGCCTTTGGATCTTCACTTAAGCACTAGCATGGCATGGATATGATCTCTAATGTGTCTTGCACTCCTCTGGTCTTCCTCAGCATCCAGCAAGCACAAATGGTGCGGTGGAAGGGGTATAAATAGGCCAAGGCATCAAACTAGCTGTTGGGCCAAAGCTGCAGAAAGTAGTACCATCAGATAATCCGATGCTATGCTTTTTCGGGGCGTCAGTTCATTCGGTGCTACTAGCCGTTGCCTTCCACCGCACATGACTGTTGACACAAATCATCTGACGCTTCAACCGACGCACCATCGGTTCATCCGGTGCTGAAAGGTTCTTCGCCAAAACCTTACTGTTAGCTTCTTCGTAGCCGTCGGATGAACTGTTGCTTGTATCCTTGTGACCATCGGTTCATCCGGTGCTTAAGGCCTCTAACTCGGGCCGTCTCCGTCTTATTCCAGTGGATCATCAGATAGACCGACGGCTCCTACCAATGGACCGTCGGTTCATCCGGTGCTGCTTCTCCTCCAGGAATTCATCCGGTGCAACTAGAAAACATACCGTCGATTCATCCGACAGTCTGTGTAGACTAAGCCTTCGTCACGCAGTGTACCAATTCATCCGGCCATTGCACCGTCGGTTCCTACCAAGGAACCGTCAGTTCATCTGACAGTGTCTTTTCTTCTCTTCTTCTTCTCGGTTTTGACCCTTGAAATACATACCATTTTGGCATGTGGTATTTTTGCATTCATGGGACCTAAAAATGTCTACAAGGACATGCTAGACAATATGGTTAGTCCCATTTCTAGTGTTATCATGAATCACCAAAATCAACTTTGAACAAATGGCATATGAGGCCATGTTCGCTACAAGGGGAGATAAATACTCTCAGATCTAAATATGTAACGGTCGGATTTGAAATCCCGAACCTTAGGAAAATTTCCCGAAGCTTTCGCGATCTCGAAGTCACAACAAGCTATCTGAGTGGAGCCCGGAACCACCGGTGAAAAACTTGGAGCATCCGGGAACTGTAAAAACTTAAAGCAAAACAACAAGGTGGTAGATCTTTGTGGCTGGGCAAGAGTTGGTATTTTTAGATGATTATCATGCACTTGGTTTCACCCATACCACTATTAATATTTCTCTTGATAGTACGACTTGTCCTATACTCAATTTCAAAATAGAAAAAGAATTAAACTAGGTCTTGAGCCATAGGAAGCTTTTCCTTTTAAATGAGGGGTCTCCTCTTTATCTTTTGCACCCATGATGAAATAATCACCTATCACATATCTTTAAAAGCTCGTTAGTCCTTTAATTGTGTGGTCAACATCATCAAAACCCACTTAGAGACTTGATTGCACTTACACAACAGCGTGTGGACCGAGCGGCGGGAGACCGCACCAAATGTCGTACCTCTTCTACATTGTTCACCCAAGGCTACTATCTATTTTCCACTCAAAATTTCCTAGCCTTGTTGGGTCAGTCTAATGAGACAGGTAAGGAAGAATTTTTACTTGCATTTTTATTTATTTTCTCCTATAACACTACTAGGAAAGGGCCTTCGGTACTGAGTCAAAACCCCCCTTTAGTACCGGGTGAACAATTGGTATTGTCCCTTCGGTACAAAAAGGGAAGGTATTAGTACCGGGTAAACTACCCGGTTGTCGGTGTTGAGATTAGTCCCGATACTAACTAGTGAAATGCGCTGTGATCGGTCTCTCGATGGCCGGTGCTAAGCAATGCGGGGACACGGATTTATCCTGGTTCCGACCGTGGGGCCGTACGTCCAGCAGGTTGCGCTTGAGTGCTGTATTGCAATGCACCGTGGTGCCTGTAGAGGGGGCTACAAGCTAGGCGGGAGAGGAGGAAAAGCCTCCAAGTCCCTGCTAGATGATTGAGGCAGAGTGCCAATATCAAGGGAATGAGCGAGCGGGTGAGTGTGAGTGAGAAGTGATGCCATCGTCGTCCCCTGCGTAGGGGGCTCTGCCTCTCCCTTTTTATAGGCCAAGGGAGGGCAGTTACAGGATGCTGCACAGCAGCTGATACAGTGGTTATGTATTAATAAGCATGGCGTCGGCGGTCTTGTCCCGCGCGTCATGGTTCCTGGCGCGAGTTGGTGGTGTCCTCCGGCTTCCGCGGGCGTCGTGGCGGTCGTCGTGACCCATCCTGCTTTGACTTCAAGGGGCGGCCCCGTTGGATCGAGGGCCTATCCACCGGAGGAAGGGCCGGAGTTGGTGGCGCGGGACGGCGGTGCGTCATTGGCGTGTCTGCACAGTGTCGTGTGTGCCGTCGCACAGCGGTGGGGATGGCGGCACAGTGCTGGTGATGGCCGCACAGCCCCCGGGTCAGTTGCACAGCGCCCGGGATGGCCGGGCGGCGCCGGAGTTGGTGGAGGAGACGCGGCGCACGCCGCTCGTACGGCGGTGCCGGTCAGTGTGCGCACTTGCTCGCCATACGTACACCTTTCGAAGGTGCCCCCATGCCCTTTCGAGGGCCTCGATGGCGGGAGCGCCCATGCCACACAGGGGCCGGCGTGGCGGTGTCCCATCGGAGCAGGGCTCCACAGCGCCGGGGATGGTTCCACAGTGCCCGGGATGGCGGCACAGGGCTGGGGATGGCTGCACAGCGCCAGAGGTGATGGAGGGAACGTCCTCTGCCTACCCTGTGCCATGGCACCATCATGGGCATGCGTCAGGGCGGTGGCTGTACGCCCCTCGAGGGTGTTGCCATCCCTTTTCGAGGGGTATGGCGGGGAGGAAGGACGGGAGCGGGTGGTACAGTGTCGAAGAATGACACCAGCCATCCCGCACAGCGCTTATACAGCGCCGGGGATGACTGCACAGTGGTGGGTTGCTTGAACAGCACCGGGGTCAAATTCCCAGGCGGTGTCAGGAGATCGGCGTGGCGGGGATTCGCCTTTTGACCCGGGCGCCCGCGGCGTGTCAGGGCATTTAATGCTCCGGTCGGGGGGAGTAGTGTCACACCTGATTTTCCAAAGAAAACCAAGTGCTACCTATATGTATGCCAGGATCTATTTTCATACATATAGTGACAACATAGTGAATAACAGAAACAATATCACTTAAAGAAAGAGAGATTATCAGAGATTTACAGCAGAATCTTGGGAAACAAAGGCTCCAAACTTCACAGGCAATCGACTGGGGGTTGCGTACGCCTAGCACCATCGTCTAAACTTCATACACCTTCTTCTTCTTCTGAACAGCAGGTAAGCAAGGGTGAGCACACTTATAGTTGGAGCTCAGCAAGTGGGGGAAGATGCAAGGCTATCAAGGATAGGCTGAGGTTTTGCAACGGTTAACATTTTAATGTTGGTCAAATTTTATTAGCAAGCACCTATTTACTAGGTGTATGTTTATACCAACCCAAAATTAAGCATTTAGAAAACATTATCTCAAAACCATATAAACCCATGATTTAATTCCATCTTCAAGTTCACTTATCATGTGAGGGTCCAGGCCGCTCTTGACCGTGAGCACGTCTGATCGATCAGTTTTCACTCTGCAGAGGTCATACACTTTACCCACAGTTCGTGTTCCCCATGTTGCCCGGGTTTGCAAGGCCCTTAAACACTTCCGAGGTGAGTGGCTAGGGGTCCACTACGAAGCCTTTACAATGACATGCAAAAGACCAACAACCCGCATAGTTACAGATCAGGGCGGACCATAACCCTCCCTAGTGGCCAGCACCTTAGCAAAGGCTGCTACCCCAAAAGGACCGGGCTATACCCCTGCAACCCCAACCCCCCTCTGCTCCTTTCGGATAAGGTCATCAGTACATTCACACACCTAATTAATTGGCTAAGCCAGAGCCATATGGACTGTGATTGCACTGTTTTCCTGGGTGGTTCTCCATGTTCCGATTAAATCATATGATCTTGTATTTACCAAAGCATCATCTTTCACCAAAGTTATCATGATCAACATTCATCATTTTTGTAAAGATTCATTTGAACCATCCCAAGTATAGCAACTAAGCATTTCTACCCAAAACATTTATTTAAAATGGTTGTTCAAGGTAATGGGGATAAAATTCTAGTCATGTCCTTAAAAAGGTGATTTCCCATCAAATTTATGCATAACAACATTTAAATATAAATTTAGTTATTATGCAAGTTATGTAGGACAAAGTAGAATATGCAGGGGGAGGAAAACCACTTGCCTTTCTCCAACGAAAAGCTACTCTTGCTCTTCAGATCAGCAGCTCGATCTTCTACTCGAAACAAGCAGGAGGCACAAACATGCAAAGGCAAACAAGCACAACTAAGAACAATACACCAAGCATGAAAGGCTTAAAAAGAGGATAGGATTTGGTTCTAGGAACGCAACCGCAAGAAACACTAAGAACGGAACTACGGTTGAAAAGACAAAGCTATCGAGAGATTTGGATTATAACACACAAAGACTATATGCTTGATATATTTTAATTTAATAAAATCATGTACATAGGTTATTTCAGAGAAATACCCTATTTATAATTAAGCAAATTATATTTGTATACAAAAGAACGATGTAGAACTTAGTCCAGTTTTATGTGTAATTATTTAAGTATAATTTATTCAATTTAAACATTTGATTTCAAAAGATGCATGTAAAAACATCTAAGCGTACATCTTTATATTTCGAGTTGGACTAAACAAATTATAATTCAAAAACACATTTATATTCATATTATTCAAATTAACATTTAATTAAGAAAACTCAAGATAGCCTATGTTGTTTTTTATTTAGAAAGCAAATTGAATAAATATTTACCAATTTAACATTTATATTATGAAAAGCCGAAGGGTACCTCTAATTAGATTTTATTTAGAAGACAAGTTTAGTAGATATTAATCAAGTTAAATTTAAAATAAATTCTTAAAAGACATTTTAGGGTAAACATCATGACTAGCGCATTTTTTTTATGATGAGACGAAGCTAAGGCAACAAGAACATACTTAAACAAGCTAAAACGTGGGATTTATGATTAAACAAGGATTAAAGATCTAATCATGATTAACGGTAGATTGGTAGGCTATGGAAGAAAAATCAAAGCAAAGAGTAGATAGAGACATAGCTTGATTATTAGCAAGATAGATATTTATATAGAACATGGTGGACGGAATTTCTTTAATGGAAAAAAGAGTATATGACACAAGCATTATGTAATGCTTACATCATGATAGTGTATTTGTACCGAGGGCAAGCTTTCTAGTGTGTGTACTTGAGTATGGCAAACACATGCATGCAAGCGTGTATTGAAGAGGGTGCTAGCATGTGTGTAGAACGCTGTGCTGCCTTGCGTGATGCATGGTTGACAGAAGAGTGATGATGGACAACAAATCAAAGAACATTGGCAGCTTCAGTTAGTGATCACGAGTGCATAGGGCAAAGGATGAAAACTATAAGCATTGTGACATGTCAACAAGAATTAAACTACTGAAGTTTGCAGGCACCAGCTACGTACTGCATGTGGTGGCCGGTTTGAGATTCAGACATCAAACATGCTAGTGATGAACACCCTTGAACACAAAACAAAATTGTACTAGCATGAGGCTTCTCACCTCTGACGTGGTGACTGATCTGATGGTGAACGACATGAAGCTGGTGAGGAAGGAGCGCCAGCCATAGCTTGGTACACCGGCCGGCGAACAGCAACAGTAGTAGAAGTTTTAGCGGCCACGGTCCCTTGCCGGAGCACGACAGTAGCGACTCTGCTCAGCTCACAAGGAATCGACGAAGATGGCAAATCCTTTACTGGAGAACGAGATAAAAAGAGAGAAGGGTCTATGCTCACCAGCAGGCAGAAGAAAATGGAGGTGGACAGATTTTTGGAGTCGATGACGGGGTCGGCGAGGCGGCGAGCAGTAGCTCGGGACTTCAACCTGCAGGTTCGATCCGCGGTGTCTGGCGACAGGAAGATAGTGCATCGGCCGGAAAACTTGCAGGCGACCGATGATGGCTGCAAGCCTGCAACACTGCGGACACAGGCATGCTCCTCTGGCAGGGAAACAAGGACGGAATGGGTAGAGACATCATTGCGAATCATCTCAGTGACGCTTGGTCTGACGGCGACGGATGACGGGGTGTTGAGCTGTTGGCCGGACTCGGCCAGGGTGGCGGACGACGAGCGACGGCGGAGCTCCAGCTTGATGTCGTGGTTCTTGTGAGGGCACCGACTTGGTCTGCACGCTGCGAGACGGTGTTCTTCTCTGGTGGCTTTTGGTGGCGATTCTCCGGTGAGCGACGACGAGGAGCTGCAGTGGCCGTGCAAGGCGGTGGTGTTGTGCAGGCAAGGCAACAGGAGGCGAGCGGCTGGGCGAGCAGCAGGGCACGCGGAGGACTCAACCTCGAGCTTTATAGGTGCGCGTGTGGAGGGAGCCGCAGGAACAACAGCAAAACCATGGAATGGAAATGGTAACGGCCATTGATGGCCATGACATGGTGGACGGCCGTTACTGATAAGAGCAAGGGGAAACAGATGATGGCTTTAGTGGTGGAGCCGTTACTGGTAAGAGCAAGGGGAAACGGATGATGGCTTTAGTGGTGGAGCTGTTACTGGTAAGAGCAAGGGGAAACGGATGGAGAGTGACGAGGAAAGATAGCACATGCTTCAGTCTTTACTGCACCTTGATGGTTTGATTGAAGAAGGAGAAGAGCTAGAGACGCAGGAGGAGCCATAGCAGTCAGGTGTGCGGTGCACCGCACAGGTGCGCAGAGCCGAGTGATGCGAGGCGCGACGCACGAGAACTAGGCGGCCACAGGCGGGGATGCAGGCACGGGCGGCAGAGCAGCGGCGCGGCGACGTGCGGGAAGACTAGACGCGCGACGGGACGCGACGCAAAGCGCGGTAGCAGTGCAGATGCGGTGCAGAGAGTTCGGAAGTGTGAGAGCCGCGGGTAGCGTGCAGCTCGAGCGTGCGGCAGCGAGCGGCGTTCAGGTGCGAGCACAGGCGCCGGGCGGCCGAGCGGTGCGAGGCACGCGGGCTGGTGCGGTGCGGCGCCGACCGAAGGTAGGAGACGGTCTGGCAAATGATGGCCTTATAGCAACGAACCGTTACTGATGAGTGAAGGACGGTGCATGCATGCGTGATAGGTGAAGTAAAGGAGGCGACCGTGCATGCATGCGTGAGAGGTGAGCAGGCTAGGCTATTAACTGGCCGATGGAGGTGGAACGTTTACCGGTGGAGTAGAAGGTGAGCAGCACCTTAGTGACGTGATGGAGGTGGATTGTGTTACTACTGAAAGAGGAGAGCGACGTTGCGTCTGCGTGCGTGAGAGCCAGGCGGGCGGCACGCGAACGGCGGCGGTCGGCGCACGAGCGGTGGTCGCTGGGCGCACACGCCGAGACGGTGTCGGTTCGGCTTGGGCACAATGCGCGGGTGCGTGCGGGCGGGGGTGCTACGCTGCGGGTGATGCTGGCGGCGCGTCACGGGAATCCAGCTGTGGGTGTAGGGTATCGCGCATGGGAGCCAAGCGGCGCATGGGCACGGGGAAGTAGGTGCGACGACCGAGCGGCGAGACGCAGTGCACGAGTGCATGCGGCGCGAGCGCGGGCGCAACGCACAGGCACGTGAGAGCGTGGAGCGTTGGCCAGAGGTGAGAGAGGGCCTGACGTACGGCATTTGCATGTCGATGAAGAGGAAGCAACGCGACTGGGTGCACGGAGCTGACAGGCTCGGACACGAGCGAGCATATGCACGAGGGAGTCGGGCAGATGCGGCGTCTCACGGCTCGATCCAAGTTGGTCATGTGTGCGAGACGAGGGAGTCGGGCTTGACGGACGGAGCCCGGCTGGCAGCGAGATAGAGGGGAATGGTGAGCTGGCAGGTTAGACGGACAGCGAACGTCATGGGAAGGCGAGCGGGCGGAAGGCCGGGGAGGCCAAGCGGCATGGGCAGGGCACATGCACGGGAGCTGAGCAAGTGCTCAGACACGAGTCTTGCTCGGGTCAGATCAGAAGGGGAGGGATGACAGGTGGGGTCCACCCGTCAGCAGTACGAAAGAGGGAGAGGGTGAGTTGGGCCAGCCGATTGGACAACAGACCGACAGCTTGAGATTGCTCCTGGGCCGAGCAAAGGAAGATAGCCGGATGGGTTGGAAACATAGACAAAAAGAGAATGAGTTGGATGTACAATAAAAAGATAGAGAGGATTGGGGAGAGATTTGGGTTTGATCTTTTTATGATTTTGAAAACACTATCTCAAACAAAACAAATGCAATCGAAATGAATGCAACACTCAGAGAACCATTTTATTTCATTTTTAAAACCAATCAATTATTTTCCTGTACTAAATTTCCTGTAAAGAAAAAAATGTTGGGAAAATTTTAGAAATTATGAGAAATCATTGTTATTATTTTTCCTAATAACATCCCGAAATCGGAAAATTTCAGGGTGTTACAAGCAGGTGAGGCGCCACGGGTCGAGGGGAGGCCTCGAGCGAGGCGGAGACTCGCTCGAGGGGCTGGATCCCTCGAGCGAGGCGGAGGTTCGCTCGAGGGGCCAGAGCCCTCGAACGAGGCGGAGATCCACTCAAGGGGCGCCGTGCCCTCGAGCGAGGCGAGGTCTTGCCACACGGCGTCCGACCCTCGAGCGAGGCGGAGGTTCGCTCGAGGGTGGCTGGGGATGGCGGTTTGATGGGCCATGGAGGTTGTTGGGCTGTGGGCTTTATTCGCATTTGGGCTGTGGCCGGTTTGGGAAGTGCCTTTGTGGTTTTGTGTCAATTTTTTAGGAAGGGTAATCTCCCCCGTAGTTAGGAGACCCCTATGGCTGTCCCCGACAGTAGCCCCCGAGCCTTTGTAGGGGTATCCGGAGGGACTCGCAAAGGTTGAAGCTCTTTGTTAGGACTTTCTTCCCTTCTGGATGTGTATGACATTTCGTGGGGGCGCGCTAGCCCACCCGCGGGTGTAGCCCCCGAAGCCTTGGAGGAGTGTGCACACTCGTGCAAGGTTTTTACGCTGAGCTGCCAATCCGTGAGGCGTTTGTTTCAGCCGGCTTTGGCGATATTTCAGCCGGCCTCGGCAATCTTACGCATGCGGAACGGCGTTAACCCTACCCGGGATGAGTCCCGGGGGGTTCGCTCGCTGCCCTCGAGGGAGCGGGGGAATGTGACTTTTGTCAGGCACGTCCGGGAGGTGTAGCCGTGCGATGAGCCCCCGAGCCCGGGCCCACACGGGGCGATCAGGGCAAACTCTTCGACTTATTTGCGCGCCTCTCGCCACCCTTCCGCAGGGGGGAGGGGTAAGGTGGTCCATGCTTCCCATCGAACGGGCCGCGAGTCATGGACCCCTCGTTGAGCTGTTGACGGGTAATTCAAGTGGACGTCCGTGCCCCGTTCGATAAGGGTCAGCTCGTGGTCCGGGGACACGTCCATGAGAGCACTTCACATGGGTATGCTAGGCAGGGCTCGGTCCCGTTCGATTAGGACAGAGGGTGCGAAAGCTCTCCCTCGATGGGATCCCTTGACTAGCTACCCTCGTTCGGCCTTGAACACGAACTATGGGGCGCCCTCGAACCTTTGAGTTCGAGGACTGGCTCGATCGCACACACCCTGGTCGTCCCTGACTCTGTTAATCTAAGGCGCCTGTTCGAACCGGTCGGGGGTCAGGCTCCGTACCTCTGATTAGTAGGGCCTTTGCGGGGTGGCACCGGGTGCCCCCGTCTTGGTCGATCTGTGGCACTTACCGAACTGTCATCGAGTTGAGCTTCGAGCCACTGATCAGTAATCCCCAGATCGAGGGGCATCTGCGGTGCCCACTGTTCCCTCTGCGGGCTGGGCCTCAAGCCGCTGATCAGTAAATCCCCAGATTGAGGTGCATCTACGGTGCCCACCGTTCCCTCTGCGGGCTGGGCCTCGAACCGCTGATCAGTATAGCTGTGCGGGCCTGGACCCCAGAAATCCTTCAGTCCGTTCTTTGAGGGCGTACCGGTAGGTCGTGACCTTGTGGTCGCAACCTGATCAGGGTGTTAATCAAGTGCCCTCGAGGGGTCGGCCCTCGAGTTCTCGGCTCTGGTTTCACGGGGGGCTATCCTTATGCGAGAAGGAACCCCCGTTATTGGCGAACGATCGACGTGGCATGGGTCGTGCGGAGTGGGCACTCCTTTTTAGGCGGTGCGACGTGGGCGACGTGGGAAGGCAATGAGACGGGGCGCTGCGTCCCCTGGGTTACTTTGCGGTAATCATGGCGCGTGCGCGTGTGCGCGGCCGTTTTGGCACGGCGGGGCCCGGCCGTCAGCGACGTGGGGTGTCGGCCGCATTAACTGCTGCCGCGCGCGGTGTTCCCGGGGACTCCGCCCCTTTCGATTCTATAAAATGCGGGGAGAACAGGGGAGGAACTCTTTACCTCTGCCATTCACACGCATTCCCCACACTTCATCTTCCTCTGCGCCGTGCGTCTCGCCGCCCCGGATCCGTCCGCGTCCTTCCGTTCCCATAGCTGCCCGTGCTCCTCCGCCTTCCCTACCATGTCTTCGATTCGAGTGCTGGACGCATTCTCATGGCCCCGGTCAACAGCGGATCGGCGGTCACTGGAGGGGCTGGTGCTCGGCGGTCAGCTGGCGCCGGCCGGCGACGGCCCGAACCCGGCGTGGATGATCCCGCCGTCGTCGGACCAGGAACCGATCCCTCCGCCGGGTTACATCGTCAGCTTCCTGCGGCTGCACGAGCGTGGCTTCAATGCCCCTGCGAGCAAGTTCATGCGGGGGCTGTGCTACCACTACGGGGTGGAGCTCCACAACTTCACCCCCAACGCCATCTCACAGGCGGCCTCCTTCGTCGCCGTCTGTGAGGGGTTCTTGGGAATCCCTGCGCACTGGGACCTGTGGGTCCACCTCTTCCACGGCGAGCTCCACACACTCGTCACAGGAGAGAGGAAGACACACCGAGCGGTCCGCGCTGGCGGCCTCACGCTCTCGGTGCGCGACTCCCGGAAGGAGTTGTACCTGCCGTGCACGATGACGTCGAACAACTCCGATTGGGAGAAGGGGTGGTTCTACCTCCGCAACGACGGCGCCGGCCTTCCACCGTACACCGGGAAGGTGCTGAAGGAGAGGCCAACCTCGTGGTCGTACGGGGTGTCGCCCCCGGCGAGGCAGAGGAGGCTCGAGCCTCTCACCAATGCCATAAGCCAGTTGGCGAATGCCGGGCTGACGGTGGCGTCCGTCATTGCCAACTTCCATCACCGGCGGATCATTCCCCTCATGGAGAGGGAACTCCTCATCTTTGAGATGAGTGAGGCGGCCAACCCCGTGTCCTTAGCACGTTTGTGGTTGCTGGAGGAGCCGCTCGCCCGGGGGTACGCGGCCACGCGGGCGAGGCGCGCAGTGAACCCCAAGGCGGTGCGGAACAGCGACGACGACCTGTGGTCGTTTGCGATGCTCCCCGACGCTGGCCAGGTGAGTACCGTCTCTTCACCTTTTGCTCTCTTTATCTCCGTGTTTGGCCTAACGGTGGCTGCTGGCGACATGGGGTGGGCGTCAATGTCTCCACGTCGGATCCGCCGATGCCTGGGTCGCAGGTCGACAACCGCGCCAGGCAGCAGAGGGAGCAGGACCGGGCAGCCCGGGCGAAGGAGAAGAGGATCAAGAGGCAGGAGCGCCTCGATAGGTACAACGAGGACTACCGACTGCGGGAGCAGCAGGGCCTCTCCCCTCCGCCAGAGCCGGTGAACTCATCTTCGGACGAGGAGGAGAGCGAGGGGGAGCGGACCACCTCTGATAGGTGGGAACCCGCGCCGCCCCTGTCACCAGGGGTCGAGGGGGTCGCCACGGAGCCTACCCCTGAGGCGGGCGCAGTGCCGCCCGTCGGAGGATCGCCGCCGAGGACGTCGGCAGGCTCTGGGGAGGCGCCCCCAGAGCCCTCGAGGAAGCGCAAACGGGGTTTCTCCAACTTAAGGTGCGTTGTGTTCCACCCTCCTTGTTCTTGATATCATGATCCGGTCACCCACCTTTCTTCCCTCCCGTTATTAGGACGTCGCCCGCTACCCCCAGCCTCGCGCCTGTTAAGGCGCTCAAGCTGGGGACGCCGCGAGTGACGAGGCCCCGCTCGGAGGGGACACCACGGGTGGTGGCGGGCACGGCGGCGACGAGCGAGGCGTCGCGTGCCACGGCCGCGGCCACGAGGCCACGGCAGCGGGAGGAAGCGACGGTGACCCGTGGTGCTCAGCAAGGGCGAGAGCGGGCTCGCACAGCGAGCCAGGGGGTCGGGGGCCGCGGGGCGGACGAGGCCCCTACTGATGGTGGTTCCACCCCCAGAGGGGGTCGGACGGGGGTAGCGGTCAGATCAGCCCCCGGGCCCGCGCCCGAGGTACTGGTGGTGCGGTCCGACGGCTGCGTGATGCCGCAGCAGCCGGCGCCTGGTGCCGGGGCGTCGACGTCTGGTGCCACGGTCCCGGCGCCTGATGCTGACGTGCCGCAGTAGGAGCGAAGGCTCCGTCGCCCCGGGGTGCCGTGGAGTCTGATCGAGGAGGTGAGGGCTGAGAGGGCACTGTGGCAGGAATTCCGTGCTCACGGCGCCTCTCTTAACACTGCTCTGACCGAGGCGCTCCGGCTCCACGGAGGCAGGTCGCTCCAACTCTTTCAGGTAAGAACTTCCATCTAACCGTCCCTTGCTCCCCCGCTTTTCTTGTTTGAGTGTTTCTGACTTGATCCCCTTCATTGCCTTCCCATTACTACCCGCAGGAGTTGCAGGGCCAGGCGGGCGAGAGGTTCAACCGCATCGCCGAGTTGAGCTCTGACCTCAATTGGTACCAGGCACAGTACGAGTCCCTGGATGCCATGGTGGAGGCCATGCGGGAGGATAACGGCTGGCTTGAGTACAAGCTCATGGGCGTGGAGGACGCCTACACCGACCAACGCACTTTGGCGACGGAAAAAGCCAAGGAGGTTGAGGAGGTGAAGGCCGCGCTCCAGGAGAAGGAGGGGGCGCTGTCGACGGCAAGCGGCAAGCTGCAGAGGGCACGCGACGCCCTGGTCGAGGCACAGACCTCGCTGGCGCAGAAGGAGACAGCCCTTGCCGAGGCACAGGCCCAACTCCTGCAGGACCGCACGACCCTCGAGGGGGCGCGGTCCTGGCAGATCCAGGCTGAGCAGAAGGCCCAGGAGGTCGAGAAGCTGGGTGCTGCCCTGCAGGAGAAGGTCACGGCGCTCGCTGAGGTGGAGGACCAACTCCGACAGGAGCGCAGTGCGCGTGCGCAGGTGGAGACTCAGCTCCAGCAAGAGCGAGCCATGCTCGAGGATGCTCGGTCCGCTACCCAGCGCGAACGCTCGGCGCGGGAGGAGGCGCAGTCCCAGCTCCACCAGGAGCGTACCGCGCTGACGGAGGCCAGGGCTGCACTTCAACTCCAAGAGGCGGAGATCGAGCGGCTCTCCGGGGAGCTGGTCCAGGGGGGAGTCGCCGTCGAGGCCCTGAGGACTGCCGGCGCGGAGAAGGATGCTTCGGTCCTGCAGCTGTAGTAGGAAGCCGAAGCTGTGCGTACGGATCTCGAGAAGGAGAGGAAGCAGGTCAAGGGTGAGTTGCTGCCCCCGGCCCTTTGTTTGCTGATCAGGTTTGCCGAGTTCCGCTCTCGACTTACCTTTTTTCTCTCAGGTTTGCGGAAAGCCCTGGGGGAGTCAGCGACGCAGGTGGGAGTGCTTCAGGCGGCCTACGACTCATCCCAGCAGGATTTGGGACTTCCTGAGCAGGCGGCCCTCGAAGCGTGCCAGAGCATTGACGAGGGTGCCGGTCCGTCGGGGAGCTCGGTGGCGAACCGCCTTTGGGCTCTAGGCGGTCGCGTTGCCGAGCGCATGAAAGGCGCCCTCCGCCTCGGCATCCAGAAGACCCTCGGTGTGGTGACGTCGCACTACGTCGTTGACCTTACGGCGCTGGCCACGGGCTACATCATCGCGGACGATCTTGATGATGATGGGGCGTAGGCCGTCGTGAACCGCCTCGATGCTGCTGCCGCGAACGCTGCTGCGGACCTCGCCGACACCTTTGAGGAGGATCTCTTCCCGAACGCTCCTCCCGCGGGTCCCCTCGAGCCCTGAAAGTAGTCGGGCGCTGAGGCCCTTAGGTTGTGGTCAGAATTTGAGCCAGGTGGCTTTTGTAATAAGACAGTTCACTTTTGACGTTTGTAAGTTAAGTGCGACTCGTTTTGTTTATGCCGTTATGTCCTTTCCCGTCGCCTAGGCAAATTTCAGCTGGGATCGATCGCTTTCGTGAGCAGCCTGAAGGTAAAGTGGTGAGGAGGAGAAGCCATATCCTGCTGGAGGCGTGGGCCGTCCTTAACTCACCCGTCTTTACCTTTTGGCTGCTCGCGCCCTGCTTCTTTCTGTCCAAGCTCCCGGGTTGGGACATACTTAGCATTTTTGGAAAAAAGATTTTTGCGAAAAAATGGGACCGTTTAGGGGGGTGCCCCCCGTAGTAGCCCCCGAGGGGGACTTGGCTTTTGGGAGAAAGCCGAGTCACCCTTGACTTTATTCACAATCTTAACGTATATACAGCCGACTGGGGCGTCGGACACGCACAAATTGACTTGGAATTTTTAAGGGTAAAAGCGACGTAGCTGTTGGATGTTCCAAGCGTTGGTGAAGACTTCGCCCTGCTCATTTGCAAGCTTGTATGTGCCGGGCTTGAGCACCTCGACGACGACGTAGGGCCCTTCCCATGGCGGCGATAGCTTGTGTCGGCCTCGATTGTCCTGTCGTAGCCTCAGCACTAGGTCGCCCTCGCTGAAGTCACGGCGTCGGATTTTCTGGGCTTCGTATCACTGGAGTGCTTGCTGGTATCTCACCGAGTGCATCATCACCACATCGCGGGCTTCGTCTACTTGGTCCAATGAGTCTTCGCGAGCCCGCTGGTTTGAGTTTTCTTGATAGGCCCTGAGCCTGGGCGATCTGTATTCCAGGTCTGTGGGGAGGACAGCCTCCGCGCCATAGACGAGGAAGAACGGTGTGAATCCCGTGGCTCTGCTCGGTGTGGTCCTGAGACTCCAAATGACCGACGGTAGCTCTTGAATCCAATTTCGACCAAACTTGCTCAGTCTGTCGAAGATCCTAGGCTTGAGGTCTTGTAGAATCATGCCGTTGGCGCGCTCCACTTGGCCGTTGGTCTACGGGTGCGCGACGGCCGCCCAGTCCACGTGGATGTGGTAGTCGTCGCAAAACTCCAAGAATTTCCTACCGGTGAATTGGGTGCCATTGTCTGTGATGATGGAGTTCGGCACCCCGAATCTGTGGACGATGTCGGTGAAGAATGACACGACTTGTTCGGATCTGAGGTTGGTAATGGGCGTGCCTCGACCCACTTCGAGAATTTGTCGATTGCGACCAACAGATGCGTGTAGCCCCCGGGTGCCTTCCGCAGGGGCCCGACGATGTCTAATCCCCATACGGCGAACGACCATGTGATGGAGTTCGCTCGAGGGTGGCTGGGGATGGCGGTTTGATGGGCCATGGAGGTTGTTGGGCCGTGGGCTTTATTCGCATTTGGGCTATGGCCGGTTTGGAGAGTGTCTTTGTGGTTTTGTGTCAATTTTTTAGGAAGGGTAATCTCCCCCGTAGTTAGGGGACCCCTATGGCTGTCCCTTACACCGGTACTAATGAGGACATTAATACCGGGTGGTCTCCCCACCCGGTACTAATATGCATCCCACCGGTGCATCTATATATCTTCTTTTCTTTTTCTTTTTCTTTTACTTCTTCTTTTCTTTTCTCTTTTCTATTCTTTTTTCTCTCATTCTCAATCATCAATCACAGGAATGCATCTCCCACACGAACACAAGAACATCCATCTCATAAGATCAATATCTCACATGAATACGTCCACAATCACAAAAAATCACACATCTCACTAACACAATCTTGTAATCTTATAATCATATCATCACAATCACAAAAATTCACCTCAATCTCACGAACCTTCAGAGCCGCCGGCCCTCAAGAGTCAGAACCCATCGCCGGCCTCTCCCCTGCCTCACCTCTCCAGACTGTCGCATTGCCGGGTCCAGGACGCGCCACTCCTCCCACTCGCAGAGGTCGTGTCGTCGGCTCGCCCCGCATCTCCCGACCGCGGAGGCCGCACCACCGGCTCACCCCCTCCCACCCGCACGCGCCCCTTGCACAGAGAAGATTGAGAAAGGTGAGAGTCAGATATGAAGAAAGAAGATGAGGAGATAAAGCTAGGTAGTGAAGGGATAAGGAAGCTACGACGACAGGGTGAGAGTTGAGAGGCAGCAGAGCAATAAAAAAAGGGTTTATTGGATACATGCCTGTTGGTGGTTACAAAAGCCCAAACAGTAAATTTATGGCCCTTAAGCCGTACAATGTCCTCATACAAATTTAGCTCAGGAGGTGTAGGATCTAGGATACCGACTAGATGGGAGTGAATAGGCGGTTTAAAATCTAAAACCACAACACTAGAGAAATTTAATTAGAACCACAAGGATGATTAAATCTCTAGCTATACTAAGCCTATGTTTGAAGGTTTGCAACCTAGGATGACAAGAATACAATTCAATCTCTATGAAGATAATTGCTCAAAGTAAATGCTTGAAAGTAAATTGAGCAAGAGAATCAACAAACACAAGAGACGAATTTTTATCTCGTGGTATCGATGACTTGTCGGTCACCCCTAATCCACGTTGAGATGGATTCAATATTCAACCGCTCCTCTATCAAGTCTCCACTTAATCTTTGAGCCGGTTAGAACCAAAGAACCGCTCCAAATCTCTTTTCCACTAGAGTTGCTCTTCACCACTCCGGCGAGGTGAGCACAATACCTCTCACACCAATAGATCCGGAGCCACGAACAATCTTCTTGCGAGCTTCAACGGATTCACCACCACCAAGCCGTCTAGGAGGCGGCAACCTCCAAGAGTAACAAATCAACCAGTTGCTTGATGATTTCCTAGTGCCACAAAGATCAAAACCATGATGCAATGCACTAGATGCTCTCAATCTCACTAAAGATGCAACCTCTAAGCAAAGTGAGTGACAGAGAGGAGGGAGAGAGCTCAACAATGGAGTACAAGCCTTTCAAAGTGCCAAGAGCACCTCTCCCATCCCGGGCATGGAGTATATATATACTCCCTTCCCACGAAACTAGCCGTTATGTTCAAAACAGTTCAAAACGCGTGTCTCGCGGACTGTCCGCGACCTCCTCACGGACTGTCCGCGTTTGAATTTCAACGGTAAAAATATGAAGTCAACGTGTGTCAAAAATGACCGTTGGACCGACGGATTGTCCGCCAGGGCACCGCGGACTGTCCGCCAGGTGCCAGCGGACCGTCCGCCAGGGGCCAGCGGACCGTCCGCCAGGGGCCAGCGGACCGTCCGCCCGGTCCACCCGAGCCAACACCGTCTCTGTTAGAAAAACGACTTATTACAGACCGTCCGCAAGAGCCTCGCGGACTGTCCGCCCCAAACTAATTTTTCTTGAAAAACTTTGCCCAAAAACTCATAGATTTTCAATAAAGATTATATCCCACGGACTGTCCGCCCCTAGGGCCCGGACTGTCCGTCCCAACTGCAGAAAGCTGCTTTTTCCAAGATTTTCAACAAAGCCTCTTTCAACTTTTGAAAATGCCACTCATCTAAATGCAAACCATGCAAGTTCTTGATCAAAGTGGCACTATGGAAAGTCAAGCTAGTGAAATTGATCCCTCTTGATAGTACGGCTATCTAGCCTATCAATCCGGTCATTTATCATCCTCTAATCACCTCATGACCGGTAAAACTAAAAACCCTATCTTTATACCTTTGCCTTGAGCTCCTTTTCATCCAAAGCACACAGGCTTTCCTCTTTGCACATTCCATGAGCTCAACGCTTCTCCGGACTAACCTATTCTTATATCTCAATAGAAATGTTAGTCCATGATGATTGTCATTAATTACCAAAACACAATTTAGGGGCCTAGATGCTTTCAATCTCCCCCTTTTTGGTAATTGATGACAACCATTTCAAGGAGTGATATAAGAAAGGTTTTGAGTCTTGAAAACACTTACTCATCTCAATGATTTTCAATAATAAGATAGAGTGAATGCCTCCAAAACAAATAAGTAGAGAAAAACTCCCCCTACATATGTGCATAAGATTTTTATTTGATTTCCTCACATATGCATAGATATAATAATTTTGACGGAGTTTCCCCTACAAAATAGAGATCAAGGCAACAAAAAACATATATATATTTCCAAAAAGCTGTAAGCATAGGGGTTAGCCTCAAATCTCAACAAAAAACTAGAACTAAACATAAGAAAGAAATTTAAGCTCACAAACATAGTTCATCACATAAACAACCATAAGTTCTAGTTCTCAACCACACCACAAGCACAAAGATCCACAAATTATTACAAACAACCATAGTTCATGCATGACTAAAAATAAACGTGCAAATGCAAAAGTTCAAAGTTCCATATGCATACATTGAGCTCCCCCTCAAGAACATCACTCCACATCACTCTCCCCCTTTGGCATCAAGTACCAAAAGGTCTAGGAATCCTGCTGATCATCATCTGCTGGAGGCGGCGGAGGAGGATAGTATGGCGGGTGAGGGAAGAACGCCTAGGGTGGCACTGGAGCAGGAAAGTAGCTATACATATGCTGACTGAAGCTGTCAACTGACTCATTGAATGCGTTGAAGTTGTTCTGAAGCTTAGTCTGGCGGTCACTCAGCTGCTGAAACTACTCTGAAGTAGAGAGACCATCAAAGCATGCACTCAAAGTATTCATGTCATCATGAAAAGTCTATTGTAATCCCTGAATCTGAGTCATCATAGGCTGATAGAACTGAGTGTTCATCTGCTGATTCATGGTATTGAAACGATCATCAAACTGAGTCTGAAAACCCTGCTGCATAGTCTGAAGACTCGTGGCCATCTGGGCGCCAAGTGTCTCACCCATACTCTGAAAATAGGGGTTGAAATAACCCTCCGGAGGAGTCCAAAACTGTTGTGGCTGCATAGGAGGCACTGGAGGAGGAGGAGGAGGCATGGCGTGAGCATCATCGCCTTCATTCACATTTTCCTCATCATTCACATTTTCTTCATTATTTTCATTTTCTTCTTCCTCATCATCTTGTGCTTCCTCAGGTACCCCATATGGTGTCAATGGTCTTGCAAAGAAAGCTGGAGTATTTATGAAAGGTCAAAAGATTGTATGCTTAGAATCACATGGACCATTAAACCCAGTCTTGATCTTGATCATTGACATGATATATGGAGCAAAATAAATGTTTTCACCCAAGACAGTTTTCTTCTCAATGATTTGCTCAAGTATCATCTTGACAACATTCAACCGGGTTCCATTCATGACATGATTTATCACATTCCAATAATACTCATGGATCTTGTTCCTATTTCCTCCTTTAGGCATGAATGTTTTTCTGATAATATTATTAATTGTAGCAGGATGATGCCTAAGCCCTGTTGGTTGCCCATAAACAACTCTAGCGCCCAAATTTGCAGGCTCAGAAAATATCTGAGAATTTTCAAACGATATCTCTAGATAGACATCACTGCTAACCTCTTCTTCAGTGAAATATTCATAGTTCAACTTATTAACAGTAACAAACTCTTCAAAGGTAGCTGAGTATTCTGCTTTTCCAGTCATCCACTGAATATTACCATTATCAAAGTCAATTTCCATAGTGGCATAGAATTGCCTAATGACGGTGTCATTCCAGTCACATCTATGCTCAAGAAAAGGTTTAAGCTCTAGTTTCTCAAATTTTTCAGCAACACCCACTAAAGGAGGTTTAGATTCAAGGTATGCAAAGTCAATAGCTTGATGAGGAAAAACTGTGCAATCAACCATATGACCAAAGAACACACTTTCTTGGACCCTTGTACGGAAGTAGAGATTTGGAGTGTCACAAGGTACAGTATAAGCATTTACCTCCCTTGCCTCAGCATATTCTCTCTGCTTCCAATGATGCTTAGGTGCAGTGTATGAGAGTACATCAATGATTTGATCAAAACCACCTGCTCTCCCTAAGTTCATGGCCTCATCCTCATCAACCATATAATCTGGGAGTCGAACATTTGATTCTTGCTCAGTTGACACCTCATAATCAACATCCTTGGGATCATCTGGCTCTTCCTCTGAGCTAACATTTTCCCGGTGTCATTTGGAAGTTCCCACATCTTTATCTTTCTTCTTTGATGTACTTTTCTTCACTCGAGAAGTCAACTTGCGAAGACTGTCAAAAATCAAGCATTGCAATGAGTATCAAACAATATATAGCAAAGTTGTTGAATTGTCAGACTAGAATCCTTGATACCCCTACCAAACTGCACCAAAACAGTTGCCCGCGGACTGTACGCCCGTAGGGCGCGGACAGTCCGCGTCTACTGTTCACGCGCAGTGAAGGTAGGGGGTCTAAAATTTCAATCCATAATATCTCCATCAAAACTCAGTTTCTATCCACCAAAATTTTGCCATAGCATCATGTGAGTACCCTAAACATATTCCTCAAACCAAAACTTCAATCCCATGGGTGATTTTTAGATTGAGGCATGAAACCCTAATCACCTTCTTGCTCAAAATCCGAGAGAAAGAGAGAGTCACTTGAAAAAAAAATACCTGGATGACATGGTGGAGGAGCTCACGGAGAGTCCGTGGATGTCCTCGGACTGTCTGGGGAGTACCCCAATCCAAATCCCCAAGGAGGGGACCCTTTCTTCTTCAAGAGCAAGAGAGAGAGAGAGAGTTTGGATATGTTTGAGTCGAGTTGAGGACGAAACAGATAGGAGACAACGGATAAGCCTCAGTGCTGGTGGGTCCCGCTGCGACTGGAGCTCGCGGACGGTCCGCAGACCACTGGCGGACTGTCCGCGGCCTTCTTGCGAACGGTCCGTGATGCTTCGGCGGACTGTCCAAAATTAACTCCGAATCATACAAAGACATCCCCAACTTTTTTACCCTATGCGGACTGTCCGCTCCATCCATCCGGACTGTCCGCGACTCTTGCATTTTTCAGCCCGAGATTCTTCCCTTTTAACTTGAATTTGATGTACTTTCTTGGGTTCATTGGTCATGATGCATATAGAGAAATTTTTATATGATGAAATGCAAGATAAACTATGCAAGAAACAAACTTAGCAAGGGTTGGAGAGCAAGATAAACTTAGATCGTCAAAAATAAATAACTTTAAGATAAAAACATGCAAAGAGACATATGTGCTAGTTCTCAAGCCACATTTGAGAAGTCAATGACATTTAGCTCATTTCTCAATTTACAAAACCGAGATTCATCTAAAGGCTTTGTAAAGATATCCGCTAATTGATCATCCATGCTCACACCATCAATCTTGATATCACCTTTGATCACATGATCTCTAAGAAAGTGATGCCTTATATCAATATGTTTAGTTCTAGAATGTTGAACCGGATTGTTGGCAATCTTGATGGCACTTTCATTGTCACATAAGAAAGGAATTTCCTTGAATTTCACACCATAGTCAAGAAGTGTTTGCTTCATCATAACAATTGAGCACAACAATTTCCTACCGAGATATATTCCGCTTCGGTGGTGGAAAGAGCCACTGAATTTTGCTTCTTAGAAGACCAAGATACGAGAGAACACCCAAGCAATTGACAGCCGCCGGAAGTGCTTTTTCTATCAACTTTGCATCCGGCATAATCGGAGTCTGAATAACCAACTAATTCAAATTGAGCACCCTTTGGAAACCAAAGACCAATGTTAAGAGTATATTTCAAATATCTCATGATCTTCTTTACAGCGGTTCAATGACATTCTTTAGGGGCAGCTTGAAATCAAGCACACATTGTCGAGGTTCTCAACCGCTGGCAGTAGATTTGTATCGAATCGTGTGTCGGATTCGGATGGTCGACACGGGAGACACAAGGGTTTTATACTGGTTTGGGCCTCTGAGGAGTAATACCCTACGTCCAGTTCCGAGTACTCATTGATGTCCGTCAGGCGTAGTGGGAGGGCGCTGAGTTGTGGTGTCGTCGAAGGCCGCCGCGTGGGCTGTTGCTACTGTTCGTCCTGGGCACTTGAGTACGTTCACACGGTGAATCAGCCCTCTTGAGTACGTTTTAGGCCTGCCATGTTATGGCCTAAGAGCTGGTAGATGGTAATCAAGTGCCTGTTCTGACGGGGTGGCGTGTAGCTGGCGTTGGATGTGACGACATGTCGGAGGTCGTGGGGGGCGTACTGTGCGCCATTACAGCCCCTGCCAGACCCTACCGTCCTCCCGTCATGCCAGTTGTGGTCTTTGCATGGCATGGTAAACGGCGTCACGCGTGTCGTCGCGGAGAAGCTTGGGGGGCTGGGGCGGCGCCACGTTCGTGTGGGGCCCCTGCCCCACGCTCCGGCTCCTCCGTGGGGGCTCCGCCTTAGTCGGAGACGGAGATTACTCGTGCGAACGAGTAGTCAGAGGTGGGGCAGCACGTACTCAGAGACGACACGTTCTCGTGCGAGGCGGAGAGTACTCGTGCGAAGCGGAGGGTACTCGGAGCCGAGGCGAACTCATGCGAGGCGGAAGATAGTCGGTAGTGGGGAAGTCTTGTCAGTGTGGGTCTTGACGAAGATCTGCATCCCTCCCTATCCTGGATCTTAGCCTTCACATTGTCAATGGTGTCAGAGGACTCTATCTTTAAGGTAATTATCTCGTTGCTTAGGGGGCCCTAATCCAGGCCCTCGTCAGTAGCCCCCGAGCCTGTGGTGGGAGTCAAGGACTCGCTCGCAGGCTCTGCGTCGGGGAAATGTTGTCGTTGTTGTTCCTTGATTTACTCGGTGGGTGTGCGTGAGCGCATCCGCTGGATGTAGCCCCCGAGCCCATGAAGGAGTTGTAGACTCGTTTATGGGGTTTTGAATTTAGAAATGTTGTCGTTGCTTCGAAATCACCGGTCACGGCTATTGTGGCTGCATCGGTAGCTGTGTCCACTCCGCTGGTCGTGGCTGACGTGGCGATGGTGACGGTTGGAGGATACGGCACGTGGCTGATTCGGACCTGCAGCCCCACCCAGTATCGAACTGTCACGCGGGCGTGCCTCTGTCGCCTCGGGGGATGCGTCCACCAAGCGGGCGGTTTTACGGTGTGGTGGGGCCGGCATTAAATACCGGCGGCCACATTTGCCCCTTATAAACCGCGCGCCGGTTGAGCTCCGTACTTTTTCCCTGATTCCTTGCTTTTGCCAGCGCCGCTCACTCATCTGCTCCTAACCCTTACGCCGCCACCACTGCTTCTTCAACCTTCTTCTCGCCCTCGAGCTCGACAGGCGCCATGTCGAACTGGACGCGCTCCAATGTCTGCCGCTCGATGCTCCAGTGCCTTGTCACCGCCAGCCAGCAGCCGGTCCTCACCGCCGCTGAGGAGTGGAGGGTCCCGGGCAACAAGTCGGTGCCGCACCCACCGGAAGGCTACATCGTCTCGTTCGTGACATTCCACGAGCGGGGCTTCACTGTTCCGACCGGCCGGTTCATCCGTGCCGTCCTCTCTGAGTACCGGCTGCAACTCCACCACCTCAACCCCAACAGCATCCAACAAATGGCGGCGTTCGAGGCGCTATGCGAGGGGTACTTGGGAGTGGGCGCCCATTGGCACCTCTTCCAGTACTTCTTCAAGTTCGTGTGCCTGAAGGACAGGTCGCTCCCGGTCACCCTTGGGTGCACCAATCTTCGGATGAAGACGAAGAGGAGCGAGGAGTACATCTCCGGCACGTTGACGAGCTCCAACAGCGGCTAGCACAAGGGGTGGTTCTACCTCAAGGACTGCCCCGAGTTCCCGCTACCGAAGTATATCGGCTCCTCAATGGCCGAGGCGCCGGCGAACTGGAGCTACGGGCCCCCGGAGGCGGAGCAAAACAGGCTGCTCGAGGACTGCTGGACGGTGTTGGCCAAGCTGCGTGACGCCAGGGTTGACTTGGCGACCGTCATCGGCCAGTACCATGCGCTGGGGATCATCCCACTCCAGCGTCATCGTCTTCGCATCTGTCAGATGACGGTGGACAGGGCTCCCTTCGTCAGGACTGTGTCGGCGCCTCGGCTCCCTTCGCTAGACGAGATCCAGCGCTACGTGGGGCAGGCAATCGGGAAGGCCAACTTCTCATGGCTGCCGCCCCAAATCCTACCCATGCTCCCCCACGAGGGGACCAAAAATTTTGTAAGTCTTTCTTCCCTCTGACTAACGCTTCGACTATCTTGCATCCTTTGTGTTGATTCTCGTCTTCTTCCTTGCTTTCAGTTGAGGCCTGTGGCCCCTCTCCCTGCGAAGCCACCTCTTCCTGAGGATGTGATGCCGAATCGCACCTAGGCTACCGCGGATAGGAGGAGGGCCGGCCGCAAGGCCCAGCATAAGGATAAGGAGATTGTGAAGCGCGAGCGGAACGACCGCCGTGCTAAGCGTAGGAAGATGAGAGAGGGCACCGTCTCCTCAGATGAGGACCCTTCGTCGTCGGCGCCCTGGTCCGGTGATGACGGTGGCACCAATGTTGACTGGAGCGCGCTGTCATCTCCGTCACCTCCTCCCCATCGGCAGGCCGCGGCGTCCAGCTCGAGGCAGCGGCCGGAGCCTGCTGCTCATGGACAGGGAACGAGCTCCGGCTTGCACCCGTCCCCACGCCCGGACCAGGAGGATCGGAGGGTGACTCGCTCCCGATCGGGCCCTGGCGGCCAAGAGCAGCAGAGGGAGAGCAGGAGGTCCCCGCGGCGAGATGACTCGTCCAGACATCCGGCGGAATGTGATCCGTCCGTCCGCCGTCCCTCCGACGACTCATCGCGGCGGGGGTCGCGCTCCCCGAGGAGGTGGTCGCCCCCCAAGGCGAGATCGACATCGCCGGCACCTGCTCTAACGGCGTCGCACGAGGACAGCGCGGACGCTCCTCCGCGGTGCCTTCAGTCGTTGGTCATCCGAGGCAGCGGAGCCCCGCCCGTGCAGGTCCCCCTCACCCAGAGTGACAGTCGAGGGCCGTCCTCTGTCTAGCCGGGGGGTAAGAGGCCAGCCCCCGAGTCGTCGGGCGCCGCCCCCAGGCCTGTTAAGCGGGCCTGTATCACCTCCTCCGTGTAAGTGTCATCTCGTGCTATCTTGTTATCTTATTCTTTGATTTTCCTTCGCCTTGTTGATTTGCTCTTTCTGTGTCAGCCGCTCCAATGTTGGTGCGCTCAGCCTTGCACCGCGAAAGCGCGCGGCTCTGAGCGCGCGCACCCTCTTGTCCGCTCCCCGCTCTTCAACTCCTCCGTCTGCGTCAGAGACAGCCCCCGAGCCAGCAGCGGCGGCGCCGGAGACTCGTGATGCGGCGGCGCCCTCGTCATCATCGGAGGACGTAGGCATGGTCGGGGGGCAAACAGCCCCCGAGCGATCCGAGCCCCCGGTGGCGCTTGTCGTTGATCAGGGCGCTGTCGCGCAGGCGGCTCCAGAGGCGGACCAGCTCCCAGCGTCGGGCGCCAGCGACGGCTAGACTGTGGAAGTGGCGGCCCCCTTGTTGTCCTTGCGGCTCCCGGAGGCCATGGATATGGGGGGACCGTCCCTCCCAGGTGGTGACGCAGCCGCCTATGCGGCCGAACTGGAGTAGTGCTTTGCTGGCGTCGGAGGAGTTGCCAGCCGAGGCGTCCGTGCTGCCCGCCCCGGAGGTCGCCGTGGTGGTCGAGGAGGACGTGGCAGCCGAGGAGGTCACAGCGGGCCCTGAGGCGTCCAGAACTCAGGCGGAAGAAGTGACGCCGGACTCCACTGCTTTGTCAGAGCTGCTATGCCAGCCTACCGCTGTCGTCACGGAGGTGGTTGAGATTGCGGACTCGCCTCTTCTTGACATACAGACGCCTGCCTCCCTCGAAGACGCGACGGGCCGCGCTTCTCCAACCATCGTTCGAGAAGCTGGCGAGAGCTCGGGCACCCGTTTCTCCTCAGCCCCCGAGGGAAGTGGACATGGCCTAGGCCTCGGGCGTGCTGCGTGGGCCGGAGCCCATGACGCCGAGGCGCACGACGGCGAGGATGAAGAAGCCACGGCATGTCGCCGCTTCGTGTGGGGTCTGCGGTGGGTGGAGCAGGCGATCAACGAGCTTGTCATCCCGGCCTCGTCGGTGAGTTGGCCGAGCCCTACTCCTTGATCTTGTGTTCCGATTTCTGAGTTGTTGCTGCAGTTGACCCTTTTCTCGATCCAGGTGCTCGCCAGCTGCAGCGCCGAGAAGACGTGCACCATCGAGGAGCTCCAGGCCGAGAAGGCCTTGCTGGAGATGCAGCTGTCTGCCGCCCGACTGGCGGCTGTTGGAGTGGTGGCGGGTGAGGCGTCGGTGAGGACTGCTCTCGAAGCTGCGGCAAAGTCGACGGAGGACCGTGCGGTCGCCGCACAGTCTGCCGCGGACGCCGCCGTGTCGGAGAAGGCTGCCCTCGAGGCCAAGCTTGCCCAGGTGGAGGCCACCACCGTGGAGCTGCGAACTGCAGCCGCCACAGCCGCCGAAACAGCTTGGAATGCAGCTGTCGCTGCTGCTGCAGCGAGGCCGCGTCCCGGACTACCGCCGAAGAGAAGGCGACGCTTGAGAAGAAGGTGGCGGGCCTGCAACAAGATCTTGCGGACCATGTGGTAGACCTGAAGACGGCGAACAATCAGGTCTGCAACCTTTCCACCAAGCTGCAGGAGGTCACCGACGAGGGGACACGGCTCCGCGAGGAGAACAGCCAGATGGCGCGAGAGATCCAGGGTGAGTATCTTTGCATTCTTCGACTTTCATGATGTTTCCTTCCCTGCGTTAATCACTGCTGAGGCTGCTTCACACTTTGGTTTTCACAGGGATTCGCATAGCTCGTACTGCACAGGCGGCCAATCTGGCAGAGAAGGCTCAAGAGGTCGTGGCTGCGGAGCTCAAAATCCACGAGATGTCTGAGACGGCCAAGAATTTGGCGGACCAGCTCTCGAGTACATTCTTCTTATCTTGACCCCTTCTTACTCATGCTTGTGTCTCCATTGGCTCAATGCTGACTCGTTCTCTGTTCCCAGAGGTCAAAGCTGAGCTGGAGGATTCTCGGAAGGCCCAGAACGAGGTGGAGGAGACGCTCAAAAAGAACATACTGGAACGCGCCAAGCTTGGACGTCACGTTGACACGATCTTGACGGAGAGCGGCGTCCCGCCAGTACAAATGCCTCCTCGTGTGCTTGGCAACCAGCGCAATCTTCTGCCAGGTTTCGTCCGGGGGAAGGAGCTGTCGACCTCTCAGCAGGTGGTACACAGGGTCCTCTCCATGTTCAGCTCGCACTACCAGGGGCTGGATTTCAAAGCGTTGAGTGGTGGTTGGGCCCCTGGCTACTCGAGCGAGGAGCTCGACAAGATCGAAGAGGATTGCGCCGCCCCTGCCCGCGCCATGGCCGACACGGTGATGAAGGACCTGGAGCTGATTCCAAAAAACACACCAGAAGACGGCTTTGGGCCTTTGCATTAGATGTATCAAGTTGTATGACAGTTAAACAAAACTTGTATTCGTGCCGTATTAAATAGCTTTTTATTTTATTTTGAAACCGTCGCCTCCTGAAGCATTCCCCTAGTACCTGCGGATGACTGCAGAATGGAATGGCGGCACTTAGACGCTCAAGCCGATCGAACTTTTCTCTAGAGCCGCGCAGGCGTAAGAGTCGGAAAGCTCGACCTGAGCCACGAAGTGACGCCATGCATTCGTAGCCCCCGAGAACTTAGAAATGCTCAAGAAAAGACTCACATGCTTTTTGAAAAAGACGTTTTGAGCTGGAGCTCAAGCAGTTACCCATGTTCCCTCTGAAAGTAGTCGGACGTCGACCTGTAGGTCCGAGCTGTGCTTGCAAGTTCTCGTGTCGTAGCCGCGGGGGCGTAGGTGCTAAGAGACTTGGACAAGCAACAATGTCGAAATGCTTGCAGATCAACATCCTTTCCCCTCGCGAGGTAAAAGGTGTTCTGCCAAAAAGAACCGTTCGCTCGTGCGATTGGTCGCGACAAAGTTGTCGGCGAGTTTTTGTTTTGAAAACGGAAAACGAAAAGGGGGGCATCGTGCCCCGGGTAGCCCCCGAGTGGTAGATGTTCTTGCATGGGCACAAGGACACTTGCCACTCAGCCTTTGGACAGTGTTGAAACATATGAAAGATGTCAACACGAGTATAATGAGAAGCTTATGAAACGAGAACAAAGACAGATGGCATTATTCATTGATCATAAGCTGAAACAAAGAACGTTACTCAAGGGTAAAAGCATCATAGATGTTCTATGTTCCATGCGTTGGCTATGATCATGCCGTCGCCATGCCGAAGCTTGAATGTTCCTGGTCAGAGCACCTGGTCGACGATGTACGGCCCTTCCCATGGGGGCGCGAGCTTGTGTCTGTCCTTGTTGCTCATGACACGTCGGAGTACCAGGTCTCCAACTTGAAATTGCCGCTCGTGGATGTTGCGCTCGTGGTAGCGTCGTAAGGATTGCTGGTACCGGGCTGAATGTAGGAATGCCACGTCGCGAGCTTCATCGAGTTTGTCGATCGCATCTTTGAGCGCGACTTGGTTCCCTTCTTCGGTGTACGCCCGGACTCTTGGGCTGCCGTAGTCAATATCCGTCGGAAGAACCATTCCGACCCGTGCACCATGAAGAATGGTGTTGCACCGGTGGACCGACTCGGTGTGGTGCGCAGGCTCCACAGAACGGACGGCAGCTCGGCGACCCATCTTGCTCGGAACTTCTCGAGCCGTCTGAAGATTCAAGGCTTTAACCCTTGTAGGATCATACCGTTGGCCCTCTCAGCCTGCCCATTGGACCTTGGGTGTGCCACAGCAGTCCAGTCCACACGAATGTTGTTGTTGTCGCAGAACTTGAGGAACTTCTTTCCCGTGAACTGTGTGCCGTTGTCGGTGATGATCGAATTCGGGATCCCGAAGCGGTAGATGATGTCAGTGAAGAACGCTACGGCCTCCTCAGAACGGATCTTGGCGATGGGTCGAGCTTCAATCCACTTTGAAAACTTATCGACGTCAACGAGCAGATGCGTGAAGCCCCCGGGCGCTTGCTTGAATGGTTCGACTATGTCCAGCCCTCATACTGCGAACGGCCACGTGATGGGAATGTTCTGAAGTGCTTGCGTCGGGGGATGAGTTTGTCGAGCGTAGAACTGGCAACCCGCACATCATCGTACGATATCTTTGGCATCTGCCAGCGCCGTGGGCCAGTAGAAACCTTGTCGGAACGCCTTTCCGACTAAGGTTCTGGCAGTGGTGTGGTGTCCGCACGTGCCAGCATGAATTTCCCGAAGCAGGTCTCGGCCTTGATCTCTCTGAATGCAGCGCATGAGTATATCTGTTGCGCCCCGCTTGTGGAGCTCGCCGTCGATAAGGACATAAGATTTGGCTCGCCGTGAGATGCGACGTGCTTCCGTTTGATCTGAGGGCAACTTCCCCTCGACCAGCCATTCGAGGATTGGGAATCGCTAGACAGGATCTTCTGAGTTTGGCTCTTGGTCGATCTCCATGACTTCTGGCTCCTCCAACTCTGGTTGTTGCTCTCCATCTACTCGGACGGACGGCGCGTGCTGATCGCTAGCGAACACACCATGCGGCACGGGCTTGCGGCTTGATGCTGCCTTGGCGAGGATGTCCGCAGCTTTGTTGTTGTCGCGCAGCACATGGTGAAGCTCGAGCCCATGGAACTTGTCTTCTAGTTGATGCACTGTTCCACAATAAGCTACCATCTTGGGGTCGACACAGTTCTTCTCCTTTATCACTTGGTCTACAACAAGCTCAGAGTCCCCACGGATCTCGAGATGGCGGATTCCGAGCTCGACCGCGATCCGAAGGCTGTTGACGAGCTCTTCATATTCAGCCACGTTGTTGGAGGCGGGAAAATGCAGTCGGACCATGTACTCCATACGCACGCCCAGAGGCGAGATGAAGACAAGGCCTGCCCCTGCCCCTTCCTTCATGACTGAGCCATCAAAATACATTGTCCATGTCTCATGCTCGATTGGTGCCGGCGGAGTCTGAATCTCTGTCCATTCAGCGACGAAATTTGCCAACACCTGTGACTTAATTGCACTACGTGGCGCATAAGTCACGTTGTGCCCCATGAATTTGAGGGCCCACTTAGCTACCCTCCCCTCCGCCTCGGGATTCTGGATCACCTCCCCGAGGGGGTACTTGGACGTGCTGCACACCCTTCAGGTTCTGGATCGGCCCCATGTTTGTGATGGCTGAGATCTTCTCGGGATTAGCTTCAATGCTGCGCTCGGACACGACAAAGCCCAGGAGCATGCCCCTTGGAACCCCGAAAACGCATTTCTCGGGGTTTAGCTTTACCCCGTGTTCTCTCAGTTTCGTGAATACTTCCATAAGATCGGGGATCAGATCACCTGTCTTCTTTGACTTGACCACGATGTCATCGACGTATGCCTCGATTATTCGTCCTATGAGATCACCGAAAACGCGTCACATGCATCTTTGAAATGTAGCGCCCGCATTCTTGAGCCCGAACGGCTTCGAGTTGTAACAATAAGCGCCAAAGGGAGTGATGAAGGACGTTGCGAGTTGGTCCGCTATGCACATCACGATCTGGTGGTACCCGGAGTACGCATCGAGAAAATAGAGGGTTTCGCACCCTGCCATTGAATCGACACCCTGATCTATGCGAGGCAAAGGAAACGGATCCTTAGGACATGCCTTGTTAAGGCTCGTGTAGTCAACACACATCCTCCATTTCTTGTTCTTCTTCTTTACAAGTACAGGGTTAGCTAAACACTCGGGGTGGAACACTTCTTGGATGAACCCTGCACTAAGGAGCTTCTTGATCTCCTCGCCTATGGCCTTGCACTAGTCGTCGTTGAAGCGGCGCAGGCGCTGCTTCACCGGTTTCGATCCCGGCTTGATGTTAAGTTTGTGCTCGGCAACTTCTCTCGGGATCCCCTTCATGTCGGAGGGTTTCCATGCGAACACGTCGAGGTTCGCTTTGAGGAAGTTGACTAGCGCGCTTTCCTATTTAGGATCGAGCGCCGTCCCGATACGGAGCGTGCGGCCATCATCGGTGACAGCCACATCCGTGACATCCTTGGCGGGCTCGAAAGAGCAGGCCGCTCGCTTGGATGACTCGGGGATGTCTTGGTCCTCGGAGGGAGGCTCGACGTGGAGCTTCTCGGACCGGATGAGCGTTTCAGCGAATTGAAAGCACTCAGTATCGCATTCGTATGCGTACTGGAACGTAGTCCCCTCTGTGATGACCCCCTTTGGACCGGGGATCTTCAGCTTGAGATACGTGTAGTTGGGCACGGCCATAAACTTCGCGTAGGCCGGCCTCCCGAGGATGGCGTGGTACGTCCCCGACAACCCCACTACTTCGAAAGTGAGGGTTTCCGTGCGGAAGTTCCGCGACGTCCCGAACGTGACGGGCAGATCGATCTGCCCTAACAGGAGCGCATCTTTTCCGGGGATGACCCCGTGGAAAGGAGTCGGCGATGGGCGCAGTCGGGACTGCGAGATGCCCATGCTGTCGAGCGTCGACATGTACAGGATGTTGAGCCCGCTCCCTCCATCCATCAGCACCTTATGGACCCACTTGGTCCCGATCAGTGGAGCCACCACGAGAGGGTAGCTTCCCGGTTGCGGTACGTGGTCCGGGTGGTCCGTTCGGTCGAAGGTGATCGGGGTGTCCGACCACTTGAGGTATGCCGGAGTCGCAGGCTCGGTGTTGTAGACCTCGCGCCGGATCAGCTTCACCTTGCGCCTTGACGGTCGTGTCGGTGCTCCGCCGAAGATCATGTGGACCGCGCCATCTTCTCGGGGGAAGACCACCTCCTTGTCATCGTCATCGTTGTCGGGGAAGGGTGGCGCATCCTTCTTCGGGGGATCCGCTGTCTTGGGCTTAAGCGTGCCGTTGACGTAGTTCTTCATCAACCGGCAGTCCTTGAGCGCGTGCTTGACAGGCGTCTCGTGATGTGTGCATGGCGTCTCGTGATGTGTGCATGGCGCGATGCTTCGGCAGACTGTCCGAAATTAACTCCGAATCATACAAAGACGTCCCCAACTTTTTCGCCCTATGCGGACTGTCCGCTCTGTCCATCCGGACTGTCCGCGACTCTTGCATTTTTCAGCCTGAGATTCTTCCCTTTTAACTTGAATTTGATGTACTTTCTTGGGATCATTGCTCATGATGCATAGAGAGAAATTTTTATATGATAAAATGCAAGATAAACTATGCAAGAAACAAACTTAGCAAGGGTTAGAGAGCAAGATAAACTTAGATCGGCAAAAATAAATAACTTTAAGATTAAAACATGCAAAGAGACATGTGCTAGTTCTCGAGCCACATTTGAGAAATCAATGACATTTAGCTCATTTCTCAATTTACAAAACCGAGATTCATCCAAAGGCTTTGTAAAGATATCCGCTAATTGATCATCCGTGCTCACACCATCAATCTTGATGTCACCTTTGATCACATGATCTCTAAGAAAGTGATGCCTTATATCAATATGTTTAGTTCTAGAATGTTGAACCGGATTGTTGGCAATCTTGATGGCATTTTCATTGTCACATAAGAAAGGAATTTCCTTGAATTTCACACCATAGTCAAGAAGTGTTTGCTTCATCCATAACAATTGAGCACAACAACTTCTTGCCGAGATATATTTCGCTTCGGCGGTGGAAAGAGCCACTGAATTTTGCTTCTTAGAAGACCAAGATACAAGAGAACACCCAAGCAATTGACAGCCGCCAGAAGTGCTTTTTCTATCAACTTTGCATCCGGCATAATCGGAGTCCGAATAACCAACTAATTCAAATTGAGCACCCTTTGGAAACCAAAGACCAATGTTAGGAGTATATTTCAAATATCTCATGATCCTCTTTACAGCGGTTAAATGACATTCTTTAGGGGCAGCTTGAAATCTAGCACACATTGTCGAAGTTCTCAACCGCCGGCAGTAGATTTGTATAGAATCGTATGTCGGATCCGGATGGTCGACACAGGAGACACAAGGGTTTTATACTAGTTTGGACCTCTAAGGAGTAATACCCTACGTCCAGTTCCGAGTACTTGTGTTCCTATGCCGGGGGTGTCTGTAGTAGGGGTTACAAACTTGGTCATCCGTCCTCATGTACGTTGCACCCCTCCCCTTTTTATAGTCACAAGGGCGAGGGGCAAAGAAGGAAAACGAAAACAAGCTACAGTGCTATGGCGTTGTGAAGTCTTTTCCGTCATTGATGTCCATCAGGTGTAGTGGGATAGCGCTGAGTTGTGGTGTCGTCGGAGGCCGCCGCATGGGCTGTTGCTACTGTTCGTCCTGGGCACTTGGCACCTTCTCCGAGTAGTTCACACGGTGACTCAGCCCTCTTGAGTACGTTTTAGGCCTGCCATGTTATGGCCTAAGAGCTGGTAGATGGTAATCGAGTGCCTGTTCTGACGGGGTGGCGTGCAGCTGGCGTTGGATGTGACGGCATGTCGGAGGTCGTGGGGGGTGTACTGTGCGCCATTATAGCCCCTGCCAGACCCTGCCGTCCTCCCATCGCGCCAGCTGTGGTCTTTGCATGGTGTGGAAAACGGTGTCACGCGTCTCGTCGCGGAGAAGCTTGGGGGCTGGGGCGGCGCCACGTTCGTGTGGGGCCCCTGCCCCACGCTCCGGCTCCTCCGTGGGGGCTCCATCTTAGTCGGAGACGGAGATTACTCGTGCGAATGAGTAGTCGGAGGTGGGGCGGCGCGTACTCGGAGATGACGCGTTCTCGTGTGAGGCGGAGAGTACTCGTGCGAAGCGGAGGGTACTCGGATCTGAGGCGAACTCGTGCGAGGCGGAAGATACTCGGAAGTGGGGAAGTCTTGTCAGTGTGGGTCTTGACGAAGATCTGCATCCCTCCCTGTCCTGGATCTTAGCCTTCACATTGTCAATGGTGTCAGAGGACTCCATCTTCAAGGTAATTATCTCGTTGCTTAGGGGGCCCTAATCCAGACCCTCGTCACACATGCACACACTAAACATGATATCGAGCCTAGATGCGGTAAGGTAAAGCAAACTACCAATCATAGATCTATAAAGCTTAAGATCAACCGGTTTACCTCCCTCATCAAGATCAAGATGCCCATTGGTGGCCATCGGAGTCTTGATGGGTTTTGCATCTTCCATACCAAATTTCTTCAAGATATCCCTCACATATTTAGATTGGCATATAAATGTGCCTTCCTTCAATTGTTTGATTTGAAGACCAAGGAAGAAACTTAATTCACCAATCATAGACATTTCAAATTCCTTGGACATCATTTTACCAAATTCCCCACAAAAATCTTCATTTGTTGAGCCAAAGATAATATCATCAACATAGATTTGGCAAATGAAAATATCTTTTCCAATTCTTTTGGTAAACAAGGTTGTATCAACCTTTCCAATTTTGAAACCCTTGGAAATTAGAAAGTCTCTAAGTCTTTTATACCAAGCACGAGGTGCTTGCTTCAAACCATAAAGAGCCTTAGAGAGCTTGTATACATGATGGGGCTTCTTGGGATCTTCAAAACCAGGAGGTTGTTCAACATATACCAATTCATTGATTTTCCCATTCAAGAAGGCACTTTTGACAGCCATTTGATATAACTTGATATTTTGAGCACAAGCATAGGCAAGCAAGATTCTAATAGCCTCAAGTCTAGCTACGAGAGTAAAGGTTTCATCAAAATCCAAACCATCAACTTGAGTGTAACCTTGAGCAACCAATCTTGACTTGTTCTTCACAACTACACCATCTTCATTTTCCTTATTCCGGTAGACCCATTTAGTACCAATGACATTATGACCTTTAGGTCTTTCTACCAACTCTCAAACTTCATTCCGGGTGAAGTTATTCAATTCTTCTTGCATGGAAATCACCCAATCCGGATCATCAAGTGCTTCATCTATACGTTTAGGCTCAAGAAAAGATACAAAGGAATAATGTTGACAAAATGAAGCAACACGAGATCGAGTTTGAACACCTTTACTAATATCACCCATAATTTGATCTATGGGGTGATCTTTGGCAACTTGAGTTGGAACTCTTGGTTGATCAATCGGTTCTTGCGAAGATGTAGAAGGTGGAGTAGTTGAGACCAATTGATCTTCAACTTGAGGTGTGTCATTGTTGCTTGTATTATCAAATTGTTGATCTTGATTACTTGATGAAGAAGAAGTATTCACTTGAATTGATATAGATGGTCCTTCATCATCATCTTCTTCTTCTCTAGGCCTTATATCACCAATAGTCATAGCCTTCAATGCCTTGCTCAATGTTGACGGTCAATTTCCGTCAACCAAGAGCACTTGTTACACTTTGGTTTGAGCTTTGATTTATAACTAACCCGCCACTAGGCACACTAATGATGTAACAAGTTCGCACTTGCATGTGGTTTTTGAAGTGTGTTGTTTACGCAGGAATTAGGTACCTAAATGAGGACTTCCAGGTGGAGTTCATCTAGCACTTTATACCCACTCCTCGGCTCGGCCTCCCCTTTGACCTACACGCTCCTCGGCTCATTTATACCCCCTACCTCTGACGACCGCCACATCCATTCATCAGAACTCGGCGAAACCTAGAAGTGAGCACCGGAGGGAGACGACAGCGGCGGAGACCTCGAAGTTGTCTAGGGGATGGCCTAGGCCAACCCTAGCCACCATGGCTGCCCTGCGTGGTTGTGCCATGGTGGAGTTCCGGAGCTAGTTGAGGTCATCAATGGTATGTACTCGGTGGTGATGATCCAAACGCATCTACTATTATGTGAGCAATGTTCATCGTGTTTTCCGATCTATTAGCGATTCCATGTCTCCGTCTATACTTTCTACTCTTCATGAATATGTTTGATCCTTAGTCTAATTCTAGATTAGACTACATAGCATGCTATATGTAATCATGGCGATTAGGTTTAGCTTGTGGACCCTTCATGGTTCGTAGACACGTTCATGTTTGAGCGTGCCCCTAGATCCTCCACTTCATTAAGGGAGCATCGTGACAGGGTGATTTCCCTCGAAAGAGTGGATGTCTTCAGGAGGTAGGCCGGAGGTAGGAGTTTAAGGATGCTTTTAGATGAGATGCTTGGTTGTTGCTCGTTTGCCGGAACTACAACTAGAAGGCGATAGGGTTAGTCGTCCCCTTGGTGGCGCTTTACCTCGCCTATGTTCGTGTATGTGATCAACCTTGTGCTATCACATTTACATCTTTAAAGGTTACCTTTTATGCAATCTACACCTCATTGTAGGTTAGTTCGATAGATTAGGTAGAGAACCTTAACGGTTTGCTTCCGATCCTTGGATTGACAATCCTTGGGGGACCCTCCTTGGTGAAAAAGGCACCAAGTCACTCGTACGCTTGCGGTGAACTTCAACACGGTTTTGAACCATCAACACTCAACTCATCACCTCTCACATCATCCAAATTTTCTTTTTCACTATGAGAACCCATAGTTTCATCAAATTGCACGTCATAAACATCTTCAACGAACCCCTTGGACTTGTTGTACACTCTATAAGCTTTGCAATTAGATGAATAACCAAGAAGAAATCCCTCATCACACTTGCTTTGGAATTTGGATAGACGAGAGCCTTTCCTTAGAATATAGCATTGCAACCAAGAACCCGAAAATAAGAAATGTTGGGCTTCCTTCCAATGAGAAGTTCATATGGTGTCTTGTTGAAGAATCTATGACAATATAGCCTATTTGATGCATGGCAAGCGGTATTAATTGCTTCGGCCCAAAATGAATCTGAAACTTTATATTCATCTAGCATAGATCTTGCCATCTCAATCAAGGTTCTATTCTTCCTCTCAACTACACCATTTTGCTCTGGAGTGTATGTAGTTCAGAATTCATGCTTAATTCCCTTCTCATCACAAAATTCTTCAACACTTGTATTCTTGAACTCACTACCATTGTCACTTCTTACTTTCTTCAATTTTTGCTCAACTTCATTTTCGACTCTCTTTACAAAGCTCTTGAATATTTCACAAGTATGAGATTTGTCATGTAGAAAGAATACTCATGTGTATCTTGAATAGTCATCCACTATCACAAGACAATAGCTATTTCCACCAATGCTTCTATAAGTAGTAGGACCAAATAAATCCATATGCAATAATTCCAATGGTCTCGTGGTTGACATAGTACTCTTGTTAGGATGAGAGTTGGCAACTTACTTTCCGGCTTGACAAGCACTACACAATCTGTCATTCTCAAATTTACCATCTTTCAAGCCAAGGACTAGATCATGCTTCACTAAATGATTGAGTTATTTCATACCAACATGACCTAGTCTTCTATGCCACAACCAACCCATTGAGGCCTTTGAAAATAGGCAAGTAGTCAAACTAGCCTTCTTAGAAGAGAAATCCACAAGATATAAACTTTCATAACGAAAGCCCTTAAAGATAGTATCTTTTCCATCAAGAGAAGTGACCTCAAATTCATTACTAGTGAAAGTGCACTTATAACCATTATCACAAAGTTGAGCAATAGATAGCAAGTTAAAATTGAGAGAATCAACTAGCAAGACATTGGAGAGATTATAATTTTTAGAGATAGGTATTTCACCAATACCTTTTACACCTTCTTTGCTATCATCCCCAAAAGTGATCTTGTCAAAGTCGGAGATATCTTCATCAAGATGAGAAAAGATTTTTCTTGCGCCGGTCATATGATTAGTGCAACCACTATCAATTACCCAATGTCTTCCTCCGGCTTTATAATCCACCTACAAAAGAAATCACTTCCTTTTAGGTACCCAACTTTTCTTGGGTCCTTCAATGTTAGTGACCAAAACATTAGGCACCCAAATAGATTTCTTCCTATCACATCCGATAGAACGGCCCACAAATCTAGCACAAACAACACCCTTTGAATCCTTTTCAAGTACATTGGATGGATCAAAGGATACAGTCTTCTTGATCTTGCATTTGTGATTTACATCAACTTTTGTCTTGCATACATGACACATCTTGAATTTCCCTTCATCTTCAAGAAATATTTTTGAAGCAACAAAAATAGTCTTCTTGGGAATGAATGTTGTTTTCCCTTTCTTCAGAACATAATCAATACCATTCTTGTTTAAGGTAAATTTTTGATTTGTCCAACAATGATTAAACCGGACATGACTTCCAAAATACCTAGCAAGGTCCTTGGACAAGCACTCAACTTCCTTCTTCAAAGATCCATTTTTCAATAAGAGAGATGAATCACAAGAATTATCCTCACTAATGCAAGAGCTAGTGCTTGTGCTACAAGATGGGTTAGTTGCATATGAAGAATCATTTAATATTTCACATTCAACACCCATGCTTACTCTTCCTTTGACTTCTTGTGCAAGGAGAGAGTTGTGAGCTTCCTTAAGTTCCTCATGCTTTTCCTTAAGAATCCCCCACGAAGTGTTTAGTTTGTCATGGGAATCCTTAAGGTTGGCATGAGAAGTCTTTAGCTCCTCATAAGAATTTTGAAGTGAAGCATTCCTCAACTCCAAATCCTTCAACTTTGACCTCTCCTTACGCAATTTGTCATCAGAGTTAATAAGCATTTCCACAAGAGCATCATAAGAAATAGCATCATCATCAATATCATCATCATCGCTATCATTATCATTAGCATCCTCAACTATTACCTTGGTTTCACCTTTTGCCATGAGACAAAATGGTTTGGAGAAGAGTGAAGGAGCTTTCTTGATGGCAATTCCGGCAAGACCCCTTGAAGGCTTGTCATCATCATCATCTTCATCGGAGCTTGCATCGGAATCCCATTCAACAAAATAAGCTTGCCCATTCTTCTCCTTCTTGTAGTACTTCTTCTTGTTCTCCTTTTTCTTGTACTCACTTTTCTTGCCATTCTTATCTTCTTTCTTGTTTGGACAATTGATTGATATGTGTCCAACTTCACCACAAGAAAAAACAATTTTTTCCTTCAAAAGGATTCTTCTTTGTTGATTACCCTTTCTTGCCAAATTTCTTCCTATTCATGATTCTTCTAAGCCCTCTAACAACAAGAGCCAATTCTTCATCTGTGTCACTCTCTTGTTTTTCATCACCATCTTCTTCTTGAGAGGCTTTGGCCTTGAGAGCGATACTTTTCTTCTCCTCAATCTTAGCTTCACCATGTACTTCTTTTTGTGATTGCTTGAACATGTCTTGAGTGAGCACCTCACCAAGCACCTCCGTGGGAGAAATTGTTTTCAAGTTTGATCTCACAAGCAAAGTCACAATAGTCTCATATTTTTTCGGAAGACATCTAAGGAACTTATGAGAGAAGTCTTGATCCAGGACATCAAAGTCAAGACACTTGAGTTCATTCACAATGTCATTCAACCGGTTAAACATGGTTGAAATATCTTCGTCTTTCTTCATGGTGAACTCATTGAATTTTCCCTTATATAAATAAAGTTTAGCTTCTTTGACGGTGGATGTTCCTTCATAAATTTCCATAAGTTTCTCCCATATCCTATTAGCTTGCTTGAGACCCTTGACTCGGTTGAACTCACTAAGAGTAAGAGCATTGTAGAGTACACTCAATGCTTGATTGTTGAACTTTATGTTGTCCGTGTCAAGTGGAGTTAAATGATCTGGATCCAATACAACATAGCCCTCTTGCACAATCCTCCACACACCTCCTTCTAAGGCTTGAAAATGAACCTCCATTCTATTCTTCCAATAGTCATAATTTGTTCCATCAAAGACCGGAGGTTTCCCCACATGAAACTTTGTCTTCTCTTCGGCCATTATCCTACTCCGGGATGGTTAAATCCTTCAAATACGGAGTCCTCGACTCTGATACCACTTGTAGGATCTAGGATACCGACTAGAGGGGGGGTGAATAGGCGGTTTAAAATCTAAAATCACAACACTAGAGAAATTTAATTAGAACCACAAGGATGATTAAATCTCTAGCTATACTAAGCCTATGTTTGAAGGTTTGCAACCTAGGATGACAAGAATACAATTCAATCTCTATGAAGATAATTGCTCAAAGTAAATGCTTGAAAGTAAATTGAGCAAGAGAATCAACAAACACAAGAGACGAATTTTTATCCCGTGGTATCGATGACTTGTCGGTCACCCCTAATCCACGTTGAGATGGATTCAATGTTCAACCGCTCCTCTATCAAGTCTCCACTTGATCTTTGAGCCGGTTAGAACCAAAGAACCGCTCCAAATCTCTTTTCCACTAGAGTTGCTCTTCACCACTCCGGCGAGGTGAGCACAACACCTCTCACACAAATAGATCCGGAGCCACGCACAATCTTGGAGGCGTCTAGGAGGCGGCAACCTCCAAGATTAACAAATCAACCACTTGCTTGATGATTCCCTAGTGCCACAAAGATCAAAACCTTGATGCAATGCACTAGATGCTCTCAATCTCACTAAAGATGCAACCTCTAAGCAAAGTGAGTGACAGAGAGGAGGGAGAGAGCTCAACAATGGAGTACAAGCCTTTCAAAGTGCCAAGAGCGCCTCTCCCATCCCGGGCATGGAGTATATATATACTCCCTTCTCACGAAACTAGTCGTTATGTTCAAAACAGTTCAAAATGCGTGCCTCGCGGACTGTCCACGACCTCCTCACGGACTGTCCGTGTTTGAATTTCAACGGTAAAAATGTGAAGTCAACGTGTGTCAGAAATGACCATTGGACCGGCGGACTGTCCGCCAGGGCACCGCGGACTGTCCGCCAGGTGCCAGCGGACCGTCCGCCCGGTCCACCCGAGCCAACACCGTCTCTGTTAGAAAAACGACTTATTACGGACCGTCCGCAAGAGCCTCGCGGACTGTCTGCCCCAAACTGATTTTTCTCGAAAAACTTTGCCCAAAAATTCATAGATTTTTAATAAAGATTATATCCCGCTGACTGTCAGCCCCTAGGGCCCGGACTGCCCGACCCAACTGCAAAAAGCTGATTTTTCCAAGATTTTCAACAAAGCCTCTTTCAACTTTTGAAAACGCCACTCATCTAAATGCAAACCATGCAAGTTCTTGATCAAAGTGGCACTATGGAAAGTCAAGCCAATGAAATTGATCCCTCTTGATAGTACGGCTATCTAGCCTACCAATCCGATCATTTATCATCCTCTAATCACCTCATGACCGGTAAAACTAAAAACCCTATCTTTATACCTTTGCCTTGAGCTCCTTTTCATCCAAAGCACACATGCTTTCCTCTTTGCACATTCCATGAGCTCAACGCTTCTCCGGACTAACCTATTCTTATATCTCAATAGAAATGTTAGTCCACGATGATTGTCATTAATTACCAAAACACAATTTAGAGGCCTAGATGCTTTCAGGAGGGCTACTAGAGGAATAAAGTGACTAGTGAACTTAATCGAGCTCTCAAGGTAGTTGGGCAGGTCCTTTTACAGGTCACAAGACCTACCCTAAGTACAAAGTCCAAACTACCCTCGGTACGACCCCGACTCCTAAGTGAGCGTCTCTCCCGAGCTCTCGAAGGGCACGATCGTCATTCTCCCCACGGTACGGCTCCCCATGTGCGCCCGATCCGAACGGTTGGGGCCCTCTAGATGGGACCCCCTCTGGGCCCATCTCAACTTCCCACTTGATTGGGTCTCTCCGGACGGAAGACTTTCCGGGTGCACCCATCCTGATTCTGTTTTTATATGGTCTCGTTTAGTTCCCAAAAATGTCACCAACCACCCGTCACATCAAGCTCCGAACACTAACTAGAAGTATTAAATATGAATTAATGACAAAACACATTCCACAACTCCTACCTTAATTTTCAAGACGAATCTAATGAGCCTAATTATGACATGATTAGACAACATTATGCTATAGTAACCAATCTCTAATGATGAATTAATTAGGCTTAGTGGATTCATCTCGTGATTTCTAGTCCATTCGTGTACTCCCTCTGGTGTCCGTTTAGAAGTCGTTTAAGACAAGATTATGCATACCAAGAAGTTATTTAGTAGGGGTAATTTTTCCATGTTTACCCCTAATAAATAAGGTGACGAGTTCTTTGTAACCAGCAATCTCATCTCGGCTTACTGGCTAGTGCAACACGTCCCAATGCACCTGTCGGTGGGAGGTACCCGGTTTGAATCCTTCCCACTGCAATATTTTTGCCGTTGGGTTTTTTTGCATGGAGTTGCATGGTACTGTGCGGGACGTGGTGGCAAGCGTTTAAATCCGTTTTTTTCGCTTCTCCTCGCCGTGGCGTCAGTTTTTTCGCTTCCCTTTGTCGTGGCGTGATGATTTGGTGACCTGGCGCCCGTTTTTTCAACGCTCACGGTTGCCGCGCGGTGTACTCGTGCACGCGCGCCAATTTTTTCGTGCACGAAGCCATGGCGAGCAGAGCGTTGGCGACGTCCGGCCAGGAAGGAAGCGCGGCGTGCGCGAGGAAGGAAGCGCGGCGTGCGGCGAGGAAGGAAAAAAGAATGGCGAGCGGCGGCAGAGGCGTGCGGAAGAATGACGATGTGTGGGACGAGGTGTGCGGCTTCATAACTGCCTCACGACGTGGAACGCGAAGAGATGCGGAGTGCGGAGTAAATGAAGGGCAACGGATGGAAAAATCAGCGGGCAACGACGCGGACGACTTCTTTTTTGCACCCCCACGTCGCGTCCAGGACGACTGCTATTTGGGAACCGGAGGGAGTAGTTAGTTTTGTAAGTAGTCTACATTTAATGCTCTTAATAGACCTTGGAAGAGAACTCTAAAAATTTTCTCCAAAATTTTCCAACGAACTAAACAGGTAAATCAAGGTGGTTGAGATTGGCATGATTAGGACTATCGAACCCCTATATCCCGTCCCTCCTGCCGTGCCCTGGGACAGCTGCCACGTCACCCGGATTTTAGGGCCCTCAGATCGGTCAGATTCCTACGTCCCGAGGCATGTCAGTGGCGCGTTGAAAGTTGCGGAAAAGCCCCCTAGTTTCCCTCTAATCTGTTCCGAGTCTAGAGACCCTTTTGCTACAGTAAACACGTTTGTTGTTTTGCGTACAACCTCTTGAGTTCCAAATTTTTTTGTCCACCAAGAAGGCGAAATTCCAAAATCGCGTCAATTTTGCATTAAACCACCCACCTCCGCCCATCTCAGCCTTAGGGTGTGTTCGGCTTGCTCTTTCAACAGTTTTTTCCTCTCACAGCAAATCTGCCGGCTCAATCAGCACACATGATTTTCTTCTCAGAATAAATCTGACTGCTAAATCAGCCAAAAGACCTGCCGAATGCAGCCTTATCCTCTCTCTCTCCCCCCCCACCACTCGCGCGGGCGCGCCCAATGCCGCGCCGTCCTACCGCTCTCGCCGCCCTCCCTCGTCCCGGTCGGCCGCCTCTCGCTCTCGCCGCTCGCTCGCGGCCTGCGCTGCGCCCTCCTGTTTCTCTCCTCCTCCTCCTCCTCCTCCTCCTCCTCTCTCTCATGTGCTCCCTCCCGAACCCGTGCCCGACCGAAACCCTAACCGTCGACGCGGGACCACCTCGGCGGCGATGCAACCCTCACCGATCGGATCCAGCCGGCGGTCTGCCGTCTTGCTCTTCCCTTCGGGCGGATCCGACGTGGGAGGTGGCGAATCGGCAGCGGCTGAGGCGAATTCGACCGGGCGATGCGGGCCCACCCCGACGGCGGCGTGACCCTCGCCGGTGACCTCCAGCCCGCTTTCAAATCACTATTCACAATCTTGTTATCACATCCTTATTTTATTTGCAACAAATAATCGTGTAGCTTGTTATCACATCTGAAATTTTGTATTTATCTTATTCTTGTGTTGTTATGTACGGGTAATCATGTCAATTAACTAGATGGCCAAGTTAGTGTATTGCAAAGTGTTAAGCATGGAACTTCTTATGCCACCTTGTTAATGATAATCATGATAGAACTATCATCTATTAGATTTAACTTTATTTCAGGTATAAAGAAGCTGAGCTCAATATGGGTGAGAACAGTTGCATCATCGATGTGTTTCAAAGTACTAGCAGGCAAGATAGGCGTCCTTTCGCAGATCGGAACCGCTTTGGACGGTACAAACAAATCAATCTCTACCTAATATTAAAGCAAGAAACCAAACCTTCGTGGTTCTGCTTTCGACAATCAATTTTCGTCTGTCACATTGTCCGAACCACCATCTGTGATTTTCCTGATCCAATCCAAATCAAAACTAAACTAGAATCCCCTTGAGATAGAGATAAATTGTGGTAGGAGAATAACGAGGAGGATGATAGGGTTCCATATTGGTGCAATTTTTTGGTGCGGGAGATGTTGGGAAACGAATTCCCCATCAGGTTTCGGGGGCGGTCGTCGAGTCCATCTCAAACTTGAGGTTGAAAAAGATACTGCTGGGTCCATCTGGTAGTGATAGATAAGGGAAAAGGGAGAGCAGTTGCAGTGAGGTCGGGACACATCCTCGTGCGCAACCGGCCCAACAATTATCGAGCAGCAGCAGTGTAGCAAAACAGCCTGGTATGCATCTCGGCTAATATTTTGGGATGCCAGCAAACCAGCAGCCAGCCGCCAGCAGTAGGCCATCAGATCAGCTGCGAACTCCGTGTGGTAACAAACTATATTAAGGTGAGATCACTAATGATATGAGCAAATGAGGAGATATTCATGTTTTTGTATTTTTCTCATATTACGAGCTTAAAAGTAGGGCACTATATATTCTATTTTAATTAAGTTGACAAGTTATTTTAATTATTCTAACTTGAGTGTTATATTCAATATTGTGTTATATGAACTTCATCGTGTGTTCATAACATAGAATGAATGACATGAAGGTATTATGTGGGTCAAAACACATGCTTTATTATATATGTATATATAATCTTCGCGTAATATTAAATACATATATGTAGGTGTTTTTTTCGTTCTTCATGTTTATAGAAAAATCCCTTACTTTTTATTTAATCAAACCATGATCCTCTCACCCTCACCAACTACAAAAGAAGTGTCTAGCCCCCCAATTAGAAAAAAGGAAGATGATATAAATTGGAACATGATCAAATGAAGTATGAAAAGAAGAGGAAAAGGATCAAATGAGCCTTCTGCTATTTGCACACCCAAATATCTTGCTTCCTCTCCTCATCCGCAACATTTGCTAAAAAGAGAGTTTTTCTCTCTATTTTGGTGAAAAGACCCGTAGCAACGCATGAGCATCTTTGATAGTTTTTCGAGATTGGAAAAGTCGAGTTAGTCCACTTGTCTTCTATCTGCTCCCCTCGTCTCCTTGTCTTCCACCACTGACATACATGTGGGTCCCGCATGTCAGGGTCATCATCAAGGCTGTAATCAGTGAGGTAATTAGATGTCACATTCATACCTTTGTCCAAAAAACCACACAAAGAGTGTAATCCTAGACAAAAGATCTAATTACCCGCATGTCCAAAGGTTACCCGCGTGGACAAACCCTGTCTATTCACCTGCATGGAAAAAGGTTACGCGCATGGACAAACCCCTGTTGACGAGAAGGGCTGGCGGGTGGTCTGATCTGAAGTTTATTCACGAGCAGGCCATGGCACCTGGACAAAGGTTACCCACATGGACAAAAAATTTATTACAATCTCTTTTAGTTCGCGTAGGGAGGTCGCCGACGCGCAGCTGCAGGGAGCTCGCTGGTCCCACACGTGCGGCCAGGTCTGGCCCGTGGCACCCTGGGACGTGCAACCGTGTCCCGCGCGTGCGGCCAGGTCCAGCGGCAGACCCGGTGCGGCGCCCCTTTCGCACACGCCCAGCAGGGGCAGCCCACCAAAGCCCGGTGTTGCCGCGCTGAGGAGCAAGCCCAGCGGCAGCGGGCGGCGGCATTCTCCCCTTGTGATGGGAGGCACAGCAGAGTGATCGAGCGAGGGGAGAAAAAGAATTGGCGGTGGTGGACGAGAAATTGGAGTGGGTGATTATTGCTGGTGGATTTGGTCCCTTGGTGGAAATGGAAACAAAGCATGGCAGGGGTGGAGAGAGGTTGATGATGACCCTGACGTGCGGGACCCACATGTCAGTGGTGTAAGACAAGGAGAGAGGGGGAGAAGACAACTAGGCTAACTCGACTTTTCCAATCTCGAACCATGTGAGCACCACACTGATACGCCGAAGTGTCGTGTCATGTCGGACAAAGTAGCAAATAGGTAAGGTTTTCATATTTTCACTGGCAAATATGTAGGCACAATTCTAATAGCGATTTTCAAATGAGTGGCTCTCGTAAATGTGCCAAATAGTTAAATATCCTGCTTATCGAAGAATCCTTGTTCATGTAGTTTTCAGGATTTTTGTCTAAGCTGATTTTGTGCTAAGCGAAGAATAAGCAAGGTGTTTGTGTGGCTTTTGGCTTTTTTACCGAAATGAGAAGGGGAAGCACCTATCTATATTTTTATAAATTTATTCCAGTCCCTTTAAGTTCGCTCCCACAGGGAGTCGAACTCGGGTCTGCTGGGTGCTACTTAGGTGCTCTAACCACTAGGCTAGAGGTCTTTTCAAGCTCACCGGGGGAGCCTTGTGTTCGCGTAGGGAGGTCGCCGGCACGCAGCTGAAGGAAGCTCAACAGAGTGATGGAGCGAGGGGAGAAAAAGAACTGGCGGTGGTGGAGGAGAAATTGGAGTTGGTGATTCTTGCTGGTGGATTTGGTACCTCGATGGAAATGGAAACAGATCATGGCGGGGGTGGAGAGAGGTTGATGATGACCCTGACGTGCGGGACCCACGTGTCAGTGGTGGAAGACAAGGAGACGGGGGAGCAAAGAGAAGACAACTGGGCTAACTCGACTATTCCAATCTCAAACATTGTGAGCGCCACGCTGAAGTGGCGTGTCACGTCGAACAAAGTAGCAAATATGTAAGGTTTTCATACTTCTGCTAGCAAATATGTAGGCACAATTATAATAGCGATTTTCAAATGAGTGGCTCTTGTAAATGTGCCAAATAGTTAAATATCCTGCTGTACTGAAGAATCCTTTGTTCATGTTGTTTTCCAGATTTTGGTCTAACCTGATTTTGTGGTAAGCGAAGAATAAGCAAGGTGTTTGTGTGGGCTTTTGGCTATTTGCCGAAGTGAGGAGGGGAAACCCCTATCTATTTTTTTACAAATTTTATTCCACTCTTTTAGTTCGCTCCCGAACTCGGGTCTGTTGGGTGCTACTTAGGTGCTCTAACCACTAGGCTAGAGGCCTTTTCACGCTCACCGGGGGAGCCTCGCGTTCACGTAGGGAGGTCGCCGGCGCGCAGCTGCAGGGAGCTCACCGGTCCCATGCGTGCGGCTAGGTCTGGCCCGTGGCACCCAGGGACGGGCAACCGTGTCCCGCGCGTGTGGCCAGGTCCAGCAGCCGACCCGGTGCAGCGCCCCTTCCGCACATGCCTAGCAGGGGTAGCCTACCGAAGTCCGGTGCTGCTGCTCTGGGGAGCAAGCCCAGCGGCAGCAGGCGGCGGCATTCGCCCCTTGCGATGGGAGGTGGCGCTGAGTGATGGAGCGAGGAGAGAAAAATAACTAGCGGTGGTGGAGGAGAAATTGGAGTGGGTGATTCTTTTGCTGGTGGATTTGGTGACTTGATGGAAATTGAAACAGAGCATGGCGGGGGTGGAGAGAGGTTGATGATGACCCTGACATGCGGGACCCACATGTCAGTGGTGGAAGACAAGGAGATGAGGGGAGCAGAGAGAAGACTACCGGGCTAACTCGCTTTTCCAATCTCGAACCATGTGAGCGCCACGCTGATACGCTGAAATGGCGTGTCACGTCGGACAAAGTAAAGGCTTTCATATTTTCGCCGGCAAATATGTACGCACAATACTAATAGCGATTTTCGAATGAGTGGCTCATGTAAATGTGCCAAATAGTTAAACATCTTGCTTACCAAAGAATCATTGTTCATATTGTTTTCAGGATTCTGGTCTAAGCAGATATTGTGCTAAGCGAAGAATAAGCAAGGCGTTTGTGTGGGTTTTTGATTTTTTTTTACCGAAGTGAGCAGGGGAAACCCCTATCTATTTTTTATAAATTTTATTACAGTCCCTTTTAGTTCGTTCCCACAAGGAGTCGAACTCGGGCCTACTAGGTGCTACTTAGGTGCTCTAACCACTAGACTAGAGGCCTTTTCATGTTCACTGGGGGAGCCTCGCGTTCGCGTAGGGAGGTCGTCGGCGCGCAGCTACAGGGAGCTCGCCGATCCCGCGCGTGCTGTCAGGTCTGGCCCGTGGCACCCTGGGACGGGCAACCGTGTCTCGCGCGTGCGCCCAGGTCCAGCGGCAAACCCGATGCAGCGCCCCTTCCACACACGCCCAGCGGGGGCAGCCCACTGAAGTCCGGTGCTGCTGCTCTGAGGAGCAAGCCCAGCGGCAGCGGGCGGTGGCATTCACCCCTTAAGATGGGAGGCGCAGCAGAGTGATGGAGCGAGAGGAGAAAAAGAATTGACGGTAGTGGAGGAGAAATTGGAGTGGGTGATTCTTGCTGGTGGCTTTGGCGCCTTAGTGGAAATGGAAACAGAGCATGGCGGGGGTGGAGAGAGGTTGATGATGACCCTAACATGCGGGACTCACATGTCAGTGGTGGAAGACAAGGAGAAGGGTGGAGCAGAGAGAAGACAATTGGGATAACTCGACTTCTCCAATCTCGAACCATGTGAGCGCCACGCTGATATACTGAAGTGGTGTGTCACGTCGGACAAAGTAGCAAATATGTAAGCACAATTATAATAGCGATTTTCGAATGAGTGGCTCTTGTAAATGTGCAAATAGTTAAATATCCTGCTTACCGAAGAATCGTTGTTCATATTGTTTCTAGGATTTTGATCTAAGCAGATTTTGTGCTAAGCGAAGAATAAGCAAGGTGTCTGTGTGAGCTTTTGACTTTTTTTTACTGAAGTGAACAGGGGAAGCCCCAATCTATTTTTCTATAAGTTTTATTCCAATCCTCCCACAGGGAGTCAAACTCGGGTCTGCTAGGTGCTACTTGGTGCTCTAACTACTAGGCTAGAGGAGGAGCTCGCCGGTCCCGCACGTGCGGTCACGTGCGGCCAGGGCCCGTGGCACCCTGGGATGGGCAACCGTGTACTGTGCATGCGGCCAGGTCCAACGGCAGACCAAGTGCGGCACCCCTACCGCACACGCTCAGCGAGGGCAACCCATCGAAGTCTGGTGCTGCTGCGCTGATGAGCAAGCCCAGCAGCATGAAAGATGATGAGAATTATCAATATTTTATAATTAGGTCTATAATATTTTTTATTTTTTATATCAGGTGCATTTCCACTAGTTAGAAAAAAGGAAGATGACATGAATTGGAACATGATCAAATAAAGTACGAAAAGAAGAGAAAAAGATCAAACGAGCCTTCTGCTATTTGCACACCTAAATATCTTGTTTCCTCCCCTCATCCACAACATTTGCTAAAAAGATAGTTTTTCTCTCTATTTTTGTGAAAGGAACCGTAGCAGCGCACGGCATCTTTGATAGTGAAACTTTAAAGAAAACGAAAAAAACATTTTTCTTCGAAATAAACGCGATGGATCATGGATGCTTCCACGGGGACCTTTCTTTTTTTTTTTTTAACAACAGTTCAGAACTACAGGATGCACGGATTCTACAGTGTCTGAGTGTCATCAATTAAGCAGTACGACGTCATTCGTCTTCCGCTATCACGAGTTGGCTATTGCAGAAATATTTACAACTTGCCGGGGATGCACGATCCAGGTGTCCAATGTTATCGCACTTCAACAGGGAGGGACTCTGAAACAATCGACCTGACTTTGCCTGCAAATCAGGAGACACTATCAGCAACTCAGCGTCATGGACTCCTACGCTGCTTTCTGTCAACGGAGAAAAACATTCAAAACCACAAGAAACATAAGCATGGAAATCATAAGGGGTGTGTGCCAGTTGACTTGCAAATCATAAGGTTCTTACAGAAATACACTACTTGGAGATCAAATTCAAGGAAACAAATCATGTCCGTTTTATGCATGTGCATTGCTCAAGCCAGCAGGCTGACAATTCTATGGAGCAGATGCTAAATGATCGACACATACTTTGAGCAAACAAATCAGTAGGTGTCCTGTGGGGGAGAAGAATACCTGCAAGAATTAGTTGATTTTAGGGCTTAAGTAGTACTGTGGATCCCTGAAGAACCTGACAATCCTCTCTGCCTTCTCAGTGGAAAGATCAGTGTTTTCCAGGATGAATTCCTTGGATGCCTTCGCAATTGCTTCAATGGAACCAATAGCTTGGGCAAGCTTAGAAATAAATAAAAGAGTAGCATCACTATCAATAAGCACACCACAGCGAACAGTGTGGAGAAGTTACACATGTAATAGGCAACTGGTGTTTACAGTGAATCTGACTACTTAACTACAGATAAGGCAATAAACAGATTAGCAACGGGAAGCATCAGGGAATAGAGCACAACTCAATTTGCAAAACATACCACAGACTGATTATTCTCGAATAGCTGCATAGAACTAATAGTATCTTGCACCCAAAGTTCCAAAATACATTTAAGTACTGATCCGCCCTGAATATCATTCAGATTATATGTACGGTGGCTTATCGTCACACATTATAATGAGTGCAGAACTGCAGATGCAAGTGAAATAATGATCATTATTGAAGCAAATGATGTGTCATGTGAATTCATATCTGGTTATCCCTGGAGAAGAACTTGCAAAGCACTCAAAACTAACCAGCTACAATTGATATACAAGTAACCAAGAGATCATAGAGTTACAGAAAAAGGAATGTGGTTTAGCACATACCGCATTTGCATCATGACTGTCAATACCAGGAATAGAGGTTAGCACTCGTAAAAATGCATCCATGCACTGAACAGCTTGCGCACGCTGCAGTGAGAAGCAAGAGAATCATTCAGCTAAACCTAAGACCACAAATAGTACGCCCATGTATCTGGGAGCATCTCGAATTACCTCATTCCTCATAGTTGTGATAATGTCTTGCTGCTTGCATACTGAAGAAAGAAGATATGTGATCAATGCCAGCTTCCGGTTCAGAAGTTGAACATGAGTCTGGAACTACGGAAAAGAATGTAGATGTTTACCTCCACGAGCATGAGCTATCTTTACAATCTTCTCAAATCCCATCTCTGGATCACAAACAGGCACAAATGTAGGACGACCAAGCTCCATGCCATACCTTGAACAAGAACCACATGGATATAAAGACCAACAAAAAATAAACACTTCACATTTAATATCATATCAGGTGCATACTTGAAATAGGATTGGTTAAATGATTCGTTTTGTTCTCCTGTGGGAACAACAACAACAACATAAAGATGTTTGAACTGCCTGTTCAGTGTATTCGCCCTGCAAAGGCATTCCAAGACTGACATCACCATCCCAACAAATGCAATGCATAACAAACATAACCAGGAGGAATCTCACGGCCTCACCTGCTGAAGACAGCAGCTTCATGTTCAGAATCCCAATTCGTCTCAAAGACAAAAGCAACAGATGCGCCCCCATTGTTGAAGATGAAGTCCTGGAATCCGCTCAATCAAGTCTTATACATAAAGACACGCAAGAGAATCAAAAGCATTTCTAAACTTAGGTGCTGACCGGAGGAACTGACAGGAAGTTGAGGCGGTAAGAGTTTGCAGCGAGGAATGTGGCGATGAAGTTGATGAGGTTGGGGTGCTGCTTGTCTCTCCACGAGGTGCTCATCATGCATACTCCTCGGCCTGCACTCATGGTAGTGCCTGCCCAATAAAAATTTCAACTCGATGAACACAGGCAATAAACTCAAGCAAAAATTAAGAGGACCGCGGGTCTAGATAAGCATCCTGGCTCAGCCTTTAGAATTAGAACCACCACTGCATTTTCAACCATACATGAGAAGACATCGCCCCCGCCGCCGCCCGCGGCACCTCACCTCGCCACCATCGATCCGCCACCGCCGCGGCGCCTACTGCCGCCGCCAGACACTCTAACCCGCGGGCCCTAGAGCCCTCCCCCGAGCCGGAAACCCTAACCCAGCCACCACTATGCCTCAATTCGAGAGAGGAATGAGAAGGAGGACCCACTTCGTCGCCGGACGCCTGTCGTATACAGCCACCGACCACAGTTGGACTAAGAGCGGAATCTTCGAAGCACGACGAATGGTCCAAGGAGAAGGGGATGGATTAAGAGCGGAATCTTCGAATCGAACAATTGGAGGATTTGGTCCGGTTCCTCCACTGGAATAAATTTGAAAAACTCGAGCGAGCTAGAGCGTACCAACGAATCCTGAAGGGTCTCCACTGGGATATTTAACTTTTTACCATTATAGCGGAGGGCGCCTCTCCATATAGCATCTTACCGGTTGACGCTACATTTTTAACACATGAGAGAGAAAATGCATACAAATTTGCCACTTTTACTCGCGTGGCACGCCAGCTCCGCAGTCCACCTCGATTCCAAGTCATCAAGGCATGCAAAATGACCAGGCTGCCCCCTCTCTTTCCTCCATCTGCTCCTCTTTCTCCCTTGTACTGTCACTGATGTGTGGGACCCGTAGGTCATAATCATCTTCAACCTCCGAATCATCTTCAACCTCCGTTCCACAACGCCGACGGCTCAACCGCTAGCAGCTCACGGGTGCCCGTGTGCCCAACTCGCGCACCACCACAGCCTCGGTCTTCCCCTCCCCCTCGCCGCGGGCTCGCGTTTCCTCGCCGGCCGTCGCGATTCGATTGCCTCGCCGGGCACCTCGTGCTGTTGCTCGCCAGTGGTGTCCCCGCGGTGGTCGTCACCTCGCGCTGGGGCACGCTCGGGCGAGCATCCGCACGCGGGCGCGTGGAAGGCGAGCTCCAGCGCGACCACGCCGTGGGACTGCGACGTCCGGACTGCGGCGGGACGCGGCCGGGCGGGACCGCGAGGAGCCGCCGGCGGGGTCGAGCTCCCCATGGCCGGATCGAGCTCTGCGCTCCCCACAACCTGTGCTCGGGTGGCTGGATCGGATCTCGACTGTCTCCCCAACACCGTCTCCCTGCTCCAGGCGCACTACCACCACATCCCCGCGCGTGTTCACCGAGGACTTCCTGGCGTTCCCGCCGGTGTTCTTCGACTTCACGTCCCAGAACATCCCGCGTGCGCTGTGGCAGCCGGTGAAGGGCACGAAGCTGTACCGCGTCAAGTACGGCGCGGTGGTGCAGATCGTGTTCCAGGACACGGGCATCTTCGCCGCCGAGGAGCACCCGATGCACATCCACGGGTACCACTTCTACGTGCTGGCCATGGGGTTCGGCAACTACGACCCGCGGCGGGACACCGCCAAGTTCAACCTGGCGCTCGCCAGCGGCCGTAAACAGGGGAGGGCGCGGTGGCAGGGTCGGGCGCGGCGACCGGAGGTCCCTCCCCGACGTGCAGTGGCGGATGGGAGAAAGGAGTCACGAGGAAGAAGAAGAAAGAGGGGCATTAGAGGTCATTTTCCAGTCGGTGTGGGGACGGATCCAACGTGGATGGATGTGTGGGCGTGCCACGTGAGCAAATGTGGTATTTTTGTAGCATCTTTTGTAGATCCGTGATAAAAAATGTAGCGTCAACCGGCAAGATGCTATCTGGAGAGGCGCCACTGATTATAATGGTAAAAAGTTAAATATCCCGTCTCCACTTGACGCCATCCCGGCCGTGAGAGAAGAGAACTCGCTTCGGTGGAGAGTTTCTTTCAGCTAGCTACTTGCTTCAAGGTCTGTAAGAAGTATTAGTTCAGTGGAAATTTATTAGAAATTTTTGGGTTTTTTTTCAAGATCTATTAGCAGTATTAAACGTAAACTAATTATATGAATGGATTAGAAATCGCGAGACAAATCTATTAAGTTTAATTAATCCATCATTAGAGATTAGTTATTGTAGCACGACATTATCTAATCATGGCATAATTAGGTTCGTTAGATTCATCTCGAAAATTAAAGTATGGGTTATGAAATAGATTTTGTTATTAATTTACATTTAATATTCATAATTAATGCTTGAAAATTGATGTGACGGGTCGTTAGTGAAATTTTGGAGAACTAAACAGTACCGAATTCCAGCTAGAGCTAGTTGCATCACAAAGCAGAGTGCGTGAAGCAAGCAACTCCAGGGAGTGAAGTTCACATAGGAGTGAGTAGGGATGAAAGCGGATCGCATCGGATCGGATAATACTTTTTCCATGTCCACATTCATATTTTTTTGTCAGATGCGGAGCGGTGCGGATATTACACAGATGTGGTTATAGATGCGGATTTTTTCGGATATCGGAAATTGTGCGGAGTCGAATCGGTGTCGGAGCGGACACAGATTAAAATAGTCGGATAATACATGTTTATGTTCACCTTCTTATGATGATCAATAATTTTTAAAACAAATATGTAAAGTAGCAACATAATACGAACAATACTCTTTATGGTTCGCAAATAATGAAATTGACTTTCACCGTCGAGAATGACACTTCATACTTGACAACAAAAGAAAATTATTATGAGGTTATAGTGTAAGGACCGTATTGAACTTGTCATAGTAGTCGGATATCCTATTATAAGTCTCGCATTATCCATATTCAATTATCGGATAATCCATATCCGTCGGATTACGCTAACACCATATCCTACTCTGCATCCGCACGCAATCGGATTCAGATTATCTATATCCTCATGAATATTCAAAACTCTTCCTCGTATCCGTAAAATTCGGATTCAGATCGGATCGGATGCGGAAATTATCCACACCACTTAGGAGTGAGTACCAGGAGAATCTGGTGGCGGGGCGGGGCGTGGCCAGTAGACCTGAGCATTTCACGGGCCGGGTCGGGTTTGGGCCGGGCCGAAAAAAATTCGGTTTTTTCGGGTCGAAAAAATCCTGCCCATGACCGTCCCATGGGACGTGTCGGGCCTCAGTTTTCGGGCTTGAGCGGGCCGCCCGCGTATTTTACACTGTAAAATAGCTAAAAACAGCATGTCGGGTCGGGCTCGGGCCAAGATTTTTTTTCGCGGACTTCAAGATCTCTGCCCACGCCCGTCCAGTAAGGTCCGTGGACGGGCCTGGCACGGGCCGGTCCAAAAAATGCTCAGGTATAGTGGCCAGGCGGCGTTACTGGAGGAGAGGCGGATGCCGGCGTTGCTCGGGCGTATGCTGTCTAACTAAGTCGGTGGGGGTAAGACCGCCCCCACGATATTCATTAAGAGAAGAAAATCTCCTCCCAACTTAAAAAACTTCCGAACCCCAGCTTCACCGACGAGAAGATTTTTTTCGAGAAATAAATCTCTACTGAGATAAACCTAGGTTCCTAATGATTAGAACGCATGCCGGTAGCCTGCACATCTGCTGGGCTAACCAACCGAGCCTAGGCTTCACCGGCGTCTGCTGTCTGGACGGGGTTGACGCGAGGGGGGGCGAAAACTGGGTTCCCGTACACGGCTGACTTTGGTCTGGCTAGACCTCATGTCCCACGAGCACGAGGAGGCTATTGACATTTGCTCATCGCGGACTCGGATCCAGGGTTCGGTCTTTAAATATTGGAAAAAAGACCATGTCTCGATCTAAAATACACCTCAAATCTATTTCTGCTAAGTTCGAATGGATCTCCAGTTCTCAATTTGTATGTTGCCTGCCGAAGAATAGTGATTTGCAAGCAGAATCCCAATAACAACAACAACAACAAAGCCTTTTGTCCCAAGTAAGTTAGGGTAGATTAGAGATAAAACCAAAGGAAACCATGAAAGGCGAAACAAACACACACGAAGTGTTAAGGGTAAACAAAAGGTGAAACAGAGGTCATGGTTCAGGCACACTGATGGCTAGTCTCCAAGTACTCCTATCCATAGCTAACTCCTTGGGGATGTTCCACTCCTTAAGGTCTCTTTTAACCGCCTCGTCCCAGGTCAGTCTAGGTCGACCTCTACCTCTCTTTACGTTATCGACCCACTCCAGAACCCCACTACGCACCGGCGCCTCAGGAGGCCTCCTTTGTACATGACCAAGCCATCTCAACTGATGTTGAATCAATTTTTCCTCAATCGGTGCCACTCCAACCCTATCTCGAATATCTTCATTGCGGACTCTATCCCTTCTTGTATGCCCACAGAGCCAACGCAACATACGCATCTCTGCTACACTCAGTTGCTGCACATGTCGCCTTTTTGTAGGCCAACACTCGGCACCGTACAACATCGCTGGACGAATCGCCGTCCTGTAGAACTTGCCTTTTAGCTTTTGGGGCACCCTCTTGTCACATAGAACGCCAGAAGCTTGACGCCATTTCAACCAATCGGCTGAGATCCTATGCCTAACGTCTTCATCAATGTCGCCATCCTTCTGTAGCATCGATCCTAGGTACCGAAAAGTATCCTTCTTTGCCACCACTTGCCCATCGAGGCTAACATCTCCAATCTCATGTCCAGTCGCGCTGAAATCGCACCTCATGTACTCAGTCTTGGTCCTACTGAGTCTGAAACCTTTTGACTCTAGCGAGTCTCTCCACAACTCAAACTTCCGATTAACCCCTGCTCTAGTCTCGTTAACTAACACTACATCATCAGCAAAGAGCATACACCACGGGATATCATCTTGTATATTCCTTGTGACCTCATCCATCACCAAAGCAAAAATATAAGGGCTCAATGCTGATCTCTGATGTAGTCCAATTTTAATTAGAAAGTCACTAGTGTCACCATCACATGTTCGGACAACCGTCCTCGCATCATTGTACATATCCTTGATGAGGGTAATGTACTTAGTTGGGACTTTGTGCTTTTCCAAGGCCCACCACATGACATTCCTTGGTACTTTGTCGTGCGCCTTCTCAAGGTCAATAAAGACCATATGTAAGTCCTTCTTCTGTTCCCTATATCTCTCCGTTAATTGCCGTATTAAGTAAATCGCCTCCATAGTCGACCTCCCAGGCATGAACCCAAACTGGTTTTGGGTCACACTTGTCCCTCTTCTGAGGTGGTGCTCGATAACCCTCTCCCAGAGCTTCATTGTATGGCTCATTAGCTTAATCCCTCGGTAGTTGGTACAACTCTGAACATCTCCCTTGTTCTTGAAGATCGGTACTAATATACTTCTCCTCCATTCATCAGGCATCTTATTTGACTGAAAAATAAGGTTAAAAAGCTTAGTTAACCAAACACTGCTCTAGCACCAAGACATCTCCACACCTCAATGGGGATACCATCTGGACCCATCGCTTTACCCCTCTTCACTCTCTTCAAAACCTCCTCAATCTCTACCTCCTGAATTCTCCTCACAAAACGTCTGTTGGTATCGCCAAATGAGTCGTCCAACTCCACGACAGGACTCTCATCCTCCCCATTAAACAACTTATCGAAGTACTCTCGCCATCTATCCTTGATCTCTTCATCCTTCACCAGAAGGCGATCTGTCCCATCCTTGATGCACTTGATTTGGTTTATGTCCCTTGTCTTCCTCTCTCGGGTCCTAGCCAACCGATAAATGTCCTTCTCCCCTTCCTTCGTGCCTAGCCGCTGATAAAGGTCCTCATACGCCTGGCCCTTGGCTACACTCACAGCTCGCTTTGCAGCCCTCTTCGCTGTTTTATAGCTCTCGATGTTGGCTGCACTCTTGTCAAGGTGGAGGCACTTGAAACACTCCTTCTTCTCCTTAATAGCCCTTTGCACCTCATCATTTCACCATCATGTGTCTTTCGCTTCTTGTTTGCCTCCCTTACTCACACCAAGCACTTCTGCAGCCACCTTCCGAACACATGTTGTCATCTTTAGCCACATGTCATCTGCATCTTCTCCTACCTCACATGGTCCCTCTCCTAGCATCCTGTCCTTAAACATTTGTGCCGCTTCCCCTCTAAGCTTCCACCACTTTGTTCTCGCGACCTTGGCACGTTTGTTCCTGTGAACACGTACCTGAAAGCGAAAATCTGCCACCACAAACTTGTGTTGAGAAATAACACACTCCCCAGGAAACACCTTACAATCTAAGCAAGCACTTCTATCTCTCCTCCTTGCAAGGATAAAGTCGATCTGGCTCGAGTGGTGACCACTCTGAAAGGTCACTAGATGGGATTCCCTCTTTCTAAAGATGGTATTTGCTATCAAGAGGTCGTAGGCCACCGCGAAGTTCAAAACATCCTCTCCCTCTTGATTCCTACCACCATACCCAAACCCCCCATGCACTCGCTCAAACCCTACATTCGTCGCTCCCACATGGCCATTGAGGTCTCCTCCAATGATGAGTTTCTCATTGATCGGCACGGTATTAACCATGCTATCCAAATCTTCCAAAAACTGCATCTCGATGCTCTCACTAAGACCTACCTGAGGGGCATAGGCACTGATCACATTCAAAGCCAAATCCCCAACTACCAACCGAACAAGGATAATCCGATCGCCTTGCCTCTTAACATCTACGACTCCACCCTTAAGGCTTTTGTCGATCAAGATGCCTACACCATTCTTGCCCGATGTTGCCCGATGCAAGCAGAATCCCAACCCAATTCAAATTTTGCTATTGGCTGCCAAAGAACAGCAACCAATTAAAAAATTCTGAAAAGAAAATGAGCTATGGTTGATCGACAATGCGTCTTGCTTCCTTCAGACTTCAGCGCTTTCATAGCACAAAACCATATCGTTACAAGCACAGCATGCATTGTTCTATCATACAGCTGAGATGAGAACAATGGCAGATACAACCGCAGGATGAGTGTACCATAGGATGAATGTACAATTATATTCCCAACTTTGTTTACCACCATCTCACATGTACAACCGCAGACTTAAGGCGGCGCAGTGCTAGCCAGTAATCTACAATTTTGTTTCCTAGGCTTATCTTGCAACTTAAAAAATGGTAAAAGTAATTTATGCCTATTATTTCAACAAACATGTACACCCAGACGATTTAATTACCCATCTCTAAATGACTAGTTATGTTCTGTTCCAGAAATTAGAGCCACAGTTCTGACCAAATCGAATCTACTTCCACTTCTCATAATTCGTCTTTGCCTCATCGATTTTATCTTTCAGATCCATATACCCCTGCAACGAAACCTCTGAAAAGATTTCGAGCTTCCCTAGGAACATCTCCAAACTTGATTGTAAATCCATAGGTGGGTCACTCTTGTGGATGTCCCCCGACTCGCCATTTAACCTACCACTATGTGATAATGAGAAGGTCAACTTTGAACTACCACGCCGCTTCTCTTGGTGTGGCATAGAACGGTTTATATCTGTGGCAAGACCTTTAATAGCATCCTCCAAGTCCTTGGTGGGCAAGTTATCCAATAATTTTATCCAGCTCTCACAGGTTTTAAATATGGGTGCAACAGCATACTTGGTTATTGGATCAGCTTCAACCTTTTTCTTCCTGGAACTCCTCTTCTTCCTCTGCAGTGACTTCACACACTTGAGTAGCCATGAATTTAGGCTATTCAAATATGTTCTGTGGGAAGATATCCATTTCTGGAAGTTCGAACATAATGTGCTTAGCTCAACCTGGAGAAGTAGAGTTGCTTGTAACTGTGATTCTGACCGAATTGAGATCTTCATGCTGCCACTGTTGCATACTAGCTTAATAATCTCATGCTGATTCCGGTGACACTCAAGCATTGTTGTCCACACGCGAGTTAAGCTGAAAATGAGACAAATAATGTATCCATTCAATACAGATACCATAAAGAAGACTATGAAAAGTGCATTGCATTAGCGCACTACATAAATGTTAAACCCAAGTTACATTACATCATACAGCAGAGTTGCAGGCATCATTACATGATTTTCTTGTGGTATTTCTGGAATATAAACAGTAAGTAATTAGTTAATTACCCACATGTAATCAAACTATTAATTTACCATATATCAATGTAGACCTGAGTAACCAGGACCAGGCCATAGCCCCATTTTCATTCAGGCCAATAATTACTTATCATTTATTAAATTAGACCTGAACAACACTAGGACCAGGTCAGTTTCATTCATGCCACATAGTCAGACTTATCTATTTGTTGGGTTCAGGCCATGGCCTAAGTGCCTGAATCAGTTTTTCAAAAAAGGTCACAATGATTGGGGTGGGGGTGGGGGGCAAAAAGATAATCAGGTCTACATTAAGGTGCATATTGAATTATAGTTCAGTCCAAACTGAAGGGATAAATATACCTTCCAATCAATTCTTCTAGCTGTGGCTGAAGCTCTTTGTCCCTTAGATCCTCTATGTTCTTCGAAATCATGTCTATTCTCTGAATGGCCACTAAAATTCTGGAGTGCAAATCCTTCACAACAGCACGAGTTTTGTCAATACTCATTTGGCTTTCTCCTCTTGATTCCTGGTGTCGAAGTTGCCTACATTTCTCATCATATTGCCTGCAAATTACACTGCTTGCCTGAAAGAATAGGAAAAAACTCTGTGAAATCAATATATTTTGGCTATGTAATGCAAAAGACGGATGGTTCTAGAATGTACAATGGTTATCTTATTGGAACTAGATAAAATTATGTTGAAATTCTGATTGTGCATTTCACTATACAAGGTATGGGGTAATGTACACTACATAACGTAGCTGTATCACTCTGTAAAGTGGCAGGCTTCCAGGGCATTCGCAGCCCTTTAGTACAAATACATCGTAGACATTAGTATGATCTATTTGTCCACCTTCTAGTCATCCTAAATTTGGAATCTTAAGTCACTGAACAAATAGCTGAAAAGAGGTCTTTTACCTTAACTTCGTCATAAAGCTTTCTCTCCCATGCATACAGCCTGTCCAGTGTGGACGCATGACTGCCAGCATTCATGTATACACCACTAAAGATATTTCCAGTGAGACCATCAGTGTCATCTTTTGTTGTTGTCCCAAGAGGAATTCTCGATGAAGAAGAAAGTGAAGACATTGATCTATGCCAGGTAAGGTACTTCACTTCAGCCTGAGGAGGAGCTGCATTACAATATGAGGCATTTCTATGTCATGGTGAACAAGAATACAAGCTCAATACACAAGGCATAAGTGAAAGCCCCCCCCCCCCCCCCTCAAAACTTGAAATAGTTATTTTAACTTCAACCATACCATACTTTAGAACGAAGAGTGACTACATGACGATGACTCAATAAGATTGATATGTTCCCAAAACTACCTCAAGGTGCGATTAATGACCAAAGCTATATGCCAGGGTGACAAAAAGATTGCATAGTAGGGTTAAAATAACACTTCTTTGCGCTACCATTATTTACAAGTACTTGTGTTGTACGAAGGCAAAAGGGAAGGAACTGTAGTAATTACTAGTTAAGAGTAAAAATAACTTACGTTGAGGAACAGGGACTTCCTCCCTGAAACAAGCAAATAACTTGGCAAAAAAACCTGATGCTGTTGATCCAGGTGCTGCATAAAAGGATCAAGATAAAGCCAATAGTAAGTAAACTAGAACAGATGGCATGATAAAAAACAATGGCAACTAGCTCAAGTTTTAGTTATGGTAACAAATAAACAAGGAAATTTCATATCACTATGTGCATGCATCACAAAACCTTTCTAGTTTCCATCTCCATTTGAACAAAAACTTAGATGCATGTGTTACGGAATAGTAGTGTAAATCTACTAAGAGATAAACCTTTTTCTTCTGGTAGTAAAGGGCGGAATTTGACTTTATCTGCTTCGAGCATCCTCGGAACTTCTTTTCCAGAATCAGATGCCTTGATAAATAAGATCTCAACTTCCTTCATGCATGAGTTTAAATCCCTCACCACATTCCTAACATCACGAAAAGGTTCCTTAGATTTCCCATTCATAGGAAGAGCAGGAGTCGGAGTTGGAATTTCTTTCACAGGGCTCGCCACAGGAGTCCCATCACTTTCATACATGCTAATGTCCACATTGTCCAGTACCCTCTTGTCATCTTTTGGTCTTGCAGCCTGAGAATCAACTCCTGTGTCATCTTTAGACCTTTCAGCCTGAGGGTCAACTCTTGTGCCATTTTTGGATCTTTCAGGCTGAGAATCAAGTCTCATGTTGTCTTTTGGTCCTTCAGCCTGAGAATCAACTCCTGTGCCATGTTTGGATCTTTCAGCCTGAGAATCAAGTATCATGCCATCTTTTGGTCTTTCAGCCTGAGAATCAACTCCCATGCCATCTTTCAGTCTTGCGGTCTGAGAATCAATCGTTTCCGAAGTTAACTCATCTGTAGGATGCTGCACAGGTGACTGAGCTGCCGCAGTGTATCCAACAGGCATGTCATTGCGATTCTTGAACATACGTACTAAAGATTCAGACGTTGGATTGTCAAAATCATCTTCTGACAATGCAAGATCATCCTCTCCACCATTCATAGTAGATTTATCAGCATCTTTGAGATCTGGAGCTTTCTCCTCTCCCAAGCGCCGCATAAAATCAGAATGAGCAGGAGACTTCTCCAATTCCTCTTCAAGCTCTGGGATTCCCTCCTTCTCACGAAGACGCCTAATATTATCAGCATTTTCAAAGTCATGGGCAAGTTCCTTCTCATCATGAAATGATATCTGGTTCTCAACAGGTTGAAAAAGGCCAAAGTAGTCCCATGGTGGTGTCCCAGGAGGAGCTTCAAAGGTGGAACTGTCATCCAGATCATGGATAGCTTGTCTACGCACAGGGGATGATGTTTGCAAAGTGGCTCTTACAGGTTCAACCAACTTCTCCTTAACAGTTGTCACTGAGCTCCCTCCAGCTTTCATATGGTTGACATGGAAACGTCCTGAGGACAAAGGTGATGGAACTGGGGAGAAAGAGTCACTAGCATGATGTGAAAGGGATGGGGAAAGGTTCATCGATTTGTGCCTCATGGTAGGAAGCTCCGGAGTGGCAGATGTTGATGTGAACAGGGACGAATCTGTTGGTATTTCAGGCTCTATGAATTTTCTCAGAGCAAATCCTGTGTGCCTAAGTGATTGAATATAAGCGAAATGAGCAGCTGCAAAAGCACATCTTCCATCAAGAGCTTCTCTGACAAATCGTTTTCTTTCCTGGCACAAGACAAGAGCCTTGTCATCTTCGCTCTTCGATCGTGAACCCATTGTCAAAATGCACACCCTCAGTTACTAACAAAAATTACAGGTGCATGCACAGACACGTCCATGCACAGTAGCTAGTACTGAGGGAAGCTGTTCCACAGGGGAGATCGCCGAAGCAGTATAATTTTGTTCCTGCACTGAAGCATTATAGAATTTTTCTATTAGATTGTCTCCTAGAAATGAGTATAGGTGAAGCTGGTATGGAAGGAAATTAAGCTGATGTTTCCCCAGAAATTTTGTATACCCATTAAAGTCCATTATAAGGAAAATGGAAGTTTGCACGTGTGAATGTTGTAAAATTAACTTTGATGTAAAATGCAAAAAACGGTTACATCAGTTAAAAACACAATAATCTGCAGTTCTATATCATAAACAAGTGCAAGGGCAAACATTGACAAGTCATCCCATATCAAAAGTGGCCACAATTCTACATTTTCTTAATGCTCGCTGGCTTATAATGCACCCATGGTTGGAAAGAAATTTGGAAGGTGAAACTCACATAACGGAAAACGGCTTCCTAGACCATACGGATACGTAACGGAAAACTGCTTCCCAGACCACACTAATATGTAACGGAAAACTGGCTAAATAGGGACATACTAAAAACAAAACAAACAACCAGGTGTTCCATTTTTGGAAATTCATTGGGTTGACTCTAACTTGAAACGGAGAAATCCAAGTGCTATAACGGACAATTTCATCCACCGCACAGATCAATGGACGCCAAGTGCACTCACTCCCACCTCAGCACGCCACTAACGGCAAACACGTTTGGCCGTATTCGGGAACCTTAAATTCCTCATCCGAATCCTTCAGCGGTAACGGCCTGATCTCAACTGAGATAATTCCAAGCACACTAAATTCTCCTACAAGCGTTATTGCGAGTACGCAAGCTCAGATTGGACCCAAGGGCTCCGGTCACGAAGTACCGGCCTGGAACCACATCCACAACTGCTGGAGCTTCACCAGCGATCCAGACGGTGAGTGAAACTGATTCAGATGGTGCAGTGCCCACTGCACGATTGTGCGAATTCCTCGCGCGGGAACCAAAATTCCGCCCCCATTCTCCAACGATACCCTAACTTGCTGGACGCATCAGTATTACCCAGTGAATGAATCAGCAAACGAAGGACCCCAAGCCTTCAACGCGTACTACCACCCCAAACGAAGAACCACCCATGGCCATCCGACAGCAGAAAGATCCGATTTTCCTCTCACAACCACCGCCAAGAACTCGATTCCTTCACCCCGGCAAGCCGCCCACCGCGGCAAAGAGCGCAGCCGCGCACCGCAATTCGCCTAGAAACGCCGAGCGACCGGAAAGGCCGAACCTGGGAGAGTCCGAGAGAGATAGAGAGAGAGTAATCACCTCGCTGGGTCCGCGACCGCGTAGGGCTTGACGCGGGGGCCCGCCTCGGCGGCTGGACGCGGGGGGAGACGAAGAAGAAGATCGCCGCAGGCCTGGCCGGTCTCTCGTCGGGAGGAGTGGGGTGGCGACTGGCGAGGACGGGACGGGGAGAGGAGGGTCAGTAGATAGAGAGGAGAAGCTTCGAAGACGGTGGGCAGGGGGTGCGCGGTGCCGACTGCCTGCGAACACTAGCGGAAGGGGGGCGCAGCGGATGCGTGTGCGCGTGTGGGGCTTGGGGATTCGTGTCCCGGCCGGCTGCGGGTGGGGTTGGGGGCTCGGGGGCGGTCAGGTTGAGGTCACCGACGCGCGGGCCCCTCTCGCGGGCCGGGTTGGCTGCGCGAGGTGGCTGGCCGCCCGCGTGGCCGGCCGAGCCGAAAGGCGGAGCGCGGCTGGCGTTTTGTTGGCGTCTTCCCCGTTTCGCCTCCTTCCCCGTTCTTTTCGCGTGTTCTCTTCCGGCGGCAAGGGTGGGCGTGGGGCGTGGGCTGCCATTTGCGCCCCACTAGCGGCTACTGCTAGTGCCCGCGCGATCTCTCCAGCCAGTCTCGTTTCAGGATTTGTTCGGGTCCGCGCGCGGGGGAGAAAAAGGAGAAGTTTGCGTGACGACGATGCACGAACGGCTCAGTCGTTTCACCGTTGGCGGCTACTGGTTGGCGGTAAACCGGGTTACGGTAGAAAAAAAAAACTTTATACGAACAGTACGTCGCAATCTCCACAGGCTTTTTGGATGGATATCCCAGCAACTGCAGGAGCACTGACTCCCATAGGCCATGGGGATGCACCGTGTCGTGTCACGTGTGCACAGTGAGTGCTCATGGCGACACTGCAGCGTTTTTGTTGCATTCCCGTACAGGATTCTGAACTCGTCACGTATTTCCGCGGCCCTGCTCTGGTAAATGATATCTCGACCAATTCTACCCGTTTGATTGTATTTCTAAAAGGTATGACATTTCTCATTTTAACAAATTTATATTCATACATATTAGTATATATCTCAGCATAATTATATATTTAGATGCATAATAAAAAGTTATGAATCTTAAAAACATCCAAACAACTTATTAATTTAAAATGAAGAAAGTAATTTTCAAACAAAGGAAGTATTAGAAAAGTGTGATCGATCCCCGTCCAGACTCTAGATAGCGAGGGTTGTTTACATCAGCTTAATGACTAATCCATGATTATCAGTTCGCAGCAATTCTTGCACACTGACATACTCCAGTCGCTATCTATCGGTAAACCGTTTGTGACAAATGATGGTTTTCTGACACGGCACGATGACTGTGACCCTCGTACTCCTAGGTTGCAAAACTGCTAGTCAACGTGGCAGGTTCGACTCCATGGATCGATCGAGATGGAAAAAAAAATTCTCTCCCTTCCACCTTGTTTAGTTGGTGAAATTTTTGGAGTTCTCTTTCAAGATCTATTACGAGTATTAAACGTAAACTAATTATAAAATTAATTACACGAATGTACTGAAAATTGTGATATGAATCCATTAAACTTAATTAATTCGTCATTAGAGATTGGTTATTATAGCATGACGTTGTCTAATCATGATATAATTAAGCTCGTTATATTTGTCTCGAAAATTAAGGTAGAGATTGTGAAATGAGTTTTGTCTTTAATTCATATTTAATACTCTTAATTAGTGTCGGAATATTGATGTGACAGGTAGTTGGTGAAATATTTGGGAAGTACACAGGGCCAGGTGTTGTTCTAGAACTACGTAGGCAGCACGCACCACGCCACTCGCGTTGCCCCCCCTACCACTTTTATGTTTTCGCGATGATAATTTTTCATGGGTCTCCGAGTTCGTTCGTACACATCAATGGTCCTCAGGACGAATAGGTTCGTAGCAACAACCAAACAATTGTCCAGAAGCTATACGCAAGCACCAAACCACCTATCTAGACAGCCATGGTTCCCCAAAAGGCCAATGCTACACAGCTAGCATGCCTTTGGCTTTGGAGTATATGCGCGCGATCACTGCCAATTGACCATTCGTGCGCGCACCGCGCGCGGCCGCCGACCGTGTGTACCAGCGATGGCGACGCCGCAACAACAGCTACTCTCTCGCGGTCTCGCCTAGCCGATTTAGCGCCGAGCGTGGGCGTGACTACAGGAAGGCTATCCGCGGCCTTGCTATGGATCGATCGATCGGTCGAGATGGCTTTGCTTTGGCTCCACCACCGATCCACCTGTTGTCCCAGAGCAAAAAGCGCGATGGCTAGCTAGGCGAGATTCCCTCAAGGGTGTGGATGCGGACAGCGTCGGGTACATGATGACTTGTCACGTACCCCAGCCGCTTTCCGCCCCCCGAAACAAAAGCTACTTTCCTTCGTGAAACGTACGGGGGGAATGCGGCGCTCGCCGCGCGCTGCTTGCTGATCGATGCTTTTCTTCCCACTGCGCGCGTTGGCGTTCGTGGCACGCGGAGATTTGTGGCTCGATGGTGTTGGCGTGCGTGCATGTGGTGTGGTCGTGTGGAGCAGTGGGGGAAGGGGCCTGATCGAGAAGAAAGATCTTGCACTGGCAACGTTGCGTATAGCTTTTCTTGAGCGAAAACTGTAGGGGATTTTATTTTCGGATGATAGAAAAGGGGGCTAAAAAAACAATGGGCATGCTTGGATGGTGGTGTTAGTGTTAGTTTGGTGCAAACTAACACCAAAACTAACACTTTGCTCCAAACACATGTGTTAGTTTGGTGTTAGTTGGAACTAGCACCCCCAAAAAACTAACCCCTCCAAAAGGTGGTAATTGGTGTTAGTTTGGTAGACCCCACCCCAATTTACTCATTTCCCCTTCTCTCTCCACAGCAAATGATTGCAAAAGAAGTATTAAATGGAAACTAACACATAGAACCAAGCATCTAAAGATGTTAGTTTGTTAGGTGTTATTTGAGGGTGTAAAAAACTACCACTAACACAAACACTAGAGAACCAAGCCAAGCCAGGTCAATGCTTGGTTTCCATTAGGACATGTCGATCGTACGCACATGGCATCACGCACGGCGCGTTCCTTCCTCTCACCACGTCAGGATCAGAAAGAACATCTCCACCGGGAGTACTGGACCACTGCAAGTTTGTTTACTGCTCAACAGTGAGAAGCTTGCTACATCCAGCGATTGCTGACTCGGCGCAACGCTGTGACCACGTGGATCTGACGTCCCCCGGGCCGGGAGGGCATCACCGTCACCGATCGTGAAGGCAAAAGAAAGCTTCGCGTACCTTTTCTCTCTTTCTTTCCCCTACACCTCGCGTACTTTTCTCAGATACGACGACGAACGCCACGCACCCGTTGGTGGGGAAAGGCGACGGCGCGTCCACGACGATGATCCCGGGGAAGTGTTCTGAATCCTCCTCCTCTACTCCGCTCCCGGAACCTACTAGTACCACGCGTACGCGTGCACGTGCACAGTTTGCTGCTGCTACGAGTTCGTTCCGGAAAAGGGCCCGAGGTTCATGTGGCCGGCCTCCACTTGAGAAATGCACCCGGAGCTGCGTCACCGCTGCGCTGGAGCATATGGAATCAAGCGAGATCTTTGTCCAGTTGCCCCGCGAAAACAAAACTGCAGCAGCCTGGAACGGGACGTTTCCCGCGGGGGTCCTGCTGCTAGATCGATCCAGTGAAGCAAAAGGTTTTAAAATCTAAACCGACGCCAAGACAGCAAGAATAGCGTCAGTGAATAAAATCTTCGCGGGGAGAATAGCTATCGACCGACCCCTTGTCGTCACTATCCCCAATCGTGATTATCGTATCATATGACCTCGCTGCTTGACAGATCTGGGCATGATGATACAGTACTGATTAGTGTGTGCTGATGGCGACTACCCCCTCCGTCCCAAAATAAGTGCATATCTCGCACTTCGAGAAGTCAAACACTTTAAAATTTGACCAAATGTATATTAAAAAATATTAATAATTATGATACTAAATAAACATCATTAGATTAATCATGTCATATATTTTCATGACAAACTTGTTTAGAGACACAAATGTTAATATTATTTTGTATATATCCGGTCAAACTTACAACTTGTTGACTTCTCGAAATGTGAGATGAGCACTTATTTTGGGATGGAGGGGGTAGCTAGTAGATGCAGCGCGCTTTCACCAGAAGCGAGGCATATTCATACCACCTTCATGGTAAGTTCTGAGTTTCATACAAGGATCTAAAAATGTTTGAAAATTGAAACTATGAAATGTTGTCTTCACAAGAAAAGTTGTTAACCAGTCAATTCATTCTGCTAGCGCTTGGCCGGTGCGCGTGCAGTGGGCGGACACGCATGCACGTCAACGAAAGAAAGACGAATTATTCGTTGAAAGATTGGGAATCATATATATGCCGTCACCTTCACCCCTTCGAGGCACAACACAACGTCTTTTTTTTTCTCCTTTATATTTTGTCATTTTACCACCGTTTTTTAATGCCCCAATGGGATCCCAATAGCAAAGGATCCAAGGACGACGTTGACGAGCTGACAGCATCGATTCGATTCCATGTGTAAAGCGCAAGAATGTTCCCCACATCACATCGTTGGCACGAGATGTTTTATTCTTCATTCATGGAGGGGAAATCATTTTTTTCCCCTTCTTTATTATTCCCTGAGTCCTGACGATGCTTCATTTCCCTCGCTCAAGCAATGAATTCCCCTCCTTTGCGACGAATTCTCGCTGCTTTCTGGAGGATCGGATCGATCGGATCGGGTCTCTGACACGCGTGAACATGGAAGGAATCCGGACGATCGTGTCGACAAGCGAACGAGGACACGAGGGAACAGAACACGGCTGCGCCTGTGTGAGTTTGGTGTACCTGGCTGTCGTTACTCGTCAGGGCTGCTGGCTCACTGTACAGACTACAGAGTCGTGCACTCGTGCTACTCTCACGTCTCAGCTAGAAGCTACGGAGTACTCATGACTGATTAATGAAACTCCGGCAAATAATTTTTTTATATATTTTTTCGGATTTTGCAAAATATATGTCTTCTAAAATTTTTCTCAAAACTATCACCGCCGTTTGAAAAAAATGTATAAAAAAATATAAAGAAAACGGCCCACGTCCGAATGACTCGTGGTTTGACTGCGGCCCTTTTTGTTTGGGCGCCGCGCATCGCCCCGCCGCCCGCCCCGCCGCCGTTTGTTTGTGCGAGAAGCAGCCTCGGAGGAGGGCGCGGGCCGTCGCTAGTTCCCTCGCGCCTGCTGCAGAACTACTGCTGGTTATGATGGGTCAATAACAGTGTTGTAATGAGCCTAAGTGGGCTACGTATTAAGCTACCTTTTCTCGATCTTTGATTGTTTTCGGACTTCGACAGACATTTCCCTGCAACTGAACAAACCTAGCAACCTCTGCAAATTTAAAAAACAAAAACAAAACTACCTGCTGTTCCCTTCGAGAAAAGCTCATATATATATCACACAAAGGAGTCTTGTGCACGTGCAGTACTGCAGCAATTCTTTTCCTTCCGAAGAAGAAATGGGTAAAGAAAAAAAAAAGACAGCACAAGATCTTTGGGAACGCCCATGTAGTACTACTTTACTTTTCTTTCACATGAAAAAACTGCAGAAGATCAGGAACTAATTCCTTCCTTCTTGCAAAAGTTTGTATAATTGTCTGATAAAACTTATATAAACACAGCTCCCATCACTCTTCAGCATCTGAGTGAGGAGAATCATTCCCAGGTAAGAAAATAAAGCGAACTGGTAATCTCCAGACGTGGTGACGACTCGAGACTTTGAGTACAGCTGCAAGCACTTGGCGCTGGTCACGTAATAATCCGCTAATCTGCGAAAGCCATTTCCCTCGCGCTCCAGCACCTTTTCTGCCCGGCGTCGTGGCGAAACCGGCATCTATGGGCGCCAGCAGGAAGATCTCCACAGCGGTATCTCCGTGTCCCATCCCATCCAAGTTGGAGACTGCTCCATGAAACATTCAAGGCTGCTGCCCATTTTCAGCTCTGACTAGCGGCGGCGGCCGCGTCCTCTTTTAAAATATTTGATTGAATTCGGTTATCGCTTTTGCAAAAAAAAAAAAAAAACCTAACTAGCTGTAGACCGCTGCAAATTTGGACTCCGGCACTTCTTCTTTTCTGGTGCAGAGAACGGAAGAAATAAAGATGCGCGTCTTAGTTTTGTGCTCTGCTCTCGTCTTTTATCTCATCGCGTGTTGTCTTTTTTTTTCTAAGACAGTGATTTAATTTTATTTTTGTCGCCGGCCGATGGGGCCGTGATAAGCTAAGACTTGCGCCTAATAAAACAGCCAAACGGGGTCAATTTCTTAAAAGGCCGTCGACCTGACTCGATCGATCGCCACCTCGACACCTACTGTAGTGGTGTCGTTTATTCTGACCGTAACACAAGCGGGCGAGCGACCGAGGTCAGTTTTAACAAAGACTAATGAATCAAAAGGTGCTTTTCAGATAAGCAAAGACCCAACCCCAATGGTAACGACGACGCGACGTAGTCGTATATGTTTATCATCATGCCATCGCCACACGAAAAAAATTTGGTCACGGCTCTAACAAAAGAGAAACAAAAAAAAAGCCATTTTCCAAAAGGCTATACTCGTTGAACGGATTGGCGCTATCGTACACATCCAAACTTGGCCGTCTGCTTCGTGGTTTGACGTTTGGCCGTATAGCTCGCGCCGGCACGGCAAAGCACAGTAGTACTAGTATTTTCCACGAGTATGTATCATTACCGGCGGCCACGCACACAAGGCACCAAACTTGTTAGTGTTATAATATCCTTTTGACAAATACTACTGGTAGTTTTGTTTTGTATTCCAATGCAAAGCTTTTTCTTTAATTAAGCGATTCCAATGTTAGGTTCCAGTTCCTCTCATGCCAGCGTAACTTTTTTTTTTTAAAAAAAATATCGACTCGTACTTGACTTCATCTTTCGTGCTACTTAATTAATATATATACACACATCTTACATCTACCAGTAACCATTTCCATTGAGTATTTGAGTTCATGGGGAAGGAACTCATCATCAGTTTGATTTGATTACGAGAATTTTTGGTGAATGGTTTTGCGTGTGCGGACGGAGCACGCCGGCAGCCATGTCAGCCGGATGATGGGGTGACACACGTACAGCCAGCAGGCCAGAAATTAGGCGCTTATTCTATCCCTTGGGTCTCTTGGCCCGCAGTTGTCAATCGTGTAGTTCATTGTGGCCACACTTCTATGCTTTTTTTTATCAGGGACCGCCGCGGCATAGTTTAGTCCGTAAACCAACTGCATTAGAGCGGCGCGTAGTAGTATATTTTATGCCTGCAAGTCAATGAATAAGCCAAGATCTGGATTGCTGAAGCTGTGAGTGCATTGCATCGCATGCAAACCCCACTTGGGCCACACTTAGTCTCTTCTCTCTCTCTCTCCGCCACCAACCGGCCAATCAGGAGGCGATACCCGTCACCTTTCTAGAAGGGCCCGTTATAAAATGGGCTAGCGTGTCCCAGTCTTCCTCTATGGTTTTTTATTTCGGGATAGACTGACTGGTGTTCAACTTCAAAGTATTTGTACTATAGATGTATATATATAAATATAGTAAATCTCAAGGGGAGGGGAAGAGATCAAGAGAAGAGTAGGACTAACTGCTCTGCTCCGGATTAATAATCAAATGCGGACTTGTCTAATCTTAATCTAACCCCAGCAGCGGGCCGGGGGCTTGTGGTAGAAAGTCAGACCTCGCTCTCGGGCTAAACGGAGTCTTATTCAGTGATGAGCCGCAATAAACAAAGTCATCTGGTGCCTATATTAGCCTGTCCCCTCCCATTTTTCTTCTCTGACTTCGCTGGCCCCGGAGCTAGGGTTTCATGTGCGTCCGGCGCCCATCACTCCATCAGCAGCTCTGAATTGATTTAGTATCTCCGTGGCCGTCATTTTCACCGCACAGAATAATACTACTAACACATTACACATGGTGCGTTCCTTCCCGTCGACATTTCTTCCGTCCACCTCTTTCTTTTTTACCGCTCCTACATTGATTTTTTACCGCGGCGGCGAGCGGCCAATCGGGTCTGGCTGCCTCCCAAATGCAGGGTCATCAGGCGCTTAAACTAAGCGGGCTCGATAATGGTTCGGTGACCGGGCGCCCGCCCGGCGACCCAATCTCGTCGCCGGTGGCCGGGGTTAGTTTTAACTAAGACCCAGTGGGGGCGGGTATAACATCAAAGCTGAGCTCACGTCCATCACCCGGGGGGTCATAAAAAAAAAACTCGGCGGAAAGCAAAGCAGCGAGAGATTCCTTCCCGCCCCCAACTTGGCCCCGCGGCATGTGCAGGTCTTTTTAAAAAACCCCCGGGCCGCGATCCTCTGCTCTCTCTTCTCTTCCATCGGGACGCGCGGGAGTAGGTATCGTATCAGCAGAGAGAGAGACTACTGAGAGGGAGGAGCAGTAGTACTCCTACCACTCGCCCTCCTTCCCAAGCAACGAGACGATTCCTCTGGCCTCCGTCAGGGAAAGCATCAATCAGGTCAAGCCCTCCCAACTGGTTTTTTTTCTTTTTCCTTTTCTTTTGTTTATCAATTATCATGTGCCACCACCTCAACTTCCATTTCGGAAGCAGGGTTTTGACCAGGTCCGGCCGGGGAAAAAAGATATAAATATACAAATATCCCGAGTTCCGATCAGCTGGAGGGAGGGGCTTACTATTTCTTTTAGCCCAAGTTGCGAGATCGATGACAGTGCTTAAGGGCAATAAACAAAGGCGCGTGACACATCATCCGAGGCCACTTGTAGGCCGCTCCGGCTCCCGGCTCTGCTGCGTTGGGGGCTCTCTCTAGGGAGAAGGCGCAGGGAAATTTCTCAGGGTCAGGTCGCGCCCCCTCCCCCCGTCGGTGCGCGGGGGCACGTGACAGCGATACGCCCGGAGGCCAAGATAATCTTTGCATCGTTCTTGGTCTCGGTTTCGGGGAGTTTTATATGGCCTCAATTATTATGGAGTTCTCGTCTCTCTTCTCTCTCTCCCTGTGATGTGTTGTTAAGCTGTTAAGCTGCGGAGCTAAAAAGGGGTGCTCGTCAGCTCCTCTGGTGGTGTGGCTGGTCAAGTACGCTTCCGAATTAAAAGCGCTCTGGCCTTGCCCTTGCCCTTGCTCTCCTTCCCCGGCCGGCCGCGTCCCTTCTTCCCACCCTCACCCTCCCCGCATTTCTCGATTCCTTCTCCCCTCCCCACCGGGCGCAATGTCTCCGGCGCCGAGCTCGCATCAGCCGCAGATGAATTCGAGGTGAGCTAACCCTTCCCCAGGGTGGGTGATCTTTTTGCTGTTTGCCGCGGTTCAATTCGCCTGATTTGGGTTCCCTTTCTTTCCGTTTGTGGGGGGTGTGGGAAATGGAATCTTGTGGCAGGAAGGAGAAGCGCATGAGGAAGGTGGACACCTTCGCGCCGCACAACGACGGGCACCAATGGAGGAAGTACGGCGAGAAGAAGATCAACAACACCAACTTCCCCAGGTCCGGACCGGATGAACATCCCTCCTCGATCTTCTTTGTTCATGGCTTCGTCCTCGTTTCTTTTTTGGGAAAAAAAAATCTTCCTGCATCTGCGTGTGCTCGGGGAATTCTACCCTGCCCGGCAAAGAATCCACCTTTATTAGCCAACCATCTTTGACTTTTGCTCACATTCACCGCATCCGAACCGGCCGGCCATTCCGTAATATACAGACAAATTTCAAGAAATGTTTCAAGCCAAAAAGAAAAGCTGGATCTTTTCGTGCGCATCTCACTCACAAGTTCTCGGATTTCTCTTCATGTTTAACTGCAGGTACTACTACAGATGCACCTACAAGGACAACATGAACTGCCCGGCGACGAAGCAGGTGCAGCAGAAGGACCACAGCGACCCGCCATTGTACGCGGTCACCTACTACAACGAGCACTCGTGCAACAGCGCCTTCCTCCCGCTCTCCCCCTCCGAGTTCCAGCTCCAGACCTCCTCGGGGAAGGCCGTCTCCATCTGCTTCGACTCGTCGTCCGGCGCGGCGGGGCAAGAACCGCCGTCCGCGGCGGCGGCGGCCACCAATGCCAGCGGCGGCTCGCCCTCCTCCAGCGCCACGGCGCGGCGCGGCACGCCCCCGGATATCAGCAACCCACCGTTGCTGCGGCGGTCGGAGACGTACCCGTGGGCCGCGGGAGCGGGCGCCGTGGAGCAGAAGCCGGCGTCCTGCAGCACCGAGTGCCACGACGCGTTCGCGGCTAGCGCCGGCGCGGTGCCGGAGGAGGTGGTAGATGCAGGCAGATTTGGGTCCATCAGGTTCTTCCATTTTTTGTAAATTGATCAGTGGAAGGCAACTGATTTTACTCCAAGAAACTAATATGATACAGATGTCTTTTTTTTTCTCTCTTTTTGTTCCTTTACGTGCCCAAGAGTAACTAGAGATTCGCATGTTACTTTTGTTTCCTTGGTTCAAAAAATTCGAAATACCACTGCTAATTTAAATGCAAAAGTTTATTTCTGCAAGCTGTGCCACAGTTGTGTTGTGGTAACTAACGTATATTCAGGTCTTATTTGGATAGATTGAAAAAATTCCTGCTCGCAGCGAAAAGATGGAAGTAAGGATGCAGATTTTAGTTGGATGACCTAATGACTCAAAACCCAAAAGATAAAAAGTGGTGTAATTACCTATTGGGTCGACCCACTAAAACTTTGGTGTTAAGTAGTGTTGAGCGTTGTGAGTTACTTGGGTAACCCAATTGCTACGTAAAGGTCTCATCTCAAGCTCCTCTCTTTGTGGGACCTACGTCTAAAGTCGAATTTTGGAATTTAATACTCCTATCCACACTATAAATTTTTAGCGGATTTGATCGAAAGTTACTGGAGATTGCTTAATATAATAGTCCGCTACTCCGTGCAAATCGGTGAAGTCAAATCTATATGTGGGACCCATGTATAGAGCCGGACTTTAGAATTAAAAGCTCGCGTTCACACTATAAAATTTAATCGGATTTGACCGAAATTTGCTGGAGATGCTTAATATGATAGTCCGCTACTTTGTGCAAATTGGTGAACTCAAATCTATATGTGGGACCCACCTCCAGAGCCGGACCCTAGAATTAAAAGCTCACGTTCACACTATAAAATTTAATCGGATTTGACCGAAATTTGCTGGAGATGCTTAATATGATAGTCCGCTACTCTCTGCAAATCGGTGAACTCAAATCTATATGTGGGACCCACCTCCAGAGCCAGACCCTAGAATTAAAAGTTCGCGTTCACACTATAAAATTTAAGCGGATTTGACCGAAATTTGCTGGAGATGCTTAATATGATAATCCGCTACTCTGTGCAAATCGGTGAACTCAAATCTATATGTGGGACCCACCTCCAGAGCCGGACCCTAGAATTAAAAGCTCGCGTTCACACTATAAAATTTTAGCAGATTTGACCGAAATTTGCTGGAGATGCTTAATATGACAGTAGAGGCCAGATCCTTATGTGGGGTCCACACCCAAAGTTAGACCTTAAAATTAGATAATTGAACTGATTTTCTTAGTTTTGAGATAAAAAGAAAAATGAGTAAATGATTTGGTTTGGTTTTTGAAGTGTATTATAGTGTAAATGGATTGGTGTTGATTTTGGTTGACCCATGAATAAGTGTTGTTACGAGTCAATATAACCCAAAACACCAAAAAAAATATTAATGGGTTGTTTGGGTCAGCCACTGGTTGACCCAATGGGTACCCACTTGCATGCTTACATGGAAGTGTGATTACAATCTGAAGTCTGAACACACAAGATGAAAAAGGGAGCTGAATTAGATAAATAATATGTTCGGCTGGTAGAATGAATAATACTCGGCTAGTAGATTCAGTAGTATTGTGTGAGAGAAGATAAGCCGAGACAAGTCGAGATAAGTCAAGCTAAGATAAGCCGAACAGCCTCAAAGACGCAGCATGGCCACAAACAATTCTTTTTGGCATAGATGATGATGCAAAGTTTCTGCATGTATAGCAGAGGCCAACCCTTGAAGAATATCTGAATATGACCATGGACATGGACGAGCACAATCTTATCTTCCTCCAAGCCATATTTTGTGTGATCTGCGCCTGTAGTAGCATGAATGAGGTCAAAAATATTGTGACCGCTCACTTATTTACCATCACAGGCAGGGCCATCGGTAATTCAGGACGCCCAGTTCCAGGAGAGAAGGCAATGAAGAAATTACAAAGCTAGTACGTTGAAAAGAAAAATGGTGCAAATATACACGAGTTACATTCCTCAAGGTTTTGTCGAGCACAGCTCTTACAAACCTATGTTGAAATAGGAAAAGGGATGTCAGATGGAATGAAAGGCAAAAACAGTCTGAAGTCGCCACGGCATCAACAAATTGCTAACTCCATCTGACCTCCTGTGTTCTTGCTTCCTCCAGGCGTATTTTACTGTCTTTTTCATTTCTTTTCTTTTTCTTTATTTTATCCCAAGTTAGTTTTTGTTTGGGCTAGGCCCACTGATCAGCCCAACGAAGCCCACAGTTAGGAGAAGTGCCAAGAATAAGCAGACGTTAGTCAGTCTTTCACTCTTCAGATGTTTTACGCAGGAATGACATTGCCGGTCAAGTGATGAAAAGTCTTGTGAAGTTGAATTCGATTTTCAGAGATGCTAACCAAATTTAAGCACTTCAACCAATCAGCTGTTCCTAAGAGAGCTAGGAACGTCGCAGCGCAGGTGACAATGCACACATAAATTAGTGTCCATCCCTGAATATGTATTTTTCAGATTAACTGAAGTTATTTTCCCAAGCATTCTAGTGTAGCAATGCTTTCCCAACTCATTTGTTAAATGAATACCAACTGGAAACGGCAATGGAGGCACTTGGCGCCACCGAAGGCTTAGCTAGTTTTGGTTGACTTCTGGGGCTTAAGAATCGGAGGGAAGATAGAAGGATGCATCATCCATATTCAGAGGACTGAAGACAATCACAGCATCAACAAATGCTAATTGCATTCAATCTCCACTGACTAACCAGTGCTTAGATGCAAACCATCCAAATTCCAAAAACAACAGCTGAAACATATATGTAAGTGTTACTGCTGCCCTATTCAGAAGTGTTACAAGCTGTGTCTGTCTGCAAATTTACAGAATTGCAGCTCTGGCTCCTACCTTCTGTATCTCTATCATACATACTAGTGAAGTGCCATGAATACCATCAGATATTCAGATGATAAGTATTCCAAAAATTGATCGCAAGACATCCTGAAGATGCAGAACGTACAGATTGAACCGCGCGTCAGGATCTTGCTGCTGCAGCTGCACCAACCATGTCTCCAGACTCAGAGTCGTCTTTGAATTCCACATCGGTGAAACCCAAAGTTTTCGCCAAGCACCGCACAAGCTGGTCATGGATGACCTCGTCGGCCGGGAGCTCCACTCCGTCCCCCACCTCCCGCCGCAACGACGTGACCTCTTTGCCGGCGATGCCGCATGGCACGATGTGGTCGAAGTAGCCGAGATCGGGGTCGATGTTGAACGCCAGCCCGTGCCACGTGAACCCGGACGAGATCCTGACCCCAATGGCGCCGATCTTGCGGTCCCCGACCCACACGCCGGTCTCCCCGGGGTCGCCGGGCCGCGCGGACACGCCGTGGAGCGCCGCCACCTGGATCATCGCGGACTCGAGCCCCTCGACGTACCTCCGCGCGCCGAGCCCCAGGGGGCGGAGGGAGACGATAGGGTACAGCACGGCCTGCCGCGGGCCGTGGAAGGTGACGTCGCCGCCCCGCTCCGTGCGGTGGAGCTCGGCGCCCAGGGCGCGCAGCTCGGCCTCCGGGGCGAGCAGGTTGCGCTCGGCCTTCTCGCGACGCTTGCCGAGGGTGTAGGTCGGCGGGTGCTGCAGCGAAAGCACGAGGTCGCCGACGCGGCCGGCCTTGCGGTCCGCGACGAGACGCTCCTGGAGCTGGAGGGCGTCGCCGTACCTGACCACCCCGAGCCTCCACGCCTCCAGGACCCTCCGCGCGCCACTGCTCATCTTCCTCGCCGTCGGTGGGGAGGGGTGTGAGACGGACGGAGCTGGGGGAAAAGAGAGACGGAAAGAAAGTGGAGGAGGGAGGGGCACGAAGTGATGGGCCACGGCCCACGGCCCACGGGCTGAAAGACGCCGAAGCCGTCTCCTCCTCCCTCCTGACTGAAGACCAGTTGACCGGGTTGAACTCGACCCACCCGAATCAAGCCGGCTGGTGGCGCCGCCGCATCGCTGCGTTGTGTTCACCCCCGCCGATTGCCGGGCCGCTTCCCTGAGCTTGCTCCGATTGGATTGGCAATCCGGTTCCTCGCTCGCCGGTTGGAAGGATGGCGGCGGCGGCGGTCTTTATGGAGCGAGCGCTCGAGCAGGTACGGCTGCTACCCCTGCTCGTCTTCCAAGTGGAGCACACGTATGATTTTACCTCCGGTGCTTAGCTTCAGCTGATTGATTTGTGTAGGCGAAGTTCGCGCTGGATAACCTCGAGGTCCCTGTAGGGTACGCGTTTGTTTCGCTTCATCCGTCGTATTCGTTTCCTAATTCCTTGTGTGCTAAACTACATGGTTGTGTCCTGTTAATTACTTGGTACCTCGCTGATGCTAGATGTGTGATTGTTGAGGATGGGAAGGTGATTTCTTCGGGTAGCAACAGGACGAATGCCACTCGAAATGTACGTATGCTCTTCTCATTTTTGCTGCAGCCTGGAGATGTCTGCTTGAAAGGTGTTTCTGTGTTCTGTTGCTTATGCCATTACCTTCTGAATGTTCGTACCACCAGGCTACCAGACATGCTGAGATGGAAGCCATCGATGTTCTGCTTCAGGAGTGGCAGAGGATGGGTCTTGACCGGGCACAGGTTGCTGAGAAATTCTCAGGATGCGACCTCTATGTCACGTGCGAACCCTGTATAATGTGTGCAACGGCTTTGTCGATACTTGGTATGAATTCATAAGTGTTTCAGTCATATATCTTCTCTTGTATAAGCTATTTCGTAGAGTAAGAGTTGTGTTTTTAGTTTGTTTCACTTTCTTTGGTTAGGAATAAGAGAAGTATACTTTGGTTGTGCCAATGATAAATTTGGAGGGTGTGGATCAGTCATGTCGCTGCACAAGGGCTCTACTTCTTCAGATGATTTGTCAGGGTAAGCAAAAGGCAACATGGAATAACATGCTCAAAAAGATATATACATGGAACAACATGCTTGAAAAGCTATGCATACTCATGAGAGCATGCTAATTTTGTGCTCTCATTTTTGCTGGTATTTCAGTGTGCCACGCGCAGTGTCAATTTTAATGCAAGATGTACTTGCTTGATCTTTCTCTTTTTGTACTTGTGATGCATAGTTTTATGGCACCAACAAAGTGAATGGCCAGCATCGTGTTTGTTTTGCTAGGAGCCAACCCCCTAAACCAAAAGGTTTCAAATGCACTGGAGGGATCATGGCTGAAGAGGCAGTGGCCCTTTTTAGGTGTTTCTATGAGCAGGGAAACCCGAATGGTATGTTCTTTTGCATTATACATTCTTCTAAAAAAACTATTATACATTGTTTTCTAGAATTATTGTTGTGCATAGACTTCTCATGAGGGTCCTAAGTTAAAATATCTGTGCTGCTTAATTTAGATTCTGCCCAGTTTGGCCTCATGAGTTTTGCTGGCCTTGTTACACAATTAGTACGATTCATTTTCTTAAGCATATCATGATCATGCAGAGGATTGAGCGCCATAGCCCACAAGTGTTATTGTGTTAACTAGGTGATACCCCGCGCGTTGCCGCGGGAATTTTTAAACAAAATTTAAGGTGAAATGTGAAAATAGAAATACCAAAACGATTACATGGTGATATTCATCTGTAAACAATATTATATATGAAAGTATGTTAATTTTGTTGAGAGAGAACCATTTTTAAATGATTGATCCTACATGTATTTCAACTGCGAGAATTTTATGGCGTGTTACTCGTAAATACAACATGCTATTAGTCACAGGAAATCGACGAAGACATAAATATATGGTTTGGTGGATGTTGACATAGCTTAGACTGTCCGCACTGGGGCCTGGAACGGGTCGGGAAAGCGACCTCCAGGTCGCTTTTCCCGTCCAAAACGCTGCAGCGGGGGACGCGAAACGAGACGCAACCGTCCCGTTCCGCCCGGCGGACGCCATCCCTGGGGGAGGTAGGGGACGAACGCCACACGCCACGTCGGCGCGGGCCCGTCGTACCAACCTCCGTGCGCGCCAGAAGACGGAGAGGGAGCAAAGGAGGTGCAGCACCGCGCAGTGGTGGGAGGAGGAGGAGAGGCCACCGGAGATGTGGAGGAGGAGCGTCCGCCACCGTCTTCAAGGCGCGCCTCCTGAGCCGTCTTCAAGGCCACCGGAGCGTTCGCCGCCGTCTTTAAGGCCACCGGAGTCCGGAGTCCTCTTGCCCGCGTCCGGCTTTGCCTCCGCTTCTCGAAGCCGGAGCCGTCCTCCGCCGCGTCCTCGCCCGAAGCTCCGCCCGCCTGTCGGCCGGATCTGCCCGAGCCGCTCTGCTGCGGAAGCAGAGGAGGCGCGCCTCCCGGATCCGGCCTCACATCGAGCTCCCTCCGAAGTGCGCAGGAGGCGGAGATGGAGGGCCGTCGACGACGTGCCGCGACCCTACTCCACTCCGGCTCTGCTCCAAGCACCGGCCGCCGCCGGATACGATCTCCTCTTGCCCACGAGGGAGGCCACCGCCAGCCAATACCCGCGGGCGCCGTCCAGGCCGCGCCCTCGAGGCTGCTGCTGCCGCCGCCGGATACGAGAGAGGGAGACGGCCCGCCGCCCCCGCGCCCCGCCCCTGGCCGGGATGGACCGCCGCCGGATACGAGAGAGAGGGGCGGCGGAGAGAGAGGGCGCCTCCGCGCGCGGCGGCCGGCGCGTCGGTTCCAGCCCCTACCTCTGGCTCGTGCCGCGCCGGCACTCCCCTCCGCCGTCTCCCGGACCGGAGAAGCAGAGGAGAAGGGGAACGGGAGCAGAGGAGGCACCGGGGTAGGTGGGACGCGGGGGGAGAGAGAACGGAGAGGGATGGGAGGGGTAGGTGAGTGACATGTGGGCCCGTATTTCGGTGGTTGGTTTGGAGTTTGAGATATAGAGGTTGACGGGTGCGGGAAAACTGGTACCGAACTGAAAAATAGTGATGACTAGGCAGGAATATTCCTTTTAGGGGACGACTTTGGAGTTTGACGAGTGCGGACAGCCTTATAGTGGATAGTGACATGACGTGTAGTGTGTTATGACGTGGCGCGTTGAGAGGCAAGAGAAATCGTTAGTGGGTACCCATTATATAGTTTATATAGATAGATTAGTAGATGTAGAAACCTTTGTGATGCCACATAGAAAGCATGATCGTCCTCTCCATTTTGTATATTTCACGAGTCTTCATTTCATGTTGGCATACAACCAAAAAGAAAACTTCTTTTCAGGTCATTTAACTTTCAACATTATGATAACTTTCTTTTTCTCATGTCTAATGTTTCAGCGCCAAGGCCTCACAGACCAGTACGAATACCTCAACAGTGACTACAAGCATAATGTGGTGGATTGAGGAGCCCAGGCATTTCGTGTTGGCAACAGTGACTTACAATTAGTTTAGGATTCATGACGTATTTTACTAATGGATACTGTCTTTTGTAGTCTGGAAGAGCACCCACATTTGTTGATTGCTGACACCCTGCAAAGTTTGGCACTTCAAAAAAATATTTTTATGACAGGAGCTTATTGGTCTATCCAAAATCCAGTATTATGCAGCAAGAGTTCGTGTGATTATTTGTAACCTTGAAGGAAATATTTCGATATGATGTATGTACAAGATACAATGCCATCTTGTTCACTTGATTCCTTTTTGTGGAAAATGTCTTTGAGATACAATTTTATCCTTAATCCTTTGATAGTTGTGCAACTTGAGAGCAGAAACTAAGATTTGAATGCAGTAGAACCATTTCACGATTTGTGCTACTCTTTCCATGAGCATGGAATCAGTAGTTGCCCTTTGTACTGGTTCCAGAAGGCTTCACGCAACAGAGCAATACTATTGAGACCAAGGGTGGAAGATATGTAGAATTGTATTTGGCTAAACGAGCTCCCTATAAGCTGTGGTTCAGTGTTCACAAGCACATGAACTCATGTAAGGAGCGGTATATGCTACTAGTACGAAAATGGAAATAACATCTATTTCAAAATCAAGTCCTATTTATTCTGTGCAAATTTACTCCATGCCGAATTGCTTCATCAGCCGAGGGCTGCAGATGATATCAAATGGCTTGCCTATACTGTCCTGCAATATTGAAATCTCACCATCCTGAAGCAGTATCTCGCTTTCCTTAAGCAATATATCCTCATTAAGCGATGTAATCTTCTTCTTCAATGAAGCAACTTCATTTTGATAGCCATTGACAGTTCTTCTCAGCTGTTCCGATTCCTGCCACGAAACATCCCTTTCATCACTTACTGTTTTGAGCATGCACCGAATAGCAGTCAGCTCCTTAGCAGAATCCTGATAATCCTGCTCGATCTGGCTAATTGTCCCATCTTTCTTCGAAACCTGCGATGTGCCAAGTCAAAACCAAAGATGACGTTGGAATCATGGGCAGGCGTACGATATTAACAGAACCAAGTTTAAAAATATAGATAGCAACATTTGACTATCCACCTTTAGAAGGATAATGAATGAAGATAGAAACAGCACGTGGTAGGATTTTTTTTAGATGATATTTAGCTGAGGATGATAAATAGCAGTCAGAATGATAGATAGTGCACACACTGACACGACATAAAAATCTAAAATCCATTTGACAAGGGAGAAATATTGTTTAAAAAAATGCTTTTCAGGTGCAGGATCACCTGAACTTCCAAATGCTTGGACTTGTGCGTAACACAACGTAGTTCATCTTGAACTCTCTGGATCTCATTTTGCAATACATCTTGAATCCTAAGTGAAGCTGCTAGATCTGACTGCAGTTGCTCAATGTCCAGTTCCTTGGACAGTAGCTTCTCCTTTAGTACTCTACTGATCATAGCTTCTTCTCTTAGCTTAATCTCAATGCCATCCTATATAAGAAAAATACAAGAATGTGGATTGTTTCAGCTTCTGATAATGGCTTAAGTTGCCCAAGCTATATTTTGTCTCAACAACTTAGCTCCATACTCAGGAAATGTCTTTTCATATTGTACAAAACAAACACCCACACACAGGATTAGTTCATTACAATATGATTACAAGAAAATGTTATCATATTCTTCAAATTAAAGTCATAATACCACTAACAACATCTAAAGAGATTAAGGTACAAAGACCAAGATATTATTTTTAAACATAAGAAACTCAAAGTTAGGTCATACCCTGGATAATTTTTCTTGTCCCAGAAGACAACCTCCAGCACTTTGTCTAGTCTCTTCTTTGTTTTGCTTCTCCATCAACAGAGATTTGATTGTATGCAGCCTCTGTTTCACATTCTCAATTCCTCCTTTCATGCTCTGGTACTTCAGAGTGTGCTCAATGGCTACTAATGCATCGACATCATTGCTGTTCTCCCTACTCTTTGATTTGATCAAGTCCAACAACTTGGCACAAAGTTGGCTAGCATCATCAAGTAATGAAAAAGCTTGTGTCTGCAAACAGTCCACTCTAGCATGAAGCTCTTGGTCAAGACGAATTGTGGAAAGAGTTGCTCCATTTTCACTCCTTTGTAGACGATTTAAAATCCCTACATTCTCTTGCCTAAGAGACTCCATCTCAAGGGTACAGGACTGAATTTCTTTTCTCAGATTTTGCTCAACCCCGGTAAGTCTGTTAAGTTCCATTTGCATCCTGTTTGTTATATCACTATTTCCAGCAGCTCTCTTTTCTAATTCAGTGCTGAATCCTTGTCTTAGGCCAGTTATTGTTTTCTCCTGTTCGTTGGATGCCCTTTGTAATCTTGCAATAATTTTGTGTAATGCCTTATTGTCCTCCTCTTTGTCTCTTAAAAATTCTCGGATTCTGTCCCTTTCCTCTGTAGTTTGAGCAAGGTTATCATGTGATTCTACTAAGGATTTGTGAAGATTGTCACTTTCATCTTTTATTTTCTGTAACTCATTGTCCAGATGCTTGTTTTGCAGCTCTAGACTTTTAATCCTACTAGTAGCATCAACTTTGTATGATTCAAGCGAAGTAATTTCTCTCTGAAATGACACATTCTGCTCTGCAAGCTCTCTTACTCTTTCCCTTAGTCTTTGTTCTTCAGATTGAAATCTCTCCAGCTTGACTGACCAATCATTTGACCTTCTATCCAATTCCCTCTCCAATGTACTTTGTATGTCGATCTTCTCCTTTTCCAGCCTTCTAGTTCTAGTTGCTATTTCTAACTTGGATCTCTTGTACTCTTCTTTGGATGCAAATCTTTCAGTAAGACGTGCCTTAATCTGAGAAGATAATTCAGATGCCAACTTTTTTCTATCTTCAGAGAGATCATGAATGAGTTGCCACATTTCAGTTGAATCCAACCTCTTGTCCCTGAGTACTTTAAGATTACTGTTTTCTACTGGAGGAACCATAAAACATGCATCAACTTCTTTAGCTCTTTGAAGCAAGTTTTCATCAGTGTCTTGTTCCAAGCTGAAATCATGAACACCACGAGACTCCTCATGGCGACTAACATCAGTGGCAAAATATCTTGAGGTAGCACTGGCAACATGATCCTCATAGTCATAGATATCTTGCTCCGACTGGATTGTTTGTGATCTGGACTCTTCAAAATCTGAAAGCCTCTCAGAAGATACTTTAAAATGTCTTGTATCATGGCTACCTCCATGACACGTAGATGCAACCTTGCGGGTGGTGCTGCCCCCCTCAGCAAGTTGGGAGTGCCAGGCATCATCAATATCAATGTTGGAGGGGCTTTCAATAATCTCTTTACACAATTTTGGTGAAGATGGCGCTGTAGAATGTGGCCGTGGTGGCCGTCCCTGTCCCAAATAAGGAGCTGTAGATCGGATGGGGAATTTCTGGTTGTGTTTCTCATTTAGTCTGGTAACCTCTTGCTCACTATCAATATACAGATCTAACGCCTCACTCTTATTGAATAAATTGGTAAACCTAGCAGACCTGGATTTTAATGCAACAGGAGAACTAACAGGGGAGTGTCCTTTTGAGCATGACTGGCATCTTGAGTGAGATGAGTCTGTTTCATGGAATCCATGTGAATTTGGCACCTTTGTTGTGTATTCTCTTCTGCTGGGGTGTTTTTCTGGAGACCATGTGTAGCACCTGTGGATAATGACCTTTGTTAGTAATATTTTCAGGCATGCCAAATAGAATATAATCCATGTAAGGTGCTCCGGCTATTATCATAATAGTGACTCTCGAAGAAGATTTATAACAATAATGTTATAGAACACATAAATTAAACAAAAAGAACAAGTTGAATGTTGCTGCAAATTATGTCCAGAACAAAGAAAAGAAGATGTAGGGAGTTAATTATGAACTTAAAGTGAATAAATTCTCATGAAGAGCAGGTCTGCTAGATGTTAGTAACTCGAACTAGCAATAATTGTAGATACACGAGATGCATATGCACTACAAGTACACACCAATAGCTCTGCTACAGTGTGATGATATTGTCACAAAATTTAGTTGAGATAACAAATATAAGTTGCAAGCAAATGACCAAACAACTACCCAAAAACAATAATTGGTGTTTTATCTCTTTTTTTATTTTTCTTTCCATTTTGTTTCCAACAGCATCCATTTCTATAATAGTGAAGTTCCAATATTTGAACTGCTAGTATAGCTGAAATGTGAACTTTAGTTACTTACTCCACTTCACCGAAATGACCAGGCGCGTCAGAATCATTGGACATATAACACGGAATATCACGTGAGTAACTCATCATCTGTTCATCCAGGGAACGATCAATGACCGATGATGAAAGTGAAAAGGACCTCCTGAGCTGTGGATGGGACGATTCCTCATTCCTAGATGCACGGTGCCGGCTTCTTGATCGGAATGGCCGTGCGCCAGGAGATCGGGAAGCGCTGCTGGTGCCACTTTCATCAACTTTGTTCTCGTTCATGGCATCATTTGCCGGTGCTGCTTTGCCATTATCAGCACTGCTTGTGAACGAGCGGAATGGGAAGAATCTTCTCATTTTCCAGGACCAGGATGACTAACACTCTGTTGCACGGAGAAAATAATATTGTTTCACTGTTGCAGCATAGAACAATAAACACAACTTAAGAAACTGAAAAGGTGGACATGCTCAAGATTAAAGCACGGAATTGATGGGGGAAAATAAAATAAAATATACTAGGGCGGACCCCCGACTGAAAAGGTCCGTGGCATGAGTGTTGGGGTTTTTTTTTTTAGACCATGGGGGTTTAGTTGAACTCTCAAATTTTCGAAAATATTCTGCGCCTGAACTTGAATCCCAGGTCCTTGGCGTCAACTTAGAAAGATCTTGGCCGCACTGAAGTATTAGAGCCTAATCCAACCGGATCAGAACAACGGCCGGAAGAATTAGATGTTTAGATCGCTATTCGGCTATTGCTACTCCACTGAGCAGCAAATAAATTCCGTATAAACTAATGGAGTGATAGGAAGATTTGCATTCCCTTCCTCACTGCTGTTGAAATATCTCCGGAAACAAAATCCCCTCTAAGAAAAATCATCAAAGCGAGTTAGGTCTTCTCACCAACAGAAGAAACGAATCCCAGGTGTCCAGGTCCGGATGGTGCTCCGCTCCGCTCCGCTTCGATCCAGCACCAGTGGAGTTGGGGGTGGCAGAGGGGGAGGGGAGGACGAGGAGGGCGCGGGTAGAGTTCCGTCTAGCTGGATCAGCCTTGCTGGCTTGCTCTTCGTTGCGGCCAGACCGACCGCCGGAGGAATGGAGGAGGATGGATTGGAGGGAGGCGGATTCGGCGGCGAGGGGACCGACGCTTTGAGTTTCGGTGCCGGGCCGTGCTAAGTTTGTTGCTCTACCAGATAGATTGGGCCGACGGCGATGGTTAGACCCAAAGCCCAATATCGAATTTGTTCGCAATTCTTGAAAGAAAACTTTTTATTATTTTTTTCATGTCTCACCCAAAGCCCTACTCCTTCGAAAATATCAACACCTTTTTAACATACTAGAACATTCAGCACGCATTGCGAGTCCTATCGTGCCAACAATTATAAGCAAATAAAAGCATTGAAAGGATTGTTCATTTCAAACGACACATACATGCCCCACAGGAATTAACACCATCAAGCTCATTGTCTATGCTAATATGGAGTCATATAAATCAAGTCACAACACCAAAGGATAGCCCACATTGAAAACAACCACTTCAAAAAAAGCCTAAAATATACACACATAGAAATATAATCTACATTTCCATAAAAAAGTTGAGAACTGCAGTTCACATAATAAGCCGAGACATTTTCAACATGTTTCAACATTATACAAAGCCAAAACATTTTCATACATTAGAGGGTCTCTGTTTGCATACTGCATAATAATGCAATCCATAAGAAGTACTATATCTAAACCTCGGTGTATTTAATAATCTTAAATATAAATCTTGCTCACATAATGAAAATGGGTTAATTTGCATAAGCTTGCTCTTTTCTTTTGACCTTCGTAGATAAACCTGCTGACTAGGTAGCCAACTGTTGTATATATATCCAGCAGGTATTCTTCTGAAATCAGGTGCACCCAAAATCAGAAATCTTCATGTAAAGCCTAATGCACACATGCAAAACAAATACTTGAGCATAAGCACTAAAAGGGGAAGTCAGCACCCACATGCCACAGCTACAAACACAGTCAAACATGACCCACCTAATCAGAATTCACAACTTTGAAGCACAAGGAATAATAAAATTACATTAGTAAACATTAATTACCTCTGTTGTATACACGTCGACAACCTACATGATAAGTGTTTTATTCATTTTGGAGGACATATAAACCTTATTTTGTTTAGATCTAGAGTTCGATGAATGTGGAAGATAAGTAAATTGGCATCAACAAAAAAATAAAGAATTGACCATGTCGTTTTCAAGTAACGACATACAGTTGAAGCATTGGAAAAAGAAGCTCTGTGTTTAATTATATACCCATGATAAAACTCGGAGATAAGTATGCGTAGTTATCTTTGTGCATAAAACATAAACTGCATTTAAACATAAATTGCACTTTTCAGCAAACTAAATTTTAGAAGAATAAACTTTGAAAACGTACCAAATCATCCAACTCAGCCTCTGACGGAAGCTCTGCCTCGACCTTCCTCTAGCCATCGCCCTCCTCCGACTTATCAGACCCTTCACAAGGCAACTTAGCAACCTGCAGAAGAGAGATAGCTCATAATGAAGATAAAGATCGGTACAATAGTTCTAAACATCAAGATCAAAGGTACAATAGTTCTAATCAAAAAAAGAATCCATTTTTCCATTTAATACAGTCAAAACTGTAACGACCCGGGTTTTCAAAAGAGGAAAACATGTCATTCTGTCTCGCGATAGTCCCTAAATCAGACGCTATCACGCACAGGCATCCATCACCGATAAGTATCACAACCATAACGAAATAAAGCATCAGAGTACGAATAATATTATTATTACATGTCCTGAATAACGGAGTACATCAATACACGCCTCATGGCAGAATAACATGAATAAGAGCCTACGCAGCGGTAGCTAGCTTCCTGAAGGTATCTCCATCTTTATTCTTCTCCCACAGGCATCCTTGAGCGAAGCGACGTGCCCCTCAGTCGTACCATCTGTCGGCGTTGTTGTCGAAGTCTGACTCGTACCCTGCAAGCTCAGAGGCTATCCCCAAGGATCGGGATAGGTCCACGTCACCAACCGTATGCAAGCTTTAAGTGGCCTACTTCTAAAGGTAAAGAAAGGAACAAGGTAGAGGCTGGGTTTCCTAAACAGCAGCACCAATATAAATAGAGTATCATCTCCAATTCCCACTATTTTCCACATCTCTCAACCACAAACGGTCACACCTGGTTACCCAGATCACCGTCTTCAGCACCTATCTCCAACTAGGGTCGGTGCGAGAACTCCCACTCCTCGCACCTCAATGATTGTACCCGGATTCGTGAGGCAGAGGGAGCAACTCTCCTCTCCCCGAGTACAACCACGGCTCACCATACTCTCTCATCCTATAAGGGGGAAGGTAGAAATCCCAAAACGTGATAGTCGGAGTAAACAACGGGCATGTCCATTACCGAGGACGCGGCTATATGTATAGATTTAAACTCTGCAGAGCGTGTACACCAGTACCCAACTCGGGATAGCACCCGGACGGTGTACGGCCGACCGAGCCTACCCAACCGAACGAACACCTAGGAGTTACGATTCCATCCTGCATCCGGGTCTCGATGCGGTCCCTCACACAGGACCACCCCAGAACTGTGAACATGCCCCCGTGTGGCCACACGAGGAGCCCCCAAAAGGGAAGGAACTTCACCCTATACCCTCTCACTGATACCCTCTATCCTGCTAGCAGGTATGGCATCGCACTTGCTAGGGTCAAAACGGCCCTATCCCCACTCTCGGCGAGGTGGTGTGTACGAAAGTCCCGTGTAACAAAGCGACCCACTCGGTTTCAGACCGGGGCGAGCTCCTATCCTCCAAGTCATCACAAAAACCCCAACACATGTGCTCCTAAAAACAGTGTACCCGCCATAGGTACCAAACTGGGCATCGCCCGAGAAGACGATCCCTGGCCCCCGATCCCGGATCGAGTTGTCTTGAGCTCACCCCCGCCAAGTATCCCAAAAACACCTTCTCGTGCCGGTTTTTTCCCCCCACACGCCAAGAAACTACCACATAGTCCCAACACATGCACAGCGAAACTCAGCGTATAATCACGCATAAATATAGTAGTAGTAGTAGGTCAATCAAGGACAAGGTATTTAAAAGGGGCAGTGTAAGGTTTCATCATAACCATCATCATGCATAAGTAAAGCGCTAGCAGTTCTAAAGTAATGCCTAATGGGCATTCAAAGTAGGTCGGACGTGAACCTGGGAGCGGGTAGTCGTCGTAGCCGAGGTCGTCATCGTAGTCCTGGTTCAGCTCTCCGGCTCCGGCGACTCCTAGAATCGTAATTAAACAAATAAACACGGTTGTTATTTGCAATAACTCCAAGAGGAAGAACAAATAAGACCCAAAAAGAGGCAAACTCTAGCCTAGCGCGGAGTTTGGGATTTTAGAAGATTTTCGGAAAAGGTTTTGTATTTTTCGGAGTTACAACGGGTTTATTATGAATTTTCAAAGAGAAAATACATTTCTGAAAATAAAATACGCATTTACAATATTGCAGAATTTATGCTAGCTTTTGGCTAACTCGAGCTGGCTCTTACCAGGCTTAAAGCCGGCGGCAGGCCAGCTCCAAGGCTGACGCGGCGGCCACGTGGGTGGCTTTAAGCCGGCGGTTGGCCGCGTGGCGGCTGGCGTGGGCACGCATGTGGCTGGCGCAGCGGATCCGCGCCCGAGCTCGTGCGGCGCTGCATCGTGTGGCGCGGCGTGTGGCTCGTCCAGGAGTGGCCAGCCGCACTAGATCCCGCCAGATCTTTTGCAGCGACTCGCGCGTGTGGGCGGCCGTGTGTGGCAAAACCCCAGGGGTTTAGGGCGGCGCCAGCAGGTGTTTGAGGAAATGCCCACGAGGATCTCCGGCGCGGCAAAGCTCACCGGCGGCGAGGCGCGCAAGCGGTTGGCCAACAGGTGGCATGGCTCGACTCAGGGACCGATCGCGCATCGATTCATGCCAACAAAGGTGGCACCTTGGGCCGGAGCAGAGCTCGACGGCGACGGCGCAAGGACGGGCGCGGCGGCGCAGCGTGTTGGTCGCCGGCGTTGGCGCGTGGGCGTGCCAAAATGCCAGGCGTGTGCGTGCGTGCATCAGGCGAAGCGAAACAAGCCCAAAGGTTGGGGCTTTGCCCCTTGCCTACACGCACAAGGCCGGCTCGGCCATGGCGGCGCCCTGGACAGCGCGTGCGACGGCGAAGACATGGCTCCCGCAGCCAGGCGAGGACACGCGTGGGCGCGCGATCGTGCCGGCGGTGCGGTGGGCACGGCGAACCCCTAAAGGCGGAGCCTTTTTCCCCTCTTGCCCGTGCGTGCACGGAAGGCAACCCGGCGGACATGGCCGTGGCGGCGCAACGAGCAAGACGGCGGGGCTCCGACGTGCAAACAGAGCAAAGGAACAGGGCAAAGCGTGGGCGCGCACGCGTTGTCGACGGCAGCAGCACCTGCAGGCGTAAGGCACGACACGAAGGCCGGCGACACAAGCGACGGCGGTCTGCGGCGGCGGCGCGGTGCGTGCGGAGGCGATCACGGGGTCAAGGCGGGGTCTTTCTCCCTCGGCGCGAAGGCCGGCTCCACAGAAGAGAGGGGAACGACGGGCTCACCTGAAGACCCCTGGTCGACGTGCAGAGCGGCGGGGAAGAGTGGCGGAGCGGAACGGCGGCGGCGCGGGCTGGAGCAGAGGAAGTAGAGGTGCGCGGCTGCAGCAGGGACGGCGCCGGCTTCTCGACGATCAGCAGCTCCCGCGGACGGCTCCGGCGTCGCGACGTGCTCCCTCGAACGGCCTCCCCGCCTCCTTCTCCTCCCCTCCTTCTTCAGGTGCGGCGGCGGAAACAGGGGAAAACCCCAAGGCGGATTAGGTCTAGGGCGCGGCTGCGGTGGTGGGTTTTATAGGCGGCGCGGAGGGACGCAGACGGTTGGATGGGGCGCGGTCGAGGTGGCGCGCATCCAAGGCCTCACCACGGGCGCGTATGGCGAGCTCGCCGAGCTGGCTCTCGCCGGATTGGCGCGGTGCGGTGGAAAGAGGGGAAAAGGGGAAAAGAGAGCGGCGAGGTGGCGGATGACCGGTGGGTCCTGCGTGTCGGCGAGAGAAAGAAAGAGAGGGCGCGCGTGGGCTTGCTGGGCCGGGGAAACGCAGGGGCGTGCGCCGAAAGAGAAGAGGGGCCTCCGGTGGACTTCTGCGATGAACTCGAGGCCCAAGCTGCTAAGGAAGGTTTTCCTATTTTCCTAACCCCTTAACCCTATATTGAATATATTCAAATTTGAATCCCACTCAAATAAATCCAAATAAAGACCAAATAAACTCCAAGGTTCTCACACTAGCATTTTATATTTCCTAGAAATTTTTAAGTAGCTCAAAAATAAATCTAGGAATTTAGGAGAGAATTAGAAGACATCCTTATTTAATTTATCAAGCACTCAAACAATTCACCAAAAAATTTTAAATCCTCATTTTTCATAATTAACATTCCGTAATAAAATTGCGGGATGTTACAAAAACTTTAGTGAGGAAATACACTAACTTATTTGTCAACCAGGCTTCAGTGGTATACAGGCCAAGTGACAACAATCCCTAATTATCAACTCTAGTCATTCACAAACAAAGTGACACATGATAGGCACCCTAGGGTAGTTGATAACCCATGAGCAACATCTGTGTTCAAATATATCAGTGAACTTGCCAATCGAGTAATCAATCAAACATAAGTTACTAAAAGACAATGAAAGTCACTGATAACAAAATTACAACATGTGCATTCATTAAAAGAGTATGTCCGGCATTTAGATCATAAAAATACAACAGATCCGAACACAAGACAGCTGAGAACCAATTTCAACTTCTGAAGTGTATATTACAGCACAGCCGAGCACCAATCTACTCTATGAATCAGAGGTGTCTAGAGGTATTTGTCTGCCATCTCAACGTATATTACAGCACATCCAATCAATAATCAAGAAATCAATCAAAGGTCGTCTGCCCGGTATCTGGAAGATAAATATTATAGCACATCTGAGTATGAGTTTGTCCTACCCAACCCATCAAAGGTGTATGTCCAGCATTATGAACATCAGCACATCTGAGCATCGATTTCAACATGCACAATCAGTATTCACAATTTAGTTTGGTTGCTTTGAATGAACTGATCATGTAGCGTATAATTAGTTGATAAACCACATAATAGGCACATTACATATGCCAAGTAATGGAATAGGACAGATAAACTATTTCAAAGAAATCAGTGCCACACAATTAAACAAATAATAAGGTTGATAAACCACAGAACTTTGTGCAATTAGTAAAAAAATGTTGTTTTATTATCAGTTGCAGCCATCTTTCTTTTATTTTTTAAAAAACAACATTTAGGATGGTTACACTTTTTATCTCTTAGCAGTGGCCACATTTTATATAACTGTGTGCCAATTCTTGCTGAGCTAGAGGAGCGAGGAGTCCTTATCTTTTAGCAGATGCTAGTAGAGTTTGCAATAACATTAAGACAATAAAAAGTCAACACATTATCAGACTTGCAACATTTAATAGGGAAATCTACCTACATTAATGGGTCTTCAAATTTTACATATCTTATCTGTGCATTTGGAAAATCAACATAACTGTAAATCACATTCTCGTACATGCCAATATTAGCCATGGCTGAATTCAAGTGAATAGTGACAACAGTTGAATCACAAAAGTTGCATTTGCCCCCCAAGTTGAAAGATAATGAAGCACCTGAATGTGATTGCAGTGGCCCGGTGGCATTCCTCGTTGCTTACTTGCTTCTCTTTTCTACCCTGCACTGAAATAGAAAACCAAAAATTACATAAATACTAAGATTGGAAAAATAAGCAACCTGTTGAAGCCAAGAACATAAAAAAGGGATTGATCTCACCACATTGATCAAGGTTCGTGCTACCATAGTTCCTTCGTTATATTCTCTGACAAAAGTGAGTTGGACAACAACACCAGCTTAGCCTACACAGATATCGAGTCAGGAGCAAGTATACAGAGCTTAAAGATCCATAGTTGTCTAACAATTCAAAGTACACAGCATGAGCTCACCAAGCCCACACTTCCCTCATAGTGCAGCGCAACAACCAAAATCGAAGTAGAGGCGGAATCACTATGGGGCAAGATGGGGGAAAGAAGGGAGGGGAAGAAACTGGAGTCGTCACGCCGTGGCCTGTTGGGAGTGACTCGCCGTGCCACTCCTTCGCCACCATCCCGGACGACCAGCCTACTGCGACGCGCGCTGCCGCTTCGGGGCCACGCACCTCCTACCTCGACAGAACAATGCCTCTAGCTTGGTCCGCCCGCCGCGGCGGATCGACCACAGCTTACCCCGGCCAGACCGCGCGGAAGAAAGCAGTGGAGAATGAGGTGAGCCATGGCACTGTATCCCCACGGTGGAGCAGCAGGAGAGCCATGGCGCTGGATCCTCAGTGAGCTGTCCTGGACCGTCGTCGCCTCGGCCGGTACCAAATCTGTAAGAAAAAACTTAGGATGTGAATAAAAATCAGAGAGGGAGAGAGAGTCGCCATCTCGCCTTACCTCGTCGTTGAGGACGTGCCGCCGCCGCCAATCTTCGTGTGAGAGAGGAGGGAGTCGAAGCGGGAAGGACGGCGGGGAGCTGGAGACAAGACCATATCTGCCGCCTCCCCGACCCTTCTCCTACCCGCCGCCGGCGTCCGTGGCCCCTACCTGCGCTGGATCTGGAGAGGAAGGGAGGCTGCGGGGATGGGGGAGAGAGAGAGAGGCACAGGCCCATATCCCGCGGGTCCGAGCCGATGGCTGCACGACCACCCATTGGCTGGGGTTGCGCCGCACCAAGCGCCGCCGGAGACATGGAGGGAAGGCTGCAGCGGCGGATAGCAGGGAGGGAGACGGCGGCGCCGGGGAGGAGGAGAGCAGGGCGAGAGGGAGACGGCGGTGGAGGAGAGGGGAGTGAGTTTAGGGTTCGAGCGCGGGGGGAGTGGGGGTGGGGTGGTAGGAGGGGGTGTTCGCAAAAATGTCTCGAGGGTATATGTAAAATGACAATTTCTGCTCTTTCGTGTAGAAATAAATTTCAGTTCAAGGGCTTCTATGCAAAATATATGAACGTGGTTGTTGTACAGTCTGGACGTGGTGGACCGATTCGTGATTTACAGAAATGTCGAGGGCTTTTTCAAAAAAGCTTTTTCGAAAACGACCAAACGCAACGCTGCGTGACACATCAGTCCGGAAATGTAGAGAGGAGAGGAGAGGAGAGGGAGTGAGTTTTTTTTTAATCAGGAGAGGGGGTGAGCTTTTAAGAAAAGAGATACCAAAATCTCAGAGTTCAAAAGATCACTCAGGAAAATTCTATTGACACGTCATTTGCCGGTAGCAGCAGTACAACATTCGTTATTGTAAATCTTCATTTCGTGCAAAAGAAATAAAAAACTTTACACCAACGTTCCGAAATGACACATGGAAGACGTCGGCGCCGTGTGAGAGTACGACGCCCAAAACTCCACAAGGCCGAAACCTGCAAACGCAGCAGCAGCACAGGAGCCTCACGACGACTTGTCCGCCTGATCAGCGTTGGGCGCGGCTTCCTGCGCCTCGTCGGTGTGGGGCGTGGTGGCTGCGACGGCAGAGCCGCCGAGGTTGGAGGCGGCGTTGCGGTGGTGCTTGCAGCGGAAGGAGCCCGGGTGCGTGGTGGGCGCGCACACGCAGGAGGCCCTGCCGCTGCCCCCGCCGTAGTCGGCGAGCGAGTCGTTGGACCACGACTTGCGCATGCCCTGCAGCCTGGGCGGCGCCGCCGGGTGCCCGTACCGGTACGCCCGCCGCTCGCTGTCCGTCATCACCGGGCTGCTGTCGCCGCCGTCCATCGCTCCGTGTATCTCCTTGGGCCCTGGCGATCGAAGTTCGCAGAGCGCATGAGCAAAGAATTTCAGGTAGCAAAAAAAAAAGCACGAGGCATGCTCGTGATTCCTATCCTCATCAAGGAAAATAGCAACCGCGAGCTCCTCCGCTCTGAATTTCTCATGGCACTCGGAAAAGAAGACGGATAAACGTAGAACATGCCGATCTAGCTTGATGCTCGTACCTTAGATCTGCAGTTTCAAAGCACAGCTGCGCAGGGGAAGGTGGAGACTTTTTGGCTTTCCGCTGAACTCTTTGGAACCTCTGGGAGGAGATGCAAGAGACCGGTTTAGGCCCTGTTTAGTTCCTAAAAATTTTTTCAACTACCCATCACATCAATCTTCGGTCACTGATTAGGAGTATTAAATGTGAACTAATGACAAAACTCATTCCATAACCCCTACCTAATTTTTCGATACGAATCTAACGAACCTAATTATGCCATGATTAGACAACGTCGTGCTACAGTAAACAATCTCTAATGATGGATTAATTAGACTCAATGGATTCGTCTCGCGATTTCCCGTCCATTCGTGTAATTAGTTTTGTAATTAATCTACATTTTTTTACCTCTAATAGACCTTCGAAGGAGTTGCTAAAATTTTTTGCCAAAAATTTTGGCAACTAAACATGCTCTTAATAGGCGCGAAGAGACGCGCGGCGGGGCACGTCGGCGCGGTGGGTGTCGACTCGTCGAACAAGAAGAAACGCCGCTTCAACTCAACCCAGTCGTGGCGTTGGCCAAATAATATTATTGTTTTCGTCTTGCAGTTAGCATTTGTAGACACGTATTCGTAAGCTCAGGAAACCTCACCGTGACAACGGCGATGATGCCACAGAATACCAGATGCTATCCTGGTGGTTAGCGTATCCAAGAGCACCGGGCTTGTTCGCTGGATTGGTAGTTAGTGGTGTTGATTTATTCTGAGATAAAAATATTATTAGTTGACAAGTGACTGATGATTTGTGCTAATTTGTTTTGAGAGAAAGTACTGTAGACTGTGAGCTAATAAGCCAGACGAACAGAACAACTAGCTCCGGGGACTATTCTCTGACAGTCTCTCGGTACATAGGTAGATAACCAGTAGTGTTAACATCAATCTTGCTCTTGCAGTTGGTCTTGCTATCTATGCAACCTGCAGGGCAAGAAAAGGGCAAACCATACCGCAGACGGGACTTGTTGGCCAACTTCATGACGGCTTCCGATACCACTGACCACTGAAAGTCCACGCGAAACGCATAAATCAATTGGGTATTCCAAGATCCTCTCACGCTCAGTTTTTACGCTAACCAATGGCGAACACGGACTCCACTACGGATCTGTTTTCTGCACGGGTCAGCGTAATCCATGTGCTGACGGAAGATGACCAAAATGCCATGGGCGTGACGCACCTGCTCCGCAACTGCAACCGTGGAGAAAGCTTCCAAGAAGGGTAGGGTAGCGTGGTAAATTGACAGAGAAAGAGCGGGTTTCCTCGGGTTCTTTCGGGGTCGGGGGGGTGGGGCTTTATGCAGGAGCACTTCCGGCGGCGACCACTTGGTGCCCGGGGAGGCGATCGATCCGTCACCATGTCGTCGGAGAAGGAGGCGGCGCTCGCGGCCGTGCCCAACGACAGCCCCACCATGTGAGCCTCTGGCCTCTTCTTTCTCGCGTATACACAAGAGAACTGCTATTCGACGGCCCCGTTAGTTTTGGAGCCCCTGCCCTTTCTCCGCGCTTTGTTCCAAGGACTCCACTGATTTCTAGATATCAAAGTATTTCGGTGCTAGAGCTGCCTCGTCTGTCGCTTGAGACTTGGTAGATTGCTGATTTGGATAGTTTAAATCTCAAATGTCATCAGTTCTCTCTCCAGTTTGGAATAAGTTGGGGCCCGTAGATTTAGTCTCCGTAAACGGGGTTTGATTTGGCCCGTAGTCACCTTTCAATTATGTGAGGCCAGTTGTTTCTCTCTAGGAACACCTGCTGAATTCATCAGCTTTTTCTTAAGAACTAAAATGGTGCAGAAAAGGAAATGTCGAGTTCAATGAGATATGGTGCTTCCAATTGAAACCAGTTGCGTTGCAGTTGCAAATTGAACCCTTGCTAACGAAAATCTAGGGAATGCAATGAATGGGTCGAATATTTATATGCATTGCTGAGCAAAGGTTTTTGAGTATTACTTTATGAATCTTTTTGCATCTGCAGATTTGACAAGATCATCAAAAAGGAAATACCATCTACTGTGGTTTATGAAGATGAGAAGGTATTTTGTAGTATTTCTTTTCTCTATGTTCAATTAAATTGAAAGCACTATGATAACTCTGTTGCCTGCTTTTATTGATTATGTGCTTAGGTAGTACGGAAATTACTGTAATGACATCTGATAAGCATGTGATGTTTGCAATTGTGAGAGAAGGTTGTTGTCAACTAGTGTTAAAATGCTTTAGATGCCCATGTGTTGAATTTATATGCTGCAAATATAGTTATTGCCTATGAATGTAGCCAAGAAATTAGAGATGTAATTGAGCTAGCCCACAAACCAGCATATAGGTGTAAGTAAGTGGGTTGCCGGCTTGCCACTTGCATCCCTACAAACGATCCCTTTTAACTTGTGATATGATGCATTCAGAATATTCCATTATTACGAGGACTATGCACATATGTTTAGAAAAAATGATGATTGCATTTTGTTAATAAACTAGAGCACTAGGTAATTGATAGGTCCTTGCTACACTGAACTCATTAAGCAGCATTATCTCGTTGTTGTTTGAATCTTTCAGCTGCTTCTGAAACTTTGGAGCTTTAACTATTTCAAAGTAGAAACCATTCTATTGCGAGGAAAAGCTGTGGTTATGATATTTACGTGTTGTTTAGTTATGTGGGCTTTGTCACTTCTATAGAAATTAATTTATTTGGATAAGAACAAGTGACAGGGTTCTGTACACAGTAGCAATGCATTTGCATAGCATACGGATGTTTAATGGTGGCTCAGTACGTCAGTTGTCATATTAGCTAGTATATGTAATGAAATTGATCTGACGATTCTTTTTAGGGGTCTCACAGTGGTAGGGGAATCACCATTCCATTTTTTCAGCAACTACTGTACAGTGGATTACTAAATTACGAGTTTCGAGTGAACTGAGTGTTCAGTTGAATTCTGCTCTTTCTCTTTTGCTCAAGATTGTAAATTACTTGTTTGTAATATATGTACTGCTCATATCTTATGTTTTGGTTACAGGTCTTGGCTTTCAGAGACATAAACCCTCAAGCCCCAACACACATCCTAATCATTCCCAAAGTCAAGGATGGATTGACTGGCCTTTCGAAGGTAGATTTTAGTATTTATCAGTTATCTGCTTTCCGTTAATTTAAGCCAAACATTTTACTATGAGATGTACATTACTCCAGTTTCCTAAAATCTGTAATCTTAAAAAGTCAAAAGAAATGCCCCTTATCTGTGCCATCTCCCCACTTCCCAGGCAGAAGAGAGGCATGTTGAGATACTTGGCTATCTCCTCTATGTTGCCAAAGTAATTGCAAAGCAGGAAGGACTCGAAGATGGCTACCGTATTGTCATCAATGATGGCCCTAAAGGATGTACGTGCAACTGACTGTATGCCCTTGAAACAGCTCTCTGTTTGATCATTCCCCCCATTAACCGCCGATTCCTTCGATTGCAGGTCAATCTGTTTACCACATCCACGTTCATCTCCTTGGAGGCAGGCAGATGAACTGGCCCGCAGGCTAAAGAATCTCTTGTTAATCAGTCTCAATGGCAAGGATTGACGCTTCGTCTCTATTGAATAATTCATGTAATTCCCATAAGATTTAGCGTGCTGAACTTGTGCTGAATTTGCGGAATTACTGTAACCATCCTGCTGTGACTTATATGTACAAGAAACTTGGATGTTGGAATCATGGATTGGCTTGCCCTTGTTGATCAGCTCATTGAAATTGTCTTTACACTCGTTGATCTGCGTTCAATGTTATAGCAGGTTTTGCTACTTTTTTTCTTGTTCTGTAGCCTTCATTGGCTTAATTATATGCACTTCGCTATATGCACTTCGCACGGATGATGTGCCAACTTGATGGTTCCAGTAATTGAGGTGGATTTTTTTTTTAAAAGAATCTTCTTGGTTACACAGTTCTGTCTACTGGACCACTTGGGCCAGAGACAAAAACTTTGGACTAGAATGAGGCCCGGCCCGAAGGGAAGATATTTTGTCAATTTTGGATTGTGGCGAGAGAAGGACGGCCTCAGGCTCGCCTCCCTGACCCTGCTCTTCTTCGCCCCCAGGATCGAACACCACAGCGAGTCACGGTAGCTTGAAACCGCCATGGCCATGGGGCTCCCAAGCCTCCGCTGCTGCCACCTTCCCGCGCGAGGCTCGCTCCCTCCCCTCGGCCCCGCCCTCCCACGCAGGCCCCTCCCGCGGACCTCGGCTCTCCGGTACTCCTCCCTCCAAGCTCAAGGTAATTTTGTCCATCCACCACTGCTTAATTTACTTATTCATGGTCTTCTGGAGAAACGAATGCCGAGCGATTGGCACCCAGAACGTCTCCGTGTCGTGGCTGTTTTCGCTGGTACTGATCCTGTGGCCTGCTACCGACAGCTGGGGACAGTGTTGGGGAGGAGATCCTGCGCATGTTCCTTGAGGAGAGGCAGCTGCACGGCGATTTCGTCACGAAAATCTCCGACATGGTCTGGAGGAGGAATGACGCAAATGTTGATGCGGCAGAGGCGACCGCGGTCCAAGGGAGTGCTGCGGATGTTGCTCAGCCTGAAGATGTAAGTTCAGCTAATCAGGATGTCTGTTCTTCTACTTTAAAAAAAGAGTAATTGACACAGATTTCGGATGTAGGTCCAGGAAGGCGTTGAGGATGAGGGAGTGCTGAGGCTAGCGGCAACCAGAGATTGGGTGTCCGGTGACAGCAGCCTGCCTGTGACCTACAGGCGTTCTGCTAAGGTTTGACACCCTTTGATATGGGGGTTGCTGTTCATTGCTTTGTATCGTGAGACTGTTATATTGCAATGATAGCTGATGGAGAAATGAGAGATGATTTTGCAAATGATGGCAGGATAGGCAGAATGAGAGCGACAAAAGGAAGGAGCTGAACCTTTTGAAATATGAAGCAGTATGGTTCCTTCCCAGCATTATTGTTTTAGTCTTCTATGCATTGATTAAAATGGTGATTACATATCCATCTATTGATGCCCTCGAATTTCTTGCAGCTCAAAGATGAATTGTTGCTCTTGACCACAGGAATTGGAGCTGCATGTAGTTTATACTGTCTCCTGGTCTTTTCCCTCAAGGTAGATCAAGATTTTAAACCATGTGGTTCATATGTATAAGAAAAGAAGCAAGCAAAGTAACTATAGTCTGTATGCTATAATTTAAATGTTTCTGTGCCTGATTATGCATATAAGAAACTAATTGATATCATTTACCCAAAAACAACAACTCGGTTTATGATGACATATTGTAGCTTGGATATGTGTTGCCATAACTACCATCTGGGTTATATGGGCTATTAGGCATCACACAGTTTACCATTTACGTATTCTGGACCAGTGGACCTTGAGCCATATTCATGTTAGTCTTTGGATAATGAACCCAGCCAATATAAGGGGATGCACCAAACAAACAAATTGACGTGTAATTTTTTCTCATGTATCAATGTTTTTTTAATTATTTGTGAATGGTCTCAGTATTTAATGTCCGTCCAGCCACCTAGCTAAGCTCGGCTCTGAACCCTCGTGCGAATTCCTTGGCTACCAAAAGCCTGATTGAATGAAACCAAGAAGGGATACGCCACATTGACCATAAACAAAATACTTCCGACTCTACCTTCACCTAGAATGATTTTATGTCAGTAAATGGAAAATAATTTAACTGTGCCTAAATGTTGGTGATGAGTAACTGATGTGACTGAACCTTGATCTTATTGAACAGACTGCTGTCAGTTATGCTTTTGGTGTTGGTTTCAGGTAAGCATGCCCTTCACAACTTCAGGAGGTGTTTTATTCTCATAATATTTGAGGAAGTTTCAACAAGTTTTCCAACTCTCTGAAACTAGTCATTCTTATGTCGAACAGTTGCTTGTATCTTCAACTTCTGTGTCGGCACACAGATAACCTGTCAAAGGAAGATATCCCAGAAGTTTTTCTAAAGAAGAAAGTGAAGAAGTAGGTATCAAGATTCAGACATGCTGTCAGTAGCTGTCTGTACCTCATTATTTGGTTCCTCACATTCTGATTGTTTAAATAACTATACTATTTGTGCAAATGCTAGAATCGGCATTACAAGTGAAGATTTGAAGAATACGATAGAGAAGACATTGGGTGGTGCTGGAGTAGCCCTTTCATCCCCAAGGCTTGTGATTCCTGCTGTTATTTTTGGATTGTCAGCTTTATCAGATCATTTCCAAAATAGCTTTTTCAGTTTTGAGGTGAGTGCACCAGGCTGCTATTGTACTGGGTTTCATTTGGCAGACCATGCCAGATATATCTTAGCCTTGAGTACACACATATGTCAGTACCTGTTTTCTCCTGTTAATAACTATGTTTTTTAAATATACAACATTTAGGACAAACTATATCATTGCATATTCGAAAATTGTAGGGAATATATAGCAGGGGACTATTATCTTCCACAAACTTATCCTTAATGAGTGAATGACTAGCTCTCATTATGCAGGTTCTTCCAGGGATGATGGGTTTCCTCGCATACAAGGCTGCAGCTTTAGTTCAAGTTTACCGAGATAACGAGGACCTCCTGTTGATACTTCCTGAAGACGAGGATGCCAACAGCGACAATGCTTAAGGCATACAGTACAAGTTAGAGGTTCTGTTAACCTAGTTGTTGATAAATACAGATCAGTGTACCAAACCACTTAAAGTTTGGAATAAAATTTCTCACACCAGTCGCCAGTATATGCTGAAATCCGCTTTCTTTGACTATTATTTGTTGGAGGAGCAGATTAGTATGAGACAACTGAAAGATATAAGGACGGCACTGTTTTTTTTTAAACCTCTTGGGAGATCATACAGCGCAACTGCTTATCTGTTACACTCTCGCAATCATAGGTTGCAGAAGTCAAAGGATCAGTTGGAAGGCAATACTACTGCAACAACTACATGGTAGGAGTACAATGGTTTTGCAGCAATACCTAATCCATGCTGCAAGTTGGGGACTGCATAGGAGAGTTCTTGCATACTAGCTGAGCATTACCAACAGGGCTGTTACAACTTGAACAAACCCTACAGCCAGGACAGTTTCACCGCCACTACTGCTGCTGCTACTATTGACATGATCTCAGAAGTTGGCCGAGTTAATCCGCCGGAGCTGGAGTTGATTCTTCACCTCCTGCTGCGGCACATACGGCACCACCGGCTCCGGTCCCTGCAGCAAACACAAAAGCAGCTACTGCATCAGTCCCTAAACTGCAAAATTTCTCACTGGACAGTGGACATATCACACACACACACATAAGTATGGAACATCGAAGTGTGAGACAAAATCCAGATCTCAACGGGCAAATGCAGTTCGTTGTTCCCGGAGAAGTCACGATGAAAACAGTTCTTCAGCGCGTCAAAGCATGCAATTTCGATCGTGATGCATGTCTATAAAGAATCCGCCCCTCGTACCGCCTTGGACGAAGGAAGTGTCTCGGTTTCCTGTGAAGCTAAAGGCAGCAGCTGCGGAAAAGGTTAGCACACCATCTCTAAACCACACCTGTTATTATAACATACTGGTATGACGGTATACCAACATATAATCTGTTGGTGAATGTCTGTTTGGTTGGGTCCTCTTTCTATTTTTCTAGGCAACGATGTCAGGGTCTCACACACCTCAAGTGCAGAGTAGGACACAGATCTCACCTTTCGGAGAGCTTGTCACTCGCAGAGTGATACATGCTGTCTTCAGATTGCATGACACGGGGCATAGAAAGGAGCACAGCACTACTACGAGGACCAGCAAAGAAAAATAGGAAACACAGTTCGAGATAGATGTGAAGATTTCATGGGTGGAGTGGAGGAGTACTTGCTGACGGGGAGTGCAAGCCAATGCTGAGCGAGTGAAGTTGAGCTGTCCAGACAATGCCGTGAACTTTCCCAAAAGACCCTTGTTTAAGTCGTCCTAGGAATAAGGGCCTTGTTTAGTTTGCTAAAGTTTCTAACGTTTTCTCCACTCTCTCTCCATCACATCACATTAAATACGCCAAAAGACATATGTTCGGAGTATTAAATATAGGTAAAAAATAACTAATTACACAGTTTTGATGTACTTCGCGACACGAATCTTTTGAGCCTAGTTAGGCCATGGTAGGATAATATTTACCACAAACAAACGAAACGTGCTACAGTGTGCTACAGGAGTTCGAAACGTTGAAAAGACAAATTTTTCACCGAACTAAACAAGGCCAAGGTTAGACTAAAGAATACCATCTTCAGTAACTGTAGTTGATGCCTGTCCAATGAGAGCACATTGATAACTACTACCTGTTGCATCTGCAACAGTAAGAGGGGATAGGAGCGGTTGATCGTCCACGATGCCCTTGGCAGCGATGTCAGTCCAATGAGCGCGCGCACACACACCAGTTGCATCAGAAAACTCTGCGATGGCTTAAAAGCTGGATAGGAATGGATGACCATCCATCCAAATCCAACAATGCCATCTGCCTAAGCACTTTCGGTTTTAACAGAAAGGATGTTTTCTTTCAAATGCTACTAGTACCACTCCAAAATTAGCGAGGTCTAGCAAAGCAGAGGGGAGAATATATATTTTTTGCCATTCCGTACATGAAGATCTCAGGGACGGTGGAACCCCAGTTGACGGGACAGAAATTTGTGGTCCAGCCCATCAATCAGAAATGGTGGCGGACAGAGGGAGGAGGGAGGAGAGCCAATCGCGCATGGACAGCGGAAAAACGGGCAGTACCTGGCTGGCTGGCTCGCCGCAACTCACAGCGCAATACATACAGGATCGAAAAGCAGAGAGGAGAAAGCAATTACGCGGCAAATGATTGGGCCTACGCGATATCTCGGCTCGTAACCACACTGGCTCCTAGTTTTGGCCATGATGCCGAGCAAGAGCGGCGAGCGGGGGGAAAAGCGTTTTCTTGTCGTGTATTACAGGTTTCTTAGCAGCCTCAAAGGTTTCTTAGCCGTCGTTTTAACGAAAAGAAGGGCAAACTCAAGGTGGCCTACATCCTGGTGTCCCTTATTTGGATGGATTTACTGCTATTTCGCCATGCCGAGGTTCTGCCACATTTGTCATTTTGCGCTAATAATATTGTCGAACAAAAGGTATTGACCCTTTGGGAGTGCTACAAGCTATTATTCCTATGTAGAACGAGCATTTCAATTTTTGCAACTACAGAAGCGGGAAAAAGGCAAGCCGGATTCATCATATCGTCCCAAAACTATGCACATTCTTCTCCTTTTCGAGAGATATTCAAATGGTGTAGTAATTTTTGCTAGTATGGTTGGATTTGTGTATGATACCTTGTGCCCCCGGAGCCGCTCGTTCTCCTCCTCCAGCTGCGAGATCTTGTTCTCCAGCTCGTTGGTGTACGCCTGCGTCCCCATCCGAACACAAATGCAAGCACCACAGATTTTTTATATGAGTAATATGACTTGCGGCGTGGCGCGAACTCGTAAAAGGGGGCAAGAACACGCAGGCACCTGCTTCCGAGCGCGCGACCTCGCCGCCGACTCCCGGTTCTTGATCATCCGCTTCTTGCGCCGGTCGTTCGACCTCTCCGCCACGACGCGCTCGGGGCCGGCCCTGTTCCCGCCGGCCGCCGCCGCGCCGCTCTCGTAGTACAGCGCGTCGAGCACCGGCCCGGCGCCCACGCCGAGCGGCCGCGGCACGGGGCGCCCGACGGCCGGGTGGTGGCCCAGCTGCGGCGCCGCCGCCGGGGCCGGCTGGTACAGCTGGTGCGCCCCCCAGCCGCGGGCGCCGGCCGCCTCGGCGGGCGCGCTGGTGCCGGCCCTGGACAAGAAGTCCTCGAGCGTCATCTGGGCCCGCGGGCAGGCCCCGGCCCCGGCCCCGCCCGCGGCGCCCTGGTTGTCCCGCCACACCTCGTCCACCGTCTTCCGCCCCGCGCGGAGGAGGTCGTCCAGGTTGACGCCGTGCAGCTGGCCGTCCGCCTCGCCGAACGTGAGGCTGCACACGGAGCCCTGCCGCGACAGGGCCGCCCCGCCGCCGCTGACGCCGCCGGCGGCGGCCCTGCTGCCGTGGGACGACATTGCCTTGGCTCCCATCCACCAGCTCGCCTACTCCCGCGCGCGATCGTCACACGGGCACCTGCAGTCAAATGCGAGCACGCGCGCGATCAACACCGCAAAGGCCGCGCCTCGATCTCATCGCAGAAAAAGAATCAAAGATTGACACGATAAAGCAGATGGCACTGACAGGAATCCCTGACGACGGCGCATGGCAGGAACAGGAGAATCTTGCAGCAAGGTCTGCTAGGAGGAGGGGGAAGGGAGCAGGGAGGCGCGCGCGCACACACGACGAACCGCAGAGAGGCCCCGCCAATGGAAGCGGGAGGCGGCCGGGTGTGGGCGCAGCGGAGCTGAGCTGCAGCTCTGGGTAGCTCACCTGGGTGTGCTGCTTGCTCCTTTCCCTAGTTTGGGGAGGCAGGTGGAAGAAGCAGAGGGGAGGCAGGGATTTAGGATTCCACAAAGGGGGAGGTGGGCTTGGGCCAATGAGGGCAGACAGGCGATGCCTGGGAAGAAGAATCCAAAAAGGGCGAGGTGTGAGGTGAGAAGAGGGAGCGAGAGTGAGGAACAGCAGCCAGCCGAGGACGAGGAGGAAAGGGAGGACGAGAGGAGCGAGGGAGGTGAGTGAAAACTGAAAAGGGAGGAGGGGAGGGCCTGGCTCTTCAGCAGGGCGAGGCCAAGGTTCTTCGCTTTTCACTGCCACGCTTTGCTCGGCCGGCCCTGTTTAGTTTCAAAAATTTTACCAACTATCCGTCACATCAATCTTCGAATACTGATTAAGAGTATTAAATGTGAATTAATGACAAAACTCATTCTATAACCTCTATCTAATTTTTCGATACGAATCTAACGAGACTAATTATGCCATGATTAGACAACGTCATGCTACAGAAAACAATCTCTAATTATGGATTAATTAGACTTAATGGATTCGTCTCGTGATTTCTCATCCATTCGTGTAATTAATTTTGTAATTAGTCTACATTTTTTACCTCTAATAAACCTTCGAAGGGGGTGCCAAAAATTTTTACCAAAAATTTTTGGCAACTAAACGATGGCTCAGACTGTGGAACAGGGACCGGTCACCGTGAGGGCCCCACGTGACCAGTCCCTTCCGTCGTACGGACACGAATCTTGTAGCAAAGGCAGGAGGACAACAGATGCTCAGCTCAGCCATGAAGAACGGTCAGACGGCATCAACAACGGTTACATGAGACAGCAACCTCTACAAGTTTTTATTCCACGTATATATCACATAAAAACAGCAACAAGTTGCTTACATTTTCTTTTTCAAAAACTCTATATCAATCGACATTTACATAAAGATGACACATACAGTTAGATATGATTTCTCCATCTTTCTCCTTTTTTACTCGGCCACTTAGAACATGGCCAATAAGCTTGTTTACAAGACAAGCTATTTCATGAATAGATGTGATAATAGACAAGTGATACAACAAGTTAGACTCTTTTCTATCTCTAAATCTATTTTTTTATTTGTATGGGACCTACCTAGGCGATCGTGACGCGCTCGACGTCGAGCCTAGCGATGAGCTGCCATCTCTCTCCTCACTTCTCTCATCCACCTCACTTTTCTAGCTGATGTGTCAGGCGCTAAGAACGACACTCGCCGAGCTTGCTCTTAGGAACAACATATTTATCACCAGTGCAGATGCACTTACATATAATATTCTTAAAGAATGGTTTACCATCCATAACTTATCAAGGTATGTTTTCAGCTTTTTAACTCAGCTACTATAGTCTATAAGTGCAGTTTAATATACTTTTTCAACCCCATATTTTCACCTAATAGGCTTTTTAAAAAGGAAACCTAACAGACTTTAATTCATAATAAACAAAAAAAACTAATGTACTTTATGGATTTGTAAATTCTATTTGCAATCAACAACCTGTAAACTAAGGGATCCAAACAGTCCTCAGCTTTCTATTAACCAGCTTTTAAAAAAATAAAGTTCGCTCAAAGTCTGAACCAGCTCGCACTAGCTAGTGTGCCCTCTTCTGTACCGAGAGAATAATGCGATGCTAGGTGCATTAGGCCTTGGTGTTGTTTTCTACAGTATATAAAGAGAAAAGGTATCACAAATGATCAAAACTAGGCAGATAATTTAAGCGTAGGAGTTACTGAAATTTTAGAACCTAGCAGCATTGCGTGCAGTCAGTATGGATTCCCTTCGGCCTCTTTTACCAATTTTAGACGTGCTAGTGGCCTCGCTGCAAGGCTTTAGGCAAATGATGGAGATCGTGAGCATCCCTTACTTTTTTGGTCACCAGAATCACATTAAAGCCTAATTCCGTCCACCACCAACACATAGTCTAGAGCTGGAAGGTTTAAATATGGGCAGTTCTCTTTGTCCCGACAACATGACTTTTCGTTGTTTTTTCGAAAAAATTGTAAATGATTACTAGTGCCCTTGGAATATCAATCGTGGTGTTTAACCCTAGAAGTCACCAACCACTCTAGTGTGGATGCTCATTTGGGAAAAAAAAAGGTGGTAAGATGTTCACATTTACTAGTGCCCTTGGAATTGGTTTTGTCATTAATCCACGTTTAATACTCTTAATTAGTGTCTAAAAATTGATGTGACGAGTAGTTGGAAAACTTTTGGGAACTAAAAAAAGTTTATTGAGAACAACCCAACATTGTGATCCCTGATCAGTCTTACTGTTCAAAAAGTCTTTTCCACTACTTGGTGTACCATGTATGCTTTTTAGATGACTTGTGGGCTTCATATTTATAGAAATATACATTGCATCTTATAATTATCTGCAAGGGCCAAATGCTAAGAAGGAATTGGAGTGTCCTAGGGGGGCATTGAACCTGTTCGGTTGGCTGTTCTCGACTTGTTACAGCTTATTTCGGCTTATTTCCCTCTCACATAACATTATGTTGCAAGCGGCTGAACTAGGATCTGGCTGACTGCTTTTCTAAAACTACCACGTACACTTGGCAAGTGTTAGAGACGAGATCAACTCGAGGTAAAAGGGCGAGACTCCAATGTTCAACGTTTGCACTAGGAGGGGCACTAACACAATATAAAGTTGAATTTCTCCTTAGAAAAATGAATAAAGTTAAAGGTAAATGGCACGTAGGAGCAGGGTACGACGACTGAAGGTGCTGTAACGCACCATCTGCTGGTTGGGCCTGGTTTTGTGTGAGAGAAAAATATTACTTGCTAGTTGGTGATTGGTTACTAATGCTGATTTGGTGTGACAAGAAAATATTGTAGAACAAGCCGGTTGGAAACCAGCCGAACAAGCCGAATTGTGCTAAAAAGACTAATTAAGCCTCATGTAGTCTCATATTCCCTAACACCAAAGATCTTTTATTCCCTTTTCTATGAAGCACACGCATGCATACTCACCGATACAAATCACGCACACAACTCAACTAAGTTGGTGGGGGTAAAACCGTCCCACGGTTTTCATTAAGAGAAGAAAGCCTTCTCCCGGTTTAGAAAAACCCCGAACTCTGTTTTCACCGGCGATGAGATTTTTTTTCGAGAATAAATCCCGGTGAGATAAACCTGTGTCTGAGAGAATTAATTCGAACCTAGGCCGGTGTTATGCCCAGCTGCGATGCCTATCAACCGAGCTAATGCTCGTTCTTACACACACACTTCTCTACTTTTATGATCACTTCTGAGAGATTGAGCTGACAGATCTTGAGATTAACAAAATTACCACTAGTGTCTTGTTGTCAACGAGTACGTCACCTACCACTATTGAAAGTTCAATAGTACAACACAATTAATTCATAAAATAAAATCAAATAAAATGCAAGAACACTGTGTCAAGTCGAGGACCTGGAGTTAGAATCCAGAATAACAAGTTCCACCATAAAAAAAACTAACCAGCTATAAAGTACGCTCGGTTTGCGGAATCTTCTATTTGGTCACACAAGGCAACGAAGAAAACGATTGAATGTTTCATGGTTGGGTTGTACGACTACACGCTCTTCGTAGAATTGAGAAGTGGATTAAACTAACCTATCTGCCTGTGAATATAATACATTGCTACTTGCAAGTTCTTTCCTTTAGGGCCCGTTTACTTCCCAAAATTTTCACCAATAACCCGTCACATCAATCTTCTTTCCACTAATTCGGAGTATTAAATGTAGATTAATGACAAAACTCATTCCACGACCCCTACCCTAATTTTCGAGACGAATCTAACGAGCCTAATTATGTTATGATTAGACAACGTCGTGCTACAGTAAACAATCTCTAATGATAGATTAATTAGACTTAATGGATTCGTCTCGCAATTTCCAGTCCATTAATGTAATTAGTTTTGTAAATAGTCTACGTTTAATACACCTAATAGACCTTGAAAGGGGATCCAAAATTTTCATTACGTGAACTAAACGGGCCCTTAAGAAGAGCAGCAGCTCATTTTGGTCTGTTCGGCCCATTAACAATTCCCCAAAGGAAAAAGTCTGTTTACTTCCTTGGACACCACGCTGAGTCCAATAATCCTCCCTAGACACAAAAACTGGCTGAACTACCACCCTCAACTTTCAAAACTGTTCAATTTACCTCTTTATCCTTGTTATAAGCGGTTTTCAAAGGTAATTTTGTCATTTTCCATTAAAAATAAATCTTGTAAATACTTAATAAGTTTATTAAACCACTAAAAATATCACTAAGCTTTTAAAAACTATGAAAAAAATTTGGGATGCAAGAAATCTAAATAAAATATTTAAAACTAGTGACAATGTCTATAATATTTTTAAAAATTTAAATTTAGCTCTAGCAAAATGAAAATATATCCAAAAAATTAAACCACCATAAAATTTTCTAATTGCATCTTGCTTACTTTTCACAATAAAAACATCAAATGAATCTGACATGAATACATTCATCGTAAATGCAGTCAACCATCATAAATGTAACATATATTATTACTGAATGCATTTATGCATTTTGAATTAATGTTTTCATGTCACCTTTATTTCATTCTTAATTACATGAAGTATTCAAATATTTTAATATATGTTTTAATTTTTGGATATATTTTTTATTTTGGTAGAGCTAAATCTAAATTAAAAAATTTAATAGACATTTTCACTAGTTTTAAATGTTTTATTATATTTTTTGTGTCCCGTCCATCTTTAAAATTTTTCTATAATTTCTAGAAGTTTAAAAATATTTTTCGTGGTTTAATGACCTCATTAAGTATTTATAAGGTTTATTTTTAATTGAAAATGACAAAACCATCTTTGAAAACCGCTTATACAGTATAGAGAGGTAAATTGTACGGTTTTAAAAGTTCAGGGAGGTAGTTCACCCAGTTTTCGTGTCTAGTGGGGTATCGTGGACTCAACATTGTGTCCAGAGAGGTAAAATAAACTTTTTCCTTCCCCAAACAACGTGCCAGCCCGTGAGCCCAACAATCCGTTTGTTGGCATGGGCCATGTATTTGTTGGGAAAAAGTTTGTTTAGCTTTCTTGGACACAAAGTGAGTTCACGTTTCCTCCCTAGACTCAAAAACCGAGTAAATTACCTCTCTCAACTTTTAAAATCATTCAATTTACCTCCTACCCTGGTTATAAGCGGTTTTTAAATGTGGTTTTATCGTTTTTAATTAAAAATAAATCTTATAAATACTTATGAAGTTACTAAACTATGAAAAATATCCCTAAGATTCTAAAAATTTCGAGAAAAATCCTAGAGATGGAAATGAGACGCGAAAAATCTAAATTAAAGATTTTAAAACTAGTGCAAATATAGATTTGCTCTAAAAAATGGAAAATATATCAAAGTTTTTTAAAAACATGTATTACCATATATTAAAGAGTAAAGTGCATGGTAGGTCCTTAAACTTGTCGGGCTATGTCACTTAGGTCCCCATACTCTTAAAATGCATTTTTGGCTCCCTAAATTTGAGCTCGGTGTCATTTAGGTCCATATACTCTCAAAGTGCAAATCTAACTCACTAAACTTGTCTTCAGGTGTCATATAGATCCCTAAACTTGAAATGTATCATCATCCAACTAACATAATTAATATGATATGATCAAACTTTATGTTTTAAAGCAAGCCATCATTTTCATTAGCATATTTTCTTACTTGTTCTATTGCTTCTTTAGTTTCACCCCTTCTAGTAGTAATTTATCTTCAAAATCCATAATTTATGTTTAGTAATGTGCAACCACGAGTCATTCAAATTTGGACAACCTTTCAAAAATAATTGAGCATGCCTGTCATGTGCACCTATATGATATTACCTCTAAAGGAAAAGAGTATCAATCTTTTTGGATTCATCATATCAATATTCTACACATACGATGATTTGAAACCAATTTTGTTTTACTATAGTTAAATTATATATGTGTAAAATTAAGTTTTTTATCAATTTAATCGAAATAACAATGATTTTAAAAAGTATATGGACCTAATGACACCTGAAGCCAAATTTAGAGGGATAAATCTGCACTTTGAGAGTATATGGATCTAAATGACACCCGAGCCCAAGTTTAGGGAGTTAGAAATATATTTTGAGAGTATGAGGACCTAAGTGACACAACTGGACAAGTTTAAGGACCGTCAGTGCATTTTACTCTATATTAAAATATTGAATATTTTCATAATAAAAGCATAAAATGAAACTGGCATGTATACATTCATCGAAAAAGCATAAATACATTCAACATTAATATATGTTACATTTATGATGGTTGACTTTATTTATGATGAATGTATTCATGTCGGCATCTTTTTATGATTTTATTACAAAAATTATTTAAGATCAATTAGAAAATTTTATGATGCTTTAATTTTTTTGGATGTACTTTTCATTTTATAGAGATAAATTTAAATTTTTGAAAATTTTATATACATTTTAACTTACTTTAAATATTGTATTTAGATTTCTTGCATCTCAATCCATCTTTACAATTTTTCTCATAATTTTTATGATCTTAGAAATATTTTTTGCAATTTAATAACCTCATTAAGTATTTACATGATTTATTTTTAATTAAAAATGACAAAATCGTTTTTGAAAACCGCTTATAACCAGTGCAAGGATGTAATTTAAACGGTTTTGAAACTCGAGGGTGGTAGTTCACCCGGTTTTCAAATCTAGGGAGGAATTGTGGACCCGGCCCTGTGTCTAGGGAAGTAAAACATACTTTTTCCTATTTGCTGCCTGATATTGCTTCGCAGTTCGCACACTCTGACACTCCAGCCGGAAGGTACACTGTCTGATTCGCAAGTAATTTACCTTCCGATAAATTTCAGGAAAAAATTACATCCAGGTAATAATTAATCGATGAATTGTATTGCTTGTGCCTTTGTGGCATCGTAGGAATTGTTCACGGTAAACTCAAATAGTGAGACAGATGAACAACCGAAACTATTTCATGACTAGTTAAATAATAGAGATTTAATACAAACGAGACTATTTCATGTCACAATGCAATAGATACACGCACTGAAAGATCGAAAATTGCTGTCAAGAAACCTAAAGCTACAGATTACATGCATGTTTCAAGCAAATGCATAAGGGAGAAGGCGCTATCTAGCAGCAGCAAATCTGCAAATACTTCGAACCTATTACCTCTGTTCTTAAATATATGACATCATTTTTTTTCATTTATTTGACTATTCATCTTTCTACAAATATTTTAGCAAATCGATAAATCAACAAATTAAATCTAAAGTACATTTGATAATAAATATAATGATATACATTTTACTTTAATTAACCAATTTATTCAATATATATTGGCAGTGTTTTCCTAGACGGTAAACGGTACCTAGTCGGTCGACCATCGTTTAGCGTTTAATCTGTTTAAACGGCTGTTTAAACGGGGCTGAACGGTCTAAACGGGATAAACGGTGTTTAAACGGGCTAAACGGCATAGACGGTGGTCACCAGTTTAGAGTTTAGACGCCGTTTAAACGGAGTTCGTTTAGAAAAACACTGTATATTGGTGATCAAAGTTAGAGAAAAAATCAACAATATCATGTATTTAAATATTTAAAAACGGATGGAGTATCTGGCAGCCTCAACGACGGCCGACGGGTCACATTCATCGACACAATCTACCACGGCAACCAGCCTTCGAACCTCGCCTCCACCGGCTTCGGCCGCGTATCTCCTATGACGCCGACAGGACGCGCTTGCTCCATCTCTGCCGCTTCAGGCAACCCGGTGCTCTCCGGATCCAAGCCCGTGCACGGATCTTCGGCCCTCGCGATCACGCTCCTGACGGCCCCGGCACTCCACATCGCCGCCTTGCAGGGCGGCGGCCGGGGGCGGAACACCACGGGGCTCGCGAACGTATCTACCATAACCAGGACACGCACGCTAGCGCCGGCGACGCGCGGGTCGGCACAGGCCGCGGCCACGCGCGAGGAGATCTCCCTGCTGGCGGCGACCACGGCGCCGCGGTCGAAGGGGTGGCCGACGAGCGGGATCACGTCTTCAGCGAGCGCCCGCTCGACGCGGTCGGACGAGCGCAGCTCGCGAGACCGCCGCCTACGGAGGGAGATGTCCTCCGAAACCTTCTGGACGATCCGCGTTCCGAGTGGGCCGACGGCGGGGAAGTGCCTCCGGATGACGATCCGGACGTCCGCCGTCAGCGCCGGGGGCGCCCGTCCGGCCGAGCGTTTTCGGCGTCCGGCGCGGCGGGTCGAAGACGGGAAGAAAGAAACGGCGATCTGGAGGCGGCTGGCGAGGCGAACGGAGGGAACACCGGCAACGCGCGCCGCAGGGGCCATTGGATGGCTTGGTCTCGTATCGCAGGTTCTTCACTTCGGCAGTTTGGACGAGAGGTGCGCCTGGATATTTGAAGTGGGGCGTGATGGGATGCATGGCACTCTCCTTCGAGACGGTCATCCGATTCCGTCACGAAATCAAAGCGCTCAGTCGGATTGAGGAACAAGAGCTCGACACGGACACGGACTTGGAAATGGAGCTGGGCAGAAAGTCCAGAAGAGAATTAAAGAAATCGAGAAGAAAAAAAAGGAATAGCTGTTGGGCTAGATGTCGTAGACCCCAGCCCAAATAAGTCGGCCCGCAACGCTAGAGTGCCACCAGCCGACTAGCCGAGTCAATCGATTTTTTTCATTTATTTTTACGATTTTGTAAAAATATATGACTTTTACAAAATTTTGCAAAACTAATTCTATACCGCCAAATGAAATGGTGGTTGGATACTGTAGTACCTCCGACTGTCATTTCATAGGGCGGTAGAACTCTACCGCCGTTTGAAACAGTGGTACCTTCCTTCACGTTTTCAAAAAAATTATAACTATTTCATATGAACTCGGATAGAGAAAAACTTTATACGAATGTTGTGGACGAGATCTATAACTTTGCAGTACAAATTGTTTTCATTTGAAGTCATATTTGTGCTCAAATATAAATATTCGGATCTAATGAACCGAAAGAATTTTGATTATCTAGATAGCGCACTTTCAAAAAATCATAGCTATGTCATGTTAACTTAGATGGAGAAATAATTTATACGAAAGTTATAGATCCCGACGACTCTCATTTGGAGTCATTTGCGTGCCCAAATATTCGACGTAATGTTCAAATTTTAAATTTAAATATTAGATCTGAATGTTATATCGTTTATTTGGGCACAAATATATGACTCTAAATGAGAAAAAACTAGAACTGCAAAGTTGTATATCTTGACTAAATCTACAACTTCCGTAAAAAACTTTTCTCCATTCGAGTTCATATAAAATAATTATGATTTTTAAAAACGAGAAGAGATGCATCGTCATTTTCAAACGACGGTAGATGCTGCAGCAGACGCTATAGTACCCAACCGCCGGCAGAAATGAAAGGTTTTGGTACTGTAGCACGCAACCCCTATTTTATTTGACAGTATATGATTAATTTTGCAAAATTTCGATATATATTTTTGCAAAATTATAAAAAAATTTAAAAAAGAATTCGAGTCAATCTCAGCTGCCTGCCTTTGCACCGAAGGTTCTTCACCCCCGCAGCTTCCTTTCCCCTGTCCGTCTCCTCTGCTGTTTTCTTTTTTCTTTCTCCTCGCGTTTAAAGCTCCGAGGCCGAATCGCCCTCCCAACTCCAACCAAAGTCGTCTCTCCGCACGCACCGAATTCCTCCCACCGCAGGACAGCTTCTACTCCTCCGCGCGGCCTTCCTTGCCGCCCGCAGTAGAGTACCTCCGGAAACGGGGACCCCGGGTGAGTCTGTTCGATTCGATGTCTCTGTTCAGCTTCCCATGTTTTCCGATTTCACGCGTGGTGCATCAGTCGAAGGTTTCGAGGTTTGCACGGGTTCGGTAGTTCAAGCGAGTCGTTAGGCTTCGAACTTAGGGGAGAAGCTTCTTTGGATTGCTGCATTCTGAAAGGGGAAATTTGGTGGCGTGTTTGGTAGGGTTATGTTGCCCTGTGGCCTGTGTAGATTCTCTAGTTACGCTCAAACTTAGTTCTGAACCTTGCTGTTTAGGTGTTGTGAGTCTCATAACTATATTTAGATGTTTTGAACCTTACGCTCAACAGAATTGGCTCGCAAGGCGGCCTATGAAATTGAAATCAAAATGTTGAAAAACTTCAGACATGGTGATGCTTTGGTTTTTGGTACCTTTGAATTCTGCGTGTAAACTGCTTTGTTGGCTATTCCTGAAATGTAATAGCAAGTGTTTTGTGCTGTTTCACAAACAATGAAGGCTTATGATTGGATGGTTGTGCTTCAATGCATCAAGTGTTTTGTGCTAGCAACTGTTGCTATCGCTACACTTGCATTTGATAATTGCTGATTCTGTTCTGTAATATTTTTCCAGCACAGACTTCTTGTTTGAGCGGGTAGTACTACTTCATGTCAATAAGCAATCTGAGGAGGCGGCTCCATCATGGAGATGTCGATGGAAGGAAAAATGAGCATGTTGACATATCCGGTGCTGATGCTCTCAACGAACCTCTACTTGGCTCCAGCCATGACAACAGTGGATCAGAGGTTAGTTCTTTCTGTTTATAGTTTCGTTAAACATTTCCACAACTTTTCTAGTTTTCATGGATGAATGCAGAGTTCCATATTGTTGACCAATGTATTGTTTTTTTTGGGTCTGCAATAGGTTTATGATCCTAGAAGGCAGGACTTGTGGGATGATGATAGAAAGAAGGAGCAGCTGCATTGGTCGTTTCTTTTCTCAAATCTGATTGCGCAGTGGGCACAATGGTTGGGTAATGCTCTCATTTAAACCAACATATTTATATATTGTGTTGTTACTTATGAATTTCAGCCTTTCCAGTGTCTTGATTTGTAGAACTTGTGATGGAAGTTATAGATTAGTCCTTCTGTATTCCTTGGCCAATATCAACTCTTAGTCTTCACACTCTAGGCCAATATGCCTATGTTCATGTATTCGCTATTTATGCATTTCTGATTCTGATTCAATCAAGCTGGTCCCCTCTAGTGGTCTTTGGGTTAGATTGGATCCTAACCTTTTCGACATCTCTATTTATGTGGCGGGCCAGCTTTCGTGACCTTTCTCGGCTAGGCTCTGGTTGAGCTCTTAGTGAAATACGTCGGCGGAGTTTTAAAACTTGAGGTACTAATTCACTGGCCTAGTACGTAAACCATTATGTCGCACCTGCACCTCCTTGACTCCCAAAAGGATAATTTTCTTCTCATGTGTTTGAAATCCTTTGTTGCTGGCTGTCGAAGTGTAATTGTCTGAATGGATGCACGTATGTTTGCTTTGTTTTGTGCTTGCAAATTTAGAAATTATCTCAGTTTGTGCTGTGACGAAATAGAAGAATGATGGATGCAGCTTCTTGTAGTGTTTTAGCCTCCCTCTCACGGTTTGCTTTGCCATCATTTTCAAAGTACTGCAAAACATTATTTGTTTGCTCTATTATTGGAGAACCTACAGGCTACAGCAAATCATTTTAACAAAGTTGAAATTGACTTGGGAGAAGAATCATTACCATCCCAAGAAATACCTTTTAGTAATTTGGAAGTCCAGTGTCCAATTCTTTAATTTTACTGTGTTACCTATTCAGAAATCATGAAAAGTACATATTCATATAGATATAGCAATGTTGAGACATATGAATTTGTGGCAATGTAGTGAGCCCATTTTTCTTGTGTTTCTATTTTGTATTGTTTTACTATGTAGTGAGCCCATTATTCTTGTGTTGAGACATATGAACTATATAACCTTTAATGCTTTTATGATACTGATACCTTATGTTTTCTTTGCAGCGAATATTATTGCAGGCTCAGGATCAATTTTTGGCAGGTTATTTCCCTTCTCCTTGGATAACCAAAGTGATCCAGTATATCTTAGTCCTTTGCAGGTAAGGTCTAGAGGAAATGTATGGAATAGTGTTGCGTCAATTAGTTGAGTACTTAGTGACATTTCTTTTCCAGGAAGAACGGCTGAATACTCTGAGACGCAGATTGCAAATCCCGTTTGATGGCTCACGTATTGAACATCAAGTATGTATAGCCTATGTGTACCATTTTATATGTTGGTATCTCCATTCAGGGAAGTAACTGATCTGTGTCTATGTTATTAGGATGCCCTGAGGCAGCTGTGGCGTTTAGCCTACCCCGCTCGTGAGATTCCTCCTCTGAAATCAGAATTATGGAAGGAGATGGGTTGGCAAGGCACTGATCCATCTACAGATTTCAGGTTTCCTATTAAATAGTTTGATTATTTAAGTACCAGAATATGGTCAATTTTGTAGTTAAACTCATCTCATACTGACTGTCTATGCAGGGGTGGTGGACTCATATCATTGGAGAACCTTATCTTTTTCGCAAAGAACTACCCTGTAAAGATCTTAGACATATAAGACTTGCTCCTCTCTTTCTGATTTGCTTGATTTTCAGCTGTTCATTATTGCATACATACTGGTGCAGAAATCCTTTCAAATGCTTCTCAACAAAGTGCAAGGGCAGAGATCAGATTGGGAGTACCCTTTTGCTGTTGCCGGTATCAATATTTCATTCATGCTGATCCAGATGTTGGATCTTCAGTCAAGTAATAATCCATTCATGAATCCTCTTTACACGAAATTAGAGTTGTTTGTATATCCTGATCTTTATCATGTCCAATTTGTGCAGCCGTTCCATCCTCAAAGTCTGGAATTCGATTCCTTGAACTGCTTGGACGAGATGAGAATGCATTTGATCACCTCTACTGTGTGGCCTTTCGGCTGCTTGATGCTCAGTGGCTTGTGAAACGTGCCTCATATATGGAATTCAATGTAATCATTTTGCCCTGTTTCAGTGGGTTGATCGTTGTCTATAATTTTTCGAAGACAACTGCATTTACTTGTTTTCTTTTGTAACACCAGGAAGTCATGAAATCTACAAGAACTCAGTTGGAGCGCGAACTGATTCTAGATGACATGCTGGCAGTGAAGGACTTGCCGTCGTACACTATGCTGGACAGATAAAGTTAAAATCAGATGTTGCATTTGGACGCCGCAGAACTGACTATATCGAGAGCCATGTTTGAGGCCTTATCTATGCTTCCTTCGTAGTTGTAGTATATATTTTGAAATCATTGTTGTTCCTTTTGGATGTGCTACTTGGAGGAAATGAACAATCAATTTAATACATATATCTGCTTTATATTTTTTTGAACCATGGTCCATGGAGCCTTTGCTGGTCCTTAGTTATTTTACTTTAAATAAATGCTAGAAACAGAGCCTGTTTGTTTTTATTTGAATGCACATTCGTTCGGTAGACAAAATCCTCTCTCTCTCGCTAAAGAGATCTTGCAAACGACGAATGAAGCTCAGCCACAGATGACGGTGGCACCACGAACAGCAGAGGAGCGTAGCCATAAGCCCATAAGACACAAGTGATGGTTACTTCAACGAACAGCAGAGGTGCATGATAGTAACATAATTACATAAGCAACAGCTACTTAGATCGAACAGCAGAGGTGCATAGGCATAAGATCACAAGTACTGCTAGCAGAGATGCAAGATAATACAGGCAATATCAAATTCAGAAGATGGATCACAAGTACTGGTAGCAGAGGTATATTACACAGACAATAGCTACTACGAACAACAGAGAAGCATAACCATAACACAACTGTAGAATCCAAATGATTACTACGAATAGCAGAGAAGCATAACCATAACACAATCGTAGAATCCAAATGATTGATTCTACTACTAACCAAGTGAAACTAAGATGATACGCCCTTCATGTTCGGCTTCTAGAGTCCAGACATCGGTCCTTGTTGTTCAGTCTCTATACTCCTACACACTCAATGTATGTCTTCTTTGTCTTACGCCTCTTGCACATCTTTCCCCTCCTCATCCCTTTCACGGTGTCGATCTTGGATCTTTGAAGCTTCCTCATGTACCGGCCTACCACATCCCGTGTAGCATTCGTACTTAACATCATGGCAGAAGCAAGGTCCTGCAATTAAGAAACTAAGAAGACTAGTAATCCGCTATTCATCCCAACAAATCAAAAGACCAAAGAGGACAACGTAGGCTATGCATACTTACTCCATCGGGTTGTCAGGCATGTTATCCATCTTCATGCCAAATCGAGACAGAAGCCTCTGTCTGATCACATGATCAACGGTGGCTTCCCGCACCGTCCCATCATTAATAGATCAAACACTTATTTTCCTCCCTTAACCCCACACAATCTCCCCATAGCACTGACATGTCTTCACTTGAATCTTCAGGAATATTTGTGTTCCGGCGTATATCTCGACAGACGGACTCTATCTCTGTGCACTTGGAAACCCTCGCGTACTCTTCTATGAGAGCGTCAACATCGTGGACACCGAGTAGAGAGAGGGTTTTTCTTGAGGAGACCGATCGTGTGGTCGATGCACCGCACCATAATCTTGTGAGTAAATCAACATGAAGAAATACAACGAATCATATAACCAAACATTATTGTTTTAGAGAAAAGTTGAACATAATAGAGAAAATGCGACACATTGACAAATCATTTAGGCTCAAAACCGTCGCCCAAGAAGAAAGAACCCCACTAAAATCCCTCATTTCCACTAGACCCAAAATTAACCCACGCCTGAGCCCAAGAAACCCCCAAGTTTACCATCTGTAGCCCAAACAAAAACTCATGTGAAGAAGAACGAGGATTTCGTTTCTCTCTTATCAACAGCTATTAGATCTGAAGGAAAAGGAGAGTATTTCTCACACAATCAACATGAAGACAGTAGTAGAATGAAATAACTGATTCTGCACAAAGAAACCCCTCACAGCTTAAGAAAACACAAGCATCGACATGATCCGTAGCTCAAAAGTTTAGATCTGACCAAAAAGATTATCAATCCCGAAGCTCAAATATCCTGGTAGGTTCTAATAATAATGCTTCGATCTATCCAATATTTTAGTTAATTAGCTTGCGTATATCGTATGATCGCATCTCGCTATATATGTGTGGTGTAGATGTCAGTGGCGGACGTAGAATTATACAAATGAGTGTACATACATTCTTAATTTTGTTCCTACATGTATATTATCTTATTATATGATTTTTAACTTGTTAAAACTGATAATCCTAAATATATATAAAACATAATCTTTGTATGTTTTTACAAATTATGTTTCTTTAAATTCATTTTAATTTTTGTCAAAAATAAACATTTTATGGATCATCATATATTTTGAGGGGTCACGGTTACTAACTTTAAAGAAAATTGTTGGTTCGCTGAAAATTTAGTAGATCACAATGTAGTTGCAGTAGCCAAATAACAAAATAACTAGTGCTTTTATAATATTTTATTTAAAAATGTTCAATTTCTTTTTATGTAGTGGTGATATTTTTGTTAGAAAAGTCTTTTATCTAGAACCAAACAATCTTTAAATTATTTTATATTATCTCGAAAGATGTATATATCTGATATTTTAAAAGTATTCTTCACAGAGTAAAAATCTTTTTGAGGTAAAACCGCATATTATGATGTTAAAGTAGCAATTTAAAAAAAAAATAAGACTAAATATTTATATCACATTGAAATTATCTGTGCTCACTGCACGTCTTGCCCTTGTTTCCATCCATTGGTGTCATCTCTGCCATGCACTGGTTCAGCCACGGAGCCAGCGAGGGGGGCGGAGGGGGCTCTAGCCCCCCTACTGCCGCCAAACTCCATTAAATCTCCTTATTAGCTCCTCTAGTTTTTTTTGTCATAGATATAGTAGAAGGACTGTATTCTGAGGTAGAAGAAGATAATTTTGTGATTTTTTATCAGAAAAAATTATTGAGTTCATGTTAATTGTATTCAGTCTTTCTATTATGTATAGTTCAGCCCCCTCTAAATTTTTTTATGGATCCGCCACTGCATTGGTTGTGCTTGTTGCAGCGCCTCGTGCACATCGTCCCATCACGACTGCCCGTGCTCATTGTGAGTGCTATTTCCTACCTCGTCCATGATCGTGGCTTATCGATGTGGTCTATCTCTGCAACATGCTACTAGTGCTTACCCTCTAGCTACTGACTTTGGGAGAACGATGAAAAAAGTAACATCATATGTAGTTTAAAGAAAATAATAAGTGTGCTCCTAATAGTGATGTTGAATAGGCAATGTTTGGTTTGGAGTGAAAATTTTCACCTCTTTTGACCGCTAATTAAAGGTATTAAATAAAACGAGTTTACAAAACTACCTTCACAACTTTGCGTTAATTCGCGAGACGTACGTAATGAGGTCTTTGATCGCACGATTAGAGGACAGTTACTATAGCATTACTGTAGCAAATTATGTATTAATCATGGTTATTAGATTCATTACACAAAGTTGTACTCATATGTGAAAAGGTTTTGCAAATAGATTTGATTTAGTACTTCATACATACAAGATTCTGTTTGAAAAAAAATCCATCGGCAACCAAACACAAGTGGAGTTATTTTTTAATGTGAGTCAAAATTTTAAAATGGTGAAATTTAATATTAATTTCTTTTAGATTTTAGGCTAATATAATTAATTGATTTAAAATTACAGACTTCATCATGTTCCCACCGCGCTACGTTACACTGATACATCGAGCATGTGTTGTATTCCATATTCGATACTCGCTCGATATGTACCATAAAATATCCAAATTGAAAATAAAAATTCAAATATTGATACGTAGGTTGATACGTACAAGCGATTTCCCGACCGGCCCACCTAACAAGACTCTCGTTCACACCCCCTGTCCCTAGCTGCCCTCCTCATCCTCCCCGCGACCCACACGCAGATGCACCTTGGTCCTCTCCGCAAACACTTTCTTTCTCCCCGCAAGATCGATCCGGCTGTCGGCCCGTGCGCTGCCCTCCATACTCCCTTACCCAACTGCAGCTCGAGTCTGTCCGCATCACCGTCCTTTCCCATGATCTTTGTGTTCTCTCGTCCTTTGCCCAGTTGCAAAATCTACCTTCTTTTATACCAAAAATAAAGAAGTAGTAACAGTATATGACACATTCCTAGAAAGGTTTCGTCCAAATCAAAAGACAGACAATGGATTCTTTGCTTTGGACAACAGTCTAAATACCGGTATCTTCTGTTCAACTCATGGTTTTAATATTGAGGTATGTGGTGTTAAATAGGGAAAATGACGTTGATAGTACACTGTCATATAGTGTGCTGCTAACCTTTGTAAGTGTTTACTGTTCTAAACAAGATGCTAGGTCTTATCTTTTTTTCTAGCGTTGGCAATGTGGTGGAAATGCTTGACATGTGCGTCTAAGTTTGCTGAAGGGATATCGAGGAATAAGAGATTTCTCCAAGAGGCCCTTCTATGCAGTAAGCTTTGCACGGTTCCTCAATAGCAAGGCGAGTCTATCCTCCGTTAAGCTGTTTGTGTGCTCGCGTGTTTCCATGTTTCCTCTCCACCTCATGTTTCCATGCTCGTGTGTTTCCATGTTTTCTCCGCACCTCATGTTTCCATGTTGTAGTGTCGGCCAGCATAAGTTTCCGTCCTGAAATAACTGTCGTTTTCGCTTTTCGAGAAACAATTTTGACTGAATATATATATATGAATATATTAATATTTATGTTATAAAATTAATATTAGATAGATATTTGAATCTATTTTTTTTTAAAATTTTAATGATTTAAATGTTGCACATATTTTTTTTACAAACTCCGGTCAAACATGTGGCACGGAAACTAACAACGACAATCATTCTGGGACGGAGGGAGTATGAATAATGTTGAAATAATATTTCTTGTGAGAGAAGACGTGATGAATGTGATAGGAACTAACAACGACAATCATTCTGGGACGGAGGGAATATGAAAAATGCTGAAATAATATTTCTTGTGAGAGAAGACGTGATGAATAAGACATGATGAATGTGATAGGATGAATATGAAATTTTGAAGGGAGGCAAAGCTCTCTTTGGAAACTTCGTATGCCGTGGTTAGTTTGTGTCTGAAGAAGAGGTGCCAGCCCTGGGAGCTCACACCGCTCGAGATTCATTGGCGGAGCTGTTGTTTTGGTGTGGTAATCTTGAAATTGATCCACATGTGCTTGCTAGGAGGAGGGAGAGGAGTGGCGTTTCTGCTCTAACAAAGCGTCCGGTTTTTTAAGCACAAAAACCGGCCGGTTAGCCGGTGTGACCGGACCGGTTTTACCAGTTATCGAAACGGAATTCCGACCGGGTAATGTGAACCCTGCTCATACTTACCTGCTTGGGCTTTTGGCCTAATCTGCTCTGTAAAGATTTGAGTGGTTTCCCCAGACTTTGTAAACACTTTAGTTTGTGATTTGGTATTTCGTTTTTTTGTAAGCACAGCGACCGCTGCTACGTTTGGGTGATGCGATGCTGCTGCTCAAATTGAACTGCCGCTTTCTATCATCCATGCCGCCCCACTGTCCAAGTGTATGCGTGATATTCTACTCGGATTACTCCCAAAGGCAGAGCTTCTCATTAGTCAACATTTACCAGAGGTTACAAAGGCACTGGGAAATTTAACATTGTGGAAAAGCATGGAGGAAAAAAGGAAAACTTGAAGCACGAAGCTCTGCTAGAGACTACTACTAGTAATAACAGTTTATTATTTGCCCATGCAGGGACGGCGCGGGTGGCCGGGCCACGTAGCGCCCGGCCGCGCGCCACGTACGCGCGCTCACATCTTGCCGTGGCGGTGCGCGCATGTGGAGCCGGCGCACCCCTCCACGCACTTCTCCACGCACCGGTCCACCCGCTCCGCCGCGCGCTCCCGGAGCGCCCGGTCCTTCTCCTCGAAGTACACCGACGCCGCCTTCTCCGCGGCGCGCTCCTTGGCCGCGCGCTCGTCGTCGCCGCCCAGCCGCACCCCGCGCGGCTGCTCCGCCGCTCCTCCGTTGCCGCCCCCCAGCGTCAGCTTCTCCTTGATCGCGCCCGTCACGTTCCCGAGCGCGCCCAGCAGGCCTGGCCCTGCCTGCCCCCTGCTGCACGCACAATTAACGCATACAAATCACACGGGTCAGGTGCCAATCGTACGTGAATTAACGCATAAAAAACAAGGAACGAATAATGATGATCGAAACGGCACGTACTTGTCGGCGTCGTGGGCGCCGGCGGCAGCCGTCTCCATGGCCCTGTCAGGGGCGGTCTGCGCGGCGCCCCTGGTTGCGTCTGTGTACTCGCCGGCCTTCTGCTTGGTCACGTCCTTCGTCTCCTGGGCCTTCTGCCTCGCCGCCTCCGCGGTCTCGCTCGTCTTGTGCGCCACGGCGTCCTTGGTCTCCCGCGCCTTGTCGGCCGCCGCGTCCTTGTACTCCCCGAGCTTGTTCTTGGTCGCCTCCGCGGTCTCGCTCGTCTTGTGCGCCAGGGTGTCCTTGGTCTCCCGCGCCTTCTCGGCAGTGTAGTCCCGGTACTCGCCGAGCTTCTCGCCCGTGGCCTGCGCCGTCTGCGACGTCTTTTCGGCGGCCGTGTCCTTGGCGCCGCCGAAGGTGCGGCCCACGGCGCTCACGAAGGACTTGGCGCCCTCCTGCACGCTCCCCAGGATGCCGCCACCGCCGCCTGCGGCCGCACCGGTGACGTCGCGGTCGGCGCGCGAGCGCGCGATCTCGTCCGCCGCCGACCGGGCGTTCTTCTCCGCCTGCACCAGGTGCTCGTCCCGCGCCCGGGCGAGCTCCTCCACGGCGCGCCGCGCGTCGGCCTCGGCGCGCGCCTCGCGGGTGTCCTGCTGCCTCGACGCCATTGCGATGGTCTTCTCTTCTCTCTCTCGACTTCTCTCGGAACGCGCTGTGCTTCTCTTTCCGGTGGCCTGAGCTACAGATCGAGCTAGTGGGTTCGAAGTGTCGCAGTACACGGAGTGTAGTGAGGTCCCGGAAGCGGTGAAGCGCGTATATACTCCGGCGCGAGAAATGCGAGGGCGACACGTACACCTCCGTGGGTGGACACGTGGGACATGTATAGGGAGACCCGGAACAGTGACATGACCATGGCGCCGCATCGCAGGCGAGAGCGACGCGTGTGCCACTATGGCTCTGTTGCCGATGCCTTTGCCGCTTGCTCTGAGAGGTTCTGGACTTCTGCTGGTTCTGGCTGGACCTTTCTTCTCTTCTTGCTGTTTCCCTTTCTTCTTGAACGGAGGCCTTCTTATCTTGGACTTCATCTGGGATTCTGGGTTGGGCCTGTTTGCAGTCTAAAAGGGCCGTGTTAAAGCCAGTTAGATGGGCCTTATTGAGCTGAAACTTTCTGGGCCCAACCTAAAACGAATGATTCCATGAACAATCGATCGGCCAACCCAATCAGCTGAGTGAGATTCGGTTAAAAAAACCGAGTGAGATTCGAGATCTAGGCAGGCACTCAAGAAGGACCACGCCCTTTGGTGGATCCATGGGGTTTGGATCATGCGTGGTTGCACCTTCCAGTTGACACCGGGTGGTTGCGAAATAATCCTCGCTGTGGTGCCAGTTCAAACCCAACAGCGCCAACGCCCTCATGACCCCATCCATCTCTGGTCCGCGCGCACCTAACAGGGGATCGATCTGTCGCTGCGTTGGTATAGCTGTTGAACCACCCGATCTCACGCGTTCCTCCCAGCCGGCCTTTTGGCTAGACCAGTAGATTCATCCAAACCTCCCTGGTTTTTCTACCACTAGGCACTAGCTGTGTTTTGTGTTTTCCTGGCTTCGAGAGAGACCAGAATTTTCATCCAAAAAAAAGAGGTACTCCGAGCGAATTTACGTTCCGGCCACAGCGAGGTGCTGCTGCTGGACAGCTTGCTCTGAATGCGAACAGTGGAAGAACCGAAGAAGACGGCACACGTTGCCGCGTTTCGCCGTAGTTTAAGGCGAAGCAAGGTGCTCTGGGACGGAATCGGTGCTCATTTGCTGTTTTCCATGATGGTGGCAAGTTCCTTATGTCCGCTTAGAAATCATAATAAAATAGTTTGGTGAAGAGCAATGTTTTAAAATCAAACATAGTGATACGGAAACCATTCCTTTTCGTCGGAGGAAAGGAATCTAGAAAAGGGGGTAATTGGCTCCTTGTGCCATGGCTCTGTACAAACAAACAAAAAAAAAACATCACCGGTGATTTGGTTTAGGGGCATGAATGGCACTGTTTAAAAATTTAAGCCGTTGCAGCAACCAGCGTACTCCTCGGTCCTCGCATCCCATTCCCAATTTTCCCATCGCCTTCTCGGCTCTCGCACGGCGACAGCGGTAGCCCGGTTCGGAACGCAAGGAACCAAGTGCAACCCAACGCCCAGCCTGCAGACAGGGAGAGCGCCACTCCCAACGCCTCGCTTCTGCTGCTGCTTCTTCCTCCGCTACAAGCCTACAACTCCCTGCGATTCCCCGGCGCGCACTCTTCACGCGCGGGAGTCCCCCGGAGCCCGCTGCGAGATCGCCGACCGGTCCCCGCGCTCGATACGCGGCGTGCGGCGCGGCAGTCCAGGCTCAAGTTCTCCGGCCCGAAGCTCTGCAAGTGCGAATGGCGGCCGCGTCCAGGAAGGAGGAGGAGAGGAACGAGCGGATCGTGCGGGGGCTCCTCAAGCTGCCGCCCAACCGCAGATGCGTCAACTGCAACGGACTCGTAAGGGCTCTCTCTCCATTAGACCCGTCATTTCTGATCCGTGGCCGCTGTGCTCGATGTTTTACTCATGTACGTCTCTGTGTTTTTTGGGTGTGTGTGGCGACGTGTCTCATCCAGGGGCCGCAGTACGTGTGCACCAGCTTCTGGACCTTCGTCTGCGTCTCCTGCAGCGGCATCCAGTGAGTGCTGCATCGCCTTCTCCCCGCTCGTGTCACTGGATTCCGTGCATGTGTGATCATCCGTGCCTCTTGTTTTTCATCAAGTTTTGTTGGATTAGATATTTGGATTGGGTTTCCAGTGCGTCGCCTACCCAAACTAGCGATGCATTTTACTTGTACTGTTCGATTGGATATTTGGATTGGATTCGAGTCGTTCTGAAGAAGGATTGACTTAGCTAGCTAGTTGCATTCGGGCATATGCTCATGTTCTGTTTCTCTTCTGTTATCCTAACACATCGATGCACTTGTAGCCGTGAGTTCACGCACCGTGTGAAATCCGTCTCCATGTCCACGTTCACCACGCAAGAGGTTGAGGCTCTCCAGAAGGGCGGGAACCAGGTGAAGCTATCTGCTGAGTTCGTTGTTCTGCTGTTTGTAGCTAGGGGATGTCGTATTGGTTTTTGTGTTAACTCTTCAACTGGTTGATGCAGCGAGCCAGAGAATCCTTGCTGAAGGACTTTGATACCCAGAAAATGAGGCTACCTGATAGCAGGTAAAGAAGAATTCAGTCACCGATATCTGTTTTGGTAATACATACCAAATAAATGTCTAACTAAAACCTATTGTTGCAGCAACATTGGCAGTCTTAGGGAATTCATAAAAGCTGTTTATGTGGAGAGAAGGTATGCTGGTGGGAGGTTTTCTGAAAGGCCTCCAAGAGATAAACAGGTAAATTTGGTTGGATCTTAGAAGTCTAATTGTTATATATCCTGCTTGAAATTTATCCTTTAATATCAGTCTGGAATTTTGACTATCAGCGGCTTCAGCAAACCTACTGCTTTATGATTAGATATCACTGAATACATATAGAGATGTATTTGTGATTAAATCTCATTTATGTTTTATTCATTAAGTAAAGCCTTCTTATAATGTACCTTTCCTGGCATATTTTGTAGCAATGCATATTTCTGAAGTAAATGATATTCCATCTTGCAGAACGAAAAGGCCCATGAAGAAGAACATAGAAAGGCAAGCTCCTACCATTCATTTTCACAGAGCCCACCTTATGATTACCAGTATGAAGAGCAACGCAATGGAAAACAATCTGCATTCCTAAGTAGGAAGCCTGGCTCAGATCGGGGGCTTCAGGGGAAGATTTCTGGATTTGCTGACAATTCGCATAGCCTGCATGAGAGAAGGTTTGAGGATGGATTTGCTGGTGATAGTTGTGGATCGAGGGCTTCTAACTGCTCAGGCTCAAGCATGAGTGAGACAGTTAGAACTGCACCACAATCACCTAATCTTCCTGATAATGGATGTTTTAGCCCACCTGTGTTAAAACATCAATCAAACCAACAGAGTTCTTATGTACTCACCAGTTCACAGGTGAGTGGAGATGTATTTCTTGAAAAACGTATGAGCTCTTTTATGTTACACAATACTAGGCTATATTAGTGTTTGAAAAGGACTAGTATTAAAAACATCTGATGGTCAAGATTAATTGTATACTTCTAAAACTCCCTGTGTTATGGGTTGTATACATGAGTAGTATAGGTAGTACAAGGGTATCATGGTAAAAGAACACAAATGACATTATAATTTTTTTTTTGACACTAGCATAAAGTCTACAAGATATTTCTATTTGGAATCTCACTTTTTAAAATGTACTCCCTTCGGACCAAATTTGTAGGTCGTTTTAGCTTTTCTAGGTGCATAAATATTATTGTGCATCTATACATGTGCTATATCCAGGTGCAAAGCAAAAATTATGGATCTAGAAAAAGCTAAAACGACCTACAATTTGGAACGGAAGGAGTAACAATTACTAAATTACTCATAATAATAGATAGTTAGATCTTCTCTGTACAACATACCACTTAGTGTTAGTATTGTGTACCATAAAGGAGCTCAAAAGTATACTTTCATTTCTTATCACATTAAATAAATATATCAATCTCTCTTGCAGAGAACTGTATCAGCAGGAAACATAGATTCAGTCTCTCTTAAGTCAGGAAAGTCAAGCTTGTTTGATTTGATTTTTGAGGATGATAATGTTCAAAGGACTCAGAAGTCCACAAACTCCGCTGCTCCAAGTTTCATAGCCTTCTCTGATGCTATTAGTGCCCCAAATCAAGATCTCTTTAATTCCACAGCTGCTCAGGAACACCATGTAACTAACTTGGATCAACCTCTAGACCTATTTGCAAATAGGCCTACTGAAACTTCATCTGCTGATAAAGAAATACCAGCAGCTCCGTCAATGGACAATGCTGGGTGGGCTACATTTGATACACCTCCAGAACAAAAGCAAGCTTCAGTCACTGGACTTTCTTATGTTGCTGCCACAAGCAATGATAAACAGACTCTGAGTCGAGATTTGTTTTCTTTTGAATCAAATGATGAGCCAACATGGTTTGAGAGCTCTAAGAATAATGCTTCAGTTACCTATAAATCTACCGCTACATCTCTTGATACAGGCAATTCTCAGGTGAGGAACATTTTTTGTTGATCTAGAAGTTTGCTCTTTCTATATATGTTTTATGTCAATACGAGTTCGCAATAAATGATATTGAAGTGTGCGCTTTTTAAGGTCACACGTCCTTGGAATATTTGAAATAATTTTCTTTTTATGAAATAGCTGATGGAATTATGTAGTTCTGCTACAAGCTTAGTGTTGTGCTTCAAATCTTATGCTTCAATTTTTCAACTTCCTCTTCTATGACAGCCTTGGAGCACTTTTGATGCCTCCAGTACTAGTACCCAGTACACTGTCAAGGGAGATCTATCATTAATGACTTCTAAATTGCAAAATTCTGGACCGATGGATGAAAATAGTTCTCAGGTGGGTAAACAATGAATTTCATTAATGAGTTGGTTATTTTCTGTCTTTTAAAATGTTCTGTGGTTGTTGTTTATTTGTAGCTCTGGCATTCATTTGATGATGTAAATGGGGCCGTTTCTCATGATCAACTCTGTGCTCAGCGGCGAATTGATGAGCACAGTAATGTTGTAAGCATTTCACTTTCAACCAGCAATCCATTTATGTGCTCTGTAGCTTCAAAGGTATACCATTTCCCTGATTCCCTCTGTCTTGTTTGTGTGATTCGATAATTCAGCACTAAAGGGTTTCCTTCCATTTAGGGATCTCAAGATGATGACCCTGCTAAAGTATTCACGGATGGATTATCGCCTAATACATTGCTTTCTGCTTCCGCAGAGCCATCTCTGGTATCTTCCATTCCTTAAGTGATATGGTTTTCAGTAGTTCCTATGCCATTTAGCTTTTGCATACAGTTCCTCTCACAATTGATTTTTGGGCTTATAGATTACCTATTGTTTACAGGAAGGAGCCTCTACGGAGCATGTGCCATTAAATCCTTTTGAGCTTCCATTTGACACTCATTCAGGGACTCCTGATCTGGTAATACCATTCTTCCTTCCATTCATGGAGTTTTACTTAGGTTGAGCTTTTTTTTTTTTGTATGCTTACCTTCCATGAACAGGTTTCTCTAGAGCCTAAACGACCCCTGTAACCAGTAGATTCTTGCAAACTGTACAGTATGCCAATATACCCTAAAGCATTTCGCTGTTGTATACCATTATAAATGCTATGCTTGGTAGAATCTGCAAATCAGTAATGGTCTAGAGCACTGTTGATATTGTTTTGTGAAGGCAGTAAGTCATGTCATAGTCATGTGACTTCAGCTCAAACAGCTTATTGTCAGAGGTCTGATAGTATACAAATTAATAAAAATTGCGAGTCAATCATACAACATCTCAATTGGTGGTGGCTCTTGAAGATACTGTCAATCTTCAGAGTTGTATTTTACTTTTACTAGTCATGTCTGAGTACACATAAGCAGATTAGCTGTGACCAATCCTACTCCGGCAGTCTGTATCCAGTGATGGCCAACACGGTCAACTTGCCACCATATCCAATCTCAAAAAAAAAAAACTTGCCACCATATCCTGGACTACACTTGCTTTCGGTTTCCTGACATGCAACATCTTTTGCAGTTCCTGGACGTAAGTTCATTGCAAGAAGCCTTGCCGAATCCAGATTTACCAGCTTTCCTTGATGGTTTGCCTGAAACATGGTTCTCCAGCAGTTCTTCTTGTGCCTTCGTTCCATCAGCAGCACATGGTATGCTTTCCGTGACAGCATCTATCAATTGATCATCTTTCTACCGTGTTCACACCACCACAGGCACCAAGTATAACTGTAAAAACCTGTGCATGTTCAGGTGGATTACCGTGCCTTATGGAGCAGGCCCCAAACTCTCCGCTGCGGTAAACTACTCTGCTCTGCTACCTGCTTCGGTGTGATCCATCCATCGTTATTCAGGCTACTCACTGAGATGGTCCTTGTTGATTCAGGAACATACCAGTTGGCACTGTATCAACGGGAAACCCTTTTGCATAGAGGATGGCGACGGAGACGCTAATCCGCGTCATGGTCATGTCGCTTTAGTTCAGTGAGTTTTAGAGCTAGGCATTTTGTGAGAACCCGGTTGATGCTGTAGTGGTGATCAGAGGGGAGGGTAGGGGCATGGCGGCATGCGATAGCGCCGCCAAATGGAGGAATATACTTAGTAATTACTACCTCCGTTCTTAAATATATGACACCATTGACTTTTTTCATTGGTTTGACTAATCGTCTTTTCTGCAAATATTTTTCTAAATCGATAAACTTACAAGTTAAATCTGAAGTACAAGTGACAATAGACATAATGATACATATTTTACTTTAGTTAACTAACTTGTTCCACATATATTGATGGTCAAAGTTGGAGTAAAAAGTCAACGGTGTCATATATTTAAGAACGAAGGGAGTATATATAAGGGCTCTGCTGGTGCGCGGAATGTGTATATTCTTTGTCCACTTCATTTCATTTGTACTCTGAAATGAACGGGCTGGTTCATTGTTCCAACATCATCAGAGACGTCTTGGCCGGGCGTCCTGGTACATCTCTCTTTCTGATAGCTACGATTCGGATGGCTCCACTCAAACTATTCGGTTCAGGAACGTTTTCGTCTCCTGCGGATATGCTTAAAAATATCTGCAGCATTGGCAAGTGGCGGCCGCGGCGTGTCGGCTGGCTGGCTGGATGAAGATCAATGAACTATACAAATGTGTCCGTTCCCCTATTCGGTTGAGATTATTAATTTGGGTGGACATATTGGGCCTTTCTAGATCCCGTGGTGCGATCGTACAACATCTAGGCATGAGAATTCTGAGATCAAATTAACAAGCCTTTAGTAATATATGATCAATGATGTGTGACTATTATGTGAGTCTTGATTCGAATGAGATGGCATGCCGTAGTAAAATTCCCGGACAATCATAATGTAGCAGTAATTCTGAATTTCTGAATGCATTTTACTAAAATTCCTGATAGAAGCAGATACGATCTGTAACCATGAGCCATCTGGAGCAGTTAGCCAGAGCACGGGGCACACCATAACCATGTTCCGGTTTCAGCGATTTACCAGCAAGATTGAAAACATATTCAAAATTCCTTCAGACGAAATGACCATTGCATATGTGCATTCTCAACTTGCAGACATTCACCACCATTATAATGCACCACTCATCATTGAACATCCACAGAAATCATAACAGCAATCGCAAAGGCAGCTGGACACTAATTCTGTAAATATGGTGACAATTAACAATCTGGCACGATTCAACATTCAAAACTTGAAGGATTAACATCCAGGGTATCGAATAACATAGACAAGCATCGTTTGCCTCTCAATTTAGGAACTTAAAGCAACAAAAACACTAGTTTCACAACCCACACCTAACAGTGGAGTACAAGCTTAGTTGGCACCAGCAGCAGCTCCCTTCTTCCTTGACACAGCCTCAGTTCCTGATAAGCATTTGCACCACAGAAGTTTAGTACGATTATGTAGATAATGAACGGATCACAAGGAGCGAACAACGATTTACCCTCTCTGAAGTTGCTCTTGAACCTCCGTGGCACGTGGCGAAGGTACCTCATCCTCCCTGTGCCAGTAGTCTTCCTCCTAATGGCCTTCACGCTCCAGTTGTCTGATTTTTTGGAAGAAGCAGAATATTGGGAACATTTCAGAGTAATCCATATTATCTAACAAAAGCATCAAAATATGTGAAACCGAATTTACGAAGTATTCTACAAGCAGCTTCTACAAAAATAATAAAATAGTAGCTATATCACAATCTTTGCAAGCATAGAAGCTATCTCATACACTACCTACTACTGGCTGTAGAGAAGAACTGTAACTGTTACTGAACACAACTGTTCATTGAAGAAAATATAAGTCCAACATGTGTGCACAGACCTAGAGCTAGACACTCAAGTACTTGTATAAATGTACCATTGATTAAGAAAGTTATTTTGTGTAGCATAGCATGATGACTATCAGTTTGTGCCAAGAACAATAAGTCGTAGGTACCTAGCTTCTGCTTAAAGGAAACAATCATGATGCTTTATATTTATCAATTTTTAAAGCAATGTAAAAACATACAACAAATTACTACTGAACGATCAAGCGACATCCCAAAATTTAAACATAAAATTAGCATGAAGTTTTATCAATTAGCACACCTTCCAAGAGCGGATACTAATCAATCATAGCGCACTAGTAATAACAGCAAGACGGGCACAGGCAACAACAGCTACGTGCTTATAAATTCGCATCTAACCACACTACATGTTCTTGACGAATCTGACATGCAAAAGGAAACTGAACCAGAGAGGGGGAAGTGCCCAGGGATCTTACACTTGCGGATGCGGGCCGCGGGGTAGCCGCAGGAGGAGCAGGTGCTCTTCTGCAGGTGGAAGGAGCGGCGGCCGCAGCGCACGCACAGCGTGTGCGTCTTGTTCCGGCGCTTGCCAAAGCTTCCCGTACCCTTGCCCTGCACACAACGACAACCGATCGATTAGCGATTCTGGTCCACGCAATGGAAACATCAAGCAGTAAGCATTTCACACAAAACTAAAAAGCAAATCAGTGTTCAGAAAGATTGCAATTGCAACAAAGTTTAAGCACAAAATTATATGGATGCAGAGTAACCATTTCAACACAAACCGATAGATGTACACCCTCTTGCACCAATCTGAATAGACTAGAAGAGACATACGAACACACTAGAAGAGAATATTTAACAAAAACAGCCTTCTCAGAGCATGATAAGCACATGTGAAGTGGGCAAACTGAATATCCAGATGCTACGAATGACTGAAAACATCTGAGGTGGAACATAGCGCATCATGAAATATCGAAATGCTACAAAACTATGCAAAACAAATAAATTCAAATCACTTTGTAAACCATAGTATAAATAACTGGCTACTTAATCATAGATGAGCAGCAATTGCGCATGAAAGAGCAGGACATCAACTTCAAAGCTGTGAGGCGCACATCTAATATCTACAAATATAGCAGTGCACCAACATATAACAGGAATTCCTACCCAAACAAGAACCCAAAAAACATCATAGTTAATTGTAATCGCAAACAACCTTATCATACAGCAGTCACAAGATCTAAAAACCTGTCGGGGCAACGCCACCCATCTGACTACTTCACGAACGGATCCTATCAAACACGACCACGGACTACCAGTTTACCAGAAAGACAAGACATCTAGGTCTTAGTACCGGACTGACCAAGTTACAAACCACAAAGACATTAGGAGACCGATTACAGCAAGAGCTCTAGCTGAATCGTATCGAGCAGTTACAGCATGGATCGACGGAGGAACAGACGAGAAAGAAGAAGCATTTTCCCCAGCCGTGCGCCGGCGTGGGCGAGAGAGAGGGAGACGCGGCTTACCATTTTGGCGGTGGCGGAGGGGAGAGCTAGGGATCCTGCGGCGTGCTCCCTATGGCGAGTGGCGGCGGCGGGGGGAGAAAGGGCGTGGTTTTATGGCGAAGCGTTCCGCTGCGGGCTAGGGTTTACTCCGGGGTGGGCTTACGGGCCTTTTTTTCCTTACATGGGCTTAGGTAGATGCGGCCTACGATGATGATGACGGACTAGATAGATGATGATGGACGGCTTCTGGGCTCACGAGGTGTGCGATTCAGACCTGATTTGTTTGGTGTGGCATCTACATGAGTTTGCTATTTTTAAAAATCTTATGATTTGTCAACTCTTAAAATTTGTTAAATTAAAAAAATGCATTTCGAGTTTATTATTTTTAGCTTACAAAATATTTCTTTCCCTCTTATATATTTGCATCAGGAATCATTCTCTATTCTTTTTTTTCCACCCTCCCGCCTGGTAATAACCGTGAGAAATGGCGATGTCAAGCCGAGTACGCGTGTGTATATTTACACGTGGAGGCAGGTTTTTTCCAAATTATCCAAAATTGTAGGTCCTTTGTCAAATTATTGGAGGAGTGTTTTCAACATTTTTGTTAAAAATAAATAAATAAAGATGCCAACTCGAGATGCTACTCCGAAATATGACACAGCTTAATCTTTCCTTTGTAGTCAGTCTGTAGGTATTTTTTTGCTTGATTCATCTCTCGCTTATCTTCAGTATGTTCTTTTCTAGGTCTTGTGATACAAACTTTGTTTGCAAGTAGCGTTTGACATTGTGCTTTGATTGCTCAGACATTTCTGAGCATTGCTTGAAAGGATAACCTTAACTTGAAGTTTAATTTTCCACAGAATCATGGGACGTGTTCTGCACTTGTGGTTCAGGATGAATTACAAATACAGGGTGATTTGTGGCAAAATGGTTTGCCGTTCACCAGTCCGGCGTAGAGATGCAATAGGCACGACACAACGCCGTTGGATGTGCTACCAAATGCAGCTAATTGGCGATTGATATTGGATCGTGCAAGTGTTAAGGAAAATAAAGCAATCATCGAATTCAAAAGTTTAGCAGCATCCGTAAAACTACCACACCAACTGTATTAAGGACAGAAATAGTTCCAGTTAACAATTAAACACTACTGTGCTAATACAACAAGCGAAAACAACCATTCAAGAAAACACAACAAATGATAAAATACATTTACAACTGAATGAGCTACACAAGCAAAAAAAGACAGAACATTAAATCCAGACAGGCAACCACAAAACGCAAATGGATTCAGAAGAACCATGTCCAAATGGTAGAATCTTAATTTTAAGATGAGAGTAAATATCCATAACTCAGCTCAAAACTGACAGAAACAGTTTTGTTCACATCACCAAACTTTTTTAAAAAAGAATGTTGCAGGACTACAGGTAACGATAGTGCCACAACACAAGTTCAGTTAGCCAGAGTAAGGTATCGATCTTACAGACATTGGTTTGTGGATAATTGTATTCTCTTCGTGTGCACAATAGTGCTTCAAGTTCTTCTTCGTACTGCGTGTTCAGTGTTCAGCATCTGCCTGCGAATTCTTTATACCTGGTTGAAAATCTCGTGATTTGCAGCCTTTTTCAGCATCAAATCCAATTCTAGGTCACTGCTCTGAAAGTCTGAATTGCACTTGACAAAGAAATTGGAGTAGGTTGCATAGTCATCCTCGCCACAAAATCCTCCCTTTTCATCCTAAATAAAAGGAGTAGAATGCCATTCAGTTGTTTTGACTCTGATCGACGGAATTCAGAAACCATTCTTTGCATTGCCAATCAGTGGCGTAGCCATATTGGGGCCAGCTGGGGCAGCCGCCCCAGCTAATATGCCCTAACTCGACTATGTTCTTTCTTCTCTGACGATATTTTTAAGTTTCGGTAGTATTTCTAGATGGCGCCATGACTCATAGAACCTTAGTACTTACTAATTTGTGTCTTTGTTCTTCAAATTTAAGACTACATTTTGAAAAATTTCGCTAAAATTTGTGCAACTGCAGCATATAGATGTGTGAATTGGTGTGTGTTTCATTTTGGTTTGGTCCGTCATTAGGTGTCGCCCCAGCTAATTTTTTTTCTGGCTCCGCACTGTTGCCAATGATGTCTGCTTCAAAATTTTGTTTTACCTTCAAAGCAAAAAAAGAACATGCTACAGTGTTTTGGATGACTAGATTGATGTAGGTAACAGAGATGGTTACAGAGCACTTGGCCAATTGCGAGTGCAGATTACTGCACCACTCTAATCAAGAGCAAGGTAATCCGAAACCAAAACTGATAGTCTGAAACATTTTCTTTCATGATAAACATTTTTCAAAACGGAATCAACGTGATACATCTAGCAAGGAACAAGGTCCTCAATGTTACCTTTGGAGAAGATAACCAAGAATGGAGGAGTGCCCTCCTGTGTATATGTAATGCAGTGGCCATATATGGGCCATGGGCCTAATATATATATAGATACTTTGCTTAACACTCAACAGGACAATTCCTTTATGTGTCCGAACTGGCTCCACGTAATCTGTTTATTTCTTTTTTTTTTCGTATTTTTGGCCCCCTTCCCTTGCTTGTTCTTTTCAGAATCCGTCTCCGAGCTAACCAAATTAGCTCACTGATCTGCATTTTTTGCTGTAATTTTCTGTTCTCCTTGTCGCGCTCGTGCCGGCCATGTAACCCAACACCTGGGCTTTAGCCCTTTGCAATGAAGTTCAGGTGGGCGATGTCCACCCCCTGTTGAAGCCTAAAAAAAAAGCCTAAAAAAAGGGGTATGACGGGTACTACTTGCTGTGATGTTTTTCTTCTGAAAATTACAGCAGAATCTTCATTTTTACTCTAAGAAGAAACGATTGATTTTATAATAATTTTTGCGGTGAGGAAATTGGGTACTGTTCTTCCGGGCAAACACGCAGCCTGGCTCTCAGTTAGATGTGCCTTTTTCAAGCGTCTTTTAACGATACGTAACATAATATCATCTATATTAATGTAAGTTCGATCCAGTTCCAATTTATGGATCGATTTGGTGAAAAAAAGGGTGCTAACTTAAAAATTAACCGTATTGCACTTGCACCTCAAAAGAGAGAGAATGTTTACTGCTTCTGTACACCGTAATCACTACAAAGCTCCTCTACGTTTAACCGTGCAAATATGCGATGGTGAAAGCGAACGCTGCAGAAGAGCGTAAATTACATCTTCACGCTTCATGGCACCGCTCACACACGCGTCGTCGTCGAAGCGGGAAAACAAAAGAAAAGAAAGGAGGGAAAAGAAAATCAGCACCCGCCATCGGCGGACGCTACCGGGACTGCTGCGCGGCCGTCGCCCGGCGCCTCCTGCTGCCCCACGTCTCCCCGCGGCGCTCCGCCGCGCGCCACTGCAGCCCGGCCAGCTGCGCCTCCCAGTCCGCGAACCCCGCGCGCCGCGCCGCTTGGTAGCCGGCGCCGCCGCCGCCGAACCCGCCGCCGCAGCGGAGCTGGATGTCGTAGCCGCGCCTGCGCTCCGGGTCGGAGAGCACCTCGTAGGCCTCCCGCGCCGCCATGAACCGATCGGCGCCGCCGGGGCACGCGTCCGGGTGCCACCGCCGCGCGGCGCGCCGGTACGCCGCCTTGATCTCCTCGGGCCCCGCCGTCTCCTCCACCGCCAGCACCTCGTACATCGTCGCCGCCACCGCCGTCGGAGCGGACACCGCCGCGGCGGACGCCCGCACCTGCACCCGCGTCCGACGCTGGCACCACCTGGTTCCGCCGAAGCGGTAGCCCGCGCCCACGGCCACGGGCTTGGCGCACACCGAGTTCATCCTCCCCTTCCAAATCCGCTGCCGACCTCGACGGCTCGACCCAACCGAACCGGGAGACAACCCAGAAAGTGATGTGTGAGACGCGTAAGCTAGCTGCTACGGATGAAGCAAGAGCTGTCGCGTCTCGCGCTGGCTCTGCGATCGATCTTGGCGTCGAAAGGCCGCGGACCTGGCGTTTAAATAGCGGGGAGCAGCGCGCGCGTGAGCGTGAGCGAGCGGCCAGGTCGGAAGGTCTGCTCTGTTCTGGAAGGGGCAGCGGGCGGCGGGCGGGGGAGACCGCGGCGGCGGGAGGGATAAGCGAATTGCGTCATCGGCTCATCGCCCACGGGAAAGCGCGCGGGTTATTTGTGTTTGACGCGCGGCTAGTTTAGTTGCCTCTAGCGTGATTGATTATATTTTTACCACCGTTTTATCGTGATTTTTACTGTTTGTGCCGCGGTTTGTTTGATTCGAATTGTTCCCTGACCGAATTTTACTGTTCTACTAGAGGACGGTTTGGCGCAGGGGTCAGGGGACACTTGACGTGCTGCGCCGTTTCTAGATTTTTGCCTTTTGTCTCTGTCGAGATGTGCTCGTTGACTTAGCTCGATGACTCGTGCAGGGCGCTCGATCGTAGCGTGACTTGTTTTGTTCTCGCCAGTTGCCACCATGTCCTGGCGTCCTGCCGAAGTGCCGATGCCCGGGTGCTTCGGTCCAGTTCAACCGGGGCCTTGTTTAGTTGTTGGAAAAATTTGTCTTTTCAACGTTTCGAACTCCTCTAGCATACTGTAGCACGTTTCGTTTGTTTGTGGTAAATATTATCCTATCATAGTCTGACTAAGCTCAAAAGATTCGTGTCGCGAAGTACATCAAAACTGTGTAATTAGTTATTTTTTTACCTATATTTAATACTCCGAACATATGTCTTTTAACGTATTTAATGTGATGTGATGGAGAGAGAGTGGAGAAAACGTTAGAAACTTTAGCAAACTAAACAAGGCCCGCGGGGAGAAGCATCATCAATGACGTTTCTTTTCTTTCTTTTCGCAAACGTGTACCAGATCATACCTATTTTATTAAAATACTATTTTCTTTAAAGTACAGGTAACTTATTTGAATAATAACGTTAGGTTTCTACAATTTGAAACACGAAAATATTAAGAGGTTTAATTAGAACTCTCTATAAATCTATAATTCCTTGAAGAGGGAGTTTTAAGATGGCTTATGGCCCACAGCTACTGATTTTTTTTTTTTGACTTGGATCGATCGGAGAGGAGGGTTACAAACTTGCTAGTGGTTTAATTTACATGCTAAGAGCATCTTCAAAAGCTTTTCTAACATCTACTCTCTAAGTCATCTGGAGAGTCATTTGAGTAATTTTTTTTTATATATCTTTATACTCTCCAACAATTTTTTGTATATATCTTATGCGTAGTCTGGAGAGTCATCATCGTTCTCCATCTTTGACTAGCAACAAATCTGCAATAGAGGATATCTATATTTGGATATCCAATTGAAAATGTTGGAGTGTGTTTTTCACCAAAATCTCTATTCATGTAAGTTGAAAAGGATATAAAGAACCTATTGGAGATGCTCTAAAAGGTAACACATGAGAAATAATGTTGTTTTTTTATTTCAAAAAAAAAAGAAATAATGTTGTTTTTCTTAACAAAAGCCAGATTGTCTCTATAATAAACCATGAACAATTGTGTCGTGGATTGTTATTTTCAAACAGTATCTACATAGCTCTGTTTGGATACTCTAACTTAGCTAGAGTTAGAGTTAGTCTCTAACTCTAGCTCTAACTCTAAACTAACTCTAGCTAAAGAGGTGTTTGGATTGAGTGGTTAGAATGACATTAAATGTACTAGGTGTGGGTGGCGGAAGAGAGAAAAGTCACTTTTTGGTGAACCCAACATGAACTAGCTCCAATCAGCACCTTTTGGGTGGGATAGTTTTTTGTGGTAGGTTAGATGCAAACTAGCCCAATCCAAACCTCCAGTTTGGATACTTTAAAACTAGTTGAGCCCCTTAATCTAAAAAAAACTAGTTGAGCCCCAACTAGCTCAAACTAACTCTAACCCATAGATCCAAACAGAACCAATCATTAGGTGTGGATGGAAGGAGAGAGAAGTCATTTTTTGGTGGGTCCAACATGAACTAGCTCAATCTACCCCTTTTGTTTGGATACTTTAAAGCTAGTTGAGCTCCAACTAGCTCAAACTAACTCTAATTCATAGATCCAGGCACGGCTATTGTTTTTTTAGCGGGTGGTGTGTTAGTTGGTGTGTTGATCGATCTCAAAGCTACATGATAATTCGTCAATCCTTCAAGCTCGTCCCTCCGACTAATGTCAATCTGCTAGTGGGGGTTTTTCGTAAATAGAAACCCCGCTTCTAGAATCTGGGTATGTAAGACAAAATATCTAGCATGTAGTGAGACTGATTGTTTTGAAATTATATATTTCAAAACATGTAACGCTTGTATTTCTACATGTCAGTGAAATGAGACTTTTAAACCTTCTACTGTGTGTGTGCCAAATTTCATGACATTCAATGTTTAAATGTTATTGTATTAGGACCCGAAGTGCGATGTTTAAATCTCAAATTTATAACCATTTAACAATAACCTTAAGTGCCATATAGGATAATACATAGCCTACTTTGAAATTAAAATTTTTCAAAATATGTATCACTTAGGCTTGCACATGTTACTAAAATTGAATGTTCACACATTATATATCACGCATATCAAGTTTCATAATATTTAAAGTTCAAATTCTATTTTATTTGGACGATCTAAACTGAATAAATTAAATTGAAGGGGCCTCTTGTCACGCCACATGCAGCGACGCGACAAGAGGAGCTCATTGGCCAGCGTGGCGGGCCTATCACACCATTCCATGTGGCACGACAATGTTATTTTGCCGTGCCACGTGGGGTGGCGCGACCAATAAAATCATATGTATAAAAAATGTTTCGGTGATGTTATTTTTAAAGTTTTTTTAAAAAGTTAAAATTTAAAACAAATCCCCAGTGGTACTCCGATAAATTTCTACTTGGCGTCACTGGTCGTTGTTCACCGTGGATACGGTCATGGTTATATAGATTATATGCCTTATTTTTATTATATATATATAGAGACACACACTCTAACCTCTAGAATGCACGTCCTCTTGTTTCTAGTGAGACACTGCAGTATCTTTTTTCCAGCCTAGATGATCGGGACCTCATACTATGTGCTGACCGCTAGTACTAACAGTCAAACCCCCCTTCTAGATCGATTAGACCGGCCGGCGGCGTGACCGCATGCATAGAGGTGCGTGGCTAGCTTTCGCTCGCGACAGAGTCGGTGACGGCGCGACAGGGAGAGACCCCGTCACGGCGAAAACGACGTGCTTCTAGACGGGAGGTTCGTCCACACGGACAGTCGCTGCTCTGCTACGATCCGAACTGACGTGCCGGGTAAGCTCAAACACACGTCGATCGATTCGAATTGAATCCTTTGCTTTTCTGCGAACGTTTCGTTTGCATTCGTGCGCGGTCATCGTTAGTTCAGCAATCAGCAGGGCTGCTGTGCACCAGGCGCCTGTTCGTGGCTGGCAGTGGTGCCTGATGGCGTTTTGTGATCGATCCACGTGAAACTAGATCGATCAGGAAGCATAACAGGGGACGAAATTCAACGGTTCATCTGATCACGGTACAAGGACACTAGCTAATGTCTCTTGCTTGCTTGCTTTGCTGCGTACTCCCTTTTCTACGCTGCTTTTTTTCTTTGCGTTAACGAGCTAGCTAGCTATTTCTGGTTACAACCATACACGTCGTGTGCGTGTAACAATCAGGCCATCAGGACTCAAGAGATTATGGATGATTGACATCACTAACGACTGTGTTTGCATGCATGGAGAGAGTAATAACCACGTCCGTCGTCCCTCCACTGCCGTCACGTCATGGACAAGCCGAGGCCGGCGTGCCTTGGCATCCTGCCATATATTTCCACCCACAAAGGCACAAAGCCGAGCAAAACGTCAGAGGGCGGTAGCTTCTTGACAAAACCATATTGGAGTGTACTAGAGCGATCAGCAGATGCCATTTCGGCACGCTACTCGATCGCGTATTATTCTTGGGTTATTTGGTTTCAATCTATTACAATTTTGCAGAGTTGGAGAAACGTCATTACTATTCGTCTTATTGGAAATTTGTCACTACAATTCTTCACTTCCCGCATCTTTGTCATTTTCTACATCTGACGCGCACTAGGGCCCACTTGCAGGCTTCGTATTTGCGTATAGGGACCAAATTGCCCTCCGTCCAAGCCGGTGTCGGCCCCTTTCTCTGCTCCTTCGCCGCCCCCGCTCTCCCCGCGTGCAGCGGCCACCTCATCTCCGGCTGGCGGTGCTCCCCGACCTCCCTCACCGACCGGGCTCCTTCCCCTCCACTGCTCCCGGCGGCGGCAGGACTCGCGCTCCGCCTCCATCCATGGGGAGGCGAATCCCGGCGACGAGGCGGGGCAAATCCCGGCGACGAGACGACCTTCAGCGGCGCGCGGAGCGTCGGAGCAGCCGGAGCTCAGGTCCTCCGCCGGCCGGCCCCTCCTCCTCGAGCTCCCCGCCCATGCCTCCTCGGGCTCTCCCCTGAGGACGCCGTGTGCAGGAGGGAGGAGGCCCAGACGGCGGCCTCCCGACCTCCCCGGCCGGAGGCGGCGCAAGGGCCAGCAGCGCACCTCACTCTCCCAGGCGGCGCACAGGCAGCGCGGAGCGCTGCGGCGGCATCGACGCCATGGAGGTGGTGATGACGACACCCCAGGGCCCTGCACGCGCGCTCATGGCCGACCTTGCCGGCAGCCACGGCCCCAGTGCGGCGAACGCCATCTTTGTGTCGTGGATGGTGATTGGCAACATCCTGGGCTACTCCTCGGGCTCTACCAACGACTGGCACAAGTGGTTCCCGTTCCTCCAGACCCGAGCCTGCTGTGAGGCCTGCGCCAACCTAAGGCCGCCTTCCTTGTCTCCGTCCTGTTCTTGGGCCTCTCCACGGTGGTCACCATGATCTTCGCCAACGAGGTGCCGCTGGACTCGGCGGTAGTGGCGGCGCAGCAGAAGGCCGACAGCGGGGAGCCGTCGGGCCCGATGGCCGTGTTCAAGGGCCTCAAGAACCTTCGCCCGGCATGCCGCAGGTGCTCATCGTCACGGGCCTCACCTGGCTCTCGTGGTTCTCCTTCATCCTCTTCGACACCGACAGGATGGGCCGCGAGATGTACGAGACGGTGGTGGCGTGCTCAGTCGAAGGAGCAACGCAGCCGGGCCGGGGAGCACCGCCGGCCAGAGGCGAGGTGGCCGCTGCGCGCGGGGAGAGCGGGGGCGGCGGAGGAGCAGAGGAAGGGGCCGGCACCGGCTTGGACGGAGGGCAATTCGGTCCCTAAACACAAATACGGAGCCTGCAAGTGGGCCCTAGTGCGCGTCAGACGTAGAAAAGGGCAAAGATGCGAGAAGTGGAGAATTGCAGTGGCAAATTTCCAATAACACGAATAGTAATGGTGTTTCTCCAACTCTGTAAAATTGTAATGGCTTGGAACCAAATAACCCATTATTCTTCCGCTACATACGGTGACAAACTTTTGTTAACATTTACTGTAGTGTGTAAAAGTGATATGGACACATTTACACATTTTGGAATATCTTCTAGCACAATCATTACCAGCCGTAAAACCGAGAATAGTAGGTCTGTCCTGACCTAATTTTCCTATTGGTGAGGAATAATTAATCTTGTAGCAACCGATGATGTGTTTGTAAAAGAAACCGCTGATCAAAGTACAACTTTTTCTTACAAAAATCGTGATACACACCTAAAAATGAATGGGTGTAGTACCGTCCTATATTCCGATAAAAAATTGCATGTATCATGTATATATCAAGCACATATGTTAGGCGTTCAATCAAGGGTACACGAATCAGTTATCACGTTGTTTTAGCATCAACGCTTTCAACGACTGTACAAGGTACAATTGATTCGCTTGGAAGAAGAGTATGTACACAGTGGCGGAGCTAGGAATGAACCATAGGGGGGTCATTTTAGCACTAATGATGTCATTATATACATAATTACATATCATATGGTTAATAATATATTTTGGTCACATTTCACAAAATTGTTTGGAACAAGGAAAAAGAAGCAAAGAAAGTGCCGCCTACCTGCACTTGTCGATGATGTTGATTGATGATTGCTGAATTCTTGAATAAATGACTCCCTGACCAAAATGGAAGAAGCTCTCAGGGCTCGTATGAACTGACGAACGAATTGGAATTGGGGTTCGGACGTTCGGTGGTGTCTGCAAATGGGGAGCGGCGTAGCCTGCCAGGCGGAGAGTGGCAGACCGGCGAGCGGCACCGGCAAGCTGAGGATCCTCCTGGTCCTGGACTCCTGGGGGTGGCGGTGGAGGGGAGCCTGGAAAAGGTTGATGCTTATGACCTCGCATCCGGCGGCCGTCAGTGCGACTGCGTGAGGGGCCGAGGAGGCGCGAGCTGCATCGATCGCCAGGTAGCACTACTAAGTAGCTGGGCCAATTTTTTGGCTGTAAACATGCATATGGGGTGATGTTTCCTGGGCCAAGGGGGGGCCACGGCCCACCTCGTGCCCCCCCCCCGACCAATGCCTAGCTCCGCCAGTGTATGTACACAAGCTGCGTGTTCAGCGCATGTATAAATGTGTGCTTTTACAAGTCACACTACTTAGGCCCTGTTTAGTTCCAAAAAAATCTCAAAATTTTCGCATTGCAGACCGTGCTACTTCTCACAGAACACGCTTCTCAATGCAAAAAATTCACCACTTTCGCCAAATTTTCACTGAACTAAACGGTGCCTTACTAATCGATTCGTGCATATACTACTCCTTTCGTTCTAAATCGTAAACATATAATCGTTTTAGCTTTGTCAGTGTATGGTTTTCACTATGCACTTAAATATAGTGTATGTATATATGCATAATAATAGATGTGAATTTAAAATCAAAATAATTTATAATTTGGAATGGAAGGAGGAGTACATGGCAACTGGATTTGACTACAGTACTTATTACTCCCTCCGTTCTTAAATATATGACGTTCAGAACAAAAAATTAAGTTCATTTTGAACTAATTTCTTGTCCTAAACGTCAGATATTTATGAACAGAGATAGTAGTACACGAGTAGTGCTCGCTTCCAAACTTCACTACTTATACAAACGTCCAGTAAGGGGTGAGCCGTATGGTAAATGAGTTTCTCCTGCGCACACAACAACCTCTCATCACTTCACCAGGGAACCATGAAAAGGGTTATGGAAAAGTGGAGAACTAATACAAAAACAGGTGGTGTCTCAGGTGCTTAAGCATCTGGCAACATCTACATCAAACAATGTGTATGTAATAAGGAGAAGAAAAGGGAAACGCAAGTGAAGGGTAGCAACCTTTTTTTTTCTCCTTTTTATTTTTCAGCTTCTTTAAAAAAAAAAACTTTCAACCCAACCACACGAGACTCCCCAAGTCTCCCACCCTTTCACATACTTTCGTGCTCCCCTAGTAGTTCAATAAAAAAATCTAATGACAAATACAATGAAAAATATGAATGGATATGAAGGATATAATGATTCATGTTCATGTAAAGTTTCAAGTTGAACGAAAATTTGCGTAAAGATAAATAAAAATTCAGTATGTTATCGGGTCAAATGCATTATCTATCCGGACCTGCAAACCCGCAACTATCTTTAACATTATTAACATACGAAAGCTGGGTCGATTCCGCGGGCGGGCGCGATATCCACGTCGCCTGTTAACCTGCTGGTCGTCGGATCCGCCCAGCTCGCGCGTAGGCCGTTAGATTTCGGGTCGGTTCGGATCCTCTCGTCCGTTAATCTATACACCTCCGGACACTCTCGACTCGTAGCTATAGATGGCCATTTGGCCCGCCCAGCCCAGCCCAAGCACGACGTGGCCCAGGCACGAAGCGGCCCAGCCCGACGTGGCCCGAAGGACTTCGTGCTCGTGCTGGGCGGCACTATGGGCTGAGATCACAGCCCAGCACTAGCCTGAGGCTAATTTTTCGTGCTGGGCCGGCCCGAGGCACGACTACAGCCCATCGTGCCGATGGGCCGCGTGCCAGCCCGCAGCACGACATCAGGAGGGTGCGGAGGAGGGAGATCGCTGTCCGGCGGTGGAGGAGGTGGCCGATGGCGGAGGAAGGTGGGGCGGAGGTCGCTGGCGGCGGCAGAGGGTGCCGAGGAGGTCGCTAGCGGCGGAAGAACGGGCACCGGCGGCGGCATGGGCGGCGCCGGCGCGGGCACCAGCGGCCCCTGCTCCACTTCCACCGGCGCAGGCACTGGCGGCCCTTGCTCCGCCTCCATCACGACGGTTGGCGGCCCCTGCTCGGCTTCTTCACCGCGCACAGCGACACGCCGCGCCCTCGCACCTCCAGCTCCGACGACCGCGACCCACGGCGCGGTGCTGTGTCACCACGACTGGCGACGCGGCTTGCCCCGGCGGGCACGCGCTGGCTCCCCCAGCCGGCGGCTTGCCGCTGCGGGCGGCGCTGGCTCCCCCGGCCGCGGCTTGCCCCGGCGGGGGGCGCTAGCTCCCCCTGGCGGTGGGACAGAGGAGGCAGGAGGGGCGGCGGCGGGACAAAGGAAGGGAGGCAGCTAGGGTTTGGGAGAAGAAGCCACCGGTTTATATACCGTCGTGCTAGATGGGTCAGTTGGGCTGTTGGGCCGTCGTGCTAGTCCGTGGGCCGCGTCGGGCCTGCTGATTTCGTGTCGTGCTGGGCCGGCACTATGGGCTGAGAATGAAGCCCAGCCCAGCCCAACGTCGTGCTCGTGCCGACCCGGGCCCGAAAAAATCGTGCTGGGCCGTGCTCGTGTCGGGCCAAAAAATCGTGCTATGGGCTGGCCCATGAGCCTCGTGCTAAATGGCCATCTATACTCGTAGCGAACCCGCCGTTCTCCGTCTACCGCACCGCCCCACTGCCTGCCGCGCTTCGCTCCTCTTCCAGCCCGGCTGCCTGAGACGCTGCTCTCCGCTGACCGCGCGCTTGGCCGGTGACGCACTCCTCCGCCTGCGGCAGCGACAGGCCAGTCCGCCACCGTCTGCCGAGCTGCGCACATTGCCTCGCCCGGTCGATGAGGATCAGGAGAAGCGCGGCGCCCCTTGCCTGTGCCTCGGCAATTCGGCATCTATCGTCCTGCGATGCTGGAGAGATTTCCTCTTCCTGTGTCTCTGTATGTTGTGATGCGTCGGCAAAGTGGGTGCACAGTGGCGTACACCTACCACCACTCGGGGCAACTAACGATGGAGGGAGGTGGGCGTCCATCTCCGTGCAAACACCCACCTGATAATCCCCTTCCCTGAATGTTGCTGGTCGATCCTGAATTCCTGATAGGGGAGCCACTGTAGGTGGTAACGTCCTCTCCCTTCCGCTGCTCTACTCACCCTCTAACAGTTGCTACTTGGTAAATGCTCGATCAAATGTCTAAAAGGCGGATCTTTAATCTTGACCTCATGGCCGTTGCTGGCTTGGTGCTGCTCTTATTCACAGGCATTGCCGCATGCTGCTGTGGGAACTGGGAACCATGGCCTAAGCAACTGGCCAAGTCTCTCTTTGCTGCGATATAGGAGGTCACTGCTTATCTGATCGGCTACTGCATGCACAACTTTTACCGGAAGGTCTTCAATTACATGTATGTTTGATCTTGCATCCTAGGAGCTTGATGATATGTCTCTTTTGGTGTTGTAGTTCATTTTGTATTTTGCCTGCACCCAATTTTGTTACCTACGCAAAGCAGCTATCACAAACATTTTGTGCTATTAATATTGATTCCAGTTTTTATGTGTCCTGCTAGGAATATTTAGTGGACATGTTCTCAAAAAAGATTTAGTGGAGATCTTTTGATAAAAATGCAAACTTACAAAACGATGTGAATAGTTCATGAATTTTTATTTCGCTTCCACCTACACATGACTGTCAAGGTAATATGATTGGTCTGCCAGAAATCAATTAGCAAAGTTTTGTGTGTGAAGGTACTCTGAATTTCGGCCAGGCTATGCGATTTGAAATGTTTAATTGGGAGACACATGATAAGTGGTGACCAACCAATTACAACAAATATTGCGGTATGTTCTTTAGCTTACAGAAGAAGTCAAGATATATGCCTTCACCTCATCAACTATCATACCCGATTGTCACACTCTTTCCTATGGCTGAATCCTAGAGTTCTTTTATCTATTAATTCCTATCTGTAAGACTAATGGGAAAGCGCAATGCAGCTTACCCACTCTGTATAATGAAATATTTACTTTGTGGGTTTGTTAGCCCTGCTACCCCGACCAGTGCCACCAGCATGCAACTTGACTCATGATAAAACCCTAACAGTCATGGTTAAGTAACTGAATTTTCACCTATGTGCAGTTTTACAGTACATCTGTTTCAGTGTTTCATGCTATTTTCAGGTGGTATAATGGATAAATGTGTTTTCAAATTCCTTGCATGTCAAACAATGATTCGACACACATCCATTATTGTGCAAATATTTTTAACTGGACTCATAATTACCAAGGGCTGAAACTATATTTTTAATCATTTCTTATGTTGTCTTCGCGTGCTGCAAAAACAAGCGGACCTTCCAAATAACTTTGACATAGTGAGCGACTCAGTGGTAGCTATCAAATAAGAGAAAAACAGATACTAGCTCACGATTAACCATACTCTCCGGTCCATATTTGTTTCATCATATCAAATCACTTTCATTTGTACAGTCTTTTTTTATTGCCCTTTGTTCGGATTTTCGAATTAGTTCTCAACAACATTTTATACACAAACATTGACTGCAATCTTGCACAACCAAATTTTGGTCATTTTGTTAATACATTTTCAACCCTGCAACATTAAAATGTTAATCCAGCTTAGCCATAGTGACTCTCCAAAGCCTGTGTTAGCACTTCTAACTGCAACTACAGCATGCCTAGGCTTCTGAAAAAAGGGGAACCAAGCCATGCTGTAAGATCAACCTTTTGGTATACAAAATTGCAAGTAACGCCTACGTAACATCCACCTGTATATTAGGCTCAACGTCAACAAGATACACTGGCTAATTCATCAAGCCAGGCGCGGCAACGCCGCACCCACGTTTCTAGTTCATATATAGATTTGTCTTTTTTGTTTCTCCATGCACAAATTCTTTTTGAATCTGAAACTTTTCATGAACATAGTTCATTGCATCATGTACTCATTCATATTTTTAGTTGATTTTTTCATATACTTTTCAGTTAACTATTAATTAGGGGAGCACATGTGAGAAGTTGGAGCACCAGATACGTTCTCGTCTCCATCCAGGAGCTTTCCGTGCTCCCATGCACACCCGGGGGATGTGATGACCGTGCGTGATCAAGGAATTTTTTATATATATATTTTTTTGATTTTCGAAAAATAAATAGACGAACCAAAAATTTCGAGAAATATACATCTGCCGCCGTACGTACCTGCCGCCGTGTCGCACGACCTGCCGCCGTGCCCCACGGCGTTAAGTCCCTGCCGCCGTGGGGTACGGCGGCAGGAGAGCACCTCTGGCGGCAGGGCCGCGTGGCACGGCGCCAGGCCCCTGCCGCCGTGCGCCACGGCGGCAGGCCCCTACCGCCGTGCCACGTGGCGGTAAGACCATTTTTATTTTTTTTTAAATTTTTCATTTTTAAAACACTTTTAACCTTTTTAAAAAATAACAAACTGATAAGTGTAAGCATAATCACAAGATCATATCATAATCAACGAGTAGATGCAAATAGTTTATACAAAATCATGGTAAAAGTACTACTACATCTAAATGCGTTGGTGCCTCCTCGGCCTAACAGGTCTAGCGCCAGCCCAGGTGTGGTCCCGGGCGTACGTCCAGGGGTCAGGTGCCCTGACCACCCGTGGTCCGAGCTGGTCGGGAGACGGTGTCGCCATGGCCGCCTGTGACGAGGCTGCAGCATCCGGTGTCCCTCCGCCGGCCGGTGTCGCTCCGCCCGCCGGTGTCCCTCCGCCCGCCAACGACGACCCTGCAGCAGCCGGTGTCGCTCCGCCCACTGGCTGTGTCGGCTGAGTCCCAACAGGCGGTGCCTGTGTGAACTGTGACGGGCCAACCTCCTCGGCCTGCGGGGCATCCATGGTCGCGAGAATGTCGCCGTACCCAAACTCATCCCAGCCCAGGTGCTCCTCGGTGGTCGCGTCGAAACCGGCTGCAACGAATAGTATTAGTTCTCCAAAACGTATCGTACTTAACGAATTTTACTGTAAAGTTAAGGTCGTTACCAGGCTGGAACATAGGCGGAGTGGACGAGGAAGGAATATATGCCGCCGCAAACTGAAAGACCGGCGGTCTGAAACCTCCTAGCGGAAAGATCGACGCTCTAGGTACCGTCCTCTCCGACTGTTGAGGCCCGGCTGTAGGAAAGAGCGGCGGTCGCCCTGTACGATTAGAATATAGTATAACACAAACACACAACAATTCCATGCATTAGTTGAAAATAAGGTCCACTGAAAGTACCTGCGCCGGGGGAAACAAACGGCCGCTGCACGTAGGTGTGCGGGCCCTGCGCCTGTGGCTACTGCTGTGCTGTCGGAGCCGAGAAGCCGCCGGCAAGGGTGGAAGGCATCGGCTGCGAAGCCGCTGCCGAGGCGGAGCTCGAGGACGACGCTGGGTGGCGCGGAAGGAGAGGAATCTCTGCGGCCCCGGCGTAGTTCACGACGGCGGAGTACCTCATGGCAGCATCGACGATCCTGTCGTACGTGCTCTGGTGCTGCTGAGGCCCCCAGGTAAAGCACTGCTCCCTCACGGACGCTGCGAGCCGCACGATCTCAGCAAGCACGTCGTGCTGCTCACAAAATTAGTAACACATGTTATATTGAAAAGTCATATGAATGAAATATGTTTGCAGTATCGTAGCTTACCGCTGTGTCGGCGGTCTGGTCTCGGCGCGCCGGGTACGTGGTGTCCGGCAGGATCCTGTCGTGGTCCGGGACCGGTGGCGGTGGCGGGGTAGCAGGCACGTACGTCACCCGCGTCCGCGTCCTCGGGAGGTACCACTGAAGGTACGCTACCCATGCCGCGCCGTCGTGTAGGCGGTGCTCGGTGACGACGTTCTCCTCGTGCGCCGCGGACGCCCACTCGTCCACGTACGGCTGCAGCTTGTCGACGAACGACGTCGCCGCAGACACGCCCTTACGCGTCCACCTAGCATAGATGAAACAGAAAATTATTGGCAACTGACTATTTGTAGTGGAAAATAATTATAACTGGCAAATGGTAGCTCACCTGTGCGCTGTAGGCGGCAGACGTGGCGCAGCGGGTACTGGCGACTCCTGGAAGAGGCCGAACTGCCTCATCACCCGGTGGACGGCGTACTCCTCGACGTAGACGTCGAAGACCAATCGTCGCCGCGTCATCCAGTACGCCTGGTCTCGGTAGCACAGGGACGAGAGCCCCTGTGGTGCGCGGGCAGCGACCATGGCAGGAGCGTATGGCGTCCACCGGACCTGGGCATCGACCATCCGGTCGATCTGACCTACGAAGTCCTTGTACGCCTTCTTCGGCTGCTCCCCAACCCAAACGTGCTGCACAGAACATGAAAAGTTAATTGAATCGAACCAAAGAACTCATAAAGCGAAGAAAACGATAAGAAAGGTCATTACCTTCCGGAGGCACCACAGAGAACCCATGGTGGGGAGGTCCGCTGAGTCGGTGTCTTCGGGCAGCGACTGGTACTCCGAGAGGTCGGCCTTGGGCTGACCGATGTCGAACCGCTCGTGGATCCACATCTGCAGCAGGAGAGGGCACCCCAGGAGGATCCCCTCCTTACTCCCCGGCCTCGACACTGCCGAACACAGCCCCCTGTAGGTAGCTGTCAGAACAGCGCTGCCCCAGCTGATCTGGGGCGTCTGGTCGAGGGGTGCGTCGGCGATCTTCTGAGCCCAGGGGAGCAGGTATCTCGACACCGAGTCTCCCGCTGACTCGCAGAACAGCACCCACCCGAACAGCCAGAGCAGGTAGACCTCCAAAAACCTGTCTGACGTCGGGTCGTCGGCCTCGTCCGCCATGTAGTCAGCCTGCACACACACAAAGGTCCATCGTCACATTCGTTTAAAATGCATACAAACGTTGAAAATAAGAGTTAGAATCACGTACGCTGAACTGCTGGATCCAAGTCCAGGTGGGCCCGTGGGTGTTGGCGAAGGGCACGTACGGCAGAGGCGCGCGATTGTTCCGAGGAACGTTCGCGAACCGAGCAAGGAAGTCGGCGTGCCACGTCGCGGGGATGTCGATCGGCCCATCGCCTCGCCAGCACACGGCAGTCCTCCCAACATCACGGCGTCCTCCCGACTGAGCGTCATCTCGCCGACAGGGAAGTGGAACGTGTGTGTCTCTGGTCGCTACCGGTCCATGAACGCGGCGATCAGCGGGGCGTCGTAGCTGAACCGCGTCAACCGCTCCGCCCGGGGAACCTCAGCTCGTAGCCTGTCCCCCTCGACCAACCGGGCAAAAGGGAGAAGTCCTGCTGCGCGTAGCCTAAAAAAACAAAATTAATTTACTTAACGTAATTACTATTGTAAAGAAACAGAAATAAATAATAAAATGATTTACGTACTTCGGAATCCACCGCTGGTGTATCGGTATCAACGTGCGGGTGGTCCGGAAACGTATACTGCCGGGCGAATGTCCAAGAACAGCCGACACGTACGAGCGGTGGTGCCGGTCCACCGCCTCGTCGAACAACTCCGGCCGTACGTACTCCAACGGCCCTGCCATAACTGCAAAAAAAAACATAATTTAATCAATTAGTCGAATTATACTAATTAAAACGAATTATGTGAATTAAAAATATTTTCTAAAAAATTTACATGAATTTAATCTAATTATAATCATTTTCTAGAAATTTTAAATGAATTAAAACGAATTATGTGAATTTAAATTATTTTCTACGAATTTTATATCAATTTAATCTAATTATGTGAATTATAACCATTTTCTAGGAATTTTAAATGAATTCAAACGAATTATGTGAATTAAAAATATTTTCTACGAATTTTATATCAATTTAATCTAATTATGTGAGTTATAACCATTTTCTAGGAATTTTAAATGAATCAAAACGAATTATGTGAATTTAAACTATTTTCTACGAATTTTATATCAATTTAATCTAATTATGTGAATTATAACTATTTTCTAGAATTTTAAAACCAATTTAAACGAATTATGTTAATTAAAATAATTTTTTAATACTTTTATATTAATATAATCTAATTATTTGAATTATAACTATTTCTAAATTTTTTGAAATTTCTAAACTAACTAAACTAAACTAAGTTAACTAAACTAACTAAACTAAGTTAACTAAACTAACTACACTAACTAAACTAACTAACTAACTACACTAACTAAATTAAACTAAATTTAGAAACATACCTTAGTCAAAAGTGCTCCGAAGGGTTGAAAGCCGAATATTTAGAGGAGAGAGCGAGAGAGGGAGGAGCGGTGGCGGCAGCCGTCGCCCCCTTATATAGGGGTGACGCTGCCGCCGTGCCCCACGGCGGCAGTACAACGGCAGATGTATACTTCTCAAATTTTTTGATTCGTCCATTTATTTTTCGAAAATCAAAGAAAAAAAATATATAAAAAATTCGTGACCAAGCCGTTGGAAGCGGGGCGAACCTAGCCCAAGATTAGTGGTCGGCTACTACTAACTACTAGGTGGACCGACCTTTGCAGCTACAGAAAAATGGCCCAATTTACATTGAAAGCCCATCAGTTGAGTTTACTGGGCCAATGCTGGGTCCGCTCGTGCCTGGTTAGAGCAGATGGATTGTGTGAACGCGAACGGGCTCGTAGTCCAATGATAGGACGGTTTGGTAGGACATTGCCCACCAAGTTCAAATCTTGATGTTCACATTTTTTTTAATTTATTTTGGGATTTAAGTGGTATAAGCGACGTTCTCGTCGACGACGAGGCGCCGGTCATGACTTCGAAAATCTCCAAATTTGTTGGTGCTCAGTCCTTCGGAGGCGTTCATAGAGGTAGGGTTTGCGCAATTCTAAAAAAAAGATTATTGTGTGGACAACTGGTTGGTTTTAGGGAAGGCGCAGGGACTAAATGCAATGGTGCAGGGACTAAATGCAAAATTCATTGCATGTGGTGCATCAAATATGCATCCAATGGTTTTCATCTCCTGAGTGCACGGGAGCGCAGAATATCTTCTCCCTAATGCTTTGTTACAAGAAAGTGTCATGCTTTGAATCCATATAACACATAAATGGTTTGTTTGGATGAAATTATGAGAAAGCTGCCTGAGCCAGACAACAACATCTAACCTCACGTACTCAAAATTGGACGCCTGAGATTGCTGCCTGAGCTAGCTTTTCAGAGTCTGAACCAAACAAGCCCAAAGCAATCCACCGTGAAAAGGTTTGCTTCCCTTTCTACTCCTGAGTGTGCATTAATTGACATAAAATTTATAACTACAGAACTCTGCATTTGAAATAAATTTTACATTTGTGGTTATTTTATAGTTTTGAGGTTTGGAATAAATTACCTTTGCATTTCTAACTTGAAGGAGCCAGGTTCTGGAGTGGTACTCAAAGTTAGAGGACAAATTATTTCTAATTTCGTAGTTGAAGGATGAAAAATTAAATTGTTGTAATATCCAAGGGATGGTAAATATAGACTATGCATACTTATGATTTCGTTGTTTCTCAATTTCTTCAATTCCATTATATCATTACGATATCTCATTGTCCCACTGACGGTAGGCCCCACAAGCCCTGGAGAAAAGAAACCCTCCCAAAACCCAAAAACAAGAGTAGCGGCCGTGGAGAAAAGAAAGGTTTAGATGCTGTTGTTTCAGATATGTTTATGAAAGAAGCGCCAGAATTTGTAACTCATTTGGTTTCCGGTGACAAACCTGGAGCCAATGTTTAATGGAAGCTTATGTTTCCCTTAAAAAAAAAGCCGGGCAGATAGGAGAAGAAAAAGAAGTAGGCCGAGGGGTTTGGTGAAAAAGGCACCGCCGCCCTCCGCGTCGCGAGGTTGGAGACGACACGAACACGAGGCCAGAGCCGAGCCGAGCGCCCCAAACCCAAACCCCAGAACCCCCGACCTAGGGTTCCGCCGCCATGGGTTCCTCTGCCTCCGCTGCTGTGCCGCCGCCGCCTCCCCCAGCGCAGGTCCAGGCGGGCGCGCCGCCGTATGGGCCCGGGCTCGCCGGAATCCTCCCGCCGAAGCCGGAGGGCGAGGAGAAGAAGGTGGAGAAGGTTGACTACCTCAACCTCCCTTGCCCGGTGCCCTTCGAGGAGATCCAGCGCGAGGCCCTCAGTTCGTCCCCTTATCCCTCCAGCTTTTTACCTCCTTAACAAGCTAGTGCGTGTGATGTGCTGCTGCTGCTGCGGCATTGGGTAATTTCTCGTTGGTATGCGCGTGCTGTCGTTTTGTTGGCGACCCGTGATAGAATTTGTTGACTGGCTGCTATTGAATTGCTTGGCACGGACCGATTGCTAGGTTACTGCTTTATATGTCTGCTGGCTTTGCTGTTGGATCTAAAGTGCGTGTTGCTTCAGTGCTTTGTTGATTGCCATTGTTGTGCTGTGTGCGCCTTAAGAATTGTGTGGTGCTTCAGTGCTGTTCATTGCTATTTTTTTGCACATTGTTGATGTGTGTGGCTTAAAAACCGTGTCGTGCTTTAGTACTTTGCTGTGGCAGTGTATTAGCTGCTGCTGTAGACTGCATTTTCTGCTCCAAGGCATTATGTTGTATGCTGCTTAGACACTGGGAGTTGGTCGCTCATTCCACGGACTCCACTATACTTGCCGTTTGCTTAACAATTCAAGTTCTGTCTTGTTACAAAATTGCAGATGCCCACAGACACCATACCTCGCCCTTAATAAAAGCTCATGCAATGATTAACCTATGATTTATCGACTTGTTCCAGTTTCCCATCTTACCTGTTGAGTTTGTGATGCAAAGCCCTAAAAATTTTAAGACAAAACTTGATAGTCTATATGGCCTTCTGGTGTACTACGACAAAAGTATGCTGGTAAGCAGTTGGGCATAGGAAGCACAATTTATGGGAATGACGATCTTTTTTTGGCAGTTTCCAGACTGCTTTGCTGTTTAGTTCTTGCAATAGGTTTTGCACGTATCTTTAGCATCTAAGATCTCTTTGCACTTCTTAGATTCAGATGTGGGAGGCAACACAGTAATGGCTGAAGTAGCATGCATTCCTGTGGCCCTACTCATATTACTTTGATAGCTGATAAGTATAGCTACAAATACAGTTCAGTCCTGCAACCCCCCATTTTGTCATTTGCAGTCTCAACAAAATCTTAATAAATCATTTGTTTCTTAAATATTTTGTCAAGTTCAATTTTAATGTAGTCTGCATAAAATGTTGTTCTTGAATCTTGAGTGTATTAGAAAGAGATAACCTGCAAGCTACATATCATGGTTGAGTGGAGTGATTGAGCGTATTTGATATTTCAAGAATAGAATGCCATTAAATTTACCCATGTTCATTATATCTGCTGTCCACTCGTCAAGCTAACCCTTTAGTTAGCTTTGTTAACCGTAGGATCAATGCTCTGTATAGTTCGTATAATTCTATTGTTTGATACACAATAGGAATCCTGTAGTGTTGTTATAGTCCAATTGATTGTTTTGTTTTGGTGCATACACACCGCTGCATAAATTTTTTCCTGTAGTATTGCTTTCGTGAGCTCTCTGCTAAATTGCTCATTTTGCAGTGTCTTTGAAGCCTGAACTCTTCGAAGGATTGAGGTTTGACTTTACAAAAATGTTGAATCAAAAGTTCTCTCTCTGCCACAGGTGAGGCTATCACATAATTTTTGGCAAATGTCGTATTTTATTTTGTCCAGTTATTCTAACAGCTTCCACAGTGTTTTAATGGGCTCCATGGAAGTTCCAGCCCAGTCAACTGAAATTATTAAAGTTCCAACTTCACATTATGAGTTTGGTGCCAATTTTTTAGATCCAAAGGTTTGTTCCGTGGCATTCAATATTATTTTGGCACCTATCACGTTGATTCTTAACTCATTTTGCTATTGTGTATGAAACTATCTGTAGTTAATGCTCATTGGGAGGGTGATGACCGATGGAAGGCTTAATGCTCGTGTGAAATGTGATTTAACAGAAAATCTTACGTTGAAAGTAAATGCACAGGTAGATGGATCAAAGAGTTTAAGTTCACTGGTTAATCCTTTCTGTTGTTGATGATTTGTCTTCCTTTATTGTTACTGATTGTTACTCTATTTCCAGCTTACTCAAGAGGCACATTACTCCCAAGGGATGTTTAACTTTGACTACAAGGTTAGTATCCCTGGCAATGCTTCTTCAGTCAGTTCCACTTGTACAAACATTTATGGTCAATTACTTTATTAGTGTATGTATCGGTAATCAATTATTTTGTTTCTAGTTTGTCATACATGTAATCCTTGTATCAATTCTTCACTTATTTGTATAGGGAAGTGATTATCGAGCACAATTCCAAATTGGAAACAATGCATTCTATGGTGCAAATTATATTCAGGTAAAGACTTTTGCAATGCAGTTTGCTTTTAAGTTTCGACTCCCATCATAGTGTTATTAGTGTTAATAAAAAAGAAGAAAAAGATTCTTTGGTTGTCTGACTGCCACACAAAATTCACTGGCCTTGATTTAACTTCTTTATTCATCTTTGTGCTTATCTGTTTGAGTCTTACATACTAGTATCTTTGTGCATTTACTATTTGATTGCTTAGTTATCATAAAGTCACCCATTGATTATCTTACATTTTTGTTATCCTCATAATGTGGATGCTAAGAATCAATTCAGTCTGCGCTGTGGGTATTTGAACCTTGCGTAAAACTTGAAAACAAACGTTACTTTCTTACAAAATTGAGTTGCTAGTTCAATGCCAAATTCAAGGTAACTTGGGCACAGTAAATTTTGTGTATTTGGCTATTTGCGACTGAAATTAGGTTATTGTCCTATAGTTCAACTTTTCAACACTGTCAAAGTTGCTGTGGCATGTTGGTTTTGTACTTTGCTAAGTTTCAATTGTTGATTGGATAACTCTTATATGCCAAGATTCCTCTGTATTTCAGTTTTAAGAATGTTGGGCATTTTCTTCTCTACTTTAAATTAGCTAGACTTATTATAGTTATCAACATCGATTGATCATTTCTAAGCTTCTTCTGACAATGGAACCTTAACTTTTCAGAGTGTTACTCCGAATCTATCGCTAGGAACTGAAATGTTCTGGCTTGGTCACCAAAGGAAGTCTGGAATTGGTTTTGCCTCTCGCTATAATACGGATAAAATGGTAAGGAGCTGGAACAATTATTTATGTTTTGCTTGTTCATTTTGCAACAAGGGATGAACTGGTTGTTGACTTGTAGTATGTTCCAATTGACTTAAGCTTTAATCACATAGTTTCGTTTACCCCTCTGCTCATGTTTGATCAGTGTCTACTTTGTGCGTATTTCAAAGTTTGTGAGATCTTTGAAGCTTTATTTACAAACAACTAGAAACCTTTTCTCGAGTTACATGTTTAATTTAAAAAATCACTTGTCCATTGTCATTGTGTTGCTGAACACAAGAAGAACAATGACATAGTTATTGGTTCTTTTTAGTTTCAACATTGCTATTGGTGTCATATCTGGAGACATTCAGTTCCAAGACCTACCTGAAGTTTGTGTAACAAATAGCTATGGTCATTGATGGATCCGGTTTCTAGGAATTCCCTTCCCCAGACCCCTCCTTGTGTGGAACTTTCAGCACTGGGTATACCCTTTTTATTGATGTATCCGATGGTTTTGTCCAAAGGACTTGCAAACATGTACTAGGTTCTTGTCAGATGTTGAGCTTATGTTGTAGCATTGTAGGCATAGTATAGTATGAGCTGTCTTAACACTATCTTTTGAAGATTTTGTTGGAGCTCGCCAATAGACTCTATTACCGATCTATTGGAATTACTTTGGTGGAAATCACATAGTTACAATTAAATTCAATCAAATTCTTAAACACGAATAAGTAAAAGAAGATTCTGTTCTCGAAAGTATTGATTGGCTAACCGAGGTCTATTCCTTTGCATACCCTAGGTCGTACTTGCATTTCATGTTGGCTAGTGCAACCAGTTCACAAGTATAACCTAGGTCCAACCAGTTCACCTCAATAGCTTAGCTTTTTGTATGAGTAAGTATTGACTGACAATGTTACCATTTCATGTTACTCTAGGTCCAACCAGTTCATGTTACCCTAGGTCCAACCAGTTCACCTCAATAGCTTAGCTTTTTGTGAACTGGTTGGAAAATGAAACTCAACATTGTCAGGGATCTAACATATAAGCACACTATTTTCTCATTGCTTAGCTCATTAAACTTTACCTAAGTGGCTCCTTAGAGCTCACACTTGTGTTGCACCTAGGGACCTGAGTTTCATTTAAGAATGCAACATAATCACAGTAATCACTGTTTTATCTTAAACATTTCAGGTGGGTACTCTACAAGTCGCAAGCACCGGAATAGTTGCCTTAAGTTATGTCCAGAAAGTTTCTGAGAAGGTTGGGACATCCACCATGGCAGCAGAATGATTTCATGCGCTGTGTATACTTGATTCTAAGTTTACTCTTATAACTTATTTGCAGGTCTCCCTTGCATCTGACTTCATGTATAACCACATGTCAAAAGACGTAACTACCAGCTTTGGTTATGATTACTTGCTTAGGCAGGTCAGTGTTTAAACACTTCTTACATTCCATGCCAGACAACATTTCATTAGCTAATGAGTTCCTCCAAGTAGTGTATGTCTTCATCAGTTTGTTTCTATCAATGAATATGCATGAACAGTATGAATTCACAAGGATGTCATATGATATCCTTGTATTCTTCTATTTTTCCTTAGTTCCTTTCTCATAATGTTTTGGAAATAAATTCTACTGCAGTGCCGCCTAAGAGGCAAAATCGACTCAAATGGTGTTGTTGCTGCATACTTGGAGGAGAGATTGAACATGGGTGTCAACTTCCTTCTTTCTGCTGAGGTAAGAACGACATAATGACTCGAAATCACTTCCAGCAGATTTGTTTTCTTGCACTTGTGGAATCAACAAGAAATAAATGTCCAAGGTTTATTGGAATATTTATCTACATTACAATGTTGTGGTGCAGATTGACCATTGTAAGAAGAATTACAAGTTTGGTTTTGGAATGACCATAGGAGAGTAATTATGCTAAAAACAATGGCTGCGGGTGCACCTGAGATGCTTACACAGTTGGCTTTGCATTGGATAACACTTCAGGTCTCAATTTTGAGTGAGCAGGTTCTTGCCCTTGTGCCTTCGGAAAATACGAGTAATCACTTGCTACTTTACAGAGCTTCTCTTTTTTGCATATTGGTGGTTGGGAATTTTCAGCTGCTTGATGATGTGAGCATGGTGCCATGATTCTTTGTTCATCTTGATGGAACTAGTTGAATGGTGTTGAAATAATATTTGTACCGGTTGAGTGATAAGTCACCACCAGCCCTCCATGCTAGGTCTACCCTGTATACCACCATCTTACGGTTCTGCCATCTTGCATGAGCCACGGGAGATTTTACGGTTCAAAACTTCTGACCATTTGCCATATTTTAAGTCCTCGTGCAAGTTCAGCCATGCAAGTCAGAGCAATTCCTAAGAGCATGTTATTATTATCGTGCTAATGGTGTTATGATTTCTTTTCGTTCATTCGATGCTACAGTGTTTTTGTCCTAACATTTTATTTCGATCTAAGCATTTATATGATTCGACGACCCACATTTTAATCATTTTTGTATTTACTCAGCTAAATATATGATATTTATTAACAAATCAGCCTGTACTAAACATCATATATTAAAAAAAGATGATTTGATCGAGCCACGCAACCTGTGCTGTCAACCAAGAAAACAGGAGTACTTATGTTTCACTACAAAAATCTAAGTAATCATGCTAAACTCGGTTCACGAGATGCCGGTCGCTTTGTAGCTTTGTGAAACTGTGACTCTGTTCGGCGGCAAATCTTATCAGTACAGTACTCTAGAAGAAGCAAGTCGAACGTTTGTGATTTTCTGAATCAATTCATCTTACGAGATATCCGATTGTTTCAGTCAGTCATACTCCCTCCGTTTCATAAAGATTGCAATTCTAATTTTTCTAAGACAGATTAGTGGTGACATGAAAAGACTCGAATACTCTCATTTGTTTGCTAAATGCAGTAAATTTTGACATGCAAATCAGACTTGATCACTTAATTAGGAAGATAATTAGATCTATTTTCTAGAATTGCATTCTTTGTGAGATTTTTTTCAAAAGTTAGGATTGCGTTTATTATGAGACAGAGGGAGTAGTTGTTATGTATCACATGCTGAGGCTCAAACATTTTTCCATCTACCTGGCACATCGAATACTCAGACACTAATTATGAGCATTAAATATGGATTAATGACAAAATTTATTTCATAACTCCACCTCAAAACTCGAGAGGAATCTAAGTAACCTAATTATGTCATGATAGAGTAAGTAATCTAAGTAACTCGAGAGGAATCTAAGTAACCTAATTCGTCTTGTGTTTTTTTATTTATAATTGATTTTGTAATTAATTTATATTTAATTCTCGTAATAAAATTTGTTTTAAGGTTCAAAAATTTCTTTTCATAAATTTCTCTGAACTAAACGCGCCCTGAAATTTGTGTAGAACAATAGAACAAAATAACTCGTGACAAAATCAACTTTGGAACGTACAATGGAACAATAGTAGTAATATTTTATAATTAAGTATCCGTCCAAATGGCTATAATTACATGACAGCGAAGCAGCAGCGTGGCTGCGTGGCCAATTCGGTGTATCGCCGATTAGGACTGCATCAATCAAAATGCCATTTTCTTACATGCTAATCGCAAATTAGTTAGCTGGAAGCCTTCGCACCAGCCAGTACCCACATCTTTGCCCGATGCTTTTGTATGTTTCACATGGACTGAATTCTTGATTGCTCCATTAACTTTGCTAATTTGGATCTGCTCATCGTCTTCAATTACTACAATGTTTATTCGTACGGTTTCATGTCGTACCCCAGCCGTTGGCTGTTTGGCAAGAACGCCATGTCCATGGCCCCTCCAGACACCCCAGCAGCTGGCGGTTGCCCACAAGCTACCACTACTTAAACCACACATCCCCGTCACCCGCTCGGCCTACACGCACGAACACAGGGGCACAAACGGACACACAGGCGCGCACTGAGCACTGAGCTCCCCCCATCCCCACATGTCAAACAGAGCACCCTCCGGACACCAGGAGGAATCCCAGGAACCAGCGGCGGCGACGCCACGCCACGGCCGCGATGGTGGTGACGATGCCACCCGCGGCGCTCGTGCTCCTGGCCCTCCTCGCGGCCGCGCTGGCGCCGGGTGCGCGGGCGCAGATATCCGCGGCGCCCCTGGGCGCCCCCGCGCCGTCGCTTGACTGCGCGGGCGCGCTGCGGAGCCTGGCGCCGTGCCTGACGTACGTGGAGCGCCGCAGCGCGCTGACGCGGCCCGACAAGGGCTGCTGCGGCGCGCTCGCGGCCGTCGTGGGCGGCGCCGACGCCGCCTGCCTGTGCGGGTTCCTCGCGGGCTACGGCGGCGGCGTCCGCGTGGACCCCGTGCGCGCGCTCGCGCTGCCCACCATCTGTCGCGTCGACGCGCCGCCGCCGAGGCTCTGCGCCGCGCTCGGGATGCCCGTCGCCGAGCCGCCGGGCGGCGGGGCCGCCGCGCCGATGGAGTCAGGTGCGTACCCCGGCTAGGCTTTGCCCGCCGCGTGTGGTCGACGCAACGCCCCTTTTCTCGATGCGCTTGCGTTGTGCTGCAATGTCGGCTATCCTGGTGGGGCTTCGCATTCGCCACCAACCGATTAAACAACTCTAAAAGCGATTGTACTTAGGAAATCATCGTGTCAACGCGCTGTGATTTTTGTAAGTTTTCCTAGATTCTGTCTCGGGTACCTGAAAACTCAAATGTCTCCTGCAAATTTCAGTTGCTAGATCATCCAGCCATACCAGTCCGGAATTCAGTCAGAACTTGGTATAAACACCACTCCATCGAGTATAGTATTGTAATGTGAGCTAATAAAATACGCGTTATAGTTGTATACTTTTATAGTTATAGTAGTATACATTGTAAAATCTTGGAAGAAGTTCCAGTAGTATAAACAGTGCACGCTTAAGAAAACAGTTAGAATCTGCTTGATTTGATCGACCCGCTCGGGTCCTGACAAAAGTGTCGGCACTGACAAACTGTACTGGCACGGCAGGGTCCGACGTGCCGACGACCACTCCGGCGGCGGCATCAGCCGCGAACGGCGGCGGCCTTGCGACACACCGACGACTGCTCCTGGTGGTGCCCCCACACTTGTGTCTGGTCATCCTCTCCACACTGCTGCTGCTGCTGCTCCAACCGTAACTCCCGCATGCCGTACGTATACACACCGCTCGCGGTGCATTTGTACAGGTGTATAAATGTACACACGCGTTCCGTTCTGGCCACCGATGGAATCAATTCGGCGTCCCCCTTCTCTCACGTCCATTCAACCAACGCCGCGCATCGCGCTGTCGTGAAGACGCCTTTCGCCGGCACAGTGCGCCCGGACCCCTCCAGGGCAGGCAACACATCAGTCAAAATCAGCCAAGGCCGATGGACGGCCACGTCCCGTCCGACCCGCATGCCGCAAAAGCGCCGCCGCGGACTCGTGAAATCGTTGAAAGGCCTCGTCTCCACGACGACGCGTGAGCCGGAGAGCCCGGAGGCGCGCCCGCCCACCGCTGTCGCACGGGCCGCGCGTGATCCTTGGCCCTTCCGGCGACGCACGACTGGGTGGAATAGTTGCTGCAGCACTAGCGCACTAGCACAGCAAGCGTGATGTGCCATGCCAATTGCCAGGGCCCAGGGAGCGAGCGATGTGGCATGAGGGCTGCTGGTACCGTCGCGTCGCGTGACCTGGCTCCCTTGGCCGTGGCTCTCCCCGGCCGGCCGGTGGCGGTGGGGCTCGCCGGCGGGTGGATTATCGTTGTCGAGGTTGGGGCTAATGAGCTGGCTAAATTCGTCGTTCTGCTCCAGTTGATTGATCGCCATGCTTGTTTTGTTCTGGCCTTTTGTCTGGGAGATGAAAATCAAAGCAGGCCGTTCGACCATCGTTTGGCTCCATGGGCCCAGGGCCCAATAGCACAACGGAAATCCTATACATCTTCCGGAAGGTAGGAATGGATGGGAACTTCCGATTCTTTGAGATTCGTGCGGCGACTATCGACCACAGAATCGCCTTCTTCCTCCTCTCGTCTCTCTTGTCTCTCTCACGCCGCCGCCTGGAGAAACTCATGCCGCGAGAGCGCGTCGCACCGGACGGGCGGGAGGTGGGCGGGGGCGGCCGGCGGCAGTCCGCCGGCCGCGGGTGGTGGTCGAGGCTGGCGGAGTTAGGGTTAGGGTTTCGGGGTTCGGGGGTTCGGGAGCCTCCAACGTTCGCCGGACTTAGAAGAAGGGAGAGGGGTCGGGGCCGTCAGAGGACCGGCGGTGGCGGCGGTTTGGCCGGCAGCGGAGGCGAGGCGGCGCTACCGCGCCGCCGGCCGGGCAGGGCAGGACGGCCGGTGGGCCAGTGACCGGCGGCGGGGGCGCGAGGATGGTTCGGGTTAGGAAGGGCGGGGTAGAGGGCGGCGGTGGAGGGTGGGGGGACGGCGCGGCGGCGGGGTAGCCGCCGGCCGGGGCGGAGGACGAGGCGGCGGGGGTGGTGCTGGAGGAGAAAGAAGGTGAGGAAGAAGATGAGTAGTTAATGGGTCTAATGGGCTTTATAGTTCACATGCTTATCTACCTTCCGAAAGGGAGATATGATCCCCCAAAGCACAAGGCATGAGCAGCAGTGCGAGTGGGGCGGAGATGAAGGAAGAAATGCGGACCTGCCTGAATGATGATGAAGGCCCGTTATTCTACGTTACATGAGCGCGGAACTATATCATCCATCTAATACATACCCTAATTCTTCTCCTTGCTCATCCAACCTTCCGTTAGGTGATGCATATGTTTTTTACTCCTAATAATGCAAACAATAATAATTGCCATATAGTTTTAGCAAAAATGCAAGAAAATATGTCTACTAATCATCTTCGTGTGTGTGTTTATTGTAGAGGCTCGATGTATTTTTATTTTATACAAAATATATAAAATATATATCACATTAAAGACTTGTCTATTGGATCAAGGGTTGGCTGTAATTGGCCGCGACCAAGTCACAACCCTTCTCATGTTCACATATAAGAGCAGCTCAGGCTCGGCAAAGAAGTTGTTCTCATAATCTTATATATTACTTCGTTCCAAATTAAGACTCGTATTAACTTTTCTATGTACATACCATTCGTTTGTCATGTACTTAGATATATATTTACATAACAATAAAAAATATAACTACAAAAGTCAAACGAACCGTAATTTAGTATGAAAGGAGTCAATCATGTGATTTTCAACCTCCAAGAACTCGACCGCCCCCTAAAAAAAGTAAACCGGCGGGTTATCCTCACGGTTTTTATTAAGAGAAAGAAAGTGATGAGGACATCGCCAAGCTGCTAGACATGCACACGCCACGACCTTCCCCAAACTGTACTTCTTCTCCGACTCAGCTGCCACGTCCGGTTCGGAAACAGCTTACACCTCGGCACGGTTTCGGCGATATCTCCATCATACGACATTGTAACGAGGTGTATAAGGACTCGTTGGAAAGGGGACGACGACGCCGTCGATTTGGTTCTGGTCCTAGCTCCAGAACGTTCGTGGATCATACTGTGTGACCACGAAAAGGTGTTGTGTCACCTATTTTGGGCCAAAACGGCCTTGTATCGAGTCGGGCCTTCAGCCCAAGTTGTGGCCGCCTCCTCCGGCGCGCCCCCAACCCTAGCACGCCCCGTTTAGGGTATAAACTTAGTAGCCGCCGCCGTTTAGACTCGGGTTTTGCTTATAGTTTTTTGTTGTCGAACAGTCGCCGTTTTCGGATTGTGAAACCCTAACATTCGTGTGATTCAATTGTTCATCTGCAGACGTCACTGTTTTTTTAGAGCTGCATATCTTTCAAGTTCTTACTTGTGTTCTACGTTTCGCAGGCAGGGATTAGCCTTCATGGCGAGGTCAACCGGATTGTGACACGGTTGATAACTAGAGGAGTTGTGGTGCTAAGGTTGCAGAAGTTCGGGTCTTTGGATCTGACGTCAGATCGGTGTGTCGCTCTCCACCAAAACGAGTTATCTTTCTCCTGACGAAAGATCGGGCACCCCCATTCCCATCAAGTGGTAATCAGAGACTCAGGTATTACCGTCAGGCTTACCTTAGCTTTAGAGATCTTTTTGTTTCGTCCCATAGTCCACAGAAAACCTACAAAAAATTTCGCTGTCCTACAACCTGTTTTAGCCTTGTAATTTCGATTTCGGATTGCTTTGTTGAGTTTGTGTCTGTGGTCAAGTCTTGTTGTTGGTTTATGTTGTGTTCGTCGTCGTAGTTCAACGTGCCCGTCGTTGTTTGTTTGTTTCTGCCGCTATCCCGTCCACCTTTACCCAGATTACAAGTCGAGCCACCACATTACTTGACTTGCCCCGCTAGCCGCCTTGTGTGAACTCTCGCCACGCCAGCTCTAGATTAGGTTGCAAGCCGCTTGTGCTTTGCCTTGCATCGCAACCCCTCTTGATTCATCATCTGGCGATTACCTATTGCTTATACCAGAGAGGTTTGTGCCCCTGTTTTGCTTGGTCAGACGCTTTGCTCAGCCCTAGCCGCTGCTGCGTTTCCTGCCGAGTTTTGCCTTTGGAAAACATAGGTTGAGGTACCTTTCATAAAACAGGCATAACTTTTCGCTCGGTGCTCCATTTTTGCTCAATTTTTTACAGGAGCTTGGCAAAAAAAAGTTGGACAGACATCTACCCACTCTATCGGTCAGGCCATTCTCAAAAAATAAAAAAAATCGGGAAGATAAAGAAAAAATTGTTTAAGAGTTTTGAGGGTTTTCAGAAAAAGTTCCTGAATTTCCCTAGGCTGCAATACACCTCTGTTTCAGATGAAATTTTGTGTACTTCCATCTTTAGTGCCCTTTGTTCAGAGGTAAACATTTCAGAAAAAGTTGAGCTCGTTTGCTGGTACTCCTTAGGAAACATCATTTTGTGATTTCTACTGACTTTTTGGTAAGGTTTTCAGCATTATTTACAGAACTGTCATTCTGCTGGTTCCTTGAGTTTTTGTCCATCATTTCTTGCTGCTTTCACCGTGTAGTGCTACGACTAGGATATGTTTTAGCCAATAATTGTGACTTGTGCCTTGGACACTTATTGAACTTCGCTAATCTGCAGTCGTTATTTGCTAATCCTTGCTACATATTTTGGCCTCTCAAGCTCCACATATTTTCTTCAGATCAGTACAGCGAAGGACTCTTGCAACTCTTGGCACCACTGCCTCATAGGTATTACGAACCAGCCGCCGGTTGTTGAAGAGTATCTTGGCCCCCTAAGTGGGTTTTGGAGAGTTAATGACAAAAGCTTAAGTGGCTAATGCTATTCTAAATGTATGAGCAGGGATTAAAATTACCAAAGATATCAAGGTGATTATATAGCTTATCCAAAAAGGAAGTGATGTCTAAAGAAGGATTCCATGAAGACTTAATTATTTTTATATTTTGAAATTGAGTCATAGGAATGCCGTACTATCAAGAGGGACATGAAATTTACTTTCCCTGAGTCGAAAAGGTGCTTTAGAGTAACTAACCAAACCTTTGAGAGACACCTTGCACCAAACACTTTACTGGGTTACTGTTTTTGGGTGCTAACCTTTGAAGTCCGGAGTTTTCGGGTTTTACCCGGACATTCCGGATTTCCCCGGAGTTTCCGGACCTTCTCGGAGATTCCGGGTCTTAGAGCTGTAACGACTCTATTTGGGTGAAGAGGTATAAATACCCCTTCCACCCCTTCTTTCTCTCTCTCTTGCCTCATTTCGAACTGTAGCATTCAGAACACCTTCTCCCTCCTCTTTACTCCCCTTGGCACTTGGTTGTTGAGCTGCGGTGGGGATTAAAGGAGGAATTCAAGGCTAGAGCAAATGAGAGTGCTAGTGAGTTGATTTCCCATCTCTAAAGCACCTTGTTCGTCGCTTAGTCGGTTATTTCGTGTTTATTACTCTTGGAGCTTTGAGCTCCCAGCCGGCTAGGCGTTACCTTGGAGCATCCAAAGGATTGTGGCTGCCCAAGAAAGTTTGTATTACCCCGACATTGACTAAGTGGCTCTAGCTTGATCTTTGTGGTCGCTAGAGAGAGGCAAGTGACCTAGGTATAAAGGTCCACCCTTTGTGGGTTCCTCAACGGAGACGTAGACCTCAAGGTGTGAGGTTGAACTCCGGTAACAAATCCTTGTGTCCCCTTGTTGTTACTCTTATTGTTTGCTTATTATCCTCTTGAGCTCATTTCTAGGGTTTGTTGTCGATCTACGTTTTGGTAAAGTTGCTGCAAGTTCTGGGTGGTGAATCAGGCTCTATTCATCTCAGTGCATAACCTATTTTCATAGATTCACATTTGAGCAAGTTTAATTCTGTCGATTTAGTTTCCCCCTCTGAAGCCCGGACAATCCGGACATTTCCCGGATACTCCGGACTATCCGGAGTATCCGGCAAAATATCCGGAGACTCCGGACTTTAGCCTGATAAAGTTGTTTTAAGTTGTAGTTTTTCAGAAACGACTATTCACCCCCCTCTAGTCGACCTCTAGATCCTTTCAATTGGTATCAGTAGGGGTGAAAGTGGTACGGATATTATCCGTCCGACCGACCGACCGAAAGGGCCAGACACTCAAATGGTAAGACTGTATTCGAATCCGGACATTAATATCTGTAAATATCCGTACCGCATTAGTATCCGAAAATTCAAAGTTGAATTTCTATGATCCAAATATGATGAATATCACTATTCGACAAAAAATATAATGTCCGTATCCGTATTCGATCCGAGAATTCAGTCCGAGAAAGAAAAATTATCTGTATCTGTATCCGCAGTATCCGTCCGTATCCGATCCGTTTTCATCCCTAGGTATCAGAGCCGGTTGCTCCGTTTGAAGATTAATCGCTTGGAGAAAAGAGATGTCGACCCTAACTAATCAAGCAACGCCGCCCGAAGGTGACTTGACCAACCCCTATGGTAACCAACCTCCCATGCACACACTCGAGGGTCCTACGGGGGCAGCGGGAGGTGCCGGTGGAGCAAGCACAAGTCATCATTCAAGAAATGACGATGGTGGATCATCCTCCTCAAGTGATGAGGACTTCGATGATGCAAGATCGAACCGCTCCACTCGTCGGCCTTCGGGAAGGGAGTTCTCTAAAATCCCTTACAACTACTCTAACTTAATATTTGATAAACCATCGAGTTCCCACCACATTGGAAAGATACCCCAATTTGATGGAACCGACTATTCCAAGTGGAAGAACTCGATGGAGGAGTATTTGATGGCGGTAAACCCCGCACTTTGGACTGTTGTGAACAGGGGAATCACCTTTCCAAGTGGAGATGCTATTTTAACGCAAGCTCAAGCGAATGAAATCTAACGCAACTATCAAGCCATTCGCATCATCAAGAGCACTCTCACCGCCGAAGAGTATGATAAGGTTGATGGTTTAAAGTCCGCCAAAGATGTGTGGGACACTCTCTTTATCAACCATGAAGGAACAAGACAAGTTAGAGAAGGAAGAATTCGAGCTCTTGAAATTGAGCTCAACCGCTTTGTCATCAAGGAAGATGAATCTCCACAAGACATGTACAACCGCTTGAACAAGATCATCAACAAAATCAAGTCTCTTGGAAGCACAAGATGGGGAAGAAAAGAAGTTGTTGATAAGATCCTCTCCGCTTACATGGCTAGGGATGTTCAACTCCCTACACTTATTAGAGAGAAGAGAGGCTTCAAGAAGTTCACTCCGGCGGATGTGATTGGTAGAATTGAAGAACATCTTATCACTGTCAAGGAGTCAAAACTTTCACAAGAAATGTCAAAGATGCATAAACAAATTGAGAAGAACAAGGGAGTAGCTCTCAAAGCTTCAAGCAAAGACAAAGAGAAGAAGGCAAGCTCATCATCCTCCAAAGCCGTGGTCAAGGAAGATAGTGATGACACCTTGACTCCTGAGCAAATGGCTCTATTTGTGAAGAGTTTCACTAAAGTGATGAAGAAGGGCGGTTTCTTCAACAAGAACAAGGACAAGGACAACATCAAGACCAAGAGAACATCCAAGAGGCCATGTTTTGGGTGTGGCAAGGAGGGTCATTTCATTGCGGAATGTCCCAAAATCAAAGTGAGAAGAAGAGACACCAACAAGTATGATAAGAACAAGAAGAAGGAAGTTAGTGAAGCTCATTTGGGTGAAGAATGAGATTCAAATGATGATAGCTCTGACTCCGATGATGAAGTGGGACTTGCTACAATATCCATTGCTCAACCCATTGACAAGCCATCACTCTTTGGAGATCTCACCGATGATGAAGATGACTTCACCCACACATGCCTCATGGCTAGGGGCACCAAGGTAGACACTAGACCTTCTCCCCTAGATGTTGATGATGATAATAATAGTGATGATGAATTTGAAAAAATGATCACTAGTTTTGGTAAAAAAGCAACCAAAAGAATTATGAACCTTCTAAATGAAATCAAGAATAGAGATGAGACTCTTGAGGTGCAAGAAGAACTTTAGACTTGAGCGAGATAAAACCATTGCCCTTGAGAATGCCCTTATAATTGAAAAGAAGGGTTTCAAGGTGCAAGAGAGCTTGCTCAAGGAAAAAGAGGAAGAAATTCTTAGCCTCAAGAACTTTCAAGCTAAAGAGGCCGTTGTAGTAGATGAATTAACTAGGGAGTCTTTCCTAGTTAAAGATGCTTGCACTAGACTTGAGAATGAAAAGGTTGAACTTCAAGAGAGCCTAAAATGCTTGAAAGCTAGTCACATTGCAATTGAAGTTCAACTTGACAACCTTAAGAATAGTGCTAAAACAACCTCTAATGATGCTACCTCTAACTCAAATGCTTCTACAAGTAATGGTTGCTCTAGATGCTATAAAATTGATATAAATGCGTGTGCCACTAAAATTGCCGAGATGAATGCAATGAAGAAAGAGATTGCTCGGTTGTCAAACTCTCTTATTGAGGAAAAGAAGAAGGAACCTAAGAGATGAGAGTTTGAGAATCACACTAAGGGCTTTGGTTCAAACTACATGAAGAAGTTTGACTTCGAAAATGGGAAGGGGCTAGGTAAGAATGAGCAAGACTCCAAAGACCCTATCCCATTCATCAAGAACAACCACATAAGAGGTGCGGGAAAAAGGAATGTGGTACATGGAATGAAGCAATTGGGTGCCAAGGTTGAAGGTAAACAACCTAGGCTCAATACTCCCATCAAGTTCAAGAGCTCCAATGGCACATCCCATGAGCCACAAGTCAAGACCAAAGTGGTACAAGCCAAGAAGCCCAAGGCACATGCTTCACAAGACAACTTTTATGCCGATTATGTATTGACTTGGAACCACAAGGGTAAGGTGGTGGTCAAGTATGTGGGACTCCGCACACAAAATTCTATGATCAAAAGGAATGTGTGGGTGCCCAAAGTTCTTGTGACTAACGTGAAAAGACCCAACTCTAATTGAGCACCTAAAAACCAAGCCTAATTTGTTTTGTAGGCATACTCCTCCGGTGGAGCCAAATGAGTGATTGATAGTGGATGCACTAATCATATGACCGGGGAGAAGAAGATGTTTATGTCTTGTAAAATGATTGAACATCCTACGGAAAAGATTGCCTTTGGAGGCAATGGTGGTGGAACGGTTGTTGGTCTAGGTAAAATTGCTATCTCAACCAATCATTCAATTTTCGATGTTTATTTTGTTGAATCATTGGACTACAATTTGTTGTTCGTGTCACAACTTTGTGAGATGGGCAACAATTGTTTGTTCACCAATGAGGGTTTGACCGTCTTTAGAAGAGGCGATGACTCCGTTGCTTTTAAGGGTGAACTCAAGGGAAGGCTTTATTTGGTGGATTTTTCATCAGAAAAAGTCCATCTTGATACATGCTTAATGGCAAAGTCTAGCTTGGGTTGGCTTTGGCATCGCCGGCTAGCCCATATTGGGATGAATAATCTTAACAAACTTCTAAAGGGGGAGCACATCCTAGGACTAACAAAAGTTCATTTTGAGAAAGATAGAATTTGTAGTACTTGTCAAGCCGGAAAGCAAGTTGGTGCTCCTCACCCCTCCAAGAATGTACTCACCACTACAAGACCATTGGAATTACTTCACATGGATATCTTTAGTCCCGTGGCCTATGTTAGTATTGGAGGAAGCAAGTATGATTTTGTCATTGTTGATGACTACTCTCGGTATACTTGGGTATTCTTTTTGCGTGACAAGAGCAAAGTCCACGAGGTATTCAAGAAGTTTGCAACTAGAGCCCAAAATGAGTTTGATGTGAAGATCAAGAGAGTAAGAAGTGACAATGGCACCGAGTTCAAGAACACCAACATTGAAGAGTATCTTGATGGTGAAGGCATTGGTCATGAATTCTTCGTCCCATACACACCTCAACAAAATGGGATCATGGAGAGGAAGAATAGGACTCTCATAGAAGTCGCAAGAACCATGCTTGATGTGAAACGAACCGGATTTCCGAAACTAGAAACCCGATCCTCTGCACCTTTGTGATAGTCCCAGGAAGTGGCTATCACGTGCAAACCCTGTCTCAAGTGGTACAAATCCATACAACACAGAAAAAGAGGATTTATTACATAAGTTTTATTAATACATCAGAGTACAACATTTCGGCATAAGCCAGGTACAAGTCCAACTGGACTAAACAGGAAAGGTAAAACATCTACGCAGCGGATCTATCGAAGCGAAGCGTCTCCAGCTCCACAGGCAAACATGAGTGTAGGACGAGCTCTAATCTTCCCATCCTTCAGCGTCGATGTCGTAGTCGATCACCAAGTCTGAAAGCATCACCACCTACCCGGTAAGCGGGTAGGTCATGTCAGCTTCCCAACAAAGAGCAAAAGCGGTGGACGAATTCTAGTATGCATGGATAGGCCTATATATGGCTGTAGAAGGTTTATGCAAGCAGCGGTAGCAACATCAAGGTAAGCAGAAATGCAGAGAGGTCACCATCTCCGAGGTGATCCCACCTCCTAGGCCAACGCCTCCGGGGTCAACACCCCAACCAAGAAAGGAATACCAACACATTGGATCTCAACCGAGTCACAGCATTCCACTCTCAGCTGCGATGTGGGGTCACCAGCTCGTATCCCCACATCTCAACGACACAAAGCCGGGCTCACACACACGGGGGAGAGAAAGCAGCACAGAAAATACTAGCCAGGTGAGAGATCGAAATGGCTGTCCATACCAGTGGACATGGACTATAGCTATAGGTTTAACACTCTGCAGAGGTTGTACAACTGGACCCGCCAGACAGGGCAGAAACGGATGGCTCCGATCCACATCCCTACCTAACGGCCGGAGACCTAACAATGGGTGGCACTCTCCGGCCTCTCCGAGCCTAGGGATGAAAACGGTCGGGAACGGTCGGAAAAACACCTTAACCATTCCCGTTTCTGAATTTTTTGACCGGGAACGGGAACGAGAACGGAATGGTCGGACGGGAAAACGAATTCGATATTACGGGATATCGGGTACAGAATGTTTTGATCGGGAATATGTCGATTACGGTCGGGAACCGGTATTTTAAAAAGGGAACACCAACGCACGTAACCATTTTAAACGTTCATCTAATGCAATAGAATTATATCGTACATATTATGTATGCAAACAGTAGTATAATACTACAGTGGCAGCACGAGTCATTCTGTCGGACATACATACACACAGCAGCAGCTCTCATACACAAGCACGTTGCTAACGGGCTAACGGCCCATGCAGCCCACGAGCGCACAACAGCTAGCATCCCTGCAAGCGAGCAAGGCAGCAAGGCGCATCTATTTTAGTCCCACCTCGTGCATGCAAAGGATGAGGGGCAGCGGACAGGCTATATAAAACACCCCAGGTCCCGTCGCTATTAGCTGAGCGCTCTCCGCCGAGTCTCGAAGCTCCAGTGAAATACAAAAATTAATATCTAATTAATTACGGGAAAAAATACGGGAAGGAAGCGGGAATTTCCTGATGCAATGCAGGAACCGCGAGTTCGGTCGGGAAAATGGCCACTGATTCCGCTCCTGCTCCCGTCTGAACCAACTGATTCCGCTCCTGCTCCCGTCTGAATTTCCTATTTTTTTTCCTGATTCCGTTTTTTCCTGCAAATTCGGTATTCGATCAGGATACACGGGATACGGTGTCGGCTCCTGCTCCCGTTTACATCCCTATCCGAGCCGGACTCGTTCTGAACTGGGGCGCGAAACTTGCCAGCAGGGCCTCGAAGCTGTGAGACCATCCCGGAGGAGCCGGAGCGACGTCTACTCGGGGGTATAAACTGTCCCCCTCACACGATCACACCGATCCGCCTACAAGCTGAATGCCAACCACCAACTAGTTCTCGGACCGAACCCCGCCCATACGTGAGCGAACAGTTTGTACGAAAATAGCCCAAAGATCAAGGTCACACAGTCGATCGGTCCTTAATTGCAAGAGCGAGCACTCACCAACAACATCCGAACGACACGTTGCTAGGGCGGGAGGTCAGGTCGCATCTCCCCTAGGCAGGCGTTCACAAGTAACCAAAGCGGCTCGCTCCCGCGCTAACACATCAAGGATACAGACTCACCCAAAACACACGCTAGAATATACCGAGATATCCCAATCTCAACCCAACACCAGAGATCCATCCATATCACAAAACGGGTAAAATATATGGATAGTAAGTATCGGGAACTAGCTAGGGGTCTGTAGCTAGTTCCAAAGGTAGGAAGTTCAAGGTACAGGATATAACAAATCAAGGCATGGCCAAAAGATTGTTTATGTATTTCAATCATCCAAAGTATAATAAATAAAGCACTAGCAACTAAATAGCATGCATAGGATCTATATGGTCGGGAGTGACATGACACCTGCGCGGTAGTCGTCGTAGAGTAGTAGAGGTTGGGCCCTTCCTTCGGGTCGAAGGTCTTCCCAATTGTCACAGCCCGGTCGTCGTCGCGGCTCGGGTCTTCAAACATGATCACAAGCCTACATGAGATGCGACGTGGAAATAAATAACGACAATCATCTAGGCAATAACTCCAAATAACATCAATTTAGAAGAACCAAATAAATCTAAACTAACTACACGCAGCACTAGTTTTAAATTAAGGAAATTAAAGTAATTAGTTTTATATTAAGATAGTTTTAAGCTACTAGCTTTATATATTGAAAAAATAAGTTAGGGAGAAGGATTAGTTCAAGGTGCGATTGCCGATCAAGACTAAAGGTGTGGTGATCGCGCCGGCAAGGCTTTAGTGTGACAGTTAGGTGCAACAAAGCGGAAGCTCAGAGGATGATGAGAGAGAAGCAAGGTGACGCGAGCTAGGTAGGGCAAGGTCAGGCCAAGGTGTGCAGCATCATCACGAAGAGAAGGAAAGGTTTGACTTGTGGTCGATAAAAGGGTGGTGAAGCGGTAAAACGTGCTCGAGAGCGCGGTGGCGTAAGTGCTGGCGATGCGACATTAACCACGGCGTAGTAGCTAGGTTGCAACACGGGGTTGCCGTGCTTGTAGCAGTGGCCACTGCTCATGGCACGACCGTCCATCACGCGCTGTTTCCCAAGTACATGCACATGGTGTGTCTCACGCCTCACAGCAAGACTCAAGGTAGGGCGAGAGTGGTATGCGGCACAAAGCTTTGGAGGCGGTGCAAGCAAGGAATGCGATGCAAACACGGCTCGGGCAAAGTTATTCCTGTCCGCGGCACGCTAGTGGCTAGTTGCGGAGCTCCGGCGTCCCAGACCCACAATAGCGTAGTGGCGGGCAGCGGCCATGAATTCTACGCCAAGAACGCAGGGCAAAAAGGTGCTTGGTTCAAGGGTAAGAGAGGAAAAGGATAGGGTAGCAGCAGCGAGCGCCTCAGAATTATGAAACCAACGCAACTGGTTTCATAATTTTCGGAGCTCCGTATAATTAGTTATGAATTTTTAAAGGAAAATGGATTTATAAAATATTTACTAAATCTATTTATTTAAACAGAAAATAATTTTATTAATAATGCTAAAGTCAGCATGACGTCATCGGTCAGCAGGTTAGTGGGCCGAAGTTGGGCCCAAAGTGTTAGAGGCCCATTGGGCCGGCCTACTGCGGCCCAAGATTCAACAAGTTCATAAAACCACCCTTAACTATTCTTTGGTTCGGCCTGGTTAGGCTTTTGGGCTTAAAAGGCATTCGTGGGCTCTAAGCCCAAAAAGGTTCACGCGCGGTAGTCCGGATGTGCCCCCTGAATTCCTCTAGGGTTCATCCAAAACGCTGGATCCATGATTTTCTGCGCCCTTGTGTGGCTGCGCGTGTGTGGCCGATCGTGTGCCCACTCACAGCCCAGGACAAGGGTTCGCGCTCAAGGTATTTGGCAGAATGCCAGAAAGGAACAGTGGCGCGGCAAGTGCTCGCCGGCGGCGGGGTTTGGCTGCGACGGCGGCGTGTTCACCTGCAGAGGGGACGTCACGGCGCGAAGGCCGGCCCACAACACAAAGGCGAGCGCGGCGTGGCAGAGCGGCGGCGAGCTCGGTGGAGCGGAGCTAGGGTGAGCGCGATGGAGCGGCGACATCCGCGGGGTGTGATCTCGCGGACACGGCTTGGCTAGGAGCTTAGGCGCGGAACAGCAAAGCGGCGGCGAGAGCGGCAGTGCGGCTCCTGCACGGAAACGCGGCACGAAGGCCGGACAGAGCACAACGGCGGCGAGCACGGTACAGGGCAGCGCGGCGCGACGGAACGGTGGCCGGAAAACAGAGCAGGGGATAAGGGTGGCTTGGATGTGAGTTGCTCACCAGGGGCTCGACGGAGATCCCGGCGAGGCAGGGAGAGGTCAAGACCGTGGCGAGGTGGTGCGGGCAGGCTCCATGTCGCGGTTCAGGCACTCCATCAAATAGGTGGTGGGCAAGGTGTACAAGGGCAGCAGCTTGGCGCCGGTCTTCAGCTCAGCTTCCTTGTACTCGCGCACTCGTGGCCCTGCTCGTCGTAGACGTTCCTGATGACGGCTCCAGCTCCCGCGTCCTCGTCGCGGTTCTGCTCGGCGTAGTCGTACTGTATCTGCGTCCATCTCGGCGGCTCCGGCGGCGCAGGTGCTCGATGACGCAGCGGCCGGACGGCGCGGCAGCGTCGGCGTTGCTGCCGGTGGCGCTCTCGAGACGGCCATCAGCGGCGGGCGCATGGGACAGCAGCGCTGCAGGGCTCGATCGATGGAAGATGCGGACAGGTGAAGCTGTCTGCTGCTGGTTTACTCCAAGTGAAAAAGGTAGGCAAGATGGCGTGCGAGATTGAGCAGGGGAGCAACAAGTGCTTGAGCTGTTTGGGGAAAAGGATAGCCGGTGGAGCTCTTGGTGCTCCTGTTGCTTGTGCCACACCGAAGGGAGAAGGACTACAGGTTGATGGTGGATGGATGGGTGCACATGCAGTAGCAGCTGCTGCTTGTTTGCTTGCTCGATGCAAGGAGAGGAAAGATTAGAGGGGAAAAGAGAGCTTGCTGCGGTGGATTGCTGTTCAATCGAGACAAGGGAAGAGGGCTAGGTGGATTGTTAGACAAGGGAAGAGGGCATGGCGGCACAAGCTACTGCTTGGATTTTGCCCATGGTGATTGCTTGTTCGGTTGCAGAAAAAAAAGAAGAGAGCAAAAGCTTGCAACTGCAAGGAATTGAAGCAGAGGGAAAATTCGTTGGTGCTTTGGTGGCGTCGTATGAAGAATGAAGAGGGAGAAGAGAGTAGTAGGCGGTGGGTGGCTTCGTATGAAGAAAGAAGAGGGAGAAGAGAGTAGTAGGCGCTGACAACAAGAAAGAACAGGGAGAGAGCCAGGCGGCGGCCGTAGGGAAAGGAGAGAGGAGAGTGGAGAGAGTGTGAGGTATTTATAGGAAGTGGTTAGGGTCAGATAGATGGGTCTTAAGATCGGTCAAATATTTAATCCCGCGAAATAAATCGATAGCAATTTATTTCGTAGATTGGAACAAACGAATTAGGCTAATTTTCCGGAAACAAATTAAATAGCCTGGTATTAATTTGAAGGGCCGGAAAATATTGCCATAATTCAAATGGAGCTCGCGATTATTTAATCCAAATGAATTAACCTATTTTCCGAGATCGAACTAATTGCAAAGGATTAATTCGAAAGGTCGGAAAATATTATATAATTCACTTAGTAAATTTCAGAGCACTTTGGAAGGATCGGAAAAAGGTTGCGGGCGTAGAGATTAGCAGATCGAGCTGAGAAAGATGTTAGCAGATCAAGCCGAGCTAATTGGCTAGTGTTTGGCTCGGGTGCAAAGATAGAATTAGCCAAACAAGGTTTACCTTTTATTCAAAATAATTTTATATTAAGTTTGAATTTGAATAAAGTTCAAATTCAAACTCCACACAATTGAACTCCAAATAAAATCCAAAGAGATCCAACTCACATTTATACCATAATTTAAAATTAACTTTTATATGGTTTTATTTTATAGAGAATGCGAGATGAGAGGCTAGCAAATTGGGATCAAATTTGGTAGCACACAAATTCAAACAAAAAGTTTTAAATTTTACCGAAAATTTACACATGGCAAAACATTCAAAATTCTGGGATGTTACATGATGAGTACAAGACTTCGGATAGTTTTTGGGAGGAAGCGGTCAACACGGCTTGTCATGCTATCAACCGCTTATATCTTCACAAGTTTTGACACAAGACCGCCTATGAACTCCTAACTGGTAAGAAGCCCAATGTGTCTTACTTTAGAGTTTTTGGTTGTAAGTGCTTCATTCTCAACAAGAAGCCCAAGAACTCTAAGTTTGCACCTAAAGTTGATGATGGTATTTTTCTTGGTTACGCCTCAAATGCTCACGGCTACCGCGTCCTCAACAAAACCACCGTTTGTGTTGATGTGGCGTGTGACGTGACATTTGATGAATCTAATGGCTCTCAAGTGGAGCAAGTTGATGAAGTGTGTGTAGGCAAGGAAAAGACATCTGCAAATGATATCAAGAAGATGGCAATTGGTGAGATCAAGCCTCAAGAAGAAGATGAGGAAGACGAAGTTATTGAGGCAACACCAAATGGTACAGCCGCTGTGAAGTCCGGAGACTCCGGAGAAAACTCCGGACATTCCGGGAAATCCGGAGAATCCGGGCAATCCGGAGTATCCGGGCATCTCGGAGAATCCGAACTTTCCGAAAACTCTAGAGAATTGTCCGGAGATTCCAGACCCTCTGATGGTGCTGCTCAAACTCGTCAAGAAGCTGAAGAATTGATCCAACAAGACACATCTGAATCACATCCAAGAGTTCGTCAAAGTATTCAAAGAGATCATCGAGTTGACAACATTCTTGGAAGCATAAGAAAAGGGGTCACTACAAGATTGAGTTTGGCTAACTTTTTTGGGCACTACTCTTTCGTGTTCATGATTGAACCTCTCTCTGTGGAAGAAACACTTCAAGACGCTGATTGGGTGATAGCCATGCAAGAAGAATTAAACAACTTCACTCGGAATGAAGTCTGGTCCTTAGTGGAACGCCCTAAGCACAATGTAATTAGAACAAAATGGGTGTACCGCAACAAACAAGACGAGGATGGGGTAGTTACCAAGAACAAGTCAAGGTTGGCTACCAAGGGCTATACTCAAGTTCAAGGCTTGGACTTTGGAGAAACCTATGCACCGGTAGCAAGACTTGAAGCAATTCGTATCTTATTGGCTTTTGCTACACATCATGATTTCAAGCTCTTTCAAATGGATGTCAAGAGTGCATTCTTGAATGGCCCAATCTCCGAAGAAATTTATGTTGAGCAACCACCGGGCATTGAAGACCCTAAATTCCCCAACCACGTCTACAAGCTCCATAAGGCGCTCTATGGTCTTAAGCAAGCACCTAGAGCATGGTATGAATGCCTTAAGGAATTTCTCCTAAGGAAAGACTTTGAAATAGGCAAAGCCGATCCTACTCTTTTCACTCGCAAAGAAGGGAATGATTTATTTTTGTGCCAAATATATGTCGATGACATCATATTTGGTTCTACTAACAAAGCTTGGGCGGATGGATTTAGTAGGATTATGACTAATTGATTCGAGATGTCCATGATGGGAGAGTTGAAGTTCTTTCTTGGATTTCAAATCAAGCAACTCAAGGAAGGCACGTTCATAAGTCAAACCAAGTACACTCATGACATGCTCAAGAAGTTTGACATGGACAAGGTCAAGCCCATCAAGACTCCAATGTCATCCAATGGACATCTTGACTTGAATGAAGATGGAAAAAGCGTGGATCAAAAGGTATATTGCTCCATGATTGGATCCTTGCTTTACCTTTGTGCATCTAGGCCCGATATTATGCTTAGTGTGTGCATGTGTGCAAGGTTTCAAGCCAATCCTAAGGAATGTCATCTCATGGCTGTTAAGAGAATCTTTAGGTATTTAGTACACACTCCTACTTTCAATCTACTTGGCTATTCCGATTCGGACTATGCCGGTTGTAAGGTAGATAGAAAGAGCACATCCGGGACTTGCCAATTCCTTGGAAGGTTCTTGGTGTCTTGGAGTTCCAAGAAACAAAATTCCGTTGCCTTATCCACCGCCGAGGCCGAGTATGTTGCAGCCGGCGCTTGTTGTGCTCAACTAGTTTGGATGAGGTTCACCTTGAGGGACTTTGGTTGTACGTTTAGCAAGGTGCCACTCTTGTGTGACAATGAGAGTGCCATCAAGCTAGCGAATAACCCCGTAAACCACTCAAGAACAAAAGCACATAGACATAAGACACCATTTCTTGAGAGACCACAAAGCCAAAAGAGATATCACTTTAAGTCATGTGAGCACCGAAAAGCAACTAGCAGATATCTTCACAAAGCCTCTTGATGAACTAAGGTTTTATGATTTGAGGAGTGAATTAAATATCTTTGATTCTCGTAACTTGGCTTGGGATCATGCACATACTTGAGTGCTCTTAGATCAGGAATTTGTCAAAAAGAAAAATGATTCGAAAACTTTATGTTTTTGATTTTCGAAATATTTGGATCTTCATTAGGTTCAACACTTGGACTATTGTTTCCATTGCTTGATTGTTGGCTAGTATCAAGTGTTGAACTTCTCGAGCTCACATATATTACATATTAGACTCCAAGTCTATCTCCAAATCAATTTCTTTGAAAATTCGGTGGCAGTCTGCCAGGGGGAGCGGAATCTCCGGCCTGTTCCCGGACTTTTCGGAAACTGCGGACTTGGCCCGGACATTCCGGGTTATAATCGATTCCTATTTATAAGCAGTTACCGCGGTCAAACCCTAAGTCTTTACCTTTTCACTGCGTGTAACTGCAGCTTTTCACCCTCCTCCTTCCTCCCGTTGCCCATGGCGCCCCTCATGGCGACCTAGGGTTCCAACCCCTCTCCATCCTCCTCCACCCTCGAGCAGCCCCCTCCCCACCGGCCAATCCTCTTGCTGCTCCTCTCCGGCGCACCCAAGCCCGGAGGAAACATCTCCCCTTCGCCGGTGGCTCGTGGAACGAAAGAAAGAAGCCCCTCTCCCGGATTCAAGTTGACCTCAAGGAGTTGAAGCTTCTCGTGGTGAAGACTCAAGGGTTGTGCAAGGATTTGTGCATTGGAAGCACTCCCACGGTCTCCATCTCTTTCCTAAGGTACCCATGGTCTTTTTGCCCGATCTCTCACTCTCGGATGAATCCATGGATATCTCCTGTATAGTTAGACTCCTTATTCTCTATAGAACCTAGATCTGCAATATCTTGAGTTTTTAGTGGTTAGTTTATGCTACATTGTAATTTAGGGTTTCAGCTGCTGAAAGTGCATCTAGGCTCCTAATTATTTTGGTGATAATGACAATATAATTTGGATGATTTAATGCTTTCAATGAGATGTGTGCAGGAATTAAAGGGATAAAATTCGTTCTGATCAAAAGAAGCCCCTCATACCTTCTATTCGGTGTTGAAGCTCAATTGGAGGTTTAAATTGATTTATATTTCGAATTTGAGTATAGGAAATGCCATACTATTAAGAGGGATGCGAATTGACCTTCTAGAGATGCTAAAAGTGCTTAGAAAGGTGAATCAAGAAAACCTAGAGAGACACAAAGCCTACACGTACACATACATTGTTTTTCCTCTCTGTCTGCCTTTTGTCGGTAGTACCGGCCCTGGGTTGGTAGTACCGAGAAAGGGATTCTGTCTGGTTTTCTCGAAACCCTCGGTGGTACCGACCCCACGCCGGTACTACCGATAAAGACCTTCTGTTTCGTTTCCGGGGCTCCTCGGTAGTTCCGACCCCAGGTCGGTACTACCGATAAAGCGTTTCTGTCTCCTTTGCTCTGAGCCCCTCGGTAGTACCGACCTGAGGTCGGTAGTACCGATAACCTGCGTTCTCAACACAGTAACGGCTAGTTTTGGAGGGTGGGTATTTATAACCCCTCTTCACTCCCTTCATTTGCTGCTGACCTAACCCGAGACAAACACACCAAGAGCATTCACTCCCCTTCTCCACTCCTCCCTAGAACCAATCCTTTGATCCTTTGAGCTAGGGCTTGAGTGAGGAAGAGATTCTTGGTGTGAGATTGAGAAGCTTTGAGTGACCCATCCATCTCCTTCATCTCAAGAGCACTTGAAGCATCTCCGGGCATCGATTCGCATTTGTTACTCTTGAAGCTTGCTTCTAGACGGTTAGGCGTCGCCCGTTGAGTGCCCTCTTCGTGTGGAGCACCCAGGATCGTTTGTATTACCCCTCCTTGGTGGAGAATTCTTAGTGAGCACCAATCTTCCTTTGTGGGGATTGGGTGAGGCAAGAGGCTCTTGGTGATAGCCCTCCCTTTGTGGGATCCTCAACGGAGACGTAGCTTCCTTTGTGGAAGTGAACTTCGGATTAAACCTCTTGTCAATTGCTTGTTTGAGTTCTCTCTTTTTCTCCAACCCTAGAAGTGTGATTTGGCCCGATCTATCTATTCATTGTGTTCCAACGTGTATCTTTGGTTGCAAGAGGTTCTTAGCATCTAAACTCAACTCTTGATTCAAGTAGAATTGCTAGAATCGTTTTCGTTTTCGAATTTCGTCTTAGTCATCTCTGCTAGGTCGGTAGTACCGCCCCTGTGCCGATAGTACCGACCCCTCGGTAGAACCGACACAGTGCCGGTAGTACCGACCTGTATTTAACCGCTGCATTTATTTCAGAAATTCGAAGTGATCCTATTCACCCCCCTCTAGGCATCACAAGGTCCTTTCAATTGGTATCAGTGCCTAATCCCTTGATTTTGGCTTAACCGCTAAGGGATCAAGATGTCGGGGAGTGGTGGAAACCTCTCCGCTCAAGAACTCGCCGCTCAAGAACTCGCCGCCAAGGAAGCTCAAGAGAGAGAGAGCTCAAGGCCGCTCAAGACCAAGCTGCAGCTCTAGAGCTAATGGGGAAGGCCCCAAGCCGTACACCATCCAACATCGCGAGCTCCGATGATTCTGACTCGAACTTGGACTCGGACTTCGACTCAAGTGATGAAGATGTCAAGGATGGTGACGATGACCCAAAGAAAGCGGCGAAGAAAAGCCAAGAAGAAGAAGGCGGCAAAGAAGATGGCCAAGAAGCTCCTCAAGAAGATGATCAAGAAGGAGCAAGCAAAGTATTCACATTCCGGCTACTATGAAGTGGCATTCCACTACGGACAACTTACGGGCAGCAATCCTAATGAGAAATTCTATTCCGTACATTTGGGAAAGCCTCCCCATTTCGATGGGAAAGACTATCCCAAATGGGCTTATGATATGCAAATGCACCTTTACGGGCTTCACCCTTCTCTATGGAAGATTGTGTGTGTAGGTGTGACAATACCCGCCGAAGGTGAAGCCATGACGATCGAGCATGAATAAGATCTCCACCGCAATGTTCAAGCAACAAGAGTCATCACATCATCCTTATGTGCTCAAGAGTTCAACAAGGTCCAGAACATCCAAATTGTGAAGGTGATTTGGGACACACTCAAGGAGGCACATGAGGGTACCGATCATGTGAGAAGAGGCAAGATTGACTTGATTCACGGAGAGCTTGAGCTTTTCGTCATGAAGGACGGAGAGACCGTGAGGCAAATGTATGATAGGCTAATACTCCTTGTCTCGGACATCAAAGCACTAGGAAGCAATGATTGGGACGATGAGAAGGTCACAAAGAAGTTGCTAAGAGCCTTCACACCGAAGAATCCAAACCTAGCAACTATGATAAGAAGAGACCCAAACTACCACAGCATGACTCCCAATCAACTTCTTGGTGAAATCTTGCATCAAGAGCTAGTTGATCAAGACGTGGAGAAGTCACTTACCTTGAAGGTGAACAAGAGTCTAGTTCTCAATGCTAGCTCTAGTGAAGTGGTGGAAGTAAAGCCCAAGACTTCAAAGACTAAGAATGAAGATTCAAGTGAAGAAGGAAGCACAGATGAAGAAACCGCCTTTGCCATAAGGAAATAGAAGTTCTTGAAGTTCAAGGCATCAAGGAAAGGCGATGATGATAGAAAGAAGAAGTCGCAAAGAAAGTGCTATGAGTGTGGAGAGTATGGACACTTCATTGCCGAGTGTCCCAAGAACAAGAACAAGGACAAGAATGAGGAAGAGAAGAAGTACAAGGAGAAGAGCAAGAAGTAGAAGAACAAGTACCAAGGGCGTGCTCACGTGGGTCAACAATGGGACTCAAGTGATGAAGATGAAGCACCAAAGAAGAAAGGCATGGCAACACTTGCCATGGCACAAGGAGCATCTTCACCATGCCTCTTCAACAACCTCTCTGATGATGAGGACAACTCTCACTTTTGCCTCATGGCAAGAGGGAGCAAGGTACAAGAGTCAACCACCTCATCCTCTCTCACCTCATCATCATCCACACCTAGTAATGACATAGACAACCTAGATGATGAAAAAGAAATGGAGGCAAACATGATAAAGCAATTTGGTAAAAAGGTCATAAAGAAATTAAAAAGCTTTTGGACAAATTAGAGGAAAAGAAGGAGATTCTCCATGAGCAAGAAGACTTGCTTATCCGTGAAAAGGAAAGAAACCTTGCTCTAGAGAAAACCCTTGCCGAGGAAAAAGTTAAGGTGGAGAAGTTGACCGTAGGCTTGTCCTTGGCCAATGACTCTAACAAGAGGATGCTAAAGGACTACTCTTTGGCAAATGAATCTTTAGCTTCTCTAAAGGCCACTCATAGTGAGCTTCAATCAAACTTCTCATGCTTGACGGATAAATATTAAAATCTTAAAGTAAACTATAGTGCTCTTTGGAAAAGCACCAAGGCCGACCCCAAAGCAAACTTTGACTCTAACGCCTCCACTAGCAAAGGTTGCTCCATATGTTCAAATGTTGATATAAATGCTCTTAAGACTAACCTTGCAAGGGTAGAGGAAACAATTAAGAGCAAAGATAAGGAGATTGCCCGTTTGAATATGTTGATCAACCAAGGTAAGTTGGGTGCCAAGTCCATTCCCAAGGCAATTGACACAAGAGGACTTGGGCACTACAAGGACAACAAGGTCAACGGTAGAAGGGTGGTGAAAGGGCATGAGATCCCCTTGTGGAACAAGGGTGGCTACCTCAAATATTATGGATATTGCCCATGTAGTAACCACCTCTACCACAACAAAAGAGAAGCCAAAGGTTGTGAACACCACAAAAGGAAATGGTAGGGTTAATTCTCCATCTAAGGCATCGAAGAATGTGGTGGAACACAAGCCTTCTCCCAACTACACGTGTGACTATGTTGTGACATTGGACCACAATGGTAAAATGGTGGTCAAATATGTTGGAGCCCATGCCAAGAAGGCTATGAGAAAGAGTGTGTGGGTTCCAAAAGTTTATGCTTCTAACCTCCAAGGACCCAAATCTTTTTGAGTACCTAAACCAAAAGCTTAAACTTGTTTTGTAGGCCTACTCCGCCGGTGGAACCGCATGGTTAATTGATAGTGGTGCCACTAATTATATGACCGGAGATGAAGGCTTGTTTGCATCCCTTGAGTATTATGACACCCTACGGAAACTATCATATATGGAGATAATGGTCAAGGAGATGTGATTGGTCTAGGTAAAATTGCTATCTCAACAACAAATTCAATTGAAGATGTTTTCCATGTTCAAGGTTTAGGGTACAACTTGTTGTCGGTTTCACAACTTTGTGAGAAAGGCTACAATTGTCTCTTTACCAAAGAGGGTGTGACCGTCTCTAGAAGTGAGGATTCCTCTATTGTCTTTGCAGGTCACCTAAAGGGAAAGCTTTACTATGTGGATTTCACAAAAGTAAAGGTGGACCCTAAGGCTTGCTTAGTGGCAAAATCCGACATGGGTTGGCTATGGCATCACCAACTAGCCCATGTTGGCAAGAGGAACTTGGCCAAACTTCAAAAGGACGAACACATCCTAGGACTAACAAATGTTGTTTTTGAGAAAGATAGGTTATGTAGTGCTTGTCAAGCGGGAAAGCAAGTTGGAGCGCATCATCTCGCCAAGAACATCCTTTCGACATCAAGACCATTGAAGCTTCTACACATGGACTTGTTTGGACCAATTGCCTACATAAGCATCGATGGTAACAAATATGGTTTAGTAATCGTTGATGACTTTTCCCGTTTCACTTGGGTATTCTTTTTGCAAGATAAAAGTGAAGCAAAGGGAGTGGTCAAGAAGTTCATAAGAAGAGTTCAAAATGAGTTCGAGCTAAAGGTCAAGAACATAAGAAGTGATAATGGCTCGGAGTTTAGGAACACTCAAGTTGAAGAATTCCTTGATGAAGAAGGCATCAAGCATGAACTTTCCGCTCCATACACTCCTCAACAAAAATGGCGTTGTTGAGAGGAAGAACTGTACGTTGATTGAAGCGGCAAGAACAATGCTTTATGAGTACAAGACTCCGGACTCATTTTGGGCAGATGCCATTAACACCGCGTGCCATGCCGCCAACCGCCTCTACCTCCACAAGTACTTGAACAAGACTCCCTACGAGATCATCACCGGTAAGAAACCTAGTGTGCACTACTTTAGGGTCTTTGGATGTAAGTGTTTCATACTTAACAAGAAACACAAAGCCTCAAAGTTTGCATCCAAGGTTGATGAAGGTTTTCTCATTGGTTATGGAACTAACGAACATGCCTATCGTGTTTTCAACAAGACCACCGGTTGTGTTGAGACCACAGTAGACGTGAAATTTGATGAATCCAACGGCTCTCAAGGAGAGTAAGTTAGTGAAAATCTTGTAGATGATGAAGAACCTCCAAGTATATCCATCTTTAGAATGGGCACCGGTGAAGTGATGCCAAGGGAAGTTCAAGTTCAAGCTCCGGTTGACACAAGCAATCAAGATCCACCATCATCAACAAGAGTTGAACCACCTAGTTCTCAAGTTCATCAAGATGAAGGTCAAGCTCATGGTAACGATCATGGGAGTGGCTTTGATCAAAGGGAAGAACAAGGTGGTGAAGCTCATGAATAAACATCTCAAGTTGAAGATGATGATGATAGACCCATTCAACGTCAATCTCAAGCACCACATCCAAGAATGCATCAAATGGTTCAACAGGATCACCCCATTGACAACATCCTTGGGAGTATCCAAAGAGGGGTAACAACTCGCTCAAGATTGTCAAACTTTTGTGCGTTTTACTCGTTTGTTTCCTCTTTGGAACCTCTTAGTGTGGAACAAGCTCTTGAGGACCCGGATTGGATTATTGCTATGGAGGAAGAGTTGAACAACTTCAAGAGGAATGAAGTTTGGGAGTTGGTACCAAGACCCAAGCAAAATGTGATCGGCACCAAATGGGTTTTTCGGAACAAGCAAGATGAATTTGGTGTCGTCACAAAGAACAAGGCAAGGCTCGTGGGCAAGGGCTATACTCAAGTTGAAGGCTTGGACTTCGGAGAGACTTATGCTCTGGTGGCTAGGCTTGAGTCAATACGTATACTCTTGGCCTATGCTACTCATCTTGACTTCAAGCTTCATCAAATAGATGTGAAGAGCGCATTTTTGAATGGACCTCTCCAAGAAGATGTTTATGTTGAACAATCACCGGGCTTTGAAGATCCAAACTTCCCCAACCATATGTACAAGCTCCATAAGGCGCTCTATGGGCCCAAGCAAGCTCCTAGAGCATGGTATGAATACCTTAAGGATTTTCTTCTCAAGAACAGCTTTGAGATAGGCAAAGCCGATTCTACTCTCTTCATTCAAAGAACGGGAAAAGATATCTTTGTTTGCCAAATTTATGTTGATGACATCATCTTTGGGTCTACTAATGATAAGTTTTGTGAAGAGTTTAGTAGGATCATGACCAAGAGATTCGAGATGTCTATGATGGGTGAATTAAAGTTCTTTCTTGGGTTTCAAATCAAGCAAATGAAGAAAGGGACTTTTTTATGTCAAACCAAGTATGTGAAGGATATGCTCAAGAGGTTTGACATGACCGATTCTAAGCCCATCAAGACTCCTATGGCATTAAATGGATATCTTGATCTCAATGAAGAAGGGAAGTCGGTCGACCAAAAGGTATTTCGCTCCATGATTGGCTCCCTCCTTTACCTTTGTGCATCTAGGCCCGATATAATGCTTAGTGTGTGCATGTGTGCAAGATTTCAAGCTAATCCTAAGGAGTGTCATCTAATGGCCGTTAAGAGAACTTTTAGATACTTGGTTCACACTCCTAACCTAGGCTTATGGTATCCCAAGGGCTCCACTTTTGATTTACTTGGCTACTCTGATTCGGATTATGCCGGTTGCAAAGTAGATCGAAAGAGCACAATGGGGACTTGCCAATTTCTTGGTAGGTCTTTGGTGTCATGGAGTTCTAAGAAACAAAATTCGGTTGCTTTATCCACAGCCGAAGCCGAGTATGTGGCGGCCGGTGCTTGTTGTGGACAACTCTTGTGGATGAAGCAAATGTTGAGTGATTACGGTTGTGTGTTTAGTAAGATTCCACTCTTGTGTGATAATAAGAGTGCCATCAAGCTAGCAAACAATCCGGTGCAACACTCTAGAATAAAGCACATAGATATTCAACATTATTTCTTAAGGGATCATGAGGCTAAGGGGGATATTGCTTTACGTCATGTAAGCACAGAGAGGCAACTTGCCGATATCTTCACTAAGCCTCTAGATGAGCAAAGGTTTTGTGCTTTGAGGAGTGAGCTAAATATCTTGGATTCTCGTAACTTGGCTAGACTTGTTGCACACAATTGTTTGTTGCCTAGATAGAGAGAAAAATGATTTATTTTCTTAATTTTGTGTGAGTCTTACAAAATTGGTTCTTCCCATAGTTTTTAGTGATTATTGCTTTGATTGATTGATTGTGCCTAATCACCAAATACTATGGTCGATCTACATGTCTATAGTCGTTTCTCTATATATCTTCTTCAGCTCACACTCAAATCTCTCTCAAATCTTAGAAGACTGTCGGTAGTACCGGCACAAGGCCGGAACTACCGAGAAAGCCTTACTATTGGAATTTCGAAAATCCACGGTAGTACCGACACAAGGCCGGTACTACCGATAAAGGTTCTCTGGCAGATTTTATACGGACCCCCGGTAGTACCGACCCTACCTCGGTACTACCGATAAGTTTCTTCTGTCAAATTAAATCTAGGGCTCGGTAGTACCGATGTGGCGCCGGTACTACCGATAAACGGTTCTCGGGTATAAATACCCCCCCCGCGCGACAGACAGAACCTAGGGTTCTTATTTCTAACCGTTGCGCCTCCTCTCCCTTTCCAACTCAAATCCGTGAGGGGATCTTGTGATTCAACCATGGAATCTTGAAGCTTTAGGGATACTTGGATCCTCCACCTCGTGGGGATTCGTTTCCTCCACACCCTCTCTCCGATCTTGCAAAGGAAGAGCTCAAGGTATTGATTCAAAATCTCAAATCCCGATCTCTCAATGCCGTTGCTTCTAGGACCTATGCTCTAGGGAATCATCTCCATACTAGTCCTAGAACTCATGCCTATGATCGTAGAAACTTTAGTTGGTGGAATCTCCTGTTTCTTAGATATTTGTCACGACTCGACATTTATCGGTACTACTGACCCAGTCCCGGAAGTACCGACCCCCTCAGTACTACTGGCCCAAGTCCGGAAGTACCGACAAATGCCACAACAGTGCCTTAACTCAAGACATATCAACCTTCTTAGTTTCAATCAATCCTTCATGTCTTCTCATACAAGTAATCCCTATCTCACAGATGGCACGTGAAGGCAAGCAAGTGGTGGATGAAGAATCCGATGATGATGTGCCTATTGCTCAAAGGAAGAGGAAGGGTGCAAAGGGCTCTCAACACCCTCGTGGTCGTGGTCGCACCAATCCTCCCCCAGCTCCTCGTCGATCCACCGACCAAGGTCATCAAGCCCGCACTAAGCATGCACATGAACCGGATGATCACTATGATGACTATGAGGATATCTCCTTGGACTCTCTTGAGGGATTCACTTTGAGGCCATGCAAGCCTCCTCGCGCAGGGATTGTGCGCATGGTGGACTACACCAAGGGGACTCACAATGTGTACAAGGAAAGGTACGATGACCCCGCCCAATACAAAAAGGAGTATACCATAGACATTCGCTTTTGGCTCAAGTTTCATACGGATTGGTATGAGTCGGTCATCCTATCTAAGGCAAATATCATTGTTGATATGAAGTCTATTCATTGGGATCATTTGAGGTCACTGAGGATACCGACGGTGAATGAGGCTATTGTTGTTTGCTTTGCAAAGGGTATGGATCGCATCATGGCTTTGAATATGGATTGGAATGAGGAAGTGGTCACCCAATTCTATGCCAACCTCTATGTCAAGCGTGAGACTAGGACCTTTTATTGGACTATTTAGGGAAAGCCCCTCTCTGTCACCTACGAGAGGTTTGCACAGATACTTGGCTTTAGCCCACAGGATCTTGGTTATGAGAAAATTCATGGTGGTGACATTTCTCTTGACAGTGAGATGGCTTTCATGTATGACAGTGCCTATGGCAACATTGAGTTTGGGACTACTCATGGGATGAAACCCCTCTACAGGATGTTGAACCAATTCTTCCGTTATACTTTGAGTCCTAAGATGGGTGACAACTACAATATCTCCAACATCTCCAAGAACTTGCTTGTGAAGATGGCTCCCAGTCAAGAGCCTTTCAGTGTGTTTGATTTCATATGGGAGGAGATCATTGTGAACTCAGTGTCTGCCAACATGTCTTGCAAATATGCCCCTTGGATCTTCAAGATGATTTGTGAGGTCACCAGAGTGGATATCATGTCAGACAAGGTTCACACCTTCTATAGGCCAAACAAGGGCAACATTGAGCGTCTACTCAAGTTGGGCAAGCATGCCCCTCCGAGGCCACACTCCTCTGCTGGACCCTCCTCAGTTGGCCCATCCTCTTATGATGCACCATCATCTTCTCAGGGACCCTCTAGCTCTAAGGATCTTCCTCCATCCGGTAGCAAGAAGAAGAGCATTCTCAACTTTCTATCTCAGGGACTCTTTGCTTGCTTCAATGTGGGAAGGCACAATGCCCAGGAGATTCGTGCCCACAGGCAGCACACAGAGGAGCAGCTCATCAAGTTAGAGACCCATCAGAAGGCCTTGCTTGCACGAGCGGACATTGAGCACTCTCCCGTTCGTGAGCCCATGGACTTTCCTCCTCCACCGGTCTTCTACAACCCTTGGGAGGCATATGGTGAGGCCTCTATGATATATGCAGAGCCTCCGGGTGATATTGATGATGAGGACTTTGGTGGTGGCGAGACTGACGAAGAAGAAGATTCTCCTCCGGCTGTCCAATCTCCACATGACGACGATGATTGACGGGCCTCCTCTTTTTGGCGCTTGATGCCAAAGGGGGAGTGAGCTTACTTATGGTTCGTGTGAGAGATGTGATGTATCCTATCTATCTATCTATGTATCTTAGACTTATGGACATGTATGAACTTATTTGTGTGGTGTGATGGATGGTGATGTGCCACGTGAACTTATTTAAATTTGTAAGACTTATGAATGCTAGTGTGATGTAAGAACTTTTTATCTATGTGTGATGCTGTGTATGTGTGTTGGATGTTATTTCTCACTTTATTGTTGTGTCTTGTCATATGCATCACGGAAATTTGTATATCACACTTTTTTGCACCTTGTGTTGAATGCAAAGATTTAGGGGGAGCTCTTGCTAAATTTTGTGCAAAAGGCATTTGAGGCCTCTCATAGTTGATATTGCACTCATTTAGGGAGAGTCTTTACCTAACTCATTGCATACACACATCTCTTTTATTTAACCAAGTTGTGTTGTCATCAATCACCAAAAAGGGGGAGATTGAAAGTACATCTAGGCTCCTAATTATTTTGGTGATAATGACAATACAATTTGGATGATTTAATGCTTTCAATGAGATGTGTGCAGGAATTAAAGGGATAAAATTCATTTTGATCAAAAGAAGCCCCTCATACCTTCTATTCGGTGTTGAAGCTCAATTGGAGATTTAAATTGATTTATATTTCGAATTTGAGTATAGGAAACACCGTACTATTAAGAGGGATGCGAATTGACCATCTTGAGATGCTAAAAGTGCTTAGAAAGGTGAATCAAGAAAACCTAGAGAGACACAAAGCCTACACGTACACATACCTTGTTTTTCCTCTCTGTCTGCCTTTTGTCGGTAGTACCGGCCCTGGGTCGGTAGTACCGAGAAAGGGTTTCTGTCTGGTTTTCTCGAAACCCTCGGTAGTACCGACCCCACGCCGGTACTACCGATAAAGACCTTCTGTTTCGTTTCCGGGGCTCCTTGGTAGTTCCGACCCCAAGTCGGTACTACCGATAAAGCGTTTCTGTCTCCTTTTCTCTGAGCCCCTCGGTAGTACCGACCTGAGGTCGGTTGTACTGATAACCTGCGTTCTCAGCACAGTAACAGCTAGTTTTGGAGGGTGGGTATTTATAATCCCTCTTCACTCCCTTCATTTGCTGCTGACCTAACCCGAGACAAACACACCCAAGAGCAACCCATCCATCTCCTTCATCTCAAGAGCACTTGAAGCATCTCCGGGCATCGATTCGCGTTTATTACTCTTGAAGCTTGCTTCTAGACGGTTAGGCATCGCCCGTTGAGTGCCCTCTTCGTGTGGAGCACCCGGGATTGTTTGTATTACCCCTCCTTGGTGGAGAATTCTTAGTGAGCACCAATCTTCTTTTGTGGGGATTGGGTGAGGCAAGAGACTCTTGGTGATAGCCCTCCCTTTGTGGGATCCTCAACGGAGACGTAGCTTCCTTTGTGGAAGTGAACTTCGGATTAAACCTCTTGTCAATTGCTTGTTTGAGTTCTCTCGTTTTCTCTAACCCTAGAAGTGTGATTTGGCCCGATCTATCTATTCATTGTGTTCCAACGTGTATCTTTGGTTGCAGGAGGTTCTTAGCATCAAAACTCAACTCTTGATTCAAGTAGAATTGCTAGAATCATTTTCGTTTTCAAATTTCGTCTTAGTCATCTCTGCTAGGTCGGTAGTACCACCCCTATGCTGGTAGTACGGAGCCCCTCGGTAGAACCGACACAGTGCCGGTAGTACCGACCTGTATTTAACCGTTGCATTTATTCCAGAAATTCGAAGTGATCCTATTCACCCCCCGCTAGGCATCACAAGGTCCTTTCAGCTGCGAAACCCGGAATCTCCGGATTTTCACATCCGGATACTCTGGACTTTTCGGAATATCCGGACAAATTTCCGAAGACTCCGGGGTTCATACCTGAAACTTCAAATTACCTTGTGACGTATCTTTCCATGAACTCCATCTTATGTTTGGATCCTTATCTTTGGTCAGATCATGAGGGTGAAGCGCGATTCCAGAGAACCCGTCACTCAAAGGCGCACCAAGGCTAGGCATGATCCTGCTACTCTAAGGGTTGTGCAAGAGACATTGGGTCAAGAGTCCTCTCAGCGCCCGTCCAAAGCAAGAAGGGGTGATCCCCCTCCTTCATACTATGAGGGAGGTGAAGAAGAAGAAGAGGAGATTGAGGAGCAAGAGGGGAGTGAAGAAGAAGATGATGATGATGAGGTGAGCGATGAGAACTATGAGCAGCCCGATGAGCCTCCTCGCCGTCATGGAAAGGGCCCTGCAAAAGAGAAGCCTCGCTTCAAGCCTCATCCCAAGAAGAAGCACACCGCCCCATATATCTCCCAGAGCCGTCCCGTTCCTCATTCCTCTCTTCCCCAGAACCGAGCCACCCCCTACTCTCATATCTGTCCCAAAACCCCTCCTAGGCCCAATGCTACCTTCCCATCCGATGTGAGGAACATCACCACTCTTATCAATCTTAGGGATCCTAGCTCCGTGCATGGGTTTGCCGAACATCTTGCTAGAGATTACTCCAAGAATGTCCTTGCAGCGAGGGAGCAAAGGGAGGACAATGTGTATCACTATATCAAGAGTGAAGGACTTAAGGCTCGCTTTTGGTGTGACTTCCATAGAGATTTCTATCAAACCGTCATTAGAAGCAACACCATGAAGCTCAAGAACAAGGTCCCCATTGTGAAAATGCAATATATTGATTGGCAATACTATGAAGAGCTCAATGATCCGGTTTTCACTCAAGTTATTGCTAAGTGCAAGGAAGTGGGTCTCTTTGATCTCATGGGCTTTCGCTACAATTGGAATAAGGAAATTCTTGCCCAATTCCATTGCTCCTACTTCTTCAACCCAAGGACAACACCATCACATGGACCACCCAAGGAGCCAAGTACACCATTGACTACATGACCTTCTCTAGGCTCCTAGGTCTTGGTTCCAAAGATGAAGACCGCACTCCCATTCACAATGAGGAGAAGTACAAGCCCAAGGATTTGGCCTACATGTTTCCTAACCGGGCTTTGGCAAAATTTGGTAAAGCGGACACTCCTCTCCCTTATTTCTACTACTTCAATCAGTTTTTCCGCTCTACCATTGATCCTAAGATGGGTGATGCAACCTCTCTTCGCTACTATGCTCCAAATCTCCTTAATCGTGTGGCACCGGAAGAAGAGGGCTTTTGCGTCTTTGACTTCATTTGGAATGAGCTTAGAAGGGCCATGAATGATCCTATGAAGCATCTCTCATATGCCCCTTATCTCATGTACATGATAGAGAGGGTCACCAATACTCGTTTTCCTAAGGATGTCTCTCATGAGCCACTCCGTCATATCCGTGACCGCTCCAAGAAGAAGGCCTCTATGGGTACCAAGCACTATGGCTCTTCTAGTGCAGCTCCTCGTCATGATGATGAGCCCATCACTCCTCCACCGGCTCGCACTTCTCGTCCCAAGAAAAGCATGATCAAGCGTGTGCTTAGGAGTATCTTCTCCATGTGCAAGTACACCGCCGAACAAGTGAACGAGAACCAACGCAACATTCTTGAGATCAAGGCCCATGTCAACCTCCCCACCGAGACCCATCATGATCTTCCGGAGTTTGATGATCCCTTCGCCGAGTGGGATGCTATGGATGCCGCCCGTGCCGCTGCTGCTGTTGCTGAGGCTACGGAAGAGGAAGATGACGACTCTCCTCCCTCTGCTTCTTCTCCTCAACCTCTACGGTCTCTCCGCCATGCATGAGTTGAAGAAGAGGAGGAGGAAGAAGAAGACGACGACGACGAGTGATCGTTGCTGCTCCTGCTGTCCTCACTTCCTTTTTGGTGCTTGATGCCAAAGGGGGAGTGATTTATCTTAAGTTTATGTCAGATTTAGAACTTTGGCTTGTAATAACTCTAAATTTCCGTCTATTTGTGTAAGACTATGTGAGCTTGAGACTTATGCTTGTGTGAATGTGGTGGTCAACTCTGTTTTTATCTGTCTAAGGGAAATTGTGATAGTTTGAAATGACTTGATGGTTTCTGTTTTCTGTGTTGACCAGAAATCCCGGAGATTCCGGGCTTTATCCCGGAAAGTCCGGATTTTTCCAAACACTCCAGATTCTCCCCAGAGACTCCGGGTTTCTGGGCATCACACTTCTTTGGCTCTTCTGAGTGCATATCTTGTCATAAGCATTTCACACATATTTTCTGTTGCACACACAAGCACCCCACTGTAACTGTTACATGGCACACCCATACTCTAGCTCTTGTGCAAATTGTTGGTCCTAATGGACTCTTGAGATTCAAACTCATATTGCACACATTAAGGGGGAGTGTCATGTAGACTTTATTCATTGATTATATCTCTCTTGTTAAACTTAAGCTTGTTGTCATCAATCACCAAAAAGGGGAAGATTGAAGAGTATCTTGGCCCCCTAAGTGGGTTTTGGAGAGTTAATGACAAAAGCTTAAGTGGCTAATGCTATTCTAAGTGTATGAGCAGGGATTAAAATTACCAAAGGCATCAAGGTGATTATATAGTTTATCCAAAAAGGAAGTGATGTCTAAAGAAGTATTCCATGAAGGCTTAATTATTTTTATATTTGTAAATTGAGTCATAGGAATGCCGTACTATCAAGAGGGACATGAAATTTACTTTCCCTGAGTCGAAAAGGTGCTTTACAGTAACTAACCAAACCTTTGAGAGACACCTTGCACCAAACACTTCACTGGGTTACTGCTTTTTGGGTGCTAACCTTTGAAGTCCAGAGTTTCCAGGTTTTACCCGGACATTCCGGATTTCCCCGGAGTTTCCGGACCTTCCCGGAGATTCCGGGTCTTAGAGCTATAATGGCTCTATTTGGGTGAAGAGGTATAAATACTCCTTCCACCCCTTCTTTCTCTCTCTCTTGCCTCATTTCGAACTGTAGCATTCAGAACACCTTCTCCCTCCTCTTTACTCCCCTTGGCACTTGGTTGTTGAGCTTTGGTGGGGATTCAAGGAGGAATTCAAGGCTAGAGCAAGTGAGAGTGCTAGTGAGCTGATTTCCCATCTCTAGAACACCTTGTTCGTCGCTTGGTCGGTGATTTCGTGTTTATTACTCTTGGAGTTTTGAGCTCCTAGCCGGCTAGGCGTTGCCTTGGAGCAGCCAAAGGATTGTGGCTACCCAAGGAAGTTTGTATTACCCCGACATTGAGTAAGTGGCTCTAGCTTGATCTTTGTGGTCGCTAGAGAGAGGCAAGTGACCTAGGTGTAAAGGTCCACCCTTTGTGGGTTCCTCAACGGAGACGTAGATCTCAAGGTGTGAGGTTGAACTCCGGTAACAAATCCTTGTGTCCCCTTGTGATTGTTGCTCTTGTTGTTTGCTTATTATCCTCTTGAGCTCATTTCTAAGGTTTGTTGCCGATCTACGTTTTGGTAAAGTTGCTGCAGGTTCTGAGTGGTGAATCAGGCTCTATTCATCTCAGTGCATAACCTATTTTCATAGATTCACATTTGAGCAACTTTAATTCTGTCGATTTAGTTTCCCCCTCTGAAGCCCGGACAATCCGGACATTTTCCCGGATACTCCGGACTTTCCGGAGTATCCGGCAAAATATCCGGAGACTCCGGACTTCAGCCTGATAAAGTTGTTTTAAGTTGTAATTTTTCAGGAATGACTATTCACCCCCCTTTAGTCGACCTCTAGATCCTTTCAGTTGTACCATCCCTTGCTAGCGTTGGTAAGAACTTGGTAAAAACTTGGTAAGCCGTGTGTGAGGGTGTGATTCCACATACCAACCCTGATAGTTCATAGGGTCTTTGTTAATCACTAACCATGCCGGACGACGTACCTATTTTTTCTAGTCAGTTGCAGGAGATGCAGAATGAGATGAAGACTTTCTTCCTTAAGGAGATGAGCACCTTTACGAATGAAGTTCGAAAAACCAATCACACAGTTGAGGGTGTGGACAAGCGAGTTTCAGATCTGACAGGAAGAATTCAACAGCTTGAACTCAACCTTCCCAAGACCGAGGATAACGAGGAGGACTCTTTTGATGCTAATGGCCATCCTGAGGATATTGTGTTGCTTTCTGATGGTACGGTCGACCACAAGATGACAAGCGAAAATCATGCACGTCGCCTTCTTGCACATAACAGAAAAGGTATGGGAGGTAATAAACATAAACACCATTATGTTACGGATGATCCTTATGCTAAAGTTAAATTTACTATACCATCTTTTTATGGGAGATATGATGTTGAGGAATATCTAGATTGGGAGATGACAGTAGAACAAAAATTTGCTTCACATCTTGTTCCTAATCAACATAAGGTTAGACAAACCACTAGTGAGTTTAAAGATTTTGCTATAATCTGGTGGCATGAATGTGTTTCTTTAAACATACATCCTGTTACTTGAGACGAGCTTAAAATTGCTATGCGTGATAGATTTGTTCCTGCATCTTATAAGCGTGATTTACGTAAGAAATTACAACGTTTAGATCAGAGTGATATATCTGTTCAGGAGTATTATGCTGAGCTTCAAAAGGGTATGGTTCGGGCTGGGGTAGTAGAGGATCCTGAGGATAAGGTGTGTCGTTTTTATGGGGGTCTAAGACGTGAAATTTAGGACATTGTTGACTATAAACAGTTTACTACCACCAACCAGTTGTTCCAGCTTGCTATGCTTGCAGAAAAAGAATTGCAGGGACAACGAGGGAGCTCCTACACGCACAAGACCTCCAGGCCACCAGTTTCTGCCTCACCGGGTTCCTCTCCTTCAGCACCACCAGCGAGTACACGTTCATCTGCAGCAGCTCCTGAGGTATGTAATGTGTCTAATGTGCAGGATCAACAGAACAAGACACCATCTTTTGCTGCAAAGAGCCCTTCTGCCAAAATCGTGTGCCACCGCTGCAAGGGCATGGGCTATGTCATGAAGGATTGTCCGGGTCTTCGTGCTTTCATCGCTGCACCTAATGGAGACGGATATGTAAGTGTTAGTGATGTAGAAGATGATTTGGTTGTTGCTGCTAACTATGCTGCAGGTTCGGAGGAGCAAGAGGTGGACGCCATTGACTCCGTCACTGCCTCCGCGGGTTTTCCGGATCTTCTTATGCAGCATGCCTTGGCCGTACATGAGGAACATGAGGACATCATGAAAGCTCAGTGCAACAATTTGTTCCACATATTTCTCGTCATGCAGGAGCGACGTGTACTCACCATCATCGACACAGGGAGCTGTAACAACTTGGTGAGTTCAGATTTGGTTGTCAAACTTGGTTTGTTCACTCGTCCACTACGACATCCGTACCACATTGAGTGGTTCAATAGCAGTGGTAAGGCAAAGGTAACTGAAACCGCCCGCATACACTTTTCTGTTGGTTCTTATCAAGACTATGCTGATTTTGATGTTGTAACTATGGAAACTTGCTCACTTTTGTTAGGCCGACCATGGGAATATGATAGAGATGCTGCACACCATGGTAGAACTAATACATATACATTCATGCATAAGAATAAGACCATTACTTTGCTTCCTTTATCACCTGCTGATGTTAGGAAACATTTTTGTGATCTTGCTGCTAATGATAAAACCAAAGCTGCACCTAGTGAATCTCCTGATGTTAAACATGATGCAATTAAGCTAAAGGGAGGTACTTTTATTGCTAAAACATCCGCTGTTGCTGAACTTTGTGATAATCCTGATGCGCCTTGTTATATTATGCTCTGTCGTGACGTGTCTTTTTGCAATGATCCTATGTCTCGTACTTTGCATCCTCTCGCCCCTAACTTTTTGCAGGACATTATTCATGTTGGGAGGGAGTCGAAGACGACTCTAATTCAAGAAGGGGGGATGATGAGGACATCGTCAAGTTGCTGGACACGCACACGCCACGACATTCCCCAAACTGTACTTCTTCTCCGACTCAGTTGCCACGTCCGGTTCGGAATCAGCCTACACCTCAGCACGATTTCGGTGATATCTTCATCGTACGACATTGGAACGAGGTGTATAAGGACTCGTTGGAAAGGGGACGACGACGCCGTCGATTTGGTTCTGGTCCTAGCTCCAGAACGTTCGTGGATCATAGTGTGTGACCACAAAAAGGTGTTGCGTCACCTATTTTGGGCCAAAACGGCCTTGTATCGAGTTAGACCTTCAGCCCAAGTTATGGGCGCCCCCTCCGGCGCGCCCCCAACCCTAGCACGCCCCGTCAAGGGTATAAACTCAGTAGCCGCCGCCGTTTAGACTCGGGTTTTGCTTAGAGTTTTATGTCGTCGAACAATCGCCGTTTTCGGTTTGTGAAACCCCAACATTCGTGTGTTTCAATCATTCATCTGCAGACGTCACTGTTTTTTTTAGAGCTGCATATCTTTCGAGTTCTTGCTTGTGTTCTTCGTTTCGCAGGCAGGGATTAGCCTTCGCGACGAGATCAATCGGATTGTGACACGGTAGATAACCAGAGGAGTTGTGGTGCTAAGATTGCAGGAGTTCGGGTCTTTGGATCTGACGCCGGATCGGTGTGTCACTCTCCACCAAAATGAGTTATCTTTCTCCTGACGGAAGATCGGGCACCCCCGTTCTCATCAGAAAGGAATCCCAACTTAAAAAATTTATGAACCTTGACTTCACCAAAAAATAATTTTTTAAACCGGTATCATAAATTCGCCCCAACGAGAAATCAAATCCGATTCTTCCAGTTAGGACCTTTGGTGATCATTGAAGCTCACGTCTCAACACATCTTTGTAGAAAAACTGGGTCTGATCTCAAAGGCTCTAGCTCGAGTTTTCCAACATGAGGAAATGGTGATTGGTGGCTGGTGCTGAATTGTTCTGAGAGAAAAGTACTGTTGACTGGTAGCTGGTGGCTGATTTGTTCTGAGAGAAAAATACTGTTGACTGGTGCCTGATAAGCCAGACGAAATCGACATAGTGATAAAAGATATCAGCGTGCCTTGCTCGAAATCAACCCACATCGCCCGATTTGCTCCTATAGGACAAATGTCAAATCTTGTGATGGACAAGATGATTAGAGCAACTCCAAGAGCCTCTCTAAAAAACACTAGCTTAAATCCTGATTTGGCTAGTATGTAAAATGAAATAGCTAGTAAAAAGTTGATGAAATCCAACAGACTAGCTAAAATCAACGGGAAAGGAGAAAGAGGAGGTGGGACCGGAAGGGTGCGAGAGAGGGGATAGTTAGCGGGACTGGCTAGCCAAAGATGACTAACGAAGTAAGAGCAACTCCAAGAGACTAGCTAAAATGACTTGGCTAGATAAATTTTAGAAAAAAATCTCAAAAACACTCTTCTAACAGATTAGCTATCTACCCAACTAGCTATCCTGATTACGTAAATTCGTTGCCCCGCTAGCTATCTTTGGCTAGTGGCTAGTGACTAGCTATCCTGATTTTCATGAGTATGACAGGCGGGACCCACAGGCGGTAGAGTATATACAGAGTTCAGTTTAGAGAGACTGTTGGACGTCAACAATTTTTTGCTAGCTATTTCATTTTACATACTAGCTAAATCAAGATTTTAGCTAGTGATTTTTAAAGAGGCTCTTGGAGTTGCTCTAACGAAGCCCCCGATTTAGCTAGCGGAGGATAACGAATGTAACTTTAACTAGTCTGTTGGATTGAGTTTTTGGACGAAATTTTCATTTTTTAGTTAGTCAAATCAAGATAGGTAATCTCTTTGCTCTTAGCTTGATAACTTCTGCTCCATGCTTAGGTTGACGTAATCGATGGCCAGTGCAGAAAATTGATGTGTTTGCCCACGAGGGACGAAAAAAGAGACGGGGTTTATGAGGGTGCGTTTGGTACAGCTGTGGCTGCAGCTGTGCCAGTTTCGGCTGTGGCTGTGTTGGTGGAGCAGATTCTCTGATGAATCTGAAACGGTTTTGGAGAAACGTTTGGCTAAACAGCTTCTCCTGGCTGTGTAAAGAGTGAAATGTCCAAAATACCCTTCCTTTTCTTTTTATTTCCTTTTTTCCTCCTATTTTCCCTTTCTTTTTTCTTTTATTACTTTTTTCTTCTCATTTTTTTTATTTCTCCTCTCCCTCCCCCTGCCTTATCTCCACCGCATGTCCGCATCCTCCCATCCCTTGGGCATCGGCATCCCACCCGTCGCCCCACCCCCTTCGTGCCTTGCGCCCCGCCGTGCCTCCCCTCGCAGGCGATCTCCCCTGCCACCTGCGCGACCCCCCCGCCTGCACCCCGCCGTCTGCTCCCGCCGGTCGGAGCCTCGCCGTCGGAGGCGGCCCGGGCGGAGCTCCCCGACCGGCCATGGAGGCGGCCCGGGCGGAGCTCGCCGGTCGGCCATGGCCGCGCGGAGCTACTCCGGCCGGGGCCTAGCTGTCGGCATGGAGGAGGCGCGCGCAGAGCTCCCTCGTCGTCGATCTCCCCCGCCGCTCCCACCTCGCCCACCGTCGGTCGGCCTTCCGTCGGCCCCCACCTCTCCCGCCACGGCCGCCGCCGATCCCAGGTCCCCCGGCGGTGCCATCCCTCGCGGCTCGCGCCCGTCGGCCTCCTCCGCCTCTAGCGCTCCTCTGCCCCCGAGCTGTAGCGCACCGGCCGCCCGTGGGCCCCCCGAGGGCAAGGGTTGGAAAGAGGGCGCGGAGCTGCTGAGGGAGCGGGCGAAGCTAGGTTTTTCCAGCTCCTCCCCGGCCAAACCGCGCTAGTGAGCGCGTTTCCCGAGAGCTTCTCTCCCGGAGCGTTTTTGTTACCCCGTTTGTTACAGCTTCGTCAAAAACAGCTTCGGGAGCGGCTGAAGCTGTACCAAACGCACCCTGAGTTTATCGCCCCTCTTGTGGCGGCGCGTCTTATCCCCGCCACGCTCGTCCCTCCTGCGCCCCACACGCTCGTCCTCCTCCGTCGTTTCCATTCCACCGCTCCCGTCTGAGCTCAGGGTCAGGGGGAGCCAAAAACCTGTCGCCGCCTCGCCACCTTCCGTCTCACTCCGCTCGGGCCGCCCGCGCGCAATCCACGCGGGCTCTCGGCTCGCCGTTGGGACCCTTTCTCCTCCGCCACTCCGTCCGATGGCGCCGCAGCTGCAGATCTTCTCCGGGCAACGGCTCCAGCAGATGCCCCCGTGGCCGCGCTCCACCGACTCATCGCGGCCGCGGCTCCTGCGCCTCGTCCCCACGCGACGCCCCTGCAACGTCGCGGTCTGCGTGGTCGCGGACGCGGGCCCGGCACTGGCGCCGGACGCGGTGGGGATCGAGTTCCTGACGGAGGAGCAGCAGGAGGACGTGGACGAGCGGGAGAGGCTCAGGCGGATGCGAATATCGCAGGCGAACAAGGGTAACACGCCGTGGAACAAGGGAAGGAAGCACAGCCCAGGTATACTTCTACTCTCTACTTTTCCTGTGCTTAATTTGTTTGGAAAATGTTGTCTGAATATTGCTGCAATCATGTACATATCTCTCAACGGGCATAATGGATGGATTTGCCGAGGTGTCGTAGGTTAGCTGGAAGAAATGCAGTGTAAAATTCATAACTCAGGCCGTAGTACATTGGATAGAGTAGGAGCCAAGTAAAATAAAATGCAGAGGCTGCTAAGTTAATTAATGGCTTATTGCACTTTGTGAAAACGTTGTGCCTTATTTAATTGAATTCCATGTGCAGAGACGCTTCAGCGGATTCGTGAGAGAACCAGGATTGCAATGCAGGACCCCAAGGTGAAGTCATGTAAGAATTATTGTTATTATTCATGTGGTCTGCTGTACTTACTATTTTGTCATGCTGATTACTTATGGATTGTTAGCTGTGCATTTGAGCTCACTGATTCATAACTTTATTAAGGTTGTAAATAAACAATCAAACAAATCTACCCTCCTTAGTAGGTTCTATGAAGCCTGCCAGTCCTCCTATTAGTAAATGATCTCTCTACCTGACACTGTATGTTGTCAACCTAGTCCTTGTAACTGTGCTAGGTGGGTGACTGAACAAGCGTTACATTGAACCTTTTAAAAATTAAATGTTAGGGAATAATGATTCCTGTGTATTCCTCCAACCCTAGAAGGGTGTGCTATATAGTAGCTATACATGGGCCTCTAGATGGGCCCTATACAACCCCCCCCCCCCCCCCCCCCCGCGCAGTTTGGACTACCGGCGCAACGGAGTACAAGACTGGACTCTAGATGGGCCATATACACATGTACACTAACATTAAAGAGTAATGCTTACATGCACGTGGGATTAAGATTAAAATGTGTTGATTTGTGTTCAACAAACATTAAACTTAGTGGGAGGAGGTGGCATATGGTGGCGAAACTGTGGTTCTGATTCAGGTTTGGCTTTGTGACATCCCAACACTAGTGGTTGTTTCAGTGACCTGATAGTGAATTTACAGGGCCACGCCATTTTACAAGACGCTGGGTGAAGTAAATGGGAGCCTAGAACCGCCATGCATCATGTCTAGTCTGAAAGGAATCGGTGCTCGTATAGACTAAAAGGGGGAGGTGGCGAATTAGGCAACTTAAGAACCTTATCCTACGACTCCCACTATTTTGCACAAAAGATAAGCTAGATCATGTTCTAGTGTTTGCACCCAAATTCAAACAGTTTTGCAACCTAGAGCCAACCCTAGCAAGATACTACTCAAGTTGCAAGTATGAAATGTGGAAACATAAAGGAGTGGGTTAGAGAATATGTCAACTCGGCATGATGATTTATCTTGTGCTATTGGTGGGCAAATGCCACCCCTAGTCCATGTCAGAGCTCCACCAAGCATATGTCCTGGACACCAAGGTGAGGTCCCCAAGTCAAGGTCTTTGGTGGCTTGGATATGTTCTTGATGTGTCTTGATCCCCAATGGACTCGAACACACTCCAACAACTCCAAATGTTTAGTAGAGGGGGCTCGAAATGACCCAAACAACTAATGGAGCCTTTGCCCCACCGACTATTAAAAGCCAATAGCCACCAGATGATCCGATGGTTACATTGGCGTGGCATCAGATCATTCAGTGCCCCTTAAATTACTTCCACGTTTTATGCTTTGCTGCGTTGGATCATCCGGTGCTTAAGAGATTTCTTCAAATCATCTTGAACCATCTCTGCACGTTTATCCGGTGTAAACTATGATTCACATTTTTATACTGTAAGGACCTCCGGTGCCTCTTCTTTTCTTCTCTTCAAACACTGCTCAATCCCAATCATCCGACACTCACAAAACAGGCCCCGTTGGATCTTCCAGTACTTGAACTTCTTCTGCAGTGGCACTGTTCCTTTATTCGGCACTTCGTCCAATGGTTATCGGATGTTCGGGTGCACTAGGGTTTCCATGCTTCGTACCAATTCATCCGATGCCCTAGCGGATATTCCTGTGATGTACATTTTCTTAAGTTGAATACCGGCATTCGGATGCCATGACTTGGATACCATAGAATAATTTTAAGTCCTTTTTACCATGGCTCCATCACATGATTTGGATATTTCTATGATTTGTTTTCCATCTTTGGGACCTAAAAGTGCCTACAAAGCACTTGATTGACAAACCATTAGTTCCAATGACCATGCTGTCACTAGATCACCAAAATCACAAGTAATGGAATGTTTCTGGCATAGTCCATTAGGGCCCATGCGATGGAGGAAGGATCAGCACCAGATATCCCTATGCCTGGCACATTGTTCATGCATACTGTTAGCGTGAATAGAACCACGTGTTACTGCTAATGCTGATCCCATGATCAGATTGAGGTGTCTGTCATCTATTCCCTTATTTTAGGGACAGGTTTCTTAAAGGTCATGCCATCCCCTCTATATAAAGATGAGTTTGTATGTCTCCTTTTGCAAATTTGGTGCATTCATATAACCGTATAAATGAATATGTAAAGCTGTAAATTGTTATGTTGTACCAGTCTACATTGCATTCTTCCTAACTATGGTCCATCTTTGTTCTGAATTTATTTTAGTAAAGCACTAGTATTTATTTCCATGACGACTCCGAAACGTCAATTTTAACTTGTGTGACTTGTTTATGCCATTAACTGTTAGTACCTCTTTAACTAGGATGGTCTATTTCTTTCTACACAGAGCTAGCACAAATTAACTGGCATGCTCAGCTCTTTACAAATCACATATGGCGCTCTTCATAGAAAAATCCACAAACCAAAGAATTGACTTGTTTCCTCATCATTTTTTAATTCTCCGTCTTATTTGCAGAGTTAATTTGTAAAGTTGTTCAGATATTAAGTGTTTAAATTCTGCAAGAAATAATTCCATATTATCTCTCTGTTTTTTTGGGTAACATGAGTGATTACATCCATGCATTTGTTAACCATATTCTGCAGGTTAAGAAAAAACTGATGAATCTGGGACATGCACAGAGGTAATTCGCAACTTACTAATCTGTTTATGTAGTAAAATGAAATGAATGCACTACTGTCTGTGTTTAATCTCAAATGAGGAATCGATTTTCTCCTAATAAGAACCTCTTGTCCTAATGTAATATAGTCTTAGTTTACTAAGTGTTTGAATTCCATATGAATCTTTGGAAAATCTCAACCATGTCGTTCCTTTCATGGGAAGTTAGGAAAAGTACAAATATGGCAATGCTGGGGTGGACTTTTTTTTTTTGAGCAACTAGGGTGAACAATAAGTCATGTGATCGAATTGGTTACATTCTCACCAGTTCTAGAAAGAAACCCAGTCACTCTAGCGCACCTAGGATAATAGCAAGATTGCAGAGCAGGAAAAGAAAATAATCACCTAAATAAAAAAGAAACGACCCAACCTACGCAAATTAAGTTCACCCAAAACTACGACCACGCCCTAACTCCTGAAGCTTCATAGCCACAGCTGGTTCCCAGAGCCCCAACTCCTTATTAAAGAAGAGTGCATGATCTCTTAAGTCATGCAATGTTAGAGCTTTACAATTGTAATAAAATGTTCTAGATACTTCTTTGACCATTTTCCTAAAACTTGTTCTCATCAAACATACTGGTGGGTGCATCCCTAGTTATTGATGCTTGTACTTGATACAGTGAGGAGACACGAGTAAAGATATCAGAGGGAGTGAGGCGAGGTTGGAGTTTGCGTCTACAGAGATTAATGGTGCAGGATGGCTGCTTTGTGGAGTGGAGGGACATGGTAGCTGATGCGGCTAGAAAGGGCTTTGCTGGTGGAGTTGGCCTCCAATGGAATTCATATAAAATCATCACTGAGCAAATGCGGCAAGAGTGGTTGGAGAATCACCAGAAAAAGAAATCAATGCCAAGGCCAAGAGGAGGTAACAGACGAGCACCAAAAACTCCTGAGCAGAGGAGAAAAATTGCAGAGGCCATTGCTGCAAAGTGGTTGGATCAAGTAAGAGACCTAAAATGCATTTTCATATATTTCCTTTAAAAATGATTTTGATGACATATGGACCTCTTTATTTGTCATTCCACATGCATCAGCAATAGAAGTTCGATGACTATTTTTCATCGGCATGAACATTTGAGATATCACTTAACTTTTGAGTGCTCTCTCTAGGAATATCGTGAACGTGTTTGTAGTGGAATTGCTAGCTACCATGGATCATCTACCGGCACTAAAACACCAAGAAAACCAAGACCTCAAGAACCAGGTGTAAAGAGAGAGACTACGAAAAAGAAATATTTGCAAGCCAGAACTGTAAGCTTAGAGGATTCTCACGGAAAAGGGTTAACTGTTAAGAGAAAGAAAAGTGCAACTCCCTACAAAGATCCGATGGCAGGTGAAAAATTGGAGATGTTATCAAAGATTCGAGCTCAAAGGGCAGCTCTGGAAATAGAAAAGAAAGAAGCTATTAAAAGGGCCAGGTATGCCTCTTTATTTCAAAATGGGAATGCAAGACATGCTCTTATTAGTTTTGGTAGCAAAAATGAGCTTGTAGCTTTAATTCATCGTTGAGCACCATGCATGTTCCTTGTTGTTGAAAACCTAATGTGCTTCTTCCTGGGAAATATTACTATATGCCATTTCATTCTTGTCTTTTCATTTTCTCTTTTCCTGAGAACTAACTGCTGCATAAATTCTTTACTGCAAGGGCACTGATTGCGGAAGCAGAAAAGGCTGCTGATGCTCTGGAAACTGCTGCAGCGATGAGCCCTTTTGCTCAAGCATCACTTATAAAAGCTAGAAAGCTTGTTACAGAGGCAAGAGCATCACTTGAATGTGTTGATCTTGAAGGGCCTCCAGAAAATGCTTCTGATGATATGTCAGAAGACTCAACTTTATTGGATTACGACCACAGACTGGAGACACAGAATGAAAGCAATGTGTTGGAGCAAGAGAATAGACCAGTAAATGGGATAAACTTTCCACCAACCAATGCTAATGGCATCGGTTTCCATTTCGATGAATCTGCATTCCCTGGAATAAAAAAACTTTATCAGAGGATAGAGAATTCCATGGAAAGAGCTTTTCTTCTTCCTTCAGCTTCATCAAAGATTGAAGGTGCGAATGGAGATTTCGGAATAATAGATTTTCAAGTTAGGCAATCAATGGCCAATGATATGGCAAATCATGATTGCATTGCAGCTAAATCAACAGATCCTCCAGGGACACTGGGAGAAGATGCACCCCGGTCTGCAGAAAATGCAGAAACAAGAGAAGATTGTCCTCCGGGGACACTGGAAGAAGATACACCTTCATCTAAAGAAAAGGATAAGATGAGATGGGTACGTGGAAGGCTGGTTAAAGTAGAAAATGAATATGAGGATCCTGAAATCTAGTCGTACCTGGCAAATCTGGCTGTGATACCACTGCTAGGCAATTGAGTTTGCTTGCTTCCGTATTTTGTATGCCATTCTTGTGCTCAATTTGGTTTATACAATCTGCCTGCTCGAAGGAACCTACTGGCATGGACAGGACAGGAGTGGTCTTGAGGCACTTATTGGTTTGCGTATATGCAAGAGCGAGCGTTTCACATTCTCTTCTGAGGTGACATTTGTAATTAGTAGTTGGTAGCTAGATCTTTTTCTTACCATATGTTGTACTCCATTCGTTCCAACTTACTGATTACTTTAGCTGTGCTAAGTCAAACTTTAATTTTGACTACCTTTATTCGAAAACATATTTTCAAAAAAATCCGCAGTAGTTAATTTTTGTTTGATACATTGCTTACATGATGTGCTTCATGAAGTATCATTAATTTCTTTGAGTTACAAAAGATGTAATTCGGTTTGGTTTCCAGAGTTCAAACTTTTAGATTTGGCATGGGCGGTTTGGCCTCCATGGTACCACATCCTTTGGTTCATCCTGGCTATTTGCGGTACTGATCTCATGTGTTATGTTACCTTGCGCTATATAATCCTTTTCATTTTTATTTGAACCAGCTTTCATTAGTGCATGGACTTCTCATAGTCATTTTTCCGGTTTATTGGCGGAGTAAAGCTAAATGGTTGGTGTTAGATTAAATTAATCTAAAGGTAGGTAATATTTGTTTGGTGGTTTCATTATTCCTCATCAGCCATCTAATAAACATTCAGATTCAGAGTTGCTCCTGTCCTTCTCGATTTGCTGCATATTCTATGATAGTAGTTTTATGAATGCCTGAGTGATGAAATGCACTAGCTCAGAGCAGTGAAACCCTCTGCCTTTTTGTGTGTACAACGCTGTTTGATTAATGTATGTGATTGCATTTTACGTTTTGCAACCTTAAGATTCCTTTGCCGATTTGATTGTCATCAACTTTCAGAATACATGGTTTTTCTTGTTAGTGAAGTATGCCTCAATGTTGTGACATTTATAACTTTGTGAAGTTCTGGTATAGTGGATATTAAATCTCAGGGAAGTACATGTGGTGATGTGGACGCGGAATGTGACCGTTGACTATCCCTGATGCTCACAAAGGTACTAGAAAGTTCATATTGGATTTGTATACTGTTAATGCTTTCTTAGATCAAACTCATGGTCGTTGAGTCTCTTGTTCAATCATTCCATTGATCAAACCTCATCGACGCCGAATGGCAATCACTTTTACACTTCCTGTTGTTCAATCTTTCCTCTGGTGATTTGCATTTTAATTCTTAGTTTAGATTTGCTGCTTTAGAGGCAAACCCCAAGATTATCTAAGAATGCACTCTTTTAATTTGTAAGGATTCCTAAGTACCATTTATAACCCATGGAAATGCTAATCCTTTGCAGGATTGTATCCATAATCAGCCAGTCTAGCTAATATTGATACCTCTGAATGACATTCCACTGCTGTTCTCCAGTGTCTGTCTGCAGTTTACAGCCATTTCCAGTGTACTGAATACTGATCGTACAATTTTGGCATCCTGACACTTGGTATGTTCATTTTAAATTTTCCTTGTGGCATAAATGAAATATTTTCTGGACCCGAGGTTACTAAATTTATTGAAAGATTGCAAAAATTACCTATTTATCATTAACAAAAATATTCATATACTGCATAGCTGGTGGTATGATCCACCGTAAAAGAGTCCTATTTATAACCCATGGAAATGCTAATCCTTTGCGGAATTGTGCAGAACCAGCCAGTCTAGCTAACATTGATACCTCTGAATGACATTCCACTGCTGTTCTCCAGTGTCTGTCTGCAGTTTACAGCCATTTCCAGTGTACTGAATACTGATCGTACAATTTTGACATCCTGACACTTGGTATGTCCATTGCAGGACCATCCTAGTTAATGAATAATGATGGTGTAGACAAGCTTATTAGAAAGGTCAAGGTGATGCATGGAAGCTGCAAAGATACTGCCCCGTCAGCCTTTAGGAACCTGGGCTTGGACAATTACTACAATGCATACACGGATACACCATACGAAGTCTACGTTGTGTTGAAGGCCGTGATAGAACGAGAACTATACTACCGTGCTTGCATCTGTAACTTGCCCCGGTTTCATGTGAAAAAACCAACTGCAAGGCTACAAGCTAGCTCGAGTACTAGTAGCAGATTTAACCGTGGACTTGGACCAAGCCTTTACGTTCGAATAAAAACTTGGACCAAGCCAGTTGGCGCTGCGGTCGAGACTCGAGACAGCCACACATGGCTCTCTCGAGGGAGCACGATGAGCACGTGCCGAAGCGCAACCTTCCCCCTACCTGCTGTAGGTGGGCCCGGATCCCTGTACATAATTGCACATCGCGTGCGGTTGAGCTATGGTTTTTTTTCCGACCCGTGGTCGGAAACCGCCGGCCGGCGGTATTGGTTAACCAGTTCGGTTGCATCGGTTGTCGCTAAACACCAAGTGAATTCAACAATCAAATTCAAAATGCAGTTCAACTGATTGGGTAGCGGTTGGTCGATCGGTTTCACCAGTTAACCGTTCGGTTAGAGCGGTTTCACCAGTTAACCGTCCGGTTAGAGCGGTAACCGTAGCGGTTGGTTGATCGGTTTCACCAGTTAACCGTCCGGTTAGAGCGGTAACCGACCAGTTAGACCGGTTAGCTGTTTGGGCCTAAATGGGCCGGCCACATTTTTTTTTGTTGAACTTCTAATATTAGTAAAAAAAAACTAAATTCACTAATATTTTAGAAAATTTTTGACACTATTAGATTCCACATACCTTGAAATATTTTAGAATTTTTTCTTTTATTTTCAATTTTTTCTTTTATTTTTAATTTTTGAATTCAAATTTAAATTTTGTCCGTTGGACCGGGTCGGTTACCGCAACCGGACCAGAAAAAAGCCCTCCTTGTGCGTGGATAGGTTGGCACTTGTCACGGCCCACGGGTACTGCGATCTGCGGTGCACATGGCAACAACTAGCAAGCCGAACGATTTTTACGAATTTTTTTTACTTTTTTTCTTTTTTTCAAAAATAAATGATCCGGCAAAAAATTTGCAAAACTATACATCTGCCGCCGCCGTGACCCACAGCAATAGCTACAGTACCACGCGTGTGAGTGTACTGTAGCGCCTGCTACCGCGGTAGGGGTACAGTGTGTTTTCAAAAAATTGTAACTTTTTTGTTTGAACTCAGATGGAGGTAAACTTTATATGAAAATTGTAGCTTTTGACGAGATCTACAACTTTGTAGTTCAAAGTTTTTCCATTTGAAACCATCTTCGGACTCAAACTGAGATCTGGATAGTATATCGATTATTTAAGTATGAAGATGACTTCAAATAAAAAAACTTTGAACTACAAAATTGTAGATCTCGTCGAAAGCTACAATTTTCATATAAAGTTTACCTCCATCCGAGTTCATGCAAAAAAAGTTACAATTTTTTGAACATAAACTGAAAACTGAGATCTCGATATGAAAACTGAGATCTGGATAGTATATCGATTATTTGACTATGAAGATGACTTCAAATGGAAAAATTTTGAACTACAAAGTTGTAGATCTCGTTAAAAGCTACAATTTTCATATAAAGTTTACTTCCATCCGAGTTCAAACAAAAAAGTTACAAAATTTTGAAAACAGACTGTACCCCTACCGCCGTAGGCCACGGCGGTAGCAGTCGCTACAGTACACCCGCGTGCGGTACGGTAGCTACCGCCGTGGGGCACGGCGGTAGGATTTTTTGCGGACCATTTATTTTTGCAAAATTGAGGGGGGAAAATGTAAAAAAAAAATCGATTTTTACTAGTGAATATTTCTCCATTTCTTGTGGTTCTACATTGCTCCCGAGTTGCAGTGCCAGTGCAGATGTAGAAACCATTTCTTCTTAAGGCCTTTTCTTTTGGGTGAATAAGAATAATAAAATTGTAAATAAATAGTATTGGAATAGTGTTTTTTATGAGAAAAGATGTGATGAGTAATAATGTTATTTCACCGTTTCTTTTGAGCCAAAAGAACAACCCTTAGGAGTGCAGTACAACAAATGATGCTTTTTGTCGGAGCAACAAATACCGTACAGAGTGTCTTTTCTTCTCTTTATTTTTTAAGACACCGCAACAAGCTTAGTGCAGCCATCCACTCGTTCTTGCTCCGGACTTTGATATTGCAATCGCGCATTGTCCGCGATGCGTGCATGAACCGACCAAAACTGCCACTCACAAACAAGCCCCATCATCGATCGAGCCATCACGCCCAATCAGCTAGCATTGCAAAGACGCACGGCGGGGCACACGGGATCTCCACTAGATCACCCGCAAGGCCGCAACACCACCGGCACCCCACTAACCGAAGGCTCATCTTAGCGAGCACCGAACGTAGACGAGCTCACGAGCCACGGAACACGATTCAGACAGCAAATCGGAATCCCCATGCGCGACGGCGGAGCTCCACAAAAATTTAACCCCGCCCTCTGGGAATCCACGCTACGGAACGGGCCCGGCCGACTCCGACGCAGCGGCTGCCTGATCCGCGGGGAGCAGCGCGGATGCCAACGCCAAGTGGGCAATTGGTCATCCATTGGCAACCGCCGGCCGGCGCGGCGCGGCTCGGCTTCTCACTCACCTTGCCGCTCGCTGCAGCCAGCGTGGCAGCGTGCGAGTGTGCGACCGCCCCGGCAGTTGTTCAGAGAACCTGCTCCGATCCCTTTGGGCAGGATCGCGGCAAGCGGCATGTGAATTTTTATCTCGGAGCAGTGGATAGCAATCCAAGGGAATTTCTCCCCCCCTTGGGGCGACGCGCCGGGGAAGAAGATGCCCCCGGATTGCCGGGTAGCAAACGCTCATCTTCAAGCAGGCAGTCAGTCAGAGGCAGGCAGGCAGCCTTCTTGTAAACGGGATACAGCTGCTCCACGAGCAAATGGGCATGGCATGACCTTTCAGGAACCCCAATGGTTCACCTCGACAAAACCTTCCACTGTTGTTTGCGAAGAGGGTAAGCAGAAGCAGGTGGATCAAGAAGCTTGTTGGCGTGAGGACCAAGCTATACTGACAGATATAGTACTAAAAAAAGGATTGGAGAAGGAGCGCCTTAATTTGAAACAGATTATTTAACAAATATCTTGAAATGATTTGAGAAAATAAACTATTGGAGCATAAGCTGTAGACTTGAAAACAATAATGGCATGTCCCAATCATATATCACTGTCCTTAGTTAATACTGCCCAGCAAGCAAAGTTTCTAGTTGACTTCGTGTGTTTTTTTTTTTGGCTCTTTTACGGTGGACCAGGTGGTATGCAGTATATGATTATTTTTTGTAAGGGTAAATAAATAATTTTGTAATCTTTTAATAAATTTGGCAACCTCGGGCCGAGAAAAAAAGTTTATGGCACAAGGAAAATTTGAAATTAAAAAATTGGAAAAAATTTCTTTTTTGAAATTTGAATTGAATTTTTTTTGAAATTTGAAAAAAATTGGTCATACCACCAGAGGGAAATGAAAAAAATTGATTTTGAAATTTGAATTGGAAATTTTCATTTTTGAATTTTGAAAAATTTGGCGATACCACCAGAGGGAAATGAAAAAATTTGAAATGTTTTGTTTATGCCACCAAGGAAAATTTGAAATGAAAAAAATTGAAAATTTTCATTTTTGAAATTTGAAATGATAATTTCCGTTTGAAATTTGAAAAAAAAAATGGCCAGACCACCAGAGGGAAATGGAAAAATTTGAAATGAAGAAATCATATATTTCGTTTATGCCACCGAGATAAAAACTTTTAATAATACTCCTATACCACCTATGTATACCACCCTATACCACAGGTGCAAGTTGTGGTGGTATACAATTAATCTCAGCCGTCGGATCCTTTCAAATTGGTCCTTTTACAACAATGGTATATGGTGGTATGGTCCACCGTAAAGAGGCCTTTTTTTGTTTAACTAATCAAGTCTAGAAGAAGAGGAAACACATTTTTACAACTACTCCATCCATTTCAAATTACTTGTCGTTTTTTAAAGAATTACACCGTACAACACAGACGTTCACAACACGCACACACACTCACCCCTATGAATACGCGTACGCAAACCCTACCTCTGTGAGCACCTCCGAAGGACTGAGCACCGACAGATCTGAAGATTCTCAAAGTCACCACTGGCGCCTCGTCGTCGATGGGAACATCGCTTACCACTTAATGCACAACGCCGGAAAATCCCGGAATAAATCCAGAAAAAGGTGCGAGCACCAGGATTTAAACTCAGATGGGTAGCGTCCCACTGGACCGTCCTGCCATTGAACTACAAGCTCATTCGCAAATTACTCATCATTTTGGCTTTTTAAGATATTTCTTTTGTTATGTATTTAGACGTAAATATATACCTAAGTGCGTAATAAAAGAAATGTATCTAGAGAAGCTCAAACGACAAGTAATTTGAAATAGAGGGAGTATATAACATTCATAATATGAGGAAAAAAAGAGAGGAAACAACGAGCTAGATCTGTGAAGTAGGGAAAAGAAGAACGCCTAGGTTCAACTTTGTTTATAGGATAATCTATCAAAGTGCGGAGTTCCATCACCATCGCTCTACACTATTCAACATATATACTGCAATGTATTCGTTGGATTTTTGTAGTTTATAATCATGGGTAACATTATAATATTGAAAAATTTTATTTTACTCTCCTCATCTATTTACTTTATCCACATAACCCCCTAAGCAAAAATTAGACTCATTTAACTCTCCAAACTATTTCATTTAGTTCAATCTACCCCTAATTAGATTTCTATTTTATTTCTTTGTGTACAAGTTGAGTTTTAATATTACCAGTTGACTTATAACATGGTGCTCTGTATTAGAAAAAAATGTTAACAATATTCATGATTACTTTTTTTTACAATTTTGTATATATAAGATCATTTTTGTATTAGATATTCCTAACCTATGAAAATAACCATGAAACAAGCATTAGTATATTTGTAGCATAAGATATAATGTTTGTATCAGCTCGCAAAATGTGAACTCAAAATTCAACTCATACACAAAGAAACAAAAAGAGAAATTGAATTAGAGGGTAGATTTTTTTTACCTTGAGTTTGTGCTAACCACACTTACCATGCGGTCTAATTAGAGGGTAGATTAGACAAAATGTAATAGTAAAGGGAGTAGAGAAAGAGCCTCTAGCCTAGTGGTTAGAGTACCTGTGTAGCACCCAGCAGACTCGAGTTTGACTCTCTCTGGGAGAGAATTAATGGGACTGGGATGAAAATTATAAAAAAAATAGGTAGAAGCTTCCCTTGCTGATTTCGATCAAAAAATAGTAAAGGGTGTAAGATGAATCTAAATTTTGTTTAAGGGTTTAAGCAGATAAAGTGGGTAGGTGTGAGAAGTTAAAAGGAGTGAACATCAAAGTAGTAGACCATAACCCTCTCCTTGATGCCGGATACATATCCATTTTCTAAAAAATACTTCTCTCTGATTGGGTTTTCACAACTTAATGCTAAAGCTGTGTGAACATAAATAGTATAATATAGTCATCAGTAATATCTTTTTGTTATCCCCAACGGCGACAGTGGCGGCCTCCTTCCCCCAGCGGCAGCGCCACCCCTGGCCCGGCCTTTTCCCCCTGGCATTGGTGCCACCAACGGTGCGGGCGGCGACGGCGCTCGAGCGGGGGTACGACCAGCGCCAGCGGGGTATCTCCCCCTTCGACGCGCTCGGGACGGTGTCTCCTCCCCCACAGGTGGTGGCAGGGGCGGCCGGTAGCGTACGGTAGGGCAGCAACGGCGACCAACGTGATGGCGGAAGCATGTGGAGGTGGCAGGCCCGGTTGATTTCTTTTTTTTTCTTGGTTTTTTTTTTCAACACACACGACAAGGAGCTCTTTGTCGTGGCCTCATTTGCCGTGTGTGTGCTGCCATGGTGGCCCACGGCGAAGTTTTTACACAGCATATCCACTGGTTCATGTAGGGAGCAATTGAGCAAGTTTTATTTTAAATTTATTCCGTATATACTGAATACTGATACAATCTCTGCAGAATTCTACCAGTTCGGTTAAAAAAAAAACAGGAATGGAAACCATTTTGATTTACGTTCTTAAATTCCCCTTAGTGCCGGTATTATCTCTGGACGCGGCCAATACAACGCCTCCAATGGGACAGCTTTGGGCACCGTCACCCCGGATCCTTCAGTCATATCAACCTCCTCATCCCCAACTCTCCTCCACTCGAAGCACTGCACCAACGTGCCCAGTGCGAGGCTGACGACCTTCATGGCAAGACCCTCACCTGGGCACTGCCGCCGGCCCATCCCAAATGGCAGCATCCATTTGCCGTCGCTCTTCCCACCCTCGAACCGCTCCGGTGAGAACCTCTCGGCGTCCTCTCCCCACACGCACGTGTCCAGGTGCGTCGCGTGCACGTTGAAGAGCAGCATGGTCCCCGCCGGGATGTCGTAGCCGGCGACAGAACAGTCAGCGGAGGACTCGTGCGGCGCGAGCAACGGGGCGATTGGGTGGAGGCGTAGGGTCTCCCTGACGACCAACTGGAGGTAAGGGAGGTTGGGCAGGTCGGACTCCTCCAGGATGCGCACCGTGCCAACGACCTTGTCGATCTCGGCTCTGGCCTTCGCCATGGAGGCAGGGTGGTTGAGCAGCAGCGCCATTGCCCATTCGATGGTGCCCGACGAGGTGTCGGTTCCGGTCTGCAAAATAGACTGTTTGCACAAAACATGAGTGCACGTGAGGATTAATATGGCAGCAGATGTGCCCGTGTACCGGGGATTTTTATCAATGATAAATCGACACGGCACAAGAATGCAAAGTATGAAATAGATTAATTTTATTTCTACTATGTATGTGTGTCAAGAAAAAACAAAACACTAATACCATTTATGTCTAAGTTTAAAAAAAGAGAGAGAAGCATATCATTGAAGGGTAAATATAAACTTTTAATCAACATCTCTTTTTTTACAAGTAATCTACATCTCTTTAATCTATCTGCAAAACTCTAGAGGTAGCTATATTATGAGACAAAGGGTCTACTAGCAACAAATTTCCACTCAAAAGTAGTAGTCATTAATTAATTTGCAAGCACGACCAAATTTCTTCTTCTCCCCCGCGTTGCTCTCCCGCAGCCAGCACACCGATGCCGGAGCCCTGCCCTCCGCCCCTTCTCCTCCTTGTTGTCGCCAGAGCGGGAGGCTGGAAGGCCAGCAGCCGTAGGGACGGTGGCGGCGAGGTGTTGCGCGGCTGGACGCCGCACGCATCGAGCAGGCAGCGTGATGCTTTCTCCGGTGAGGTTGGGGATGTTGAGGTGGTTCGGTGGTCGGATCCGGCACCCCACCGAACGGATCTGCAGCCCTAGCGGTAGAAGCGGGGTGGCGGAGCGTGGTCCCGAAGTTGGGCCTCGACGCGGCAGGGGCAAGGCCGCCGGCCTATGCCGACGCGACATCCTGACTCCGTCCGTCGTCTGGTCGCGGCGGGGGTGGCCCGCCCAACGTAGATGTGGAGGCCTCTCGCCTGGCGTGATGGGGGCATGCTCCAGTGGCGCCCACTAGTGGAGTAGAGTGCCCTCGTCACTGTGCCGCCTGCCTCCAACGACGCCAAACGAGACGCTGGCGTGGCGGATTTGTGCGGGCCGGCGCGGTGCCAGGCTGCACGACGGGCAGTGCCCTAGAGGAGCGGCAGAGGAAGTCTTTTGGCGTCATTTGTGGAGACGCGGCAGAGGCGCCGCTCTGGTGTGGCTGTCGTGATGGTGGTGCTGGAAGATCGCACGTGCACGTGCAGTGAGTAGTATGCTCCATGCGAAAGCTCTTGCCAGTGTCATGCTGGTGGGACGACGACGGCATCCTCCGACATCGCTTCCCTGTTGGGGCGTCATTTTGGAGCTACCGTCTTACTGCACGAAGATCTCTGGGTGAAAACCCTGTTCAGTTCCTGAACGAGCGACGACGGTGTCTTTGGTATCGTGGCTCCTTAGAGGCGTCGTCTCTACAGACCCTGCTCGACTTGTGGCTTTGCCGGTCCACGAACTATGGTGGCTTTAGGTGGTGTTGGCAATTTGATCACGTGGCGTGCGGGAAGGGTGTTGGCTAGCCCATGCCGAGGCGACCACTATCTTCTTAGTGTCCAAGGGTCGTCGCTCGGTTGCCGTTTGCTTGATTGCAGCGGATCGCGACGGCTGGCATTGCTTAGCAACAATCAGTTCGGTGTGCGACTATATTGGAGGACAGCGTTTGTGGCAATGACAAAGTGGGACGACTTCGCTTGTAGCGACCAGGTTGCTCAGCATGCATGGATGGGCCACCCGATGTGGTACAACGTCGGAAGACGGCGCATACGACTTTCTTGGTCTGTTAGTTTGATGGCGGTGGCATTGTGCGTGGGTGAAAGCAACGAGTTGAAGTCAGCCCGCGGCGACGGTTTGGTTGTTTGACAGAGATCATTCGGGCGGGGCATCTCTGCTTGCCATCTCAAAGGCAACATAAGAGACGGATCCGGCATGGAGTTCTGTGGTGGCTGCGGCAAGGCCCCTGCGCACGAGTGAGAAGGGGAGTCTAACAGCGGATGCGGTGAGGCACCCGTGTGTTGTGTTGAGGCTCGGATTTGACGTTTTCATTCTGTTAGATGGTGTACATTTATGCAGTAGCACTACGGCGACGGATCCTGTATGGTAGTGGTCTTCTTGGTGTGGTGGTGTCTGCCTCCTTCGACTCTGAATCATGTCGGAGGCTTCGACGACTACTAGAGTGTGGAATGTGAGGTAGGTGTTACGGATGTGCTTCGTCTCCGCCGTCATTGTCGAGTGTAGTGGTGCGGCCGAGTTGATGTCCCAATCTAACTGGTCGACGAGTGTAGAGTGGTAACCCGTGTTGTTGTCTCAATCCGATTGGGTGAGTATAGTTCGATCTTTTTTCTTTTCTTTTCCTGTCTACGATCTTCAGGATCATAGTCTTGTATTTTTCTGCTATATTAATGAAACATGCACTATCTCGTGCGGTTTGTTCAACATGTAATCATTAATTTGCTCTTTTACATGTGATCTATATATATTCCGAGTAAAGATGCTGTACATGATAGATTTTACATGTGATCTATATATATTTCGAGTAAAGATGCAGTACATGATAGTTTTCTAGATCACCAGATAAAATAAGGTAGTATGTCACTTTATTTCATTTGTTGCCATTATAATTTATTTTTTACTAATTTAAGGACAAGGTTGGATATAAGAATCTATACCTAATATTAAAGTGCGATAGTTTCCGTCAATCCACCGTGTCTTTTTCTTAAAAAAGTCTTTCACTTTGTTATTAATCAACCCGCAGTACTAAGAGTTACACACACAATTTTGACTATTTACAAAAAAAATCTCTTCAAGCTTGTTCTTCGCTAGCCTCGCCGTCCGCCATGCTCGTCTCCGCGCTCTTTGCGCGTCGGTCCATTGAGGCCCTCATGGAGTGCGCGCGCTCACCGTGAGGATCCCACCGACCTGGCCCTGTAGGCTGCCGCCGCTGCCTCCCGTTGCGGCACCCTCGTGGCGCCGAACCCCGAGGTGTGCATCGCGATGGCACATGATCAACTTCTTGATGTCCACGCTGACGCAGAGGCTCTGAATTTGGAGGTCGCGTGAGCAGAGGAACCCCACCGACCCGGCCCTGTATGCCACCTCCTCCCGCCGCGGCGGCCTCATGGCACCGAGCTGACGAAGAAAATTGGCTGCTACAACCACGCCACTAAGCAGGGGGCGTTGACTAATGTCAACTTGCGTGGCTTCTCACGGTGAGCTTCGAGAGACCAAACAGGTGGCATGCATCTGCTCACCAGGGAGCACAAATCACGAGCCGCAAGGCAAGACCACGTCCCGGTGCCCACACCTGTGATCCCACAAGTCTGTGGTCTTCCTCCACGCACTCATGCTGCACCTATGCTGCCGATCTCGGTCCCCCGCGTCCGGATCTGGCGGAGGAAGAACAGACACAAAAACCGGTTGGGAGTAGATGCGGAGGACGAGGGGCGTGCAGAGACGGGCGGCGGGCGGAGTGGAGGCGTGGACGACGTTAGCTAGCCGAGAGGAGGAGAGAGCGGCGACACAGGGGCTGACAGCTTCGGCCTCCAGAGCCTAGTAGGTGGTGAGTAGTTTTTTTAGGAATGACAGCGAGTACATGTTCGACCACTTTGGGGAGGATGGAGATGACGTCCAATGAGTGGGGTCTGATTTGGACCAACGACGCCCATTTGTAGAGTGAGGTAGAGTAGATGTACGATCACTTTGGGAAGGATGGACATGACGTCCAACGAGTGGGGTCTGATTTGGACCAAAGACTTATCTACCCATTTGTAGAGTGAGGTAGATTGGAGTGGGTCGGTCATTATGAGTAATATTGTGCTAAAAAATTTATTGTAAGTAATACAGAGTAAAAAAAATACAGACGGTAATTTAACTTCATTTATTAATAAACATATAACAAATATTAATAATTCAAATTTCGCAAACAAATAATCAAAAATTAACAAATAACAACAAATTATCAGCTATTTTTTTACATCATATGTACGAAGATGTTCGATGTTTTTTTTCCACTCCCGTGCAATGCACAGGCATATTTGCTAGTAAATATAATAACTGAGGCTAGGGGAATACTAAGTTGGATTGGTAGAATACTGTCTTAATTGATTAATACAATTTTCGTTACGAACACCAACATGCCTTTGTCTATATTGAAAGCAACTACCTACCATCCCAACCCATCCGTTAAACAATTTGGATCATATCTCAAAGATTTGGTCATCCGTTAAACAATTTGGGCTATATCTCAAAGATTTGGTCGTCGGTTAAACAATTTGGGCCATATCTCAAAGATTTGGTCATGATACTGCTCAGCTCATGCCAAGTTACCTTTGCTCCGACTGCATTGCAATAACTGCGGCAAACTAAATGTTCTCTAAATACGTGCAAATTCGTGTGAATAAGTACTAATTATAAAACCATTACATACTCCTCACTTTCCCTTTGAACTATTAAGACGGTAAATGTCACTACCTGTAGTAAGTTAATTTTGTACTGAATCATATCTGATCCATCCAACCGGTTCGTTTGTAATTGCAGGGTTCGAGCAGGATCACCGTCTTTCCTTCAAAATTCCTATGACCGTTGTTGAAATTACACCGCATCTCTCGAACACAAAGCGCGACCTACTAGTAATTACGGCATATATGTTCTTCCTCTAATATCCAAGCAATTTGCAAACAGCAGGAGCATTATCATGAACATTTCGACGAAATCAGTAGACAAGTATGCATGTAGAATAACTCACCAGGCACAGTGCTCGGATGACCTTGTCGCTGTACGCCTCCGGGTCAGAAGCCTGCATCTCCAGCAAGTCACCCACCATCGTCTTCCCTTGCTCCCTCCCCGCCGCGGTCGCCGCCCGGTGCTCATCGATGAGCCGCTGCGCCCACTCGTTCCGCGCCTTGGACAGCCTTATCGCGCGCTTATTCACACCGCCAATGTCCACCAGCGCGAGCACCGGCACGAAGTCCTGCAGGTTGGACGCCCCATGCATCGCGAAGTACTCCCGGACCATGGCGTGGAACTGCTCCGCCTCCTCCGAAGAAGTCCCCGAGTCGTCGTCGTCGCCGCCGTAGTACCGCTTCCCGGCGATCATCCGCGCCACGGTGTTTAGCGCCAGCTCGAACGCGCGTGCCTTCACGTTGGCGCGCGCAGACCTGGAGGCATCGGCCCCGGCCGCGGCCTTGAAGAGCCGGCGCGCCATGTGCCTGACCTCGCCGGCGCGGATGCCGGCGGAGCGGAGGAGGCGGTTGGTGGAGAACACATCGACGGTGGCGATGCGGCGGAGGTTGCGCCAGTTTGGGCCGTAGCTTGAGGAGCCAAGCGTGGTGTAGCCATTGGAGAGGTGGCGCGCGGAGGGGAGCTGCGGGCGGTTGGCGAAGGTGATGTCGTGTGTGGTCAGGCACTCCTCGGCGACGGCGGGGTCCGCGACGTGGACGACGCGACGGGAACCGAAGCGGAGGAGGAGCACCGGGCCGTGCGCCGCCGCGAGCGCGGCCAGCGACCGGTGTAGCGGCTTCTTGAAGAGGTGGAGATGCCCGATGATTGGGAGCGACGGCGGGCTGGGCGGGAGGCGGAGGCGCCCCGGCTTGCTCTTGAGGCTGCAGATGCGGAGGAGAACAAGGAGGCCGGTGGCCAGAGAGAGAAAGATGAATGACTGTGTGGCGGCGCTCGCCATGATTGGATCTTGGAGCTTGAGGATGGGAGCGGTGGCGCTGAAACCTCGAGACGTACCATCATTGACGCGTAGTAGCAACATAAATATATATATCTCTACTCCTAAAAAGAATGAAAGGCAGACAAAAACTTGATGCGTCATTCGCTGCCTCCCTCGCGCGTCTGCCTCCCACGTCGCCCTGAGTCTGCCGCAACCCGCTCCGTACGTCTTCCGTTCTTTTTTACCCCTCGAACCGCCGACGTCGGCATCGCCCCATCCTCGACGCCGTCGCCTCCCATTGGGATTCGCCGTCGCCGCCTCCTCCCATAGCCCGCGCCTCTCATTCTTCCCCCGCCGCCTCCAACTCCTCCTCCCTCCACCCACGTCTCTCCTCCTCCCTCCGCCCGCGCTCTCCGTCGAGGCCGCCGCGACGCCCGCCTCCTCTCCGTCGAGGCTGCCACCGCCGTCCCTGTCCCCGATCCACCCACGCCCGGATCCGACTCCATCGCCCACACGTGATCCATCTCACGTCCCCTGCCACGCCGGCGGTGTCGCCATCACCAGCAACCGCTGTCCGCCGGAGCCCCCGCCATCGCCACCAACGCCGTCCGCTGGTGCCGTCGCCACCAACGTCGTCCGCCGGTGCCGTCGCCATCGCCACCAACTGGTCGTTGACGATCTGCAGTAACCACTGTAACTCTGTAAGTGGGATCGATGAATTTCTGAGAAGAGGCATAGCACCCACGTACTCTATCTGTTTTTCTATCAGACTTAAATATAATACAAATTCATCTTCCATTAATTTGTTACTGTAAGAATCTTCCATTAATTTGTTACTGTAAGAAATTCAGAAAATATGCACTGCGTAGAAAAAAAATAGGTGGAGAATGGACCATGGTTATGTAATGAATCATTTCACTGTGGTAGCCATCCCTGCAATTGTCTATCCCCTGCCAAGTACCGGCTACTATGTGCTTTTTGAACTGACCTGCAACTCTTGGATGTGCTTTTGCAGGAGCGTGCCCAAACCATGGCGGTGACTTGAGGGAAAGGGTTTCTTGTCGATGCACAAAGGTTAAGGTCCTTCTTCTTCTTCTTCTTCTTCTTTTTGCGAAACCCTGTCCTCCCTGGTTCCGAATTGCAAGTGCATCTGAACAATTGATGAGTGTAATGGTTGACAACATCTTGTTCTGGATAGTGTAATATTGAGAAAAAAACATATAGGCTTTGAATGAGATTACTGCATTTAAGTTTTTCATTATTATGCATGTTTGGTGTAGTATTGAGAAAGGTACATACTGGCTTGTAAAGTTTAAACAAACTGTAATGGGATGGTGGTCTTATCTCTGAACTTGTCCAAACAAATTCCAAGGTCCTCAAAAGGTTCACAGCATTGCGTATCAGTATGGTGCCGCAAGCCTCCAAATGATTAATTTTGAGGGTTGCATTTGTGTTTGATTTCAGTACCAGTTTGGGCCAACTAATTAATTCGACTGATTCTTTTTCTCATCAGGGACTCTTGCAGAACTAGAGAATTGGATTCACAAGATTTGCTATAGCATCTGTCAAATTCACAGAGCCATGTTGATTCTATGGTCTGAAAAATATTGTGTTGAGTTGCTAACCCTACTCAAATTTACTACTTCATCTCTACTACTTTTACATGAAGGACGCAGTTTTGAATGCACTAGCAGCTAGCACTATACATATCTCTCGTGACTGGATGCAATTTTCAGTATGATGTTTGATTAACATTGAGGGTGATGCAGTTTTTATTCCACCGACTCATTCTTGTGTTTCCAGCTTACAAACACCTGACCATTCTAATCAATTTAGCCTGTGGGAAGAAATCAATCCCTTTTCTTTCAATTAAAAAAATAAGAACATCAATTGCTATTCTTCCTCTAAAACCTATGTAGAGTTTCAGAAATGGCATTTGGCTTCCTTGGTATTGGATTTACTACTGTCAGCAAATGGGAACCCTGCTTTTACTACTACAACAGCTCAATGTCTCTTGGCAATCATGTTTGTTGTTCTTGTTGTCATTTTCAGGCATGTTTACCCAAAACACCTTTATAAGTTTCTGTACTAAGGATTTACTCCCAATGTTGCAAACTTGCAATTATGACTATTGCATTCTAAAAAATATTGAAATGTAGTGCCTTATTGCAACAGATATACCTTATGCAGTTAAATTTGTTCAGAATTTCATTGAAATGAGCAAGCTCTTAATTCAGATGCAACATCAGGTATGTCCATGCTTGTAATCTACAACATAAGCTACCTTCGCTTCTTAAATTTTTATCATGCATATATAAGTGACACAAGTAACTAAACATTTTCACAAGCCTTTGTTAGGAAGTTTCACTGTTACAGTATCACCAGCTGTAACACACTCTTCTCTTTTCAATGTCAGTAGCCACTTTGTTTCTCTTTCTTGTGTTCATTGCTACCACTAAAGTCTGTCTGTCTGATACTAATTGCTTTTAGGAAGTTATGAGCTCTACTCAAATATATGAAAGTGTTATTACTTTTTAGTCAATAGGGTCTTGTGTTTTTACTCCATTTTCCATACTCATAAGCAGCAGCATTTTTAATGCTCCCTGAGGCGATGGTGCCTCAAACATATCTTGTGTTTTTGTGTCTAGGTCATTTCATCCCTGAGATGATGGAATTTCAATATGAGAGTCGTCTACTATCCAATTCGAAGATGGACAACAGAGCAAGCGCATCCCATGGAAGTCGTAGAGGCATCAGCATTATTCTTGTACTTCAACTAGAAATTGGGTTGTGTATCATGAATAAATACTTTTCTGTATCCAATTAGTTCAACTCCATGTTTTGTGATTGTTAATAGCCAAGACAGTGAAACGCCATGTACGCATACCCTGTCTTTGTTGAACATAATGTTTCTTCTGTGTGAAATACAATGATCATGTAACAAATGGAGTAAATCCTGGGTGGCTAAAGTATGCAATAGAAATAATGTTTTACATATATAATATGTTTGTCTATTAACTATTGATTTGACACAGATCCTTCTTGGTGCTTTCATCATTTAGTCTTCAGTTCATTGTTAATATAATCCATATTTTTCATCTCTAATAGCAGCTGATATTTTTCCAATTTATCTTCTTTTTTTTTGTCAAATCTTAGTAGCATAGTGTGGATTATCAAAATGTCCTAATTGGTATTTGCAGTAACTTTGTTAAGGATGGTTTATATTTTATCAAATGGTATATGTTATTGTACTCTATACTTTATAGGTATGGCAATATAAAATCTGCAGTATGATTTGTGTTGCTCATAGCAACGTACAGGTATGATCCTAGTCCTAATAGCAACGTCGTTTTCCCGGTCCGCCAGCGCGCCCGCCCCCGCGGCGTCCGCCTTCCGCTCGCGTCTCCGCCCCACTCTTCCCTATCAATTTCGTGTATCAGATCACGGGCCCACTCATCCGCGCGTCCACTACCTCGCGTACGCCGCCTCGCGCCGTTACCTCACCTCCGCCTCCGCGCCTACTGCGCTCCGGCATCACGCCGCGAGCTCGCCGTCGCGAACTTGCCGCCGCGACCTTGTTGTCCGGGATCTCCGCCGCCGCCGTCCGAGACTGCCGCCGTAGAGTGCCGTCCGCCCCACGAACCGATTCCCCGTCACCGCCTCAAGATCGATCTTGCCGCCACCGTACGAGATCTCCGCTGCCTGTCCCCCTCCTCCATTCGGGACACGAAGCCCCTAACGCCGCCGCGCCGCCATGTTCGTCGATCCAGGGAGCCGCCGTCGTCCGGGATCTCCGCCGCCGCCGTCCGGTACTGCCGCCGTAGACTGCCGTCCGCCCCACGAACCGATTCCCTGTCGCCGCCTCAAGATCGATTTCGCCGCCGCCGTCCGAGATCTCCGCTGCCTGTCCCCCTCCTCCGTCCGGGACACGAAGTCCTAATGCTGCCCCGCCGCCGTGTTCGTCGATCCAGGGTGCTGCAGTCGTTGTCGATCCAGTACGCCGCCGCCGTCGTCGCTCCAGATCGCTGCCACCGCCAACGCTTCAGGGCGCCACCACCGTCGTCGAGCCAAGGTGCCCACCGTCGTCGTCACTGCCTACATCGTCGTCTGCTTCCACACCGGAACACGCCATTGCCTTCTCCGTCCTCCTCTCCTACATAGAGGACTGCTACATCGAGCCCCCAACCCTCGCTGTTGACAACACCACGAACGTCCTCGAGCCGCCATCATCGTCAGGTACGCTGTCGTTGATGACTTGATCAAACCCAGGTCTGCAAGAACAATGTCCTACAACACAAAAAACAACACCAACAACAAATCCATGCTCATTTTATCCACAAGTACACAAAATAATAAGGTTCATTTTCGTTAGATTATCCAACCTGAGCAGCTTTGTAGGCGTTCATCTCTGTATTGATTGTATCATCGTCAGGAGGCGATAGGATTTCTGGGACAGCAGCTACTGAGCCGTGCCTTGCCTTGATCATCAACTTATTTGGGAGTATTGCGCTGTTAGTATTAGCACCTCCCACTTGTGGATCCGATCTGTTAGATGCCCTGCTTTTAAATAAAATTCAGTCATGAAGGAACCTCTGCTCTTTGCAGTACAGCCTCTGCTTCATGACACAGGGTGTTATGCACAAGCAGCCTCTGCTCTTTGCAGTACCTATGAAGGAACCACGGTTGTTCCTTGGTACACTGCCTGCCCCTGTTTCATCTTCAGAGGATGGAAGGCATAGAGTGATGGGGTCGGAGCAAGAAGTGATGGGCGAGGAAGTGTATGTCTCCTCAATATTTTTCATTAGTGAAGTTAAATAGAATCGCCATGAGGGTTCTTCTTATATTGATCTGGAAATGTTGTTTCAGAAGATGAGGGTTTGAGGATAGCTTGGTAGCACAAGAAATACTTTGGGGGAGGAGAAGACCCTCTGGTGCTGAACATAAAGGTGTCCCTTTACTCCCTCTGTTGATGTTTCAAACCAGCGAACTATGATTACTTCAGTTACTAATTTTCATAGGGTACTACTTTTTCATGTAGAGTAAATTGAGTCTCGTCTACTTTATTCCCTCTTTGATTTTGGTTTTACAGATGTCCACCATTATCCATGGTGATCTGTCTAAACACTCAAGGCGAGAGAGGTATGGCTACCATGGAGGTAGTGCAACAAACAGATCAGGTTACTGCTGTGTTCTGATTTCGCATTGTGATCTGGTTTATTAATCTGCGTAACAGGTCTCCAAACATTTACTTCTGAATTTTTTAGGTGCATTGCTATATGCATATCCCTGCTTTTATGTGTAGTTGGACTGAGATGGGGATAACCATTGATTTTTTGTTAGGAGCACGAGTCAGACTGTGAAGAGGAAAGGATTGAGATGTAGTAAACCGTTGGAGTAGAGCAGTAGTATTGTTAGGATTTGGTCATGATATATATTTAAATACTTCATAAGTAGTATTTGTAATTTTTTCTCTGAATTATCGTAGACATTGTATGGTAAAAGTAAATACATAGCACTGCTCACTTTTTGACCAATAGATCCCGTGAAAGTTAATGACCTGCACATCATTAAAATACTTCATAGGTTTGGGCTCTGGGTTCTATCAGCAGTTTCTTTTATATGTCATGTTTTGTTACTTTTAAAGAAAATTACATGTATACATTAATAGTGAGGTTATAAACTGAAAAAATACAATCACATCATCTATAAGCTGTTAGGATCACACTCTGATACTGATATGCTTCGGTCCTCTTCAGATTGGCTTTGCTGACTTTCACCATTTTTCACCAAAATAACAGCATTGCCTTTATCAGTGGAGATTACCCCATCAGAAGCCTGTGTTCAGATTTAAGAAGAAAACCTAGACATTCATAGAATGATAGACAAAGGAAATCCTTGAGCTTACAATTTGACCACAAAGAAACAAATGACTATAGTACTAATTACGAAGGGCAGTTGTATCATTTCATCACTTAATTCTAGATATCCGTTTGCTCTACATGCATCTAGCTAGATTAGATCACCAAACCTGCATGATTAACAGCCACTATTACTCTGTGTAGTTGACATGAAATGGAGATAAGCAAGCAATACAATGTTGTATCTGCATGACATATTGTAATTCAGTATTATGATTTAGTAGCATTGCTTTCGTACTATATAATTTTAGTGAATGTTTTGTATATTGTATTATAGATATTTGGATGCCCGTAGCAACGCACGGGTACTTTCCTAGTATATACTATAGTCATCAGTATATCTTTTTGTTATCCTGGTAATATCGATTCAATTATACAATACAAACTCGGTTAGACATTAATATTCCCAGGGATATTATATGTGTCCGCGGCAAAAAAAAAGTATATTTTCCTCTCCATGTGAACACGTCCCCCCCTGACCCTGAGGCCTGAGATTAACGTCTCCAGTTAGCGATAGCAAACGCTCTGAATAATGGAGAGGTTTTTACCTGTGTACCATTATAAAAAGTTCATCTTCCCTGCATACCACTGAAATTTACAAAAGATCCTATGTACCATTCTTCAAGTTTTTCTTTACCTACGAACCACTCCGTCGGCTTCCGTTCATTCTCGCCGTTTGCCTCTTTTCTGTCTCTCTCCACGCAGCCGGGGTGGAGTTAGTGACGCGGGAGAACGGGACGGAGCTCGTTCGCCTGTGACGCCTGCGGCGGCACCCTCCGCAGATCGCGACAACCCCCGCCTCTCCGCAGGCCGCGTCCTCCCGTCGGTCAACCCGTGGCGGCCAACTCGAGTCACGGGGCCGCGCCGCCCTCTCCCCTGCCCCGCGGCCTCCCCTGCTCCCACGCCAGATGAGGACGAGGTGGTGGCCATGGTGATGGACGCGGACGGCGACGCGACGACCTCCTTCGCGACTTCGTGGAGTGCACGGAATGCGCCGTTCCCGACTAGCGCTTGCTCCAGAAGCTGCGGCCGCGGGAGGTGGCGGCACCGCGCGGAACACCCAGCTCACCAAGCGTGCGTCCAGCACCACGAGCAGCGCCCCCCCCCCCACCACCGCCAGCATCGCGATGAGCGGCGTGCTGCGGCTTCGGCTCCCAGGTGCGGATGCGCTCCCGTTGAGCGCGACGCCGAGCAGGTCCCCCACGGTGGCCTGGTCCAACACCGCGGCGACGCGGAGCTTCAGGTCGCGACACGTCTTGGCGGAGGCCTCGATAGTGACTGCTGCGTGGAGGCGGCAGAGGAATTCCGCCGGCGAGAGTGCGGCGAGCTCCTCCTGTCTCGTGGGTCGGCGAGGACCTCGGCCAGCGCAAGCTCGGCGTACGCGCTCGCCGCGCTCCCGAGCACCTAGGGTCGGCGTGGCGGCAGCGCAGCACCGTGACGACCTTATGGAACAACGCCGGCGAGCTCAGCGGCCCACCACCCTGGCGGCGACCTGGTTGGTAACGTCGCCTCGTTACAGATCCTGAGCGCGACGGCGTCAGCGGTGCGGTGCACGACGCTGAGCTCCTCGGCGGCCGGGATGAGCGCCTCGCAGGACCGCCTTTTCTTCTCGCCCGCGCGCCCAAGATCTCGCAGGGAGCTCCCAAAGCCGCGCAGAGGTACGAGGGCGGGCTGCGGCGAGCTCCATGGACGCCACCCCGCCCTGTGCCGCCGCTGGTCCAAGCCAGCCATGGACGCGGCGGATGCGCCGGCCACAGGGCCCCCCGGAGCCGCGGACAGGGTCGGAGGGAAGAGCAGCGCGCCGTGGAGGCGCGCGGCGCGTACGAAGCAGGGCAGGGCTCGGCACGACCAGTGGGGCGCCCAGGGAGGAAGAAGATGGGAGAAAGGCCGACGTGTGGGCCCAGACAAGAAGGAGATGGGAAAAGAGAGTGACGCATGGGCCCCGCAGTCAGGATCCTTGACGGTGTTAGATGAAGTTGACGGAAGTGGCTCACAAGTAAAAAAAACTTGGAACAATGGTACACAGGGACTTTCTTCAGTTTCAATGGTACGTAGGAAAGATGCATCTTTTATAATGGATTGTAGGTAAAAACCTCAATAATGGAGGCGCCGCAGCGCAAGTGACAAGCTAGGCGCCATGGAAAGAGCTTTTCTTCTTCCTTCGGCTTCGTCAAAGATTGAAGGTGTAAATGGAGATTTCGGAATAATAGATTTTCAAGTTAGGCAATCAATGGCCAATGATATGGCAAATCATGATTGCATTGCAGCTGAATCAACAGATCCTCCCAGGGACACTGGGAGAAGATGCACTCAGGTCTGCAGAAAATGCAGAAACAAGAGAAGATTGTCCTCCGGGGACACTGGAAGAAGATACACCTTCATCTGAAGAAAAGGATAAGATGAGATGGGTACGTGGAAGGCTGGTTAAAGTAGAAAATGAATATGAGGATCCTGAAATTTAGTCGTACCTGGCAAATCTGGCTGTGATACCACCAGGGTTTTAATTACCGTTTGCTACCGGCCGGTTAACCGCGGTTTTCGCTCTTACCGGTCCGGTCCGGTAGCAAAATCGGTCAGAAAACCGACCCCTAACCGAACCTAAAAACACCCCACCTCGGTTAACCGCAGCGGTTGACCCGTTAACCGCAGCGGTTGACCTGTTAACCGCCCCGGTTTTTCGGTGGTGAAAATTCGGACCGGTACCAGTTTTGTTAACCCTGGATACCACTGCTAGGCAATTGAGTTTGCTTGCTTCCGTATTTTGTATGCCATTCTTGTGCTCAATTTGGTTTATACAATCTGACTTCTCGAAGGAACCTACTGGCAGGGACAGGACACGAGTGGTCTTGAGGGCCCGTTCTTTTGGGTGAAAAGAAATAGTGAAATTGCAAATGAATAGTGTTGGAATAGTATTTCTTGTGAGAGAAGATGTGATGGATGTGATAGGTGAATAATGCTTTTCACTATTCATTTGTGAGGAAAAGAACAGTCACTTCTGAGGTGTATATGCAAGAGCGAGCGTTTCACCTTCTCTTCTGAGGTGACATTTGTAATTAGTACTAGTTGGTAGCTAGATCTTTTTCTTGGGAAAATATTCGGTGAAAACCACCATCTCGATGGAAATGTGAAAACCACTCTAAAATTCGTACTTCGAAGTTTTCAAAACAATTGAGACGATGCACATCACTTGCGTATCTATGGATTTACTTTGTTGCAAAAATTGAGATACAAACTCAATGTAGAAAAATTCATAGAAAAATGACAAATTTGAAGTGCAAGTGCACTACAGGACAAAATTTTCTGGGCATGTGTATTCCAATTAGGCCTGGGCGTTCGGGTTACCCGATTATTTCGGGTCGGGTAATTCAAAATTCGGGTAATGAAAACTGCTACCCGATATTAGCTCTGAAAAAACACTACCCGAAATTTCGGGTACCCGATAATTCGGGTTCGAGTTCGGGTATTACCCAATCTACCCAATTTACAGAAAATGACAAACTACACAAAACTTTAGTAGAATTTTAACAAAAGAAATCACTAGTAATTTGTGTAAAATTTCAACAACAAGTTGAGAAGAATAATATATTATAGTCACTTGTTCAAACCAAGAGAATTATATTATAATAAAGTGACAATTTTAAGTGTTCAACTAACAATACGTGATAAACACAAAGATAAAGGTAAATTTGGGGTAGTTCGGGTACCGAAGTGTATTACCCGAATTACCCAAACTAATTTCGGGTAATCACAATCACTATCCGAACTTGGGATCGGGTACCTCGGGTTCGGGTAGTTCGGGTTCGGGTAATTCGGGTACGGGTAATGGGTATCGGGTATTTTGCCCAGGCCTAATTCCAATGCATATGCACTTGAATTTTGTCATTTTCACATGCTTTTTTATATATCGAGTTTGCATCTCAACTTTTGCAACAAAGTACATATATAGATAAATTATAAATGTGCATTGTTTCAAATTATTTAGAGACTTCTAAGTGTGTTGTTTAGAGTGGTTTTCATGTTTTTACCGAGACGGTGGTTTCCTCCTAATATTCCCCCCTTTTTCTTACCATATGTTGTACTCCATTCGTTCCAACTTATTGATTACTTTAGCTGTGCTAAGTCAAAGTTTAATTTTGACTACCTTTATTCGAAATATATATTTTCAAAAAAAAACCGCAGTAGTTTCTCTTTTTTTTTTTTGATACATTGCTTACATGATGCGCTTCATGAAGTATCATTAATTTCTTTGAGTTACGAAAGATGTAATTCGGTTTGGTTTCCAGAGTTCAAACTTTTAGATTTGGCATGGGCAGTTTGGCCTCCATGGTACACATCCTTTGGTTCATCCTGGCTATTTGCGGTACTGATCTCATGTGTTATGTTACCTTGTGCTATTGAACCAGCTTTCGTTAGTGCTTGGACTTCTCATAGTCTTTTTTCTGGTTTATCGGCGGAGTAAAGCTACATGATTGGTGTTAGATTAAATTAATATAAAGGTAGGTAATATTTCTTTGGTGGTTTCATTATTCCTCATCAGCCATCTAATAAACATTCAGATTTAGAGTTGCTCTTGTCCTTCTCGATTTGCTGCATAATCTATGATAGTATCTTATTAGTATTCTTGGCTAATAAGGAGGTCAACGAAACTAGTCACATCACCAGCAATTCCCGGCCATCGGATCGGGCGCGTAGACAGCTCGAATCGGTCAAGCAACGGTCATTTTGCAGAAAAGTCCTTCCATTTAGCAAAAATCATGCTCGAGGTCCATAGATTTTTACATATGAACCCCTAAACTTTCATGAAAATATGTTTGTAGTCCATTATTTTACATATAAACCCCTAAACTTGCAGGAATATATGTTTGCAGTTCATAATTTTCTAAAAAAGGACCTCGACTTCGTAATAATCCACCCGAAAACTCCATTGTTTATGAATTTTTACGTATGAGCCCGTAAATATTTGAAAAAAATTTTGCAGCTCATATTTTTTTAAAAAAAGATCTCAAACTTCGATGCAACCCACCCGTAAACCCCAGACTTTAAAAAAATCCTTCAATATCCCACAAATTAACTGAACACCCAAACATAATCGCTGGCCTCTCTCGACCGTCGGATCGGTCGCATGGACAGCCCAGAATGGCCGAGCAACAGTCATTTTGCAAAAAAACCCTTCCACTTAGCAAAAATCATGACCGCGGTCCACAGATTTTTACATATCAACCCCTAAAGTTTTAGGTAAATATATTTGCAGTCCATGATTTTACATATGAACCCCTAAACTTTCGGAAAAATATGTTTGCAGTCCATGATTTCCCAAAAAGGACCCCGAATTTCGTAACAATCCACCCGAAAATCTCACTGTCTATGAATTTTAACGTATGGGCCTCTAAACTTTTGGGGAAAAATTGCAGCCCATAATTTTCCCAAAAAAATACCTCAAACTTTGATACAACCCACCCGTAGACCCTAGACTTTTACAAAAAAAGCCTTCAACTTCCCACAAATTAACAAAATACCCAAACATAATCAAACAACCTCAAAGTTTACAACCACCACTCCATACTCCACACTGTCAGAAAGAAGATGATGCCGAATCAATGAAGGACACTGGCCTCGCGCGGCAAGGCCGCTGTCGGGGACGGTCATAAGGGGTCCCCTAACTAAGGGGATAATCACCCTCGTTAAACGCAATCATGTACAGACTAATCCCCACAAATCCAAAAAGGGAGCAAGGTACGCGTCAGGCCCATGGCCTGCTACGGCCCAGCAGCGGCCCAAGGCTCTTCGTCGAGGAGGCCCGCTTGCGCGTCCCATTCTCCGCCTCGCTCGAGGGTCCCGACCCCTCGAGCGGATTTCCGCCTCGCTCAAGGGTCCCGACCCCTCGAGCCGGCTTCCACCTCGCTCGAGGGGCTCGACCCCCCTCGAGCAGGTGACCAACTCCGTCTCGCTCGAGGCCAACCCTCGACCAACGGCGCCCTGCCCATCCTCTCCGCCTGACCACGACATTTAATGCCCAGATCCGCGGCCGGACATCCAAGTCAAAAGCAAATCATCCTCCACGCCGCGCGGCTGACACGGTCTGGGCACCTGACACCACCACTGTGCGGCCTAACCCGCCACTGTGTAGCCATTCCCGGCACTATGCGAGCGCTGCGCGGCACTGTGTGGACAGGCCGGCGTCACTCCGCGCCACTGTACTACCTGCTCCCGTCCTCTCCCAGCGGCAAGATCGTCGAACGGGCATGGGGGCACCCTCGAAGGGCGTACGGGCGGCGTGCGGGCGTACGTGTTGACCGGCACCGCCGTACGGACGGCGTGTGCCGCATCTCCTCCGCCAACTCCGACGTCATGCGGCCATCCCCAACACTATGCAACCATCCTTGGCGCTGTGCCGCCATCCCGCCGCTGTGCAACGGACTGTGCGGACAGGCCGGTGACGTTCCATGGTCTTGTGCCTCCAACTCCCGTCCTCCCCCCTGCGACCGGACCCTCGAATCGGCAGGCACAGACCCTCGAAGTCGTGCCCAGACAAGCACAGGAGTCACCTACCTGCGCCAGGAGCAAGGACGTGCGAGGACAAGACCCCTGGCGCCACGCCTGCTAGTACGCGTCTACTGTACAGATCACTGTGCGGCCCCATTATAACTGCCCTCCCTTGGTCTATAAAAGGGAGAGGCAGATGCCCCTGCGCGGGCACGCTGACATACTCCCAGCACACATTCGCTCACTTCACACTCCGCACTCCACCATTCCCGATATTGGCACTTGCCTCAATCATCATAGTTGGGACCTGGAGGACTTGCCTCCTCTCCTGCCTTGCTTATAGCTCCCCTCTACGAGCTCCGTCGGTGCAAGCTAATACAGTGCGCAAGCACACCCTGCTGGACGTACGGCCCCGTGGCCGGAACTAAGATAAATCCTCACCTCCCTTTAGCTTAGCACCGACCATTGAGAGACTGATCGCAGCGCAAATCACTAGTTAGTGCCAGAGCTAATCCGGACACCGACTGTTGGCGCGCCAGGTAGGGGGCTGCGCTGAGATCATCTACCTGTTCTCTCGATGGTGATCATCACCGAGTCGCTGCCGATGCGGTACCTTATGGGGACCTCCGACCCGCTCCCGGCCGGGCTCATCATCCGGTTCGGGAGCCTGGAGTTCGAGGCAAACGGCAACGGCTACCTCATGCGTATCCGCAACTTGGACGCCATCAGGGCGGCACCGCCAGGAACACCAACTGTGCCAGCAGCGGCGCCAGCTCCACTGCCACCCCGACCCCGTAAGTGTTCGAGCAAGCGCTCACGACGAGCGCACGCGGAGTGACGTAGGGCGGCGCGCACCGGCTCCCCCAGTGGGTCGAAGCCGGTCGCAGCACAAGGAGACGCACCAACACCAGCAAACTTAGCGGCGTGTCCTGTCAGAGAAGCCGTGGCCGCGCGGCCGCAGTTTCCCTACGGGATGCGCAGCGTATCCATGGTGTACTCCTCATCGGTCAGCACTGATCTGGTCGCGTACGAGGACCTTCCGGGTCACCACTTCATGTCGATCCGGAACCTCATCGCTACCTCGCCCGGCGAGTCCTACCGCGACCCGACAGCGAGGAACGCGAGCACGGGCACGGGGGGCCGGAGTGGGACTACTCTGGGCTCCGGGACCCCGACGCACTTAGGCGGTTTCAGGCGGTGGCAGACTACTGCCTCACCTGCTCCGACGACTCTAGCGAGGGGGATTATGATCCCACCGGCGAGTGCTTCATCGTCGTCATCGGCGAGGGCGAAGACGGAGGAGGAGCCGGCGACGCGGCGGCTCGCAACAACCCGGTGGCAAACCCGCCAATGGGGACGCCACCGCACGACGCAGCGCGCGCTGCGCAGCTGGCCCTGGTCCGCGAGCTGGAGGCGAAGCTCACGGCAGAGCGTGAGCAAGTCCGGCAGCGGAAAGCCACGCTCGAGAAGGACAAGGCCGGGCCCTCGTCACATGGGGCACGCGCCGCGGGACGCGTAGCCCGCGAATGCATCAACACCGACACTGACGTGGATGGCCTGCCAAACTTGGCAAGAGGCAGCCAGAAGCTCGTTCCTGCGGCGACTTTGATTCGGGCCATGCCTGAACCATCGACGCCCGAGGGGCGCAACCTGTGCCGCGAGGCGTAGGCCCTCATCGAGCAAGCCGTGGTGCAACAGGCCGAAAGCTCTGCATCCCGCATGCGCCATCAGTCCAGTGTAAAAACTGGTGGAGGCGGCCGGGACCCGGAGGCATCGGTCCACAGCCCGCACCGGGCACCCACAGTCCATGAAGGCAACCAGAAGAAGCCCGCTAAGGAGCAGATTCAGAACAAGCGCGACAAAGCTGACGATGGCGACGCCCGCAACATCCTAAACAAAAAGAAGCAGGACGCCGCTGCATCGTACGGCTACAACCCCTGGCATGGTGGCCGTTACGACAGCCGGGAGGATAGGAGCCCGACGCCGGAGCCGTCGGGCACGCGTGTGTTCGGCCGAGCGATCCGCACGGCGCCGATCCCTTCACGCTTCCGGCAACCTACAACCGTGAACAAGTACTCGGGGGAGACGGACCCCCGGGTATGGCTCAACGACTACCGCCTGGCATGCCAGCTGGGCGGCGCCACCGACGACGCCATGATCATCCGTAACCTACCTCTGCACCTTGCAGACTCTGCGCGGACGTGGCTCGAGCACCTGCCTGCGAACCAGATCCACGACTGGGATGACCTGGTTAGGACGTTCATGGGCAATTTCTAGGGCACATACGTGCACCCTGGGAACTCTTGGGACCTTCGAGGTTGTTCCCAGAAGGCTGGCGAGTCCTTGAGGGACTTCATCCGCCGTTTCTCCAAGCGCTGCATCGAGCTCCTGAGCGTTGGTGAGTCCGAGGTCGTGCACACCTTCTTGGAGGGCACGACTTGCCGGGAACTTGTGCGCGAGTTGGGGCGGAACCCTCTCACCAGCGTCAATGAGCTGTTCGACATCGCCACCAGCTACGCCTCTGGAAAGAGGCGGTGGGGGCGATCTTCGACGGCAAGAAGGGCAAGCGAGCAGAGGATGCGCTCACGGAGGGCAGCAAGCCCAAGGATGCCTCGAAGAAGCAGAAGCAGGGCAAGAAGCCCATGGGGCAAGGCGAGGGCTCTGACGAAGTCCACGTAGTCGACACTGCCAACAAGGGGGCTCGAGGCCCCCCTCGAGGCGGTGTGTTCGACGATATGCTGAAGAAGCCCTGCCCGTACCACAAGACCCCGGTCGGTCACACCCTCGAGCAGTGCGACATGCTCAAGAAGTACTACAACCGAGTTACCGCGATGGAGGACAACGCCAAGAAGGATGCGGGTGACGGGGGTAAAGACGGCTTCCCAGAGGTGGAGAACGTGTTCTTCATCTTTGGGGGGCCGACAGTGGATATGACGTCCCGGCAGCGCAGGCGTGAACGTCGAGAGGTTTACTCCGTTCACACGGCCGTGCCGTCATACCTCGACTGGTCGGAGGAGACGATCTCCTTTGGCCGCGAAGACCACTCGGATCACATCCCTAATCTGGGGCAGTATCCGCTTGTTGTCGATCCCATCATCGGCAATACGCGGTTCTCTAAGGTGTTGATGGACGGGGGCAGCAGCCTCAACATCATGTACTCCTCCACCTTGGAGCTCATGAGGATCGGCCTGTACAAGCTGCGGCCCAGCAAGTCGCCATTCCGCGGCGTTGCGCCGGGCAAGCGAGTCCAGCCGCTCGGGCATATCGATCTGCCTGTTTGCTTCGGCACACCCAACAACTTCCGCAAGGAAGTCCTCACCTTTGACGTTTTGGGATTTCGGGGAGCGTACCACGCCATCCTTGGCCGGCCATGCTACACCAAGTTCATGGCGGTCCCGAACTACACCTACCTCAAGCTCAAAAGGTGTCATCACGGTGGGCCCGTCGTTCGAGCACGCGTTCGAGTGCCACGTCGAGTGCGTTGAGTGCGCCGAGGCGCTCGCGCATGATGAGGCACTGGTGGCTGACCTGGAGAAGATGGCCAACGAGGTCCTCGACTCCCCCAATAAGCATGCCGGCAACTTTGAGGCTGCAGAGCACACCAAGGTTGTACCCTTCGACCCCAGTGCGCCCGAGGGCAAGGCGTTGAGGGTCAGCTCCACCCTCGACCCGAAATAGGAAGTGGTGCTCATCGACTTTCTCCGCGCCAACGCTGACATCTTTGCGTGGAGTCCCGCGGACATGCCGGACATTCCGAGGGAGGTCGCTGAGCACTCACTTGATATCCTGCCCAACTCCAAGCCGGTGTCTCAACGTCTGCGATGATTCGACGAAGAGTAGCGCCAGGCGATCGGAGAGGAGCTGCGCAAGCTCTTGGAGGCCAGATTCATCAAGGAGGTATTCCATCCCGAGTGGTTAGCTAATCCTGTACTAGTTAAGAAAAAGAATGGGAAGTGGAGGATGTGCGTAGATTACACCGGTTTAAATAAAGCATGTCCCAAAGTTCTTTTTCCTTTGCCACGTATCCATGAAATAGTAGATTCTACTGCGGGGTGCGAATTATTATGCTTCCTTGATGCTTATTCCGGTTATCACCAAATCAAGATCAAAGAGTCCGACAAGCTCGCGACCTCTTTTATCACGCCATTTGGTATGTTTTGCTACGTGACAATGCCATTTGGTCTCCGAAACGCCGGGGCAACATACCAGCGATGTATGCTCCACGTCTTCGGGGATCACATCGGGCGGACCGTTGAGGCATACGTCGATGATATCGTAGTAAAATCCAGGAAGGCGAACGACCTGGTGATCGATTTACGCATTGCGTTCGATTGCCTCCGGGCAAACGCGGTGAAGTTAAACCCCGAAAAATGCGTCTTTGGGGTACCGCGTAGCATGCTCTTGGGCTTCATCATCTCCCAGCGAGGCATCGAACCCAACCCAGAGAAAGTGTCGGCCCTCGAGTGGATGGGGCCGGTCCGTGATCTAAAGGGGGGTACAGAGGGTCTTGGGCTGCCTGGCAGCTCTGAGTCACTTTATCTCATGCCTCGGTGAGAAGGGCTTACCCCTGTATCGACTCCTGAAGAAGAACTAGCATTTCTCCTAGAGCACCAAGGCCTAGGAGGCTCTCGACCAGCTGAAGGCAACACTCGCCCACGCTCCGATACTGACGCCACCCCAGGAAGGCGAGACCCTTTATCTCTACGTAGCTGCGGCAACCGAAGTGGTCAGCGTGGTCATCATCGTGGAGAGAGCGGAGGAGGGGCACGCTTTGCCTGTCCAGAGGCTGGTGTACTACATTAGCGAAGTGTTGTCTAAAACCAAGATGCAATATCTACAAATCCAGAAGCTGCTCTACGCGGTGGAGCTCGCGCGGCGCAAGCTGCGACACTACTTCGAGGCCCACCCTGTCACCGTGGTCTCGTCTTTCCCCTGGGAGAGATAGTTCACAATCAGGATGTCTCGGGTAGGATAGCGAAGTGGTCGGTGGAGCTCATGGGTGAAGCTCTCACCTACGCGCCGCGCAAGGCGATAAAATCGCAAGTCTTGGCGGATTTCATGGCTGAATGGACCGACATTCAGCTGCCCACGCCCTAGATCCAGGCCGAGTGCTGGACCATGTACTTCGACGGTTTGGTGATGAAAACGGGCGTAGGCACGGGCCTGCTCTTTGTTTCACCCCTCGGAGAACACATGCGCTACTTGGTGCGCCTGCACTTCCCCGCGTCAGACAATATGGCGGAGTACGAGGCCCTTCTCAGTGGCCTCCTCATCGCCATCGAGCTCGGCATCAAGCGCCTTGACATCTGGGGAGACTCTCAACTGGTCATAGACCAGGTGATGAAGGACGCAAGCTGTCACGACGAGAAGATGGAAGCGTACTGCGGCGCGGTGCGCAAGCTCGAGGATAAGTTTTTTGGCTTCGAGCTCAACCACATGGGGCGCAAGTACAACGAGGAGGCGGACGAGCTGGCCAAGATTGCGTCAGGGCGAATCACTGTTCTCCCGAACGTCTTTGCCCACGACCTCACCGAGCCCTCCATCGACCTCAACAAACCCGCCAAGGTTTCTGGCAAGGCCTCGGGGGCTGGCCCCTCGAAGGCCGCGGGCACCGAGCCCATGGACGAGGATCCCTCGAATGGGGAACTCGAGGCCTCAGACCTCGAAGGGTCCCAGGCGGACGAAGCCGAGGCAATGGAGATCGATGAGGTCCCGCCCCCTCCACGAGACTTGCGCGATGAGTATCTCGCTTGGCTCGACCGGGGGGAGTTACCCCCAGATCGAACCGAGGCAAGACGTATCGCCAGGAAGGCTAAGTCCTTCGTCGTCATCGACGGCGAGCTATACAAGCACATGGCCTCAGGGATCTTGCAGCGATGCATCTCCATCCCTGAAGGTCGAGAGTTGATTCAAGACGTCCACGCCGGTGAATGTGGCCACCACGCCGCGCCGCGCACCCTCGTGGGCAAGGCGTTCCGCCAGCGTTTCTACTGGCCAACAGCAGTCACTAACGCCAACGAGGTTGTGCGCACCTGCGAAGGGTGCCATTACTACGCCCGCAAGACTCATCTTCTAGCTCACGTGCTACAAACTATCCCCATCACGTGGCCTTTCGCTGTGTGGGGACTGGACATGGTCGGGCCCTTGCGGAAGGCGCCCGGGGGCTTCACCAACGTATTGGTGGCCATCGACAAGTTCTCCAAGTAGATCGAGGTCCGCCCCATCAGCAGTCTTAGGTCTGAGCAAGCCGTGCTGTTCTTTACGGACATCGTCCACCGGTTCGGGGTACCAAACTCCATTATAACGGACAACGGCACCCAGTTCACCGGCAAGAAGTTCCTAGAATTCTGTGACAGCTACCACATCCGTGTGGATTGGTCAGCCGTAGCACACCCACAGACCAACGGTCAAGTAGAACGTGCCAATGGCATGATTCTACAAGGCCTAAAGCCAAGAATCTTCAACAAGCTCAATCAGTTTGGCCGGAGATGGATCCAGGAGCTACAGTCGGTCGTTTGGAGTCTCAGGAACACCCCGAGTAGAGCCACGAGTTTCACCCCGTTCTTCCTTGTCTATGGTGCCGAGGCCGTCCTCCCCATAGACTTGGATTACGGATCCCTGAGGGTTAACACCTACCAAGAGGAGCAGAACCAGCAAGATCGCGAAGACTCGCTAGACTGCATCGACGAGACCCGGGACGTGGCAATCCTACACTCAGAGAAGTACTAGCAATCCATGTAGTGATATCAAGCGCGAAAGGTCCGACCTCGAGACCTTAGCAAGGGAGACCTAGTGCTCAGGCTTCGGCAGAAGAACGAGGGCCGTCACAAACTCACACCGCTGTGGGAAGGGCCATACATCATCGCCGAAGTCCTCAAGCCCGGCACGTACAAGCTCGCAAACGAGAAGGGCGAGATCTTCACCAACGCTTGGAACATTCAACAGCTACGTCGCTTCTATCCTTGAAATTCCAAGTCATTTTATACATATCTGATGTCCAAGTTAGTTGTAAATAAAGTAAGGTCGTGAATAAAGTTAGGGAGACTCGGTTTTCTTCTGAAAACCAAGTCCCCCTCGGGGGCTACTATGGGGGGGCACCCCCTGAAGGACCGAATAAGCGACCAGAGAGGGGGGAGTTAATGTGAGCTGATAAAAAATTCTTCCCGAAGGTCGAACTCAGCCTATACCCCGATTGCCACTTCGAGTACTCGCACACACTGAAGAAGCTCTATACAAGGCACACACAATCCCACAAGAACTAGAGACAAGCCTAGAAGCAAAGAGCGGAAGCACGAGACAAGAATCAAAGCACTTAGCCAAATCTGCGAAGGCTAGGCACGGACTGTCCGTGCAGTACGGGCGGACCGTCCGCAAGGGTACGGTGGACTGTCCACACAGCCTGCTCGGACTGTCCGAAAAAGGCAACCGATCCACCAGAGACGTACCCCGAAAAATCAGACTGTCCGCGAGGGTCCCGCGGACTATCCGCACCTTCACGAACTGTCCGCCACTTCAGTTCGGACCGTCCGCAAACTCCGTGCAACCAAAACCACTTGTGGCACCGGATCAAAACACGAACATGGAAGAACTCGCGAAGAACACCTGTACTGTTCCAGGCCTCACAGACCGTCTGCCCGACGCACGCGGACTGTCCGCGGGTTGCGAACAGAGCCAGAAACACACGAACCGCGGGGGTCAAACCTCCAAATCCATCACCGGATCTCCCAAACGGCTAGAGCTCTTGAGACAAGATTTTGGGGAGATCAGAAGCGTCACTAGATGAAGCTATGCCCCAAAAATCTCGACTTCTAACTCCCTAAATCACCGGGAATCGCGGATCACATGAACCACCACCAAGAACTCGGACTCCGGCCAAAAACTCACAAATCGAAGGTGTTTCCCGGCGTTTGAGGGGTCAAGATCACACACAAAGATGCGCAAGGCATACACCCATGATCCCCTCAAAGAAAACCGAAAAGAAACGCCCTCGAATCCCCAAATCGAGCGAAGAACGAAACTCCCAAAAAATAGCCCCAAAAATGACACGAAAATCACAGAGGACTAGGAGATCACCGCAATGCCAAATGCTTCCATACATCCAGAGGTCAGTGTCTACACATGAATCTAGCCTAAAGAATACAGAAGAAAAAGGAAGCAGTCCAGAGCAATCTACCGGGGGAGGAAAACCCTAGAGTCCAAGAGAGAGAGAGAGAGATGCCATCCACCTCTCCGCTATTTATACGAAGTCTATCGGAGGGAGATAAAATGACCGCGCTACCCCTACAACTTGAAATGAAGATACAACCCCTCAGGGGCATTTTGGTCAAGTCTTCATCGAGCGGACACGCTTCCACCGCGGCCTTGCTTAGCATCGATGCAAGCCCCGCGATCACACCACGTGCCCCCCGTCTCGAAGCTTCCCGACGCTCCCGGATCACCGTCTCCATCACATCGGGCCTCCGGACTTGGTTTTGCGACCCAAACCAAGAAACCGTCCACTGATGATTTTGTGGGCAAACCACCAAGCCCCGCGTGCAAGCTTCGGGCTCGATCTGCTACCTTGCACCGGCCCATGTTCACGACTTCAGCCCGCCAGTCTTGCACCGCACGGCTCGCACTTGACCCCATCGGCCACCGGGTCCATCGAACCAAGCCTACTTGCCTCTCCATCACCCGGAGGACGCCACGACCAAGGCCTTTCACGCTTGTTCTTCACCTGCACCAACACGAGTCGAGCCGCAACCTGTACCTGCATACTTAGCCAAGCATCAGTCCACACAATGTTGTCAATCGCTCATCACTAAGGAGCGACCCTCCACTGGTCCTCGGACACACCTGGTCCTCACCCCCCCCTAAACAGTCCCATTTTTTCGTAAAAACCTTTTCTTTCGAAAATGCTAAACGTGTTAGGCCTCGAACACTTAGAAAAGTGGAAGCAGGGCGTGAAATAACTAAGGCTAGGGCCGGCTGAGTCTGAGATTGCCTACGCCTGCAGCAGGATACGACTTCTCTCTCACCACCCTACCCCCAAGTTACTCACGAGTACGATCATCCCTGACTAAAATTCCTCTAAGCTACGAGGAAAACACAATAGCATACATAAACAAATCGTGCACAAGTTCATACACTTAGGAAACAACTTGTTCGATTACAAGAGCCTCTTGGCTCGAATCCTAATCACAACCTACAGGCTTTCGTGCCCAGCCTCTTTCAGGGCCCACGGGGGCCTGCGGTGGTGGTGTCGCTGCCCTCAGCAGCACCAAGGAAGAGGTCCTCCTCAAACATATCGGCTGTCGGTGTTTTAGACACCGAGCCTACGACGGGGTACCCGAAGTAGTAGATTGTGCGGTGGGGCTCGCCGAGATCAGGAACACGATGGTGAGACACGGGGCACACAATTAGACAGGTTCGGGCCGCAATGTGCGTAATACCCTACGTCCTATATGCTGCGTGGCTCTGTATTGATTGCGTATGTTTTGAGAGGGGTCCCTGCCTCGCCTTATATGTCACGGGAGGCAGGGTTACAAGTCGGATTAGTACAAGGGTACTATTCGAGTAGGACCCGGAGTAGCCTATACAGGGTATGGAAAGCTATCCTAGTCTTAGTACAAGTCCTTGTCCGCATTGTCTTGCCTTGTGGTCCACGGTACTAGCACCGTGGCCCACTAGTTGAGTAGTCCAAGTGTGTAGGAACTCATCTCCCGGGTATGGCCCACAATGTGTTGGTAGGCCCAGGGATGCCCGGTCGACAAGCCCCCGAGTACTTTGTAGTCGAGTGCGATGCTCCAAGTAGTCTTGAAGGTCTCCACGAGTAGTTCCCAAGCGTCCCCGAGTTCTACAAGCTTCAATCTCAATAGTACTTGAATCATCACGATGCTGGAAGGTACTCCAACTAACTCCACGAGTAGTCTTGAAGTCTTCTCGAGTTGTTCCCAAGTGTCCCCGAGTTCTTCCCTTGAAGATCTTCAATAATACCTGCTTCGTTCTTGAAATCTTTGCATCAAAGATCCATATGGAAATGCGATTACTGAAATCGCATTCCATATGGAATGTAGCCCCCAAGCCTTAGGTCGAATCCAGGATTCAAGCTGAGGGTCAATCCTCTACTCTTTGATCTTGCTCCGAAAAATCCGTAGACAATCCGAAGAAATAATATAGGAATGTGATTTGCAAAAATTGCATCCTATATGGATGTAGCCCCGAGCCTTAGTTCGAATTGACAATTCAAGCTGAGGGTCAATCAGTAGTCTTCATCAAATAAGCTCATAAAATCCTGAGAAAAACTGAAGGACACGTGGCACGGAGCCCCCGAGCCTTGAGTCGAGTACTTTCTCGAATTGAAGGGTCCAATCTGACTATAAAATAGTGGCCTAAATTCAGTGAACTGTAGCTGAGTGAAATCCAATTCCATCGAGTAGTCGAGCCCCCGAGATAGAGCCGAGCAGGTCTTGGATTTTAGTCCTCTGACTTAGCCTAAAATTTCGCTTGTGTGAAACCAATTTGTTGAATTCGAAGGGTCACCAGGCCGAACCATTTGGGTTTTGGTTTTATAAATACCCGAAGGGGTATCCCTTAGGGTTTCATTCCTTCCATTCGCCCTTAGATCTAGAAAGCTTTAGCATCCGTAGCCGCCGCAGAGTTCGAGCGTCCACATTGCCAAGAGTTTGCGCCTCCACCCCCTCGCAGCCCTTGAGTCGATGTGAAAGAAGACTCTCGTTACTGATAGGATGAAGCCAGCGCTGTCCAAAGGTCAGAAGAGGAAGTCCGACCGCGACAAAAATCAGTTGCCGGAGCCGAAGTACAAGACAGTGGTCATCACGAAGCCCCCGAGCCAGGCCATCTCTTGGAAGAAGTCCAAGATGAGGGAAGAAGATATCAAGACCCTCGAAGCCAGCGGGTTACTGTGTGAGGCGATTGCCGGTTGGAGCTCTGCCGCCGGAGATGCGTGGCCGATGGAGAAGAGCCCGGATGAGATCCTGATGTTCGGCCACTTCGTCGAGCGTGGGTTGACACTGCCGTCCTCAGATTTCTTCTGTGGCTTCCTCGACTTCTTCAAGCTGGAGCACGTACACCTCAACCCCAACAGCATCTTCCATATTGCAGTGTACGTGCACTTCTGCGAAGCTTTCCTTGGAATCCGCCCATATTGGGCTCTGTTCAGGAAGATCTTCCGCTTGAAGCCGCAGCCCAACGCCAACTTCCCAGTTGTAGTCGGTGGAGCTGGTGTCCACATGCGCCAGAAGGCGCAAGAGTTGTACTTTAAGTACGACTTGATTGATTCAAATCAAGACAGGAAGAACAAGTGGTTCTATATCGAGAATGCCCCGCCTCAGCTGCCGAAGCCCAGCATGTTCGCTCCTGTGTATGACAGGCTCTGGAAGGATGAACCAACGATGCAAGAGTGCATTCAGATCCCAGAGCTGCTGGCGAAGATTGCGCAGAAGAAGGCGCAAGGCTTGACAGCTGAAAGGGTAGCCTTCAGCTTCATGAAGCGACGGGTACAACCCTTGATGCAGCGTGAGCATCTTGGGTTCGAGTACACTGGAGTAGATGATGGCTCAAGGCTGTCTTCAGAAGAGATCAGCGATGATCTTGTGATGGAGAGGCTGCAGAAGATCTTCAAGAATCTTCACGGAATTCCTGCAGCCGTCCCAGAATATAGTGCCGACAATCCTCCGTGTATGGTGAGTTTCGAAGAACTAGCCCCCGAGTACTTATTATAAGTAGTCGTGTAGCTAATATTTGTCTTGTCTTCACAGGAGGATGTCTTGAAGTTTGTATCCGACCCTCCTCCTCGTCCCGAGGATCCACTACAAGTGTCGGAAGGAGAGCCAACAGGAGTAGAGGCTCAAGCCCCCGAGAGTAGTCGATCTTCTCAAAGGGAAGAAGAAGAAGTCTTGGTGGAGGACGCCTCCTCGAGCGACGATGACGGCCAAACACTTCAACAGCGTTTTGAAGTGAAGAGCCGCTACGGGTACTCTGGGGCGCCCATCCCCAGTGGCCTTGCCGCAGGAGCATCGAAGAGGCCAGCGTCATCTCTCGCAGATGATGTGACACTGCCGCCGCGGAAGAAGAGGACCACGGTGGGGAAGCGGGCCGTAAAGAAGATGACAGGCCTCCCCTCCATTACAGTAAGTGTTGGAGAACCTTTAAGTAGTCGATGTCATATTGAATACTTGTTCTCTGCTGTAATGTGTTGAATTTTGACTTGCGCAGGTTATCGAGAGTGCAGCCAATGTACCCTCGAGTAGCCCCCCAAGAATAACAGAACCCGAGGTGGTTCCAGCGTCAACTGTTGAGACGGTGGTGCATGAGCAACAAGAAACCGTGGTACCAGGAAGCGTGCCGCCAGTGGGAAGTGTGCCAGAGGTGCCGGCGGTGCCTTCTTTTTTCGACATGCTGGGGCCGAAAGTCTCGGTGCCTCGAGCTGCTCTGTGAGTACCCAAGTACTCGAGTACTTATTAAAATTGCTCACTTTGAATTTGCTGACCAATCTTGTTGATGCAGAAAATCCACTGATGTGAAGTGGGGTGCCTTTGGAAGTAGTGCTGCTGGAAAAGACCAAACTCCTCAAGAGCAACAAAAAGATGCACTTCCAGAGCGCCAAGAAGTACCCGCCGAAGCTGATGCTGCAGAGGCACTGCGCTTCCTGTGGAGCGACGTGGTTAAGGCGACAGTGGAGGCAGCTTCCAAACCCAAGGCTCAAGAACTCGAAGATATTGAAGCCGTGGTGAATGAGAGCCTGGAGGCTGATCCAGAGGCCGTGCTGCGCCACGAAGAAGTCCCAGTTCCTGAAGCCCCCGTACACCAAATAGATGCACAACTGGCGCTTGAAGACAACCGGAGGGCCGCATAGTGCCGCATGAGCCACTCATTGAAGACCCGGCTCCTCTGCGCAGCGCTGCGCAATACTCCACAACGAGCACAAGTACTCAGTCCATGGCAAAAGATTTGATGCCGTACGACGACTCGTGCCTGGATGAGGATAACTTGCAAGCTCACAGCGAGATGTTCCGCAGCATGGAGAAGCTTTTCGCGGTAAGTGTGTAGTCTCTTGTAGAGTACTTTTTAGCCAAAGATAATTTGTCTCTAACTCTTGATTTGATTTGCTTGTTGCAGGAAGTAGTCAAGCAGTCGAAGCGCAAGACTCGCCTGCTTGAGCAAAATGCGGCTGACATCGAAGAATTTTCGCGGCTCAGAAAAGAACTCAAGGAGCAAAAAGCTTTGTCTCTGAAGCTGCAAGAGAAACTTGATGGAAACACCGCCGAGTACCACAACGAGATCCAGAAGCTGACGGCCCAGAAAGATGACGTTGTTGGTAAGAACAAGTCTCTACGCCAGAAGAATAAAGGTATTCCCCCTTTCTGAATTCATCATAGAGTACTTTTGTCCTTGCATATGGCATCTGATAAGTAGTCTTGATCTCCTGCAGAGCTGACTCAAGACGTTGAGAAGTTCAAGAACAAGGCGCTGGACTGGCAGCTGGCCTATAATCGCGAAGAAGCAACTCGCATGGATCTTGAGGCAGACTATAAGGTGCGATGCTTCGAACTTGAGCGTGAAATGGAGATTCGCCTAGCGGGCTGGAATGACTTTTTGACATGTATGCAATCGTTGAAGATCAAGATTGAAGAAGCTGAAGGCCTGCACACAGAGTTGAAAGCCTTGACTGAAGCAGCCGAGCCAGTAGCCAATCTTTTCGAGCCCAAGGTTGCTGGAGTCCAGCCTCGTCCACTTGTGGAGAGACTGAAAGACACGCCGAAGAAGATCCTGGAATACACTCAAAGGCTAGCTTGCACTATTCCCAATCAAGTCTTGAGCTTTATCAAGTCATTCTATGCCGAGGTAGATTTGACAGTCATCATGAACGGACGATCTGGAGATTGCACCGACGATCGGCTCAATGAGTTGATGCAACAGACTTCTCCAATCGCGGAAGCAGTCTCTAAGTTCATCGATCTCCATTAGATGTACCTGTAGATTAGAAACACTAGGGAAAAACAAGTGTAATCCCGAACAAGTGTTTATGTAATATAATTGAAAACTTGAGTAAGTCAATTATCTGGATCCCTTGTATGCTTATGTGTTGGCCATATACTCGAGTTGGTATTGAGTGTGAGGCTGCAAAAAGAGATACGATACACGAGTAGAAATACTCAAGTGTAAATATGTTCCGAAGAACGTTAGCTTAAATCATGACGAGTTGAACACCTTAGCTGTAGCAGCGTAAAAGAAGGCTTTGTCATGAAATAAGCGAAAAGTAGTAACAAGTCGATATAGAGTAGCGACTTGAACTAAACACATTGTACAGAGTTTACAATGTCTTAAGTACCTCTGAGGCTTTAAGCCTAGTGAGAGAGTACTCGAACAGAACTTATTCATAACGAGTTGAACACCTTAGCCGTAACAGCATAAAGAAGGCTTTGTTATGAACAAGTAAAGGACAGTAACAAGTCGGTATAGAGTAGCAACTTTATTACTGAATACATTGTACAGTGTTTACAATGTCTTAAGTACCTCTGAGGCTATGAGCCTAGTGAGAGAGTACTCACAAGGATGTTTCAAAGAACGAGTAAGACCGTAGGGGACAGTGTGATGAACTCATCCTTGCTGTAGCAGCAACTTGTATGAAAGTTCCACTGAGACCCTACCAGAAGGGTGTTACTCTAGGCCAAAGCCTCTTATTGAAAAGTAGAGACATGGACAGCATGTGCCACTTATTGTTCTACACGATACAGGATCATCTGAAGAGAGTTATCATGACTCCCTACGAGGTCGCAGAATGAGACTGCCTCGAGAGGATTGATGAAGCCCCCTGCGGGTGCTCGCAGCTGAAAGCCACGAGAAGATACAGCCGAAAATGTCTGGAGAGGATTATCTTGATCCCCTACGAGTGGTGACAACCGTAGCTGTCTGTTGAGTGGTTGCAACCGAAGCTGCCTGGAAAGGGTTGATGAAACCCAATACGAGTTGTTTACAGCCGAAGCCGTCTGGAGAGGGTTGTTGAGACCCCCTACGGGTAGAAGCGACAAAGCTGGTCGATGTTCCAAGAGTTGTCGACTTCCTCGCCTTCAAGAGTTTGGAGATGATATGAGCCTGGGCCAGTAACCTTTGCAACAGAGAAAGGACCTTCCCATGGCGAGTTGAGTTTGTGTAGCCCTGTCGTATTCTGGATGCGACGAAGGACTAAATCACCAACGTTAAAGGAGCGTTCCTTAACGTTGCGGTCATGGTAGCGGCGAATCTTCTCAAGGTATCAAGCGGATTGAACGAGTGCGTTGCAGCGAGCTTCCTCGAGACTGTCGACATCTGTCTGTCTTGTTTCTTCAGCTACGCCTTCTTCATACTGGTCAACCGTCGGAGAACGCCACATGACATCAGCAGGCAAAACGGCTTCAGAGCCATAGACCAGGAAGTAAGGTGACTGCCCTGTGGGGGTAGTAGGCTGAGTACGTAGCCCCCAGGGTGCATTGGGTAGTTCCTTGATCCACTTGCCGCCCTTGGTATTTGCTGCATCATACAGTCGCTTCTTGAGAGCATCGAGTATCATCCCATTGGCGCGTTCCACTTGGCCATTGGCACGTGGGTGAGCAACAGAGACATATCAGATGTCAATTTCACTGTTCTCACAGTACTCCCAGAACTGGTGATTGTTGAAATTCGAACCCAGGTCTGTGATGATGCGATTAGGGAACCCATAGCGATGTACGATTTCATCCAAGAAGTAGGGGACTCTATCAGCCTTGGGGCAGGTAACAGGCTTGACCTCAATCCACTTGGTAAACTTGTCGATAGCCACCAGAACTCTGTTGAATCCCCCTGGCGCATTTGGGAGAGGACCAATCATATCCAGCCCCTAGCAAGCGAAAGGCCAAGTTGGTGGTATCGTGATGAGCTTGTAGGCAGAAAGGTGTTGTTGCTTGGCGAAGAATTGGCATCCTTGGTACTTCTTGACTAGTTCCTCTGCATCAGCAAGAGCTGTAGGCTAGTAGAAAGCACGTCTGAACACTTTTCCCACCAAGGTGCGGGAAGAAGCGTGATTGCCACAGATTCCTTTGTGTGTCTCCTCCAAGATTTCCTTGCCTTCTTCGCGAGAGACGCACTTCATGAGTACATCAGAACTTGCACCTCGCTTGTAGTGTTGATCTCCGACTAGAGCATAAGTCTTGACGCGGCGTGAGATGCACTCGGCTTCTGACTTGTCTTCAGGAATCAACTGATGTTTAATGTAGTCGATGAAAGGGGTTCTCCAGTCCACATCAATCATAAGCACTTCTCGATCAGGTTGAACTGACGTAGTCATGGGTGCAGATGATTGCTCTAGAATTGATGGTTTGTGGAGTTCATGGACGAAGATTCCAGCTGGCACTTGAGCTCGTGTAGATCCCAGCTTCGACAAGACATCCGCAGCAACATTGTTATCACGGATCACATGATGGAACTTGAGACCATGGAATTTGTTCTCGAGTTTGTGTACCTCCTGACAGTACGCATCCATATTCTCAGCATTACGATCCCAAGAATCGTTGACTTGATTGATGACCACCAAAGAATCACCATAAACAAGTACTCGTGTAATGCCAAGAGAGACTGCAAGGCGAAGACCATGCAGTAGAGCTTCATATTCAGCTTCATTGTTTGAGACCTTCGAGAAGATCTGCAAAACATATTTGAGTTGTTCGCCCTTGGGAGAAATCAGAAGTACCCCGGCACCTGCGCCTTCCAACTTGAGGGAACCGTCAAAGTACATGACCGAGTGTTCTGGACGCTCAATTGGAGTTGGGACTTGATTTTCTCACCACTCTGCCATGAAATCAACCAAGGCCTGAGACTTGATAGCAGTGCGAGGCTTGAACTCGAGTGATAGAGCGCCAAGCTCTACAGCCCATTTAGAAATCCTTCCTGTGGAGTCCCGGTTGTGCAATATCTCACCAAGCGGGTAGCTAGTGACCACAGAAATCTTGTATTCGTCGAAGTAGTGGCGGAGCTTCCGTGAAGTAATCAGAACCGCATAGAGTAGCTTCTGTACCGGAGGGTAGCAAGCCTTGGACTCTGAGAGTACTTCGCTGACGAAATAGACAGGCCTCTGGATAGGGTAGCCACGACCTTCTTCCTGCCGCTCAACGACAATAGCAGTACTGACGACATTAGTAGTCGCAGCAATGTAGAGCAAGAGCTCTTCATTGGGCAGAGGAGTTGTGAGGACTGGAGGCTTGGATAAGAACTCCTTGAGCTGAGAAAGAGCTTGATCAGCCTCAATTGTCCACGTAAACTTCTCTTGCCGCTTGAGTAACTTGAAGAAAGGTAGACCCCGTTCTCTAAGTCGCGAGATGAAGCGATTGAGTGATGCCATACAACCAGTAAGCTTCTGGACATCTTTGATAGTAGTCGGAGCTTGCATGTTGGAGATGGTAGTAATCTTCTCAGGATTTGCATCGATGCCGCGATGGCTGATGATGAACCCGAGTAGTTTTCCAGATGATACGCCAAAGACGGATTTGTTGGGGTTGAGTTTCCATTGGTACTCGCGTAGCGAAGCGAAAGTTTCCTCAAGATCTGTGATAAGCATGTCTGGATCCCTAGTCTTTACAACGATGTCATCCACGTATGCTTCCACGTTCTTGTGAAGCTGCTTCTTGAAGCACGCTTGGATAGCCCTTTGATATGTAGCACCAGCATTTTTCAACCCGAAGGACATTGTTGTGTAACAATAAGCACCAAACGGGGTAATGAATGCGGTCTTCTCTTGATCAGATTCCTTGATTGCAATTTGATGATATCCAGAGTAGCAATCCAGGAAACAGAGTAGAGCACAGCCCGCCGTAGAGTCAATGACTTGATCAATCTGCGGCAACCCAAAAGGATCCTTGGGGCAATGCTTGTTGAGACCAGTGTAGTCGACACACATCCTCCAATCATTAGAGTTCTTCTTCCTGACGAGCACAGGGTTAGCAAGCCATTGCGGGTGAAAGACTTCCCGGATGAAGCCGCCACGAGTAGTTTAGCGAGCTCTTTCTTGATAGCAGCCTTGCGGTCATTAACAAAGCGACGAAGATGTTGTCTCTTGGGGGTAGCGTTAGGATCGACGTTGAGTGAATGCTCGATCAACCTCCTGGGCACACCTGGCATGTCAGATGGCTTCCACGCAAAGATATCACGGTTAGCCCGAAGAAAGTTGACGAGCGCGTCTTCCTATTTAGGATCAAGCTGTGCACTGATCATGGTTGTCTTGCTACTGTCACCAGTACCGAGGTCAATGGCTTTGAGCAGGACATCACCAGACGGTGCAGGCTTGTTGTTGTTGTCAGTCTTCTCAGGAACCTCCAGCTCGCTCGGAGCAAGCTTTTTAGTGGCAGTGAAGACTTCCATCATCACATTGGGTACTTGAGTAGTCGAGGCAAGTTCTACGGCTTCTGTATCGCAGTCGTAAGAATGCTTCAGATCCCCTTGCAATGAAAGAACTCCTTTGGGGCTCGGCATCTTGAGAACCAAGTACACATAGTGCGGAATAGCCATGAACTTAGCGAGACCAGGCCTGCCGAGGATGGCATGGTAAGAAGTCTCGAAGTCAGCAACCTCAAACTTGATGTACTCGGTGCGATAGTGATCCTTAGTCCCAAAGGTAACGGGTAGTACAACTGAACCCAAAGGAACAGCTGCGTTGCCCGGGATAATACCATAGAACGGTGAGTTTGTCTTGGTAAGCATATTGGTGATATCCAGGCCCATCTTCTTCAGAGTTTTGGCAAACATGACATTGAGACCGCTGCCACCATCAATGAGAACCTTGGTAAGCCTGGAGCCTGCCACCACTGGATCCAGAATGAGAGGATATCGTCCCGGCTCAGAGAAACTAGTCCATTGATCCACCCTTGAAAAGGTAATGGGGGTTTCAGACCACTTGAGAAAAGTGGGAGCTGCTGGTTGGATGGACATGATCTCCCTGAGTGCTAGCTTCTACATGCGCTTGGTTGGAATCCCACCAAATATGACATTGACAGTGTTGGAGGGGTGCTGAAACCCAGTGTCTTTGTCGGTGTTAGCCTTCTTCCCCCTGTGTTTACGAAATCGCGGGTTTGGGTGCGTTGGTTCGGGTGTGTTCTTTAATGGACGTCGAAGTTGGTAACACTGCTCTGTAGTATGATCGCCCTCTGGGTGCCATGGGCATTTCTGCTTGGTCAATGTTACCCAGTGAGGATCATCTTCAGGCTTGGCGGTAGATTTCATGGCAGCAATAGTGTTATCGGGCTTGCGCTTGCGATTAGGATTGCTCGAGTAGTTATTACCCTGGCGGTTGCCCTGCTGTTGCTTGCCACTATTGCTTCCTCTAGCATTGTTATTGTTGTTGTCGTTGTTCTGATTGTTGCGAAGATGCTTGAACCGATTTCGAGCCTTATCTTCCTCATCCGCCCAGTGAGTGATCATCTCCTTGAGCTTGGTGATGTTGGCTGGGCGAGCGCGATCGAAGTCTTGGAAAAGCCTATCGTCATAGAAACCATCCTAGAAGGTATCAATGACTTCTTTCTCGGTAACGTCAACAACAGTAGCCCTTTTCTCAAAGAAGTGGCGCATGTACTCGCGAAGAGTCTCGCCTTGTTTTTGCTTGATCAGGGCAAGGTCCATCCGAGTACCATGACGGCCCAGAGAACCCGCGAAGTTGCTGGTGAAGTGGTGCTTGAGTTGTCCCCAGTTGTCGATGGAGCCACGTTTGAGAGACTCGAACCATGTGAGGGGCTCTTGCTCCAGAACAAAAGGGAAATAGATACACTTGGTATCATCATTGCCCCCGGCATTGGCGATGGACAGAGCATAACAGCGCAACCACTGCCTAGGATCTTGCTTGCCATCATATTTAGAGATACCGTAAGGCTTGAATTTCTCCAGAAGAAACAGAGCTTGAAGTCGAGCAGAGAAAGCAGGAAAAGAATCAGAGTCAACATCCTTTTGCTTCTCACGCTCAGCACGTCTGGCGTTGATTGTTGTGAGAGCATCGTAGCGAGAGTCTCCCGACTTGCTGTTGACGCTGCCATCATCGCCCTTGCCCTTGTTGCAAGCTTCCGGACGAGTGCGTTGAGGAGTGGGAGTGGTACGATGAACACCTCCACTGCTGCCATGGTGACTAGGAGCACTGGTATTTTGACGTAGCATAGTATAGGCTAATTCAGCCAGCTTCACGACTTCAGCAGTCGCCCTGTCACGAGGCATAGAGCAACTGAGTAGATTGATCGCATTAATAGCTTCCTCTGGAGTACGATATTCACGAGTAGCTACCGCATCCAGAGCCTCTTGAAGATTACGGGTAGGTAGAGCTTCCGCGAGTTCCCAACGAAGGGTTGCACGATCAGCGTTGCGTTGGCGACGTGCAGTCTTGGCCTCCGCGGGTTCATCAGCAGGAGCATTGGCAGAGAGTTCATCATCAGATACATCATCCGGAAAGTGATAGTTAGCACGATGCCCTTGCGGAGTAGTTGCATCAACGACGAAAACTTCTCGATGCGATGAATAAGTACCCGTACTCTGAATGAGCTCAGTATCAGTGTCATAATCAACAAGCTTGGCTCCTTCCTAGAAGGGTAAGTTGTCGAGACAAGCGATAAAGCGCTCCTGATCATCCAGTGTGAGATCAGCAAGCACATGCTCAGGCCAGTAGACGAATCTACCCTCAGGTGTCAACGTGATCACCAGTCCTTGAGCAGGGCCGGACAGTTGTTGTACTTAAGCAGAATCCGAACCGTAGTCGAACTCGAACTCAGATGAATCCGAATAGTAGTCGAGGTTGACGTCCAAATCCGAAGAGTACTCGAGCACGATCTTCGGGCCAGGGCACATGAGGTGTTTCAATGCGGCTTGGTAAGCAACACTGACATGGCGATGACCGAAGAGAGGTGGTGCTGGGATGCTATCCAGGCTGAGTGCAAGCTGTGAAGCCGAAGGGAGCAACTCAGGCTGAATAGGAGACGATGTAGAGTTGTACTCGGACTCCAACTCGAGTTCTCTGAGGGGGTCAGAGATCGAAATTTCGCCGAAATTTTTGACGAATTCTTCCATCGAAGCTTGCGTAAGCGTCGAGGACTTGAGCTTTGACTCCGGTTGATGCTAAGAAATGCAGGAACGATCTGGCACCGTCAGCAACGCAAACCCAAGAGCCAAAGATGAAAGTGTCGCCTTGCTGGAAAGCGACGGTCGGCTTGATGATGACAAGAGCCATCGAGTTCGCCAGTGGATCAACGACGAGATCCCCTACCTGGCGCGCCAGCTGTCAGTGTTTTAGACACTGAGCCTACGACGGGGTACCCAAAGTAGTAGATTGTGCGGTGGGGCTCGCCGAGATCAGGAACACGATGGTGAGACACGGGGCACACAATTAGACAGGTTTGGGCCGCAATGTGCGTAATACCCTACGTCCTGTATGCTGTGTGGCTCTGTATTGATTGCGTATGTTTTGAGAGGGGTCCCTGCCTCGCCTTATATGTCACGGGAGGTAGGGTTACAAGTCGGATTAGTACAAGGGTACTATTCGAGTAGGACCCGGAGTAGCCTATACAGGGTATGGAAAGCTATCCTAGTCTTAGTACAAGTCCTTGTCCGCCTTGTCTTGCCTTGTGGTCCACTGTACCAGCACCGTGGCCCACTAGTTGAGTAGTCCAAGTGTGTAGGAACTCATCTCCCGGGTATGTCCCACAATGTGTTGGTCGGCCCAGGGATGCCCGGTCGACATCGGCGAGCTCGGCAGCAGCACCAGCAACAGCGGCGTCAGCTTGATCCATGGCGGCGTTCACCCTGTCGTCATCGAGATCATCAGCAATGATGTAGCCCGTCGCCAAAGCTTCGAACTCGACGATGTAGTGCGTCGACACCACGCCCAGGGTCTTCTGGACGCCAAGTCGAAGAGCGCCCTTTACACGCTCAACGACACGGCTGCCCAGAGCCCTCAGGCGGCTCGCTATCGAGCTGCCTGATGAGCCAGCGCCCCCCTCGATCTCCTGGCACACTTCGAGGGCCGCTTCCTCCAGGGCCTTGAGCTCCCACTGAGCCGTGGTGTAGGCGACCTGGAGAGTCTCCGCCTGCGTCGACGACTCCTCCAGGGCCTTCAGCAGTCCTGAAACAAGGAAAAGTGTGTCAAGAGCGAATCTTGACAAACTCGAGACAATCAAGGGCCCGGGGGCTATGGCTTATCCTCGGTTGAAGGACCGATTAGGCGAACCAGAGAGGGGGGGAGTGAATGGGAGCCGATAAAAATTCTTCTTGAAGGAGATGGGAACTCCAACAAGACGAACACGGCTTCCAAAACACTTCTCCGACTCAACTACCCAAGTTGGTCAAGACCACGCAGCCACTGGAGTGCTACTGATCCTAGGAACCAACACACAACCTTCCGAGCCAAAACTCACCAACACACACAGCGGAAACTTGCACGGCTTGCTGCCTGTGCTACACCGGTCAGACCGATAGCCTGCGCCGGTCAGACCGGTGACACCGGTCAGACCGGTGGACAGCGCCGGTCAGGCCGGTGGCTACGGCAGTCGCACAGCAAACGTTCCAGGAAGCCTCAGTGACTCCTCTAGGCCCTGGAACAAAAACCACCTCCGAAACACAACCTGGAAGGAAGAAGAACCCTTCACAAAACCTAGCAAAACAACTCCAAACACGCCAAGAACTGACCAGCAGGACCACGGGACAAAAACCACACGGACAAGGCTGTTCCCCGAGACAAATCCCACCAAGGGCTAGCACCGGTCAGACCGGTCGCGCCTGGGCAGCTCGGGATGAACAGCGCCCGCGAGTCAACTCCCCCAAATCCAACTCCCGATCTCCTGATCCGCTCCACGGATTGGCACAAGACTTTGGGGATAGTAGGAATACCTCATGGGTACTCCATTGCCAAGATTTGGTCCACCAAAACTTGTTGAATCAAGAGGAATCGAAGGATTTCCGCCAAGAACACCATGAACCCTAGAGCCAAGAAAACCTCAAAATTGAGCCCCTTTGCTCAAGGATTTGGGAGGGGAATCAAAAAGAAAAGAACCACGAGGGGTTCATGTATACATCCCCCACCAAATCCCAAAGAGAAAGGTCTCAAAACCGCCACAAGAAATTCACCAAGAAAAGCCTCCGAAAATCACCAAAAAGGAGAAACGGGAAAGACACATCCAAGCCTTGAGGAACCACGCCGAATCATCTATACATACCAAAGAGGTTCATACAAGGTCTAGCTTGCTGCCCGATCATCCTTCCCTCTCACAAGATCTCACCATGAAGCTCTCAAGCTAGTCCTACGAAAATCCTAAGGAAAATAGGAAGAGAAAATAGGGAAACCAAATGAGCTAGGGTTCCAAGAGATGGCTACGATCCTCTCACCACTTGGGTTATATGGAGGCAATCGAAAGACGAAAATACCCTTACTAGCTAACTAGGGATACATGCCCCTCAAGGGCGAATTCGGAAATCTTTGTCTTCGCTCCATCGGACGGATGCCCAGCGACCGCAAACTTGCTTAGCCTTGACGCAAGCCTTACGATCCCGACGCGTGTCCTCCGCTTCGAAGATTCCGGACTGCGTCGTCGCACACTGGTCAGACCGGTGCTCCTCACCGGTCAGACCGGTACCCACCGGTCAGACCGGTCAGACCCACCGGTCAGACCGGTCAGGAGCTACTGCACCTCCGTCTTCGGTTCTTCGGTCTTGGCTTTGTGGATCAACCAAGGAACCCAGTGGTTTTCTGGTGAACCGCCGGAAACCCCGCGAACTCGGTGTAGCCTCCGCCAATCACCACTCATGACTCGGCTCCCACGTAGTCCCGGCTCAACCTTGGTTTTGAGGCTCAACCAAGAAACCGTCCATGACTTCATCTTGCCGTTCTTGCCACCATGCGGCCCGCACTTGACCCCGCTGACCACCGGGTCCCTCGAACCAAGCCTACTTGTCTTCTCCACACCTGGAGGCCTCACCGGCAATGACCTTTCGCACTTGTTCTTCACCTGCACCAACACCAGTCATGCCGCAACCTGCACCTGCAATACTTAGCCAAGAATCAGTCCACACCACGTTGTCAATCACTCATCACACCAGGAAGCAACCATCCACCGGTCCTCGAACCACACATGGCTCTCATCGGTCCGCCCCTTCTTCGTCTCGAGCTCTGCACGCACGACCCGGCCTCTTGCTGCAGCTACAGGATCGAGGCGTCCTTCTCCTCGACGGCGGCCTGCAGAGCATCAGTGGTGATACCCTTTCGAACCAGAGCCCGAGTGAGCAGCTCGGCCGCCACTTGTCAGATCTGGAGCTGGGTGTTTGCCGCCGCCGTCTCTACATCCCGCTACTGGAGCGTGGACCTGACCTCCTCAAGTGTCGTGCGCTCTTGTTGGAGCTGGGTCTGCGCCTCCTCGCGTGCCGTGCGCTCCTACTGGAGCTGGCTCTCGACCCCTGTGAGTGCCTCGCTCTTCTCCCGCAGAGCAGCGCCCAGCCGTTCGACCTCTTGGGTCTTCTGCTCGGCCTGGGCCTGCCAAGATCTCGCTCCCTCGAGGGTTGCGCGATCCTGCTGGAGTTGAGCTTGTGCCTCGGTGAGGGCCGTGTCCTTCTGCACGAGCAGGGACTAGACCTCGGCGAGCGCCACGTGCGCCAGCTAGAGCTCCTCCTTCATCGTCGCGAGTGCCTCCTCCTTCCCCTGAAGCGTGGTGCTCAGCCCCTCGGCCTCCTTGGCCTTCTGCTTCGTCGCGGTCCGCTGAGCATCACGCTCCTGTCCCGTGCAGAGGAGATCGTACTCGAACCAGCCGAGGTCTGTCCGCAGCGCCTCCACCATCGCGTCCAGACCCTCATTCTCTGCCTGGAGCTTGTCAAGCTCGGCGCACAGGTCGGCGATGTAGGAGATTTTTTCTCCTGCCTGCATCTGCAGCTCCTGCAGAAAGGGGACAAAAAAGATCAAATGAAACTCGCACGAACGAAAGAAGAAGAGCTGGGCAACGTTCACGCAAGTACACTTACCCGGAAAACATGGAGCGACCTGCCCATGTGGGTCTTGAGGGCAAAGTCAAGGAAGTTGAGCAGGGAGGAGCCAAGGTTGTTGAACTCTTGCCACAGATCCCTCTCCTTCACCGCGTCCTCCACCAGCTTTGGTGGGATCCCGGGGTGGTCAAACTTCAGCTCCCACGGGTAGTAGCCTTCGATGTGCTCGGGACGGCGCAACGTCGACATGCCCAACCCCAACGCCACCCCGGCACTAGTCGTTGGCGCCTACGGCACCACTTGGCCATCAGGCCGCACCAGCAACACCTCGGGCGCGGGCTCGGGTGCTGGTGCGGCTGCCACCGCCACCTGACCCCCAGCGGGGTCGAATCACCATCAGCAGGAGCCACATCACCCCTGCGGCCCTCTGCTTCTCCTTCAGCAGCGCAAAGCTGCTCCTGCGCCCATTGGGACCCCGGTCCATCACCGCACGAAGGGTTGCCGCCACCGCCTCTTCCCGTCGCAGCGATCCCGCGACCGCCACCTCCGATCGCGACATCCCTCTCATTACCGGCGCTACCTGCAGCTGTCGCTGTCGACCGTGGTGTCCTCGTCGAGCGAGGCCTCATCGTGCGCGGCGCATCCAGCGTCCCCACCTTGAGCGCCTTGGTGGGCACGAGCCCAGGAACGGTGGGCGCCCGACTGGCAAAATCGGAAAAGAAAGGTTAGCAAACTAATCTGTGATATCAAGAACACGGAGAGCGAAACACGACTCACCGTAGGTCGGAGACACGCTGCTTGCACTTCTTCGAGGGGTTTGGGGCACGGCCCCCGAATCGATTGGCACCCTCAACGATGCGCCTTTGTCGAGGTACGCCGAGTCCGCCGCGGAGGCGGACACGGCGAGGGCCTCTTTGTCACTCGACGATGAGGCTGGTGCTTTGTCACACCCGATTTTCCGAAGAAGACCGAATGCATCTCATATGTGTGCCAGGATTAAGTTTACACACATATGATAGACGTCATGAGTGAAATATCCATAAACAGCATTAAAACATACAAAGGTTTAACCATTACATTATCTCTTATTACACTCAGACGTTAGACTCGAAGGTCTTTAAAACGAATATACGATAACTAGACGAAACAACTCCGTCTTCAGCTTCCACAGGCACATGACTGGGGGCACGCAAGCCTCAGAACTCATCGAAGTCGCTGTAGTACTCCTCACTGTTGTTCTCCTCTGAACAGCGGTAAGCAAGGGTGAGCACACTTATGGTTGGAGATCAGCAAGTGGGAGAAGGTGCAAGGTTATTAAGGATAGGCTAAAGTTATGCAGCGGTTAGCATTTTTAATGTTGGTCAAATTTTATTAGCAAGCACCTATTTACTAGGTGTAAGTTTATACCAACCCACTTAAGCTTTAGAAAACTTTCCATCTCAAAACCATACAAAAATCATAATTTAATTCCATCTTCAAGTTCATTAATCATGTGAGGGTCCAAGCCGCTCTTAACCGTGAGCACGGCTAATCGATCAGTTTTAACTCTGCAGAGGTTGTACACTTTACCCACATTTCGTGTTCCCCATGTTGCCCGGGTTGATCAGACCCTTAAACACTGCCGAGGTGAGTGGCTAGGGGTTCGCTACGAAGCCTTTACAAAGGCATGCAAAAGACCAACGACCCGCATAGTTACAGATCAGGGTGGACCATAACCCTCCCTAGTCGTCAGCACCTTAGCAAAGGCTGCTACCCCAAAAGAACCGGGCTATACCCCTGTAACCCTAACCCCCCTCTGCTCCTTTCGGATAAGGTCATCAGAACATTCACACACCTAATTAATTGGCTAAGCCAGAGCCATATGGACTGTGATTGTACTGTTTTCTTGGGTGGTTCTCCATATTCCGATTAAATCAAGGTGTTCTTGTATTAAACAAATTCATCATCATTTAAGCATAAAAGCCTTTATCATGAAAACCACTTTAACCAACCCATGTTAAGCAACTAAGCAATTATCTACCCAAAAAGATTTATTAAACCGGGTGTTCCAAGGATCATGGGTAAAAATCTAGGTAAGTCCTTAAAAAGGTATTCCCGTCAAATTAATACAATACAACAAATAAAAGTAAACTAATTAATATGCAATTATTTAGGACAAAGAGGAATATGCAGAGGGAGAAGTCCACTTGCCTTCTTTGCTTAAACACTGGGATTCTTCTTCTTCAAAAACTTGCTCTTGATCCACTCCAACTAGCTATTCACTCGAAACCGGCACGATGTCTACGAGCACACATGAAAACATTCAATAAATAAAACAATACACCAAACAGATCCAAAAGCTAAAAACACGCTGCTAAAACTAACGGTCTTGAAGAGACGGTCGCGTGGACACCAAGAACGCTTAAAACGAAGCTAAAACGCAAAAGATATGGCCAAAACATGGTTCAGGGACCTTTTTGTGAAGAAACTAGGCTTCCAGGGGCTTAACTACAAGAAACCAGGGGCTAAAACATAATTACATATATAAACCAGAGGTTTATAACGTAAAAAGACAGAGCTTGGACTGCGGGTGGAAAAACCAGAGAAGTTTAGGGGCCTATACATAAGAAGAAGGACCTAACTGAAAGGTTCTTTGGAGGTGGAAGGGTATAGTTGTTATATTAGAAAGTTCAGGGGCTTTTAAGCAAATCTGCCTTGGTTGACCGGTATATGATTTGATTTGACTCGACTAGGGCTGATCCGGACCGTCGATCATGGCGTGGACGGTTGCGGAGAAAACAAAAAGCTCAGGGGTCTATACATAAAAGAAAGGACCTGTTTGAAAGGGTCTTAACAGGTGGAAGGGCATATCTGTGATATTAAAGACAGCAGGGTCTTTTTTGCAAAACTAAGGCGACGGCCTGGGTTGACCGGTACCTGAAGATTTGACCAGGGCGTTTGGGACAGATCCGAGCCGCTGATGCCTTGATGAACGGCTGCGGGCGACTGCGAGCGGACCGGCGGCGGCGCTTGGCCGGCGTGCGGCGGTGAACGGCGCAGAGCTCGCCGACGCTGCACGGATTCGAGCTCCCGAGCATGGTTTGCGACGAGGAAAGGTTCTACACGGAGCGGTGATCAAGGCGAACTCAACCAAGGGCTCGACGAGGTGGCTAAGGCTACGGGTGAAGGGCGCCCCGGCCGGCAGCGGACGACGCGACTCCGGCGAGAGGTGGTAGGGGCTAGGGAGGTCCAGGGCAGAAAAGAGAGGGATGGTTGAGTTGCTTACCTTCACGCGAACCTTCAGTGTAGCACACAGCGAAGGAGAAGAGGCACCGGTGTAGATCGAGGCCGGCGGAGCTCCGGTGGTGCTCCGGCGGGGAGAAGCTCCGGCGGTGCGCACGGAGAAGGAGGAGAGGAGGAGTTCGGGTGAGAGAAAGGGGCGCACAGGGGCTCAAGAATGACTTTTATAGGCTAGGGAGGAGGGGAGGGAGCGACGGCCAGGGAGCACAAGCCATTGATGGCCATGGGTGCCGGCGGCCTTGATAAATTATTTATTTCCTTAGAAAAATTAAATCTAAATATCATGTTGCTTACATTAATTTAGTGATGGAAATTTAGGGTGTTACATGCTTCCTCCTCCCTGTCCGAGACGGTCCGCTCCTCGTCGCTGTCGTCTGAATCCGAATCCGAGTGTATCAGATGCGGCGGGGAGGGGAGGCCCAGCTGCTCCCGCCGCTGGTACTCCTCGTTGAACGCATCTATCTGCTCTTGCCTCGTCGTCTTCCTCGCCCTCGCCCGGTCCGCCTTCTCCTTCTGCCTCTGCTGCTCGGCGTGATTAGCGGCGCGAGATCTGGGCGTTAGGGGTCCAACGTGGTGACGTCGAGGTGCACTCCCTGTCACCACAATCGCGATTAAAGCAAACACCAGAACAAAGCGAATGGAGCAAGGAATCAGATCTTACCAACGAGCAAGGGTCCGGATCAGGGCACATCGCGAACGACCACAAATCGTCGTCGCTGTGAGGCACCGCCTTGAGGTTCACCACGCGCCTCACCCTCGTGGCCGCGTACACCGGGGTAAGCGGCTCCTCCAGCAACCGCGAGCCCGCCAGGGCCGCGGCATCGGCGTCGCTCCTCATCGCGTAGATCGCCCGGTGGTGGAAGTTCGCGATGACAGCCGCCACGGTCAACCCGGCATCCGCCAACTTGCGCAGGGCGTCGGTAAGGGGCTCAAGCTTCTTTTGCCTCGTCGGAGGTGCCACCCCGTGCGACCACGCGTCTGGCTTCGCCGTCAACACCTTCCCGGTATACAACAGGAGCCCAGTGCCGTCGTTGCGCAGGTAGAACCACCCTTTCTCCCAGTCGGAGTTGTTCGATGTCATGGTGCAGGGCGGGTAGAGGTCCTTCCTGGACTCATGCGCCGCGAACATGAGACCGCCGACGCAGACAGCCCTGCACGTCCCCCTCTCCCCAGTGGCGATCGTGTGGAGTTCACCTCGAAAAAGGTGAATCCATAGGTCCCAGTGCGCCCGTATTCCCAGGAATCCCTCACAGACAGCGACGAAGGCCGCCGCCTGCGAGATGGCATTGGGGGAGAAGTTGTGAAGCTCCACCCTGTAGTGGTAGCACAACCCCTGCATGAACTTGCTTGCGGGGGCGTTGAACCCACGCTCGTGCAGCCGCACGAAGCTCACAATGTAGCCCGGCGGAGGAGACGGCTCCCGGTGCGACGCCGGTGGGATAATTCACGCCGGGTTCACCTCGTCACTGGCCGGCGCTAGCTGCCCGCCGAGGACAAGCCCCTGCATGGTCTGCTCGTCCACCGACGATAGGAACCATGCTGTAGCCTCCAAAATCTTGACCATGGCTGAAGGTGTAAGACGGGGGCGGAAGCTGGGGCAAGGCGGAGCAGATGTGCGCGCACGGATCCGGAACGACGGAGCTCGCGGCGGCGGAAAGGGCGAAGTGGGAGCGGCGTTTGCAAATGGCTAAGGTAAAAAATCTCCTTCCCACACCTCCTATTTTTATAGGATAGGGGGGATGGGTTATCTGGTGGTGCGGCGGGCAACCGCAGTTAATGCGGTGGGTGCCGCCTGTCGCTGACAGCACGGCCCCACCACCCCAAGACCGCCACGCGTGTGCACGGGCGTAGTTATCACCGCACGGTAAGCTAGGGAGAACTGTACCACGTCATTTCGTATTAGCCCGCCGCCCACGCCATCTCGCCTGAAAAGGCGCGCCCACTCCGCTTGTTTCGTGTCGCGTCAGCCGCGACCGCATGGACGTGGCAACCAAACGGCCCATGACCGAATTCCAAATGTTCAAGAGGGTTCCTTCTCGTGTAAGGAAGACCCCCTGAGCCCACCAACAAGGGGTTCGAGGCCTGGCCTCTCGAAAGCGTTGGACGGGCGCCCCGGTTCGAGGGAGTTAAGGACAACATGGCGTGCTCAACTAAGCATACCCTCGAAGACGGAATTCGAGGGGCGCCTTACGTCCCCCCTCCAGACCGCTACTGATCAGTGGCTCGAGGCCCGGCCCGCTGAGGGTACGACGGGCGCCACAGATGCACCTCATAGCAAGGACTTACTGATTAGTGGTTCGAAGCCTGGCCCAGCGGAGGCTCGACGGGCGCCATAGATATACTAAGACGGGGATGCGCGACACTCCCCGCGAAAGCCCTACTGATCAGGGGTACGGAGCCAGACGCTCGAAGGGTTCGAACAGGCGCCTCAGATCAACAGAGTCAGGAAGGATCAGGGTGGGCACGATCGAGCCTATCCCCGAAAACGAAGTTCAGGGGCGCCCCACATGTCGTTTTCAAGGCCAGGACAAAGGCAGCTAATTGAGGGATCCCATCGAGGGAGTGCTTCCGCACCCTCGGCCCCTATCGAACAGGACCGAGCCCTGCTTAGCAAACTTTTGCAAGCACTCACATGGACGTGTCTCTGGACCACGAGCCGACCCTTATCGAATGGGGCACGGATGTCCACTTGAACTATCCGCTAACAGCTCGCCGAGGCATCCATGACTCGCTGCCCGCTCGAGGGAAGCATGGATCGCCTCACCCCTCCTCCCTGCGGAAGGGTGACGAGGGTCGTAATACGAAGCCGAGGACTTTACCTGATCGTCCCTGATTGGGTCAGGGCTCGGGGGCTCCTCACACCACGACCATCCCAACGATCATCTCGCTTAGCCGTGCTGATCTGTGGAGGGTTAAGCCCCGAACAAGCAAGCAAACCCGTCTAAGGGCGCCTCGGGCAAACTCGATGTTGCTCCGCCCGTGTAGATCGCTGATGCCGGCTAAAATACTGCCGAGGCCGGCCGAAACAAACATGAGGCGAGCCCGTCACTCGACGCTCTTAACCCCTGCACGAGTGCACGCACTCCTGCAGGGCTTCTGAAAGGATCTTGATGTCGTCTAGAGGGAGTGAATAGACGAATCTGCACTTATTAAAACTTTCAACCCACGGTTAGTACTGAAACCGGTCAGACCGGTTTCCCAAACCGGTCAGACCGGTTTGCCACAGAAAGCACTGTCCAAAACTGAAATTCCCTATTCGAGTTCTAGCACAAACCAAACTTGGTGTAAGACTTCAACAGGTGTTTCCAAGGGTGTCAATGAAGTCCCTGCACACAGCACAAGCACACCAAAGTAGATCAAAGCGGAAGAGCAAAGAGTATGCTAGAAACAACTTAAGGTAAAGCAAGCAAGATATAAAGAAAGTAAGAGCATGAAAGACACCAGATTTATCTCGTGGTTCAGCTCGCCACAAAGGCTGGCCTACGTCCACGTTGTTGAGGTAAGCCACAAGGGCTTTGGGATCTCTTTCAATCTGCTCCTCTCTCACACCTATCACCAAGGCAATAGGTGGAGTGTTCCTCTATCTTTGATTTGCAATTACAAACTTCTTGGAGCTGCCACACAACAATCGGAAGCTTCCAAGCGACTTCTAGCCGTCTAGGAGCCAAGGGCTCCAACAGTAACAAATGCTTCACAAGATGTTCAACAAGATCAGCAAGTGCTCAAGGTGTGGGATTGCTCACTAGGCTTCACTAAGTTCTCACACAAGTCACTCTCTCAACCCAACTCAAGAATAAGGCACTAAAGGCTTGAATCTCACTTAGAGAGGTTGGGGAGAGCTCAGCTGGGGTTCTGGAAGGTGTTAGAAACATGGAGAACCAGCAGCCCCTCAAAGAGGAGCTCATGGGTATAAATACCCAACTCTCACAAAACTAGCCGTTAGTCTGTCAAACAAACCGGTCAGACCGGTTTGCCAAACCGGTCAGACCGGTTTTCAAACAAACTAGCCGTTGGACGGTGTCAGTGCCAAAACCGGTCAGACCGGTTTGCCAAACCGGTCAGACCGGTTTAGGCCAGAGAACCCCTACCAAGGTTAGATCTCACGGGTTAGTCTCTCATAGGTTCACTTGAGCACTATTTGATGTTTGTTGTCCAACCAAGATTGCATCCCTCTTGATAGTACGGCACACCTAAACTCAAGACAAAAGATAAACACTAGTTGATCCACTTGAGCTTGCTTCAACAAGAATTATGCCGGACTTGATCTTTAATATCTTGAGGGCTTCTAACAATGTAAACCAACTGAGCACATGTATTAAGTGTAGAGATAGAATCATGTGCTCTAGCATATCCGCCTTGAGCTAATGACTTAGAATTCTTCCATAAAGTAGTGTAGCATTATTGAATTCTAAAGTCATTCCAATTTATCAATCACAACACTAAATGCAAGTCATTGCTTTCCTCGGTAGGCTTGGATATGATACTTCGAAATCCTTTGACGCCATCAACTTCACTTTAGCAACTTGCTCATGGTCGCTATCCATAGCTTTTGCTTGGTTCCTCGTTTTAGCCATCTTGATTTCTTCATCACTTATCCTTGCCACAATTGAGTCAAGCTTTGCATCATAGAGAGAGTTCCATTTGAGATGCCACTCAAATAGTTGTTCTTTGATTGATAAGAAATATCCTTGCTTTCCAAACTTCCATTTGTAGGTCCATCAACTAGGAGATAACTAAATGTCCTTTATCAAAGCTCTTCTTGAAGTCTTGCAAACAACAACCTTATTGTATGCATCAACAATCCCTTTTTGACATTGGAGTGAAATTCACTTGATATCATACTCGGTGAAACTCTTGTATAGATCATCAAGTTCCTTCTCACATCGAAAATGAAATCCCCTTGATGCTACACTCATCTTGGACTTGGTTCTCCCATTTGTAAACAACAAGCTTCTCTTTTCTTCACAAAAGGCTTCACTTAGCGCGTACAGATCAACTGGGTATAATGATACCAACGTGCCTCTATCTTCACCTTTCTTTTGCTTTGGATTGCTTGTTGTATGTCTCATGTAAGCTCTAATGGGAGGAACACACTCACCATATCATGACATTCATCATTAGTATGTTTGCATACTTTCCATGTGTAATGTTATGATCCACACTTGTTTTCTTTGTGGTATGAGCCATATGTATGATTTTTCATATTAATATCACTTATCAATAATCAACAACCTGCTCACATGCTTTACAAGAGTGTTAGTTCTTTAATCAAGTTGTCACTCAACTCACCAAAACCCACTTAGGGCTTGATTGCACTTACAGCTTCGGGGGCTTACACCCGCGGGTGCGCTAGCGCGCCCCCACAGAAAAACACGCATGATCAAAGAGAAAGTCTCACACGTAGCATCTGAGGACGTCGCCTCAGGACCTGCATCCTTTGCCAGACTGGTTCTCAGGGGCTACTGTCGGGGACGGTCATAAGGGGTCCCCTAACTAAGAGGATAATCACCCTCGTTAGACGCAATCACGTACGGACTAATCCCCACAAATCCAAAAAGGGAGCAAGGTACGCGTCAGGCCCATGGCCTGCTACGGCCCAGCAGCGGCCCAAGGCTCTTCGTCGAGGAGGCCCGCTCGCGCGCCCCATTCTCCGCCTCGCTCGAGGGTCCCGATCCCTCGAGCGGATTTCCGCCTCGCTCGAGGGTCCCCACCCCTCGAGCGGATTTCCGCCTCGCTCGAGGGTCCCCACCCCCTCGAGCCGGCTTCCGCCTCGCTCAAGAGGCTCGACCCCCCTCGAGCAGGCGACCAACTCCGCCTCGCTCGAGGCCAACCCTCGACCAACGGCGCCACGCCCCCTCCTCTCCACCTGACGACGACATTTAATGCCCAGATCCGCGGCGGGACATCCAAGTCAAAAGCAAATCCTCCTCCACGCCGCGCGGCTGACACGGCCTGGCACCTGACACCGCCACTGTGCGGCCTAACCCGCCACTGTGTAGCCATTCCCGGCCCTGTGCGGGCGCTGCGCGGCTGTGCGGACAGGCCGGCATCACTCCGCGCCACTGTACTACCTGCTCCCGTCCTCCCCCAGCGGCGAGACCCTCGAGCGGTCATGGGGGCACCCTCGAAGGGCGTACGGGCGGCGTGCGGGCGTACGCGCTGATCGGCGGCGCCGTACGGACGGTGTACGTTGCGTCTCCTCCGCCAACTCCGACGTCATGCGGCTATCCCCGACACTGTGCAACCATCCCTGGCGTTGTGCCGCCATCCCCGCCACTGTGCAACGGACTGTGCGGACAGGCCGGTGACGTTCCACAGTCCTGTGCCGCCAACTCCCGTCCTCCCCCCTGCGACCGGACCCTCGAATCGGTAGGCACACACCCTCGAAGTCGTGCCCAGACAAGCACATGAGTCACCACGCCGCCCGCGGAAGCCGGAAGCTCGTCAGCTACCCGCGCCAAGAGCGAGGACGTGCGAGGACAAGACCCCTGGCGCCACGCCTGCTAGTACACGGCTACTATACATATCACTGTGCGGCCCCACTGTAATTGTCCTCCCTTGTTCTATAAAAGGGAGAGGCAGACGCCCCTGCGCGGGCACGCTGACATACTCCCAGCACACATTCGCTCACTTCGCACTCCGCACTCCATCATTCCTGATATTGGCACTTGCATCAATCATCGTAGTTGGGACCTGGAGGACTTGCCTCCTCTCCCGCCTTACTTGTAGCCCCCCTCTACGAGCACCGCCGGTGCAAGCTAATACAGTGCGCAAGCACACCCTGCTGGACGTATGGCCCCGTGGCCGGAACCAGGATAAATCCTCGCCTCCCTTTAGCTTAGCACCGACCATCGAGAGACTGATCGCAGCGCAAATCACTAGTTAGTGCCAGAGCTAATCCGGACACCGACTGCCGCGTTCCCTTTTCTAGTTGTTTTATGAATGCCTCAGTGATGAAATGCCTTAGCTCAGAGCAGTGAAACCCTCTGCCTTTTTGTGTGTACAACGCTGTTTGATTAATTTATGTGATTGCATTTTACTTTTGCAGCCTTAAGATTCCTTTGCCGATTTGATTGTCAACAGCTTTCAGAATACATGTTTTTTCTTTGTAGTGAAGTGTGCCTCAATGTTGTGACATTATTTATAACTTTGTGAAGTTCTGGTATGATGGATATTAATTCTCAGGGAAGTACATGTGGTGATGTGGACGCGGAATGTGACCATTGACAACTCCTGATGCTCACAAGGTGCTAGAAATTTCATATTGGATTTGTATACTGTTAATGCTTTCTTAGATCAAACTCATGGTCGTTGAGTCTCTTGTTCAATCTTTCCATTGATCAAACCTCATGGACGCGGAACCTTTAGAAGGAACGCAGCAGAAGAACTTTTCCACATACATCCCTGGAAGTAGTGGAAGTGGCCTCACTGATCACTAACGACGTCGATCTGTACCAAAAAAACCAAGACAGCAACTAGAACAGGGGCTACAGCGGATCCTGTACCTACTGGCCAGGGATAGTTTTTTAGTAGTGTCTCTTGGTGTGTGGTTGTGTTTTTTTCCTGGAGTTCAGAGTTGGTGCCGCCTGTTCCTTTTTTGAGTTGGGGGTTTTTCGGGCTGGAGCGGGTAGTTGTTGCTCCACCAAAACCTGCCTCTTTTTTCCTTTTCTGTGTCTTGTTTGTTTCTAATCTTCTTCTAATAAAAAGTACGGCAAATCTTTTGTTGTTCCTTTAAAAAAAAACCTTATGGACACTCAGTGCCGGCCCTATGGGAGGAGCATGTTGTGCACTGGCGAGGGCCCATGGCAACGAGGGGCCTAAGCCCAGGTATGCAATGCCCCTACCCAGGTAGTTTGGCCCAAGAAAATAAGCGCAAGGACTCAACAAGCATTGCTGGTACCGGCCCCAGAACGAAGGCGAGCAGCCGCGCGACTTCTGTTCCTATCGCTCCGCCTGTCGCAGATTGGTAATTCCGCATGTGGTGTTGTGACTCGCGAGCAGTTTTCATCATTTGGCGACTCCGCGTCTCCGCCGACCCGACTAGGCTGGGCCTCGCGAGTCGCGATCGGCCGATCGCCATCGCGCCGCTGGCATCCGCTGACGCCGAAGGTATTTCAGTTTTTCGATAGTTCGATTCGATCCTTGCTGCAGCCTGCAGCCTACAGTTCAATAACTCAGCTTTTTTTTCTAATCTAGGTGTTCGAATTTTAGAATGCCGCCTAAGAAACTTTTGTCGGGGGCTGATAAACGAAAAAGAAAAATACAAGAAGAATTATTTGTTCAATCACAACAAGGTGCTTTAGATAAGTTTTTTTCACCTGCAAGTAGTGTTGTGCCTCATGATAACCTGTAGCTTCAGCTGAAAAAAGTTTCTCAAAATTGAAGTTGTTGAAAAACTATTTGAGATCAACTATATCACAAGAAAGGTTAAATGACTTAGCTATGTGCACCATCGAGAAGGATATCCTGGACACTCTTGATCTCAATACCGTCCTTGATGATCATATATTGTTTCTCAATAATTATCAGACATGCTATATTACAATATTTTTAAGATATATAATAGTCTAGAGGGGTCTTTGCGATGACTTCGTCAAAGGGTCCTCAAAATTACAGGGCCGACACTGTGGACACTGAATGGCAATCACTTTTACTACACTTCCCATTGTCGAATCATTCCTCTGGTGATTTGCATCATAATTCTTAGTTAAGATTGCTACTTTGCAGGATTGTATGCAGAATCAGCCAGTCTAGCTAACATTGATACCTCTGAATGACATTCCACTGCTGTTCTCCAGTGTCTGTCTGCAGTTTACAGCCATTTCCAGTGTACTGAATACTGATCATACAAGTTTGACATCCTGACACTTGGTATGTCCATTGCAGGACCATCCGTTAATGATGGTGTAGACAAGTTTATTAGAAAGGTCAACGTGATGCATGGAAGCTGCAAAGATGCTGCCCCGTTAGCCTTTAGGAACCTGGGCTTGGACAATTACTACAATGCATACACGGATACACCATACGAAGTGTACGTTGTGTTGAAGGCCGTGATAGAACGAGAACTGTACTACCGTAAGGCTACAAGCTAGCTCGAGTACTAGTAGCAGATTTCACCGTGGACTTGGACCAAGCCTTTACGTTCAAAAAAAACTTGGACCAAGTCAGTTGGCGCTGTGGTTGAGACTCGGGACAGCCACACATGGCTCTCTCGAGGGAGCACGATGAGCACGTGCCGAAGCGCATCCTTCCCCCTACCTGCTGTAGGTGGGGCCGGATCCGTGTACATAATTGCACGTCGCGTGCGGTCGTGCTAGGGTTTTTTTTTTACCAACTCGTGGTCGGAAACCGCCGGCCGGCGGTTAACCACTACCGGTCCGGCTACATCGGTTGTTGCTAAATACCAAGTGAATTCAACAATCAAAATCAAAACACAGTTCAACCTATTTGGTAGCGGTCGGTCGGTCGGTTTCACCAATTAACCATCTGACTAGAACGGTTAACCGACCAGTTAGAGCAGTTAACTGAGCCGTTAGACCGGTTAGCCGTTTGAGCCCATCGGCCACTTTTTTTTTGTGTTGAACTTCTAATACTCGCAAAAAAACTAAATTCACTAATATTAAAAAACTTTGACACTATTAGATTCCACGTATCTTAAATATTTTAGAAAATTTTCTTTCATTTTTCAATTTTTTGAATTCAAATTTTAAATTTGGCCGGTTGGACCGGGTCGGTTACCGCAGCCGGACCGGACCGGTTACCATGATAACCGACTGGTTACCAACAGGGTTCACAAAACCTCTACCGGTCCGGTTTGCCGCGTCCGAAAAACCGGACGTTAACCGGTAAAACCGGCCGGTTAACTGAAGTGGGGATTTTTTAAGTTCAGTCAGGGGTCGGAAAACCGGCCGATTTTGCTACCGGACCGGACCAGTAAGACCGGTTTCGTGAAATCCGATCCGGTAGCAGCAGTTTTGTGAACGTTAGTTACCAACGGTAAAAAAAAACTGGTCGTGCCCGGATAGGTTGGCACTTGTCACGGCCCACGGGTACTGCGATCTGCGAGTACACATGGCAACAACTAGCAAGCCGAACGATTTTTACTAGTGAATATTTCTCCATTTCTTGTGGTTCTACATTGCTCCCGAGTTGCAGTGCAGATGTAGAAACCATTTCTTCTTAGGAGTGCAGTACAACAAATGATGCTTTTTGTTGGAGCAACAAATACAGTACAGATCAACGTCAGTCGATTATCATCGGTTGCACAGCTGCAGCAATTTACACAGTTGTGGGTAAGTCTTAGAGATGTGCAGCTTACTCCCGACCAGCCGGATTTGATTGTCTGGAATCTCACCAAACATAGCCAATATACAGCGTCCTCAGGCTACAATGCTCAGTTCCCGGGACTACCGATTTCACCAATGGAGAAGCTGATTTGGCGGGTCTGGGCGCCGCCTAAGGGCAAATTCTTTGCGTGGCTAGCATTCCAAAATCGATTGTGGACGGCCGACCGCCTGATAACTCGAGGATGGCCGAATCAAAAGGTTTGCGTACTTTGCCACGCGCATGACGAAAACTCCATTCACCTGTTCACCTAATGTCGTTATAGCTTGGCGGTCTGGAATAGCATCTTCAGCTGGATTGCAACAAACGTCGCTGCGCAGCCCGATTGGACGACTTTCACGACTTTTACATCATTGGCTGAGTGGTGGACTCAGGTGGCATCCTTGAAGGGCACTCCCCTAAAAGGTTGCCACACCATGTTAATCCTAATTTGCTGGGAACTGTGGAAGGAACGAAATGCAAGAGTTTTCAGACGGAAGTACCTCCGACACATGGAGCTGACCGCTAAGATCAAGGAGGAAGCGCGCGCTTGGACACTTGCGGGTGCAAATCACTTGGCCGCAATAACCAATTTTGTTGAGCAGCTTCTTGCTGCCTTTGTACATTTCTGTTTTTGGTCTCGGGCCTAAGCCTTGTAACTTCTTCTCTATTATTTAATACAAAACCGGCAGTCTGCCGGATTGTTCTCTCAAAAAAACAAATACAGTGCAGAGTGTCATTTCTTTGTCCCTCTGTTCTCTTCTTTTCTATCTTTATTTTTCAAGACACCGCAACAAGCTTAGTGCAGCCATCCACTCGTTCTTGCTCCGGACTTGGATATTGCAATCGCGCATTGTCCGCATATGCGTGCATGAACCGACCAAAACTGCCACTCACAAACAAGCCCCATCATTGATCGAGCCATCACCCAATCAGCTAGCAAAGACGCACGGCGGGGGACACGGGATCTCCACTAGATCATCCGCAACACCACCCCACTAAACCGAAGGCTCATCTGATCGAGCACCGAACGTAGACGAGCTCACGAGCCCACGCAACACGATTCAGACAGCAAATTGGAATCCCCATGCGCGAGCTCTACGAAACGGGCCTCCGACTCTGATGCAGCGGCTGCCTGATCCGCGGGGAGCAGCGCGGATGCCAACGCCAAGTGGCCATCGGCAACCGCCGGGCCGGCGTGGCTCTGCTTCACCTTGCCGCTCCGTGCAGCGTGCGGCCTGGTCGCCCCGCCCGGCAGTTGTTCAGAGAACCTGTCTGCACACTTGGGCCTGCTCCGATCCTTTTTGGGCAGGATCGCGGCAAGCGGCATGTGAATTTTTATCTCGGAGCAGTGGATAGCAATCCAAGGGAGTTTCTCCCCCCTTGGGACGACGCGCCGAGGAAGAAGATGCCCCCGGATTGCCGGGTAGCAATAGCAAACGCTCTCATCTTCAAGCACGCAGTCAGTCAGAGGCAGGCAGGCAGCCTTCTTGTAAACCAAGGGATACAGCTGCTCCGCGAGCAAATGGGCACGGCCTGACCTTTCAGGAACCCCAATGGTTCACCTCGACAAAACCTTCCCTTGTTGTCTGCGAAAAGGGCAAGCAGGTGGATCAAGAGGGTGATGGCGCAAACACAGTTTATGTCCTTGCATGAGGACCAAGCTAAACTGACAGATGTAGTACTGAAAAAGGATTATTGGAGATGGAGCGCCTTAATTTGAAATAGATTATTCAGCAAATAACTTGAAATGTATTGAAAACCTTATTGGAGCATCAGCTGTACGTACACTTGAAAACAATAATGGATGTCCCAATCATATATCACTGTCCTTAGTCAATACTGCCCAGCAAGCAAAGTTTCTAGTTGACTTCCTATGTGTGTCTTCTTTTTCTGTTTAACTAATCAAGTCTAGAAGAAGAGGAAACACGTTTTTACAATTATATAACATTCATATAATATGCGGGAAAAAAGAGGGGAAACAACGAGCTAGATCTATGAATTAGGGAAAAGAAGAACGCCTAGATTCACCTTTGTTTATAGGATAATCTATCTAAGTGCAGAGTTCCACCACCACCGCTCTATACTATTCAACATACATACTGCAATGTATTCTTTGGATGTTTGTAGTTTATAATCCGAAGTCTATTTCAATATTGAACGTGCTTTAATATACCACTATTGGAAAAGTCTATTTTACTCCTCTCACATATTTACTCCCCTAAAGCTAAATTTAGACTCATTTAACTCTCTGAACTATTCATTTGGTCCAATCTACCCATAATTAGATTTCTCTTCCTTTTTCTTTGCGTACAAGTTAAGTTTTAATTTCAAATTTTGCCAGTTGACTTATAACATGGTGCTCTATATTATAAAAAAATTGTTAGCAATATTCACGATTACTCTTTTTTACAATTTGATCTAAGATCAATTTTGTATTAAATATTTCTAACCTATGAAAATAACCATGAAACATATATTAATATATTTTTAGCATAAGACATAATGTTTTGTATCTGCTCGTAAAATTTTGAAGTCAAAATTCAACTCATACACAAAGAAACAAAAAAGATAAATCTTATTAGGGAGTAGATTGGACCAAATGTAATAGTATAGGGAGTAATATGGCCCTAAATTTTGATTAGGGGGTTAAGTCAAAAAGTGGGTACGTGAGGGGAGTTAAAAGGAATGGTACATGCTTTAGCATGAAGTTGTGAAAACCCAATCAGGAAGAGGGTTATGGTCTACTCTCTCTGTTTGGAATTACATGTTGTTTGACTCTTTTACTTCTAAGTTTGACCGCTCGTTTTATTTAAAAAACTTGTGGAAACATAATCAAATTTAACTCATTCTTAAAGAATTTTTATGAATAAAGCAAATCACAAAAAAAGATATTTTACACAACTTTTTGAATAAGATGAGTGGTCAAATTTTAGGCATTACAATACAAACTCTGTTAGACATTAATTTTTCCATGGACACTAGGAAAGTGCCCATACGTTGCTACAGGCATCCAAATATATATAATGCAATACACAAAACATTCGATAAAAGTATATAGTATGAAAGCAAAGTATATCGAAATACAAGGAGTATTTAACAAAACACCAATATTGTGAAAACAAACATAATATATTTAAAAATAATCCAAAAACTTAGTTACCAAATAAGACTGCCCATAAATTTCTACATTCTCTTTAAGCATCAATCTCCAACATATGAATTATTTCTAGTGCCAGTATATTAAACAAATTGTCAATAAGATGTTAAATCAAGCACATTATAATCTTTAAATTGGTCATGATATTCAAGCACATAAAATTATCCCTTGTGGATGCCCCGCTGATGTACTCCTATTACATGCACCCAAGCATGCAAGTTTGCTAACAAAAGATATAGAAAAATATTTCCCTTCTGTGTGATCATTGATCAACTATGTTCCCCACAAGTGGTGGACCTCATCATAAAGATATGCAAAAAAACATTTTTGAGCAGTTTCTTCAGCTATGTATTGTGGACCATTCGGGAGAATATAAAAGTTAATTGTAGTTGAACCAAAAAACCTGAAAAACTGCACGAACAGAAGACATGTGCTAATAGGAGTGTTAGAACAAGCAGGACTGGAGTAGAAATGCCATACTGAATGGATAACTAAGTTAGCTCCTATTATTGAAATTTTATGGCATGAAATATAGCTTTTAAAAATAAAACAACCAGAAACATATTCTTAGCATAACCATAACTTAGAACAACAGTTATGCAATCTGCGCTAATCATCAAATAATTTGTATTACCAATTTCGGACATTGAACAAAGTGTACTGGGCAAGGAGCCATTGAAAACTGAATGGCTTACAGAAAGACACATTATGCATGTCAACTTAACAATAGAGTTCTAATATTTCAGTGATTATTGCCCTGGTAGGTGTAAATTGTAGCATGGCAGGCAATTGAAATGGTACACTATTGTGTTTTTTGCAATGAAAATTGAAGATAGCCACAGATGCAGTGTCTAAAGCAATACTCAAATTACTTGGATGATAGGACTAATTAGATAGAATTGGTGCTCAAACCAGCAGAAAACAGGAAAAAGACTTCACTCACTGTCTTCTCCCTCTGTTATCTATGGAAACAGTAGCTAAAGATTCTCTCTTCCTCCGTGATGTGCAAGAACAGAGCACCAGCACTAGCACCAGCAGCTCCTGTCGTGCACACAAATCAGCTCAATAAAAAACCTTGCTTTTAATTAAAGCAAGCAGCAACGCTTAGAATTGGGAAAACATCAAATTGCACACAAAAACAAAATGTAAGCAATTAAAATGTGAGGGGCTTTTTGGGCACACACATCAACAATACCTAATGAGCACACATAACTATATCCTTCAGCAAGTTATATCCTTCTGGAATACCACTTCAAATCCTCAAATCTTCAGGTTTCTAATTGCTGAGGCTAAAGGAGGGAAGGTCAAGCAGGAACTAATCAAATCTTCAAGGAAACAACCTGTAAGGAAAGAAGGGAATTATTTTATCTAGCTCCATAATGGCAAAAGCATCACCAAGTAAACCTAGGAGACCTAACAATTGAAGAATGGAACAGTATGTGTTACCACAACAAAACTACAAATTTCTATTGTGCCAGATCATGATTAATCATGCCTAAGATTATGAAAAATAAAATGGATTGTTGAGAGCTTAACTCTGTAAAATGCTTATGCTGTCGTTACTCATAATTGCATAAAAAGATATTGTAGAAGATAATGAATTGGATATAACAGATACCCTAGAAGCCGGTTATAACATATGAAACTAAAAAAGAATAAAGATAACAAACTTTGGATTGTGCAGACTATTGAAAAAGCATATCATTCTTTCATCACGAATTCAGTTGTATAGAGGACTACCATGTATCTACAGGGCATAAACTCACCTACTCCGAAGATGGGCATTAGAGGTGGACCGTGGACATCATGACAGATTTTAGACCTGTGACAACAGCATGAGCAAGAAAGTCATAAAAAAATTAACTGTACTAAATGGTTGGAACTCGGAACATTCAGACCTTATGGTAATATCGTATTGTAAATCTCACAGAAGAGTAAGAAAACAGAACTGCTACTAAATTTTGCAACTGACATTTAACATATAAGATACACCTGAAAGGACCATACTGGCATGCATTATTAACTGCTGCAGAAATTCAGCAGGATGCTATGCCATGTGTAAACTGTGGAAACTATGCAGGAGTGAAGGATCTAAATCAGCTTTCCTATGAAAGGTATTCAGTGAAATAATAATAATGTGAAAATAAATCTTCGTAGTGTGATCTGGTCAGCATGGTAGGACAGCTTGGCGGAACAATGTGACATGAATGGTTATCGAGCACTAATGTAAAACAGTGTGATCTGGTTCTCCTCTTAATTTTCTTACTGATCTTAATATTTTATAAGAAAGCAATAATGTACCCATTTAAACATCTCTCCACTGATATTCCAAGTGCAACGTCCTCAACAACCTCTTTAAGCAACAGACAAAAGAATAGAGATTAGCCTTAATTAGCTCCAAAATTATTTTCTGGTTTTTACAAGTAGAGATTTAGGATATTAGACTTAACCAGGCTATTTTATAATTAAGCACAGACAATGGAGCATACAGAGGCAATGGCCAATCACTGCGTCTTAAAGGAATGGCAAATACCAGTATTCAGTGCTTCCTACCTCTTGATATCCTACAGCCACAAAACAACAACTTACAACCTATGATCTTTGTAGGTAATACACTATGATACATTCTCTAATTAATGAAGAAGTGGCCCTAATAAGCTATTATGATTAATATGAAGAAATGATAACCATGAGCTAGTTTGGAACTCAAATTAATATGCGAATTTTTCAGTACCTGTTGAGAAACCAAAAAAAAGAAGCACCTGCATTCTATGTATGCAGATTATTAAGCAAGAGGGTATGAGTATACGAGACAGGTGTGCCGAAACATAATTTGAATCTATCTAAGAAGACAAATGGTCAACCGTCCAATGATAGGATACAAACTTAAATTTTAATTTATTTGCATAATGCTTGATCAGGGCACAATCTTACCTTGCATCAGTCAGGTATGAATCAATATTACTTATCATAGTAGGCCATCAGTGAAATTGTACAGATCATAAGTCAAGTTCACAACCATTGTGTTGATGTTCCTGGTTTTCCTTTCATAAAGATCATCACAGATTCCTGCCATTTCAGAGAACCTGGTAAGCACAAAGGCGTGTTGGTAACAAAGAGCTCAAATATGAGCTGTATAGCTGCGGAGAAATGTGATCATGTGGAAGTATGGCACTAATATAGCAAAGTGGTCTGAACCGAAACTAATATGTGTGCATTCAACTAATAGTGACTTTTGCATCCAAATGTAACCTCTACTGGTGCTGTTTAACAGGTCTCCGAAAGGATTTGTGGCCAATGTGTAGTTTCCATAGGATCCATCAATAAATAATTGACACCTACATGGGATGCTAATTTCCTATTCTGTCAGAGGTAATGTATCCTAGAATCAAAGACTCTGTCCACTTTCCATAGCATCTCAACCATAGCCAAAATATGAAGCTAGCTTTGCTTCAGTTAGGATGCCTAACATGTGAGATGGCCTTTTCTCCCAAATAGAATAATGGAGCATCAAGGCATTTCAATAAACATGAAATAATTATGAAAGGCATGACCGTTGACCTTCAAAGGTATTTAAAAGTTAATTGTAGTAAACAATACAAAAGTTGCTTATCTAAAGAGAAGGAATGTATTCCAGGCTGGGTTTATATCTTTACTAAACCTCATTAGCCTAGGTATTGTTTTATTCACTCAAAGTCATGAGAGGACAACAGGTTGTAAATGCCTTTAAGTGCTACTGGGTAGACATATACATAAAAAGAACCATATATTACCTATGGTAGCTTATGGTGTCATATAGACATATTCATTTACTTACCATTAATTATTTTCCTAGAATAGTACCTATACTGCACCAAAAACATGGATGACTATAAATCCTGCAAGCAATGGTAGCTAACCTCTCCTAGCATCTTGTGATGCCCAAGTCTTGTATAGCCACCTCCTTCAGCCAAAAGAATTTTCTGTACCAAACCAAACCAGAAATGATTCATCTAACATACTTCTGCAAAAGTAAATTCAGATTCATTGTAAACTAATTTAGAAATATTACCCTATCCTTGCCAACTTCCTTCACTATACCCATTGGTGCAACAATCTGTGACATCCCTATGTTTGCACTTCATGTCAGGGCGCATCCAATTGCACTTGCATTGTCACTGCAACAAATAAAATAAACACAAATAGCACGAGTTGACATGATGGTTTGCCCAGAAACGAGTCAGGTTGGAAATTTGTAAGACTCATAGACCAACAACATAGCAAGTAGATCGTAGCAAGAATTCACAAAAGAACAAAGTTAAATTTGTTGTTTCAATTCATGTAAAATTGTAGCTTCAATTCATGTAAAACCTATCAAGCAGCACCACAGACCCAAACAACATAATATGAATCAACTTTCTAGGGTTCTAAGATGAGATAATTGACATGGGAAGGAAAAGAGCATCCAAGTAGAGGAAAAAAAGAGAACTATGAAGCCAAACAGAATCTGAAGGTGATGTAGCCGATCTGACTTTACCACAATTCAAGAAAGGGGAATTGAGGGGCACAACCAGCGGCACAAATCGAGAGCTCGAGGGGCCCGGACAGCCGTGGGAGTGGAGAGCGACGGGGCAAGTAGACGACCGCATATGACATATTCGGGCGATGGCGGTAGCTCCAGCTTCTCCGGATCCAACAGCGGCGGCGATCCGGCGACGCCGAAGACATGCGGCGGCGGGGCAACAGGTTTTCGCATATTTATTGCCGTCGCCGATTTACTGTCGTCGCCGAAGCTGCGGCCCCAGGGCACCACTCGCCGCATTTGCTCCCTTCACGGGAGTCCGCCGATGCTCCCGGTACGCGCCGTGGAAGACGACTTTGGAGGCAGGGGCGGCGGGCGGGCACACGGCCGGGCAACACTGGCGGCCGGGTGGGCGGCGGCGGGTGTGGTGGCAAGAGCGGAGACGATGAAGACGGCCGGGCTCGTGGGCGATGGAGACGGCGTAAGAGGGGGCGCCGGCGTCGAAGCCCGTGCGTTGCCACCACAGAGCCCGCTCAAACCCTAGGCGCTGTCGTCGATGACTGGCAAGGGATGGGAAGCGGATGCGGATTAAGGGGGAAAGGGGGAGGTGTGGCGAGGTCAGCGGATCCGCGATGCTCGCCGGAGCGCGCGCCCCAGGCTCGCCGGCCGGCCGTCGCGGAGAGGACGGGGGACGGGGATGGCAACCCAGCGCGAGAAAAAAAAAGGAAGAGGGGCCGGGGCGGGGGCAGGGACGAGGGCGGGGTGGGGTGGGGGTCGGAGAAGGAGCACGGAGGGGTAAAAATGGAAACATGGAAAATGACGGACGCGGAGCCGTAAAAGTTTTGCATTTTGGTATTTTTTTCGTAAGATATTTACATACCCAGAAATGGACCTAATGCACGGCGCCAAGCGCCTTGGCGCCGTAGGTAGATAGCACGGCGCCACATGGGCTGGCGCCGTAGCTTGACACGTCAGCTCCGCCGTGGCGCGGGGAAAATCCGGCCAAAGTCCACGGCGCCAAAAGCCATGGCGCCGTGGCGTGTAGGCACGGCGCCAGAGGGCATGGCGCCGTGCCGTGTGACCACGGCGCTAACGGACGTGGCGCTGTGCTTCGGGACTTAAAACTCCCGCGGGTTTTCTTCCTCCTCCGCCCGCCTTTCCTTCCTCTGCCTCTGCTGGCCCGCCCGCCCACCCGCCGCCGCTCGCCCGCCGCCTCCCGCCAGATCCGGCGGCCGGCCGGCCCCCCGACCCTCCCCCCGCCCGCGCCAAGCGCTGCCCCCGCCCGCGACAAGCGCCGCCCCCGCCCCCGGCCCAGCCCGCGCCGAGCGCCGCCCCCCCCCCCCCCCCCGCCCCCGGCCCCGGTTCGCCGCCGGCCAGATCCGGCCGGCGGTGGTGAGCTCGCCGCGGCCGGCGCGGCCCTCACCTCCGCTGCTCAAGGTGAGCCCATCCCATCATCCCTTCCTTTGTATTTTTATAATTTTGTAATTATTTGCATTCATACCCTAGAAGAAATTAGTACCACAAACCTTAGAAGAAACCCTAGATTAAACCCTAGATTTGTGTTGGTTAGTAATTTTTTTGAATGTAGTTGGATTGTGACATGTCATTATTTGAAAATGCTAAGAATATGCATGTGTAATTTGAAATTCGTGATGCACATGTGGAATGATAAATTTTTTTTATGTTGGCTAGATGGATAAGCTAGTGACAATTCGTCATGGTGGTATTGTTAGAAGGAATGACAATGGAGATGTTGAATTTGAGGGAATGCGGGAATTTTCAATGCTTTTCAGTGCTCGGCCATCTTATGGTTTTCTTGTCACTAAATTGAAAGAGAGGCTTCAGTGGTCAGATGAGGGATTGGATATTGTTATGCAAAGGGTGATTGATGTGGGGTCGTGTAATGGGCCACGTATCAAGCGATTGGTTTCAATTAGTGGTCCAGCTGAATGGAACAATTATGTGTCAATTGTGATGGAAACGGAAGTGAGAGCGCTGGACTTGATTGTTAGGTAGTTTGTGAGGGAGCTGCCACCTCGGGAGCCATCACCCATACAATGTGGTGGTTCTTTTGAGGTGGTTCCCCCTGAAGCATGTGAGGTTGCATTTACTCAGGCAGTGGAAGAAGATGATGATGTGGGAGGGGGTGGATTTGCAGATGATAATGATGTGGGAGGTGGTGCCTTTGCTGATGATGAAGGGGGTGATGGTATTTTTTCCGATTCTGATGAAGATGATTTGCACGGGGCCTTGTCACCACTTCACGATCCTGAAGTTGAGCAACCGTCGTTGGTTTGTCAGGCTTCGAACCATCATAACGTCCGTTTGTGTGATGATGATGTGACATATGAGAGGATGAGAGCTGTTGATTCTGATGATGACCGTGTTGTTCCTCCACCCTCTCCACGTACTATTGAGATTATGAAGAGACTTTTCCCAGGTCGTGACCCCCTTGTGTCACATTTTCGTGACCTTAGGGAGTCACACAGAGCAGTTGCGGACGGAGGGGCATTGGAAGACGAAATTCCGAGGCCGGAATCGAGCACTATAATTCAGAAGGGGCATGTTTTCAAGGATATTGAAGCTCTGAAGATGTGGTTGAGGGAGTATGCTGTAGTGCACAACCGGCCTTACCGTGTGAAGAACTCACATGCCGCAAGGCGGTACATCATCACATGTGAGTCTACTCATTGCCAATGGAAAGTTCGTGGTAGAAAGATGAAAGGCTCCAATAAGTTCAAGATCAAAAGTGTGGTTGGGCCGCACACTTGTGGATCGGCGGAGCCAAACCAAAAGCATCGTCAACTGACGTCAAAATTCATTGCAAATCGCTTATTACCTGTAGTGAAGCAAGATCCAACGATTTCTATTCGTGGGGTGATTGGTATTGTGACATTCAAATGGAATTACACGGTGAAGTATGGAAAGGCCTGGAGGGCTCATCAACGGGCTTTGAGGATGATCTATGGTTCTTGGGAGGATGCATATGAGAGATTGCCTGTTATGTTAAATGCAATGAAAGTTGCCAATCAGGGTATGCATTATGAGTACTTGCCCATTCCGAACGTAGAGTTGAACGACCGACAGGTGTTCCAGCGTGCGTTCTGGTGCTTTGCTCAATGTGTGGAGGCATTCAGGCACATGAGACCCGTCTTTTCTATCGATGGTACCTTCTTGACAGGGAAATACCAGGGCACACTACTTATTGCTATCGGGATTGATGCGGAGAAAAGTCTTGTTCTTTTGGCATTTGCTTTGGTTGAGAAGGAGAACAAGGGGAGTTGGGCATGGTTTCTACATCTTGTACGGATCCATGTAGTTGGGCCAGGCAGATCAGTTTGTGTGTTGTCAGATAGGCACGCCGGCATCTTGAGTGCTGTTACTGAGTCCATTCCAGGACATGCGCATGTGGTACATCGTTGGTGCACTCGCCACCTTGCCGAGAATTTGTTGAAGGACCATGTGAAGGATAACTTCAAACTTTTTGAGGATGTGGCTAAGCGGCTGGAGGTAAAGTTGTTTGAGGAGAAGTTAGAGGAGCTGAAAACTAAAACTAATGCAGAAGGGAGAGATTGGCTACGGGGCTTGATGCGTGACGTTGATAAGTGGTCCAGGGCTCATGATGGTGGATGGAGGTACGCGTTCCAAACAAGCAACATGACAGAATGTTTTAATGGTTTGCTTAAAGGTTCACGGGCGTTACCGGTTACCGCCATTGTTGCATTTACATTCTACAAGTGTGTAGAATGGTTTGCGAGTCGAGAGAAATATGCGAGGTCTATGTTGGAAAAAGGGGAGAGGTTGGGACCCAATCAACTCCAGCACCTAAATGATGCCAAGGTGGCCGCGATTGGTCAGCATTGCCATTTATTTGACCATAGAACCGGGACATATGAGGTTGCCGAGCCAGGGGGGACAAACGAGGCTGGAGAGATTCGAGACGGACGGAAGCATACAGTGGTCACCACATCGAAAACATGTACATGTCGAAGGCCACAACAATTCCACTTCCCTTGTTCGCACATGGTCGCAGCTTGCAGGGCACGGAATGTGTCAGTAGACTCGATGATCCCTCATGACTTCTCGGTGCAGGCGTTGTTGGACACGTGGTCTCCTCGTTTCGTGCCCTTCAAATGGATTTAGCATTACTAAATAAACCCACCATATCATCTCCACTCATGTGCCCGCAATAATAACCTATGCCCAGCTCTGACGGAACTAGACCATAGTTCCCGGCTATGCCGCATCGACAGTTTCTATCTGGAGCAACCAACTCAACCTCCACCTCTTTGCCCTTCTTTTCTTTACTCTCAGGCCAATATGACTTAGGACCATAATCATATTCCTTGAAGTCACAAAGCGGGTACCCACCCTGCACCAAACACATATCGAAATTAGCACTTCTAGATAACAATTCGTGCCACAAATTTAAGCTATCAACAACTATTTTAGTAACCTTTGTTGTATTTCGGCACTCAAACTCAGGGGTGTAAGGAGCCCCTGGCATCATCCGATGAATCTGGGCAGGCACACCACAGTAGCACAAAGGTGGGTTAGCCATACGCGTGGCGATTGCTATTTTCTTCTCTTCATCTGTCATTGGTGGTGGGTTTGGTGGAGGAGGCACCCAACGCTTGTACTTGTCGTACGGTTTTTTAGCCTTTTGCCTAAAAAGCAAGATTCTTGGGTCAATCATCTCTGGGCCATCAATCCACTGAAAAAATAGCACATCTCCCAGTCCTGCACCAATATAAACATTTCAATTCATCATTCAAGCGTTCAATCCAAAAAATGTTGTAAATCAAGAAAAAACCACGAAATGTACTTACACGATAATCAGGACACGAGTAGTATGCCCGAGCCGCCGTGTCAGGGTGCATGGATTGAGTTACATGGGCGGCCTTCCCACAATCACAATTAGGGACAGGAAGTGCAGGTGGTACAGGTGCATCCTTGCAGGATACATCAGGATAGACCTCCTTGGGCCGGTCTTTCCACTTGTTCTCACGCCACATTTCATCCATGTTCTACAAATTTATACATTAATAAATTATTACCGCAATAATATAACCTAGGTAATAGTCATCATAAATTCGGCATCTACAAATTCAAAAAATCATTCAGATTCACCTATATGTAACTACATTTCATATATCCACGACACAATCCTCATATCAACCACTAATTTCATAAATCGAAACCCATATCCATCTAGGGTTTCTTCAAATACTATCTACAAAGCCAACCAAATCAAAGAAAAAATGGGGAGGGGAGAGGCCTAACCTTGCACACTGCACTGGAGGGCCGCGCCGGACGTGGGGAGGATGCTGCCAGCGGATCTGGCTGCTGGCCGTCGGGGGCGGACGGAGCCCCTGTGCGCTTCAGGCGGGGAGAACAGAGGGAGGAGGCAGAGACCAGGAGGCCGCGGCTGGTTTTAAGTCCCGAAGCATGGCGCCACGCCCGTTAGCGCCGTGGTCACACGGCACGGCGCCATGCCCTCTGGCGTCGTGCCTACACGCCACGGCGCCATGGCTTTTGACACCGTGGACTTTGACCGGATTTTCCCCGCGCCACGGCGGAGCTGACGTGTCAAGCTACGGCGCCAGCCCATGTGGCGCCGTGCTATCTACCTACGGCGCCAAGGCGCTTGGCGCCGTGCATTAGGTCCATTTCTGAGATTCTTTCCCCCAGGGGTCTATATGTAAAAATCTTACGAAAAAAGGACCAAAATGCAAAAATTATAGTAAAGACTAGGTATGTGCCCGTGCCTTGCTACGGTCGTCCGGGGCGAAAAAAGACGTACCAAGTTTTTTTTCGACACTTCATTCTTTTTAGATTTAGAGTAGAGACTAGGTATGCGCCCGTGCCTTGCTACGGTCAATGAAAATTATACTTCAAAATAGAGTTACGCAAAATAGTACAATTGATACAAGCTTGCAGAAACAACTCACCTGAATATAAAAATTATACTCCAAAATAGTCATGCAAAAAAGTTCAATTGTTACAAGCTTGCAAAAACAACTCAAAGAAATATAAATATATAATACAACTTCAACAAAAATTCCAGAGAGCAGTTATGATTTTTTAATAATACACACTTTACTGCTAATGATCTTTGGATGACAACACAAAAAGGATGGAAAACATGTAAAAATATTGCAGCTTCCATCAGGGAGATGAAAAAAGATCCCTAGTCTTGAAAAGATCCATTTAAACATGCTGATTCAATAATTGCCTCAGTTGATGGTGTTTGACATCGAATGGAGTTTAGCCACCATTTTGTTTCCACTTGCTTCATTTTTAGTCTAAATCTGCACATCAACCTGAATAGCCAATTTCAAACTCAGATTCCAAATGATATTATTTCAAACTCAAACTCAAGGATGCTATTATTTTTGGACATAAGAAATGCAAACAATAATCTCCAAGATTGATAACAGATTTTGCATTGATATTTTTTTGCACGATATCCCTAAAACAGTTAAAGTAAAATTAAATGAATTGGGTGGAGTTCTATTATCCTTGTAGCATACTGAACTAACAATTTCATATAAGTTCAAAATCACACAGCCAAGTCTGCATAATGCAATGTTATGCTGAAAATGCAATGTAACTTCCCTACCCAAACATGACGGTTCATATTGCCTAGTAATTATTAGTTTTGCCATAACGAGCTGAGGCATCTGCATTTTCTTCTAAAATTCAGAATGACAAGTACACACCTGCATTTTCTGAACCACAAGCAGTAATGTTATTTTCACAAGCAACTGCATAGTCTCCTTTTATCAGGAACCCAATATCAGGAATAGGAATAATATCAACAAAGATCCAATCAGTTTATGACATCTTTCCTAATTCTAATCCAAGAGGCCCTAAAAAAATTCTAATCCAGGAGTCAACTCCACCCTAAGGCCCTCCTGAATGGTTTAAGTCACCTCAGCTCATAGGTACACAGGGAAAAAAATCGGCTCAGCTGAGAGAGGGAGTGTCTCGGGATGTGAACGAGATAGCTGCTTCACTCCACACCTGCCTCTCCATTTTGCCACTGTTTGGCAATGTCTATTGGCTTAAAAAATTATGAGCTATCCTAAAAGCCAGCCATTGGAGGAGGCCTAAGAACCTGGTGCAGCTACAGAAATATGGTTTCCTACTAATGAAGTAGCAATGACAAATGGCCGAAAGCTGAATGATAGAAGGAGCTTTTAACATTTAGATGCTTAAGTAACATTAAATGCCTTTTTCCAAGTTGATTTGTTGAGGTCCAGAGCTTTAGGTTCAAAGACACATGATTTGTGACTGGTTGAACTAACACGTCAGAAAAGATGAAATAAAAAAAACATACTGTACATCAGAATGGCCCCAAGTATCCAAGTAGACAGATTAACTTGGACAAGCAAAAGGCATACTTCAATACAAACCTACAAGTAATTAATATTTCTTTAGTGAACACTAAAATGTAATTAAAAACAGGCTTCATCCAAAAAAAATAACAAGAGCGATATATAAGGAATTTTCATAAGCACCAAAGTATTAGCAGTATCAGCATGACGTTTTAATTGGTTGGTGTGCACGATGACAGATCACCAACCTTGTTTAATTGGTGTGACTGATGCATTCCATTACCACCGTTACCTGTGCGACTGTCTCCTTTCTTCTCCCTCATGTTCCACTTGGCTGGGCAGGGTTTTGGGAACTGCTAGGAAGAGGCAATTATTGGGTCTGTTGGGATCAACTTTCTCCTGCTTCTTTTTCTGGCGCTTTTATTTGGTTATCCGTAGAGAATTAGCAGCTATTAGATTAAAATCAACATATCACTGAACAGAGGTGCACTTAATAGGCAGAAGCTTAGGTGATAGACACTCATTTTAGTAGTTTGCACGAACCGCGTTGTCACTCAGTGACTGCTTTATTGTCCTCAAGCAGAAGCTATAAGCGACTAACTCGAACAAGCATCAGCATCTATATATACATACTAAGCTTGCATGCTTGCCACTAATTTGCAACAGGAACCCTGCTACATATTGGCAGACGATCAGCTATCAGGTTTCCTCAGCACTTCCACACAAGGATACCTTCTAAGAGGAGATTAAAAAAAGGCATGTATCTATATCCTTCTGAACAAAAGACAACTTCATTGTTTACGCCAGGCTTAGCAGATCCAATATGTAGGGACATGTAAAAATATATTCAATATATTAACATTTACATTCAGGTAATGTACCATTTAACTACAGGATGAGTAGTATTGCTAAATATATCCCATTTCGTGTGCTCATTGTTGCATTATGTGCTATCCTAAGAATTGGTTGACTGGTCTTTTTAATTATAGATCTACAGATCAATTTATATATAGTAATAATAATCCAAATATAGGTAACCTTTTGATGGTTGCGGAGGATGTCGAGGTTGCTATCTGATCAGATTTTTCTTGTGGCTATGGATGGCAATGCGGTGCTGCCAGGACCAGTGCTCCATTCCACCACATTCCGATGAGTTGTTTCTACAAGCTTTTAGACAAACATGAGTGTCGGTTGCGTGCTAGATGTAAAGATAGATGGTTTGTTTTAATACATGTGAAATTATACCACATGACTCCCCTTTCTGAAAAAGATCATAAACCAACAATTGATAATATCGAATTATTTGTAACTACTTCAGGTTGGCATTATAAGTAGTAATTACTACTATATTGGCCATTATTTTGAGCAAACAAATGCCAAGCTAATTGATCACTAATAATTTAATGACTCAGTCCAACTTCCAAGTTCAACAACGTCACCAAAAAGAACAGAATTCAGTAGAGTTGAACATGTTTCACTCAGCTTATACTACCTTAATTGACAACTGATTTATATATCAGTAAAGTTGAACATGTTTGCTGATCACATAGATATTTTACATTGTGAGTTTGTAATCAGGTGGGCTTTCAAGTCTACCAGAACAGCTTCAAACAAGTTTTCTCATGAAGAACATACCTGCTGTGAGACACCCAATGGTCTTATGATATTATTTTTATGCTTCGGATTTGCACCAAAAACTCAGTTTTTAGCCTTTAATTCCTACAAAGAAAACCAATAAATAGCTTATTATCCAGAACATTTTTCCAGAAATACATGGCTAATATAATTTCAGCCACGGGCCAACAGCGAGAGGAACAATTTCATATGATGATCGCAGCGAACATGCTAAGAAAAACGAGTTAGGAATGACTATCTCATCACTCCACCTTGAATCTTTGCTAACTGGCCAACTCTTGCATGACTAATTCTCAGATTAGCTACAGCGAGAGGAACAATTTCATATGATGATCGCAGCGAACATGCTAAGAAAAACGAGTTAGGAATGACTATCTCATCACTCCACCTTGAATCTTTGCTAACTGGCCAACTCTTGCATGACTAATTCTCAGATTAGCTACTATAAATTTAACCAAACATGTTTGAAGCATAAGACTTTGCATCCTATTTTCCAATGATGCCTGCACATTATGTTTGTCTTACTATCAGGCTGCAGGGAGTAGAGATGCAGAGTAGATTTCCCTAAGTGTGCACTAAATGCAAGAACCATGAGACTCTGCACGAAGCTCTCAGGTTCAAAAAAAAACTGGTGTAGATATCGAAATATGCTAATGCTAAGCAGAACGTAATAGATGAACGTAGGCAAGGAAGGATTAGTTAAGTTAATTATCTGAGACGTCCTTTAGTAGCTGCTGCCTGTCGCCAAGGATACTCTATTACGGATATAGCAATGGATCCTCCTGGCACTGGTGTGGGTGGTGGCAGTAAACAACATCTCCGGTGTCGGCTCTGGCGGAACATCTGGAGACACGCATCATCAAGAATTTAATCTGACAGGAAACTGAAGTTGGAGATTGGGGGTAGGTTGAGTAAGGGGCAGAGACCTTTATACTCGTGGGGAGGAACCTTGTATGTGAGGACGTCAAGGCCGCGGTAGACCTGCGTGGAGTTGGTTCTGACCACCTCGACGCCAGCGAACGATGGCTAGCTGCGACTTGACGACGCCAGTGCCGCCTATCACAATCACCACTATGCCCCTCCTTTGAGGCCGCAACGACGGGGACTCCTCACCGGCGTTTGGAGCCGGCGGTGTGGAGGCGATATGACGGAAGAGGAGGGGAGGAGGTCTTCCCATCGATCTCTGTGGTGGCGCTCTAGAAGAGAGGACGACGGGGGTCGAAATAGGGTGACGGTGGGATCATCGCGATGGGGCGACTTCGGTGGCAGCGGATAGAGCACGGGGACGACTGGTCGATCTGGTGGCGGCGGAGCGAATCCATGCGGGGCGGCGGCGCAAGCAGGGCAAGAGGACGACGGGGGATGGCGTGGTCGACGGCGGCGACGAAGTCGATTGAAGGATCTGAGGACGGCGGCGCCATGAGGGATCGGAGGACAACGGCGGGGGGAGGGAACTGGCAGCGGCGGATCTAGGGTTCGAGGGGTTGCGGGGGGAGGGGGTTGGGGCAGATGCACGGGATTGAGGGGGGAGGGCGGGGCGGACGCGGGGCGCGGGAGGGGAGGGTGGCGGACGCACGGGAGCCCGGACCGGAGGGGTAAAAACGGAAGGGGGAAATGCGGACGTGCGGGGAGGTGTGGGGGCGGACGCACAGACGACCGACAAAACGACGTACAAGTTTTTCTCATAAGTTCATTCTTTTTAGAGTAGAGATTATATGTGTCCACGCCAAAAAAAATCTATTTTTCTCTCTATGTGAACACGTCCCCCCTGAGAATTAACGTCTCCAGTCAGTTAGCGATAGCAAACTTTCTCTTATTTTTTTGAGATTGCGATAGCAAACTTTCTGAATAATGGAGGCGCCGCCGCAAGTGACAAGCATTAGGCGCCATTCGATCTTTGCGTTGAACGGTTCAAAGCCTCAAAGCGATTCCACGGACCCCACACGACAGCTCTTCTGACAGCGATTTTTGTTTCGCTGCCTAGCTAGAGAAAAGCTTGTTTTTTCAAAAAAAGAAAAGAAAATGCCACGTTATTCTTAGTTTCGGGAAAACGGAAAGTGACGCGAAAATGACCTGCGCTCCTGCCGACACCACCCGAAAGCTTCCACAGCTCGGCATCGCGGAGCAGTGGAAAAAGGACCACCAGAGACAGACGACGGCCGGGAAGGGGAAAGCGCCGAGGCTGCTGCTGGTCCATCCCGCGAGTGCGTGGCGCCTGGCGCGGGCGTGGGGCTGCGGCCGCGCGGCGTCTTGTCCCCCTCCCTTCTCCCGGCACCAAACCAAGGAAGGGGAGGTGGCTCGGTCCTCGACCTCGAGCTCTTTGGTCGTGTTTGGAAGAGCAAAGGAAAAAAAATTTCTACGGAATCTTCCTTACATGGAGTACTAAATGAACTTTATTTGCAAAATCTTTTACGGATGAGTGTAACTTTGCGCGACAAATCTAATGAACATAATTAATTAGTGATGTGCTACAGTAATGCTACAGTGATCATGTTCTAATTATGCGGTCAAAGACCTCGTTACGTTCGTTTTGTGATTTTACCCGGGATTGTGAAGGTAGTTTTGAAACTGATTTTATTTAATATTCTTAATTAATGGTCAAAGTTGCATTTAATATGGGTGAACTTCCGAACACTGCTTTTTTTCAGCGCTCGAGTTATCAATGTTGCTGTTCTCGTATTGATATTTTCATCTAACCGGTCAGATTTCGTGTTTGCCGAGTTAACTGATTGCTCGTGTTGACGTTTCAATCGAACCAGACGAGCATAATTTGTGTTTTTTTCTACTTATGATCTTCTAGTTTCCGCTATATCCGTAAAACCTCGCACTATCTTTGTGGGGTTAACTATTTCACCACAGAGGTTAGACCAGTTGTTACATCGGTGACACCACCAGCACCGTCAGTCCCACAGCGTTGGCCACGAAATAATCGTCCACTTTGTAGACCATGACCATGAATTGACAGGGATCTCTATTTTCGCACGTGACGGTGGTGCTGGTGCTAGCGGTGGTGGTGAAACTGCGACAGCGACTGAAAGGTATTACTAGTAGCTAGTAGTAGTAAACTCTAGGACTCTGGTAGGAGCCCACGCGCACCAGCTCGTGGATTATTGCTGGTTGTCACCCGGCTGGTAAACTTTTTTTTTCACGAGCCAGGCACCGGGCCAATGCAAACCGTGCGTCATTCTCATCTCTTTTGCGCGACTGATGAGAAAATCTAGCGGCAGAGGTGTGCGCCTGAGATTTGACAATGCCTCTTTGTCGCGATCACCTGATAAATTTACATTATCCCTTCGCGCGCGGAGAGATGAATGGAGTATCTCGCAAAAAAGTTAAGCTGTGACCTCAGAGTCTCAGTCAGGACCCTGGAGAAACGTCAAGAACATTTTGCCGAACCCGATACACCATCCCAAAAGGAATTTTAGTTAAAGTATATAAAAAAAGGAATTTTAGTTGACAAAAACAAAACCCTATAGAGATAGAATCCCATGAAATTCTAGAGCATTCCCACCATTTTTTTGCTTTCTACGGAGTAGCAGTAGCAAATTGTTCAGGGAATGAATCAGGGTTCATGCACCGATCCTAGAAAGCTTGTGCCTGAAATCGAAGCAAGCGATTGGAGACCACACCGCTATATCCCCCTTGCTGTAGCCCACTTGTTTACTCGCTGCATATAGGCAGGCAAAATTAAAGTCGAGTGAGATGGAATCAAGCGATCAAATTGGTGAGGAGACTTTACCTAACTGACGGGGCAAGGCAATAGAGCCCGGCAGCTTAGATTTGCAGCCACTACTTTGGGTCAGGTGGTGCCGTCAGTCGGGGACCGAGGGAAGCTGCAGATTTCGGAGCACGCATGAGATTGTAACATTTTGATGCAGCTTGAGTAGCACTGTAGCAGGGCCACATGCTCTGGAAGTCTGGATGCAGTGCACCCAGTTTATTTCGTGCTAGTTTTGATGAAAGAAAAGAGGTGCAGACAATTCGTCCATGCATAAAGAATGGAGGATAACAATGCACAAGCTGCAAATGTGAAGGTAACTTTGTGAGCTGGATTTCGCTCTGAATTGTTTTTCTCTTCGAGTGAGATCTTTGGAAAACCAGAAATATATATCTGTGCCGATCCACTTATGTTATATCGAGTATTTATGTACTAGTCATAAGTCTGAACGAGCTCCCAGAGCATGGGTCTTCACTGAACAGTTGATATCCACAATCTAGGTTGATGTGCTTGTTCATCTGTGCTGTTCTTGTCTCTGACCATGCAAGTGGGCGGGGACTGAAATCTTGGCAGATTTTTCTAGGATATCCATCCATATATGGCAGCGTAACTCATCTGGCAGTGAGGCTGTCCGCACTCATCATACCCTATTTGCGTACGCTAAAGTGAATATTCTGCCTAGTCATCAACAAATTTACAGTTCAATATCAATTTCTCCGCACTCATCATCCCCTATATCTCGTACTCCAAACAAAAACTAACTGTGAGACCCACGCGTCATACACCTTTTCTTTCTCTCTCCCTCCTCTCTCTTTCCTTTCCCACCTACCAGGCATCATCCCTCCCATTCATTTTCTCTCTCCTCCATCTCCACTTCGCCCCCTCCGCCGCTTCCCGTCCCTGCTCCCCACCCCGACCAGCGGCCACATGCTCCTCTGCTCCCTCCGGCGGCGGCGGCGAGCTCGGTCGACCGCGCCCCCGCCTCGCTCCGCCTAGCTCGGGAGCTCCGCCTCGCCTCGATCTGCTCCGGCCCCGCGCTGCCCTGTGCGACTGGCGGAGGCGGGACGTCGGCATGGAGCACCTGCGGCTCCGCACCTGCCCCCGGCGGCGGAGCTGCCCCATCTCCCCCACCTCCGGCGCCGCACCTACCCCGTCCCCAGCTCGCGGCGGCCGCATAGACGGAGATCCGTCGGCGTCGCGTCGACGTGTGCGCGGAGATCCAGAATGGGCGGCCGACGAGGCGGGAGGAGAAGCAGCCTCGGCCATGGCGGCGGCCATGCCCTCGAGCTCGGCCATGGCGCAGGCGGCGACCATGGCCGAGTTTCTTGGGCACCACCGTCCCCGCGCCCCGCCGCCGGCTGCTCCGCACACCCCTCCTCTTCTGCGTCCCACCGGTGTAATTGAGCTCGGGCGGCTTCCTCTCCGGCGAAATCAAGCTCGAGCGGGATCCAGGCGGAGTTCCCCATGGCGCGGTGGCGCTCCCCATGGCGCGGTGGCGCTCCCCATCGAGCTCGGGGCTCCCTCGTCTGGCTGCTCCGTCTCTCTGCCCCCCTCTCTCTCTCTCTACGGGCTCCGGCGTTGCGGTGGCGGCGGCCGGCCCAGGCGCTTCCGCGGAAGGGCGGGAGGGCAGGGTGGTTGGCTCACGCCGCGACGGAAGGCAGCTGGGGCCCGCACGAGCGTGCCGTAGCGCACCCGGAAAGACGCCAGGTATGGCGTTCCCGCGGCCGGAACGGGATACCCCGTTCTCTTTGGCGCCCCCCGGTGCGCGGGGGGGGGGGACGCCACAGGCCAACGCCATCCCGCCAGCGTGTCCCGTACCGGGGCTTTTACCGCACCCGGTGCGGACAGCTGAGAGCCTGCATATAACTCCACAGCGTAGGTCTTCCCGTAGGCTGGTGCATAAACTTCCGATGATGATTTGAACTCGAGAGTGTGTTTAGATCCAGATGAATTAGCTGAATTGGGGAAGAATTTGGGAAGAATTGGTGTAAATGCAGATAAATAGTGAGAGGTGATATGATAGATGATGAGATGTTTTTTGCAAACTTTTTGAGATCTAAACACACCCCGAGATGGAAGATTATTCTCTAGGAGTGAGGACTGAGGAGCTTCCATGCCTCTACGGCCAGGCATTCATGGCTGCAGGCGGCCAGGCGCAGGCAAGCCCGCTCATGATTGACGAGTACGAGTCTACGAGATCGCCTCAAGGTCGTGAAGCACACAGATGGGCAGGGCGCAGCGCGGAGACGTGTGCTCCTCCGAGCCCATCCGGGCATCCGGGTCCACACGGCAGCGTCGTCCAACCCTCGTAGCACGGTAGCACCATGACACTGTTTAGACCAGACCACTGCCAAAACCGGGTTGACTGCAGCTGTTTCTGTTCCCAGAAAATTGCTGGTTTTCCAGTAGAGCTAGCTGCTCATCTCCGCACGTACTAGGAGTCTAGGAGTACCACGGCAGAGGTTTGACCAAAACAAAACAAAACAAAAGAAAAATTATAGCACAATCATGTTGCTGATGAAGCCACAGTTCAGGGTCAACGCAGCCATCAGAATCATACATGAGAACGTATCAAGGGCTCCCACCCTCTCACATACTCCCTTGCTCCCATGATTCAAAGTCCATAAAAAAGTGCATGAAAAAATCAACCAAAAATATGAATAGGTACATGATGCAATGAACTATGTTCATGCAAAGTTTCATATTCAGCAAAAAATTGTGCATGGAGAAACAAAAAGACAAATCCATATATGAATAGATGCGGGTTTGCGGATCCTGATGAATAGTGCATCCGACCTGATAACATGCTAAATTTGTCTTTTTTATTTCTCTTCACACAAATTTTTGTTCAACTTGAAACTTTGCATGAACAAGAGTCAATGTATCCTTCATTGATTCATATTTTTCACTGTATTTTTCATGAAATGTTTTGTGAGTTATGAATCATAGGAATAAGGGAGTATGTGAGAGGGTAGGAGTACCTCGTCTGGCTTATCAGCCACCAGCCAGCAGTACTTTTCTCTCAGAAAAAACCAGCCACCAACAACCAGTCAGTAGTACTTTTCTCTCAGAACAAACCAACACCAGCCACCAGCAACCAGCCAAGCGAACAGGCGGTGGCTTCACCAGTGGGGCATCGACGCATCACGCACGGGGGTCTACTTCATCTCATTACATTACATTACATGTTAAGCTAAGCCAGGACGCAAACAATGCCGCACGTCTTTGGAACACAACGCAGCGTTCCCTGTTGCTGTCGGTGTCTCGGCGTGCAAGTCTGACTCTCTCATTTCTTCGCATTTCCCTGCTGGCCTGGGTACCCGGTACCTACTGATGGTACTCCTGCTGCTGGTTCGTTCATCGTTGACGAGGCAAATGTTTATCCCCCCAAACGTCAACCCGTTTATCAGCGCCAGTACATTACCAGTCGTACATTACCACAAGGACTTGACTACATGGAGAGCCCTCTCCTTTTAGCGTTAGGAGGAGAGCCCTCCATAATTAGCATCATTTCCATTTAAGGAAAGAACCGTTTACATCCCCTTTTAAGGACACGGGGTGGTCCTCTTAAAGAGAGGCTCGCGCAGCATGCACCTTGCCAAAAGCAACTAGCGGAGCGCGCGTGTCAGACGCACATGTGCGTGGAATAAATGAAAGCAGCAATTGACCGTTGACAAAAAGCAAGCCAGCCCAAGGGTGAAGTATAAAAAAAACCTAGCAAAGAAATTGGTCCAATCAAATAGAAAAAAACTGGAAGCAAAACATATTCAAAGTAATTTAATTTCATCCCATATTCATCGAGATTAGCAATTAAAACATATTCATAGCTAAGTGCATTGTCTTGCCGTTAAACACAGACATCACCTGTGCATTATTGTCTTGTCTCTTTATTTGTCACCTAGCTAGTTCAGTAGCTATTCCCTCTTCTTTGGAATCCTTTGGCGACAAAAGTTATCTAAAAGAGTTAACTAGTTGTACATATCTTCTATAGGAAAAATTAATTGACACATCAAATCCAAGCATTGGGGTGTTTGCTTCTTGATTGCTTCTCATTATTGTCACGTCTGATGTGTGAAGACTTTATTATGTTAGGAAAAAATATTCCTTTCTTATTGGCTCTATTACTGAAAAAAATCTGAATGTACATGAAAAAACATATGAATGTGCATATATAACATACAACAATAATTAGTTACTTCCTACAACATTGAAACTAAAATTAAGCTACTTCCGGTTCCGGTATGATTGAAATGCATGCCGAGTTACTGGACCTTAGTTACTTGCTACAACATTGAAACTATAATCAATTTACTTGCAATATGATCCAAATGCAAGTCTAGTTAGTAGTTACTTCCTGAATGTTCAGATCGGGACCATAGTTATTTCCTACAACATGTAAACTAAAATCAAGTTACTTCTGAATCGATTCAACATAAAAAGAAAGGATCAGCGTAAAGAAACACACTAAATATATAGCTGTCTACTAGCAAAGTCATATGGTTTATCTCACACACAAATACAGACCCTTCTTGCATGGCTTTGAGAAGAGGAGATAAAGATTAGCATGGACCTATCCAAACTCACAGTACCCAAGTTTTTGTGCCGCTCAAATGGTCATGGAAGCACATATTTCTTGTCCCCAAAAATTGACATGTCACTTATATAGTCTCAGCTACACTTCGAAATGATGCAAGGAGGGGTGAGTTACCTTTTGTGTATTTCAAGTTTCAACCATGGGCAAAAAGTTACACCTATCTAATGTGAATAAATGCCTAGTTATTTTCAAAATAGAGAAATGTTACTTCCTATATAAATGTAAACAATAATTAGTTATTTTTTGAACGGATCTAGGGATCAGCTTGGAAGGTGAATGACCTTCCGGTATCTAAACCAAAGGGGAGACCCATTTCAACAAGAAAAAGCTAGGATTTAGTCTGGAAGGGGCGTCAAATAACATTTGTATTGCTTCATAGATGACAGATGTTACATGCTCGTATAACTTATAACTTTCTACTATGTATTGGTTTTTCCTGCTCTAACTATGCTTTATATTGTTACTTTTTGCTGGTGCAAAAATATGTTGAAATTTCTTCCTAGTCAAATAAGCAACATGAGAAGGTACTGCCTAGTCAAGGAAGCTGCTGATAAGGACAAACTAATAAAGAAAAATTAACAAATAGCAGTAAGAAACTATGGGGAAACCATGGATTTCTTTGATAATGTGCAGACATATAGTACATGTGAAAAAACTATGAGTTACATCATGACAACATGCAGGCAGGAAAACATAGAACTACATTGTGCTCTAAGTGTGTTGTTAATATGACTGCACAAAGATGACAATAGCAACATGTGTTACATCCAACTGAAAAGAAATCAGAGCTAGTTACTTCTTGTGTCACTGAAAACATGATTAGTTACTTTGAATGGAATATAAGTAAATAATTAGTTATTTCTTATGAGACTGCATATGAGAAATATGGTTAGTTACTTTGAATGGAATATAAGTAAAGAATTAGTTATTTCTTATGAGACTCCATATGAGGTAAGGTTACTTCTTATGGTAAGTTAAACTGATCAACCAGAGTATGAATGAGGAGCACAAAACTGAGTGCAACATCAGCCGATCAGATAACTGAGAAAACATCAGTAGACCAAAACCAACCAAATTTCAAGTCGTACCTTATGTGGACATACATATATACGTAGTAGAACCATAACATCAGGAAAAAACAACCAGCAAGCCAAGTAGTAGAACAATAATGGACACAGACAATTAGCAGGAATTACAATCTATTGAATGCACAAAGTAATAGGGATGACTTTAATCAGTTGGATTAAAAAGAAACCTTCGTGAAGAGAATAAAAATTCAAAATTAGTTATTTCTTATTATATGGTAATTTACGTTGTATGGAATATAAATACATAATTAATTACTTCTTATGATATTGCATATGTGATAAGTTACATTGTATAGAATATAAATTCAAAATTAGTTACTTCTTATTATATTGCATATGTGGTAAGTTACTTTGTATGGAATATAAATACAAATTTAGCTACTTCTTATGAGACTGAAAACGTGGTAAAGTTACTATGGAATATAAATACAAATTTAGCTACTTCTTATGAGACTGCAAACGTGATAAAGTTACTTTGTATGGAATATAAATACAAATTTAGCTACTTCTTATGAGACTGCAAACGTGGTAAAGTTACTTTGTATGTAATATAAATACAAACATTACCTACTTCTTATGAGACTGCATATGTGGTAAAGTTACTTCCTACTATAAATTAAGGCCATTATCAAAAAAGAATAGTGAAATGGTAGTGAGATAATTGCAGCTTATGACAAATGATAGTTGAAAAACAAAATATAATATGGCAAATAGAATGGAGTGTCAAGGAAGCAAAGGGAAAAACCCTTGAACTGATTGTTACGAAAATATTTCCAATATCTGCTTTTAGAAAGATGAAAAGGTTTTTTTCTAGGGCAGAAGATGATAAACGTATTTATTTTCTGAGGCAGAAGATGAAAATGCATTGTGCATGGAACCGCTAAGTAAAAAAGTTGATCCTGTTTTTTCATCAACAAAGCACAAAAGGCATCAACTAAGATGATATACACAAGTATGGGACATGGCGTACAGTAGCACAAGTTATGTTTATGCAGGTCTGCAACTGTATAGAGAATAGAAAATAGCTAGCCACCAATCCCATTGAAAATTTACATCCTTCCCAATGGGTTGAATGGAAAATTTGAAGTTTCGACATGCATACTTACTAAAACATCAAAATATATTGCATTTCAGAAACATTAGTGCAGCAAAGTAAACACAAGATTCAAGTTTTCATACAAAAGTCATAAAGAAGGGATGCTGAACTACTGAAAAAACTGACTAGTTACTTCCTATGTGTTTCAAATAAGGGGCAACTTACTTCCTATCTCATGTAAACCAAAGATATTTACTTCTTATGTGATTCAAATTCGAGATGTGTTTCAAATCAATGATCTACAAATGATACACCATGAAAAGTACCACTCTACATTCAACTTCAGATTCAAGATATATGGTTCTTAATGCCAAAATGTGTAAGAATCTTTCATAAAACACATGCACCATAAAAACTACAACTAACAAAACATAGAAAAACATAGTAAGAAGTGCAAAATGAAAACAGTAGGTACTTCCTATTTGTATGGAACAGATGGCTACTTACTTGCTATGTATTTAAATACACTGCTAGTTACCACCCATATAATGTCCAAACAAAATTTGTTATTCCCTTTACATTTGAAATTAAACAACTAGTTACTTTTAACTTAATGGAGGGAATCATTAGTTACATCTAATTTCATGTAAACCAGCGAGTAGTTACATTATCAATCCCATTACTTGGTGAAATGTATGGTGTAAATGAATGATAAGTTACTTCCTACATATGTCAAAACTAGTGATATGTTACTTCCTATCTCATATCGACAAATGATTAGTTACTTTGCAATATCATATAAATCAAGATAATTAAATTCTACACCATATTTGTAGTGGCATATTACTTTCTAACTCAAAATAAAAAAAGAAATAAGTCAGTTTGTTTCATCATGTGGATCGGTGATTAATTACTTGCTAAATATTTCAAATCAGATACAAATTTCATTCTCTATTTAAGCACATAAGTTACTTTGTTTCATCATGTGAATCGGTGATTATAAATTACTTCCAATCTCATGTAAAATAATGATAAGTTTCTTCCTAAAACTGATTTGTGGTGACAGGTTAGTGGCGAAAATCAAATGTGAAAAGGAAAAAGATAAGTAAACTAATAAATATGTGCCAAAAATACCAATTTCAGCAGACGTCGGCACCCCGATATGTACTGACACACTGGTCAGCTGCACCTGCAAAAAATGTTCATGGGTAGAGATAAAATATTGACTTAGTTTATATCTCATGGAAATAAATGATCAGAAAGTTCAAGCGTGTTTCAAACTAGGGCGAATTATTTCATATCTAATGCGAGCAGATGTATATTTACTGATATGGTTTAAACCGGGCAAAGTTACTTTACATCTAGTATATAAACCAATGGGTAGTTACTTCTTATTTGTTTCAAACAAAAAATGGGAAAGGCAAAGTGAGTTGATAAGATATACACCGTACCTTTTGAATGAAAAGGCACCTAACTACTTCATTTCTCATATAAAAACATCACAATATGATCTGCTAATCTGAGATATATAAAGGGATCTTTGTCAAAATGTTACTTCTAACTTCTAACACACAATGAACTTGTAGAAAAGGGACAAAAGATGCACTGTCACAACTGACATCAAAGTTCAATTCACAATCCATCAATTTATCTGAAGAGGGAGAACCACATACAGATATCTGTTAGGAACTATTCTTGCGGCAAAGCAAAATGAATCTCTTTTTTCTTTAAGTAGACTCAGAAAAAACTTTATATTACTTTGTAGATGAGCGCTTGATCCTGATATTAGCCATGTTAGATTAGCCAATCTGTGGCATGGTTTTGCCATCCCAATTTTCAATGTACTTGAATATGTAGGAGCCGCAGTCATATCTGCCAACAAAAAAATAAAGGAAAAATATTGATGGAGTTACTTCATGTGGATGTGGTGTGAAAATAATGGAAAGCAGTGACAAAAGGTGCAGGTGGCATATGTTGAGCAAAAAACAGGTACAAATGGTGAAAATAAGGTACCTCCTAAGTCCTAACTAACTGTTTGAAATGAGGGGCTACTTGATTCTCCAACATAAGGCCACCAAAGTTTAATTACTTCCTACATGTTTCAGTTCAAAGCATGATTACTTCCTATATCATGTGAATAAACAATTAGTTACTTTCTCGAAGAGATTACATGTTACTTCTTGCAGGAAGGAAAAGAAAGAATGGACTCACAATGCTATTTAATTAGTTGAGGAACTACTACATGTACTGGAGTCATATATAGTGTCTATGGACTTACCCCTATAATGGAATTGCACTTGCATAGTTCATATCATGGTGAAGACTGAAAAACTACCATATATCACACAGCAAAACATATTCAAATATTCGTGAACATCACACCATTCAGTACTATTCAACTGATGATTCCATTGAGCTGACGGAAAGAGAGCAATCTGATTGATTACAGTTAAGATGAAAAAAGTCATTGATTGAAAGAAACCTATGCTTTTCACATTTCGATGCAGATCTAGAGACCTATCCCTTTGGAAAGAGAAACATAGCAAATGGCAGTCACTTGTGACTAACACAGTTCTGATAAAATTCACAAAGAATAGAGGCGATCAAATATGTGAATCACAACTGACTGACTGAGTGTCTCCTTCCAGAAAAAGGCTTCTATACATTCACATTTGGCAACAAGAGCTAGTGCTAGTAGTGTCATTACATCAAGCCAGAGGCCTGGATATAATTGTCTTGCTTGCGAATGAGAACTAGATCTACGAGGAACACAAGAATGTAGAAAATTGATTGGTGACTATAAGCACCATAGGCCGCAGCAACTAACTTGAATCACCATGATATGATCTGACTACTCTAATAGTGATAGTAGCCTGATAGGGTAATCAAGTCTGCTATGAATACTCCAGTTTTTGAAAACCTCTAGCACCACCTGGCTTACAGTTTGCAAGAAGCTCAGCCAATGGTTTCTCAACAGAAGCATCAGTGTTACAGAAGTTACAAGTTCATGTTTGATTAATAATTTTGATGCGCAAATCAGACAGCAAATAAAATAAATACGCAAATCCGGTACAGTATTGTGAGCCGCTTCAGATTGACACAACAATGTCATTCTGGTATGACATTATGACACCACTGGCAGATTTCACACAGCAATAGGCCACGAAACTCTAGACTACTCAGTAGACAAAGTAACAAGCACCACCAAAAACCATGGTAACACGCATATGCAATCAAACACTTGAAAAGCTACAAATTGCTACAAAGAAAGGAAGGGGATACACACCAAAGATGGTTCCACGAAGCTCCAGAAAAGATAACAGGCTCGAACTATGGCCTGGGCTTCAGGCATCACACCTCGCCAGATTTACTTCCGCTCTTTTTCCTGAGTCATGCCTCTGCTTGTCGGATTTAGTCGATTTCATAGTCTAGCATCACACCTCACGCGGCAGACGACGCTGCATCGTCAAAGCCCGGAAGCCGTCGCCACCCTTTCTTCACGTCGAGACTTCGAGTCGCATCCTGGTCACGCTGCATCATCTCCCCACAACGAGACCTCGAGTCGACGATTGACCGCGCCGCGCCGCCTCTCCTCGCCGAATATGGAGAGCCCCTGGGCTAATCCCAAGACAATCTTGCCAAATTGTGTCCTACCTCGAACCATCTGTGTACCGCCACCGCCAAAGCCGCCGCCAAATGGGTTCCACCACAGCCCACAGGGCAATGCACAGGACCTGGAAGAGACAGGTGTCGTGCTGCTTGGCTAGCAGGGCGCCACCGCCTTTGCGCCGCGCCCCGGCTGGGGGCTTCGTGCCCTAGGCCTAGATGCGCCATCGGGGCCGCGACGGCGGGAAGATCAGTACTGCCGGCAGTGGCATCCCCTGCGGCGGTGAGGGATACTCTGGAAGGGTGGGGAATGGGGAATGCGTGGTTGGGGATAGGTATACATGGCCATTTGGCCCGCCCGGCACAGCACGACACGAGCACGAGGTGGCACGAGCACGACGGGCACGAGCATGACGCGGCACGACGGCCGTCGTGCTCGTGCCGTGCCGGCACTACGTGCCGAGCTCGCGGCACAGCACGAGCACGAAGGCAATTTTTCGTGCCGTGCCGGCCCGAGGCACGACGGCAGGCACGACGTGCCATTTGTGCCGTGCCAGCCCATAGCACGACGACCGGCGGCGGAGGGGAGGAAGAGAAGGCCGCCGGTGGCGGAGGGGAGGAAGAAAAGGTCGTCGGAGCCGGAGGAGATGAAGGAGGTCGCCACTCGCCAAGCCACGGAGCTCCGTCTCCGACGGAGGGGACTCGCGGCGGAGGAGGAGGTGCCGGCGGCGGCAACAGAGGTGGAGGTGCCCGGCCACGGATCTGGCCGCGCCACCTCCATGGCTCCATGCGCGCGCGAGGAGGGGCGGCGGCGGAGGAGGGGCCGGCGACGGAGGAGAGGAAGAAGACGTGGTCGCCGCGTCGCCCGCTCTGCCGCGCCCACCGCCGCGCCATGGAGCTCCCCCACCGTCGACCGCGGGTGCTTCGAGAGAGAAGAGGGGCGGAGGAGAAGGAGGGGGCGGCGGAGGAAGAGGAGGTGGTGGCCGGCGGGGGCGGTGGCCACCGGCGGAGGTGGTGGCCGGGCGGATCACGGATTGGGGAGTGGGGACTGGGGAGGCGGCTAGGGTTGGGAGTTGGGAGTGGGTGCGGCTGGGCTGGTGGCTGGCTGCTTTTATTTATCGGGCCGGATGGGCCAGTCGGGCTGCTGGGCCATCGTGCCAGTCCTTGGGCCACGTCGGGCCGGCCTGATTCGTGTCGTGCTGGGCTGGCACGGTGGGCTGAGATTGCAGCCCAGCACAGCCCAACTTCGTGCTCGTGCCGACCCAGGCCCGAAATTATCGTGCTGGGCTCGTGCTCGTGTCGGGCCAAAATGTCGTGCTTTGGGCCGGCCCATGGGCCTCGTGCTTTTTGGCCAACTATAGGGACGGGTCGGGCCAGACCAATTGATAGGTGAGCCTCACAAGGAAAATAGAAGGCGAAGAGCACGCAAACGTCGGATCAAAGACGAACGACGATGGAGAGGGCTCTCGCGGTAAACTTAAATGGAGAGCCCTCTCCCATTAGCTTTTACGTTACCACAATACTAGTAGTCTCGAATTTCCTTTTTCTTTTTTTTTTCCTTAGAGGAATCGAAGGAAAGCAAGGCCCAGTACCCAGTCCACTGTCACTGCCCCAATCTGTCATTCGCACAATCATCGTATCCTTTCGTTGCTGCGACGGAATTTAACCTTTCCTAGTACTGCAGCTTTTTTTTTTTTTTTACCACACGGCGCGGGCAGACGGTGTGGGCACTGGGCAGGCTGCTGGTGCCTGGTGGTGCTGGGACCGGGCGGGACAGCCACACATGTGGCCAGCTGCAGGGGAGCACGATGAGCACGTGCCCGGGCGGAGTGGAGCGCACGGCGGGGCGGCGGCCCGGTGCCGGTGGCCATCCCCCGCTCATCTCGCGCTGCGTACGTGGACGGCCCGGATGGGTGTCCGCCGCGGCACGGCCGGCCACAGGTCCCCGGCAACCGCAAGCGGCGTGGGCAAGGCTGGCACGGGCGCGGATCGAGCGCTTTGACGACGAGGACAGTGGACAGGAGGAGGGCGGCCATTGGCTGCAACCTGCAAAACTCCGGCCTGTTCGCTTGGCTGGTTGCTGGTGGCTGGTGTACTGCTGACTGGTGGCTGATAAGCCAGACGAACAGGGCGCTCATAGGCAAGATGCTAAGTTCTTCAGTGCACATGAACGACCTTTAATTATCTGCAATAAACCTGGCACAAAACAATCGACTTGAAAATGGTAGTACTCCTAAATCATAATCCTAGCGCATCGCTCACGAGTCCTAGTACACGTGTACATGCTCCAGCTCTGTCAGAATTATATTAGACCTCCTTTTTTGTACATGATGCTTTTCCGCCAGAGCAACAAATGCTAGACTACTGCCAATGGACTATTTCCGATTAATCTGCAGTTCTGCACTGACCAATCAACACCAAACGAGAATCAGCCTCCTACACTGCACTGCACTGCACATCTGTAAAGCACAGACCAAAGCGGTGGCCCCTGGCCCTGTTGATTCGTATCGCGCGAGCAGACACGCACGAGTGACCCCAAGCAGAAGAGGCAACCGAATAACCCTGTTCTTTGCCGGATCGCAGCGTCAGAAATCCACCCATCTCCGATCACCTCTAGTTAGCAAAGTACTTTACTAGCAATGCAAATGCTTGCTCCGTCGCCTGTACTAAACTGGAATCCGATGAGAGGTCGCTGTTTGCTGATACTCGCTCCTCTCTGGCACGTGTTTAGCATTTTTCCAAGCATCCTTTGGTACGTTCTTGTTCGATTGACACTGAATTGAAGCGGCACCAAAATTCAGATTTGGCAGCGGGCGGAACAGGCCGTGTGGCGACAGATTCTCGCTGTGACGAAATGCCACCAAAATTCAGATTTGCCGTCTACTCGCATTTAACTTCCCATGTTTGTCAACATTTAAATGCTTTTGGAAGTGCAGAAATGCCACCCAGATCATCTCAACTTATGGTTAGAATTTAATCAAGACAGAAACAGGTGGGTTTCGAATAGTAGTAGTCGAACCCAGTGAATTCAGCGAGCGTTGAACCGTCTACAGATAGACCTGGTAAAAAGGAAGAGGGTGATTCCGCTTTTGGTGGTCGTCAGTGGTTGGTTACTACGACGCGTTAACCCTGAGCTTTGTTCGGGGGTGGTCGCGAAAGCTGCTGGGCGGGTAGCGTCCAACGCGTGTGTGAGGTGGGGGCGTGGGCGTGCGTGTAAAGGCCGCCGCACGGGGCCAAGGTGCGTGGGGCCCACGCAGCGGCACACGTGGCCCCAGCCCATAAGGCAGCACGTGGCCGTGCTGCAGCAGCCAGCGATCGTCCGTCGCCGCTGCGGCGGCGGCGGCGACGGATTTCAGGGCCGTCAAACTAACCGGATTTCATGAGAAAGGGAAACGCCTCGTTCCCCTGGCTCTTGCCTGACCGTTTTGCCCCCAAGCTCACGGTGGATCGCAAGGTTCAGACAAAAGATTTCAGCAGTTTCACATTCGGCGTGAACGTGGGATGCGATTTTCATCGTCTCTGTATGGATGATGATGATGACAAAAGAACAGAATTGGGGTGGCTGGCTTGCTTTGTTCGGACTTCGGAGGCAACCATTCCTAGTGTGGCAACTCTGTCCTGTCCTTGGGAGCAGGGAGCCTTCTTTGGCAACGGCAATCTTGAATCTTCCCCTCTTCCGTTCCCCATCATTTTGACCTCTACCGTCGCATTAACAACGCCCACTGCTCGCCTATCTATATAGGTTGGAGGAATCAACATGAAATTCAGATTTTATTGTTTCATTTTTAGATACGAAATATTGTGATCGGTAAGCTAGCCAAAGCTTAGGTGTACATATTAAATAAGTACATTAAATTCTCCGCTACAAGCGATGGTCGTTACGAGAGTGTGAAGGTTGGTGGGTGCCGCCGTATGGCTCCGTTTTGTTTGAGTTTATGTTGAGTTTTCTACGCGTGCTGATCTCTCAATCCAACCAGCCGACGACGGTACGTCAGTGGTCTTGGATTGTGTGCGATAGTGTGTTGTGACATGTGTTGATGATCCAATCTGACTTGCCAATCTTTAAGTCGTCTTTTTTGGTTTTGTCCTAGTCTGAGTTTCAGCTTCTTTATCAATAATTTTGCACCGGTTCGATAAAATAAAATAACCTATAGGAAAAACGACATTAAGCTCGGATATAGAACCGCGTGAAAACGAGCATGATCCTGTTCTGTAATCGGGCAAGGGCGGAGAAGGGAGAGCGCGCCATATCCGAAGCTGCGATCCGGAGGGCAAAGAGGTAACTTTCCCTGCCCCCCGGTAGCCTCCACCCTCCTTCGTTGCTCCTCCACGCCGCTGTCCGATCCTCCTCGGACCCCGCCCGCCACACCGGCGGGGGGAGGTGGCCACCGACCGGGGTGGGGGGCCCCGCGTGTCACAGGCAGACACGCGCCACCACCCGCCAATCTCTTTTCACCCCGTGCTGTGGCCGGTAAAAGCGCCGGCTCGCGGGTGATTAAGGAGCGGACCGGAAATGTTTAACCTTTCTTCGTCCCAGAGACTCGCGGTGGCGGCTCGCGACTGGATGGATGATTAGTTTTTAACAGAGGGATTATAAAAGAGGCGCGGTCGCTGTTGTGGGCAAAGCACCACCACCACCCCCCACTTGCCGAGTATTATTACTTTGCGGCAGCGGCCTCGCCCCCGTTCTTATCTCCACTCGTGCCGCCTCCCCCTCCCCCCTTCCCTTCCCTTTCTTTCTCCTCCCTCCCTCTTGCTGCTCCTCCCCTCCCACCACCTCCGATCCTCCTGGGTCATGGCAAAGCTGGAGCCGCAGAGAAAATAGCAGCAGCAAGTGGGAGCTAGGTGAGCTCTTCCTACCTGCACTTTCCCTTCCTGTTCCCTGTTCTTGCTTGTGTGTGTGTGCTCATGCTTCATGTCGCCTGCTGCTCTTTCGATTGATATCTGTTTGTGCTGCTGGAGGATGGTTGATTGATTTCCTGATAGGGTTCTGATTGGTTTCTGCGGGATCTTTCGCTCTAGATAGTATCCTGTAGCTCCTTGCGGTGGCCAATTTCCGTTTGAGTTCTGCTTCGATCCTTCCTCTCGTTCCTGAAGTTTTTGTCCTGGTGCGTAAAAGGCGCAGTAGAGGCGAGGCTGCTGCTGCCTAGGATGACGTCGCGGTTCCCGTCCAAAAACCTGAGTTTCGTACATCTCTGTTGAATTTTTTCTTTGAGTTTTGCTTGGATCTCAATACCTGTTCTTTCTAGGAAATGTGTAGCAGCCGGGTATGATGGATACACTTTGTTCCTCGTCCGGGTTTAAAAGATCCTTTTTCTGCTATTAATCTTCGGAGGTGGGAAAATTTATGATTTTTGTGTTTCATTTTGCTTCTTGATTTTTTTTTCTCTCGACGACCTTGATTCCCTTTGTTAAGCACATGGGTACATGTTCTTGTTCCCAACTGTCCATACCTGCTTGGCTGGGTAAAAACAAATGATTTATCTTATTTATCTGAAAAGCTCTCCTGCCCTGCTTTTTCATCCTTTTCTCTTCCGCCCCCTTGTGATTCAATCAGAGCGTTACTTGGCAGTACGTTTCAACATGCTTTGTGATGAAAAGGGAAAAAAGATGGAAACTTTACATGCTTCTTCCTATGAATCGCCTTGTGAGAAGTAGTTATTTGGTTGACCCATTTATGTGGCGTATGTTTTCATGCTTGAATTCTTTGCTTGTATTTCTTTTTCGTGCTGTGTAATCTGTTCATTTATGTGGAAACAATAAGGACCATCCTATCTATAGTCCCTGTTAGTCTCAGTCGGATCGATTTCAGAAGAAGGATTACCGGGGAAGTCTCCATGTGTTGTTTTGATCAGATCAAGGCACTAGTCTGTTTCACCAAACACATGCTAGGTTGCTAACTTTGGCCTCCCGGCTGTTGCTTCAATAGGCAAGCTTGCTTTTTCCTGCCACATGATTGTCTCCTAGCTGTGTAGATCTATGTTGCCAAAGCAACAAGTCCTCTGTTAAGTGTCACTACTAATAGCAGTTACCTATTGCTAATCGTGTAATTACCAAATTAAGATGCCACAGTAAGCTTCGCCCAGCCATAGTAATTACGTTTTTAGTACTGACACGCAATCGTGTTGCACATGTTTACCTTCTTGGCACCTAATTACTGCTAGTAACACGGTGATTTCCCTCTTAACCCTCTTAAGAATCAGCAGTTGACGTGCTCTTCTTGCTTGCTGCTCCTGTGCAGGTGATTTGGTGAATACTACAAGTAGCAGTACAAGGAAGAAACTCTACCTGCCTGTGACTGCGAGTGAGTTTGCTTGTGCCGCCGGTGTTTGTTGAGGCCACGATGATGGGAGGTGGGCTGATGATGGATCAGGGCATGGTGTTCCCCGGCGTCCACAATTTCGTGGATCTCCTGCAGCAGAACGGCGACAAGAACCTCGGCTTTGGGTCGCTGATGCCGCAAACGTCATCAGGCGACCAGTGCGTGATGGGCGAGGGTGATCTCATGGACCCGCCGCCGGAGAGCTTCCCGGATGCCGGGGAGGACGACAGCGACGATGATGTCGAAGACATCGAGGAGTTGGAGCGCCGCATGTGGCGCGACCGCATGAAGCTGAAGCGGCTCAGGGAGCTGCAGCAGAGCCGTGGCAAGGACCAAGCTGCGGGCAGTGGTGTGGGGGATGGGTCGTCCAAGCCAAGGCAGTCGCAGGAGCAGGCACGGCGCAAGAAGATGTCCCGCGCGCAGGACGGCATCCTCAAGTACATGCTCAAGATGATGGAGGTGTGCCGAGCGCAGGGGTTCGTGTACGGGATCATCCCGGAGAAGGGCAAGCCTGTGAGCGGCGCCTCAGACAACCTCCGTGCTTGGTGGAAGGAGAAGGTCCGGTTTGACCGGAACGGCCCAGCAGCCATCGCCAAGTACCAGGCTGACAACGCCGTTCCGGGCACCGAGAACGAGCTCATCTCCGGCACCGCCAGCCCGCACTCCCTGCAGGAGCTGCAGGACACCACACTCGGCTCGCTGCTCTCGGCCCTGATGCAGCACTGTGATCCCCCGCAGCGGCGCTACCCGCTGGAGAAGGGTGTGCCGCCGCCGTGGTGGCCCACCGGTGACGAGGAGTGGTGGCCGGAGCTTGGCATCCCCAAGGACCAGAGCCCGCCCCCCTACAAGAAGCCCCATGACCTCAAGAAGGCCTGGAAGGTGAGCGTGCTCACTGCTGTCATCAAGCACATGTCGCCTGACATTGAGAAGATCCGCCGCCTAGTCCGCCAGTCCAAGTGCCTCCAGGACAAGATGACAGCCAAGGAGATCTCCACATGGCTGTCTGTTGTCAAGCAGGAAGAGGAGCTGTACCTGAAGCTGCACCCTGGCGCGCGCCCGCCGGCACCTACCGGCGGCATCGCGAGCGCCATATCGTTCAACGCCAGCTCAAGCGAGTACGATGTGGACATCGTCGACGAGTGCAAGGGTGATGAAGCCGGCAACCAGAAGACGGCTGTGGCTGATCCAACCGCGTTCAACCTTGGTGCGGCAATCCTAAGCGACAAGTTCCTCATGCCGGCGCCAATGAAAGAGGAGACTGCTGAGGTTGAGTTCATCCAGAAGAGGAATGCACCCGGCTCTGCGGAGCCAGAGCTGATGCTGAACAACCGCGTGTACACCTGCAACAACGTCCAGTGCCCGCACAGCGACTACGGGTTCCTTGATCGGAACGCACGCAACAGCCATCAGTACACCTGCAAATACAACGATCCTCTCCCCCAGAGCACAGAGAACAAGCCACAGCCACCCCAGCCCCCCGTGTCACAAGCCTTCCAGGGGGGCTTCAATCAACCTAACCAGGCGCTGAACAATCTGGATTTCAGCCTGCCTATGGACGGCCAGAGGTCCATCGCCGAGCTGATGAACATGTACGACAACAACTTCATGACGAACAAGAACATGAGCAGCGACAGTGTCAACATCATGGAGAGGCCTAATGCACTGCCCCAGAGGATGCAGATGGATGATGGTTTCTTTGGACAGGGCAACGGTGTTTTCGATGATGTCAATAGCATGATGCAGCAACCACAGCAGGCGCCGGTGCAGCAGCAGCCGCCGCCACCACAGCAGCAGTTCTTCATCCGCGACGACACTCCCTTTGTGAGTCAGATGGGTGACATCAATGGCACATCAGAGTTCAGGTTTGGTTCTAGTTTCAACATGTCTAGCACCGTCGACTACCCAGGTGCGGCACAGCAGAAGAGCGATGGCCCCAATTGGTACTACTGAAGAATAAAGTTGTAGGGCTTAAAAACGTCTCTATAAGCTTTGGATTTGTCCATGGTGCTCCTTGGCTTCCATGGGGCAGAGGTCTCCTAAGTTGTCAAGTCTATAGGTCTTTGTCATATAGGTTTTGCAGTAGCTGCAAGAAGGCTGGAACTTGGAACTGGTTTATACTTGTATGTCCGTCCAGCCATAAACCTCTTATGGAAACTTAATGTTATTTCTAGTTTAATTTGTTAGCTTCAATGCTGTTCATATGTCTTGCTATGTGTTGTTGTACCTGTTATCTGGTGTCTGAATCAAGTGTTTCTTGAGTTATTCTGCTGAAGACCTCTGCTCTCGTTCATGAGGTGCATCCTCACTGCTGGTCTTCACCAAAAAAACAAGATGACTTGAACGGTTCGATTTAGATATTTTATCCAGGGTTCCGGCATCCACATGTTGGTATGGAATTGTGAAGAAACTCCAGCCTTTTTTTTCTCGAATACGCAGGAAACTCCATGTCCTAACATGTGCAAAGTTTTCCGGTCCTGTATCTGTCATGCCTTGAATTTCTGGCAAGATGGTAAATGCAGACAGATACTTTTGTTTCTGTCATATTAGGCCAGAATTTCACCTGAATTCCACACGAGATTGATGTTGATACATCCAACATTGCCGATCCATTAGATCTTTTTCCTGACCAAACCATGAATTTGCACACTGAAATATCATCTGTTGCTTCAGTTAGCATTCTTCGAAAGAAAAGGATTAGCACCAATGCCTTTCTTTTCACATCAAGGCTCTTTGAATAGCATGGTTTCGATCTGTTCATCCTTTTGCTTTGCCCAAAGCCGGGTCAGTCAACTCGAAGTGGAAACCCTAAGGAAAGTTAGGCCGTCCAAGCCGTTTCGAGGATTTTGATGCCCGCTCAAGAAACCGGATGGTCCCTTCTCTGATCGCAAGAGCTCCATCTCCCTTTATTGCTCTCTTGGTGGCACCTGTCATCGTCCATGGACCCATCTTATCCCCAGCTTGTGTTGTGAAGCTGGCGTGACCTGTGAGCCCTCCTCACATGCTCGCTGTGCTGGGCCGGGGAAGGGGACGGGGGCGCGCCCCTACCATATCACGGAATGGATGGGGATGGAGACCGAGATGAAGATGGCGATGGCGACAGCGACGGCTCGTTCGCTGGACAGCAATTGCGGGGTTTGGTTTCCATGGCGGCCGATCCAAGCGTTTGGATCCGCTGCAGAAAATTTCAGTTTTGGCTCGTGCGGAATTTCTGAGAAATTTGACCAGAGCTTATGTTCCTTGGGATCATGTCCATTTCTGACGAGGCGTCCAGGTTCTTGGGATGGATCGTGGTGAAAACCTCCAGGGGAAAAGAAAGGGTGGTGAGTAGCGTCAATTCTAAGCTAATGTGATTTATGAGGCCACCAAATCTGGGCCCTGCCGGCTGCAAAGTCCTTCTTGAGATCTACCTAATCTGCTCCTAAAGAAACCCTCCAATCAATATTTTTAAGCTATATAAATCTGCACCATAATATAATTGACAAAAAACAGGTGGCTGATGTGACTTGAGATGGTCAAATTGTCCCTTTGATATTCGCGAGGCCACCCTAACAGCTAATCTACACTACTTTCCCCAACCTAATGTATTGTTTTCAAAGGCTTGATCTCTACACACCATTTCTTAATGCGTTTTACTTTTGGTCTATAGCTGAGCAAAGCCTAGTCATGATGGTGATAGGAAGGATCAGGCCAGAGGAATAAACCAGCACTGCTCTCCAACTAACCAATACTAAGCGAACATGCTGCTTAAAACACATGCTTATGCGCACGTTTGTTTATTACCCGGACGACTTCTTTCTTCCAATTCTCTGGACCTGGCGAACGAAAGAGCAGGTCTCCGTGACTAAAAAAGAGGCTAGACGAGATAGCAACCCCGGCCACAATAATAGTTGGAGTCGTCCAATCTCCAGTCTCGGACTCTCGGTAGACACTCTTAACAAACTGGCCAAATGGAGTAGAGAATCAGTTGATCGAAAACGTGTGTCGGGGTCTCGGGGATGCCAAATTGATGGGTCGAGACCCGTATCCATTGCCGGAGGAGAACGGTCTCCGCTTCGGTCATGGAAGCCTAACAGTTAACAAAAGCGCGCGAGAGATCAGCTGAATCCGGCCACGCGCTTGCTCTTTTTTGTGTGGATTTCCCATTGGATTTATGCGCGTGATGGCAATGGCATGGCGCGCCAGCCAGTGTGGTGCGCGCGCCGGCGCTACAGCCCACGCTGGAGTGTGGAGTCTGGACGTGGAAGCTCGCTAGCGACTGGAAACCGAAAGGGAGCCCCCCATCAGTGGCCACTGTGTCTCGAGGCCAGGTGCAGCGTACGATGGCGTGGTGATCATCTGGAACTGTTTGATCGGGCTGGGGGTACAGTGCGCAAGGACAGCGTAGGGACGGGATGTAGGAGGAGCTACTGCCAGTGGTAGGGTTCGTTATCCGAATTGGTACTGGTCGAGGAGGATTGTCGATTGTTTTTTGGGAAACTTCAGGATTTTACTACTTTTGGTTCGAATTTTAGCTGGGATTATCAGGGGTTTCACCATCCAAAACGCAGCAGCTGCTGGTGAGTCTGTGAATCAGCGGCCGAGACAAGACGAGACTAGCCCTGGGAGCCGAGAGCCCGAGAGACGACGGGTGACCCATGCTCTGGGACGTCCGCGTCCGCGGCCGCTGGCGTCCAGCCTGGCTGGACTCGACGGCGTCGCGTCGCGCTTGGCCCCGACGCGATCGGTTTCTCTGGTAGATAGAACCCATCGGAGATAGGTTCGATCATCGGCGCGGTGAGCCTGGAACCGGGATCGATCGGTGTCTTGACAGATTGGCACTGTTCCTGCACACACGGCACGGATGAATGGATGATGGGTGCCACCGCGCGCGCGGCATGGGCCTCGCCGACCACACAGGAGCAGTGGCGAATCTAGTATCTTAACTTAGGGTATGCCACTCAAAAAAATTTGTATACAATTCGGTAATAATTGTAAAATTGACAACATAATTCAGTATATATACACTAAGCACTAAGTAACACAGCTCAACTTTAGGTAATCAGTCGTGCAACAACAATATATTTGTATGTTTTCTTTAACAAATATGTATATATACTTGCATTTGTTGGAATTGCAGGGTATGCCGGTGCATACCCCCTAGCTCCGCCACTGCACAGGAGTTGCTGCTGGGATCCGAGAGACGACGATGGGGGAAGGGAGAGAGGTCGGCCTGGTCCAACGCACGCGGCGGACGCGTTGCGGTTGGGAGACTGCAGCCGTGCATCGTGTATTCGTGTGCGTGCGTGCGTGCGAGCGCGACCGCCGATGAATGGCGACATGCCGCCGGGCGATCCGAGATTCCTGGTGGAGAGGTCGAGGCGGGCGCTGTTCACGGGCGACCGACCCCCGTCAACTTGGCCACCGCCCCCGGCACCGGCACCGGCATATTTCGTGGCGAGGCGGCGGGGGAGCGCCCGGCGTGCGTGACGGGTTCGTGGTTCGGCAGGTGGCCACCAACCAAAGTCGCCACCCTACTAGTACAAGCCTAGCTAGTTTCGGCGGCAACTCGCGTTCCTGGCTGGTCCCTCCTGACTCGTCACTCGTATCTACAAATCGTGCGCGTCCTATAGCTACAGCAGAAGGGGGTGACTGAGTCCGAGTGATCATCGCTGATTTGTGTGGTGCTTAGAAGGAGGGGTAAATGAGTGAAATGGAGGTAAATTTACCTTTAAGTGCCAAACATGTGGGGCAAATGTAGTGGGGGAAATGTTTTGCCCTCTAATTCCATTTACCCCTAAAAAGTAATAAATTGGAGCAAATTTGTGGTGGACTTCATCCCTCTCTCACACATCCACATCTACATTCATCCCTCAGTCCAAACACCTTAAAGAGTAAATATTATTAGACAAATAGAAGGGACAAAACATTTACTTTGGGGTAAATATTTACCTCATGCATCCAAACAGGTCTCTGATCTTAGTGGGTGTTTGGTTCGTAAAGATTTACGATAAGTCCTGTCACATCGAACGAGAACTAACTATTTAGGAAATTAAATATGATTTTGTCGGGGATGGTCATTAGGGGTCCCCTAACTAAGGGGATAATCGCCCTTATAAAACGCAATCGCATACGAGCTAGTCCCCGCAAGCCCAAAAAAGTGCGGAACGCCACGGGTCCGCGACCTGCTGCGGCCTAGTGGCGGCCCTCATCGAAAAGGGTCACTCGCTCGCCCTGTTTCCCGCCTCGCTCGAGGGTTCCGGCCCCTCGAGCAGGTTTCCGCCTCGCTCGAGGGTCCCGGCCCCTCGAGCAGGTTCCCGCCTCGCTCGAGGGGCTCGACCCCATCGAGCGGGTCACCGTCTCCGCCTCGCTCGAGACCACCTCTTCTCTGACACCGACATTTAATGCCCAAACTCCACGGCAGGGCGCCAAAGTCAAAAGCAAATCCTTCTCCACGCCGCGCGGCTGACACAGTCTGCACGCCTGACACCGCTATTGTGCGACCTAAACCGCCACTGTGCAGCCATCCCTGGCCCTGTGCGGGCACCGCGTGGCCCTGTGCGGACAAGCCAGGGTCACTCCGCACCACTGTGCTACCTGCTCCCGTCCTCTCCCCGCGGCAGGACCCTCGAACGGGCATAGGGACACCCTCGAAGGATGTACAGACGGTATGCTGGCACACATGCTGACCGGCGCCGCCGTACGGGAGGCATGCGCCGCGTCTCCTCCACCAACTCCGGTACTGTGGGGTCATCCCTGATGCTGTGCCGCCATCCCCATCGCTGTGCGACGGACTGCGCAGTCCTGTGCGGACAGGTTGATGATTTTCCAAGGACCTGTACTGCCAACTCCCGTCCTCTCCCCTGAGATTGGACCCTTGAATTGGCAGGCACTCACCCTCGAAGCCATGACCAAACAAGCACAGGAGTCACCACACCGCCCGCGGAAGCCGGAGTTCGCCACCAACTCGCACCAGGAGTCAGAACGTGCGAGGACAAGACCTCCGGTGTCATACCTGCTAGTACACAGTCGTTGTGTTGCTTCACTGTAAGACGCCCTACCTTGGTCTATAAAAGGGAGAGGCAGGCGCCCCTGCGGGGGGACATGCTCTCATACTCTCAGTGCTCACCCGTTCACCTCACACCACTCCGTTCCCGATATTGGCACTAGCCTCAATCATCATAGTTGGGACTTGAGGGAATTTTCTCCTCTCCCGCATTGCTTGTAGTCCCCCTCTACAGGCACCACCGGTGCAAGTTAATACAGAGCGCGAGCACACCCTGCTGGACGTACAGCCGCGTGGCCGGAACCAGGATAAACCCTGTCTCCCTTTAGCTTAGCACCGACCATCGAGAGACTGATCACAACGCTGATTACTAGTTGGTGCCGGTGCTAATCCGGACACCGACAATTGGCGCACCAAGTATGGGGTTGTGCTGAGATCGTCTGCCTGTTCTCTCGATGGTGATCGTTACCGAGTACACGTCGGAGAGGCCCGCCTGGGGTGAATCCGACCCGTTCCCAGCCGGATTCGAAATCTGGTTCGGGAGCATCCACTACCAGGCGACTGGCAACAGCTACCTCATGTGCATCCTTAATTGGGATGCAATCATGGCGGCGCCGCCCGGAACGGCGGCTGCCCCAGTAGCTGCGCCGACTCCACCACCACCCCGACGCCGCAAGCGTTCGGGAAAGTGATCGCGGTGAGGCCGCACGGACCGACGCCAGGCGGTGTGCGCTGGCTCCCCCCAGTGGGTCGAAGCCGGCGAGATCCCACCTGTCGCCGCAAGACAAGGAGATGCGCCCCCACCAGCGGGCTCGACGACGCGTCCCGTCGGGGAAACTACGGCCGCACGACCGCAGTTCCCACACGGGTTGCATAGCGCATCCATGGCGTATTCCTCGTCGGTCAGTACCAATTTGACCGCGTACGAGGACCTTCCAGGTCACCACCTCATGTCAATCCGGAACCTCATCACCACCTCGCCCGGTGAGTCCTACCGTGACTCCGACAGCGAGGAGCGCGAGCATGGGCGCAGGGGGCCGGAGTGGGACTACTCCGGGCTTCGGAACCCCGACGCTCTCAGGCGGTTTCAGGCCACCGCAGACTACTGTCTCACCTGCTCTGACGACTCCAGCGAGGGGGATTACGGCCCCACCCGCGAGTTCTTTGTCGTCGTCATCGGCGAGGGCGAGGACGGAGGAGGAGGAGCAGGTGATGCTGCGGTCTGCAACAATGTGGTGGTGAACCCACCGATGGGGACACCGCCACATGACGCGAGACGCGTTGCACAGCTAGCCCAGGTCCGCGAGCTGGAGGTGAAGCTTGACGCAGAGTATGAACAAGTGGGACAGCTGAAGGTTACACTCGGGGCGGACCAGGCCGGCCCATCATCGCACGGGGCGCGCGCCGCGGGGCGCGTAGCCCGCGAATGCATCAACGCCGACGCCGACGTAGACAGCCTGCCGACCTTGGCAAGAGCCAGTCAGAAGCTCGTTGCTGCGACGATGTTGATTCGGGCCATGCCTGAACCATCAACGCCCGAGGGACGCAACCTGCGTCGCGAGGCGTAGGTCCTCATTGAGTTGGCTGCGGTACAACAAGCCGAGAGCTCCGCGTCCTGCATGTGCCACCAGTCCAGCGTAAAAACTGGCGGAGGCAGTCGGGACCCAGAGGCCTCGGTCCACACTCCGCACCGGGCACCCACTGTTCACGAAGGCAACCAGAGGACGTCCGCCAAGGAGCAGATTCGGGACACGCGCGACAAGGTTGACGATGGCGACGCCCACAACATCCTGAATAAGAAGAGGCAGGACGCCACCGCCGCAGCAACACACGGCTACCACCCACGACGTGGCGGCCGCTACAACAGCCGGGAGGACAAGAGCTCGTCACCGGAGCCGCCGGGCACACGTGTGTTCGGCCGGACGATCCGAACGGCTCCCATTCCCCCGCGCTTCCGACAACCGACAACCGTGAACAAGTACCCGGGGGAGACGGACCCCCGGGTATGGCTCAACGTCAACTGCTTAGCATGCCAGCTGGGCGGCGCTACCGACGATGCCATGATCATCCGCAACTTGCCTTTGCACCTTGCAGACTCTGCACGGACGTGGCTCGAGCACTTGCTCGCGAACCAGATCCACGACTGGGACGACCTGGTTCGGACATTCGTGGGCAATTTCCAGGGCACGTATGTGCGCCCGGGGAATTCTGGGGCCTCCGAGGCTGCTCCCAGAAGGCCGGTGAGTCCTTGAGGGATTTCATCCGTCGGTTCTCCAAGCGCTGCACCGAGCTCCCGAGCGTTGGTGAGTCCGAGGTCGTGCACTCCTTCTTGGAGGGCACGACTTGTCGGGACCTTATGCGTGAGTTGGGATGAAACCCTCCCACCAGCGTCAACGAGCTGTTCGACATCGCCACCAGCTACGCTTCTGGAGAAGAGGCGATGGGGGCGATCTTCGACGGCAAGAAGGGCAAGCGAGCGGAGGATGCACCCGCGGAGAGCAGCAAGCCCAAGGAGGCCTCGAAGAAGCAGAAGCAGGGCAAGAAGGGCAAGAAGCCCGTGGAGCAGGGCGAGGGCTCCGAGGAAGTCCACACAGTTGATGCTGCCAACAACGGGGCTCGAGGCCCCCCTGGAGGCGGAGTGTTCGACGACATGCTGAAGAAGCCCTGCCCGTACCACAAGACCCCGGTCGCTCACACCCTCGAGCAGTGCGACATGCTCAAGAAGTACTACAATCGAGTCGCCGCGAAGGAGGACAACGCCAAGAAGGATGCAGGCGACGGGGGCAAGGATGGCTTCCCAGAGGTGGAGAACGTATTCTTCATCTTCAGGGGGCCGACGGTCGATATGACGTCCCGGCAGCGCAGGCGTGAACGTTGAGAGGTCTACTCCGTTCACCTGGCCATGCCGTCGTATCTCAACTGGTCGGAGGAGACGATCTCCTTTGGCTGTGAAGACCACCCGGATCACATCCCCAATCCGGGACAGTACCCACTTGTCGTCGATCCTGTCATCGGCAACACGCGGTTCTCCAAGGTGCTGATGGACGGGGGCAGCAGCCTCAACATCATGTACTCCTCCACCCTGGAGCTCATGGGGATCGGCCTGGACCAGCTGCAGCCCAGCAAGTCGCCATTCCATGGCGTTGCGCCGGGCAAGCGAGTCCAGCCTCTCGGGCAGATCGACCTGCCTGTCTGCTTCGGTACGCCGAGCAACTTCCGCAAGGAAGTCCTCACCTTCGAGGTGGTGGGGTTTCAGGGAGCATACCACGCCATCCTTGGCCGGCCTTGCTACGCCAAGTTCATGACGATCCCGAATTACACCTACCTCAAGCTCAAGATGCCGGGACCAAAGGGCGTCATCACAGTGGGCCCATCATTCGAGCACGCGTACGAGTGCGACGTCGAGTGCGTCGAGCGTGCCGAGGCGCTTGCACATGACGAGGCCCTCATAGCAGACTTGAAGAAGCTGGCCAACGAGGCCCTCGACTCCCCCAACAAGCACACCGGCAGCTTCGAGGCCGCGGAGCACACCAAGGCTGTACCCCTCGACCCCAGCGCCCCCGAGGGCAAGGCATTGAGGATTAGCTCCACCCTCGACCCGAAATAGGAAGTGGTGCTCGTCGACTTTCTCCGCGCCAATGCTGACATCTTTGCGTGGAGTCCCGCGGACATGTCGGGCATTCCGAGGGAGGTCACCGAGCACTCACTTGATATCCTGCCCAACTCCAAGCGGTGTCTCAACGCAAGCTCTTGGACTAGTTAATCATCAAGGAGGTATTCTATCCCGAGTGGCTAGCTAATCCTGTACTAGTTAAGAAAAAGAACGGGAAGTGGAGGATGTGCGTAGATTATACCGGTTTAAATAAAGCATGTCCCAAAGTTCCCTTTCCTTTGCCACGAATTGATCAGATAGTTGATTCCACTGCGGGGTGCGAATTGCTATGCTTCCTTGATGCGTATTCCGGTTATCACCAAATCAAGATGAAATAGTCCGACCGGCTCGCGACTTCTTTCATCACACCATTTGGTATGTTTTGCTACGTGACAATGCCATTTGGTCTCCGAAACGCTGGGGCAACATACCAGCGGTGTATGCTCCACGTCTTCAGGGATCACATCGGGCGGACCGTTGAGGCATACGTCGATGATATTGTAGTGAAATCCAGGAAGGCGGACGACCTGGTGAACGATTTGCGCATTGCGTTCGATTGCCTCCGGGCAAACGGGGTTAAGTTAAATCCCGAAAAATGCATCTTTGGGGTGCCGCGTGACATGCTCTTGGGTTTCATTGTCTCCCAGCGAGGCATAGAACCCAACCCAGAGAAGGTGTCGGCCCTTGAGCGGATGGGGCCGATACGTGATCTGAAGGGAGTGCAGAGGGTCCTGGGTTGCCTTGCAGCTCTGAGTCGCTTTATCTCACGCCTCGGTGAGAAGGGCTTACCCCTGTACTGACTTCTAAGGAAGAGCGAGCGTTTCTCCTGGACCACCGAGGCCTAGGAGGCCCTCGACAAGCTGAAGGCAACACTCGTCCATGCTCCGATACTGACACCGCCCCAGGAGGGCGAGCCCCTCTATCTTTACATCGCCGCGACAACCTAGGTGGTCAACGCAGTCATCGTCATGGAGAGAACCGAGGAGGGACACGCCTTGCCCGTACAGAGGCCGGTGTACTATATCAGCGAAGTGTTGTCCGAAACCAAGACGCGATATCCTCAGATCCAGAAGCTGCTCTACGCGGTAGTGCTTGCGCGGTGTAAGCTGCGACACTACTTCGAGGCTCACCCTGTCACTGTGGTCTCCTCTTTTCCCTTGGGAGAGATAGTTCACAACTAGGACGTCTCGGGTAGAATAGCAAAATGGTCCGTGGAGCTTATGGTTGAAGCTCTCACCTACGCGCCACGAAAGGCGATCAAATCATAGGTCTTGGCGGATTTCGTGGCTGAGTGGACCAACGTTCAACTGCCCACACCTCAGGCTGAGTGCTGGACCAAGTACTTTGATGGTTCGGTGATGAAAACAGGCGCAGGTGCGAGCCTGCTCTTTGTTTCGCCCCTTAGAGAACACATGTGATACTTGGTACGTTTGCACTTCCCCGCATCGAACAACATGGCAGAGTACGAGGCTCTTCTCAGCGGCCTGCGCATCGCCATCGAGCTCGGCATCAAGCGCCTTGATATCCTAGGAGACTCTCAACTGGTCATAGACCAAGTGATGAAGGACGCAAGCTGCCATGACGAGAAGATGGAGGCATACTGCGCCGTGATGCGCAAGCTCGAAGACAAGTTCTTTGGCTTCGAGCTCAACCACATTGCGCGCAAGTACAACGAAGAGGCGGACGAGCTGGCCAAGATTGCGTCGGGGCGAATCACCGTTCCCCCGAACGTCTTCGCCCGCGACCTCACCGAGCCCTCCATGGACCTCAACAAACCCGCCAAGGTTTCTGGCAAGGCCTCGAGGGCTGGCCCCTCGAAGGCCACGGGTGCCGAGCCCATGGACGAGGACCCCTCAAACGGGGAACTCGAGACCTCGAATCTCGAAGGGTCCCAGGCGGATGAAGCCGAGGTGGTGGAGATCGATGAGCTCCCGCCCCCTCCACGGGACTGGCGTGACGACTATCTCGCCTGGCTCGACCGAGGGGAGTTACCCCCAGACCGAACCGAGGCGAGACGGATCGCCAAGAAGGCCAAGTACTTCATCGTCGTTGACAGCGAGCTATACAAGCGCAGTGCCTCGGGAATCATGCAATGGTGCATCTCCATCCCTGAAGGCCGGGAATTGATTCAAGACGTCCACGCTGGCGAGTGCGGCCACCACGCCGCACCACGTACCCTAGTAGGCAAAGCGTTCCGCCAGTGTTTCTACTGGCCAACGGTGGTCGCCGACGCCAACGAGGTCATACACACCTGCGAAGGGTGCCAGTACTACGCACGCAAGACCCACCTCCCGGCTCACACACTGCAGACCATCCCCATCACGTGGCCTGTCACCGTATGGGGACTGGACATGGTCGGGCCCTTGCGGAAGGCACCCGGGGGCTTCACCCACGTATTGGTGGCCATTGACAAGTTCTCGAAGTGGATTGAGGTCCGCCCCATCAGCAGCCTCAGGTCTGAGCAGGTCGTGCTGTTCTTCACAGACATCGTCCACCGGTTTGGGGTACCCAACTCCATCATAACGGACAACGGCACTCAGTTCACCGACAAGAAATTCCTGGAATTCTGCGACAGGTACCACATCTGCGTGGATTGGTCGGCTGTAGCACACCCGCAGACTAACGGCCAAGTAGAGCGTGCCAACGGCATGATTGTGCAAGGCCTAAAGCCAAGGATCTTCAACAAGCTCACTCAGTTTGGCCGGAAATGGATCCAGGAGTTGCCGTCGGTAGTTTGGAGCCTCAGGAACACCCAAAGCAGAGCCACAGGTTTCATCACATTCTTCCTGGTCTATGGTGCCGAGGCCGTCCTCCCCACAGACTTGGACTACATGTCCCCAAGGGTCAAAGCCTACCAAGAGGAACAGAACCAGCAAGATCGCGAAGACTCGCTGGACTGTATCGATGAGGCCCGCGATGTGGCGATCCTACACTCAGAGAAGTACCAACAATCCCTGCGGTGCTACCAAGCGTGCAAGGTCCGGCCTCGAGACCTCAACAAGGGAGACTTGGTACTCAGACTTCGACAGAAGAACGAGGGCCATCACAAGCTCACGCCACCATGGGAAGGCCCGTACATCATCGCCGAGGTCCTCAAGCCCGACACGTACAAGCTCACAAACGAGAAGGGCGAAATCTTCACCAATGCTTGGAACATCCAACAGTTACGTCTCTTCTACCCCTGAAAGTTCCAAGTCGCTTTGTACATATCTGACGCCCAAATCTGTTGTATATACACTAAGGCCGCAAATAAAAAATCAGGGAGACTCAACTTTCCTCTGAAAACCAAGTCCCCCTCGAGGGCTACTACGGGGGGTCCCCCCTCCTAAGCGGTCCCATTTTTTCGCAAAACGCCTTTTGTTTCGAAAGTGCTAAGCGTGTCAGGCCTCGAATGCTTAGAGAAATAGAAGCAGGGCACGAGTAACTAAGGTTAGAGTCGGATGAGTCCGGGACCACCTACGCCTCCAGCAGGATATGGCTTCTCTCTCTCTCGCCACTTTACCCCCAGGTTACTCGTGAGAGTGATCGATCCCAGCCGAAGTTTCCCTATGCTACGAAGAAAGCACAATAGCGCACACGAACAAGTCGTATATAAGTTCACATACTTAAAAGACAATTTGTTCATTTATAGGAGCCACTTGACTCGAATCCTAGTCACAACCTAAAGGTTTCCGTGCCTGGCTTCTTTCAGGGCGCACGGGGATTTGCGGCGGCGGCGCCCCTGCCCTCAGCAGCGTCCGGGAAGAGGTCTTCCTCGAACATGTCGGCAAGCTCGGCGGCGGCATCAGCGGCGGTAGCATCAGTTTGATCCATGGCGGCATTCACCCCGTCGTCATCAAGGCCGTCTGCGACGACATAACCTATTGCCAACGCTGCGTGGTCAACGATGTAATGCGTCGACACCACGCCGAGGGTCTTCTGGACGCCAAGTCGAAGAGCACCCTTCACGTGCTCGACGACACAGTTGCCCAGAGCCCTGAGCCGGCTCGCCTGCGAGCTCCCCAACAGGCCGGTGCCCTCCTCGACATCCCGGCACACTTCGAGAGCTGCCTGCTCCAGGGCCTCGAACTCCCACTGAGACGAGGTGTAGGCAACTTGGAGCGCTTCCGCCTGCGTCAGCGACTCCCCCAGGGACTTCCTCAGCCCTGAAACGGGAAAAGGTGCGTCAAGAGCGGATCTTGATGAACTCAAAACAACTAAGAACTTGGGGGCTACGACTTACCCTCGGTCTGCCTCTTCTCCGTCTCGAGCTCTGCACGCACGGCCCCAGCCTCTTGCTGAAGCTGCAGGATCGAGGCATCCTTCTCCTCAGCGGCGACCCGAAGGGCATTAGTGGTAGCGCACTCCCGAGCCAGTGCCCGAGTGAGCAGCTCGGCCGCCACTTGCCGGAGCTGGACCTGGGTGTTCACCGTCGCCACCTCCACGCCCTGCTGTTGAAGTGTAGACCTGGCCTCCTCAAGCGCCGCGCGCTCTCGCTGGAGCTGGGATTGCGCCTCCTCGCGCGCTGCGCACTCCTGCTGGAGCGCGGACCTGGCCTCCTCAAGCGCTGCGTGATCTTGTTGAAGCTGGGCCTGTGCCTCCTCACGTGCCGCACGCTCCTGCTGGAGCTGGCTCTCGACCCCCGTGAGCACCTTGCTCTTCTCCCGTAGAGCAGTGCCCAGCCGTTTGACCTCTTGGGTCTTCTGCTCGGCCTCGAGGGTCGCGCGGTCCTGCTGGAGTTGAGTCCGAGCCTCGGTGAGGGCCGTTTCCCTCTGTGCGAGCAGAGACTGGGCCTCGGCGTGCACCGCACGTGCCTTCCGAAGCTCTTCGTTCGCTGCCGCCAGCGCCTCCTCCTTCCCTTGGAGCTTGGCGCTCAGCGCCTCGGCCTCCTTGGCCTTCTGCACCGCCGCGGTCTGCTGGGCGTCACGCTCCTCCTCCGAGCAGAGGAGGTCGTACTCGAACTAGCCGTTGTCCGTCCGCAATGCCTCCACCATCGCGTCTAGGCCATCATTCTGTGTTCGGAGCCAGTCGATCTCAGAGTACAGCTCGGTAATGTAGGCGATCTTGTCGCCTGCCTGCCTCTGTAGCTCCTGCAGAAGGGGGAAAAGAAGAAAAAGAGAGTCGAATGAAACTCACACGAACGAAGAGAAAAGAGCTAAGCGATGCTCAGGCAAGCACACTTACCCGGAAGACCTGGAGCGACCTGCCCCTGTGGATCTGAGAGCGGCAGTAAGGGCATTCTGCAGGGAGGAGCCAAGGTTGTTGAACTCCTGCCACAGATCCCTCTTCGACCTCGCTTCTTCCGCCAGGCTTGGGAGAACCCCGGGGAGGTCAAGCATTAGCTCCCACTGCGCCGCCCCGGAGCCAGTCGTCGACGCCCCGGCCCCAGGCGCCGGTGCCTGCGGCACCACGTAGCCGTCAGGCCGCACCAGCAACACCTAGGGCGCGGGCTCGGGGGCTGGCGCAGCTGCCACCATCACCTGACCCCCAGCGGGGGTCGAATCACCATCAGCAGGAGCCGTGTCCTTCCCACGCCTCTCTGCTTCCCGACTTGCAGCACGGGCCTGCTCCCGCCCCCGCTGGGTCCCTCAGACCATCACCGTGCGGAGGGCTTTCGCTGCTGCCTCCTCTCATCACTGTGGCCCCGGTGCCGCAACCTCCGATCGCGACGCCCCACTCGTCGCCGCCGTAACCGCCGTCGATCGCAACGTCCTCGCCGAACGAGTCCTCGTCGCACGCGGTGCATCCTGCGCCCCCACCTTGAGCGCCTTCGCGGGCGCGAGACCGGGGACAGTGGGCGCCACGCTGGCGAAATCAGAAGGGAAGGGTCAGCGAACTAATCTACAATATCAAGAACACGGAGAGCGGAACACAACTCACCGCAGGCCAAAGACGCGCAGCTTGCGCTTCCTCAAGGGGTCTGGGGGCACCGCCCCTGACCCAGCGGGTACCCTCGACGATGCACCCTCGTCGAGGGGCGCTGAACCCACCTCGGAGGTGGGTGCAGCAAGGGTCTCCTCATCCGTCGGCGTCGGGGCCGGCGCCTCCTCCTCCCGGTCTGAGATGGTCCGCCCCCTGTCGCTGTCGTCCTCATCCGAATCCGTGTGTATCGGATCCGGTGGGGGAGAGAGGCCCCACTGCTCCCGCGACAGGTACTCCTCATTGAACGCATCAATGTGCTCCTGCCTCCTCGTCTTCCTCACCCTCGCCCGGTCCGCCTTGTCTTTCTGCCTTTGCTGCCTGGCACGATTGGCGGCGTGCGACCTGGGCGTCGGTGGGTCTGATGAAGGGACGTTGAGGCGCACTCCCTGTCACCACGACTGCCGTCAGAACAACTACAAGGGCAAAGCGAGTGAAGTAGGAAGTCAAATCTTACCAAATGGCGGTGGCCCGGATCGGGGCACATCGCGAACGACCACAGGTCGTCGTCGCTGTGAGCGACCGTCTTGAGGTTCACCGCGCGCCTCACCCTCGTAGACGCGTACGCCTGGGCAAGCGGCTCTTCCAACAGCCATGAGCTCGCCAAGGCCGCGGGATTGGCGTCGCTCCTCGCGAAGATGGGGAGCACCCTCTCCATGAGGAGAATCACCCGCCGGCGGTGAAAATTCGCGATGACGGCCGCCACGGTCAACCCAGCGTCCGCCAACTTGCACAAGGTGTCGGTGAGGGGCTCGAGCTTCCTCTGCCTCGCCGGAGGTGACACCCCATGTGCCCACACATTCGGCTTCACCGTCAACACCTTCCCGGTGTATGGCAGGAGCCCGACGTCATCGTTGCGCAGATAGTACCACCCCTTCTCCCAGTCGGAGCTGTTCGTCGTCATGGAGCAGGACAGGTACAGATCCCTCTGGGAGTCACGCCCGCGAACGTGAGACCACCGGCACGAATGGCCCTACGCGTCCTCCTCTCCCCCGTGACAAGCGTGTGGAGTTCACCTCGGAAGAGGTGGATCCACAAGTCCTAATGCGCCTCGATTCCTAAGAATCCCTCGCAGACGACAACGAAGGACGCCGCCTGCGAGATGGCGTTGGGAGCGAAGTTGTGAAGCTCCACCCCGTAGTGGTAGCACAACCCCTGCATAAACTTGCTTGCGGAGGCATTGAATCCACGCTCGTGCAGCCGCACGAAGCTTACAACGTAACCCGGCGGCGGAGACGGCTCCCGGTACGACGCCGGCGGGATTATCCACGCCGGGTTCGCCTCATCGCCGACCGGTGCCAGCTGACTGCCGAGGACGAGCCCCTCCATGGCCTACTGGTCCACCGACGACCGGGGCACAGCACGGCCTCCAGTACCCTGATCGTAGCCATAGGCGAAAGGAGCGAGGTGGGTACCGAGGAGCGAAACGGAGCTGGTGTGCGCGCGCGGATCTGGAGCGGCGGAGCGCACTACGATGGAGAAGGCGAAGAAGAAGCGGCACCTGTGAATGGCTAAGGTAAAGAGCTCCTCCCCGCGTCCTCAGCTTTTTATAGAGTAGGGAGGGTACGGATTGCCCGATGGTGCGACGGGCAACCGTAGTTAATGCGGTGGGTGCCGCCTGTCGCTGACGGCAGGGCCCCACCACCCCGAAGCTGCCGCGCACGCGCGTGCGTAATAATTACTGCACGGTAAACCAAGGGCCACAGCGCCACGTCCCTTCATATTCGCGTGGTGCCCATGCCGTTTCGCCTGAAAAGGCGCGCCCCCGCCGCCTGTTCCGCGCCACGTCAGCCACGACCGAGCGGGCGCGGCGACCAACCGCCCCGCGGCTGAATTCCAAACGCCAAGGGATTCCTTCTCACGTAAGGAAAGCCCCAGGAACCATTGGACCAGGGATTCGAGGTCCGGTCCCTCGAATGGGTACGACGGACGCCCCGGTCCGAGGGAGTTAAGGTCACGAGGCCGCAATCTTTCAAACACACCCTCGAGAGCGAACTCGAGGGGGACCCAGGACTTAAGCTCCCAAGTCGTTACTGATCAGCGGCTCGAGGCCCGGCCCGCTGAGGGTACGATGGGCGCCGCAGATGCCCCTCAACGTGGGGAGATACTGATCAGTGGTCCGAAGCTTAGCTCGACAGCGGTTCGACAAGTGCCACAAATCCACCAAGATGGGAGCGCGCGGCACCCCCGCAAACACCCTACTAATCAGGGGTACGGAGCCTGACCCTCGAAGGGTTCGAGCAGGCGCCTCAGATCAACAGAGTCAGGAACGATCAGGGTGCACGCGATCGAGCCTGTCCCCGAACGCGAAGTTCGTGGGCGCCCCACATATCGTGTTCAAGGTCAGGACAAAGGCAACCAATCGAGGGATCGCATTGAGGGAGTGCTTCCGCGCCCTCGGCCCCTATCAAACGGGACCGAGCCCTGCTTGGCAAACCTTTGCAAGCACTTGCATGGACGTGTCTCCGGACCACGAGCCGACCCCTATCGAACGGTGCACGGACGTCCACTTGAACCATCCATTAACAACTCACCGAGGCATCCGTGGCTCGTCGCCCGCTCGAGGGTAGCATGGATTGCCTCACCCCTCCTCCCTGCGGAAGGGCGGCGAGGGTCGTAATAACAAAGCCGAGATCTTTACCTGATCGTCCCTGATTGGGCCAGGGCTCGGGGGCTCCTCGCACCACGACCACCCCGATGATCACCTCGCCTAGACTCATTAATATGGGGAGGGTTGATCCCCAAACAAGCAAACAAACCTGACCGAGGACGTCCCGAGTTAACTCGGTGCTGCTCTGCCCGCATAGATCACCGATGCCGGCAGAAACATCACCGAGGCCGGCTGGAACCAACACGGGACGAGAACATCGCCTGACGCTTTCAAACCCTGCACGAGTGCTTGCACTCCTGCAGGGCTTCGAGGGCTTACACCCGCGGGTGCGCTAGCGTGCCCCCATGAGAGGACATGCATGATCGAAAGGGAAGAACCCGTGCGCGACGCCCGAGGACGCCACCTCCGGGCCTGCATCCTTTGCTGAAGTGGTTCCCACTTGTTGACGGCTGTTAAGTGCCTACTTTAGCCGTCAATATACTCATGAATAAAGGAGCATAAGGCATTTCTTGCACGTATTTAGTTAAGAATAATGTAGTTCCACTTGTCCTTGGAGATTATTTGATTGCAGGAAAATAAGCAAGAAAAGAGTGGCAAACTCTCCTTCCATGATCCATACCACATCACCTCATCCTAGGAGGACTACCAACAAGGAATGCCATGCATGCAAAGCTGCCAACAAGGGCGCCATGCATGCATGCCATGCAAACAATCCAAGTGAAGCACACCTCGATGAATCAGAGCGTGACACGTGGACGTCACATGGATCCATGGGCCCACAAAGCACCCAAACCGCGCCAAAATAGGGTGGACACCGGGAACCGACCTAAGGACCCACAGGACAGTCACCTGGAGAAAGCACAGGCCAGGGGGGCCCACCAGGGGGTCGGCCGACCCCACAGGTCGGCCGAACCGACCTTGGCTCGGCTCATCCTGGCCCTCCACGTGGTGCTTCCCTATTGGTCCTAGGAGCCGTTCCCGGGGTGTTTGCATCCTCTCCACGCCGGTGCTCAAGCCTATAAATAGAAGGGGAGGGGGCTCATTCTTAGACATCCACATTTGCAACACCTCTCTCACTTTTAGTTTCAAGGCTAGGAGGTAGGCTAGATTAGTTCTACTTCAGGTTCCAAGTCTACTTTGGGATCTAGGTATGAGTTCTCTTGTATCTCTATTCATTTGTATGACTTTGATCTACTTCAGTTATTCAGCTATTTCACATAAAGTTGTGTTAGTATACATGGGTGATTTGTTCATGTGTTCTTCACCTGTTCATCATTTAGAGGCTCCTGTTCTTGATGAACAAGGCCTTTCGACCCACTTGATGGGTGACTTTTACATGTTTCCGGTGTTTGTTCATAAGTTAGAGGCTCGTGTTCTTCGTTGGTAGTTGCGTTAAGAAATGTCAATACCACTCCCGCAAAGGCTCGGGGGCTACTGTTGGGGACAGTCACTAGGGGTCCCCTAACTAAGGGGATAATCACCCTTGTAAAATGCAATCGCGTACGGGCTAGTCCCCGCAAGCCCCCAAAAAGTGCAGAATACCACGGGTCCGCGACCTGCTGCGGCCTAGTGGCGGCCCTCATCGAAAAGGGCCACTCGCTCGCCCTGTTTTCCGCCTCGCTCGAGGGTTCCGGCCCCTCGAGCGGGTTTCCACCTCGCTCGAGGGTCCCGACCCCTCGAGCGGGTTTCCGCCTCGCTCGAGGGTCCCGGCCCCTCGAGCAGGTTTCCGCCTCGCTCGAGGGGCTCGACCCCCTCGAGCGGGTCACCGTCTCCGCCTCGCTCGAGGCCAGCCCTCGATCAGTGGCACCCCGCCCCACCTCTTCTCTGACGCCGGCATTTAATGCCCAAACTCCACGGCAGGGCGCCAAAGTCAAAAGCAAATCCTCCTCCATGCCGCGCGGTTGACACAGTCTGCACGCCTGACACCGCTACTGTGCGACCTAACCCGCCACTGTGCAGCCATCCCTGGCCCTGTGCGGGCGCCGCGTGGCCCTGTGCGGACAAGCCAGCGTCACTCCGCACCACAGTGCTACCTGCTCCCGTCCTCTCCCCGCGGCGGGACCCTCGAACGGGCATAGGGACACCCTCGAAGGATGTACGGACGGTATGCTGGCGCACGCGCTGACCGGGCCGTCGTGCGGGAGGCATGCGCCGCACCTCCTCCACCAACTCTGGTACTGTGCGGCCATCCCCGGTGTTGTGCCGCCATCCCCATCGCTGTGCGACGGACTGCGCAGTCCTGTGCGGACAGGCCGATGATGTTCCAAGGACCTGTGCTGCCAACTCCCGTCCTCTCCCCTGAGATTGGACCCTCGAATTGGCAGGCACTCACCCTCGAAGTCATGACCGGACAAGCACAGGAGTCACCACGCCGCCCGCGAAAGTCGGAGCTCGCCACCAACTCGCACCAAGAGTCAGAACGTGCGAGGACAAGACCTCCGAAGCCATACCTGCTAGTACACGGCCGCTGTGTCAGTTCACTGTAAGCCGCCCTCCCTCGGTCTATAAAAGGGAGAGGCAGGCGCCCCTGCGGGGGGACACGCTCTCATACTCTCAGTGCTCACCCGTTCACCTCACACCACTCTGTTCCCGATATTGGCACTAGCCTCAATCATCGTAGTTGGGACTTGGGGGAATTTCCTCCTCTCCCGCATTGCTTGTAGCCCCCCTCTACAGGCACCACTGGTGCAAGTTAATACAGAGCGCGAGCACACCCTGCTGGACGTACGGCCGCGTGGCCGGAACCAGGATAAACCCTGTCTCCCTTTAGCTTAGCACCGACCATCGAGAGACTGATCACAGCGCTGATTACTAGTTGGTGCCGGTGCTAATCCGGACACCGACAGATTTAATTATAAAATTAATTGAACAAGTAATAGTTTTTTCGCGAGACGAATTGTCTAATCATAATCTATTTAGGGGTGTTTGGATGGGGTGACTAAAATTAGTTTAACTAAAAGTTTCCAGTCACCTTTTAGTTGGGTCTTCCCTACTAGAAAGTTTTAGTCAGGTGACTAGTTTTAGTCACGTTTTAGTCCCACCCGTTTGGAAATTTAGTCTCTCAAAGTAACTAAAAGAGTAAAATGTAACACCAGTCTCTAAACTTGTTCGGCTGTGTCATTTCGATCCCTAAACTCACAAATCAACCGTTTAGGTCTTCAAATTTGTTCGACTGTGTCATTCCAGTCCCTAAACTTATAAATCGTTTGTTTAGGTTCTCAAACTTGTCCAATTATATCATTTAAGTCCCTAAATTTGGTTTTGAGTCTCATCCGGGTCCAAACAGGGTGATTAAAAACTCTATATCAAAAAAATATTTCATAATTTTTTCATACAAACTCGAATGAAGACAAATTTTATGTCAAAATTGTATCTCGGGACGCGATCTACAATTTTGTAGTTGAAAAGTTTTTAAATTAAAATTGTTTAGAGTCCCAAAATTTAATTTTAAATATCAAAATTCAAAATTAATAAACTTACAACAATATTTTGGACCCTAAACAGTTCAATGAAAAACAGTTTAAACTATAAAGTTGCAGATTGCTTTGAGGGCTACAATTTTGATATAAAGTTGATCTTTATTCGAGTTCATATGAAAAAGTTATGAATTGTTTTTTGATAATGTTTTTAGATCGCTTTGTTTTAACCCAGACGAGACTCAAAACCAAGTTTAGGGGGCGAGATGACACGGCTTAACAAATTTGAGGACCTAAACGTGTGATTTCCAAGCTTAGGGACTGGGATAACACGGTCAAACAAGTTTATGGATTGACATAACACAAATGAAAAAATTTGAGGATGTGAACGGTCAATTTGCGAGTTTAGGGACCGGGATGACACAACAGTACAAGTTTAGAGACCGGTGATGGAGTTTACTCTAACTAAAATTAGTCAGACTAGTTTTAGTCACCCTCATCCAAACACCTCGTTAGGCTTAATCGATTCATTTCGAAAAAACTTTACGATTACGAATTTAGTTTTTATTCACATTTAACACTCCTAATTAGTCTCTTAGTATTCGATAAGACGAGATTTATACTTATTACTATCACTATAGAAACCGAACGAGACCTCGCAAACTCATCGAAAAGAAAAAGAAAGAACGGTTGATGTCTGCTTCCGTCCACACGATCGTCGTACTGCTATTTCCGGTGAGAGAAATCACACACTGCACTGCACAGAACAGATTTCGTCGTCCTCGTCCAGTGCCGCAGCTCGGCCGTACGAGTAGAGCAAGGACGAAGGTGGGTTATCCTATCATTGCATCGGGATACCTCGCCTTCACTGGGTCTGCCGGTTCTGTGATGAGGACTTCTGTTTGCACAGGCTGCAGCCGCTGTCAAGGGTTCCAACTTCCAAGTCCAGCTAGGCAGTAGGGCCTCCTGTCAGCTGTTTTTTTTCAGTACGAAAAATTTCTTTTGTTATAAGATCTGTTTAGACTCTTTTTAGTTCTCAAAATTTCATTAAAATTCTTAGAGAACCATATCAGTTCATTTCTTATCTCTGCTCACACGACCAATAAAGGATGGAGTACTATGCATCGCGGTGCAAAGTTGAAAGTTTGCTGCGTCACATCTGCGTCTTGCAGCTCAACGACATTACTGGCAAGTGGGCTCCTACGTATTAGCATCTTGGCCCGCACAGAGAGGCCTTAATCCGGCCTGCTTACTACTTGCACTATTAGCTCTTTGGTCCTTTTCTAAAAAAAAAGGCAAAGAAAAAAATAGAGAAGAAACTTTGAGGTTTCCTGCTTGCTCCTGTACTTGTTTTGCGAATGGCGTACGCACGATTATCTTTTCGAGGAAAATGGCAACGAGATCGTTCAGCTGGTAGGATGAATAGTACTCGGCTTGTAGAATAAATAGTATTGTGTGTGAGAAAATAAGTCGAAACAAGCCGAAATAAGTCAAGATTGGATCAGCCGAACGGTCTCATGCTTATCCTTTCTTGTTAAAAGTTTATAAAAAGAAATTGTGGTGTCTTGCCTGGGATTTTTTTTCCCATTTCGTTCAGGTAAGTATGGCCTACGATAGGAGGTAAGAGTACCAAAAGTTTTCTAGATTTCGGGTGTAATCCTGATACTGCACACTGATCCTGGCCACGGCTGCTGGACTATCAAAAATTCTGCAGGGGTATCTGCAGTTCTGCACAGGTCTCTGAACAAACACTCAAGAGTTCATGCATCCTGCAAGGCTGCAAGTAGATGTGCTGTTCCTGTTCCATCATGGATCCCGCACAGGGTGCAGGCTGGGTCACTCGACCAGTTTCCTTTTTGGAAGATTGTCCACTACCCGGGCCAATTATTTGCACCGCCAGCCAGGAAAAAGTTGTTGCATTTCATTTGATTCCAGCTTTTCCAAATTTGATTCTGGAATTTGTAGGAGAAAAAAAAGAATGCAGACCTTAGATTGTAGCTCTGATGATCGACATGCTGATGGTTTGTTAAACTACACCAGGAATGAACCAGGCCTGAAATGAAACATGCAGCAGACACGATCATACAGGTGCCTGTTGAACACCCATATATGCTCTGCTAAAACTTTCTAGACTTGCTGACAATCCAAAATACAAGATAAGAATGGTGTGGACAGACTAACAATTCATAGAGGTGGAAACAGGAGGATTACATTCAAGGATTCAAAACATTCAGTTCAGAGAAAATGATCAATACATTACCTTTTTTTTTGGCGAGGATGATCAATACATTACATTGTCAGGAACATCATATTCTATATATTCGCAATCAAATTCGGTAGCACAATGTCAGTGGCATCAAATAATAGTCAAAGCTCCACATATTTAGCAACAAAAAAATTGAAGGAGATTATACATGTTATTCTAAGAGCCCACTTAAATGTTCAGATATATCCATACATCTCACAGTAACAGATCAGACGCTGCAACAGTCGATGCTAATGCAGCAACTGAGCTTCTTCGAAACTTGACATCATCAAAGGGTACAGGAGGCATGCAAATTCACAAAGGATAATGAGAGATTATTTAGAGAACAGAAATGAAAATTATAATGGCAACTGCTAGGACAGATAGACTAAGGACACGAAATCAGTACTAGCTCAAAAGAGAACCAGCAACAACAATTTGGAGAGAAAATTGATGACCATCATATGTCACATCAATTAATAAATTGAATCCTTAGATCACGAATCCGTAGTACTCTCTTAGCACCTTCTCTTCAGTACTGACTCCAGGGCGTCGCATCACTTACAGTCAATTGAGAGATGTTTCTGGGCAATATGTACCCGAATTTATTTTCAGATTCGAAGCACCATGATTTTCCAGAAGATGAAGGGAATCCAGGTTGCATATGCTGCAAGATCATCACATTACTGAAAGCCTTAAATTTCTGCGGGACTGCAATGTCTCCATGGAAAATTGAGCATGCCTGGGGCAAGAAACTATCTCAAGAGACTCCAGAAATGAGAGCTTCTCTACCCAAGAAGGAAGTCTTCTTCCAGGGTAATTGTGAATGCGTAAATGCTTGAGATTAGTATGTGGACAGAGTGCCTCAATGACTCTCTCACTTTTCTCTATATCCAGCTGCTGCTCATCCTTGCAGGTGCCATCACTCCACTTCAGCATTAGTTTGTGCAAATACTCCTTCATGATCAAATTGGCCTCCTTGGAACCATCATCACTTGCAGCTTCCAAATTAAGAATACAAAGCTCTCCACGGATCTTCAAGTTCTTCAACTCATTAAGGTTGCACTTGCCACCACCATCCCTGGAGACCACAACAAATCTAGAAAGAGTCTGAAGAGACTGTAACTTGTCAATGCCACTTGGCATGGACCTAAAAGCAGTAACTCTATCCCAATCTAGATGTAAGCAGAGGTGCCGCATGTTAACTAAGCGGCTCATGCCTTCAGGCAAATCCATGAGCCAGTAGCAGTACCTGAGGTCAAGTGTCTGCAAATTGAATAGGTTGCAGATTGTTTCTGGAAGAGTCTTTATCAGAGTATTCCGAAGGTTGAGGTATCTGAGGTGTATAGAGCACCCAACAGAATCTGGCAATACTTCAAGCTCAGTGTAACTCAGATCCAGTGCACGTAGACAGGTTAAGTTTGAGAAAAGTGCTGACGGAACCTGATTTGAGGGTAGTTTCATAGTGGGACATAATTTCAGGAGCCTCAACTTTTGATAGTGATAAATCCTGTCGAATGCGAGAGGCTCATCATTCAGGCATAATACAGTTGCATAGCGAACCAACTCAGGATGCTCAGGAACCTGAGATTCATCAGGGCTAAGAGTCAGAGATTCATGTTTAGAAACTCGCCGTGCTAGATCAAGCATCAAATTCGGCACTCTGAACTTCTGATGATTACAGAGGTTGCGGGAAATTTCAAAGAGGGACCTCCATAGGAGCTCATCAAACCATCTACCTGCTTCCATCTCAACCCTTTTCCTTCCGTTGATCTTAATAAGACCATCTGCCATCCAGAGTCTAACCAGCTCATCCTTATCAAATTCAAGACCAGGAGGATACATAGAACATAAGGCAAAACACTGTTTGAGATGATATGGCAAGTGTTGATAACTTATCTGCAAACTCGCCAAGATAATGTCCGTATTTCTGTCATCTTCAAGAAGCTGCATTTCACTTAATATGCTTTCCCACTGTTCTCTCTGTCCATTAGTGTCAGACAAAAGCACCCCAAGAGACTTGGCTGCTAACGGCGAACCTCGGCAGTTTGCACCAACCCTCTGTCCAATCAACTCCAGATCATGATGATCGTTGCTGCTCCACCCTGAGAATGCATAAGCTTTAACAATTTCCCAGCATTCATCATCTTTCAAACCCTCTAATTGGATGCTGTTACGACTGTTGGACATCATCCTAGAAACCCTTCCGTGTTGAGTAGTGATCAGAAGTTTGCTTCCTTCCTCTCCAGCAATCAGTGAAGGCCTTAGCGATTCCCAGAACTGAAATCCTTCCGCCCAAAGGTTATCTATCACCAGCAAGAACCTCCTTTTGCGCAGGTGCTCACGCAGCCGCTGCTGCAATATGTCCAGACTTAGAAGCTCGCATTTCTGCCTGGTCACAGCTTCGATGATTATCTTGGTGGCAACCCTCACATCACACCTATCTGGTAACCAAACCCAAAATCTGTTGCTTTCTGTGAAGAATTTCACTACCTCCGGGTCGCTGTAGACCAACCTTGCCAATGCTGTCTTGCCAATCCCTGCAGTTCCCCAGATGGAAATCACAGGAAGGTCCGTAGCTGCACTCTCAGAAACAAGAGCACTGATGATCTTCATCTTCTGGTCCGCGCGGCCTACGTGTCTCTCGTCGCCATGCGCGGCGGCTTCGAGAAACCTTTGGCGCTGCTGCATCGGCGGAGCCGTCCGCCTCCCGTCCCCGGGACGCAACCTGAGGCTCCTCTTGCCCTTGTCGATCTCGTCGAGGCGTTCGTTGATCTTGGCGATCCAGGCATCCAGCTCCCAGCGCTGCCGCAGACCGAGGTTGACGTTGAGCCAGAGCCTCTTCCGCTTACGCGACGTCTCCGCGGCAGCCATCCTGGACACGGCGGCCATGGTGGTGAGGCGGTCAAGCAGGGCGTCGACGTCGTAGGCCGTGGCCCTGAGCTCCTGGAGCCAGAGCTTCACGGAGTCGTCGCCGATGAAGCGGCGCTGCTCGGCGTCGGTGAGCACCGCGCGGATGCGCTTTTCCGTGCGGCGCAGCTTCTCGGCCTCCTCCTCGACGTTCCACAGGCGGAGCCCCGTGGAGTAGACGGTTTCGACGACCGCGCCGCCGATCTTTTCCCAGCAGCCGAGCGCGGAGGAGATCTTCTTGAGCAGATCCATGGGCGACGTACGAGGGAGCGGCGGCCCCGAGGAGAGGGGGAAATCCTGCGCGGTGCAGGCAGCAGACAGCCGGCGCTTCTTCCTTCTTGTAGTGTGGCCGCCGGTTCTTGGCTCGGGATTGCGTGGGAAGTTCACTCGCCGCTTCCGGGAAGGATCTTGGAGAAGTTGACGATGGGGAGGAGGTGGGCAAACGATCGAACGCCTTGCAAGGCGGAGATCGGATGAAGTTGGGCGTGAACCTTACCAGGACCAGGATACCAGGTCAACGGCGACTTGAACAGGCGAACAGCAGCGCGTGAGTGTGAGTGGGCCGAGTGGCCGACTGGCAGTGTGGCCGGCAGCCGCGAGGCGCCTCATCCAAAAATCGTGTCCGTTGATCTATCACAGGAAAATCAGGGCTGCCGTGCAAGCAGCGTGTCCGTTCCGTTTCGCGCGCTTCCAGTAGCAGGGCCCACGAGCAGAGGCGTCCATGAAGCAAAATGTGCAGCGTGTTTCTTTCGAAGCAGAATTGTGCGAAGTCGAACAAGAACTTTCCCGCCCCGCATGGCTATGTTTAGTTCTAAAAATTTCACCAAAATTTCTCACTTAGAACTCATTTGGAATTCACAAATCCTCGAGTTTTCCACAGGACGGAACCCCCGCGGCAGTTTCGGCCCGTGGCCAAATTTGTCGCTGTTTGGAAGCCCACTTCCACGGGTCCGGCAACCCTATCCACGGCTTTTCCCCCGGGCGACCGCACCCCACCTCTCGGGTCCAGACGGCTCTCCCCCGTCCCTCTCCCCCGCGACTCGTGTCGTCCTCCTCCCACGCAACGTGCCTCTGGACCACGCCGCCTCGCCGTCCGCTCCACCACACCGCCTCGCCTCCACCACGCCGCCTCGCCGTCCGCTCCACCACGCCGCCTCACCGTCGTCCCCGCTGCTCCTCCGCCGTCCCTGGTCCCGGAGCCACCGCCGCCGACGCCGTCTCTGCGCATCTGCTTCCGTAGCTCGGTGGCAGCAACTTCCACACAGCCGTCGCCTCCATCTTCACAGCCACAGTTTTCACCTCCGCCTTCACACTGCAGCTTGGCATCTCTCAGTATGCTCGATTCTTCCACCCCCCATCTCCCCTTCCTCTCCCATTCTCCCCTTTGCTCTAGGGTTCTAAGCATAAATTTTGTGAAATTGATGATTTCTTCCCCTGTTTTATGTTACTCGGCATCTTGATCCATCGATTAGAATAATATGCGTATGAGTATCTAGAGTGTACTTACATAATGCCAGATGTTCACTGCCAAATTTTGAGAAATTGATGATTTCTTCCCCTGATTTCCTTCTTTCTGCTTATTGCTGATTCATTGATTAGATGCACTACTATTTGATTTATTCTCTCTGCTTATTGCTGATCTAATCAACCTGATCTTGTTCTTGCATTGAGTATCTGGTGCAATGCAAGTAAAAGACATATATAATTTATAATCGCCACCTTGAACATGCACTGTATCATTGGTGGTTGTTGCAACTGAACACAAAGCTGCTACCTCTTCTGTACACGTTTCTTTTTTATTTTTTCTTTATAATCAGAAGTAATCTTTCCAATTTGAAATTGAAACAGCCTGTGTAATGATTATTGGTAATCACCAAAGGTTTCTAGATGATAATGTTACTCTTGCTAGGATCTTTGGAGCAAAATGAATCAACAAAGATTGATTTTTAGAGAACAATGTCCTTGTCTGCTTCTTAAACTTGTTACTGGACTATTTTCGAATTATGTGGTTGCTCTACCTATTGTTTTTTAGTATGATGTCTGCAAGTGTCCACCTTTTAATTTGGATGGTCATGTCAGTCATGGCATGTCCAATTGCTTAACTAACGAGATTGTTGTTTGTCCTGCTGCAGCTGGTGCTACTGGACCTGCATGAGAACGACGACAAGGAGAAGAGGAAGGTGCTAAAAGCAGTTTCTGCGTCTTTGGTAGTCCTCCCTCCTTTAACTACTTGGCTTAAATATATCCGGTCACAATTTTTAGTTTTGTTTTTTTCCTCGCTGCAGAATATTTTAGATTTTCAATTCAAAGAACTACTCAAAATTATTAAATAGATCCCTTTAGAAGAGTGCATAACAACATTGCTAACTACAAGAATAAGAACTGACATTTGTGTACTTTCTTAGTTAATTCAATTTTGATATCTCATACATTTGCTATGGTTTTGTTGAACTGATGTAAGACTCTTGGTCATTTGCGAATACAGGCTCATGAACTCTTGGTCGTCTGCCAATATGTGCTATGATTTTAGAGAATTGCTGTAGGACCCTTGGACAATTATGCCAGTTCTAGCTCATGCATAATTATTTCCTTAGATAAAATTGTTAGCTTTTAGTTATTCGTAGCTTTCGAGATGTTTATTTCACTCTTTTTTTTTGCACGCATAGTAGCTTTTGGGTATGTATGCTAGTTTTGAACCAAATTTTGAGAAAGTGAACATTCGTGTAGAACAATAGGTCATATTTTGAGCTTAGTAACTTGAGATTTGTGCTAGCAGCATGCATGCCTGACTGCACGAGACACCTGTGCAGAGGTTGGAACTAGCAATAGTACTGATCAACGAAGAAAGCTTTGGTAATAAAAAAGCTAGCAGTAGTACTGATTAATGAAGAAAGCTTTGGCAATAAAAAAAGATAGCAGTGGTACTGTATGAGAAAAAAAAGGTTTTGTTTAGCTGAAATGGCACTGAAAATCCCTTGGCAAGCTTAGTTTATAGGACCAAGCAGTCTATATCTGATTTTTTTTTAATTTTGTATATTTCTCTTGCATAGTGTTTTCTCTTTAGTTACATTATATATTCCTGGACTAAGCAGTCTATTTCATTGATCTTAAATGCAGGTCTCTGAGCCATAATTGCTTCAAAAGGATTGGTAATCTTGGAAAACCAATTTCTCCCCCTACAACAACAATCTCTTTGGCCCGACCGTTCACATTGAACCATGGATTAAGCTATATAAGCCATTTTGTTGTAGTGAGCATGATATGTTGAGCCTGGGACTTGTGCAATAAGTTCCTATTTGTATTGTAATTTTACTTTTTATTGAAATAATAAGTTTCTCTATGTATTTATCTTTTCCTGAATTTTTGTTGATTTTTCTTATTTTTCCTTGAACTTTCGTTGATTTTCCTTATTTTTTATTGAATTTCCCGTTGCACGCACTTGGGATGTCCAAAGGCAAAGGCAATGGCCTAGCGGCACGAACTGTGGAGGCTCGGAGGCCCGGGGGAAACTCCCAAACAGCGCAGGGGGACAGGGGGGAATGCTGCCACGGAAAACAACAGGGTTGTAGCCACATAAATCCCTCTGGTGGCTTCGGTACCCTGGATTTTGCGTCCCTGAGCATCTCGGGTTCCCCCCGTTTTTCTCGGGCCAAACCCCTACGTCATTTTTGACCCCGGGCCAATTCTTCCGGTCATTTGGCAGCCCACAACTGAAGGACCGATTAGGCGAACCAGAGAGGGGGGGAGTGAATGGGAGCCGATAAAAATTCTTCTCGAAGGAGATGGGAACTCCAACAAGACGAACACAGCTTCCAACTCACGTCTCCGACCCAACTACCCAAGTTGGTCAAGACCACGCAGCCACTAGAGTGCTACTGGTCCTAGGAACCAACACTCAACCTTCCTAGCCAAAACTCACCAAAACACACAGCGGAAACTTGCACGGCTTGCTGCCTGTGCTACACCGGTCAGACCGATGGCCTGAGCCGGTCAGACCGGTGACACCGGTCAGACCGGTGGACAGAGCCGGTCAGGCCGGTGGCTACAGCAGCCGCACAGCAAACGTTCCAGGAAGCCTCAGTGAATCCTCTAGGCCCTGGAACAAAAACCACCACGAAACACAACCTGTGAGGAAGAAGAACCCCTCACAAATCCTAGCAAAACAACTCCAAACACTCCAAGAACTGATCAGCAGGACCACGGGACAAAACCACACGGACAAGGCTGTTCCCCGAGACAAAAACCCACCAAGGGCTAGCACCGGTCAGACCGGTCAAGAGAACCGGTCAGACCGGTCGTGCCTGGGCAGCTCGGGATGAACAGCGCCCGCGAGTCAACTCCTCCAAATCCAACTCCCGATCTCCCGATCCGCTCCACGGTTTTGCACAAGACTTTGGGGATAGTAGGAACACCTCATGGGTACTCCATAGCCAAGATTTGGTCCACCAAAACTTGTCAAATCAAGAGGAATCGAAGAAATCCCACCAAGAACGCCTCTAACCCTAGAGCCACGAAAACCCCAAAATCGAGCCCCTTTGCTCACGGATTTGGAAGGGGAATCAAAGGAAAAAGAACCACGAAGGGTTCATGCATACATCCCCCACCAAATCCCAAAGAGAAAGGCCTCGAAATCGCTCCAAGAAAATCGCCAAGAAAAGGCTCCGAAAATCACCAAAAAGGAGAAACGGGAAAGACACAACCAAGCCTTGAGGAACCACGCCGAATCATCTATACATACCAAAGAGGTTCATACAAGGTCTAGCTTGCCGCCCGATCATCCTTCCCTCTCACAAGATCTCACCATGAAGCTCTCAAGCTAGTCCTACGAAAATCCTAAGAAAATAGGAAGGAAAATAGGAAAACCAAATGAGCTAGGGTTCCAAGAGATGGCTGCCATCCTCTCACCACTTGGGTTATATGGAGGCAACCGAAAGACTAAAATACCCTTACTAGCTAACTAGGGATACATGCCCCTCGAGGGCGAAATTGGAAGTCTTTGTCTTCGCACCATCGGACGGATGCCCAGCGACCGCAAACTTGCTTAGCCTCGACGCAAGCCTTGCGATCCCGACGCGTGTCCTCCGCTTCGAAGATTCCGGACTGCGTCGTCGCACACCGGTCAGACCGGTTCTCCTCACCGGTCAGACCGGTACCCACCGGTCAGACCGGTCAGACCCACCGGTCAGACCGGTCTGGAGCTGCTGCACCTCCGTCTTCGGTTCTTCGGTCTTGGCTTTGTGGATCAACCAAGGAACCCAGTGGTTTTCTGGTGAACCACCGGAAACCCCGCGAACTCGGTGTAGCCTCCGCCAATCACCACTCATGACTCGGCTCCCACGTGGTCCCGGCTCGACCTTGGTTTTGAGGCTCAACCAAGAAACCGTCCATGACTTCATCTTGCCGTTCTTGCCACCATGCGGCCCGCACTTGACCCCGCTGGCCACCGGGTCCCTCGAACCAAGCCTACTTGTCTTCTCCACACCTGGAGGCCTCACCGGCAACGACCTTTCACGCTTGTTCTTCACCTGCACCTGCACCAGTCAAGCCGCAACCTGCACCTGCAATACTTAGCCAAGAATCAGTCCACACCACGTTGTCAATCACTCATCACACCAGGAAGCGACCATCCACCGGTCCTCGAACCACACCTGGCTCTCAATCTCCCCCTTGATGAGTGCATTGACAACACACACGTTTTGGTAACCAAGAGAAAAGGAAAAGAAAAGAAACGACTAAAGGAAACTCCAACAAGCGATCGAAAGCCAAAGAAAAGGCAAAGAGCAAGATCACTTGAAGAAGACAAGTCTCGGACCCCTTAGGCAAGGGTAACAGCTCGACACATCCGAGACAAAACATGCTCAAGCAAAGAGCACAAACCATCAAACCAAAGCTCGAAAACCACAAAGAGCTCCCCCTGCACACATGCAAGCTCCCCCTGAACCGATGCAACTCCCCCTGGACAAATGCATGCGAACCACTTCACAAAGAAGACAAGTCTCGGACCCCTTAGGCAAGGGTAACAGCTCGACACATCCGAGACAAAACATGCTCAAGCAAAGAGCACAAACCATCAAACCAAAGCTCGAAAACCACAAAGAGCTCCCCCTGCACACATGCAAGCTCCCCCTGAACCGATGCAACTCCCCCTGGACAAATGCATGCGAACCACTTCACAAAACAGAGCAGCTGCAACAGCTCAGCTCTGACCGGTCAGACCGGTCGACACCACCGGTCAGACCGGTGGGCAACATGTGAACAGGACCAGCACTCTGACCGGTCAGACCGGTGACCTCAACCGGTCAGACCGGTGCACAACAGAGCCCAAAAATAGCTCGAAACCACCTGAAAACCTTCCAAATGCATTCAGTAGGCCAAAACATGCTCAAACTTCTCCCCCTTGTTGACAATGCATGAATCAAGCCAAAAATGCAAAAAATGCAACCTAGAGCTTCTCAAATAGACAAAATTCAACATAGGATGCTACACATGTCCAAACGAGCAAGTTAGATACTCTATAGCTTCGTAAAGACATAAACTTCATGATCACCAAGTTTCACAACCATTGGGCGAAGCTAAGATAGAATTTAGCAATTTTGCGAAAAATCACCCTCTCATGAGCAAAGTCCTAAACATGAGCAAAACATGTCAAAATGGCAAAGCCACACAAACTTCATGCTAGGACAACCATTCTAAGCATAAGACCATCATAAACACCCACAAGCACCTCATGTCATGTCAAAGCCACCGAGCCATGTGCCTACTTCTATATATGAGACTTCTCATTGGTAGGCATCATGCAACGATTTAGCACCCAAAGCAAATTAAAATTAGCACATATGACATGGGAGCACATTTTTCAAGCAATTTACATTTCATTTTCAGATTTATAATTGGTACATGAAATGTCTTTGCGACAAAAAGGAACTTATGCCCCTCCACAAGATGAAGCATGGGGGCTAAACATTCATGATGGCAAATGAGCCTTTGGCCCCATATGATCAAAATAAGCTATCCAACCACAAATTAAGCATAGCCAAGCCACTAAAACATGTCAAGATCATGTAAAGGCATTTACTCACAAGAGAGCGAATATATGAAATTTTTCAAAAGCATAGCCATCAACCATGGATACAAACCAAGATTATCAAGAGCTAAGCCAAACTAACCATAGCTTACCAAATTAGCTCACAAAGACATATATGTCATTCCATGGTGAACAATGTGTATAAGAGAAGCCTTTCCTAAACAATGCATATGATACAAAATGCATGCAACCTAAGATACAAAGATGCCTATACATCATGTTACATATGCCATGCCAAATGCAAGAAATGCACAAAGGAAAGCTATACATATGCTACAAAGGAGCTCCCACACACCAACTCAAGAAATCAAACAAACACCAAGCTCCCCCCGCAAACGAGTGAAAGTTGCTTGATCTAGGGGTTTGGTGAAAATATCGGCTAGTTGTTCATGTGTGGGTACATGGATCAAAGCTATCTTCCCTTTCTCTACGTTGTCTCTCAGAAAATGATACCTCACTTCTATGTGCTTGGTTTTGGAATGGAGCACTGGGTTCTTTGCAACGCTTATGGCACTAGTGCTATCACATTGAAGTGGGACATGGGTATACTCCTCACCAAAGTCACTCATGGTGTATGTGATCCAAAGGAGCTGAGAGCAACAACTAGCTGCGGCCACATACTCTGCCTCGGTAGTGGATTGAGCAACACTCGACTGTTTGCGGGAAGACCAAGATACCAAAGAAGAACCCAAGAACTGGCAAGTCCCAGAAGTGGACTTCCTATCCAACCGACACCCGGCAAAATCCGCGTCTGAAAATCCATGAAGCGCCAAAGACGAAGACGCAGAGTACCAAAGGCCGAAGTCGGGAGTGTGTCGCAAATACCTGAAAATGCGCTTGACTGCTTGCCGATGCGAAGTCCTCGGAGAAGCTTGAAAACGAGCGCACAGACACACCGAGAATTGAATGTCCGGCCTCGTCGCCGTCAAGTAGAGGAGTGACCCGATCATGCTCCGGTACTCCTTCTGGTCCACGTGGTCACCTTCCTCGTCCGCATCAAGAACTGTAGTCGTACTCATAGGCGTCGCCATGGCCTTGGAGTCCTCCATCTTGAACTTCCTCACAATGTCCTTGGTGTACTTAGCTTGGTGCACAAATGTTCCTTCCTTTGATTGCTTGATTTGTAGCCCGAGGAAGAACTGCAACTCGCCCATCATGCTCATCTCAAATTCCCTGCTCATGTCTTCTGCAAACCTTGCAACAAGAGAGTTAGACGAGCCACCAAAGACAATATCATCCACGTATACCTGCACAATCAGGATATCTCTGCCCTGCCTGAGGAGAAACAAGGTCTGGTCGACCTTCCCCATCTCAAACCCTCTCTCAAACAGGAACCCCCTCAACCTACCATACCAAGCTCTAGGCGCCTGCTTCAACCCATACAGCGCCTTCCTCAACTTGTATACCCGGTGAGGGTACTTCTCACTCTCAAACCCCGGTGGTTGCCTCACAAACACCTCTTCCTCCAATACACCGTTCAGAAACGCACTCTTCACATCCATCTGGTACAACTTGAACCCTTTAGCCACGGAAAAAGCTAGAAGGATCCTGATCGCCTCCAAACGAGCTACAGGAGCGAAAGTCTCCTCGTAGTCGATCCCCTCTTTCTGACTGTACCCCTGGGCAACAAGTCTCGACTTGTTCCTCACCACTTCTCCTTTCTCTCCCTCTTTATTTTTCCACACCCATTTTGTCCCAATCGGCTTACACCCTGGGGGAGGGTCAACCAACACCCAAACTTGGTTCCTCTCAAAATTCTCCAACTCCTCATGCATCGAGTTAACCCAATTATGATCAGATAACGCATGTCCAATGTCCTTGGGCTCAAAAGTGGCAACAAAAGCAGCATGAGCGAAATGAGAATTGTTCCGAACCCTCGACCGTGTAGTACGTTCATTCATGTCGCCGATGATTCTCGAAGCTGGGTGATCCACTTGCACTCGTCGAGGAGGTTCTCGCCTTGATGCTACCTCCCACTCAACAGCAGCTTCGCCTTGATCTGGGTTTGTCGTTGTAGGTGTGGGAGAGGGTCCATTCTCGATCGTCGTCGAAGTAGTAGGTACATGTTCAGCCGCGGGCCTCACACCGCCATCTTCATCATCTCCATGTTCATGCTCCTCCTCCTGAAAGATCTCCTCGCCAAGTTCGTCGTCACCTGCACACTCAAAAACAAGCTGACTACGTGGCTGTGTCTCGTCGAAGGTCACCTCGCAAGTCTCCACGATTTGGTTAGTTTCAAGATTGAGCACACGAAATGCTCTAGAATGAGATGCATAACCAAAGAAAATACCATCGACAGACCTAGCCTCGAACTTGTCCAACTTCTTCCCTTTCTTCAGAATGAAGCATTTACAACCAAAGACATGGAAGTGACTCACCTTGGGTGTGCGACCGTGCATCAACTCGTAACAGGTTTTCTTCTTGTGAACCCTGAGGTAGATCCTGTTCGACACATGGCACGCGGTATTGACCGCCTCAGCCCAGAACCTTCTCGGAGTCCTATGCTCGTCGAGCATCGTCCGAGCCATCTCGCACAAGGTCCTGTTTTTCCTTTCCACCACGCCATTCTGGGGAGGCGTGTACGGACTCGAAAACTGATGTTCAAGACCCAAGTCATGGCAAAAGGTTTCGAAGCGAGAGTTTTTGAATTCCGAGCCATTGTCACTGCGGATCGCTCGTATGGCATCTCCGTGCCTCTCGTTTCTTAACCTCAAGACAAGATCTCGAACAAAACCAAACGTCTCCCCCTTCTCCTCAAGAAAGAACACCCACGCATACCGAGAGTAGTCGTCCACCACAACAAGGACATACCACTTCCCACCCGCAGATCGCACACGAGCTGGGCCAACAAGGTCCATATGGAGCAGCTCGCATGGACGCTCAGTCATCACATCGGTGAGAGGCGGGTGAGAAGAGGCTACCATCTTGGCATGCCTACACGGCGCACAAACCAACTCTTTCTCAAACCTCAATCGTGGCAATCCTCGGACCAAATTGAGTTTACTCAAGCGAGACAAAAGGTCAAAGCTCAAGTGACCCAACTTCCTATGCCACTTCCACAACTCACTCGAAGAACCAGCCAAGAAGCAACGCTCCACACCAGAAGACTGAGAAAAATCAGCTCGGAACACCTGACCCTCGGGAACGACCATGCAAACAAGATCCCCCCGAGAATCTAAAATCCGAGAACCACCAGGCCGAAACAACACCTCAAAACCCTCATCCAACAACTGAGACACAGAAAGCAAATTGTATCCAAGCGATTGAACAAGAGCAACACGCCTGAGAGTGATCTTATCGCTTACCTTAATCTCACCTTCTGACAGCACACGCCCTCGCCCATTGTCCCCAAAGGTGATGTACTTCTTTGTCACCACCGGGACGAGACTTGAGAACCACCCCTTGTCTCCGGTCATATGCCTCGAGCAACCGGAGTCAATCAACCAAATGTTCTTCAAGTCTCCCACCTGAAATTCAAAAGCGAGCACGTGAGTGAGCAAACGACTCAGCACTGGGGTTAGTACCAAAAGAGTAAAACCAGTGCCGAGCCATTTGCTCCAAAGTGGGGTTAGCACAAACCAAATCATCACGCCTATCAAAGCTACCACCACGGTAACCACCACGAGGGAACCAACCCTCTCTAGCTGGAGGAGAACGAAAACCACGAAAGGGAAACCGTGGATCGTACCTCCGCTCCATCTCAAAGCTACGACTCTTCTCACCCTCGTATTGAGCACGAGGTGGAGAACGCCTAGCAAACTGACCACCTGCAAACTTTCCAGACCAACCACCAGAACCACGACCTCCAGAACCAAACCGAGCATCCTCACGAGCACGAAACCTTACTCGCTGTCTGCCCAGACCTGCACCGGTCTGACCGGTGTAGTACACCGGTCTGACCGGTGTGGCTCGGCCAGCAACAACACCTGCAGCCTTCCGGTCTCCCCAAGCCGGAACCGTCCTCACAATCGCCTTGGCCCTGGGCATCTGCATACGAGGCTCAGGTACACCATTAGAGGGGTGGTACCTGTCCCTGTTAGCCCACTCTCTAGCCATTCTCTCCTCACGCTTCCTCTTGAAGCAAAACTCATCCTTGTGACCATCTCTCCCACAATACCCACAATGGAACTTTATGGGCTGTGGCTTAGGCTTAGGCTTGGGTTGGGGCTGCCCACTCGGCTTCTCACCCTTCTTCTCTCCTTCCTCACCTCCCTTTGGGCTCACAAACTTCACCGGTTTCTGAAAATCATTTGTTGGGTGAGGGAATATGGGTGGATCTGGAGTAGTGTCAAGTTTGTTTCTGAGATGGTTGGGCTTGGGCTCAAACTTGTTCTTGTGTCGGTTTGGTGGTGGGATAGGAATCTCTCCAACTCTCTCAACTCCCTCACCACAGTTCTCTCCAAGCTTGTCAGCCCCAAGTGCCTGACCATCATAGCGTTTGAAAGCCGCTATCATGATACCGAGCTGAGGCTCCTGACCCGACAACCAGCTCATACATTTTCTCAGCTCATCATTTTCATCCTGCAGACGATCAACATAATGTGCAAGCTCCAAATTCTTAACCGCATGCAATTCACAAGTAGAGCAAGACGTGGGAATAGGCTCTTTCAACTTAGCCTCAAGTGAAACAGTATAAGCATGCATCTCATCAATCTTTCCATGCAAAACAGGGCAAGAAGTGCAAGCACCTAGCAAAGCAGGTCTAGACTTAAGCTCAGCCACTTCAACCCTAAGCATATCTAGTTCATCACAAGTAGAAGCATGCTTATCCTTAAGAGCAGTGAGATCAGCTAGGTACACAGAGCAATCACAGCAATCAATCTCATCAGAAACCACAGGAGAAGCCTTAAGCGAATCAATCTCAAGCTTAGCATCTAGGTTCTGGGTTTCTAGCTCAGCCACACGGTTCCTAGCATCTTCTAGTGAGGCCCTAAGCTCTTTCCTCATCTTCTTGGCCTCTCTAAGCATGTGATCGCGGTTATCAAGCAAGTCAACCAACTCATCATTCTCCTTGCGCAAAGAAGAGAGCTCATCACATACCTCATCCTCGGAGTCAGAGTCTGAGTCACTCTGGTGGCTCTTCTTGCTGCCGGAGCTGCGGGCCATGCCGCAGAAGCCATCTCTCGCGAAGCAGCTCAACCCGCTCAAGTTCCTGGATGACTTCTTGTTCTTGCGCCGATCACCTTCATCTTCACTGCTACTCGAGCTTGAGGAAGAGTAGGCGGAGCTGGAGTCGACGTCGCTCGCTCCGACCATTGCTCGGGCCTTCCTGCCGCGACCATCCTTCTTCCTCGACCGTCGCTCGTCCTTGTGCTTGTTCTTGTGCTTGTGATCGCGCCTCGATCGGTACTTGCCGTCCTTGCTCGATCGGTGCCTGTAGCCGTCCTTGTAGCCGTCCTTGTTCTCCGTCTTCTCCGGGCAGTCGGCAACGAAGTGTCCTGGCTTGCCGCACTGAAAGCACGTCCGTGCTGTCCTCCTCGTGTTCACCCGGTTCTCGTGCAGCCTCTCGAATCGCCTGGTCAGCAACGCCAGCTCGTCCTCTCCAAGCACGTCGAACTCCTCATCCGGCAAAGACATCAAAGAAGACAAAGAGTACATCCTGGAGGATGCGTTAGCATTAGACTTAGCTCCTTTGCCACTGACGAGAGCGAGACTATGAGAATCAGTCGGGCTCTCGATCTTGGCTGTCATACCACGGTCCAACTCAGCCGACTTGAGCTTCGAGAACAGCTCGTTCACCGTCAAGGTGTCATACTTCTCGGACTCAACAATAGCCTCAAACTTCCCGTCCCATACGGTACGATCCAACGAGTGCAAGAGCTTCACGGCTCTATCATGATCATTGTATGGGAGGACGTCCACATTGGCTCTCATGTTGTTCACAACGACCGTAAATCGCTGGAAAAGAGCATCGACGGACTCGCCGGGGAGATGAGTGAAGTTCTCGTACTCTCTCCGGTAAGTCGCGTACATCCGAGCCTGAACCTGAGCATTCCCAGCATGAGCATCCTTCAACTGCTCCCAAATCCTACAAGCTAAGTCCTCTGTCTGAACCCGATCGAATTCAGGCTGACACAGAGCACGAAACAAGTAGTCGACAGCCTTGTTGTTGGCTTCGAACATATCCCTCGATCCTGGAGCAAGGAAGTTCATCGGATGAACATAAGCTGTGTTCACCGTGACATCCCAAAGGATCTGACCCTTTCCGCGGAGGAACGCCGCCATCCGCCTTTGCCACATCTGGTAGTTCTTCCCATCGAAGTGTGGAGGACCCGAACCCCGTTCCTGGTACGCCATCTTTGGATCTTAGACTGGTAAGAGTCAATAAAGACCCGAACCGGCTCTGATACCAATTGAAGGACCGATTAGGCGAACCAGAGAGGGGGGGAGTGAATGGGAGCCGATAAAAATTCTTCTCGAAGGAGATGGGAACTCCAACAAGACGAACACAGCTTCCAACTCACGTCTCCGACCCAACTACCCAAGTTGGTCAAGACCACGCAGCCACTAGAGTGCTACTGGTCCTAGGAACCAACACTCAACCTTCCTAGCCAAAACTCACCAAAACACACAGCGGAAACTTGCACGGCTTGCTGCCTGTGCTACACCGGTCAGACCGATGGCCTGAGCCGGTCAGACCGGTGACACCGGTCAGACCGGTGGACAGAGCCGGTCAGGCCGGTGGCTACAGCAGCCGCACAGCAAACGTTCCAGGAAGCCTCAGTGAATCCTCTAGGCCCTGGAACAAAAACCACCACGAAACACAACCTGTGAGGAAGAAGAACCCCTCACAAATCCTAGCAAAACAACTCCAAACACTCCAAGAACTGATCAGCAGGACCACGGGACAAAACCACACGGACAAGGCTGTTCCCCGAGACAAAAACCCACCAAGGGCTAGCACCGGTCAGACCGGTCAAGAGAACCGGTCAGACCGGTCGTGCCTGGGCAGCTCGGGATGAACAGCGCCCGCGAGTCAACTCCTCCAAATCCAACTCCCGATCTCCCGATCCGCTCCACGGTTTTGCACAAGACTTTGGGGATAGTAGGAACACCTCATGGGTACTCCATAGCCAAGATTTGGTCCACCAAAACTTGTCAAATCAAGAGGAATCGAAGAAATCCCACCAAGAACGCCTCTAACCCTAGAGCCACGAAAACCCCAAAATCGAGCCCCTTTGCTCACGGATTTGGAAGGGGAATCAAAGGAAAAAGAACCACGAAGGGTTCATGCATACATCCCCCACCAAATCCCAAAGAGAAAGGCCTCGAAATCGCTCCAAGAAAATCGCCAAGAAAAGGCTCCGAAAATCACCAAAAAGGAGAAACGGGAAAGACACAACCAAGCCTTGAGGAACCACGCCGAATCATCTATACATACCAAAGAGGTTCATACAAGGTCTAGCTTGCCGCCCGATCATCCTTCCCTCTCACAAGATCTCACCATGAAGCTCTCAAGCTAGTCCTACGAAAATCCTAAGAAAATAGGAAGGAAAATAGGAAAACCAAATGAGCTAGGGTTCCAAGAGATGGCTGCCATCCTCTCACCACTTGGGTTATATGGAGGCAACCGAAAGACTAAAATACCCTTACTAGCTAACTAGGGATACATGCCCCTCGAGGGCGAAATTGGAAGTCTTTGTCTTCGCACCATCGGACGGATGCCCAGCGACCGCAAACTTGCTTAGCCTCGACGCAAGCCTTGCGATCCCGACGCGTGTCCTCCGCTTCGAAGATTCCGGACTGCGTCGTCGCACACCGGTCAGACCGGTTCTCCTCACCGGTCAGACCGGTACCCACCGGTCAGACCGGTCAGACCCACCGGTCAGACCGGTCTGGAGCTGCTGCACCTCCGTCTTCGGTTCTTCGGTCTTGGCTTTGTGGATCAACCAAGGAACCCAGTGGTTTTCTGGTGAACCACCGGAAACCCCGCGAACTCGGTGTAGCCTCCGCCAATCACCACTCATGACTCGGCTCCCACGTGGTCCCGGCTCGACCTTGGTTTTGAGGCTCAACCAAGAAACCGTCCATGACTTCATCTTGCCGTTCTTGCCACCATGCGGCCCGCACTTGACCCCGCTGGCCACCGGGTCCCTCGAACCAAGCCTACTTGTCTTCTCCACACCTGGAGGCCTCACCGGCAACGACCTTTCACGCTTGTTCTTCACCTGCACCTGCACCAGTCAAGCCGCAACCTGCACCTGCAATACTTAGCCAAGAATCAGTCCACACCACGTTGTCAATCACTCATCACACCAGGAAGCGACCATCCACCGGTCCTCGAACCACACCTGGCTCTCAACAACCCCAGGACGCCACAACCCTAGCCTCCCCTTTCCCCGTGGTGAGCCCTCCCCACCTCCCGACTCGTGACGGCGCCGCCCCGATCTTTCCCCTCCTCACCGCGACCTCTCTCTCCTGGCGGCGAAGCCCCCTCCCCGTCCTCTCCACCACGCCGCCGCCGCTCCACCACGCCTCTCGACGTCCCTGTCCGCTTCACCACCGACGCCTCGACGTCCCTGTTCGCTTGGAGCGAGGGAGATAGGAGGGACCTCGACGCCTTTTTCCTCTCCGCCGGCTCGCCTCTCCGACCAAGCACCGCCGCCCTGCGCACATCGTCCAAAGATGTGCCCTGGTCCTCGTCCGCAAGGTACCAATCCCTTGTTCCTCTTTCTGTGCTACTAGATTCAACTGCAAAGAGGTCTCCAACAAGCTCTCCAAGATGTGTGCGCTTGATTTCTCTTGCTTTTCTTCCTCTGAGTGGCGTGTATCTGTGGCTTCTGCTGTTTCAGCAAGGTGACCTCCATCTTGCGCATGCAGCCGTGCACACCGTGATCTCGCAGAAGCAGAAGTAGAAGGCGGCGCTAAGGGAGGCTTACAAGAAGAAGCTGCTCCGCTCGACCTCCGCCCCAAGAAGAGCCGTGCCATCCGCAGGCGCCTCACCAAGAACCAGGTATACACGCCGTGCTCACCTCTCCTTCCGACATCCCCTACAAGTCATTGCAGCTGGGCATGGCCTGATGGTTACCCAGCTTGCTTCGTAGTGATCTATTGGCTCTGGTGCTATCACTTTCGGTCATTGTCATCCTCTTGATACGTATTGGCTTGCACATTTTTTCGCTTCTGCAGTTAGTCCATGCACGAGTAGTTTGTGTTGTGAACGGAACTACGAACTCATCAGCCAAGCTCTGGTTGACGAGCTGCCCTTGAGCTGACCAATTTTGATGCTGTGCTTGTATTTGAATGAGAATAATTGCCATTTGATTAATTTTGAGAGAGCTGACCAGTATTGATCCCGTGCTTGTATTTGAAAGAGAATAATTGTCATTTGATTAATTTTGAGGATCTGAACAGTTTCCAGTGTGGTAGTGTCTTCATTTCAAATAAGAAAACGAGCTTCAGTTTGGTAATGTGGTGACACTGGGCTTTCCTATCAGCAAGTTTCTGTGTTCTACTTGAAATCTGTATTTTTTTTATAGTATATCAATGAATTGAAAGTATTTCCAATCAATCGTGTACATACAAGAATATATATGCCAAAAGTTGAAAAGGGTCAATATCTGCTAACATATTTATGAAGTCACAATTAAAGATTTTCACCATGTCAAAGAATTTTCAAGAGTTAACAACATAATGATCAGTTTGGTCAATCAGTACAACAATTAAATTATTTCAAGTATATAATCAAATCAGTAAACAGATGCATTTTATCTAAAGTTCAATCCTAGAAACACACATGATAAATGCAGATAATACAGGAAGTGTATATGTCGGATAATAGTGAAACCATGGGTAAATGGATCTAGAGGACAGAGCAGAAATCAGTTTGCAGGTGACGGATGGTCCAGAGGATAACACTAAAGCTGGCTTCCATGAAGCTAAGACCACCCGCACCGGGGGACGGGATATCCCCAGCATCCCTGTCCCGTTGTATTATGAAGGAAAAACGTGCCGCAGCGGTGAACTGGATCACTCATGGGGTTTTCCCGTCTGCTCCCGTTTCCTCCAGATTTGGAGGGATGAAGAGCCTCCTTTAGCTGCGCCGGCCCCACCACAAGTCGCGCTGCCGCCGCCGCCAACGACCTCGCGCCCGTGCTCGGAAGCCGCCCGGAAGGGAAAGAGGGAGCTGGCGACCAGACGACGACGAGCCGTCGTCGCTGCCTGGGCTGAGGAATCTACCGGTGCTGGATGGAGGTTGCTCCATCGCGCGTCCGCGCTCGCCGAGGAGGCGGCACCGCCCGCGGACCTGGGGGCGCGGCCGCATTCGTCAGCCGTGTGGACCAGCTCCGCGACGCCATCGAGGAGGTCGTGGCGCACGGGGACGAGGCCGTCCGGAGGGTGGAGGAGGCACTGGATCTCTGCCTCGCCGCACCGCGCCGCGCCACCTCTGCCTCGCCGGGAGGAGGGTCCCGCGTCCTTGAGCTCACCCCGCGCTCCACGACGCCGCATCACCCTGCCGCTGCGAGCTCCTCCACGCGCCCTGCTCCTCCGCGGCTTGCTCAGCTGGCCCCGTCTCCCCCGCCGCTGCGTCGCAGCCCCGCCTCCGGCCGCGAACGGAGCAGGGGAGGATGAGCCCCGGCCTCGCAAGGGAGCACCTCCACCGCGTCGGGCTGCCTCACGCCGCCTGAGGAGGGATCCGGCAGCCCGACCTCGCCGCGTTCCGCGTTCGCCGCCGCCGGAGAGCTCCTCCTCCGCCCGCGCAGGGAGGAGGTCGCCCTCGCCGCCGCACCCAAGATCTGCACCTCTTCCCTCGCCGGCGCGGGCGTAGGGGCGGCCGCCGCGGGGAGCGGGTGACCGGGCTCGACTCCGCCGCCAGTGCTCGAGGAGGAGGGGTTGCCGTCATCATCAAGCCGCCGCACCCTGCTCCTCTTAGGGGGCGAGCTCCCCAGGATCCCACGCCCTCCTCGTGTCTGCTCCGATGGCCAGGGAGCTCCGCCGCCGTCGGAGAGAGCGGCCGCGCCGGCAGAGGAGAAGGTGGAGGGGGCATGGGAGCCGGCAGGCCGCCGGGCGCCGTCAACGAGGATGGAGAGAGAGCTGGCGGAGGGAGCGAGGATGGGGAGGGGGAGGGGACGGCAGGGTGTTAAAAAATCTGCAGGGTGGGCCCCACTTGCTGGTTGTTGGGATGATGGAGAGATTTAAAGGAAGATGTGTGCAGAAGAATAGAATACGAAGGAGAGAATATCGATGACTAGGATGGAATATTCTGTTTTGAAGGAGAAGATGAAGGAGAACGAGTGTGGATGGTCTAATCAAGTTGAGAGAAATCGCGAGAGAGGGACGGCAGCAATCAGGAGTCTTAAATACCCCCATCAGATGGACATTTAGCTACAGTAGTACACTGCAATGACATTATCCTCTCATATTGATGTCCACTTTCTCAATTGTCCCACTCTCAGTATAGTCCTTGGTGTCTTCTGTCTTGTGCATATATGAAAGGCTTATGTTGATATTGTGATAAGCAGTCCACAAAGGTTGTTTAGAAAATGTCATAGCTGTATGGTACTTCTTCTTTCATTTTGAAAATCATCTCTGATAATTGCAATCCTTATTCTAACCAACAACTTTTAAGTTATAGCACTCTTGCACATAACTGGTGGCTTCCTCATTTTCCAACTAAACTGTGTCACTGATTTTACCTTTTTACTTTTTTTGTGCTGCAGCTTTCTACCACCTATGGTGCTACAAAAGAAAATTAAGCCCATTGTGTCTGCCTTCAGTTGGATGTGTCTGCTACATAATTTTGTGGATGAATAGATGCTTAAATCACACAAAGAAGACCTGTTTTTTTTCTCTTGTATCGTCTAGGATGTAATATTTGTTCTACCATTTCTATTGTCTAAGCTTTGTATTATTTTCAAGTAAATTGTGCTGTCTAAATTTATGAAAAAACATGTATATTGTTATGCGATTACCTGGTTGGTTATGGATTTGGATTTTAAATAAGCTGAAAAATGCATGTCGTTCTTGCTAGATATATGTATTTTTGACTGGCAGTCTTTTTTTTTAAAAAAAACTTTGGTTGAAGTAGTCATGTTCTACAGCAGAAAGAACAAGCATTTTGTTGTTATTCTTTGTAGCAGCTTCGACTGCAACTGCAGGTCCAAGTAGCTCTAGCTGGTTTAGATTACAAAATTAAAAAAAATCTTTGTACTTCTGACGGACAGGGGTGGCCGGGTCGTCTCCAAACAACGACGGGGCAAAGGGGGCGCTACTGCCCTGCGGTGGGAGAGGATTACAAAATCCAAAAAATCCCCCCTGCGGGGTGTAGCTTCCCGGGCTAAGAAATCCTGTGCTGCCAAAGGAGCTTTTAGAGAATCGTGTCAGTTCATTTCTCCTCTCTACACACATGGTCTAATATAAAAATTTTCACCTCTTTTCACTCAACTAAACATGGCTTAACCTGGATCGCTTGTCTTGTCCATCGATCCTCCATTTCCCCTGTTGACCATCCACGGTCCACCCACTCGATCTGTTTCAAGTAAAAGCATCAGCAAGAGCGATCGAGCACGCAAGACGGATCGTCATCTTCCTGGCGTTCTTCCGGCGGTTCGTGCCACCAGCCGCTTGCAGCTGGTCACCTTCTTCGCCTTGAAGTCGTTGTCACTGTCACACCACGGCGACGCTCGACGCGGACCGCCCCCCGCATTGACGATCGATCTGAGGGTCGTCAGCCGCAGGCACTTCCCAACCGTCGGGCCATCCGGCCGCACCCGGATCACCGAGAAGGTCGCGGCGCGGACATCTATCACCCTCCGGCGGTGCCCGACGTGCGTGGGGCGAGTTCTTGAGGACGAGGTGCTTCCACTGGTGGCGCACCCGTTCGACGGCCGCGTTGTGGTCGCAGCCTCAAAGGAGATATGCGTGCGCGTGGCCGCCGACTGCGACGACCTGTCACGGATGACTACTGGGCTGGAAGCTCATGCCAGCCTCTGAGCCGAGAATAGTATAGTTGTCTTACGCTTGGGCCCAAGGTCATGTATCGAACTGGGTCTAGCTCATTAAAGCCACCACGCTGTCCTGTGGCATGGTAAAGCCCGACCTGTCGTCAGCGCAACCCATCGAACTGAAACCCTAAGCTATATGTTGTTATCGAGCGAGCTAGCAGCGCCGCCGCCCTCGCCGATGTGTGGATTTCGCCAGCATACCTAGGTTCGTCACATCTTGTACCAAAGCCTATGCTGTGCGTAAGTCGCCGATGAAGCCGATCTGGCGCCCCACCTGGACAAGCGTCCAAACTCCAGGTTGAATCCGACCACCACTACCGCCGCCGCCGACCTCACCCACCACTACCGCGACCGCCGCTTCCAACCTCAGAACACCACCACTCGCTCAAGCTCTCTCGCAAGTTCGCCTCCAAACCAAGCCCGTGAGGAAGCCAAACCTAACATTCCAGATGACAACGGTAGAAGAGCGATTGGAGACGATCGTCAAGGAGGTGAAGGCGATTCAGGTGAATCAACTCAGATCCTCGACGGTGGTAGATGAACTCACCACCTAGAGCAAGAACGCCGACAAGATGGCGACCGAGCTCAAGAAGGACATCAATGATCTCAAGTCGCGCATGGTGGCTTTGGAGACACTCTCCGCCACAAAGGTCCCGCCGCGCGAGGAAGAGGGACGGGCCAAGAGCCACGGCGCGTCAACCGATCTCCAAGGTAGTGATGCAGGGGCCTTCATTCCCCATCACACCCTGGGCAACGGGGAGTACAAACCTCTGAAAACTGTCGCTTACAATGAAATCCCTGAATCATCTTACACTAGGAACAACACTGTGAACCATCAGTACCCTGATCCCAGGGATTACAAACTGCCCAAATTAGATTTCCCTAAGTTTAATGGTAATCACCCACAGGTCTGGAGAGAGAAGTGTGAGAAGTATTTCAGCATGTATAATGTTCCAATTCATGTTTGGGTTCCTTTTGCGTCCATTAACTTTAGAGGCAATACTGAGTTATGGTTGCAAACCTATGAAGCTCAACACACCATAGGAAGTTGGGCAGAATTGTGTGTAGCTGTAGACCAAAAATTTGGTAGAGCTCTGCACCACAATTACATGAGAGAGTTGCTCACCATTAAACAAACTAGTGATGTCTTGGAGTATGCTAATAGATTTGAGCAGGGTAAGCATAGAGTTCTGGTTCACAATAGGGACATGGGAGAAGTTTTCTTTATTCAAATTTTTTTTGATGGGTTGAGAAGTAGTATAAGTAGTGCTATTGTGCTTCATAAACCAAGAATAGTTGATGCTGCTCTGTCCTTGGCTCTCATGCAGGAGGAATTACTAGAAACCTCAACAAAGGGGTATCAGCCAAGATCTGGTAGTGAATTCACCAGATTCACTCCAAGAATGACTACTTCTTCATCACCCAATGGCACTTCTGCTCAACTAGAAGACACAAAGCCTTCAGGCAAGACTGACAGTAAGGGCAAATGGGATGATAAACTGTTCTCCCTTCGGGAGCAAAGAAGAGCAAAGGGCCTGTGCATGAAATGTGGTGACAAGTGGGGCAAAGGACACAGATGTCCCAAACAAGTGCCTCTCTACATCTCGAAAGAGGTTCTGGATGTCTTGCACCAAGAAGAAAGTGGTTCAGAAGAAGAAGATGCCAAAAGCACTTCAAGTGGTGAGGAAATCTTATCCTTGTCCATAGCTGTTGTGCAAGGTGTTCAGGGTAGGAAAATAATGAAACTCCAAGGGATGATTGCTAAGCAGGAGATTCTCATTCTAGTAGATTCTGGAAGCTCCAGTACATTCATCAGCTCCTCCACTACCAACAAGCTGCACCTCAAACAGGACATCACCCCTGCAGTATCAGTGATAGTGGCAAATGGCTCCAAGATGACTAGCAACACTATTGTGTCTGAAGTAGTATGGTGGACGCAGGGTCACACCTTCAACACACCAGCAAAAGTGTTGGACTTATAACATTATGATATGGTACTGGGAATGGACTGGTTGGAGCAGTACAGTCCAATGTGGATCCATTGGAAAAAGAGGAAAATGAGGTTCACACACAAAGCCAAGAGAATTACACTCCAAGGAGTTAAAGATTGCACATCCAAATGTCCCAAGCTCAAACTCAAGAAGCTCAAGGGCTTGCTCAGAAAAGGAAGTGTCCAACAATTGGTGCAGTTATCACCTATTACAGCAGAGCATCAACCTACTGCAATTCCTGCAGAAGTCTAAGCATTGGTGCAAGAAAATGACCAACTATTCAGAGAGCCTACAGAGCTACCTCCAAAGAGAAGTGCTAACCATCAGATTACTCTGATACCTGGAGCACAACCTGTCAACTCCAAGCCTTACAGATACACACCAGCCCAAAAAGATGAGATTGAGAGACAAGTCAAAGAGATGCTCCTCAATGGGGTGATACAGCCTAGTGCAAGCCCCTTCTCCTCCCTAGTTCTCCTAGTTAAGAAGAAGGATGGATCTTGAAGAATGTGCATTGACTATAGAAGGCTCAATTCCTTAACAGTTAAAAACAAGTACCCATTGCCAATTGTGGATGAATTATTGGATGAATTGAACGGAGCCTGTTGGTTCACAAAACTTGACATGAGGTCTGGGTACCACGAAGTCAAGGTGAAATCAGAAGATGTTCAGATGACAACATTCAAAACCCATCATGGACATTGGGAGTTCAAGGTCATGCCTTTTGGGCTTACAAATGCCCCTGCAACATTCCAAGAACTCATGAATACCATACTGGCTCCATCACTCAGAAAGTATGTCTTGGTATTTGTGGATGAAATACTGATATACAGCAAGTCCGTAGCTGAACATCTGCAACATTTGAAGCAAGTGTTTTCCACTCTGAAACAACACCAACTTTACTTGAAGCAATCCAAGTGCACCTTTGCACAACAATCTCTGGAATACCTTGGGCACATCATCAGCTCAGAAGGAGTAGCTACTGATCCAACTAAAGTAAGGGTTGTAGCAGATTGGCCTGTACCCACAGATGTCAGACAGCTTAGGGGATTTTTGGGTCTCTCGGGATACTATAGAAAGTTCATCAGAAACTATGGCATCATAAGTAGGCCACTGCCAGATCTTCTGAAGAAAAATACCTTGTTTCAATGGACATCACAGCATCAACAAAGTTTTGAGTCATTGCAGCAAGCACTAGTCTCAGCTCCAGTGTTAGAATTACCTGACTTCTCCAAGGGCTTCACAGTGGAGACAGATGCTTCTGCAAAAGGTATAGGAGCAGTTCTCATGCAGGACAACCACCCAATAGCATACCTCAGCAAATCATTGGGGCCTAAGGCTCAGGCCATGTCCACTTATGAGAAAGAATGCCTGGCTGTCATCATGGCTATACAAAAATGGAATCCATACCTCCAACACAGGGAATTCACCATCTTAACTGATCATAGAAGCTTATTGCACCTTGATGATCAGCAACTTAACAAACCAATGCAACAAAAAGCATTCTTCAAACTGTTGGGGCTTCAATTTAAGTTGGTGTACAAAAAGAGTCCTGATAACAAAGCTGTAGATGCACTATCCAGACAGTTACCTGAGAAATCCATAAATGCAATCTCAGTTAGTACACCAAAGTGGATGAAAACCATCATTGAAGGCTACCATGAGGATCCACAAGAAAAAAAGCTTCTAACTGAATTAAGCATAACACACAACAATCCTCAGGGATATTCCCTAATAGATGGAGTAATCTAGCTGGATAACAACTTGGAGGCTCATCAAGCTGTCCTACTAGCCCTTCACTCTAGTGGTTTGGGTGGTCACAGTGGCATCACATCCACATATCACAAGGTGAAAGCATTGTTCTCTTGGCCCAGCATGAAGCAAACTATGAAGCAATATGTGGTAGCTTGCCAGGTATGTAGTCAAGCTAAACCTGAACACTGTAGACTCCCTGGTCTGTTAGAGCCTTTACCCATTCCCTCACAATCTTGACCCACACAATTAGTCTTGATTTCATTGAGGGATTGCCCAAATCCAAATCATATGACACCATCTTGATAGTAGTTGATAAATTCTCCAAATATGGGCATTTTATCCCAGTAAAACATCCATACACAACACTGTCCGTTGCCCAACTCTACCTTGACAACATCTACAAATTACATGGCCTTCCTACCATGATAATCCCTAATAGAGACAGAATCTTTACCAGTGATGTCTGGAAGGAAATGTTTAGGCTCACTGGAACCACTCTAAACATGAGCTCCTCCTATCACTCTCAAACTGATGGCCAAACAGAAAGGCTCAATCAGTGCCAAGAAACCTATCTTATATGTCTGGTTCAGGCTTGTCCCACTAAATGGTCACAATAGCTATATTTAGCTGAATTTTGGTACAACACCATTGTCGGGGTTTGTTACCGCCGGCAAGTAAATTTATACGAACACGTGTCTGAATCCGCACGGTTGCACAAGAGACACTCAGGGTTATACTGGTTTGGGCCTCCGGAGAGTAATACCCTACGTCTAGTCGGGAGGGGAATGTATTCTTTATGCTCAGAGGTCTGTAGTAGGGGTTACAAACAGGTCGGGGAAGGGTTTTTGAGCCCAATCCCCTGGTGCGCGTGCGCTGGGTTCTTGTAGCAGAGTTCTGCTTACGTGAGTGAGTGAGTGACTACGGGATGATATGAGATGAGATATCGATACTGAGTGTGTGTGGGAGTGGAAACGAGCGTGTGTTATAAGTGTTCCCCTCCTCCCCTTTTATAGTCGCAAGGGAGAGGTCTAGGAGGGTAAAAATGAGCGTGTAGACTAGATCACAGTGTAGGGCATCCTTCTCCGCGTCGGGCCGTCGTGGCGGTGCGGCGAAGAACTGTTACGGGTTGCTGGCGACGGTGTAGGCCTCCGGGAATCACACGTCTTGAGTAGTTGCCTTTGGGGCTTCTCGTGCCCTTCTCCGAGTAGTCCACTAGGCGCAGGTCATAGGCCTCGTACCCTTCTCCTGCTAGTGGAACAAGAACACATCCTTCCCGGTTACTGTGGGAATGGAGTGGTCTATGCCACGCCGTTCGAAGTTTAGGGGGAGGCGTACACTATGCTGTTCGTGGCGCAGCGCTTACCGCACCATTCGTGGTACGACGCACCCTGTGCCGTTCGTGGCACAGTAGGCGAATCCGCCTCCTGACACTAGATCGGCCTGGTTAGGGAGGCCCCGTGCGGAGGGGTTGACATGTGGCGACGTGTGGGTTATTGTGCGTAGATACCCCGGGACATCGGCGGAGGGCCCACACCGCTGTCGACTTCGTGGTGAAGCTTTAAACTTGTCGGGAGTGGAAAACTACTCGTGCGAGCGAGTAGTCTATGCCACACCTTTCGAGCCTTTAGGAGGTAGCGCACACTGTGCCGTTCGTGGCGCAGCGTGCACCGTGCCGTTCGTGGTACGACACACACTGTTCTGTTCGTGGCATAGTAGGCGGTTCTGCCCTTTGAAACTAGATCGGCCTAGTCAGGGCGGGCCGTCGTGGAGGAGCAGGAATGTGGCGGTGCGTGGGAGAGCGCGCGCGGATATCCCAGGATCTCAGTGGGGGGCCCACTCCGTTGTTGCCTTCGGTGGGAAGCTTGAACTGGTCGGTGACGGAAACTGCTCGTGCGAGCGAGTAGTCGGAGAGGGAGACGGAAACTTGTTGAGCGAACCGCCACACAGTCGAGGACTTGTCGTGTGGGCCGTCATGTACTCAAAGGAATAGGTAGCGGGGTTCATGAGCCGTACAGCTTCGTACAGCTTCTGTCCCATGACGGAATCTCGTCGTACGGGTCGCCAGGTACTCAGAGGCATAGCACTCGTTGTACTAGCCGCTAAGTACGCTGTGCATCAGTCCGTATTGCGTTTTTCAGAGGTCGTGGCGGGCCCTGGTCTAAGGCCTCATCAGTAGCCCCCGAGCCTGGTGAGGGAGTCAAGGACTCGCTCCCAGGTTCAACGGCCGCGGAGACGAAGAGGTTAGGCATGTTTTTTCGACGGGGGCGCGCGAGCGCACCCGCGGGTGATAGCCCCTGAGCCCACGGACAAGTCGGAGACTTGTGCGTGGGGTAAAATGTTGAAGTCCTGAATTCGTGGGAGTTATTGCGCCATCGTGCGTCACGCAAAACGTGCGTCTTGGGGTGAAGGGCGAAGATTTCGCGCCAGATGCAGGGTTTGTGGGCCCGTCACGGATGACGTGGCAGCACGCTCGTGCGTGGTTGGTACTGGCAGGCACGCCTTTTGAGGAGCGACGCTTCGGCGTGTGGGTGTTGTGACCCGAGGCGGGCCCGGGCAATAACTGCTGAGGGAACAGTCATTTCCCCTTATATACCGCAGCCGCCGGTTGGGATTTTTTCCCCTTCTTCTTCCTCGCTCGCTCCGCCACCACTGCTTCTGCCCTAGCCTCCGCATCTGTCGTGCTTTCACTCTTGCGCCTTCCTCGGCCCCACTCGCGAGCTCGCTTCTCGCTGCCGCCGCCATGTCGAACTGGCGCCTTCGAGTGTGACCTGGTCCAAGCTTGACCGCCTTGTCGCCGACGGCATGCTGCCACGGCAAACCGAGGTGGATGAGTGGAAGACTCCCGGAGCCGAGCGTGCCCCCGATCCCTCGGCGGGATATGTGGTCTCATTTGTGGCCTTTCATGAGCACGGCTTCTCCGTCCCGGCGAGGCGATTCATCCGCGCCGTGCTCGAGGAGTATGGTCTTCAACTCCACAACCTCAACCCGAACGGCATCTAGCAGATGGAGGCATTCGAGGTGTTGTGCGAGGGGTACCTGCACCAGGGAGCCCACTGGGAGCTGTTCAGGTACTTTTATAAGTTCGTGTGCCTGAAGGATGACCGCACCGCGGTGGCGATTGGATGCGTCGGACTTTGGGGGAAGCAGGGGAGGATGGATGAGTACATCTCCAGTTCCCTGACAAGCACCAACAGTGGGTGGCACCAGGATTGGTTCTACCTCAAGAACGACTACGAGCACCCGCTCCCCAAGTACACCGGCCTCTGGTTCGACCGCGCGCCAGAGAAGTGGAAGTACGGGCCAGAGAAGAAAGACCAGCCCCGGTTCTTTCCGGACGCCCTCAAGGCCCTTAAGACTCTCCACGACTATGGAGTGGATTTTGTAGCCGTCATTGGCGGCTACCATGCGAGCGGGATCGTTCCGCTCTGGCGATGCCCCCTACGCATCTTCGAGATGATAGACGACCGGGCCCCCTTCGAGGGGACGGAGACGGCCAACCCTCTGCCTTCGGGGGAAGAAGTCTAGCGCCGGGTGTCGTAGGCCACCGGAATCACCTACTTGTTCTGGCCGCCACCAGATATGTTGCCGATGCTGCCTCACCCGACCACCTCGGCCCTGGTACATTTTTTCTTGGCATCTTTTGACTTGTTTTCGGGATTTTTGCAACGAGTACCAATCTTTTCGCGTTTGTTCAGATGGGAAAGGTGGACATCCTTGCCTCGCGCCCCCCCTCTGGCGTTGGACCGGGCGCTCACCCGGATGCTTGCCATGAGAGACAAGCGGCGGGCCGACCGCAGGAAGGCCCACCAACAAAAGGAGATCGAGAAGCGATCGAGGAACGACGACCGCGCTTCACGCCGGCGCGCTCAAGAGGCCGGCGTCTCCGAGAACGAGGATCCCTCGTCGCCGCCGCTGGATACAGGGGACTCCGACTCCGAGTTCACATGGACGGACGACGAGACGCCGGTAACATCACAGCCGCATGGTGGGTCGGAGCCTGCCTCGGCTGCCGCGGGCGCCAGCTCAAGTCGGCAGGTGCCGCCCCAGTCCCCTCGAGTAGATCAGTCTGGGGTGCACAGCCACACCTCTCAGCGCGACCACAGTGAGAGGAGCAGGAGTTCCCCCCAGCGGGGTGACTCCACTTGTCGTACATCCGGGCGCGAGGCCTCGCACCGCTCCTCTTCGCGCCGGAGGTCGTACTCTACTTCGGGACGCTCACTGCAGGAGCAGAGAAAAGCGTCAGGAGTTTCTCCTTCGCTCGTGACTCAGGGCGGGGGATCAACCACCACTCAGCGACGTCTCCCGTCCGTCGTCGTTGCCGGGAACCGGCCTGCGCCCGCCCCGAGTTCTGCTCCGTCCTCGGGGAGCAAACGAGCGGTGTCCTCCCCGAGCTTGACCTCGAGGGGCTCGAAACATCGCGGAAAGGTAAGCTCCGAGTTGTAATTTTTCGGTCATCATTCCGAATTCCTGGGAAACGTGTCCGCCGCCTGCTGTCGTCATGACACCCTTCCTGTTCCAGGGGCCCTGACCCCAGCACGATGGAGCTGGCACCCGTGAAGAGGCTGCGCCGTCCGGCTCAGGCGGTCGGAGATGTGCCGCTGGCGGCTGGTCCGCCGCCAATCCTCCCTTCGAGCGCCGTCGTCGAGGAGGCGGGTGGGTCCAGGACCCAGGAAGTGGTGGTCCCATCGGCAAGAGCTGAGAGCCCTGCTCGAAGTGACCTGTCGATGGGGCATATGGGATTGGGGGGCGATGCCCCCATAGAAGAAGTGCTCTCGGCCCACGCGGTCGAGTTGGCGAAGTGCCTGTCCGGGCCTCAGGAGCAGCCCCTGGAGGATCCTGCCCCCGAAGCGCCGGCAGGAGATGTTGTACTGCCAGCTGTCGAGTCATTGGCGGGGACGGGTGACACCGCGGCGGATGCCGAACTGCCAGCCCCCGAGTCGTTGGCGGGGGCGGACAACACTGCGGTGGATATTCGGGCCTCAGCCCCTGAGTCGCTGGCTAGCACAGGGGACGCCACGGTGGTCATGGAGCATGCCGTCCCTGCCTCTGAGGAGACCCCGTCCACGACGATCGTCGAAGTGCCCAAGGAGGTCGTCCCGGGCTCATCGGCCGCCGCTTCCACGAACGACGCCGTCCCTCCGCCGGACGCCCCGGAGGTTGTCGTCATCCCAGAGTCACCCTCCCCCGCCACTTCTCCCCTTGCGGCAGCGGAAGAGCAGACGCCACCCCCGACCTCGGAGGTCGGAGAGAACTCGAGGGGCCCGAGATTGATCGTGTCGATGCTCGAGGAGCAGGAGGAGGTGCCGCCGCTCTGGCTGGTGCCCGTCTCGCGGGTCCAGACCCCCACCAGCCTGGACGTTGATGGTGGTGCGGTGTCCCTGGCCCGCCGTAATCTGGAGCGGGGCCTGCGCCAGAGCGAGCAGGCGCTGCACTAGTCGGAGCAGGTGCTTATGAGGCTGGTTCTGCCTGCGGCAAGGCTAAGTCGTGGTCCTCATTTTCACCTTTTCAGTTTACGTACATCCTCCATCATTTTTCCTGACCATGGATCTCATCTATGGTTCAGGAGCTCGTCGGACGCTGCGACGACAAGTCCTGGGCCATCGAGGCGCTCCATGCGGAGAAGGCCCAGCTAGAGATGCAGCTGGCCACGACCTGTCTTGTCGCGGTGGCCAGCGAGGTCGACTAGGCGACCGAACACGCGGCCCTTGAAGCGAGGGCGAAGTCTGCTGAGGACTGCGCGGTCGCTGCGCAAGCGGAGAAAGCCGCCTTGGAGAAGAGGCTGGCCGCGGCGGAGCAGGCAGCATCAGAGCTGCGTTCCAATGCCGAGGCCGCCTCCTGGACCGCCAACCAGGAGAAGATGGAGCTTGAGGCAAGGACGGGCTGGGCCGAGTCCGATCTCTAGGTAGCCCGCGAGAGGGTGACCGCTCTCGAGACCCAGATCAGCAACGTCAATGCTGAGAAGGGCCAGCTCGAGGAGGTTGCCAAGAAGCGCAAGGTGGAGATCATCGGTGAGTGCCTCGCAACCTGTTGTCCTTACGCTTGTGTTTACGTGTAGTTGCTTGATTGCGTGATGTTGTTTTGCTTTTTCGCGGTGAACAGTTCTTCGTGTGGCCCGCAACGAATTGGAGAAGGAGGTCGCGGATCAGGAGAGTGTTACGGCCACATAGCTCGTCGAGAACGAGAAGCTGGCGAACCTTGCCCGCGAGTCTACCGCGAGACTCAACAGTAAGAGGCGCACCTTCTTCATGTTCTGCCTTCCTTAAACGAGGCGTCTTCTGCTAACATTTGTCCCTCTTTTGCTTCAGAGACCATGGCGGAGCTCAAGGAGGCGCTTAAGTCGCACGAGGAGACCAAACAGACCCTTCCGATGGTGCAGTCGATCCACGACAAGATGGCCGAGGCCATCGTGAAGGCGATGGACAATCTTGGGGTCCCCGCCGGCCTCAATTTGAAGGACCGCTTGGGACAGGCCGCTGTGACGGCTCGCCGGCAATCGTTGGATGTGGCACGCGACATCATCCGCAAGGTGGTGGTGATGTTCTTGTCGCATTATCCGAGGCTGGACCGGAGGTTGCTGAGCCAAGGGTGGTGCCCGGGCTACGACAACGACGGTTATGATCATATTGAGAACGACGCCGTTGACTTCGCCCAAGCCATGATGAACAGAATAGCCTCGCAGGGGCTTTTGATTATATTTCGTGCTAATTCGTAACAAACTTGTGGGTCATGTGACCATTTACCACTCTAAGTTAAGAACTCGTTTGTTTTTTTGCTGTGTGTCATTCTTCTCTCGAGTAGTTAAGGAACTTGCAAGTCCGAGTAGTCTAGCTTAAGACTTCGTTGGTGGTGTCTTGCTCTGTAGCTGCGGGGGCATAGGAACCTGGCGACCTGGCCGGACTTAGCCTTAAAGTAGCACTTCTTGGGCAAGTAACCCCTGAGTACTTTCGAGGAGGATGGACAAAAGTGTGTTTTTGCAAACAAGAAAACTCTTCGGAGTTTATAGTTTAGACGGTTGCCCAACTACCTTCGAGGGAGCGAATGGAGTGACAACTCGGAGTCGCGAACTTTTCCCATGGGTCTTTGCACCATAGCCGCAGGAGCGTAAGTACTTGAGGCCCAGACGAGCACAGGCTCACGACCGCGCAAGTTATCATCCATCTCCCTTTAGCAAGTGTGTGTATACCGTGACGATCGTACGAGAAACCATAGACGGTTTTTGATCCAAAAAGTTTTCGAAACGCGTGGGTAAGGGGTGTCGTGGCCCCAAGTAGCCCCCGAGCCCAGGGACAAGTCGGTGACTTGCCTGTGGGGTGAGACAAGCCTAAAAAATGTTTTACTCGAGTAAAGGACGTAAGCTTGAACGAAGATATCATCTCACGAAAAAAGAAAGTAGCTCGAAGCTCTTGCATTATCATAAGATGAAACGAAGGAAATTCTTATGGGTAAAAGCGGCATATCTGCTCTATGTTCCATGCGTTGGAGATGACCCTGCCGTCCTCATATTTGAGCTTGAAAGTTTCCGGACGGAGCACTTGGTCGACGATGAATGGACCCTCCCATGGCGGCGAGAGCTTGTGCCGGCCCTCGTTGCTTTGAATTCGTCAGAGGACGAGGTCGCCGACTTGGAACTCGCGTTCCCGTATGTTGCACTCGTGGTAGCGATGTAGGGCCTGCTGGTATTGTGCTGAGTGGAGGAGAGCGACGTTGCGTGCTTCATCCAGCTGGTCGATGGAGTCCTCGAGAGCGACCTGGTTGCCTTCTTCGGTGTAGGCTTGAACTCGTGGGCTGCCGTAGTCGATGTCCGTCGGGAGAACTGCCTCTGACCCATGGATCAGGAAGAAAGCGTGCAGCCCGTGGCCCGACTAGGTGTGGTGCGCAGGCTCCATAGGACGGACGGGAGTTCCGCGGCCCATGTCGCCCGAAACTTCTCGAGGCGCTTTAAAATTTGTGGTTTCAGGCCCTGCAGGATCATGCCGTTCGCCCTCTCCACCTGTCCATTCGTCCTCGGATGGCTGATGGTGGCCCAGTCCATGCGGATGTTGTTGTCATCGCAGAACTTGAGAAACTTCTTGCCGGTGAACTGGGTGCCATTGTCGGTGATGATGGAGTTCGGGATACCGAAGCGATAGATGATGTCGGTGAAGAATGTGACGGCTTCCTCGAAACGAACATTTTTTATGGGCTTGGCCTCGATCCACTTCGAGAACTTGTCGATGGCCACGAGCACGTGTGTGTTGCCCCCGGGCGGCTTCCTCAAGGGTCCGACCATGTCCAATCCCCAGACCGCGAAAGGCCAGGTGATAGGAATGGTTTGAAGCGCCTGCGCCGGGAGGTGAGTTTGTCGCGCGTAGAATTGGCAGCCTTCGCAGCTGCACATGATTCGAGTCGCGTCGGCGACTGCGGTTGGCCAGTAAAAACCTTGTCAGAAAGCTTTTCCGACAATGGTTTTTGGACCGGCGTGGTGCCCGCACGTGCCGGCATGAATTTCCTGCAGCAGCTCTTTGCCTTGGTCGGCCAGGACGCAACGCATGAGTATGCCCTCAGCGCCCTTTCATCGGAGCTCGCCATCGACCAGTTTGTACGACTTGGCCATGCGTGCAATTCGTCGGGCTTCTTCCTTCTCGGGCGGCAGCTTTCCCTCGACCATCCACTCGAGGATTGGGATTCTCCAGTCTGGGTCTTCGAGATTGGGCTCTCGTGCCTCTTGGATCTCCATGATTCATGCGTCGAGGGTTCTGGTGGCTAGTCCTCCTCGGAGCGGACAGACGGCTCGTACTGGTCACTGGCGAAGACCTCATGCAGAACGGGTTTTCGATTCGATGCCGCTTTAACGAGGGTGTCTGCTGCCTCATTGTGCTTGCGTAGCACGTGACTGAGCTCGAGCCCGTGGAACTTGTCTTCCAACTCGCGCACTGCTTGGCAATACGCGGCCATTTTTGGGATCAAACAATTTTTCTCCTTCATCACCTGCCCTACGACTAGGTCGGAGTCTCCCCAAATCTCGAGACGCCGAATCCCAAGTTCGAGAGCGATCCAGAGGTTGTTGAAGAGCACCTCGTACTCTGCGACATTGTTCGAGGCCGCCAAATGTAGTCAGACCATGTACTCCATACGCACGCCCAGAGGCGAGATGAAGACAAGCCCGACCCCGGCTCCTTCCTTCATGAGAGACCCGTCGAAGTACATAAGCCATGTCTCGTGCTCGATGGGAGTGGGAGGAGTTTGGATCTCCGTCCACTTGGCGACAAAATCGGCCAGCGCCTGCGACTTTATGGCGGTGCGGGGCGCGTATGTGATGTTCTGCCCCATCAACTCGAGGGCCCTTTTAGCAATTCTTCCTTCTGCCTCTAGGCTCTGTATGACCTCGCCGAGCGGGTATTTGGAGACCACCATGATGCGGTGCGAGTCGAAATAGTGCCGGAGCTTCCGCTTGGTGATGAGGATAGCGTAGATCAACTTTTGGATTTGCGGGTAGCACGTCTTTGAGTCGGAGAGGACTTCACTTACACAGTAGACGAGGCGCTGCACCTTCTGTGTCTTTCCGGGGTCATCTCGCTCGACCACCAGCACCGCGCTCACGACCTGAGTTGTTGCAGTGATGTATAGGAGCATAGGCTCTTCTTCTGCTGGTGCGGTGAGCACAAGCGGACTCTTGAGCAGGTTCTTGAGCGAGTCGAGCGCTTCCTGCGCCTCGGGCGTCCAAGTGAAGTGTTCCGACTTCTTCATGAGTTTGCACAGTGGTAGGCTGCATTCAACTAGTCGGGCGATGAACCTGCTGAGAGCAGCGAGGCACCCCGTGACGCGCTGTACTCCCTTCAGGTTTTTAATTGGCCCCATGCTTGTGATCGCGGAGATCTTCTCGGGGTTTGCCTCGATGCCGTGTTCCGACACGACGAACCCGAGTAGCATGCCTCTGGGGACCCCGAAAACGCACTTCTCGGGATTAAGCTTCATGTCGTGCTCCCTTAACTTCTCAAAGACCATGGTGAGGTCGGGGATCAGGTCGCCCACCTTTTTCGATTTTACCATGATATCATCTACATAGGCCTCGATCAGCCGTCTGATGAGGTCACCAAAGACGCGTCACATGCATCTCTGGAACGTGGCTCCTGCATTCTTCAATCCGAAAGGCATTGATGCGTAGCAGAACGCGCCGAAAGGGGTGATGAATGAGGTCGCCAGCTGGTCGGCCAAGCTCATCGCGATTTGGTGGTACCCAGAATAAGCATCGAGAAAACAGAGGGTTTCGCACCCGGCTGTCGAGTCGACTACTTGATCTATACGTGGTAATGGAAACAGATCTTTTGGACATGCCTTGTTCAAGCTTGTGTAGTCAACACACATCCTCCACTTTCCATTCTTCTTCTTAACGAGTACAGGATTTGCTAACCACTCAGGGTGGTACACTTCACGGATGAAACCTGCACTAAGGAGCTTCTTGATTTCCTCGCCGATGGCCTTGCACTTGTCCGAGTTGAAGCGGTGAAGACACTGCTTGATCGACTTCGAGCCGGGCTTAATGTTAAGCTTGTGCTCGGCAACCTCCCTCGGAATCCCTGACATGTCGGAGGGTTTCCATGCGAACACGTCGAGGTTCGCGTGGAGGAAGTCGACGAGCGCGCTTTCCTATTTGGAATCAAGCGCCGTCCCGATACGGATCATGCGGCCGTCGTTGGTGACGGCCACCTCCTTGGCATCCTTGGTGGGCTCGAAAGAGCATGCCGCTCGCTTAGACGACTCGGGGATGTCTTGGTCCTCGGAGGGGGGCTCTGCGGCGAGTTTCTCGGACCGGAATAGTGCTTCAGCGAACTGAAAGCACTCATCATCACACTCGTATGCGTGTTGGAACGTCGTACCCACTGTGATGACGCCCTTCAGACCGGGCATCTTCAGCTTAAGGTACGTATAGTTGGGGACGGCCATGAACTTCGCGTATGCTGGCCTTCCGAGTATCGCGTGATACGTCCCCGGGAACCCGACCACCTCGAAGGTGAGGGTTTCCTTTCGGAAATTGCTCGGTGTTCCGAAAGTGATGGGCAGGTCCATCTGCCCAAGGGGAACCGCCTCCATCCCGGGTACGACCCCGTGGAATGGCGCTGTCGATGGCCGCAGTCGGGACTGCGGGATCCCCATGTCATCGAGGGTCGAGACGTAGATGACATTGAGGCCGCTGCCTCCATCCATCAGCACCTTGTGCACGCGTTTGGTGCCGAACAAGGGCGCCATGACCAGCGGATAGTTGCCTGGCCGCGGAACATGGTCCGGATGGTCGCGACGGTCAAACGTGACCGGCGTCTCCGACCACTTTAGATGCATTGGCGTTGCATGCTCAACGTGGTAGACTTCTCGCCGGATCAGCTTCTCCTGGCGTCTGGGCGACCGCACCATCGACCCCCCAAAGATCATCATGACAGCTCCGTCTTCATGGGGGTAGGCAGCCTCGTCATTGCCCTTGTCCCTTCCTCCATCGTTGGTCAGAGCGGTGTCACACTTCTTTAGCGTGCCGGCGAGATAGGCCTTCCTCAGGTTGCAGTCCTTGAGGGCATGCTTGACCGGACCCTCGTGGTTGCAGCATGGAGCTTCTAGCAGCTTCTCGAAGTGATCCTTGGGCGGGTTGCCCCTGGGCCTTGTTGTCTTCTGATCAACAGCAACCACCAGGGTGTCATCACAGTACCGCTTGTCCTTGTTCTTCTTTTTCTTGTTGGTCGGAGCGAACAGACCGCCATCAGCTTCTGCCGGCTGCTTCCCTTTGCTGGTGTCAGGGCTGAGCGTCGCAGCTACGGCTTCTTCCCCATTGGCGTGGTTCGTGGCTATGTCGAGGAGCTCCCGAGTAGATCGTGGCTTCCGTCGCCCGATCCGGTGCATCAGCGTGGCACACGTGGTGCCGTTCTGGAATGCCGAGATGATGTCCGTGTCAGTGGTGCTGGGCAACTCGGTGCATCGCTTGGAAAAGTGCCAGATGTAGTCACGTAGGCTCTCGCCCTTTATCTACTTGCAGTTGCATAGGTACCACAGATTCCCTGGTTAGGTGTACGTGCCATGGAAGTTGCTGATGAAGGCGTCGCGTAGCTGCGACCAGCTGTCGATCTTGCCCCGAGCCACATGCGGGCTGAGTCCGCGAGGTGTAGCGGGAGATTCTTGATGATGAACAGGTCGTCCCGCGCACCACCGGCATTGCACACCTGTCGGTAATCTTCCAACCAGACGCTGGGGTTGGTTTCCCCATCGTACTTGGGTACCGAGGTCAGAGTTCGGAATCGTGAAGGAAAACGTGCACCGCGCACGTTCTTTCCAAAAGCTCGAGGCCCTTGGGCGCCAGGCGAGTTGCTCCGGCTGCGATCCTCGTCGTTGTCATAGCGTCCGCCGCGCCACCGGTTGTACTCCTTGCGAGGCTGCTGCTCGTAGTTGTCGTCCTGGCCCACGTCTGCCCTTCGCCGCGCCATGATGGTGTCGCGCGCGTCACGGTGGGGTCCCAGGCGGCTCTTGACGGACACATTGACTTCTTCAGATCATCGTGGCTGCTGTGACGGCGCTGCAGGTTGTCGTGGCTCGAGTGCCCGTGACCCTACGAGCCCCGCTGACAAGAAGCAGAGCTTTCCGCCTGCTGCACGGCGGCAGTCTCAAGAAGTGCCTTGATTTGTTGATGCATCTCCTTCTCCTAAGGCGTAGCAGGCTCTGGAATCTTCCGGAGAAGAACAACTGTCGCCGCCAGGTTCTGCGATGCCCTCTTGAAGACGGGAGTGTCGTTGACGACATCACGGTCATCGTTGATGATGCGCTGCTAGACATCTCTTGCACGCACACGAGCGGGAGTCGGGTTCGGGTCCTGCCCGATTTGTTGGTGGAGCTGAGCCCGCTCGTCGTCGAGCTGGCGCTGTGCGTCCTGTAACTCATCTAGTCGTGCTCGTTGCGCGGCGCTGTTGGGTGGGTCCTGCGCCACAGCTACACTGTCTGCCATCGAGCTGTGGGCGGACTGGGCGACCCCTTCCGGAGTCTGGGCTGGCACCGGTGCGACCGGAGTATTGCCAACGACAAAGCACTCGCGCGAGGGGTCGTAGGCCCCGGTGTCGGAGTCGTCGAAGTAGCCGAAGCAGTAGTCTACCGCCGTCTAGAAGCGGCTGAAGCCACTGGTGTCCCGGAGCCCGGAGTAGTCCCACTCCGAGCCCAAGATGTCATCCGTGCCGTCAGAGTCGGCGTACAGTTCGTCAGGTGAGGCTGCAGCGAGTTTCCGGTTGCACAAGAGGCGATGACTCGGGAGGTCCTCGTACGCAGCCAGTTCCGTGCCCGACGATGAGGAGTACGCTGTCGTCGCATTGCGCGTCGTATGAGGGTACAGTGGTACTAGCGCTCCTCCCCTGGCATGGTGCATCATCGAGCCTGTTGACGGCAGGGACTCTTCTGCCGTGTCGGCGGGTTGTGGCTCACCGGCTTCGACCCGCGGAGGGGAGCTGGTGCGAGCCACCCTATGTCACTCCACTTTGGCCTGCCGCGAGTGCTTGCCTGAGCGTCTCTTGCACCGGGGCAATCATAGAGCAGCGACCGGAGCCGGTGCTGGCGCAGGTGTGGTCGCGCCCCTGTTGAGGATTCGCATGAGATAGCCGTCTCCGGTCGCCTGGAAGTCCAGGCTCCTGAAACGGATCTCGAGTGCAGTCGGGAGTGGGTCGGATGATCCCAAGGGGTAGCTCATCGGTAGCGGCTTGGCGATGGTTACCGTCGAAGATGATGACGAAGGGGTCGTGAAGACCTTGAAATGAATGTCGAGACACGCGATGCCCCTCCCTGGCGCGCCAACTGTCGGGGTTTGTTACCGCCGGCAAGTAAATTTATACGAACACATGTCTGAATCCACACGGTTGCACAAGAGACACTCGGGGTTATACTGGTTTGGGCCTTGTGGCGACGTGTGGGTTATTGTGCGCAGATACCCCGGGACATCAGCGGGGGGCCCACGCAGCCGTCGACTTCGTGGTGAAGCTTTAAACTTGTCGGGAGCGGAAAACTACTCGTGCGAGCGAGTAGTCTATGCCACACCTTTTGAGGCTTTAGGAGGTAGTGCACACTGTGCCATTCGTGGCGCAGCGTGCACCGTGCCGTTCGTGGTACAACACGCACTGTTCCGTTCGTGGCATAGCAGACGGATCTGCCCTCTGACACCAGATCAGCCTGGTCAGGGCGGGCCGTCGCGGAGGAGCAGAAGCGTGGCGGTGCATGGGACAGCATGCGTAGATATCCCGGGATCTCAGCGGGGGGCCCACGCCGCCATTGCCTTCGGTGGGAAGCTTGAACTGGTCGGTGATGGAAACTGCTCGTGCGAGCGAGTAATCGGAGAGGGAGACGGAAACTTGTCGAGCGAACCGCCACACACTCGAGGACTTGTCGTGTGGGCCGTCATGTACTCGGAGGAAGAGGTAGCGAGGTTCATGAGCCGTCCAGCTCCTGGCCAATGATGGAAACTGGTCGTATGGGTCGCCAGGTACTCGGAGGCATAGCACTCGTTGTACAAGCTGCTAAGTACGTTGTGCGTCAGTCTGTATTGCGTTCTTCAGAGGTCGTGGCGGGCCCAGGTCTAGGGCCTCATCAACCACATATAATTCTGCTATAGGGAAAACACCATTTGAGGTCCTGTATGGCCATCCACCACGACACTTTGGCATTGTGCCCAAAGATGCCTCTTCTATTACTCACCTGCAGGAATAGTTGAATGATCGATCCGCCATGACAGAAGCCATCCAGTAGAATCTGTTGAGAGCTCAACAACGTATGAAGGCTCAAGTTGACAAGCACCGAGTCGAGAGGGAATTTGCAATTGGCGACTGGGTATACTTGAAGCTGCAACCACATGTGCAACAGTAAGTGCAACGAATATCCAACCACAAGCTCAGTTACAAGTACTTTGGCCCTTACTTAATTACTGATCGCATTGGCAAGGTGGCTGCAAGATTCAGCTCCCAGCATCTGCTCACATCCATCCGGTGGTGCACGTCTCTCAACTCAAGAAAGCTCTCGCTCCAGGAACTGAGGTTGCTGCCGATGATCAACTACACTGTCTGCATCTGGACATATCAACAGAAGCACCTCATGTGCTTGACACTTGCCTACATAAAGTTGGTTCTTCGGTTGTCCCGTATAACCTTGTCAAGTGGAAGAACTGGCCTAATTCCTGGGCAATCTGGGTGAAGAATGAGTTGTGAACATCTTGAGGACAAGATCGTTTTTAAGGAGGAGGGCATGTCACGGACGAATACTGGGCTGGAAGCCCATGCCGGCTTGTGAGCTGAGAATAGTATAGTTGTCTTATGCTTGGGCCCAAGGCCATGTACCGAACTGGGCCTAGCCCATTAAGGCCACCACGTCGGCCTGTGGTGTGGTAAAGCCCGACCCGTCGTCGGCGCAACCCATCGAACTGAAACCCTAAGCTATACGCTGTTATCGAGCGAGCCAGCGGCGCTACTGCTCACACCGCCATGCGGATCTCGGCGGCATACCCAGGCTCGTCGCGCGACCCACACGCGTCCTTATCCTGATCAACACCTTCGCGTGCCCCGATGTCCCGCTCTCCTCCTCGCAAGCCGGTGCCGCAGGGTGTCGTCTGTGCACAGGAGAATCTCGTCGTCAAAACTGCGGCCTAGTGCTCGGATTTCGAGATGATCGTGCTGAAAAAGAAATTGAACCCATGCAGTGTCATCGGAGACCGGCGGCCAAAGCCGGTGGTGGAGAGGTCGAAACTTGAAGGGTTGGGCTAGCTATTGGGCACCATGGTCCAGACTCCATGGTAGCCTGGTAGGATGGACTTAGGGTGTGTTTGGTTGGGTTGTGGTTATGAAAAGAGCTGTTATGAGCTGTGAGCTGTGGAAAAAGCTGATGTGAGAAATGAGTTGTGAGAAAGTTGAAAGCTGTTTGGTGAAACAACTGTGGCTTTTTGTAAACTAACGAGCGGACCCTACATATCATTCACAGTTCATCCCACTCAACTCTCTCCCTCTCGCACTGACAAGCGGACCCCACTCGTCAGTTTCCTCTCCTTCCTCACAACACACAGATTTGCTTGTGGTTCCTGGTGGTCACCGGCGAGGCCTTCCTAGCCACCGGCATGCCCTTCCACGCCCGCGGCCAGAGGAGTTCGCACCTGCCACCGGAGGCACCAGCGCCGGAGGAGGCAGCTCGCCGACAGCCCGCGCCAGAGGAGGCAGATCGCCGGCAGCCTGCGCCAGAGGAGGCAGATCGCCGGCAGCCCGCGCCGGAGGAGGAAGCTCGCCAGCCGACCCATGAGGAGGACACAAGCGCCAGGGAGGGGTAGCTACCAGCGGTGGCAAGGGGCGCCAGACTTGCGAGCAGAGGAGGGAGGTGATGGGAGAAATAGAAATCGAATCGGTACCCTACTAACTAATGGCATGGTGGGTAAATATTCACAAGTTTTGGAAGTCACAGTCGCTAAAAGCAGAAGGGGGTGGCTGTGGGATTTCAACTGAGGCAAAGCTGCTTTTCTTAAAAGTCAGGGGTAGAGTGACACTCCTTTGGTTGGACTTTTGACTTCTTGCGAAAGCTACAACTAGAAAAAGTTCAACCAAAGGGACCCTGAGCTTCTATCTTTCGATGAAGAAGCGGATTTTGGGTGTCAGGAGTTGATTCCATTTTGATTGCACCTTTGACCATAAACGGCTCAGCAGTTCTTCAGGTTTTGATATATGTAGCAAGGATCTGATGCTCTTTTGAGTATTTACCATTTTTTATAACAAACATATATATTAAACTTTAAGCAGCCATTACAAAAAGGTCCTCGAAGTAAATAGAAATTACAACAAGGTCCTCTGACCAGCAAAGAACAACTAGATTGTCGATGCGTTTGACGGCGGGGGCAGCAGAGGCTGCATAGGATCTTGCACCCAGGTGAAGGACCGCGCTCAGCGACGGTAGAAGATGGGGCGACGGGTTGAAGAGATCCACACCGGGCGAGCAAGATGTCGTAGATGCTTCAACGCCAGAGGTAAAAGAGTGACCACCAAATTGCTTCCCTGATGAGGACGAGGTCGCCGGAACAACCAACGAAGAAGTGATGCAGGAGCACAGTGGAACAGCCGGAGAGCAGCAGGCTGCTTGCAGATGAGACCAGCGGTGGAACCAAAGACTAGATAGCACCGATGCGTTCGACGATGTGAAACCGCCTGAAACCAAGTGGGGGCAAGAACAACGGAACAATCACCGGAGCACAGGGGTAGTCTTTGATGGCGGTGGATGGGTGGAGGCGGAGTTGGAAACTGCAGATCATCAGCGCGTTCAACAGCAACAATCCCATCCCAACAAAAGGGGACTGTGACTTTGGAACAACCACCAGAGAGTAAAGGCAGGACAACAGCAGAGGTGGTATGGGAGGGCGAGAGCGGAGACGGTAGCAGGAAAGAGGCGATGCATTCAACGTCAGCAAGCATCCCCCATCAGAAGGATGCAGATCCGGCGGAACAACCATAAAAAATTCCCAGGTCGTCGGCGGAAGGCGGATGGAGCGAAGGAAAAAAGAAGGGGGAGAGACCGCCGGTAGACGGATAACGGAAAGGTTATTTAGGCTTACCTTGTCCGTAGAGACGATGGTGACGGAAAGGCCAAGAAGGCCGGCGACAGCGGTGGTGACAAGAACAAGGAAGCGGACACCGTGAAAGAGCAAGGCCATAGGGGCAAAACCTAAGAAGCTAATGGATTTACAAGGGGAAGAGGGGGACCCATTCCTCATCTCGCCGCCGGCGAGGTCGCCGGAGGGGACAGAGGAAGGGGGCCCATATCAACGGCGGGAGAGAGGAAGGGGGCCCAGATCAATGGACGGAGAAATCAAGTTGACACGTTTCATAGTGATTTTGATGAAGAAAAGGAAGGCTAGTAAACAATGTTTGTCCAATTTGTTTACTATGGTTCTTGAATTTATTTTGGAAGAGCAAAAAGCAGGGTGACGATAGATAATGGTTCGAACAGATAGGTTGATACGGAATTTCAGAGGGTGCTTGCTCACGGTCACTTAATTGCTGAGCTTGATGACATTATTTCTTGTATTAATGATGCAAGAATTTTTCTTTACTTGATGATGATGTACCAACTGAACCCATGGTTGTCCAACTAAGCATGTGGGCTATGTGGTGTACAATGGAATGGTGCACATGTTGATGCTCATGACGTGGTGCATAGAGTAGAATGCACGTGTGGATGAGCATATGATGCTTGTGCACATGACACATGGTGCATATGACATGATGCATAGTGCAAGATGCACATGAGGAGTGCATAATGTCTGTGGCATGATGCACATGTTTATGAATGCACAATGTACATGTTCATGAGATATGGGGCTTATAACATAAGGTTAGTATGCTTGTTTTCTTTTAAAACAGTCGAACAGAGGTTTTGACGTAAAGTTGAGAATATTCTCTGCGGTGTGTTGTATTCTCACAACTAAGACACCTAGCGCGCACCCAATGGTGATCATATGGCTGCAACACACATGATACCCTAGGTTCCGACACGGCACCTTTGGTCATGGAATACAACGTTACCGATCAAACAAATTTAGGGTAGAGAGATTGAGATCATAAAGCATATGCATGCTAGTCCTCCAAGGGTGACCATGTGTATGTTGTGCAGTGCATGATCATGCTGGTGAATGATTTCATTAAGAGTGCAACCCATACAACAACTTAAGTACTTTAAATGCTCCTTATTCAGGTTTTATTTACTTGAACATTTTTATGAGCAAGCTAAGAATAGAAGCTCAAGGTTGGTAAAATCAATTGGAGCACGACAAGAAATTTTATCAAGGAAGAGCCGAATACTCTTAGGATATTTAACCGAACTCTTATTTTCGGTTAGATATAAAATCTTCCACATGATCTGACTTTGATATTCACTTGATTTGAAAATTGATCACATCAGCATTAGTCAAACATCCATCAATTTGCGGCGATACGGTGTTCATCCATAACATTACGTCACTGTCAATTTTGAAATCATCTCAACATAACACATTGGGTTACAATGCAATCTAGCTGCGCAAAGCGTACTCCTAGGTCAGCCTACCACAACCATCCAAAAGCGGCTGCACACCCTAGAGTATGTCCTTCTACTACAATACTCCAACACATCCTTACTCTAGTACAAGCAGATTGGCTTCCACTGGACTCAACTAGCCTTAGCTTCACCTTCTCTTATTCCGCCTACTCAAGGTAAAGCAAGCTCAAGGAGAGGTAGGTCCAGACTCTACTCCAGACTCTTCCTGAGTGTCCTCTGGGTTTTCTTCCTCTCCTAGTTCAGGAGCGACAGGAGGCGCTACTGCGGCTTCCAGCTGATTCTCTAGGTCCAACATGTACTGGTCGTTGTGCTGTAGCATGAAATTCTGCTCGAGAATGGTTTGACCCATCTCACACATTTTTCTTTTATCCTTGCGTCTTCTTTTCTTGAGAGACGCTATCTGTGCTCGGGCTTCTTCCAACTCTTGTGCAGTGTCATTTCCTTCCAATACGTGCTGCCTATAAATTTGGTGTCTATAGAACACACCTTCTCCCACCATTAGTTGATAGGTGTCAAACATGGCCTTGGAGAAACGGGTGGAGGTAGCAAGATCAGGATTATAGTGAGCATTGCCCTGGGCGGGGAGAAATGCTTCATGTTCCAACCATTGCCCGGAGTATTCTGCTCCGATGGGAATCACCTTGGCTGTAGTACCAGCTACCGAGGCAAAATGCTTTCCACAAAAGGTGGTGAGAGCTTCAAGAGCGGCCTTTTGTATGGTGTTGGGCATTGTCAAGCCTAGGGCTGTGCAATCCCATTCTTCCCAGTCAGGATTCATCAGACAAGTGGGAATCTTCACCTTCACTTGCCAATGAAGGATTTGTCCTGAAGTCATGAACTCTCGTCCCATGTACTCTGGGTACGTGGTGTATCCAAAGTCCTTTAGGGTGTCCCACAAAAGTGCAGGAAATCCCCCCTCCTCGAGGCAGTTCAATTGAGTCCACACCGGTGTGTTAGCGGTCATGGATCCGAAGTTGGACATCTGGATAGAATGACAAAAGTAAGTATTCTGACGAAAGATTGTGCACAAGGATAGACTCATAACTTTAAAAATGAGTTGCATGCAAAAACCACACTAAGGATTCTAACTTTTATCAAATCCTTAGGTAAATACCGAGGAAACAATTTGGATCCTCAGGTGGGTAAAATTTTAGGGTTGCCATCTATACAAAGGTACAGAGTATGCCTAAACTCGAAGGAGCGTGACATACAATGGCATAAATTCAATTAGTTGTGAACAAAAATTCATAACTCGGAATTTACATCCCCAAAAGTTCTCAACTTTTTGTAGTAACTTAGCAAGGTTATGAGGTACATTTTTGGTATTCAAGGGTTGGTCCAAAAAGATTGGAAAGGATCTCAAAAGATAAAAGCTCAGATTGAGATCTCCAGGACAAACAGCAAGACAGGGTGTTGCTATTTTGGGCATAACTTGAGATCTATAAAAGCTATGATCATGAAATTTTGGCAGCAGAAACTAGATTAGATATGGAGCAACTTTGGTATAGATCATCTAGTCATCCTATTTTTACAACAGAGGGTAAAAATTAAGCAAACGGATCCATCTACTAGTTGTCTAGACAACAAGCAAGCTATGCAATTAATATCAAGATAGCAAGGTAACACCTAGAGAGCATACAAACACGTATGATTACAAAATTTTAGGGTTTAACAATTTTTAGTATGACGCAAAAAGCGTCACATACGACTTTACGCGGCGATCAAGCCAAAAATCGAAGTTAATACCGGTGGCAAGGCTTATATACTTCTCTCCCTATAATAACTAATCAGAGCTACACTTTGGTCACATAATGATCGTACGAAACGTGGTTAGTGTACCAGCAGAAAAAACCTTCTGTGCCAGCACGTCATGGGAGCGTCCACATATATTACTATTCTCTATAGAAATGGTATCCATGCATTTAGCACCGCATGGACGGCGTCCAACCTGAGACACACCCCATTTGAATGGAGGGTGTCCCCCTTCGCATGTTCGTAATGCGGAATCATGCACACGTATAGCAAAACGTGGCAACATCATAACCCATGATATGTTCATCTTGAATAGAACATGGCATCCTTCGTATGACTTGCATACGGTAGTACACGTATAAAACACGTGCACATCCAACTGAGAAGATAGGATCTGTGGAATAGATTGCCCTATCAACCCTCGCATACTCGTGATGCGGTACCACACACGTATGAAACACGTGGCTTAAGAAGTGCTGGAAGTTAGCATAAATAAACCATAAATACATAGCCACCTTAAAAGAACCAAAAAAATCCCTCTAGGGCCTTTCGGTCTAAACATTCCTTAACGATCCAACATATTTTCAAAATCCAATCAATCTTGGCAAGTTTTAATCAAAAATCATTGTGGTTAGTGATTAAACTAATTACTCTGGTGTATACGGATGCTCTGGTACCAACTGTGTCAACCCCACCCGAGATAAGTCCGTACTATCACTTAAGTCAATCCCTTTTGGTCATTAAGCGATAATAAAGAATCATACCATTGAGTGTTGCCGGGTCAAACCCGGTAAATCACTTGAATCAACACACAGAGGATCGAACACGCATACATTAAAACTTCCACGAAGGAGAGTCCAGAGTACCTTACAATTTAATACTAATCTTCCCCGTAGGGTCAACTATTACAAGTCATAGTTCATAAAATAATAAACCATGGTTCAGAGTTTTTAAAAGACAGCGGAAATAAACTACAATAATGTGGCATCATGGGAAGCCACCCATAACGCCATTACTTCTCGTCATTCACCCATTCCAGCTCCAAGTGGGAGATTTCGCCAAGGCAAACATTATTACCTGAAAACAACATGTAAAGCAAGGCTGAGTATACTAATACTCAGCAAGGCTTACCCATCTAAAATAAAAGACTTAACCTTCCAATCATGCTTGGCTTTTGGCTAGTGGGTCGGTTTTGCCAAAAAGCAACTAAGAGGTTAATCCTTACTTTCAATACTTTAGCTCAAATTCTAGTAGATCAAGTTATTACTAGATAAGCAACTACTGCAAGCATAATTGTGCAAACAATTAATCAAACATCAAGTTTATCAATATTTCATCATAGAGGGATTATCATGGATAGAGGGTTAAGCAATCTCAGATAACGGTGAGAGGCCGATGATCGATCGATTAATAACCTTGCAAGGTGGACCCAAACATATAGGAGAAAACACCCCAAATGAGTGTATTCAACCAAACAGTTCCCGTCATTCCTCGGATTAGGATCAGATGGAACAGTCCTAGGTACAAGGCTAGCTGGCTTGCCTCACACTAGCATCCAGCGTCACACATGCACCACAGGTAGCTAGCCTAAGGCCGCAACCCAAGATTAGTAGTGTAAAGTTCTTGCACTACATCATTCAGGTACTAGGCTTACCGTACCCATTTCCGACAAATGTTTAGTACTTTCAAACGCTTAATCTCTTAACCACTGGACCGGAGCCCAAAATCCTATGCTCTTACCACGTGAGCAATTCAATTTAACGATATTATGATTCCAACATAAGAACTTATTATTGCGAGTGAAGTACATCACTCGACTTGTATCGGGTCCTGTGCATAGCCACTATTGACCTAGCATACTAATAAAAGATCATAGGTACTTATGGATCATGCATCTAGGGTTTCCATCCAACTCCTGAACGTAAATGCACATAGATAGTCAAGCATAAAATTCAGAAATTTGAAAAAGGAAACACATATGTGAATGTTAAACCGGGGCTTGCCTTCGCTAGCAAGTTAGTAGGAATTCTTCCAAACTTTGGTTCGGGTCTTGTTGCACGTCCATGTAGTTGATTCCCTCCCTCGACGGTTCGTCACCTTGATCCGGGAAGAACTCGTAGCTAACGTCGGAAGGTTCTACATGCACGATGCATATGCAAGAGTTAATTGGTGAAGTGAGTTATTTAATTACAGGGTACCATATGACAAGCATAGGTGTCAAGTTAACCACATCCATCTAGATAGAATATATTCAGCATACTCTTCCATAGAGATTGTTCAAGCAACAATTATTAAACAATTATTTCGATGGTGATTGGGTGCACATTTACGCAAACAAAATAAAATCACCACACAACATTCAAGTTACATTTCAGAAGTCCAACAATAGCATTTCTTAAATATAAGGCACACATAACTCCTTAAAGAAGTGGTTTCTTTATTTATCTTTTTATATATACTTGTTTCATTCCAAAAATCATTCTGTCAAAACCATACAGTAAAACACAGTGAAACTTTTTGTACAAGCACACAGTACTACAACAGAGCTACTGGTGAAAATTCATGACAAACAAAGCTATAAACAGAGCAAGAAAAATATGACAAGTTATTCCTAGCAAGAGCAAGAATATTTAATACAGAGAAAACTACTCATGCACTGGAGCTCAAAATTTACACAGATCTTCTATGTACTAAAACTAGCTTACACACCAAAATTTAGCTCCAGAACCTGTTTCATTCATGCTACACAAAAATAACCATTTTCAGCCTAGTAAAACCTAAAGAAATTATACAGGAATATATATAACTGAAAAGTAGCCCCATTTTCTACCATAGGACAAACATGGTATAAACATCTACTGGACTAAATATAAACATCATTGTGTCAGATGGTGAGATCTGGACAGCCCACGGGGGTGTTAATCCCTGTGGTTTAGTTGTTCGGCGGGGTGGAATCTAAGGCTAAGAACTCGATGGTTGTGCACGAGCACACGGAACACAGAGAACACGGCGAGTTTATACTGGTTCGGGCCTCCGGAGAGTAAAACCCTACGTCCAGTTGTTGGTGTAGATTGCTTGAGGATTGCGTATTGATACAAGGGGTCGCCCTGCCCGCCTTATATTGGCCAGTGGACAAGGTCGGTTCCCAGACTCCAGGTCGGATACGACCAGGAGACCTAAATCTAGCTGACTACGACATTTGCCATATCCGTCGATCTGCTTTGGTCGAAATCCACCGATGTCTTGTCTTGTACGCCAAGTCTTGAAGTCATTCCGGATGAGGTCGTCTAGAGAATCTTCTGGAAGGTCTTCAGGAGGTCGTGTGGTGAAGGGATCGAGGCAATGTGGCCTAGAGGGGGGTGAATAGGCCTGCACACAAATTTAAACTTTTTCTGCAAAGACTGTCAGGGTTCGGAACTTCTGAGTTTATTTCCGGAACCTCCGAACGGGGCAACCTCTGAAAATAATCACGGAAGTTCCGAGATCTGTTAGAACAGGGAGGATACGATAAAAGCTACGGATAACTTGATGAAAAACAGATGTAGCAAATTCTAGGAGATCCTTAGGACCTAGCAAGATGATTTAAAAGCAAGGAACTAACTAGAGAACTACCAACAAGTAGATCGGAAACAAACCCTAATAGATCTAGTCAAGAACAAGCATGAACGAGGATCAGCAAGTATATAAATCACAGCACACACGAGACAAGGATTTATCCCGTGGTTCAGCTCGCCACAAAGGCTTGCCTACATCCACGTTGTTGAGGAAGCCATGAAGGCTAAGGACCACAAAGATCCACTCCTCTCTCACACCTATCACTTTGGGTAATAGGTGGAGACTTTCCACTAGATTCACAAAGGGTAATACAAACACCTTGGAGCTTCCACAAATCGGGTTGGAGAGCTTCCAAGAACCTCTAGCCGTCTAGGAGCAAGGCTCCAAGAGTAAAAGATCCACCAAGCTTGCTAGAGCTTCTCCAAGTGCTCAAGAACTAGGAATGGAAGATTTTGCTCACAATCTCACTTGAATCCCCACTCTCAATCAATGCTAGGCAAGGATTTGGAAGAGAGTAGGTTGGGAGTCAATGCAAGGTGAGAGAATGAAGCTAGAACGAGTTACTGTTCGGGGGAGAAGAGAGAATGACCGTTGGGGGACCAAGGGGTATAAATACCCCGAGATCCAGAACTGTAACGGTCATATTTCAAAGTCCGGAACCTTCGAGAAAAATCTCGAAACTTCCGAACCCTGAAACCTCTGCTGACTGTAGCCCGTACGGTCGGAACCTCCGAGATTAAACTCGGAACCTCCGAACAAGGAAACAACAGGGGCAAAACAACAGCAGGTCTCTCTCCTCAAGGAATGGGTTAGGATTAGGATAGATGTTCTATGAGCACTTGAATCCACCCATACTTGCCATTAGAATCCCTCTTGATAGTACGGCTTGTCCTATACTCAAATTCAAAAGATAAAACAAATAAAATCCTCCAAAGAGCATAGGAATCCTTCTTCATGTAATTGAGGGGTCTCCTTTCTTTCTTTTGCACCTGTAAAACATTCTTGTACTGCACAATAAACTCAAGGCTCATTAGTTCTTTAATTGTGTGGTCAACATCACCAAAACCCTCATAGGGCTTGATTGCTCTTACAATCTCCCCCTTTTTGGTAAATGTTGACAACCCAATTAAAGTTTACAATTTAATTTGAAAGATTGAGCTTTTGATGATTTTGAATACAAGTCTCCCCCTCAATGTATGCATGTCCCTTTTGAATAGAGTGATATGTCTCTTATGACATTTGAATTGCATACATTGTGAGTAAAGTGACAGGATATGTTGTATTCATATCATCGAGGGGTGCAAAAGAAGTGTAACAAGTAATACGTGATGCATATAGCATGTCATACACACAGAGAGTTATCTGTTAACAGAGTTCGGAACATCTGAGAAAGTTTCCGAAACCTCCAGGATGAACCCAGAGTTGGAACTTCCAGAAAAATTCTCGGAACCTCCGAGGTCTGTGACAGATACTCCAACATTCATTCACACAGGCATTGCAACAACATAAACCAGAAATAGCAGCTAGATAGATAGAAACATTTAGCAACATCTAGCCCTATTACACACATCACACATGAGTTTTAAAGTCTTCACACCCCATAAGTTCAACCATGACTAAATCCATACTTGCCAACAGAGGCAAGCCAAACAGTTTACAGCAAGTTCAACAAATTACCACCAGAGTTCATGAGAGGCCCAAAAGACAATCAGCACTCTCATCTCACCAAAAGAACAAAAGATTTTGTTAGCAACCAGCCACCAAAGAAGCTTTAGGTCAGCTTTAGGTCTTCAGATCATCTCAATCTTCATCTTTCTCCCCCTTTGTCAACCGTTAACAAAAAGGGAAGAAAAGAAGAGAGGAAGTTAGATTAGGACCTGCAGGAAATCATTCCTCATCACTGAAGCCAGACTCCTCCTCCTCAGCCTCAGGAACAGTGCTGTCAGACTCTAGTTCAGTGTCAGATCCAGAAGAGAGATCAGCAGGCCTTCTGACAGGTCTTCCAGCAGTGGCTTTCTTCCTTGCTCTGACAGGAGTGGAGGTCCCCATGGCTTTCTTTCCAGCAGCTTCTTTCCTCAGCCTGGCCATCTTAGCACTAAGGGGCTCAACATCTTCTTCTTCTTCTGGCATGTCTCTTTCAGGCAGTGGGTTGTCTCTGTCCTTCTCACCCTCATCTTCACCCTCTCTAGTAGTATACTCAGGAAAATCTAGAAAGATGGGTGGAGGAGGTAGCATGGCATTAAAGGACAGCCCTTGATGCTTCAGCAGCTTGTTCATGTCCTGCCTCAGCTCATACATCTGTGTTGCTGTCCAGTTGCAGAACCTCTAGGTGTCCCTCACCATGCCCCTCAGCTTGTGTAGACCAGCAGGCATAGGTGCCCTGCTGGGTTCCCCTTGCTGCTCAGACCCTACCTTCTTGATGATGTAATCTTCAACCACCTGTTGCTTCTTCTGATGCTGCCATTGCTTTACTTGATAAGATGCATGTTCCACATCCTTCTTGAAACTGATCCCTGACACCATCTCAATCATGTACATAATGTAGGGTGCATAGGGTAGATTGCATTTGCCACTCTCAGTCACCTCTATCAGATTGAACCCGATGAACCTACTGACAGAGAAGGGCTTTGCCCCAGGCAGCATCCTAGCAAGCAGATTTGGAGCAAATCTCCTGAGACTGGTAGAGTCACTCCCACCTTTGGGATAGATGGTCTCTCTGAACATATTGTTCAGCACATAGTAGACAGACTTGAGAGCTGTAGTAGAGCCATCTGCAAGGTCTTCATACTCATAAGCTGATGAGATCATACTGTGGTTCATGTGCTGCTCATAGTGAATCACCTCAGCATCTCTGTCTTCCTTGCTGAACCCAAACAACCTGGCAAAGGTGATGAAATCAATCTTGTAGTGTACCCCTTCAGTCATCCAGTGGATGGTCTCTCTTGTGTCTTCATGGAAGAAAGTAGCATGGAACTGTGCCAACACTTCTATGTTCCAGTCATACTTGAAACTCATGACATCTCTCATCTTGTATCTGTCAACCAAGTCAAGTACATCCTGCTTTTCAGGCTCTTCTGCTGCTTCCAAGTGAGTGAAATCAATCCACTTCATCTTGATCAGTTTCATCTTGATGTTCAGCACAGTCTCATAGAACTTGAAGTGAAATACTGACCAGAACCTATAGTCTATAGCTGCCATCTTTGGGTTGACATAAGGGTTCTCTTCTCTTGCCTTCTTGACAAGGTATCCTGCTCCATCATAATTATGATGCTCAATGTACACTGAGTTGTCATACTTTGTTGGGGGATGCCTCTTGAGCAAAGCCTTGTGATACTTCAGGTATGTGGAGTCAATCTCTCCAAGAAGCATATCATCTTCTAGCTCAATGGGAATAGTTTTTCCTTCTGTTCCCCCATTGTCCTCAACATGAGCTGCTGATCCAGAGCCCCTACTACCAGACAAGCTACCACCTTTGCCTCTTCTAGGGGTTGCCTTGCCCCTGCTGCCACTGCCACTAACTGCCTCTCTGGCTGCAATCTTGAAGGCTCTTTCTCCTGCAGCAGTTTCATAGGGCTGCCTCTGCCTCTTAGCATAAGTCTTGTCAGCAGACCCTCCAGACATCTGCCAGATAAGGGATATGTAACAGATAAGGAATAGATCAAGAAAGGTTGGTGCAGAGAATCAAAGATAGAGATTGAAGATCAAATGGTTAAGGTTCAGTGGAATTTTGAATCACAGACTGTCCCTTGTCAATAGAGACTTCGGAACCTCCGAGGATTTTCTCGGAACCTCCGAGTCTGGGCACTGACAAAGAACAGTTTGTTGATTCAACCTTCAACTGAAACCTAGCCAAGAGATGCAAACTAGATATAAAAGGACTGACAGTGAATGGCTGAAGTGATGCAAGTGAATTGTAACTCAGTGGAACTTTGAATCAGAATCAACCTACAGTTGGCTACAGAGTTCGGAACCTCCGAGAATTTTCTCGGAACAACCTTTAACTGAGTTCAATCAAAACAGGCATCACAACATCCAAGACAAGGCACAGGATAGCATCTCTACACTAAGAAGCCTAGAACCCTAAGGTAACCGACAGATCTGGAGATTAGGGTTAAGATTAGGGTTAGGGTTACCTTGGATTAGAGGGAAGAAGATGGAAACCGACGAGATTGTGAAGCTTTTGACGCCAGGGGACGTAGCCCAGAGGTCCCCTCCAGATCACAGAGTGATCTAGTGGCGCTGAGGAGGAACAACTCGCTGGAACGAATTCAAGTGGTGCAATGCCGTTCCCCTCTGCTTCACAAAGAAAGTCGGCGAGGAAGGAAGGTGATGTAGAAGATCAGGACGTCCTCCTCCTTCTTCACTGGAACACGGCGAATCTGGATCGAGTCCCCGAACAGCTCCCCCTCCTTCTTTAGCTTCTGCGGCCCGCCGACGAAGAAAGATGCGCGGCTTCACACGTGAGACGCACAAGAATGTACGGTCACCGGCGGCGAGGAAGAAAGGCGGCGGCACGGCGGTGGAGAGAGAGAGTAGGCGATGCGGGCGCCGTCGAGAGAGAGGGAAAGGTTGCGGTGAAAAGTGGATCTGGAAGAGTAACCGCGTGGTGAAAGGGAGAGGTGAGTTAACCCTAGGGGTAAAAGAATATTCCAGGGAAGATGCCTGATTCCCTTTAAACTGCCCCTCTGACGAACTGAATGCTGAGACAATAAAGATTGGAAGTTCCGAAGATTTTCTCAGAGCTTCCGAGGCTCAGAACCTCTGAAGATTTTTCCGGAGCTTCCGAAACTTGAATTCCAGAGACTGTCAACGTTTGCTCCTTTTGAGATTTTGAACCCTTTATCAACTGAGATCTTTAGGTCATGGTTTCCTTGACTTAAGTGGCTAGAAAACAAGCAATCACACACACAACTATAGCCACTTGAGACAAGTTAGGGATAGGAAAATAGATTTTGAAGCAATATTAATTTAAAGTTTTCACAAAAGCTTTTTCAAAAAAAAAGTTTCAGAGAATATCAACAATATGAAGCAAACAACCAAGGCATGCTAGAGATCAAGCCACGCAACGAGAATCAAGAATATTTAGCTCATTCCTCAAACAACAAAACCTTGACTCATCGAGAGGTTTAGTGAAGATATCGGCTAGTTGTTTATCGGTGCTCACATGACTTAGAGCGATATCTCCTTTGGCTTCGTGGTCTCTCAAGAAATGATGACGGATGTCTATATGTTTTGTACGAGAATGGCTTACGGGGTTGTTTGCAAGCTTTATGGCACTTTCATTGTCACACAAAAGTGGGATATGGGTAAAGTGACATCCGTAATCTTTTAAGGTTTGCTTCATCCAAAGTAGTTGAGCACAACAAGTGCCGGCTGCAACATACTCGGCCTCGGCGGTGGAAAGGGCTACTGAGTTTTGCTTTTTAGAACTCCAAGACACTAGAGACCTACCAAGGAATTGGCAAGTCCCCGATGTACTCTTTCTATCTACCTTGCAACCGGCATAATCGGAATCCGAATAGCCAAGTAGATCAAAAGTGGAGCCCTTAGGATACCACAAGCCAAGGTTAGGGGTATGCACTAGATATCTCAAGATTCTCTTTACGGCCATGAGATGGCACTCTTTCGGGTTAGCTTGAAATCTAGCACACATGCACACACTAAGCATAATATCCGGCCTAGATGCACATAAGTAAAGAAGAGAGCCGATCATGGAGCGATATACCTTTTGGTCCACGGATTTCCCTTCTTCATTGAGATCCAAGTGTCCATTGGTAGGCATTGGAGTCTTGATAGGCTTTGCCTTGTCCATGTCAAACTTCTTAAGCATATCCCTTGTGTACTTGGTTTGACATATGAACGTCCCTTCCTTCGCTTGTTTGATTTGAAATCCAAGAAAGAACCTGAGCTCACCCATCATGGACATCTCAAACCTCTTTGTCATCACCCTACTAAACTCTTCACAAAAAGTTTCATTAGTACTACCAAATATTATGTCATCGACATATATTTGGCACACAAAGATATGACCATCAACTTTTCTAGTAAAGAGAGTAGCATCAGCTTTGCCTATCTCAAAGTCTTGCTTGAGCAAGAAATCCTTAAGGCATTCATACCATGCTCTTGGTACTTGCTTGAGCCCATAGAGCGCCTTACGGAGTTTGTAGACATGATTAGGATGTTTGAGATCTTCAAAATCCGGTGGTTGCTCAACATAGACTTCTTCGGAGAGTGGTCCATTGAGAAATGCACTCTTGACATCCATTTGATATAGCTTGAAGTCATGATGGGCAGCGAAAGCAAGTAGAAATCGAATTGCTTCAAGTCTTGCCACCGGTGCATAGGTTTCTCCAAAGTCTAGTCCTTCAACTTGAGTGTACCCTTGAGCAACCAATCTTGCTTTGTTCCTAATCACAATGCCGAACTCATCTTGCTTGTTTCGAAAGACCCATTTGGTGCCAATGATGTTCGTCTTTGGTCTTTCCACCAACTCCCACACTTGATTTCTTTCAAAGTTGTTCAACTCCTCTTGCATAGCCACCACCCAATCCGGATCCTCAAGAGCTTGTTCTACCTTAATGGGTTCAAGAGAGGAAACAAACAAGTAAAATGCGCAAAAAATTCTTAAGACGAGATCGTGTTGTTACCCCTCTCCTTATACTCCCAAGGATATTGTCAACGGGATGATCCCTTTGTATGACTTGATGTACACGAGGATGTGATGGTCCAAGAGGTTGGTGTAGAGGTTGGTCTTCATCATCTTCATCAGCTTGAGGCTCAGATGTACTTGCTTGAGCAGCCCCTTGCTGATTAGATTGCTGGCTCACAGTGTCTTGTGGTGCTGAGTTTCCAGACCCCGGAACCTCCAGAGAATTTCCCGGAGGTTGAGTTCCAGTGCCAGTTCCCGGAACCTCCGGAGATTTTCTCGGAACCTCCGAAGTCTGCACATCTGCTGAACCAGTGACTTCAGGCCCTTCGAGTGGTGTTGAAGCTTGGAGTTGATCCTCATCTTCCTCTTGTGCTTCAGCTGGTCTAACATCACCTATGGCCAATTGCTTGATTGCTTCACAAGATGGCTTCTCATTACCTACAACATTTAAGTCAACTTGCTCCACTTGAGAGCCATTAGATTCATCAAAAGTCAAATCTACCGTGACTTCAATCCTCCCAGTGGTTAGATTGAAGACTCGGTAAGCATGCTCATTTGGACCATAACCAAGAAGAAATCCTTCGTCAACCTTTGGTGCAAACTTAGAAGTTCGGGGCCTCTTGTTTAGAATGAAACATTTGCACCCAAACACTCTAAAGTAAGACACCTTAGGCTTTTTACCGGTAATAAGCTCATAGGAGGTCTTCTTGTGAAACTTGTGAAGATAGAGACGGTTGATAGCATGGCAAGCCATGTTGATGGCTTCGGCCCAAAAGATGTCTTGAGTCTTGTACTCGTCCAACATGGTTCTTGCCATCTCAATAAGAGTCCGGTTCTTCCTCTCAACCACCCCATTTTGTTGAGGGGTATAAGGAGCTGAAAATTCATGCTTGATGCCCTCTTCCTCAAGAAATTCTTCAACATTGGTGTTCCGGAATTCCGAGCCATTGTCACTTCTCACTTTCTTGATTGGTAGCTCGAACTCCCTTTGTGCTTTCCTTATGAAGGTCTTCACCTTCCCTTGTACTTCACTCTTGTCAAACACAAAGAACACCCACGTGAAGCGAGAATAATCATCAACAATAACCAAGCCATATTTGTTACCACCAATACTTATGTAGGCCACCGGTTCAAATAGATCCATGTGAATGAGCTCCAACGGGCTTGATGTAGTGAGGATGCTATTTGGTGGGTGAGGTGCTCCTACTTGCTTTCCGGCTTGGCATGCTTTGCATATCCTATCTTTCTCAAAATGTACATTTGTTAGTCCAAGGATGTGTTCATCTTTCAAAAGTTTGGCCAAGTTCCTCATGCCAACATGGGCTAGTCGGCGATGCCATAGCCAACCCATGCTAGATTTTGCCACTAAACAAGTCTTGGGAGAAACCTTACTTTTGTTGAGATCAACTAGGTAAAGCCTCCCCCTCAAGCGACCCGTAAGGACAATAGAGGAATCCTCCCTTCTTATGATGGACACACCCTTATCCGAGAAGTGACAATCAAAACCAATCTCACTAAGTTGTGAGACCGATAGTAGATTGTAACCTAACGGATCAACATGTAAAACATTGGTAATCGAATATTTTTGAGAGATAGGGATATCACCTACACCTATGACTTCTCCTTTTGTATCCCCTCCATAGGCAATTGTTTCTCTTGGTCCTTCCAAATGGAGGTAGGATGAAAACATACTCCTTTCTCTGGTCATATGATGTGTACATCCGCTATCAAGCACCCAACTTGATCCACCGGAGGAGTATGCCTACAAAACAATTTAGTTCCTTCTTTTAGGTCCCCAATTTGACTTGGGGCCTTCCACGTTAGCAACCAAAACTTTAGGAACCCATAGTGATCTTTTCACATATATGTTGGACTCATTTCCAACATACGTGGCAACAACTTTACCAAGATTGTTGCGTCTCAACACATAGCTAGGAGGTATGTCTCTAGATGCATGAGCCTTGTTCTTGTTGGGGGACAAATTTCTTCTAGGCATGATTGGATGGTTCTGGACCTGCAGACGAGTGTTAGATGTCTTGGAAACATGTTGGTGCTGAGCCTTGCCTCTCTTCTTGGTTCTGTCCTTACAGACCCCGGAACCTCCGAGAATTTTCTCGAAACCTCCGAGTTCTCCTGTCTGTGTGACACGAGGCTTCCAGACTCCGGAACCTCCGGGTTTTGACCTCGGAACCTCCGGACTCTGGGCAGAAGGCATGTACTCATCTTCCTTGAGCTCACCATTGCTCACAAACTTGATACACTCTTGGTCTTTGATAATGTCCCTTTGTCCAGTCCTCTCATTTCTATGATGACCAAGTCCATCCAAGTTTCCGGGCATTTTACCTTCCTTGAATTTTACCCTTTCATTCATGCATCCCCTTGCTATGATTGAGTTGAGCCTAGTTATTTCCTTCTTCATAGCTTCCATGTTAGCAAGATTAGTAGCATAAGATTCAATATCAATATTGTAACACTTATCACAGCCCTTGCTAGTAGAAGCACTAGAGTCACCCTTTACCTTCGAAGGATGTGAGGTGCTACTCCAAAGGAGACTATATTGCTCCTCAAGCTCTTCATTCCTCGACTTGAGAGAATTACATTGAGCTTGAGAGGCAGCAAGGTCTTCCTTGAGAGTAGCTATGACGCTCTCCGCTTAGCTCACTTCCAAACGCAAAGCCTCAAGCTCACTTCTTTCGGATGCAAGAATGTCTTGGTTTTTCTCTAGTTCCACTATCAACCTAGCCATAAAATCTTTAGATTGCTCATCCATCTTACTAACAAGTTGGTTTGCTTCCTCATCACTAGATTCATCACTAGATCCATTTCCGACTCATCACTAGGTGGAGGAGAGGGTTTTGAGCTAGTTTTTACCTTCTCACCCTTGGCCATGAAGCAATGAATGGATGAGCTCTCTTCATCATCGGTCAAGTTGTTGAACAACCTTGATGTAGAGGGAAGCTTCTTGATAGCCACGGTTGCAACCTTCTTCCCTTCTCCTTCACTAGAGCTTCCATCTTCGGAATTCCATTCATGACCAATATGAGCTTCTCCACTATAGTTTCTTCTCTTGTGATGTGGTTTTTGATCTCTCTTGTAACTTCCCTTGCCCTTGTCATTCTTGTTTTCTCTCTTCTCATTAGGGCAATCCGCAATGAAGTGCTCGGTGCTTCCACAATTGTAGCAAGTTCTCTTTTTCTTGTTAGGGAACTTCCTCTTGGCAAACTTGTAACCTTGCTTCTTCAAGCCTCTTTTATATGTCTTCATGAATAAAGCCATATCTCCAATCTCAACGTGAGCGCTTTCATCTTCATCTTCACTTGAGTCACTTGTAGAGCTCTCTACTTCCACTTTCTTTGATTTTGACTTGGAGGGCTTGGATGAAATAGAGTGCTTGGATGAGGTAGTAGGCTTGCTTGACTTGTTAGAATGGAGAGCAACCTCTTTGACCTTCAAGTTGTTCAACTTGGCTTCTAGCTCACCAATTTTCTTCCTATGTTGGATTTCCTTGTCCATAAGCTCATGAGTAAGAATTCTCCCAAGAACATCATTTGGAGAGAACTCCTCAAATCTCTTCTTCTCTCTAATCAAGGTAACTAGAGTAGGATTTCTTGGAGCAAAGGCCTCCAACATCACCTTCACAACAAAGTGGTCATCCAACTCATCACCACCTAAGCCTCTTATCTTCCCAACTATGACCATCAACCTATCAAACATCTCTTGTGGCCCTTCTCTATCAAAGATAGTGAATCTATTAAGTTCGTCCATCAATATGTTGATCTTGGATTTTTTGACCTTGTCAACACCCTCATGAGCAATGTGGAGGATGTCCCAAATCTCTTTGGCAATCTCTAGTCCACTAACACGATTGTACTCTTGGGCATTCAAGGCACTAAGGAGTATGCTTGTAGCTTGAGCATTCCTCCTAATGTTGCGACGATCACGTGGTGTGAGGTTTCCAAAGTCTTCGGGATCATCAAAACCTACACACACAATATTCCACAATTCTAAACTCAAGCCGGTTAGATAAGCTTTCATCATATACTTCCATTTAGCAAAGTTAGTCCCATCAAATTGGGGTAACTTGCCAACGGGTATAGTCACATCATCCTTGGATTTAGTATCCAAAGAATCATAGTTAAAGGATGCGCTTCTATAGTCTTTCTTTGACTTGGCCTTGGGCTTGGGCTTGATTGTTCTCTTGGGAATTCTTGTGCCATAGTACTCATCATCCCCATCTCCATTCTCACTAGATGAAGATGACGATGAGGATGATGAAGATGGTGATGGAGATGGTGAAGGTGTTCTCTTTCTTCTCTTCTTTTCTTCCTTCTTCCTTTTCTTCTTCTTTTCTTGCTTGCCGTCCTCTTTCTTCTTTTCTTCTTCTTTCTCTTTCTTCTTATCTTCCTTCTTACTTTTCTTGCTGTTTTCCTTAGAGCTTTCTTTGACAGCCTTCTTTAGCTTATCAAACTTCTCTTGGGCTGAGGTGTTGCCTACCTCCGAGGCATCACCATCAACTTCACTCGGTATGTCTTTGAACTTCTCTTCCTCTTGCTTGTCATCACCACTTGTCATATCCTCACACGGTTAAGTGTTAGCAAGGATAACCCGCTCTGATACCAATTGAAGGGATCGAGGCAATGTGGCCTAGAGGGGGGGTGAATAGGCCTGCACACAAATTTAAACTTTTTCTGCAAAGACTGTCAGGGTTCGGAACTTCTGAGTTTATTTCCGGAACCTCCGAACGGGGCAACCTCTGAAAATAATCACGAAAGTTCCGAGATCTGTTAGAACAGAGAGGATACGATAAAAGCTGCGGATAACTTGATGAAAAACAGATCTAGCAAATTCTAGGAGATCCTTAGGACCTAGCAAGATGATTTAAAAGCAAGGAACTAACTAGAGAACTACCAACAAGTAGATCGGAAACAAACCCTAATAGATCTAGTCAAGAACAAGCATGAACGAGGATCAGCAAGTATATAAATCACAGCACACACGAGACAAGGATTTATCCCGTGGTTCAGCTCGCCACGAAGGCTAAGGACCACAAAGATCCACTCCTCTCTCACACCTATCACTTTGGGTAATAGGTGGAGACTTTCCACTAGATTCACAAAGGGTAATACAAACACCTTGGAGCTTCCACAAATCAGGTTGGAGAGCTTCCAAGAACCTCTTGCCATCTAGGAGCAAGGCTCCAAGAGTAAAAGATCCACCAAGCTTGCTAGAGCTTCTCCAAGTGCTCAAGAACTAGGAATGGAAGATTTTGCTCACAATCTCACTTGAATCCCCACTCTCAATCAATGCTAGGCAAGGATTTGGAAGAGAGTAGGTTGGGAGTCAATGAAAGGTGAGAGAATGAAGCTAGAACGAGTTACTGTTCGGGGGAGAAGAGGGAATGACCGTTGGGGGACCAAGGGGTATAAATACCCCCAGATCCAGAACTGTAACGGTCATATTTCAAAGTCCGGAACCTCCGAGAAAAATCTCGGAACTTCCGAACCCTGAAACCTCTGCTGACTGTAGCCTGTACGGTCGGAACCTCCGAGATTAAACTCAGAACCTCCGAACAAGGAAACAACAGGGGCAAAACAGCAGCAGGTCTCTCTCCTCAAGGAATGGGTTAGGATTAGGATAGATGTTCTATGAGCACTTGAATCCACCCATACTTGCCATTAGAATCCCTCTTGATAGTACGGCTTGTCCTATACTCAAATTCAAAAGATAAAATAAATAAAATCCTCCAAAGAGCATAGGAATCCTTCTTCATGTAATTGAGGGGTCTCCTTTCTTTCTTTTGCACCTGTAAAACATTCTTGTACTGCACAATAAACTCAAGGCTCATTAGTTCTTTAATTGTGTGGTCAACATCACCAAAACCCTCATAGGGCTTGATTGCTCTTACATGTGGGCCGCCAACTAGGTCGGTTGGGCCCACTGACAGGTCGGCGGGTCTTCTAATAGGTCGGACCCACTTGTCGGGGACGGCCGTGAGCCTGGTCGGTGGGGACCCAGGGGTACCCATGTCTCACAAGCCCCCGAGCGAGGTGTATGTGCAGCGATCTTAGAAAGGTCATGATGGAGTCGTGGGGCTATCGACAGGTCGAATAGCATGCACGTCGGTCAAAAAAGAACAAATCAGCTTAGCAGCCGACCTGTTATAGTCTTGCCGAATGAAGAGAGGTCGAGTGACGACCTATAGGAAGCAGGCTTCCGATAGATCGAAACGACGATGAAAAAATTCAGAGGGCGTCAAGGACGCACTCATAGAGTAGTATCCGAGCATCATGACGGGCAGGATGGCCGGTATGATGATTCAAAAAGAAATAGAAGAGAAAGAAGGTAGGTCGAGTAACGACGTGATGAGAAACAGGTTTCCCAACAGGTCGGTACGATGAGGGAAACTAAGAGGGCGTTGAAGACGCACTCGTAGAGTAGTCCCCGAGCATTGAAGCAAACAGCATGGCTGGTTTGATGCTCAAAAGAAAAGAAAAACTGAATCACAGCCTTGACCGAACGAAGTGTAGAGACACCCAGATCTCCTAGCATAGCTGCTAGGAGTCTTGCAGGGCCAACCTCAGGGAGGCCTTGCCGGTGTGCCAACCTCAGAGAGGCCTCAAATCAATAATGCCCAGTATCCGAGGATACCCAGCAGGATCTTGAGGGGCGTGTCGCATGAAGAGGTCGTTGATGATGTTATAGCTGAAGTTGTGATGTCTAGTGCCGTTGCTGATGAAGCTATGAGGATATGTAGATCTTTGAACGAGTGGAGTGTAGAGACACCTAGATATCTTGCATAGCTGCAAAGAGTCTGGCAGAGTCACCCGAGGCATGCCGACCTCAAGAAGGTCTCAAATCAAAAAGCGCCCAAGCACCCGGAGATACTTGGCAGGGCCATTAGGCACGCACCCCATAGGGAGGCCTTCATTCCCGATGTAAAATCATGTGTGTCCAGAGCTGGCTGACAGGGCTACAAAAGCACACCGACCTCAGAAGGTCACGCATCCAGGGCGCCCAACTAGGTTGGCAGAGCCTAAGACATACTGAGGTATTGCAAGACCTAGGTATTGAGGCACGCCGACCTCGGGGAGGTCATTTTGGTGTCCAGACGACCAACATAGCTGCCAGCCACCCAGCGGAGCCAAAGTACTAAGGTATTGACGACCTCAGTAGTAGGCACACCGACCACGGGGGCCCGACGAAAATCGTAGATGGGAAGCTTCTGATCTCCAGGCGCCCAGACAGATCTGGCAGAGCAGCGAGGCACGCCTACCCCGGAAGGTCTTCAATCGAACCTACGACCATTTTGCTCAGGGAACAAAAAATAGGCTGATTGGAATAGGTCTGTTTACATGCAGAGCCATAGCGGGTGCACCAGGACGCAAAGCCTAGCGGGTGCAATGAAGACGCAGAGCTGTAAAGGGTGCGTATAGTTGTCGACGTCGTCCGTAGATGTAGTAAGGCACCGGGCCCTCTGACGCAGAGTCAGGCTTTGTCTTGTTCCATAGACTACAGGGTCACGGGTCAACAGTGGTCGGAGATACTCTTGCCACCCAGAAAATGGCAAACTGCCCACGAATCAAGGAGCGCACTGTAGCCATGTGATTCTGCGGTGGGCTCAGGCATCATTGATGCGCTAGCGACAAAGACGTCGCGAGTCAGGTATAAAGTCGTCGCCTTTAATTACTCACATGTCCACAGGCCTACTGGACCCATATGGTTGCAGTGTCATCACTTCGCCAGCTGCCCGAGGCCTGGCTTTCGGCTATAAATAGCACCGTGAAGCTTGAGGGGAGCAAGCACCGAGCATTGCTGAGCTATGAAGCCACAGAGTAGTTTAGAGGCCATGCCATGGGCATGTGTCCGTCCACCAGATTGTAGGATGTCATGTTTGTAGAAGCTTGGAACTAGAAGAACTCTTGCGAAATGTAGGCAGCACCCCCACTCTTTGTACCGTGCCTCTGCGTGGTACCAGGTAGAGTTTGGAGGTGATGCTATAGAGTCCCGAGGTGAAGCTGTAGAACCTCGACGACCGTGTGGTGCTCGTTGAGGTCCTGCAGTCCGCGCCGAAGTGCAAGCTCGTATCTGCATTCCATAGTCAGGCACAAAGTGTGCCCAACTACATGCAGCGTCGTGCAGTTGTTCACCGCAAGGCCACCATCGAGGTCCTGAGGCTAGAAGAATTCTTGCGACGTGCTCTACTGTATCGGAGTACGCCTCAAGGATTGCTCTAGGTCAATCAGGTCTTCGAGTACGTTTATATTTTTGTGTCGGGTTCTAGATCCATTGAGGTCGCAGGCGACCTGTGTACCTTCGGAGGACCCGTGTAATGTTCGCTCTCTTCTGTCATGTTCTGGTCGGTTTGACGAATTGATTCATCAAAGACCTAAATGTCATTATTTTGGGGGCTTGTCGACTTTGTGAGGATCGAATTGTGAAATCAGGACGACCTGATGCTTTTGTGATGTTTACGACCTAAACTCAGAGTGTAG